>CM073121.1:15006805-16463472 GCA_037039145.1 Fundulus diaphanus | reverse complement strand
CCTGAATTTATTTTGGTTTTAGGAGGCAGATGTGGCCAAACTGCTGGTCTTCAACTTGTTTATTGTGTGTTGTAGAACCTTAGGATATGTCTCAAGTCTAACTTTCTCTCTGTCTGGCTTTAGAGATGGACGAGATGAAACGCAGCAACATCCACATGAGCTCCACACTGGAGGAGAAGAGGCAACTGCTGCTGGACCTCCAGGACCTGGAGAACATACAGAAAGGTTGACCCAATAAGCACTCATCAGTTAGCATTCTCTAACCTGTTTCTACGTCCAGCTTACCCTGTTTATTTAAATACATGTTTATCTCTGACTTCATGACTGAGTGGAAAAGGAGCTCCCCTGTGGTTTGAATAGGTAATTAAATGACAAAGGACAAGTTTCTTAATTCTACTCACAGTAAAGGTAAATGATGCACAGAACACTAAAGTGACCAAAAAGCAGTTTGAGGCATTTGTTTACAGAAAAAATGGCTAATTTTAAAGAGTTTGTTCCTCGTCAGACATCATGAAGAGTCTTTAAAATGTCTGTTTTGTTGTCACACTGGCTTTGTACCAAACCATTTACTGACCCATGAGATTTTACATGTTTAGTTGCCTCAGAACCTGGAATTAAAATGGACTGTTACCAGCTGAGGAGGCTGAGGTCTTTTGGAGTGCAGGGGCGCTCCTGAAGACCTTCTTTGACTCTGTGGTGGCATCAGCCCTCTTTATGATTGGTCTGTTGGAGCAGCAGCTTACATGTAGCTGAGATGAAGTGGCTCGATAAACTCATCAGGAGGGCCAGCTCTGTTCTGGTATGCCCCCTGGACTCAGTGCAGGTGGTGGGAGACAGAAGGACTGTAAGAAAAATAACATAATGATAACATGACGAACGATGTCTCCCACCCATGCATGGAGCTGATGCAGAGCTGGAGATCTTTCAGTGACAGACTTCTGCATCCCAGGAGGTCAAAGGAGCGCTTCTGCAGGTCCTTCCTCCCAGCTGCTGTTAGGCTTTATAATCTCTGCTGCTCCCATCAAACTCAATAACTGTTTACATAACACTGATGGTTGCATGGGTTCTGATCTGATCAGGAATCATTTGCACTGTTTCTCAGACACTAAGGCACACTTCCACACGTCTTAGCTTCAAAATGCTGCTGTACTATCATGTAAATTGCATACTATCTCACATTGTTCTGTAATCAGTCTATTCTCTTTTTACCTTGAATATTTAATCTTTTTGACCTGATTATGCCATGTTATCAATAATTGTGCAATATTTACTATTAATTTGGCGTTTCTGATAAAGCGCATCCTCTGCTGCTTTTTCTTATCGTCTTATCTTAGATGGCTGAATATAAGGCAATCCTGGAAAAAAACATGTTAGCTGCAAAAATACCTAAACTTGGGGTGGAGGGTGGATCTTCCAGCAGGACAAAGCCAGAGCTGCAAAAGTCCAATCCAAACTGCAGTTTCATGTGTAGCATAGCTGAATGATATTTAAAGAAAGCATATCAATAAAATGGAAATCATATTGATTGATATCAAAAAATCCAAACCTGGTTGTTTTATGCTGTGGCTTAATGACCTAACTTTAGATAAAGAACACACAAATGCTGAATTCAAACCCTTTATTCAACCAACCTTTTCACCAAAACTGCAACTTTTTAAAAAAGAACAGGTGCTATCTGAACTCTTTGAAGGAGGCTGGGCTTGGTGACAGAGCCTTCCTGGCTCTGCGTTTGTGATTGGTTGGGAGGATGTAGCGACTGTGGTATGAACCTACAGGAAAACTTCATCTATTGAACTTTTTAGTGGTCCTTTTTTTTCCTCTATCGCACCACACATCTATCGATCGATATATATTATAGTTGAATTATTGTCCGGCCGTAGTGTGGCATACCTTAACAATCTCTCTTCACAGAAGTTCTTTATCCATCCTGGCTGATCTTCAGCATTTTTCCAAAAAGAAATGGGCAAAAATGTCTGTCTTCAGATGTTCAAAACTGGTAGACAGACCTCAAAACACTTGGAGCTGGAAATGCTATGTAAGGGAGCTCTACAAAATATTGACTTTGAATCACTTTGAGTCGCCTTGTTACAGAAAAGTGTTAATAAACCTGCCTTGCGTTGACCCACAGAAGCTGGATCCATATGCCTGCCACCATTTTCCAATTTCTATTTGAGCCAGTTGCTTACATTCAAGTTAGTGGTTGTTGGTCGACAAAATGTGGGGGAAGAAAAAAACAAAACAAAAAGACTGTATCACACAGACAGGTTTGCGTTTGTGGACACTTAACCACACACAAGGCCTTAAGGGGAGAGGGTCTCAGCTAAATGGGCAACTACGTCGCTCTTCTTTCAGGGAAGTAGTTAAAAATCGGATGTGTTTTTTATTCTGACAGCAGACTTGGATCAGCAGATGCAGGAGGCTCAAGCAACGACGGCATCTCTGAGAGCGGAGAGCCAGGATGTCAGTCAGAAGCACCTCACTGACAGCACCTGTCTGAGGTGAGTGGTTGATGCAGTGGCTGCTTGTGAAAGCAACACCAGCCGATTGATGAGGACTCGTATTGTGTCAGACTATTTCTTTGTTGGGGGGGGGGGGGGGAACTGCAGCTTCTCAGTCGGCCAGGACCAAAGATCTGAAGCAGGAGGTGGTTCGGCGTCTATTTAATGCTCCCTGAGAGGCTTTGGGAGAGTTTTCCCCCCGTTGAGTAACCGTGATGGGTAATTAGTTAAAGATTCAATATGCTTTGAAAGCTGACGTGGTTCACACAAAAGCACCGCCGCTGTCCTCTTCTCAGCAGGATTCATTTTTGTCCAACAGATGGAAATCTATCTCAGTGGGAGCAAGAGTGGCCGCTGTCACTCTGGCGGTTTAAAAAGGCACTCAGGGAAACGGCCGCGGCGAGAAACACAATGCGGCCCAGCAGCCTCCACGCCTAATACGTAAAAGGTGTCATTTAAAAACGCCAGATTGGAATCACGCTGGGAGAGCTGCTGAATGAAGCAGTCGGGCTGGCTGTCGTACGTCTGTGCCCTCCTCTTTATCTTCCTGGCTGGTGTCCAGGCGCTGGAAGTGTAAATAACAGCATTAGGGGCATTTGGCTTAATTAAGGCTTTGATCTGCATCGGTGATGTGTTTCAATTAGTCAACAAGCAGAGGGAAACCAGAATGCGAGCGTGATGTGATTGATGCGGGCAGCTTTTTAAAGGAAAATGTACGAGTTAAGCCTCGACGCTGAAATGGCAAAGAAATACAGTTTGGCTTCAGCGGAACGCCGCGTCAGCTGTTAACCCGACGAAAACACGTTTGTCAACTTTTTAAAAGAGAAGGGGAATGTTAAAGAAACTAACATGCATAATGAATGTCTTTAAAACCTTTAAAGCATAGACCATGGGTCTGTGGGGCGACGGGTTTCCGTCAATCGGCATATTCAATTCAATTCAATTTTATTTATATAGCGCCAATTCATGAAATATGTCATCTCAAGGCACTTTACAAAGTTAAGTTCAATCATATTATACAGATTGGGTCAGATTATACAGATTGGTCAAAGATGTTCCTATATAAGGAAACCAGTTGATTGCATCAGTCCCAACAAGCAGCATTCACTCCTGGAGAACCGTAGAGCCACAGGGAGAGTCGTCTGCATTGTACATGGCTTTGCTGCAATCCCTCATACTGAGCAAGCATGAAGCGACAGTGGGAAGAAAAACTCCCCATTAACGGGAAGGAAAACCTCCGGCAGAACCAGGCTCAGTATGAACGGTCATCTGCCTCGACCGACTGGGGGTTACAGAAGACAGAGCAGAGACACAACAAGAGAGACAAAAAAGCACAGAAGCACACATTGATCCAGTAATCTGTTCTACATTAGATGGTAATAGCGGGTGAGTCGTCTTCTTTGGATGATGTCACATTTAACAGAACGCCAGGTGTACCTACTATGAAGATAAAAGAGAGAGAACAGAAAGTTAAAGCAGAAATGACAACACGTAATGCATAATTGAAGAACAGTAGAACTCTATAGAGTGAGAAAATTAGATCCTGATGTCCTCCAGTAGCCTAAGCCTATAGCAGTAAAACTATAAAGGTAGCTCAGAGTAACATGAGCCACTCTAGTTATAAGCTTTGTCAAAAAGGAAGGTTTTAAGATTAGTCTTAAAAGTAGACAGGGTGTCTGCTTCACGGACCAAAACTGGGAGTTGGTTCCACAGGAGAGGAGCCTGATAGCTAAAGGATCTGCCTCCCATTCTACTTTTAGAGACTCTAGGAACCACCAGCAGACCTGCAGTCTGAGAGCTAAGTGCTCTGTTAGGAACATACGGGGTAATCAGAGCTCTGATATATGATGGAGCTTGATTATTAAGGGCTTTATACGTTAGAAGAAGAATTTTAAATTCTATTCTTGATTTAACAGGAAGCCAATGAAGGGAAGCTAAAATTGGAGAAATATGATCCCGCTTGTTGATTTTCATCAGAACTCTTGCTGCAGCATTTTGGATCAGCTGAAGGCTTTGAACTGCATTTTGTGGACTTCCTGATAGTAAAGAATTACAATAGTCCAGCCTTGAAGTAACAAATGCATGGACTAGTTTTTCAGCATCACTCCTGGACAGAATGTTTCTAATTTTGGCGATATTCCGGAGGTGAAAAAAGGAAACTCTGGAAACCTGTTTAATATGGGATTTAAATAACATGTCTTGGTCAAAAATAACACCAAGGTTTTTTACTTTATTACCAGAGGCCAAGTTAATGCCATCCAGATTAAGTGATTGGTTAAGAAGTTTATTTTTTGAGGACTCTGGCCCAAAGATTACAACTTCGGTCTTGTCAGAATTTAGATGCAGGAAATTTAAAGTCATCCAGCTTTTGATGTCATCAAGACATGACTGCAGTCAAAGTAATTGATTGGATTCATCAGTATTTATGGATAAATATAGCTGAGTGTCATCAGCATAACAGTGGAAATTAATCCCATGCTGTCTGATAATTTTGCCGATCGGAAGCATATATATATAGTAAAGAGAATTGGTCCAAGGACTGAACCCTGTGGTACTCCACAGGTGACCCTAGAGTTTGAGGAAGATTTATTATTAACATGAACAAACTGGAATCTGTCCGATAGATAAGATTTAAACCAGCCTAATGCTTTCCCCTTAATCCCTACAGTATGTTCAAGTCTTTGTAGGAGAATATTGTGATCAACTGTATCAAATGCAGCACTGAGATCTAACAGGATAAGTACAGACACAAGTCCATTATCTGAGGCCATGAGAATATCATTAGTGACCTTCACCAGAGCTGTTTCAGTGCTATGATGAGCTCTGAAGCCTGACTGAAACTCCTCAAGTAGGTCATTGCTTTGTAAATGTTCACATAGTTGATTAGCAACTACTTTCTCAAGAATTTTAGATAAGAAAAGAAGATTAGATATAGGTCTGTAGTTTACTAGCTCATCTTGATCAAGAGAAGGTTTCTTAAGTAAAGGTTTAATAACAGCTACTTTAAAAACCTGTGGTACATGTCCATTTACTAAGGATATATTAATCATGTCCAAAATAGGACCACTGATCAAAGGGAATACCTCCTTAAACAACTTGGTTGGGATTGGGTCTAACATACAGGTAGAAGGTTTAGATGAAGCTAAGATTTTAGATAGCTCAGAAAGCTCTGGTGCTTCTAAACAGTTCAGACACTGTGCAGGTTCTAAAGATTCCTCCAATGCTGCCTTACTTACTGGGGATGAGGTAATCATGTTTGGGAGGATGCCAATTATTTTATTTTTAATGGCATCAATTTTATTTATGAAGAATCCCATACAATCATTACTACTAAGAGCTAAGGGAATGGATGGATCAACAGAGCTGCAGCTCTGAGTAAGTTTGGCAACTGTACTAAAGAGAAATCTAGGATTATTTTTATTCTCTTCAATTAATGATGAAAAATATGCTGCTCTAACTCTGCGAAGGGTATTGTTATACAACAATAGACTGTCCCTCCAGATTAAGTAGGATTCCTCTTGGTGTGTAGAGCGCCATTTTCTCTCCAATTTCCTAACATTGTGCTTCAAGGAACGCAGCTCTGAATTAAACCAGGGAGCTAGCTTCCTGTGAATTATCACCTTCTTTTTCAAGGGAGCTACATTGTCTAATGCAGAACGCAATGAGGAAGTCACACTGTTAGCAAAGGTATCGATTTGTGAATGGGAAGAAACAGCATTGCTGCCATCTACAGGGCATTTCTGCAATACTGAGGATATTAAAAGGGGGACAGACTCTTTAAGTTTTGATGCAGCATTATCCGATAAAGATCTACTATAATGGAACCCTCTTTTGGGGGTGGAGAACTCAGTTAGATTAAACTCAAATGTTATTAAAAAATGATCAGATAGGACAGGGTTGTGAGAGAATACTGTTAATTCTTCACAATGAATGCCATATGTCAGCACAAGGTCCAAAGTATGGAGCCGAGAGTGCGTTGGCTTATGCACATTTTGAGCAAAACCAATTGAATCTAGGATAGTTTTAAAGGCTACACTAAGGTTATCACATTCAGTGTCAACATGGATGTTAAAATCACCCACCATAATAACCTTGTCAGTATTTAACACCAAATCAGATAAGACGTCTGACAGCTGATCCAAAAACTGAGTGTAAGGGCCTGGTGGACGACACAAAACAATAAACAGAAGAGGTTTTATTGCTTTGCAGTTTGGATGAGGGAAACTGAGGGTTAAATGTTCAAAAGAACTGTAATTATTAATTGGCCTGGGACTAATTAATAAATCAGACTGAAAGATGGTTGCCACTCCTCCTCCTCTTCCCACAGATCTGTGAATGTGGAAATTTGAATAACTGGAGGGAGTTGACTCATTTATACTAACGTAGTCCTCTTGTAGCCAGGTTTCTGTGAGACTAAACAAATCCATCTGATTATCAGAAATCAATTCATTAACTAACAAAGTCTTTGGAGGGAGAGACCTTATATTTAATAGACCACATTTAATTCTTTTATTTTTAGGTTCAAGGTGAACCGTATTGATTTTTATTAGGTTTTTATGATTTGTTCCTTTTAGATAAGTTTTTGATCTGTTAAGTTTTGGCCGTGGTAAAGACACCGTCTCAATAGGATAATGGGTGGGTAACAGTACAGAAGCTGCAGAGAGGTGTGTTAAACTACGGCTCTGCTTCCTGGTCTGGACCCTGGGTTGTCAGCATTTAAGAGAACTAATTAATCCAGCCAGATTCCTAGAAAGAAGAGCTGCACCATCCAAAGTGGGATGAATACCGTCTCTCCTGATCAGACCAGGTTTTCCCCAGAAAGTTTGCCAGTTATCAATGTAGCCCACGTCGTTTTCTGGACACCACCTAGACAACCAGCGGTTGAATGACGACATGCGGCTAAACATGTCATCACTGGTCAGATCAGGCAGGGGACCAGAGAAAATTACAGAGTCCGATATTGTTTTAGCAAACTCACACACTGAAGCAACACCAACTTTGGTGACCTCTGATCGGCGTGACCAGGTGTCATTACCGCCAGCGTGAATAACAATTTTGCGGTATTTACGCTTATCCTTAGCCAGCAGTTTTAGGTAGGATTCTATGTCGCCCGTTCTGGCCCCTGGCAGGCATTTAACTATAGTCCCTGGTTTCTTTAGTGCCACGTTTCTTAATACGGAGCTGCCAATAATTAAGGTCGGCTCCTCGGCGAGACTGTCGCTCAGAGGGGAAAATTTGTTAGAAACGCAGACGGGTTGGTGGTGATCTGGGGGCTGAAATCTAGAGCTATGCTTACTACGAACCGTCACCCAGCCGGCCTGCTTAACCGGTTGTTCGAGTGCGGCTGTTGGTTCGCTACGTGAAGTTACTCTTTGTGGCTCCGCGCTAGCAAAGGAGCGGCTATCAGCTGGTTTTTCAACAGCACGGAGCCGGGTCTCCAGGTCTGACACCCTCGCCTCCAAAGCTACAAAAATACTACATTTATTACATGTACCATTATCACTAAAGGAGGCAGAGGAATAACTGAACATTTGACACAGAGAGCAGCAGATAGGAGACTTAGTCAGAGACGGAGAAGCCATTATGAGGCTAAGGCTTGGCTAACGCTAGGCTAAAGCTAGGCTAAAGATAGGCTAGCGCCCTGTTATCACGCCAAAGAACAAACCGTGTGAAACACGAGGAGTTCCCAAACGTGATGAGCAGCCACAGAAAATGTTTGAAAAGTGCTTATGTTTGGAAACAGATGTTACAGCAAAGAGGTTTAAAGATAAAAAGCGAGAGAGCCTGGAGCAAAAATCCGTCGTTCACACAACAACAACAGGAAGTGACACAATACGCCTTACCGCAAACAGGAAGTCAGGATCCCGGAGCGTCAGCTCAATGTTCATATGAGAGCAAAAAATAGATCCACTTGGTTCCGTTTAGTTTTTAAACTGAAGATGCGTTCAACCAATGAAACCTGGCAGAGCTGGGACATCAGCCAATCAGAAAGAGACTAAGCCTTTTTTGTTTATTTACGCTATTAACAGAAGTACGTACTGCGCATGCGCAGCAGGAGTTAAAACAAGGAAGTACCTAACGGCTATTAGCATCTCCCAGCGAAACAATGGTGCTGTGGAAAAAAAGCACAAAAAATATGATTCCAAGAATGAAAAGCCTGGAATGTCTCTGGGAATACAGTAAGAACATTGGTGTTCACTGAAGCAGATGCTAAACCTGCCAATTGCCCACAATGGAAGGATTTAGCTAAAAAAAATATTCAAGTGGGATTTGACACGGGTGGTGAGGACAGCACAGGGGATTGTGGGATGTCGTCTACAAGATCTGGACAAGGTTGATGCTGCACGAGTCCAGAGAGGGGCCAGGTGCCACAGATCCCACCCACCTGAGCAAAGCACTGCTTCATGCACTTCCATCAGGTAAACATTTTGAAAACTAACAGACGCAAAAACAGTTTCTTTCCTAAAGCCGTGATGGCTCTCACCCCCTGCTGAGAAGCTTGTGGTCTGTTCCATGTTACAGTGGCACTAATGGTAAAGCCTTTATTACACATTCTTAATTTCTCAGGGACATTCCCTGAGAAATTAACTGATTGCTCAGTTCTGCAAATGAGTTTAAGATTACTGCACAGTATTTACAAGCGTTGAGGGATTAATTCATACAACAGTAATTCATACCGCTCGCAAAGGGACTGTTAATCGGACTTTTTGGATATGCGTCTTATCAAACCCTAAAGTATCTTTGCACGCGTTAAACTGCTCAGAATGTGTGGAAATAGTATGCCTTGTTGTGCCTGCCTGTTATATGATATTTGTGTGCATCCTGAGCCGGAGTCTGTCTTAAAATATATTTCACCATGGTAACAATAAAGATTCTTAATTCTTGATGTGTTAGACCGGGCCAATAAAAAGTCCAGACCCAAAGCCATTTGAGAATCCGTGGCAAGACGGGAGAATTGATGTACTCAGTCCAAAGTCACGCAGTTCAGTCCCATCTCTTCCAGCAGGGTTCTTGTGGGGTCTTCAAAACTCCAGGAACTACAGAATTGTTTCAGCTCTGCTAATATTTGTATTTCCAGACTTTATTCCCTATCCAACAGTCTAAATGTTTCTGTTTTTTTCTTTCTCATAATCTTTGTGCCATTTCTCCCTTGTGTCCTTCTGTCCCTTCTCTTCCTGTCTTTTCTTAATTTCTTTCCTCTTTGTGACCTCCCTCTAATTCTAATTCCTTACGTATGTCCTTGATCTATTTCCTTTCCCAAGTCTGTCTTTCCTTTCCTCTCCTCTTTGTGACACTCCTTCTTGTCTTTTCCTCTTTGGGTCCTCATCTTTTTTCTGTGTACTCTGCTTTTCCTTTTTCTGTCCTCTGTTCCTGCCTTCCTTGTCTACTTTTTGCCCTCCCTCCTGTCCTGCCTTTTTTGCTTCTTGTTGTTTTTTCCTTCCTTCCTTCCTTCCTTCCTTGTGTCTTTCCTTGTTTCGTCCTGTATTTCCTCCATTCCTTCTCTCCTTGAATCCTAACTCCATTCCTTCTGTCCTTCCTTCCTTGCTTGTTTCTTTCCTTCCCATCTTGTCTGTCCTTCCAGTTTCTGCTCTGGAACCATCTGTGATGAGTTCCTGCCCATCTTCAAAGGAACATGAATGATGGAGAACTCTGAAAAGTCTGGCAGTTTTTCATGCACACTCAGACAACCCGTTTCGTTCCCTTCAGCGCCGTACAGTGGAGCGTCATGAAGCTTTTGGTCAGTTCGCTCTTGTGTTGGGCGCGTTGTCTTTCTAAGTCAGAGCAGCCTGCCTCTCTTAGCGCTGCCGTAAGTCCTGCATGTGCGCAGCACGTCCTCCCCATCCATCAGCCTCATTAAACATCCTCAGCCCATCGTTACCGGAGGCCCTATTAGCCCCAGGAAGCGTGGAGGATGGGCCCCTGGAGGGGAGGGGCCTCCTCACAGCCGTTCCTGTGATCATGCATTCTGAAGCGAGGCCATCAATCCTGCCCCCAGCCGGTGGCGCGTGTCTTTAAAACACATATATAACCCTCTGCTTATTGATCGTGCGTGTCAATTTGAGCGAGTGCCGCAGTCGTTTAAAAAGTGTTCAGTGTGCAGAACGGGACGGCCGCTGGAGCAGATTGTTCCCCCCGTCACACGGCGGAGGCATGTCGTCCAGACGCGTGAGGCCGACTGTTTGAGCTCCGTTTACTGAAATGCTGTAGTTAAAATACACGAGAAGGCTCCTCCAGACCGCAAGAATCTAATAAAAACCCGCCAGAAGGAGCCGGCATCAATAACACCGGTGTGTTTTGATGAAACACCATGGCGCTGCGTGAAAGCGCGGCGCCTTCACCTTAAAGAATCTGATTTCTAAGTTCCACTGAGACGTATAAAGTTTTAAACAGCATTGTAGGTTTTCACACCGCGAGAGATGCAATCTAGGTCTGGCTGCTTTATTGTTTCATTAACTTCCAATAAAAGTAGGAGGAGGCGGCTGGCGTTCATCTCGCGGTTCCCTCTCTGCACCTGCAGAACGTTCCGGAGCGCTGCGGCTCGACGCCGGCCGCTTTCTCTGGAGACTGAGGGATCTGAGTGAAGGACGGTTTTATCTGTGCCGGCGGGTTTCTGTGTGAAGCATTTTCTGGTCAGCCACAGGAGGAGGCTGCTTTTAAAGAGCAGAACTTAATAATTGTTCATTTAGGAGCACAGCGTCGTTCTCGGCGAGGCGTCACAACGTGCCGATATTGTTTCAGCCAGACTTTTATCCGCCAAATCAGTTCGTTGCGTTCGCTTAACTTATTCAAGCTGTTCTTTTTGAACAGAGTAGTGATTTAACCAAAATCAGGTCCAGTTTTAGTTTTGTTTTAAAGCAAGAATTCAGCACCGATTTATAATCGTGTATCTTCCATTCTCCCCCACGGGTCCCAGCCTCAAACTTCAGTGAATCTGACTGGTTTTCTGTGATGGACCGACACTGTGACTGTGAAGTAAAAACCAAATTGTACGTTTCCTTACATATGGGTAATCTGCTTTTGCAGATAAAGTCTAAAAAGTGGTTCTAAGACCCAAATGCTTTGGTGTAAAGCATGCTGGAGGTGACTCCGGCGCAGTCTCTAGGGTTTTGCTGCCCTCCGTTCAGCTCGGACCAGCTTCCCCGTCTCGGCTGTCGAAAAGGATCTTGATGGTTTATTTGGTGGGATGTAAAAGTCTACACGCCCCTGTTCCAGTGCTAGGTCTCTGTGGTGTGGAAAGAATGACGCGGATACAGCCCTTTCAGAACCGTTTGACTTAAATGCCTGTATGGCTCAGCGGAGAAGCAAAGCAAATAAAATGCAGCAGTTGTTGAGGGGTAATGAATGAGCTCTGTTTGGTTCTGGAGGAAGGCCAGGTGTCTTCCACTTCACCAGAACCTTCTCCTGTGTAGTGCTGAGTCTGAAAAGGTGCTGCAGAATCCCACGTCCAAACACAGCTCAAAAACTTAGAACGCGGGGGAAAAGTTCTGGATTTTTTGGTTCCTGGTTTCAGAAACCAAAAACTCAGACATCATATAGATTCCTTCCACATAGAGTGAAATATTTCTAGTAATTTTGATGATGGTGGCTTATAGATGATGGAAACCCAGAATTCAGCGTCTTAGAGAATCAGACTTTTAAAGAATGTTTTCAGCAGGCTTCTGAAAACTGTTCATTTCTATGAAGTCAGGATTTGGTCAGGGCTGCCTTTCCATGAATTACTGCATCAATGCAGCGTGGCATGGAGGCCATCAGCCTGTGGTTCTGCTGAGGTGTTCAGGAAGCCCAGATTAGGGTTAGGCCCATCAAGCACCGTGCCACCATGGTCCCTGGACCAGGTTTTGGTGCCCTTGGCAGTGCTGGCCTGTACCAAGTCCTGCTAGAAAATGACATCAGCAGCTCCATACAGCGTGTCTGAGAAGGAAGCATGAAGAGCTCTAAAATGGACTCCAGAAAACCAGTGGAAACCCAACCATCACTGACTGGGAACCTCAAACCAGACTCTCCACTCCTCCTCCAGACCCTGGGACCTTGATTTCCTAATGAAACGTAGACTTTAAACCACAGAGCAAGGGTCCAGTTCCTTCTGAGGATGTGACGTTTGCAGCCCATGTGTCGGGTTCGTCTGTGAGTAGCTGGTTCTGATGCCTTTACTCCAGCCTCAGTCTGTTTAAAAATCCTCTCAGGATCATCCCTGGTGCTGGTCCACCTTTTCCTACCAGGCTGTTTCCTTCCACTCAACGTTTTTTACCCAGCTGCATGAAGTACTTACATAAAGACCTGAACTGAAAGTATGCATTAGCTGTAAGCCACAATCATCAGAACTACAAGACGCACAAGCTTGAAACATTTCACTCCCCATGTAATGAATCTTTAAACCGTGATTTTCATTTACTGACATGAGGGACACAAAATATAGAAGTATTTCACTATAATTCAAATCCCTTTTTTTTTTTCTTTTTTTGTTTCTGGTCTGGACAGGCATTCAGAACTCAAGCCCAAATGGCCTTCAGCGTGTCCAGAACGCAGCGGTCCGTCTGTTAACTAACACCTCCCGACATGCGCACATCACCCGTTCCTTACATTCCTTACGCTGCCGTCCTGTCCGTCGTAGGATTGATTTTAAACTCTGACTGTTCTTAAATGTCCTAATGGCCTCACACCTCTTTATCGGAGGTGTAGCGGGTCCATGTGCTCATCCTGTCGGCTTTTATCGGACGTTCCGAGGACTGGGCTCTGGATTCCTGCTCCCATCGGGCGCGTCCTCCAAGCTGCCACCCTGGACTAAGGATTTGCAGCTGGAGGTGCTCAGCTGGGAATGAAATGAAGATCCAGCTCCAGAACCTGAACAATTTGGACCACCCAGCTTATGGCAACCCAAATGTGCCACAGTTCAATAAGTTAAAAAGTCCCAAAATTGATAGGCATACATGAGGAAATGTCAATAAAACTGGAGATGCGTGTGTCACTAAGAAAATTGTGCAAAGAAAAGAAAGACCCAGACCAGACGGAGGTAAAAGCTGGATTAAAGGTGTACGTTTTCTGCACACAAGCCGAGGAAGCTGTCAGGCTCAGGGCGGCTGCCCTGTAGGAAACAGCCGACAGAGGAAGAGAGCAATGAGAAACAACATGGAATAAGCCCGACAGAAATGTTACTTTGCTCCCTCTCGCTTTTTAAATCATTCCAATGTTTCCAGGAATAACGGAGAAAAGCTGATAAGGTAGATGAACGCTCCGTGTCTAAATTAGTGGCGCCATACGCCGTCATATCGCTTCAGTTAGTGTGGCCGAAACAACACGTCATTAAAGGGAGCTGGGTTTTGTTGGCAGTGCTTGAAGTAACGCATTACAAAAGGTAGCAGATTACAGAACTACAACATATTGCTTTGAAAACTACAATAGATTCCTCTTTACTATCGCGGTGCGCTGTGCTAAAGCATTTTATCAAGGTCGGGTGGGACGTGCTGCCAGCACATATCCCCGTGCCCTGGGCCAGCTCGAGACCGTTGGTGCTTCAGAGGTGCTTTGGGTCGCTGAGAAGCACCGCAGCTGCTCACGGACCTAGAACTGGCAGATGATGTTGTCCCACGTCAAAGCAAAGCTCTCAGCTAACCTGCTGATAGAGGCCGGAACTAGAGGTGTGAAGCTTTAGAGAAAATCTTCATCTGCTCAGACGTTTTGTGGGATATTAAATATATTAAAAGTTATAAAACTACTTTTGGTGTCACACCAAATGAGGGGACACGAAGAAAGCCCCCAGATATTAAAACAGTAACATGAATGTTTTTAAGTTGATGCACAGCTCCTTTTAAGGGTTTTCTCTCTCTCCTATCAGCCTGAGGAAGGAGCTGGAGACACTGAAGGTCGGAGACCTGGAAGAACAACGACAGGCCCTCCGCTCAGAGGTGCAGTTCCTGCAGTCGGTGGGTATCTGTATTATAAAGCAGGATTTTATTTTAGACCAATGAGTGGTTTGGTACGCCAGTTCTCTGTTATTGGAATGAGACATCATGCGTCTCGTGTGAACGGCAGCTCAACAAGGCAGAAGATCATTGCTCTTTACATCATTACAGGATAAGGTTCAAAACCACGAAGCAGCACTCTGGCACTTAGAAACTTGTGGATTCTGGTTCCAGGTTTCTTTTTTAATGACATTTTTATTTCTTTATTTCCTCTTTTTTTTTTTTTTGCAGAAGCTGAAGAGCTGCCAGGACAATGAGCAGCGTTAGGATTGGATCACTGACTCGACATGTTTACTTTTTGACCATTGTGTTTTCAGGCCAACCATTGCTGTTACGTCATAATGATACTTAGTTGTGCGTCGACGTTTCATTAAAGATGAACTTGAACCATCCAACCAACCAACCAAAAAAAAAAGGAAAGCGTAAAAAAACAATGGATTGTTATTTGAAGTTTCATGTACATATTTAAATGCATGTGTTAAACTGTAGTCATTTAAAAATGTTACCTTGAAAACATTTTAGGTCTCTTTGAGTGTAATATTATATTCCCTGACCCTCCTATATTATAAATGTATTACAATATTACAGTTTTGCTTTTTAAATAAAGTTAAAAAAACAAACTTTGTGTGAAGTTTGGGTTAGTTAATAAGTAGCTGACTGGTATAGGAAAATGACCCTGATATGATTTGTTCTAATAATAATTTAAATTTGTTGTTGGTGGTTCCAAGCATTTTCATGTGCATGCTTGTAAATAGATGTCAAATAAAAGTGCAGAATAAAATGAAAGTAAAGAAGTTTCAGGTGAACAACAGTAATTCACAGCAAACTAGTCAGAAAGCTTTAAAAATAATTGGTTTACATTGCCCTCTAGTGGACAAAAATTGTTATTGCAGCAATCTGTGTTGATCAATGAAGAGAAAGGTGCTTCCATGGCCCGATACGGGTGTTTCCTGTTACCAGAAGAGCTGGCATCATTGTTTTTGACTTAAAAACTATCAAAGCATCCAGATGTTCATGTAAGAGTTTTTTATATATATTTAAAAATGACCACAAACATCCTGAAGTATTCTCTATTCCAGGATGATTTATATACAAGATATTTTGATTCAATTTCAACTTAAAACAGAAGTCATTGTTTAAACGAAAATTGTTTAATGTTGGTGAATGACAATAAATTCAGGACTTTTCCAGCATGTGTTCTATTTTTGCCGGTGTACTACTTCACCGGTAAGAAGTTTACATACTATTATGATTTCTGACACTTTTCTGATTGCTGAATCAGTAATTTGTTCATGTGACCCAATATTACAAGATGCAACCTAAGGGAATTTTAACATTTATTAGATGCACAGGTTTAGTTTTAGAGTAGATTTTTTCAATCAGATTTATTTACTGTTGACTCAAATATGGGCATACAACCTCATGAATAGTTGGTTAAACACTAAAAGTTCTGGCACAATTCTGGCTGAATATTTGACCCCATGTTGGGAACAGGTTGGTCTTATGACACAAACCCAGCTTTTTAACGTAGTCGATGCCGTTTCTATCAGGTTGAAACAGACCCTCACCATAGTGTGGCCACCTCCATGTTTACCAGCTGGTACAATGCTGTGAGCTTTCAAAGTCTCCCTTTGATTCCACGTTATTGTGGCCAAGTAACTCAGCCTTTGCCTCGCCTGGCTGACCATAACACTTTCCCCCAGACACGCGTTGGCTCTATTGCGTGTGGAAATAGGCAAACGTCAGTCATGCTTGGTGGGGAATTTCTGTGTGGATCAGTCCACGTTGGTGTGAAACCTCAGAGCGGACCGGAGCACCTCTGTTCCAGCCTCTTCCACTTCATGAAGGAGGGGAGCCCTGATGCTTCCTAGGCTGTTCTTGGAACAGCCGGACCAATTTCCTTTCATCGCAGGTCAAAACGTGGAGGTCAGATGGGGGGAAACTCGTTTCAAAGGTATCCCAAACACACATGCAAATTGGATTTGGAAAGGATTTATGTATATGTATAATTTTAATCCTATTTGGATGAGATACATTGTGAGTTGAGCATGGAAAAAGGACGGCCCAATGCATCTTCTAAAGCCCTAAAATAATATTGCACTCATGCAGAGGACGACTGTATGTAAACTTATGACAGGCTCTGTATGGGAACTAAAGGATTTTAACTTCCTGTCATTGTGTTCTTCCACATCAGCATATGCAATGTTGTTAGATCAGCTTTCTCAGTGCGCACTGTATGAAAATAAAGTCTCTCTGTTGCCCCCTGTTGGAAGATCTGTGCCGTTGCAGTTTCAAAACATTAATTCCGGTCTGCAGATTGATCTTCCTGTAATTGATGATTAGACGGTCCGTCAGCGTACATCCGAGGGTCATTCTATGGGTCATTTTCTCGCTGATTAGAGTGACTCCTAATACAATGATGTGGGATGTCAATAGCCGCCTAATGAGATCCTGCAATCTCATTTTGGCTTCTTAACCTTGACCCAGGCAAGCCATGCCTGGGAGCGGTTGCCCAAAGAGAGAGCAGGGGGAACAGCAGACACACCGCTTCATTTGGTAGAGTGGTTAACCTCATTTAAAGGGCTGCATTTATAAATAGAGAGAGACTGTTCGGAAAATGAAGTCAGATGGGAAGCCTTTGGAGACAGCAGGCAGACGCTTTTATAGATCGACTTGACAGACAATGCAAATGAGAAATGTTACCATTTGTTTGTTGCTGCTGGAAGCCTGTTAAAGTCTCTGAAAATGCTGTTTAGTTTCCAAGCAAACAAGGATATTATGCGTCGGAACTGATCAGAGGTTTATTTACAAAAACAGCACCTGATAACTCTTTGTCAATTTGCCCTTAGATAGATAGATACAGTATTTTTCAGACTATAAGTCATACTTTTTTCCATAGTTTTGCCAATCCTGCGACTTATAGTCACGTGCGACATATATCAATTTTAAATGGTCCAACATGAACCAAGTAGTAAACATTACCGTCTATAGCCACAAGTTGGTGCTACAGGCTTGTGAAAACTATATGCTGAACCACTTAAAAATTCATTGAAACATTAACTTATAGACAACAAAGACTGAACACATGTTTGTATGGTGTTTCGCTGCTTCAGCATACATTCACGCAGCGGAGCGTTGCGTGGTGCAACTAGGTGAGCCCAGACCGCGACAGAACCCTGTTATTGGGCTGTGCATTAAGCCAATAACAGCTAACGCTAGCTTACAGGTCTGTTGTCCAGGTGGTTTACAACTTCCCTGATGCACGTGAGCTTTTTGTTGCTCTCAAACATCATACATAGCTTCTTATGCTAATTTAGCCCATTTAACCAGGTAAATGTCAGTTTTTACATGATTTACATCAAGGTAGTATTTTATTTCACAAAAAACCTGACAATTTGACAGGGCTGTGTCTATTTCTGAGATCAACCGTAGAGTTTAAGGGGGTTTCAATGAATCAGGGCAGTAAATAAATCTGGATGTCATTTGCAAAACAGTGGAAGGGAAGGTTATGTTTGCCACAATAGACCTCAAAGGCAACATGTGGAGATCAAGAAGCAGTGGCCCTATAATTGACCCTTGAGGAACCCTACAGATGAAAGTTGTTGGAGAGTTTGTCAGGTGAACTCTGGGCCAAGACGGGCTTAAGCCTTCATTGCCTAGAGCAGTGGTTCCCAAACGTTTCTTGGTGGGCCCCCCTGTGACTGAAAAGAAAGTTTTTGCACCCACCTCCAACCAAACCTTTTGACAGTTGAACAAAGACAAGCCAACTGCAGCAAAACATATAACAATAAAATAAGCTCCAATCTTCTTTAAATCACAAAACTACCACTTTTAAAGTGTAGTTGTTTTAAGTTAAACAGTCTATTTTACTGTGTAATTGAATTCAACATTGCCATCAATATATATTTTTTAAATAACCTCTCAAAATTGGTAATTTTTCCAGTCCATTTCTACCAGGGTTAAAATACGATTATATTTGTAGTAGTAACGTGGCAAAATATCAAGGTGCTCGAGTAGCTTTGCAAGGCACTGCCAATTGTATTTACATTTTCTGTCTTTAGAAAGCTCTCAAAAGTGCAAATTCACATGCTCAGGCCTTGTGGTAGTGATGTAAAAGGGATAAAAAAACATTTAAAACTGTCAGTGCTGTGACACTTACTGTAGAAACCAAAGTACCACTCAGGTTGAGTGTTTATTAAATGTTTGTTTCCACAGAGGAGACCTTCAAAGCTCTACATTCATCATGGCACAAGTGAGGCATTGTTTCTGCACTCATTTTGTCTTTCTCAGGGCCATCCGCAGGCGAGGCAAAGATGTTTGGGGTTTCCAGCTATGCCTGCGTCCTTCAGCTCTTGAGTGAAAACCTCCATTGTTGCATTCCACTGCTCGCTGCTGCTTTTGGTCGTGAGGCAGTCTTTTGTAAAATACGCAGAGGTGCTTCCTGAAACCTTAACAGCAGCTTCTGGAAAAAAAAGAAAAAGGTCTGTTTGTAAAAAAAAAAAAAAAAAAAAAACTCACAGACTTCCAATTAAACTTTGTGTTTTAGGTATTATAGTGGTGCATACAAATTTGAAGTTGAGTTTCTTATTTCATGGCCTTAAACTCCTCCCCAGAGGCAATCAGAAAAGAAAAAGGAAAAAAAAAAAAAAGGACAGGCTCACCATTGCACACGGCCAGTCTGCCTCCTCCTACGTACTGGCTGTTCCATTGGTAATTTGTTTGTTCGCCACATTCATCAAACAACCGACTCCTCCTTAGGAAACCAAAATCGTACCCCTGTAAAGAACCGTTCTGATTAGAATGTGGGGAGGGAAAAGAAAAACAGCCAAGTCTGCTGAGCCTCTCCGCACAGATCTACACTAAATATTAGGGAGTCTATGCCGTGGTGCGCTTACAGAATTGCAGATGGGCTTGCAGTAGCGCTTGTTGGAGACTGTGACACATGCCAGGCCTCCATTACTGGGCACTTCAGGCTGCTGGCACATCTTTGGCTCGGCATCCTGGCATTCTGTAAGTCCGTGAATAATTCATAAATGCAGGTCATAAAACATTTAAAGCTTCAGATGTTCATTTGGAGAGACGTTCTTTCTGCTGGTATCAGTTGCTCTGATTTGTTAGTAGAAGAAAGAAGGACCACCTTGTTGATTCAGGTTTTGAAATGGCTTCCTGCATATTTCTTAAAGCGTGTGGCACCACAACATCATTCCATGTTCTGTATCTTCATTGCCTCTTCATCTGTTTGTATGCTTTTACACCTCTTGATACGTTTTGTTTTTTTAGGATCGTGACTCTTATATTGCTCACAGCTTCCTGGTTTGAAGAGTGTCTTGGACGACGTATAAATGTTTCATGCACAGCTTTTTCAACTTTTTTGTCTCACGTTCTTGATGGATTCAAAGGAAAAAGTTCCTGTTCCTTGTCAGAATGGGCTAAAGTGAAGGCCATTCTTTCCTGGTGAGGTGGCAAGGTCCATTTTAGCTTTCCAAATATTTACAGCAGAAGTCCAAGTTCATTTTCATCAATAAATGCAGGGGCTTCAAGCAATGGCAAAGCTTTGTAAAGAGAGATAACGGCCTTATTCAATAAGCACGGTATTTAAATGACTTTGAACTTGACAAGCTCATTGTGTAAGCATGAGGGGAATAAAAAGGTGACTGCAGAAGAAAGTTGGCAATAATGATGAAATTCTAGAGAGGACAGAACTATATTGGATTTTTCATTTACTATTTTAATCCCAGGAAGGTGAACGTCTGACTGTGAAGGTGAAGCTTTATCATCTATATATTCTCGTGATAATGCAGCCAAGGTGAGCAGTTCTATTATATTTTTCTGATTAATTATTTAACTCAAAGGTTATGCTTTAAAAAAAATAATGTTAAGGGGCATAATGGAGTAAAAATTTGGTTCTATTTTCAGGGGATCTTTTCTCACGGCCATTTTGCACGAAACAAGCTGATTAGACGTCAATGAATCCTTTCTACAGTCTACAGGATGAAATAAAAACGTGCAAGATGATAAAATTATGTTTTATAGTAATTTAAATGTCAGTGGGTTCAATTAATGACTTTTGTATATGCTTTACTCGAGAAATAGTTTGTTCACTTGGAATAACTTTAGCATTTACCTGTTAGCATAAGCTAGCTAGTGCTAGCTATGCTTAACATTCAGACTTTGATCAAAGAGCTGGACATAAAGTAGATATTAGGACGTTTTATTGCAAACGTGTTTAACCCTATTACTTGTTTTAGCTACATTAATCTAATAACTGATTAAACATGGACTTTAAACCAAAGCTGCAATGAGAACACAAATAAGATTAATGCTATCTAAATTCAATGATCATCAGTACAAAGATTATACATTATGATGTTGTTGACTTTTAAATCTGATAAATTTGAATGCAGAGTAAAACTATAACCAAAGTTTTTTTAGAGTGCGGAGGCCACTATTCCACATTTGAACATACAGGTGGTACGTCATACTTCTTGTTCAAAGGTCCAAGTTGGATTTTCTACATAGGTCCAAAGATCAGGAACAACTAGTGAGGTGAAAATATCACTTTTTAAAATTGCTTGCAATTTAAAAGCAAGATAAATGCACAAGAAAGAAAGAAAACTATCTTGTGCTATTAAAAATCACATTTCCTTTTAACTTTATGTAACCCTTTTACCACCTGGCTCGTTGTAATTAAGTCAGAACTATTTAGTATAGGATCCCTACAAACTCCAAATATCGCTATGGTAAAAGAGACATTCTGGTGTATGTAAATTATGTCTAACGTAAAATATGATCCTCACCAGTAAAATTCTAAAAAAAATGAGGCTTACCAGAAATATTAATATTAGTAGAAATCAAAATATGCACCTTCTAAATAATCACCTTTTGAATATTTTTTACAGTGTTAAGTATTACTGACGAAGATATAAAAAGACTCACACAGGAAACACTTTGCCATTCCAAGTAGTCATTGTCAGACAGATCCTACGCTAAATTAATCGGAATTAAAAGGTGTTTTTTTTTTATGTCAGGGATACATATTATTCTTGACAGCCACAAAAGTAAAATGGAACTAGTATATGAAAAGGTGTATTTATTCTTGCACCAAAACATCAGACATAGGTTTTACAGAACTTAGATCCAGATTATTATTATTTATTTTTATCAATAGAACCTAATAATGTTTTTAAAAAAGAACTAGTTTGACCAGACTGGTGAAAATCGGGATTAATCAAATGTTTAAAGACATGCAATCACCAATCAGATTGCACTTTTAAGTATCAAACCGAAACAGCTCCTGTTGGAAAACTTGTAGAGAAATGATTAATTCTGAATATTGAATCAGATGGTTTTCGCCCCTTTTTTTAACAAGTCACGTAAAATTTAAGCAACTGGCATCTTTAAGATGCAAAAACATAGACTTTATTCATCAGTTTGTGTTTTGCATCTCAATTCGAACCCCCTTTAAAACACTTTGTTTTCCCTCAGAGCTTCAAGCCTAAATGGGCTCCCAGGAAGGCGCAGTAAACACAATCCAACATGCCTCTTCCCCCTCCTACCTTTCAGCTGGTGTTTATACAGCCTTGCTGTCAGATTCCTCATGGTAATCAACACTTCAGCTGCCTGCTCTGAGCTCCACTGCAGGATGGACTTGTCGGTGCACTCTGCTGCCATCTTTTGGACAAAATGAAATTTAGCCCTTGGTGTGCACGCACAACATCAAGACTCACAGGTAGCCAGAAACATTTCTATGCATTAAGCTGATCGCTCAAACCTGAAGAGTTTACCTTGAGATCTTCGGTCAGACGCTGAAAAAGTTCAGTCTGGGAGTCACAGTTGGCGGTTGTACTTTCATGGTTTCCAGAGGAGCAAACAACTTTAATAAATGTAAAGAAGATAAATAAATCAAACGTTTCAGACATGTGTAGTATCCAGATTAAACCGTTCCTATCGTGGTAACTATCTGACATTACCTGCTAGAGAGCACAGCCAGGTGAGTGTTCCCCTAAACGCCATGACTGGTGAATTTGGGTTCGTTTGGACTGTTCCGACAAATTTATTGATCAGCCTGCAGGAGCAAAGTTTACAGGATTCACCGAATATAGACCTTCTACCAAGATAAGAGTCGCGGGACTGCCAGGATTTCAAAACCCGCACCCCCAGCCAGTGTGATGTGTTATTCTATCTGTGTCAGTTCCCAGCAGGCCGGAGAGAGTTTCCAGTATTTGCAGAGCCTGTGATTTCACCCAGTACCTTATACAGTGTGCACGTCTCTGCTCCGTGCTGACGGGGGTGCTGGTAGCGCCCAGCTCTCGGCTGTGACTGAGCTTCTTTAAACAGGATGTCAATCCTCGCTTCTCCGTCGTGAGTCCAAGTTCTTCACAGACGGACAGCCCCCTCACATGCACGCACAGGCAGCCGCCAGTAAAACACGCGGGGTGACTCAGTGTCATTCGCTGCGCTGTGCCACAAAGAATGGCTCTAAATAATTCACTCTGGATGTTATTCATTATGGATGTCTGACGATCTTGGCACAAATGAATTATTGAGGCCTTGTGGAGGAGTGATTGAGCTCATTAACATGGAGAATTGCCTTTTATGTTTGATTTGAGGAACAAAGATTAGTCCTCGAAATGGACTTGGAGAGCTGTAATTATCTTCTTATCAACGCGTCCTCTGCATGTCTTGATTCTCTCAAGGCTCTCCTCTATCATCTTCTAAATGTTATTTTTGTGTGAGATTTTTATTTTGCTGTTTTTTTCCCCCCCACTTCAGCTTTTTCACCAGTGTAATTTTATAGAATAATTTCTGATGGATAAAGAAATTAGTTTAGTTTCCAAACATGAAGAGTCTGTGTCAAAATCTCTCGTTTATATCAAGGCTTCACAAAGGCAGGCGCTGCATTGGCATTTAGCAGTCCACACATGAGTTTTGGTTTCTCAGTGAAAATATATTCCCCATCTATGATTTTGCTCTCTGGATATTATTACTGAAGTGTTTTCTGAGCTGTGTCCCTAAGAGGGCACTGTAGGCATTAGAAACGTGGATTCTCTTAATATGAGCTCCACTCCCACCCCAGCTGCATGTTGGTACAAATTAAGGACGTAAAGCATTTGAAATCAATATTTTAAGATTGTGCAAAAAAAAAAAAAAAAAAAAGAACAAAAAAAAGAAAACAAGGAGATCAGCTGCTGGCTGGAATTTACCCAATTTTAGCTTGACTGGACCTCACTGGTGATCAACCAGTCAAGAAAAATAACCAATTAGTGAACTCACTAACACCCAGGCTTGAACGCTTTGCACTGAGAGTAAAACTATTCACTAGATACTGAGTGAAGAATACTCAAGGTTAACTAATCTGTGTCATTAGCTATGTTTCCATCTAATTGTCATGCGATTTTTCTGGAAATGTAGGTAGGAAACGGATAAATCCCTTTTTGAATAACTGCGCATGCACAAGACCATCTTACCTGCTCCTCCGTTCCTCATGGGGATCACGTGAAAACAATCTTCCAAATCCACTCTGGTCTTATTTCTTTCTTCTGAGGCCTTCCTCTTCCTCTCATAAACTGTCATGATCTCGGCACTAGTGCTGGCCTGATTCTCCACCTGACACACCTGTGCAGCTCCGCCCCATTCTCATCAGCCTTTACCAGATCCACCTGCACCTCTGACTATATAACCAGCTCTCAGACCAGTCACTAGTGCCAGATTATTACGAGCCACTGGCGAGTTTAATCCAGCGTCCTGCATGACTGCTTTCCTGACCTGTTTCTGCATTCTGACCCTCTGAGCCTGCCTAGCTCGTCGGACCTGATTTTTGTGCTACCTGGATTGCTGACCTGTATCTGTGCCCTGACTCTGCCCTTGGATTCTGATTTGGGCTGTCATTGGGTTTCTGACTACCTTGCTCTGACTCTGGATCGGCTCTCGGATTACGGACTCTGTTTTATCCCTTCGATCATCCTGCCTGCCTCTGTCCTCACGGTTCTGACCCATTGCCTGCCTTCAGACTACCGAGCTCTAGCCAGTTTCAGGTGAGACAACCTTTGAACTTTCCTGACTAATAAACTGTCTTTAAACGTTACCTGTCTTGTCTGGCTGAATTCTGGGTCCTCTGGTTCTGTTCCTGACATGAACTTGTAAGACAGTTCACTTCTTGCGACTCTCAGCCATTTTCAAAGTCTACGGTGAGAGCAGCGCCGCTACAATGAACGACTAACACTGAAGCTTACTGGATACATAAACACTACAAATGTGCAGCCAGCAAGAGGAAACTAAAAAGGAACATATACACACACTGGCGTTAGGTGAGAGCGTCAGAATGATTGGCATGTACGACAACCAACAGATAAAGTGATACCACGGGAACTTGAAGCTGAAAAAGATCATCCACTATACCTTTAACTCCTTTTTGCAAAATCCAAAAACCACCTCAAGCGAGTGTAAAAACTTATGTGCAAAATTGGGGAAGTTAATTTTAATTCTGCTGTTTCCATCAGCTTTTTCTAATGCGATATTTCAAAATGCTCATAGAAAACGTTTATGGAAACACAGCTATTAAGGTTTTTAAAAAAAATAAGGTCAGAGGAAGTGCAGAGAAGTAAAAAGCTAAACTCAAACCATATTTCTACCACGACACATGTCTGCAGTTGGTTCAGGCTCTGAGAAAGTGAGAGAGAGAATATTTTATTCTTTCGATCTTTCAGTCTCTGTCTGTCGTGGAACGTGGTGGATTAGGGAATGCTGTTGGCATTTTTTGAAATCTCAGAGTAAGAATCTCAAGGGAATACTCGGGAACGTTACTGTTTGAATAATTCTAGCCACACTCATGGCCAGTGTAAGATCATTTTGTCTTTGTTTGAAAATATTTGTAAAAAACCTATCTTACAGTGGCTGCTTTCTCACACCCTGTGTGACGTCACCTCTGTTTTTAATATAAAGCAATAATCACAGATCATGACAGGAACCTGAGAAACTAAACGACAGAATCGAATCAGAATCGGTCAAGAAGGATATGAGAAGCTTAAAGGTGTACAAAAAAAAATGAATTCTCAGAGTTTCTATGCTGCTTGAGTGAAGAACACTACATTTCTTTCCTTGTCATATTTGCTGGAGGTGGCTGTATGTGGGCTGTGTACCAAGCTTTAGTTAGCTGAGGCTGCTGAATGCAACCATGTCAATACGATTGGTCATAACTTTATCCTTTAGTTGCTCCTCTGGCTAAAATGGTCACCAATAGAACATAAACTGGAAGCATTTTGATGAAGTAACATCATTTAAATCATACCTGCTTTTAGCTGAAGGCCAGATGATACTTGAGGACTGGTTAGTGTAATGAAACGGTCATGTCAGTTGATCTAGTGGCTGTTGTTTTTTTTGTCAGGGTTGAAAATAGATCTAAATGTTGCCTAAAATTAGAATATATTTGTTGTAAAATTGTACGTTTCTTCACACGCCGAATTCTGGTTTTCAGACATGTTTTTTACAAGACTAAAAATATGCAGACAAGCTGGTCTCAAACTCGGGACCTCTTGATCGCTAACAGAGCATTTAGCTGATGAGACTAATGGTGATAATATATACATTCTGGACCCTTCATGTGTACCAGTCATCATCTTATTGTAAATACTGAGGAAATTAAAGGATTGTTTCATTTACTGTAGAAATATGAATTAACCCCTGCTCCGAATCGGCTTCAAAGATACTCTGTGAGCAGCACAGCTTCCTCTCTGTGGTACAAGTGGAACGCAGCAAGTTAACTTCTAAGGAGCAGATGTTGCCGCTGTATGACACTTTAGTTGTTCTGGTTGGAAGAGATGATTCACAGTGAACAACGGGCATTTTTCTGTTATGAAAACGATCAGAAAAAAAACATTCTCTGGTGATATTTTGGCAAGGCAGGTTTATTTGTACAGCACATTTCAGCAAGTCAAAGTGCTTTTACATGATGAAGACATAAGAAAGGAAAAACACAGGAAAAATGTTGTCACATTTAGAAGGCCTGTATTTTCTGGACAAAAAAGGCAAGACTGTTCTTGTTGTAAAACCTTCACACCCACTAGACCTGTGAAGACACTGTTGTAGTAATTAATTCAACTAAAGATAAACATGTTCAAGATTTAATCAAGATCCTGCTGGGAAATCAGTCCTTGAAACCTCAAAATGTATGATATGCAGTATTAGTGTTGGTTTGGGTTCTCTGTTGGCTGCATGATTATTCATTTATTTATCTATTTTGTGCTTGCCACATATTTTTTTACTGTTTGTGAAATAAAAACTGTAACTAACCCGCTTAAATGTCTATGCTTGGACCACATTTAGACATGGCAGTTTTGCTGATTCTAATCTTAGAGAGATGGTGTGGGTCTAAATCAGGGCGTAGCATTGGCTACGTTTACGCGGACAAAAATAATTGGAATAAAGGGCCAATCGGAATAAAAAAGTGTCACGTAAACAAGCCAATCGGAATATGATGATTGGATTAAGGTCAGTCCGAATGAAATTGTATTCTGAATGAGAGGGGTGGTTTATGCTGATTGATAATCTGATCAACGTGAATGTATAAACACTTGTCAAGCTCAAGTTAATCCGAATATGGCAAACTGACCCAGGTGCGCCTGTGCGCCTGCTGTAAACGTGACGTAATTCCGCGTTGGTGAGTGGTGGAAATATGTCCGGAAGCAAAATTGGGCTGCAATATAAACGGTACAATCCGATTATTTATAAAAAACATTTTAATCCGATCCTGAAAGTTTGTGGGCATGTAAACATAGCTAGTGAGTCATTTGTAATTGAGGTCAATGTGTAGCTTTAACATGTAAAGTCACCTCTATTGATGGAACATGAGGAACTGCAACTGAGAAAACCATTTGATGGGTGTCAGTTCTCAGGATGCACCAGGCTGACGTCTGCCAAGACACCTTTGGTTTTCAGACTTTTAGAAGGGATGATGCCTGGAAACAGACCCGTGCTGAAAGGAATCGCCGGATCATGCACCTTATAGTGGTGGCGGTCGGCCAGAGGTCACTGGTGTGGGCTGTGAAGTTGAACTGAACTAGGGCCTAATATAACGTTTGCACTGGAGTTGCTCGGTTGCACACTCACCTGTAGAAACTGACCAGTTGCTGCTGTGGTACAATGCAAAACCTATTCAGATTGCATCAGGTAGAACCAAAATCAGGAGGATAAAACTACCTGACAAAACACAAAAACCTGCATGGCTGGGATGATTCTGGTGTGCCTCTCCCATCGTGAAGTTGACACCAGCAAGCATAACCTTTGCAGTATATTCATCATATCAACTATGCGGCCTTTCTTTGGTCTACCCTCTGAGATTATTATGCTTAATTATGAAACTAGTTAAGTTTGGAGAGATGAATTTGCCCCTTGTCCAATCCCCACAACCCCACCCTTTATTCTAACCACATGTTGCCAACCTATTTCCATGCCGTAGCCATAAACAAACCTTTTCCAACCCCTGCACTTCATCATTGTGCTTCTTTTTTGTATCTGGGAAGCTGGGTATTCTTAAAATTTATGAAGATAAATAATAATCTGAAATGTAATTCAAATAGATTGCTTAGTATATTCTCAAGATTTCATATCCACCCTTAATTCCCCTAAAAGGAGTTCTAATCCTCATTTTGTCCAACTAAGCCTTATCAATTACCAATTATGTGTATACCCCTTTCCATGTTGACAATAATGGTGACCAAACTGCTTAGCAAAAGAGAAGGTGAAGGAAACGTACAAAGCAGCATGGGTGGTTCTAGGCAGGGGGCAACAGGGGTCAGTGCCCCTGTACAACTGGTCCTGGCTCCTGCTGTGATGAAGACATAATACTAAATCAATTTCTTATGCGCTGGCACAGAGACTGTAACTGGTTTAATTTTTTACCTTTACAGTTTTACTTTAACAATGATTTAAAAATGAAGGTGTTGCACCTTTTAGCTTCAGCCATTTTGAGATAGGATCACAGTTTTCCTCTGTTAGATCAGGGGTCTGCAACCTGCAGCTCCAGAGCTGCAAGTGCCTCTTTGGTTCTGTGGCTCACATAATATATCAAACAATGGAATAATACCCTTTTTAGTTTCATTCTTTTTTTCTGTGCCTCTATGAAAAAAAAAAACACTGGCCCCTTCCTGGGCCCCCTGACAAATTTTATCTACTTAAAGCAGGCTTAAAAACAAGGTAGATAAAACCAGAACTGCATCCACAGTTTTAAGCATTAAAAGCCTACCTGAATGAAAAAGTATTGAGCTTTGATTTAAAAAGGCCAAGCCAAGTTATAGATTGAAGATCTAGTGGAAGATGGTTCCAGGGAGGAGGTGTGTCCACGCAAAAAGCTCGGTCACCTCAACTTTTGTATTTCGTTTGTGGAACCGCGATAAAATGTTCACTGTCTGACAACAAGGACCTGGTGTGAATGGAAAAGGTCGATAACTGGGATAAGGGAGCAAGGCCTTCAAGAGCTTTAAAAATGAATAAAAGTTTAAAATGTATTCTAGAAAGGGACTGGACGCCAAAGTAGTGGAAATAAAACAGGTGTAACATGTTCCCGTCTGGGAGTTTGAGTTAAAAGGCCAGCTGCTGTGTTGTGGACAAGTTGGAGGCTACGAAAAGATTCCTGGGGGAATCGGACATAGAGGGTGCTGCTATAGTCGATTCTGGAACTGATAAAAGCACAAACAGCCTTCTGCAGGTCACAGCGGTTTAAAAAAGGCTTAGAGGCGTAGATCATAGAAGCCAGACCCGAAGTACAGAGGCGATCAGTTCGTCAAATGTTAAATCCTTGCCGAATAAAATCCCTAGCTTTCTCCTGAAATATAACGGATTATCACCCCTTTGGTCAAAAGCAGCAGAACTAAGAATGACGTCCTGCTGACAGATATCATGACTGATATTATTTGCTTTAACCGCACGTCATTCCTGTTGACAGCAGATCGTAGAATGTTGCTTTAAACTGCTGGATGTCAGAGCTGATGTGAAACATGGAAAACATCATGACGTCTTTTAGGCACTAAGAGGAAAAAGAGAACCCACACAACCATTTGTTGTTTGCAGATCCACCTTGAGAAAAAAAAAAAAAAAAAAACTACAAACATCCACTTAGAGGCAACCAGACTTCCGCAAAAGTACTGGGGGGAATAAAAGTGATGATGAATGGTGCGTATGATCGCAACACTCTCTCCTTTCTGTCTAACCTTTCTCAAATACCCGTGACATTCTCCCTGCAGCGCTCCTTGTCTACCTCCCTCGCAGGCAGTGTGCTGAATTAGCCGGCCGTGAAAAATGGCTGCTCTGTTGTCAAATGATTCACGCGGATGAGCAGGAAAAAAAAAAAAAAAAAAACACAGCCTGAACTGTTTGGTATTCAGGAAGGCCCTGCGCTACCTGTTTCAAAGACTTTTCCTGTTTGAGAGGAACACTGTGCCTCGGGGAAAAGTTTGAATGCAGTTGCGGCTGATGAATAGCTAATAAGGTCTATTAGCTCTTTTAATTACCTCTTTGCTTTTATCACAAGGCTGATTTATTTTCTTAACACACGGAGGCAGCTATGGTTGCAGATCATTTCAAAGGCGCGCAACACTTCCTTGTAAGAGATTTTGGAAGATTAATGTGCAAAATGCCCTCGGAAGTCAGAGCTTAGCGCCCATGTTCAACTCCGAGCTCGGCGGAGACACAACAAGCCGATCTTGTCGGCTGAAAGGAGCCTTTTCAAGAGAGACAAGAATCAAAGCCGAGGCAGAGAGACAGGCAGTGAACAGGGCAGTTGAAAGTGGGCACCGTGACTCCAGCTGCGTCGCATTACACGTTTGAAGCCCAGCAGGAGGTACCCGAGAAGAGCCTTTCTTCTGTCTGTCTCGTCGCCCGCCATACACTAATTAACAAGCTATTACAGCGACAGAAACGTCTGCTCCTGGGATGTCAACATCCCGCGGAAATAGTCGACGGAAGTACCCTCTCCTCTAGTTGGCTGGGTTTTACACAAATTAGTGCAGCGTCACAGAGAAATCCTGTTCGGGGAGGAACACTCCGTGAATTTCTCTGTTTTCTTCCTTTTTCAAAGAACCACATGGAGTGAGTCAGAGTAGCAACTTCGCTCCATTGCTTAGTCACCCACTCCTTTGGGGGGGAAAAAAGCAGCCGTGTGGAGATTGTTCAACACCTCCAGGGATGAAACAGACACCCTTGGTCCGGCGCGACAGCCTAGAACACACACACCAGATGGAGGACGCTATTCATTTATCAATATTTATAAGATGCAAATGTAAGTAAAAATGATGCCTGACCACCTGTTTCCTTGCTGGTTTACTTAGTTCTTATTTACCACCTGACCCACTCTTCCACCTTCCAGAACCCTGGCAGTGCAATTTTTACCACGTGTCTCACTGCTCATCCTTGCACTGTTTGCAAACCTGCAGATTCAGAGTTTGAATTAAGGGCAAGATTCAAAATATTGTTCTTCTAGCAACAGAACTCGCTCATATTGTCATGTCATAAAAAGGAGAAAAGGAAAAACAAGTTTTTATCCTTAAAATGTAATATGGCTGCTTTCTGAAGTAGCAAATAATTTGATTACACCTTACATTACATCTAGGACTAGACTAACCTCATTTAGTGTACACACAGCTACAGTGTTTCAAAGTGTAACAGACAGGAAATACACTTTCACTAGATTACATTGCTAAATTCCATTAGCATAGCCAATCCCACTGGTTTTTAATCCTGAAATTGGTACAAAGATTGGATTTAATGTTATAGTCAGAGGTCCAGGTTCAGTCCAGGTTCTGATAGAGAAAATGGAATACAAGAAGTATTTTGTTTTTTAAAAAAATCTCCACTGCATCACTTTTTAAAGAAGTTTCTGGGAGCAAAGAATAATGTGCCTGGTCAACTCCTCTTTTGCGACTGATAGTGCAAACGTTACGGCCCCTGGCCTCTTGAGACTGTGCAGGCTTCTATTAGTTATGCAGATTCAGCTGTGGGAGAACACCTATCTGATTTGCTGCCAGGAGGCTGCAGAGGAGCTGCGACCTCATTGGACCAGTGGAGGACTGCCACGCCAATCAGACGCTGATGAGGCTCTCCTGCACCCCTATAAAAGACTCTTGGACTCATCCCTTCAGTGAAGAAGACAGCTAGTAGGAAGCTGTTTGTGCAGTTGGCTTTTCACCACCTTTGGTGCTTGCTTTTGCATTGGGTTGGTTGAACCAGTGGTGCTTGCTTTTGCATTGGGTTGGTTGAACCAGTGGTGCTTGCTTTTGCATTGGGTTGGTTGAACCAGTGGTGCTTGCTTTTGCATTGGGTTGGTTGAACCAGTGGTGCTTGCTTTTGCATTGGGTTGGTTGAACCAGTGGTGCTTGCTTTTGCATTGGGTTGGTTGAACCAGTGGTGCTTGCTTTTGCATTGGGTTGGTTGAACCAGTGGTGCTTGCTTTTGCATTGGGTTGGTTGAACCAGTGGTGCTTGCTTTTGCATTGGGTTGGTTGAACCAGTGGTGCTTGCTTTGTTTTGTTTGTTAAGCAGCTTTGGTTGTAGCTTGACTTTGTATTAGCTTGTAGCTCATGTTTGGGAGGTTTTGAGGCTCCCTTTATGTGTTCCTTTTATTTTCTCTGTTAGTCCTCTTGGGTGGTTTGAGTTATCTTTAACCTGACCAGTTGAACTTTATGTATTTTCTTTTGCATTTAACACCCCTGAAACCATTAGCCTTTTTCTTTGACTCTATTGAGAGTATTGTGTTTTGGTTATTGTAAAACCCTCCCTTTGTAAATAAACTCTTTCACATGCCACTCCTTTTTCTCTGGACACAGTTTTATGTTACCTCCTCTGAACAGACAGAGGGGGCGTAACAGCAAATGAGCTCTACATTGCAGTTCATTTTTCATATTCACTTTTTTATATTTATTATTCAGAGTACCACTAAAGGCAGCCCAAATTCCAGTCGTTCTTGTACCACAGTTTCAGAACAATAGTAATGGATAACGTAGACCCTTACAATACATGCACTCTGGCAATTTCCAAAAGGCTGCTAACTTTTCCAAACCCAACAGGATCCATGACGGAGAGAACCAGACTTCTCAAAAAGATACAATGTGTCAGTGTCAACTTTATTTATATAGCACATTTAATACAGATTCCTATGTCCAAAGTGCTGCACACAACAAACAGAAAATAATAAATAATATATAAAATATATATAATAAATATATAAAACAACAAAAAACACATGTAATAAGAATATTTTAAAATAAGATCAGTTAAATTACTGAAAGCTACTTAAAATAATAAAAGACAGTTAAAGATAAAACAATCTGCTCAACTTGAGTTAAAAGCCAGTGCGAACAGGTGGGTTTGTAACAAAGACTTAAACATGGAAATAGACAGTGTTGTTCTAATATATAAGGGGAGACTGTTCCAGAGTCTGGCCGCAGCCAAAGTAAATGTTCTCCCCCCCTCTACTTTTCAGATATGATCTTGGTATAACCAAAGTCACTTGATTTACTGATCTGGTTGATCGAAGCTCAGACAGATAGAGGGGAGCTAACCTATTCAAACATTTAAAAATCATCAACAAAATCTTAAAACAAATCCTGTAGATGACTTTAAGCCGGTGCAGAGAAGCCAACACAGGAGTCAGGTGCTCATGCTTCCTTGTGCCTGTAAGCAAACGAGCTGCAGCGTCCTGGTAGAGCAGAGCAACTTTGTTGTAGTAAGTGTAGCTTTCCTGTTCTTTGCAGAGGCTTCTCTCCCTCTTTGAGTGGCAACCTGACTGAACAGCAGACATCTGTCCCTGTAGAAAACCAGGTTTATTCTTCCTTCAGTGACAGCTTCCACACTAAGTAGTGCTTTTGTTAACATAGCCTGTTATTTTTACTTTATAACCAGATAACTGGTGATCGAGTTTTCAGATTTCTGACTGGTACAGTCATTGGCTAACCTGACCCTAGCCAGATTGATATCGCTCCGCTTAGCTTCGCCTAGCTCCGCCTAGCTTCACTCACATCCATCTGGGACCTCTCCCATAGAGAGTGATTTCTCCAACCAATTTTATTGTCCAGCCAATCAGGACGCAGGGCTGGAGTTTCATAGATGTGACGTAGTGGAGAAGCGACCGTGAGACTGTTTTGATTCAGACAATGGCGGCTCGCATCGAGGAAGCAAGCGTTAACATTGATGCTCCTATTTCTTCCGTGTTGTCCAATCTACCTAATATTGTTTCATTAAAAGAACATCAGAGAACGGCTCTGAAGGCTTTTGTTGGTGGAAACGATATTTTCGCCCTTTTCCCAACCGGATTTGGCAAGTTTTGTTTTCCGGGGTGCGCCCGTGGTGGACGCGCCCGTGGCAGAGCGGTTAGCGCGAACCATGTTAGGAGGCCTTTAGTCCTCGACGCGGTCGACCCGGGATCGACTCTGACCCGTGGCCCTTTGCCGCCTGTCTTCCCCCCTCTTCCTGTCAGCTCACTGTCAATAAAACGCGTGCCACTAGAGCCGCAAACGCATTAAAAAAAAAAAAAAAAGTTTTGTTTTTTCCTGCGTCGCTCTCACAGCGTCACGGATTGGCTTCGGTGTGAGTGGTTGAAATAGCACGTCGATAAAGATGAAAGACAAGTGGCTTATCCAATCATATGCAAGGATTTTTGATAAGGCCCAGCCTTCAAAAAAGGCCATTCCTATGGATCAGTCCCAGATGGATGCGAGTGGAGCTAGGCGGAGCGACATACATCTGGCTAGGGTCAGGTTAGTCATTGGCTGCTGTGCATCTAAACTTTGCACAGTTCGTTGGCTAGCTGGCTGAGGATACATATGTGTGCATTATTACACTAAGCTACTTAAAAAAACCCCAAAAAAACTAATATCATCTGCTGATATTTACGTCTATCAGCATACTCTGTTTTCTTTCTCTTGACCTAAAATATTACAGGAATAAAATTTTATGACCTGGTTAGCTATCACTTTGCCTGTAAGCTAACTTGGTATGTTGTAGCTCTTTGATGAACACCTGTTTTGCTTGTACTTATTTTAATTTGATGCTTATTGTCAGGGTTCTCTGTTTGGTCGGTGCTCTAACTCTGCTCCACAGGTGGGTCTAGTTGGCTGGGGGGCGTGGCCCACACCTACGGCTCGTTTGGAGCAGTGTTCACTGGCTTCTTAAGGAAGGCTCAGACAGATGGAAGACGCCAGAGCCTTACCCAGTCGTGGTACGACGTGGCCTCTGACCAGATCTTGGAAACCTGGACTTGTGAGTTTTTCGTATCTCTGAAATCTGACTAATTTTTGGATCTCCTGCTTTTTCTTAGTTTGTGTTTGGACTACTCACCCGCCTTGACGTCTCGCTCGACGAACCAGCTTCTTAAGAATCCCTGAATCTCAGATGTTGCTCTGGCATTCCCCCTCTTACTCACTTGGTGATACCAAGCCGGGCCTGAGGTTCCCTTCCCTGGATTCTGCTGGTTCCTCCGCACTCTGCTCCATCTGTCACCCCTGTCTGCCGTGGCTCGCTCCGGATCCCTCGCCGACTTACCATCAGTCCGCCCTCCAGCTGCTAACCACCAACTATCCACCGTGAGCATTCAGTCTCAGAGTTCCCTCGTCCCTACTTCCCCGGTTAAGTTTGCCCAACTAAATGGTAAGCGGCTAGGCTTCTGGAGATTTCTCTCTGGTTCGATCTCTCTTAACAATTCTCCTTTTTCTTCCCACAGTTTCTCCAGCACTGACGTTCAGACCTCGACAGATCCCATCAGCAGTGTCGATCTCTGTAGCCTGAACTTAAATAAAACATCTTAAACTGTAACCTGACAACAGCCAGCTGTATGTCGTTCCGCCTAGCTCCACTCACATACATCTGGGACACCGCCATAGAAATTGCCTTTACAGAAGGCTGGGCCTTATCAAAAATTCTTGCATATGATTGGATAAGCCACTTGTCTGTCATCTTTATTGACGTGCTATTTCAACCACTCACACCGAAGCTAACCCGTGACGCTGATGATAGCGACGCAGGAAAAAAAATAAAAATAATAATAATAATGTGTTTGCGGCTCTAGTGGCATGCGTTTTATTGACAGTGAGCTGACAGGAAGAGGGGGGAAGACAGGCGGCAAAGCGCCGCGGGTCGGAGTCGATTCCGGGCCGACCGCGTTGAGGACTAAAGGCCTCCTAACATAGTTAGCGCTAACCGCTAACCGCTCCGGGGCGCGTCCGCGTCGGCACGTCCGCTGGTCCCGGAAAACAAAACTTGCCAAATCCGGTCGAGAGAAGGGCGCGTCTCCACTACGTCACATCTATGAAACTCCAGCCCTGCGTCCTGATTGGCCAGACCATAAATTTGGTTGGAGAAATCACTGTCTACCGGCGGTGTCCCAGATGTATGTGAGTGGAGCTAGGCGGAGCAACATACAGCTGGCTTTTGTCAGGTTACTTAAACTGCGCATTGTCTTCTGTATTGTGTCTGCATGTGGGCAAAACATATAAAAACCATGACACTTATAATGACCTTTTGTCATTATAAGCATCTTCTCACCATTTAATTTCGTGCATTTCATACATCCACCTGAGAATCATGTCTTGCAGGTATGTTTATCCAGTAAGTGGTGTAACGTTGCGCTCAATGAGAGACCAGCCAAGAGCAAAACCCCTAAATGTCAAATGATTCAGTTGCCTCACCGCTGATCTGTTCCATTGCTTTTTAGTTGAACAGTGTGGTACTCGCTCTCATGACCAATAAACCTTTTACTTTTACTGAAAAACGGGCTACACAGAGTGAGGTCTTTTTTTCTTTCTTTTTCTCCCTCCCTTCATATGTTTATAATAACAGGAAAATTGTTGCTCACCCTATGGGACGCCTGGATGATTTTCTCCCAACAGTTTTGTCTGACCGGCTCTATGCCAGAGGCATTGTGCTGCTTTGCTTGTCAACAGAAGTGTTTCATTGGATTCAAACTCGAATCCTTGTCTGATTAACAGTTTCACTCTAGAAACACCTCTCTGATCCTGTCTTTGAATGATCTTATTCACTTTTAAAGGAAAAGTCCGGTCAAAATCAGAATTCAAACTGCTGAAAGTACTTTAAATATAAAATTATTACATACTGTTCAATAAATGATAAGCTTTTTTAATTAAGAGTAATTTCCATTTGATTATGCTTTTATGTAGGCATCCATCTTGGTGAAGAACAGTACTGCCACCATAGACATCATATACGTAGACGCGTCATTGGGCGGGTTCTGCCTATGCTGGGATGCGTCAGAGCGTCCGCCATGTTAAAAGTGGCAAATCTGCAGTTACTCAGTCACTTAAACAGTATCAGAGGGACTTTAATCTCAGAATATACTTTCTATTCGTAATATTTTTATTTTTGTAATATTACAAGTTTATTTTCGTATCCCTTTAGCTTCATTCTCCTGAATTTATTCTCGAAATGAATAAAAATAATTAAAATAATCTAACCTGGCCCTATTACTCCAGGAGTGAAATAATTCTGCAAACTGTGACTATTCTGGAAATGTTCCCTCTTAATTCTCATAATATGACATTTTTCTCATAACATTACCACTTTTATGTTTTTTTTTGTGTGTTTTTTGCTTTATTGTCCTAGGTCTTTTTTTTTCTCATATTAGTAATTTTACCTCTTTAATACTCCCCCAAAAAGTCTGTTCCTAAAGTTTCACATGTGACACGGTTTTATGAAATAATGAAGACCACAATGTTTAGATTTAACAAATTGATCCTTATATTCATAACACATACACATATACACACACAAATATATATACACACACATATACATACATATATATATATATATATATATATATATATATATATATATATATATATATATATATATATATATATATATATACACACACACACACACATACTGTATATACTGTATATATATCAGTGACGGTAGAGTTCATAGCTGGTGGGGCACTGACGTCATCAGAGTCAGATTTACAAATGTATACACTCTACAGAGGAGACTAATTGCAAAGTGCTGAAGGAGACTGATTGAGCCAAATAAATTCACCAAGAGACATGGAAAAAATATTGATTCTTTGATGAAAAAAAATTAAACTAAATTATTTGTCATTTGATTGCTAACAGTTTATGAGTTATGATGGATTTCTGCATTTGTAACACATTCAAAAAATATAACACACATTACGCACATTTCATTACAAAAACAAAACATGAGTAATTATCGCTGTCTTACCTCTACTTCTAAATTAAGTCCATGCGGCGCTCTTTCTGCCCAAAAATATCGGTCATTTTCCGGTAAAAGTTCTCTTTATCTTCTTCAGTTTTAAAAGTCTCTCAGTCTCAATGGAGCTCACTGCCAGGGAGGGAAGCCTTCAGTCCTGGTTCAGCTGTATGTTTAGAGTCTTTTTAGTGCTTTACTTGTTCAGCATAACTCGCTAATAATACATTCATAACTTGCTGTCACTCTACAGTTTTGGGATCACAAGCGGTGCCCCTTGAGCGCCCCCTGCCCAGAGGCCAAGGAACTGCCGGCCTCACCTACAACCAGGTCTTTGTGACGTGCAGTCAGGGGTGGCAAGTGACGCCAGGCCTCCCTTGTCATCATGGAAAGAAAGAAAATATATAATAATGATAACATAATATAAATTGTGATTCACTCAGTCATTTGTAATAAAAGTTCTTTTTTTATCTAATTTCTTCATTTTTTATTATATTCTATTTAAAATCGCAGACTTTTCGCTATTTTTCATGTAAAGCCTTGGTGGCGCTTGATATATATATATATATATATATATATATACACACACACATATATATATATATATATATAATCACACAGCTATTTATTTGGCTTATTTATAATACTTGAAAATCTATATATGCACATCTATGTCTAAATACAATAGACTGTCCTGTATGCAAGCTAAAAACCTTGAAAAAGAATGGTCTTGCACAGCTTTTTTCTAGTGTTGCCACTCTGCAGCTTTAAGGCCCATTCATACCTCACGTAAAAGACGGATACGGATACGTGTGGAGTGTTTCATACGTTCTAACCGTCGATTTCGTCCGTACTTTGACACGAAAATTGGGAGCTTACGCTTACGGACGCAACGGATCAATACGGAGCAATACTACCGGAAATGGTGGGGGCGCTATTGAGTTTGTAGTACAAAATGTCAACAAAACCACGAATAAGGTTGTAATTCTGGGTTTTAAACCATGGCGGGATTCGAGGAACAACTTGCGGAGCTTGTCCGCAACTACCCACACATATGATGTGTCGTGTCCGGGGCACAGGGACAAACAAAAAGTTTACTTAAGGAGCAAATACAACAAAATCACGTCTTGGACCGTTGCCATGTTTGATCAGTGACGAATCATTGGCGCCCAGCACTGCCACCTAGAGGACATATTGGTTATTGCGCACCTCAACGGACGGAGGTATGAAGGAGTCAACGGATAGAACGTACGGACAGAAATACGGACGTGCAGGCCAAACGTAGGGTATGAATGGGCCTTTAGTGTGTCCAGTTTTGCAACATGATGCAGCCTTAGTTTATAGAAGGCAGATACAAGTAGTGAAATCAGCCCGAATACATTTCCATGCAGCACAGGAATGAGGCATCTTCCCTGATCCATGTTCACTACAACAGAACTTTTTTCTGCCACATACAATATGGCGGTGACGTTGATGTGCGAACCTGCGCCCAACGACGCGTCTACGTATATGATGTCTATGACTGCCACCTCCCAGTTTGTGACGTCAGGTTGCGGGATTGGCTGTCGAGCAAGTCCCAATGCCCTATCTGTCCCCTTGTAAATAAATATCCGTTTTCATGCCGAAATATTTTTTTTAACCTCTGAAACAAACATAGACATGGTATTAAGCATTTAAATTTAAAGTAATATTAATTTTACATTTTAGAGACATAAAAAGACAACAAATAAGCATTTAAGTACGGTTTATGGGTTGGGTTCTGCAATGTTATAAGATGAGTATAAAACTCATCTTTAGAACCAATGTCTGCTTAAAATGGTGATCTGCACCGCCTAATCTACTTTCAGCAGTTATCATCAGTTATTGCAGCCGTAAACTGCAGAAAATACGGGCAGATCGGCTCCTTCTGCCTTTACTCTGCTCCTGTCAGGATGAGCTCCAGTGCGTTATGAGGCGGAGGGATATTTCAGCGTCACTTAGTTTAGAGCCCAAACAAGCGACTTCACTTTCAGAAACAAGCCCAAAAAACTGCAACCCGCAACTCATGAAATTTACAAGCGACTTTAGAAAGAATAAGACCAAAGTCGCATAAAATAAGTGGGCTTCACAACAGTGAGCATTCTTTCCAAGTGTGTCATATCACTCTGCCCCTCTGGTCGGGTAAAAAAATGTCCCCGCAAATTCTACATTATAAAAAAGAAAAAGCTACCGAAAAGTCTCGCTCTCATGTCATCTTGAAGACATTCTTCTTTGAAATGTTGGCTACAGATGACGTGTTTTTTCTCTGGCCAGAAGTTCGATGGCAAATCCTCCCTCTTCAAGTTGGCAATCCAACAAAAGAGCTTGTGGTGGATGATGAATTGGAAAGGTGAAAAAACTAATGTTTTTTCCACTTTTACCCAATGTATTGGAACATCCAACTGCCATGCACGTGAGCATTGTTGCTTCAACAATAGCTCTCGCGAATTTCAATGGTGAAGTCCTCTGGAAATCTGAAATAATTGTTGTTGATCGCAGCTGTGTACAACAGTTCCTATTGAATTAGCTTGTAGAGCGCAGTGCCTTACCGCAACATTACGTCACAGGATGTGATGTCGGGCGGCCAATATTGCCCATATTTGGGCAATAATGGCCGCCCCCATGCACAGTGACCGAGATGACAATTTATGCTTTTATTTTCTTATTGATTAACGCTAAATTCATTAAATCACCACAAACGTATTCATTTTAGTTATAGCTAATGATCCACTGATTTTTCCTTGTTGACCGGACTTCTCCTTTAAGTTATATCTTCATGGGAAATATAAGGAAGAAGAAAGAATGATCCCTCTATAGTTCCTTTAGAGGCAGACCCAGCGGCATGGGCGGGCATTGGGGAGCCGTGCCCTCCCGCTGAGCCAGCCGTGCACGCACTGGACTGGAAGCTGTCTTTTTTGTTTTTTTTAACCTCGGAGTGGCCATCATTCTGTTAGTACTATCTTTGATTTGTCAATCATACAATTCAACCAATCAAATCAACAACTGAAGGCAACATGCTAGCCAATTACAGCTGGAGAGGGGAGGGTCGCTGGGTCATACATTCTCTGGGTTTAACCCATCCCCGAGGGAGCAGTGTGCTGCAGTACAGGGAGAAATCTGGGGTCAAGGGTCTGGCTCAGGGACTCAGAATGATAGACTGAGTTTTTAACCGGCTGCCTAACCTATAGGCCACTACTCCGAGAATGTAAAATAGAAGAATAATATAAAATACTACATCAGATGTACAGGTATTACTATCCAACCTATATTTGCTTGACTGAAAGCCTAAAATTTTAATGCAACAATTGGTTCATTTTTCATAAACACTGATAGTGAAAGACCCTGGTCACTGAGCACAAATTGATCTAACAGATGATCTGAAGCATCATGATCAGTTTGTGGTCAAGCATTTCTTTTTTCCCTGTCTTACATCTGAACTAGATGGAGGACAGCATATATTGTAGCTTCGATTAATGTCTTCTTGGCCAATCCTGTGGGATTTACCCATTTTTCCTTGGGAGGTTTTCCAAGTATAAGAAATTTCAAATGTTGAAGCGGTGGCGGCAGTAGAGCTGGTCCTGGACGAAGAGGAGCAGCTGTTAAGTACATTGCTGCCACATCTGATCTCTGGTCCAGTTGCACAGTGAACCTGTTCACCAGTCGAACTGTACATTACATCAATGACAAAAGGAAACTGTGCAACCCAGAGTGCTCGAGACGTCATATTTTCCAGCTGATACCGGGGAGATAGTCGGACAAGGTTTAAGCGCGACGCTGTCTGCATGGAAAATCAAGGAAAGGCCCTTGTTGCTATTATTACTGACAACAGCGCAAACAGAGTTAAAGCTGCCGAGCTCAATAGATGGATTGCCAGGCTGCACCTGGCATTCGGTAAGTATGCACATTTTAGTGGAATTATCTTTGTATAATTTGCTCTATAGAGTAATTATTATCACTTCATCTTTAACTCATATGCCCTGTTAGGGAAATATGTGTAGTTTGGATTTACATCTGTTAAGCTAATTAAACTGCGATTGTCCAGGTGAATTATACCATCAATATGTCATGATTTGGGTTTTTATTATTTGCTTATGTTCCGTTTGGTCTTTATGGTGATTTTGGTTCTGGATTAGTTTAAGTTCTGTTTTGGTTTAGTGATTCTTTTGTGTAATCGATTCTGTCTTAGGTTTAGGTTCTGTACTAGTTTTGGTTAATGGAATAGTTTGGGTTTTAATGTGGTTTGATTTTGTACTTTGTTTCCTGTTATCAGTTTCTTCTGGCCTGCTCTGTTCACTTCTGTCACCAGCCCTTATTCAGTTTACCTGCCAGCAATCTTTTGTCTTCCTCTCACTCCCCTTCACCAGTTACCATCCAATCAGCTTCATTTTAGTTTCAGCCATTTTGTCTCCCCTGATCAGCTCCACCCATTCTTGTAATTAGTTTCACTCTGTTCACCTGCTCACTCCCCTACTTATATCTGCCTCTGTCTCCTGCACTCGGCCAGATCATTGACTTTACGAGCCCTTTGTGAGTTTTGTCCAGCAGTCCCTTTGTGTCTTTCTGTCGACGTTACCCAATTGCATCTTTTTTGACATCTGAGCCAGCCTGTATCCTGAACCTGATTTTCCTGCCCTGTCTGACTGCTTACCCGTTTTACCGACCCGAATCTGCCTTAGGATTATCTGAGCTTGCCTTATCCCTGTCTGTACTCCTGCCTGTTTTTGGACTGCTTTTCGTGTACCGGTTTTTGGACTGCCATACTGACCATTGAGCCTGCCTTTCCCTGTATTGTCAAGATCGCCTCCATTAAACCTGTTTTTTCACTCATCTGCTTGTCCGGCCTGAATACTGGGTCCTCTGTCTCTGAATTCGTGACACAATATAACAGGCTGTGAAGTAGCCCGGAGTTTGGGGGGGTTACTATTATCGCCCTTTTATCGTAATTGAGATGAACTGCTCAATATGCCGCACTATGGATTTTAGGCCACATCATCCAGCCCTAGTACTACAACATCTCTTAGAATATATATGCAGATGACATATAGCTTTTTTTTCTATTTGTTACCACTTGACCTTAGTACACTACTCTCAATAGAACGGATTAGGGTTAGGATCATGTAAAAAACCACTAGAGCTGAATTTTAATTGCTGCATAAAGTCTATCATTGAATCAGCCTACTACCACCCAAGAAACGTTGCCACAACAAATGGTTTTCTGTGAAAGCAAACCACAGAAAATGTGATGCTTGTTTTTATTTTCAGGAGGTCAGATTTTGGCAATGGTGTCTATAAAATTCTCTGTAAAAAAATAATCTAACAGCTGCCCCTCATCCATAATGCTTCTGTCAGAGTCATGGCCAACACCTGTCCTTCATTCACTGCACTGGCCCCTCAGGTCAGGTCAGACCTCTTCACCTAATATTCCCATGATGAAAACTAAACAAGAGTTGGCAGCATTTAGTTTCTATGCTCTATAGCTCTGGAAAAACTCCCCGAAAACCTGAGATGTGCAGAACCTGCAGGGTCCTTTAAAGCAGGACAGAGAATATCTTTGTTTATGACAGCTTTCCAATAAACCTCAAAGACAACTTGTTCAGGCCATGTTTATCAGGTCTTAGCTAATCATTTGGATTAAATACTGCAATTCTGTCAATTGCTTGTTTTCATGTGGCCAGTAAAATTTCTAATATTGTCCTTTCACGTATTTCATGTTTTAAAGCAGCAATCTATTCTCTGTTCATTCACACTTTGAATGAAGGGGTGAATAATTATGCTTTACAAATAAACGTGCCTCGCACCATCCTGGCTTGTGCTCCTGTCACAGCCGCACACATCTCAGTAGGAAAACAAACAAGGGTTCCTTGGTCCGAAACACAGCAATACTGAAGGATCCAACTGTATAAAAGACAAAAAAGAGAAAAAAAAGACTCTATAAACCATATTCAAATTATGTGATCAGCTATTTCCCACCAGAAAATTACTTTTGTAAGTCAGAGACAAGATAATTATTCCATTTTAGTAGGTTACTATACCTGGAAAAGGTTTGTTAAAAGAAAAAATAAATAAACACTGCACACCTACACTTGTGGGTTCCGTGGACATTCTTATTTTGAGGTCCCTCAGACGTTGCCGCGCTGCACATTAGCATCCCCTCCGCATCAACTGGAGGGGTCTGTGTCAGGGATCAGGATGCGCTCTGGTGAAAGATCTCAAGTTTTTTCCTCATGTCTTTAAAGCGTTTGCTCTGCTGACAAAAGCTGGCAGCAGAAACAACCCCCGCTCCCCACCACCACAGCCCCCACACACACCCACATGAAAGCCCTGTGTATGATGTAAAAGACTACGAGAAGCCCAGTAAACAATCAATACAGGTTTTACTGAGTGATTCTTGACCTTTTTCTGGCTTCAAAGGAACAAATCAAAACAAAAATGGCCTTCACGTGTTCGTGAAGGCAGGAAACTGTATCGAGGGCTAGTTGGTTGGGAAATAATCAAATATTATTCACCTGTTTTTAATGTGAGACAGGACAGCATGGCAAAAATACAGGATCCTATAAAGGTGACATTGAATATATGTTTTTAATTTTGTTTCAGATTCAGGGAGCAGATTCTTGCAGCAGGGTTTCACATGTCTTGAGAAACAATGGGAATCAGATACAGACAAAGCTGTTTGCCTCCCGCTGTGGGTATTTGGCACGGATTGTTTCTGTTACGGTGCCCGGGATTTAAAATAGACGCTGTAACAGAAACAGCGGGCGACCTTTTGCTTTAGCTGGGATTTTTCTCTCTCACTCGTCTTCCGGTGGGACCGATCCTGCTAATAGCTACAAGGATGGTAAAAGGCTTTTCAGATGAGTGATCTGAAAGCAACCTACGAATACTTTGAGCTTCCAGCCTTCCATGGGCAAAGAAAATAAATAAATAAAGATACAAAAATCGGGGTGGCAAAAGCATTGAAGGTATAACGGAAACTAATTTTACCACAGACATGCCCTCCAATGATGCACATCCACCTGTGTTTGTTGATTCCCGTATCCGACGGTTTTATGCGGGTCTCTCTGTGTTTTGAGTTATTGGTTTAATCTTCCCCTTTTTACGAGACTGTAAATGAACGCCATCTGAATAAAGACTTTCATGCTGCGGCTCATAAAAAGAGTGTGTATCGAGACAGCAGATCCGGTGAAGTTCATTTCGGGTTGCGCTGGTTTAAGAAAAGTGCATAAAAAAAAGAAAACTTTCCTCGTCATTTATGGCTGGATCTTTCGGACTGAGAATGCCAACTATGTAATGGGGTATCACGCTTCAAGCTGACCTAAAAGCTCTGCACCTCCTCCAAATGCTGCTGTGAACTGCCGGTCAGCCAGTTGAGAGAAGGCTACGGCCATTTTCCCTTACTTGGTTTTTCTGGTTGCAAAAATAAACAAGCAAGTAAATCCCTAAACACTACATTCATTGTGAGAATACTGCAAGAGGGCCATCCATCACCTGTTGCAAACTACTTAAATCTATATTCTGTTTAACATTATTGTAACTCTATTAATAATATTATATTATCATATAAGTAGCTGTAGGAATTAATGCTGCTTTTCTGTTTTAAAGACAAGCAATCATATGTCACTGTCCACATTCACATTACTTGTGTTCACCTACAGATGAATCAAAATCACATGAATCTTTACTTTGAACCCCGAGCATCTTGAATTGTGCCTCTCCGCTGTACATCCAGACGATATAAATGAAAATTGTAATTTCATCTAAACAGAGGACTTTGGACCACTGATCAACAGTCCAGTCCTTCTCCTCTCCTCAGCCCAGGTAAGATGCTTGATATGTTGTGTCTCGCTTATTAGGGGCTTATTACGAAGAATGTCACTGTGTGGATCAAGTCAGGAAAGACTGACTTGATCCGCTGTCGGCGCCTTGTGAAACTGCCCCCAACTGACACAATGCGTTCACTTTGCAAACCTATCACGGTTGCTGCTATCCCTGTTGTGCACCTTTTTATACCACTTTTTTTCTTCCACTCAACTTTTCATTGATATACTTAGATAGCACTCTGTGAACAGCCTCATGGGTCTTGTAATACCTTGTCAGCTCATGAAAGCATTCTGGTTATTTTACTAGCTCAATCGCCGCTCTCCTAGAACAGAGCAACAAAATGTTTACACTAAAGATAGAGCTGGCTGCTCACGTCCCTGACTTTTAAGTGTGTAGTAAATATTAATTTATCAACCTGAAGACAACTAACTAACAATACTTCAAATACTTAACTTGCAAACATCATAAAAGGTCTTTCCCTCCTTGTAGAAAGTGTTAATAGCTGGCTGCTAGACAGCTCTTTAGCAAGCAGTCTTTCCTTTGTTTCTGTATCAAAAATCTTTTTTTAAATTGCTATTTTGTATTATCCTAATTATTTATGAAACTGCTTTTTTGGATTCTCATGAACTGTAATCCATACTCATAAAAAAAAAAAACAAACAGAAAAATGTACCCACACCAACATCACCCAACCTCTCACACAAAACCAAAGGCTCGTAGCAATCTACCTGCACCTCACAGTTCTGGCTACATTGGTTTCATTGCTCAGTCCATGTGTCTTATTTCTTTCAATGCGTAGCTAAGTCTTACATTTTTACTTGTGTGTGTATTTTGAGTTTTCGTGTAAATGTTTGTATATTTTGTTGAACATTCGTATTTCTAGTCCAGTTTAGCCCAGGTCATAGTCTGTTTGCATGTTTACAAACATGCTGCTGGTTCCACAGGTTCTTGATTCGACTGAGAATTATTTACACCGTCTCTCACCCGCTAATGTCTGTTTGCACACTTTAAGCTTCTCGGGGAGGGTTTGTTTGGACAGCCATACAAACTACACCGTGTTTTACACAGTCTTGCCAATTGACTGCTGTCTGTCTTTTATGACTTGAACACATAAATCTTAATAGATGCTAAGGACTGCTTGCACACTTTTTAGCTTCCCAGGAAGTGCTGTCGGTGCGTTCAACTCGAACATTTATTTATTTATTTATTTTTTGTCTGTGTGTTATGTGTAATTTCTGAGCCGGTGTCTCACCAAAGTTTATTTATGGTTACATAATGACAGTAACTCCGGCCTCTGGGCCATCACCCTAATCTTTATCTACATCCGTAGAATCTTTATCTACCTCCGCAGAATCTCTGTTAGATTCAAGAAAGGGGCTGTGGCTGGGTCACTCCAAAATGTTAATATTACTTCCAGTCAGAGGAGACATGTTGGTAAGATTGAAAGACTAATTTAAATCTATATCTGCCAGGAGTGTGAAAAAATCTGGGTTTAAATGTGAATTCTACAATGGTGATTGGTGAGAAATTATATGATATATAATTTTCCCTTACTGAATTAAGTGCTGAATCAATTAAATTTCTAATTTTGAATTAGAAAAATGACCCTGTAAAACCTGGGTCTTATAAAGTGGAAGTTTAAGTGACACACTATAAAAAACATTAATTGAGACAATAAATAGTTCTACTTCTTATAGTAGTCATTAACAAAATATGAAATAATAGTTTAGTGTGCTAAGGACACTGTGATAATGCCCAGAAACCAAACCTGCGTGCTGTCATCGTCTACCACATTGTACCAAGCACAGTAGATCTGATGTGACAGCCCTACTCAGAAATCTGCAACATTCATTTGAAATAGGGATACAGGAAATCATTGTAAGGGCCTAAGGGCACAGATGTTTACATCAGGCCCACTTCTAATGCATGGTTAAGCATAGGATACATAAATAATGCACAGTTGCTTGTTGTGCTCGACACTAAAATGATTTTCATTCGCCTTCTTCACGTCTTAACACATTTGTCAACCTATCTTGACATGATTGTCGACTGCTTTTTCAGGCTCAGCAATAAAATTAGCATTTACTGGTGACTGTTTTAGACAAAAGCCCTTTTCTTTCATTAATCTTCAGAGATCCAGTAGGTTTTTGTTTTTTTCACCATTTTTATTTCTAATTTTTGCTCTCTAAAAAAATGAAGGAATTGTTTTGTAGCAAGCTTCGTGTCAATGTTTACACCACCAAGATAGTCAAAAAGCCCATATTCAAAAAAAGAATTTCTGTAAACAAGTGCATGAAGTGTCATCAGCTATTTTTTTTACCTCCTTGCTCTCTGACTTGCTCTCTGTGATATCAGGGTGCTACCGTATTAGCATATGAGTCAACGCTCCAGAGGGCGGCACACGCTTTGATATCACATCTGCATGCAGAATTCGCGGAACGGTGAAAGGTATATCGACTTGCACGTCAGGTGTGATTTACCTCAAAGGCCGCTCAGCCTGAGAGTGTGGCTGGGTCTTGTGGGCGCAGGGTGAAAACTTTCCGTGGGCACCCTGGGACCTAAACAGATGCTTCGCTAAACACATCACTGAGAGCCGCTCCTTCCTTCATTATTTTTAAATGTCACTGATGTCTTTGTGTTTCTCCATAGGCAACCCTGTGCCCTGCAAATGTCAGCTCATTGTTGTTTTTTTCCAAATTCCATCTCAAAAATCGATACTTTCAAAATTCACCCGGGATGGTAAACGAGAGCGTTTTCAGCTGAGTGGGTTCTCTTGGGGTGCCTTTAGTGGAAGAGGTCATTTTTGCACCGAACTGACAGAAAACTGTGGATGAGCAAAAAGGCTTGCAGCTGTCTAACCATGGGAATGTTATTTGTTCTAAAAATAAGCAAGCTACCATTTAAAAAAAAAGAAGAGCTCCTTATGCATGGCTTCCTTGCACATATTAACAAATCTCCTGCTAGTCAGTGTAGCCTGTGTTTACACTGTACAACAATCTTTCTAAAGGCCATGTTGTACCTCGGTTAATATAACCTCTGCAGGGAAAATGTGTCGAATGATTAAATCAGCAGCATGCAAGCTCGAGCACAGATGATTGCACCACCTGAAGGTTACAGGACTAATTGATTGATTATTTTATGTGCAACAAAAGCAGCTGGCAGTGAGTTCAAGGTGCACACAGCTATTTCCCGGCATGGCAAATATGTGACCCTCCACTCTTCCAATCTGTCCACTTTTAAAACGCCAGCAGGTAAAAGTTATACTTCAGTCTGAGGAAGTCCAGTTTACCCAAACTTCTACTTTCCCAATATGCTCCCAAAAACAAAATCCTTCCACATACATTCAAGGCCATCCACAACCTTGCTCCCCCCTATCTATTTGATCTGCTCCACAGTGCTACTCTCTACTATAATAAAAGGACAAATCACACACTGACAAAACCAATTTTGACAATATTTTTGCAAAAGGAACTTCAACAAATTAACAGTTACTGAGAATGGGAATCCATTTTAAATGAGATGTGGTCCTCAGGATCTGACCAAAAACACCCAAACATCAGTTAGGTATAGAAATTAGAATATTTAGAGGTCACAATAGTTCATTTCCAAGCCTATTTTGCAGTACATCTTTCAATGAGAGTGATTTTGAAAAAGAGAGATTAATGGGAATCCTCAAAGTCAGCTATTTTAGGAAAAAAAATAAATTCAAGGTTCCTAACAGGTACAATTCTCCATTAGCTATATATACACTTACAACCCAAATGGCTTTCTCAGGGCGGATGCCAGTCCCTATGTGCAAAAACATTAAAATATTTAGTAAAATGTATACAGTTTCAAATGCATTTTTTTTCCAACGCCATGGTGACAATTGCAGAGCATTTTAAATTGTTTTTCCTGTATTCCTTTAGTGTCACAACATTTTAGTGGTTTAGTGTTGAAATGCAGCTCTGCTGTAAAATATATTGTAAAGAAGTGAAGGATTTAAATAACACCCAAGTTTCTTGGACAGTTTGAGGATTATTTTATGTCGCCTTTGTTTTATTAGACATTGTGGGGAAGCAGTGAGATAAGCATGAGCGGTTTGATGACATGAAACATAAATAACTGGCTGGTGTCACAGTCACCCGCTGCTTTATGGCGGAACGGGCTTCATAGGGCTGCTGTGCCATGTGGGACTGTTTTATTACCTCATTGAACAGCTTTGTGAAGTGGACTTCCAGGGATGCATTTATTCAGCTTCAAACCAAAGATTGACAATTATTCTAAATTATTACCTTTCATACGAAGATAAAAGAGCCAAGAAGATGAGTGCTGGTTGTTCACCCCGGGGAGGCCTGGAGGCAGTCATGAACTTGGTACCGGCTGGAAAGATCGCATCTCGCAGTCGGCTTCAGCGCATTAGTTCAGCCGAAGGAGCCGTTTCGTAAGAAAAAAAATGGAACAATGGAAGGGATTTTTTTTTTTAGAAGTTTAGATTTCAATATCATGTATGTTACTTGGAGCATCTTTTTAGTAGCTCTAAAATGTGTTCATTTGCGTCTTTAGTCGGTATGAAAAGCACAGAAGAAGCAAAGTAACACTTCAAAGCAAGTCACAAGTGGAGCAGGGCAAGATGAAACATAAGAGACGCTTGGATGCAGGATGCACTAGAAAAAAATGGCACTCCAAAAGCAAGAAAAAAATTTTTATGAGAAATTTTGCCTTGAAATAAGCAAAAATAAATAAATAAATCTGCCAATGGAACAAGTGAAATTTTGCAGAAATAAGACATTTTACAAGATAAAAGGGATCTTGAAACTAGCAATAAAACTAATTTTGACTAAAATGTACTACAATTAAGACATTTTAGATCTTGTAATAAGCTTGAGATGCTTAAAAGTGGTGTCTTTCTCCTCAAATGTAGCATCTTTTTTTTATCTTATAAGTCACCATCATGTTTTAAGATGTATACAACTCATTCTTAGTCACACAATTGTGGCAATGATATAGATTCAGGTATAAAACCTACTTAAAACAATATTAGAACATTTTAGTTTTAAGACAAAATAATCTCAAAGTAAGCTTTCCTGACTAGCAGTCTGCAAAAGTAATCTAAATGCAAGTAATATTTTCTTGAACTGAGTGTATTTGCCCTGAATTAGAGCAGGTAAATAAGATTACCTGTCAATATTTTTTTTTCTTCATTTAAATGCGAAAAACCCTATTCTATTAGCAAATTGCCTTAACCTGCTCAAATTAATGTCAAATACAATTAATGCATCACTTTGCAATATTTGATATAAGACAAAAACTATAAGCTATTCTTGAACTTGAACACATTTATTTTGTCGCACTAACATTGCATTCAGTATTCAGTGCAAGAACCAAATCTGACATACTCCCTTTTACAACTGGGATTTTGATCCTGATATCTACATGTAAATACCTTCCGATAGCATCCATCACTTAAAATAAAAATTTAAAGCACAGCACTGTGAGCTATACTGCTGCAATTTCAATGTTCATACCCTCCTCTGTATAATTACGAGCTTGATAATTACATAATGAGCCACTACATTCAGAGATAAAATTACTTACTACAAACAGCGTAATTAAACAAGCCTTTTTACTGTGACCTATTTTGAATATTCACAATTAGAGGTGAAATAACATAACCTGACTCAGATGGATTTCGTTCCGCAGAGCTCCACACATCCATCTGGGATTGCTCTATTGGAAATGTATTTTAGAAAGAGGGGCCTTATCAAAAATCCTTGCATATGATTGGATAAACCAGTTGTCCCTTATCTTTACTGACGTGGTACTTTAACCACTTACATCGAAACCATCATTTCCACAAACAAAAGCCTTCAAAGCCATTGGTGTTCTTTTAAAGAATTAATATTCGGTAGATCGGACAACACTGATGGAATAGGAGCATCATTGTTACCGGGTGAGCAGATTTCTCTATAGAAACCGGGGACGTCTCTGATTTTGCTAAGCGGGTGTCTCTGTTGGGGGTTTGGCTTGTTTTGCCCGATCTGCAACGGCAACCGGGTGGGGAGGGCGCATTCGGCCCAGCTCTTCCACTACGTCGGGACAGCAGCAGAACCGGGTAAATACCACTTGCTGCGTTAAACTATTTTACTCCATCATGATACATTGAAATCGGGGACATTTCCAGGGACAGCTTTTGTTGGGGACAGGTCATCCCAAATGGGGACTCGGGAACATCTGGTCACCATTGCTTCCTCGCTGTGAGCCGCCATTGTTGTCTGAACCCAAACAGTTGCTTCTCTGATACGTCACATCTACGAAAATCCCCCCCCCCTTGATCCTGATTGGCCCATCCATTTTTTGTGGTATTGAAATCCCTCCCAGTGGCAGCGAGTCCAGATGGATGTGTGGAGCCGTGTGGAGCTCGACAGAATGACATCCATCTGCTGAGAGTCAGGTTAGAAGTACACAGTCCAATAAAATAGGAGTTTACAGTTTGAGCAATCAGCATTGTTTCTAAGTGTAGCAGCATTGTCTGCATTTGTCTAGATTCCTACCTTATGTGAAGCCTTCCAACATCTCCAAGCTCTTTATGCTCCATGACAGGTGAAGGATAAAAGTTCAAAAGCATTAAAAAAGCAATATCCTGTATAAGAAATGCTCATAACAGTGCAGAATATTTTTCCACTGATTGCTGTGTTAGCTGTCACTGGAGGGTTAATGAGGAGCATGTACAAATTATGCTAAGTCACCTCCCTGTCTTTGGGAAATAAACCTCTGACCAGGATGCCTGTTCAATGTCTGTGTTCTAACTGAGAAAGATAACCATCTGATGGAATCAGGGAAAAACACAGAAAGGTTTAGTCTTTCAAATGAATGTTGCAGAGGGATTTGGTAACAAACACTAAAATTATTAACTTGTATAAATCACGGCATTGGAAAAAAAGCAGGGAAAGGCAAAGTGGTTCAAACTACGGACACACTGAAGAGAAAATCTGGGCCGATAACATCCAATAATAATATTTATGTTGAGGGGGTTAGGAACCACCCTTTCCCAGGACCTGATATGGTCCTTACACACATACCTCTTTTCCACAGGCTCCAATTAGCCTGGCTTTACTCCCCTCAGCCCGCTTCACGAGTATTACCATTACCGTTTTTTCCGTGCCAGTTAGCAAGCCATGGCATGGTAAGCCATGGACTTCACCATACAGCATAACCCTAACATTGCTGATGGAGGACATCTGCGACGGTGAGGTTTTATTTTACTTTGCTCAGATTGAACAGAAACAATTAATACCAGTCAATTCCCGCTAGTTTAAGACGACTAAAGATGGTAAAAGAGCTAGCCTGCTTCCATTCCCAAAATATTTGTGCACTGCAATCAACTGGTCTGTGTTCTGACAAAGGATCCTTCTAATGTGGGAGCTGAAAATGAGTATGCCTTGTCCACATTTGCATGCCTGAGTTTTTAGTCTACATATGTGTGTTATAATATTTACTTTTTTACTTTTCCCAGGGAAAAGCAAAAGGGGGTGACATGTCTGAGATGTACAACAATAAAGAAAAGAACTGTTGGCAACTTGACAGGCGCCATTGTCATTATGTAACCATAATGAAATTTTAACACACAGACACAAATTAAAGACACAAACGAAGGATGAGCATTCATTTTTGAGAGAGACCCTCAAAAATGCAAAAAAAAAAATAAAAACGCTGTAAAAATCGTTGAATCAAAAGTTAAGCTCTACACTAGAAGAGAAAGACGTGTCAGAAGGGAAAATACTGTGCCATTGCTAATAGATAATAGGGCATACTCAGACAAAAACAGATCAGATCAGATTAGTCCAGGGCCGGTTTTCTAATAAATAAATTCATAAGTTGAGAGCTTAAAGTTTCAGAGAACATAAGTCTATAGATGGCCTGGAGGAACAATGGCCAGTATTTCTGGCTTGTTGGGTGAGCCACTAGTTACCGCCTGATATCTAATCAAAAAATAACATCAATATCAGGTTCCATACAGATTTTGGATCAGATTAGACCCATCTCTGTGTAAAACACATTATAATTGTTGAGCCAAACCTAGCCATGTTTCCTTGGTACTGGTAACGCCTAAATGAAAAAGTTCATCATTGTTCAGTGCCATCAAATAGCTGACTCTTGCTAAGCACATTTGTTAAAATAAACACAGAATAGCATGTATATGGTTCCTAATGAAAAAAGATTTATATTCTAATCAGAGATTCACACAGCAAGGTGAAAATTTATACGGTTTCATTTCGTTTGTTATCAGATGCACAAATTTTTGTCTAAAACATACCTGACATGTTTTGAGGGTAACTTACGTCTTCGTCAGGCGGTATGTTTTAGACAAAAAACTATTTATCTGATTACAAAAGAAACAAAATAGTATATTTAAAACATAGACACTATTAACTTAATTTGAAAGGTGAAAATTTAACTCGATGACTAGAGAACACTGGGGTCCTTGAGTTATGATGCAAATCTAGTGGGTAGTCAATGACCTTCTGTTAAGGTAAAACTCCTGTCATACGGTTTTCTAACTGGAGCAGATACTAACATCATTTGTGGAATGGACGTGCAGAAGTAATAAAATGTAACTGTATAAAAACTGCTGTTTTAAATATAATATTAGTCAGTGATTTAAAAGGGCCCGCTGTCATTGGTGCTTGTTAGGTGTTAGGAGCAACATCTGGAGTGGTGGAAGGTGTGTCGACACAGATAAACTGCTGTTACAGTTAGCAATGCTAACCATGGCAACGGAGTGAATTGTTGACACAAGTTGTTAAAAACTGTTTTTAAAAATGTTCCCTTTACATGTTTTTTACTTTGTTTCACTGGAAAAGTAAACTTAGGTTTAACTGAGCGGCTCCTTTACGTGATCATGCTGTGGCTTCTCTCAGACTCCCAAATGAGCACAAGGTGTGACTTGTACCAGAATAACAAAGACTGTCAAGTTGTCACTGGATATCATGTCTTGTTGGACCAGTTTATCAGCCTTTTATCACCCATGTGAACCAACAGAGTTGACAGCAATAGTGTTTCAGACTACCCTTATGTTCTGAGGTCTAAGCTGGTCAATAATATTAATACTATGTTTTATCTAAGGTCACTCAAGGAAACTGTACAAATGAAGTTGTAATCAGATTTAGCAGCTCTGCCGTGGAAAAAGATGTGACAATAAGCATGGAAGGATGATTTTGATGCTCATCATGCAAACATGAATCTTATACATACAATTTTGTTTTATTTTTCTCACAAAACACTAAGACAAAGACAGGATTAATTCTTTAAGTAAAAGCGTTCTGAATTGAAAGAAATCAGTGTCAGCAGATAGACATCAGGATCCAGTGGGGGGCACATTCATGCTAAGCCGAAAACAGTAATTGAAAACAGATGAATTGCGGTGCTAACTTTTTGTTTATCGCATTATCGTTCACGCTAAGTTTACGAAGTTTGCGGACCGGTTAGCGTCCATTTTGTTTCGATACCTTTAAATACCATAACCATGTTCAAGATATTCATCCACCGATTACTTCACTGTCACGGCTCTCTCTACACATCCACACAGACTTCTCCACACAACAGCAGCAGTCACAGCTCCACAAAAAAAACAAAAACAAAAAAAAACACTGTTACTAGCTGTGCTGTTGTCTTCTTGTTATGCTGGGGTCCTGATATTGTCAGCTCCCGTTGCTCAACAACCTCTTAATAACAGAGATGCAGGTGTTAAATTGTCTGTGTTGTCTGCTTAAAAACAGAGATGCGTTTTTTTCTTCTTCTGACAGAGGGGAAAAGGGATCTCCGGAAGACTTCCAGCAGTGTTGCCACGTCCGCTTATTATCAGCAACTTTGGGTGTGTTCGTTTATACTGTTTGCAAGGTAAATGTGACAGACACGGTTGCTTGTTTTTCTAGCAAGAACTAGAAACACTTGCTTCCTACACACACACACACCTTTTTTTTCTCTACAATGCAGCCGCCCGGGCATTGAGAGACAGAATATTCTTCTCAAATGCTTTCTCTTCTGTATAAAAGTTAAAATTTAAAAATAATTCCTCCTGAACTAAAACAGCTATCCCCTCAAACATGCAGCGTTGCACATGTTTGTCATGCGGTGTGGGTACATGCAGCAGCTTTTGTCTGAAGACCTGCGACATAGTGACAGCTTGCTTAAATTTTCTTATTTATCATCGGTTTAACAGTAGCGAGGCTAATATTTTCGTTTGCCGAATCTAAGTTTGAAAAGCTAACTTTTCTGTTAGCTGTTTCCACAATTGTCAGGATCAGATCCCTGTAATCATGGATTCAAGCATTTGTAAATTTACCAGCACTCCTGATTAAAATGTTCTGCTTGCAAGGAGTAAAATATCTAACAGAAGTTGTTACTGTGGAAAAAGTTTTGATCCTTAGGTGTCACTGAAAATGGACACTTACCTTCACCAAAGTCTATTCTCTGTATCTCAGAGAATAGACTTTAAAATACTTCTGTTAGTTTATAAATCACTGAACGGCTTAGAACCAAAACACATTAAAGACCTGTTGTTGCTGTATCAACCATCCAGACCACTCAGATCTTCTGGTTCTGGTCTGCTCTGCATACCCAGAACCAGAACCAAACACGGAGAAGCAGTATTCAGCTTCTATGCTCCACAAATCTAGAACAAACTTCCAGAAAACAGCAAAACAGCTGAAAAACAGAGTTCCTTTAAATCCAGACTGAAAACCTTCCTGTTTAGAGCTGCTTTCAGCCCATAATAACAGGAACACTGACCAACATATTTGATGTGTATTAATGTTTTTACTTGATGAAATGTAATGTTTGTTACTGGCCTCATAACCAGTGGCCGTTTCGATGAGTTTATGATGTTTTTATGTTTTCATGATGTAAACCACTTTGAACCGCCTTGCTGCCGAAATGTGCTATACAATAAACTTGAATTGACACTGACTTTCTGACCTTCCTGAGAATCCCTCCCTGACTTTATTTTGACTGTTGGCAACTGCAGGTAAGATAGTGACTGCTAAAAAGTAGTCCAGCAAAGCTATTCCTTGAAATATAGATGTCCCAGCTCTTTGAACTGGCTTCCTGCCAATCCAATCTGTGTCTTTGATTCTGGATACACACATAAACCCAAAGTAACAGTAACTATCAACCATCAGAACTGAAGTTGCACTTATCTGCCAAGTCATTTCCTTTTCACTGATTTGTTTTTAATCAGTACCTTATCACAGTTGCCTCCAGTTGACGTCTAATAGGTTTCCCTGCGGCTAATAAGTGCCCCTTGTCTCCGTATGCCATTAGCCTCTTTAATGAAAACGTGACCCCTATCTGTGGCCCTGCCTTCGTCTCTGGCTCAGCTCATCCAGAGCTGCAGACATCACAACATTAAAACAATGGAAAATGTCAGTTCTCGTCTTTATTCAAATTGATATTAGGAATACAGAGAGCTCAGCTCCCTAGTTACTCAGATCGAGCTGCTTAAGAAAGAAAGTATGGAATAGTTGGCTTGTTTGTAATATTCCTGTCAGTTCCTAACAAATGACCAGATGTACATCAAACACAGCAGACAATGGAAAGGGAATTTTAATTTAATCAAATTTATCTTCAGATAATATTTCTATTATTGACACTACTTCTGCATGCCTTCTATAATTCCCTCTAATATGCTTGATATCAACATTTGGAGTCAAATCTGACTGATGGTGACCCAGTCATGTTTTATTCCATAGAAATATGCAGTTGGATGGTTTTATTTTTTCCAACTGCATTTTTTTTCTTGTAAAACTGACCAAAGGATCCTAATGAGTTTAAGATCTGGAGAGTTTCCTGGACATGGACCCAGACCTTTAATGTTCTGATCTTTGATCCACTCGGTTTGTCTGTACAGTGCCAAGTTGTGCATCTGGCCAATACATGAAATGGAACCGCTGAGCATACAGTGGCTCTCCCATGGGTTAAAATTCCAGGTTCTTGTAAAGTAAAAACCGAGACTTGGATGTTTTTTTATTGTTATTTTAAACCATTATCCACATTTAATTAGATTTTGGTGAGGTCCAATGTAACTAAAACATGGTTCCTACAGGCTTTGACGCCTGAAAAAGTCCTGTCTGGATGAACGCAGCAAAAAAGGAATCTGGGTAAAGAAAAATGTTTGTTTCTCCAGGGTTTATTAACCCACCAGTGCAGTCCACATGAGAGTGCGATCTGGTTTGATGCTCACCAGCTCTATATTAACCCAGATAAGCCAGTGGAGATGCTGCTGACCTCAGGTCAACTCATTCAAATACCTGCGAGTTCAGGTTGCTGATGACCTCAGCTGGTGGACACAAGAGAGCGGTGTTTGTGCTCGGATCCCTCAGTGTCTACACTTTGTCTGCAGATTCAGGTTGCTCTGTGTTTGTGCACATATTATGATGATTTTGTTTTTTTAAACCAAGCAACAATTGAGTCAGTTTTAAGGTATGGCGTCGCATGCTGGTTTAGTAACGACTGTAAAATCAAAAGCTCAGCAGGCAGACCATATTTTAACAGATCTCTCTCATGTTCTGCATTCTTACTAAACTCAGGTGCATAGTTCTTTTCTCTAAACATACCCAGTACACGCATTCACTCCTTCTTTTATCATACCAATAATAAACACAGAGCACTAGCTGAACATGTCCGGAAGAATACAACGCCACCTAGATAACTAATTTAACCAGTTTAGCCTAATGTACTTAGATGTTGTGCATTGGTTCCTTTAGGGTTTTTTTTTTTTTTTTTTACATTTTTTCCAATAAGGAGAACATGGTACTGCTTAAAGTAACATCATTTTTTAGTACAGAATTTTAAGATGAAATTTATGTGTGTAGGAACCATGTGAAAAACAAATCTGTTATAAGGAAAAAAAAACGCAACTGCAAAGCTGCGCACACCTTTAAACAAACCCTTTGTTCAAACACCTTTTCATTCAACGTCTTCTTTGGCCAGAATCTATCAGCATCTCACATCTTGACATGGGAATATTTTAACCACTCTGCCATGTAATATATTTTTTTACGAAATCTATCAGTGTTTGAGGACATTTCTTGCCCACAGTCCTCTTCATGGGATCCACCAGATTTGTCAGATATAGTTCTGGCCTCTGGCCAGGGGTCAGCAACTCGTGTCTCTGGCGCTGCTTATGGCTGTTTGGGCCCGCCACAGGGCCAATAGCTTTGAGCAGTGATGTTATAGAACTGAGCAGTGTTTTAATGTTTAAAATAAATAAGAAAGACTTTCATGTAAAGTCTGCAGAGAATTTCAACAGGGGAATGACAATAATGTCAAATGGATTATTCTTACTGTTCGTCAGGCTAAAACCAGTCTGCTTTTTAAAAGCTTTTCTTTCTTATATTGCTCAGTCTCTCATTTTAAAATTTTAATAATATGCATTTTAGATCCAAAAAAAAATTTCAGAAATGATGTGAAATGTTTGAAATTTGAAATGTTATATTTAGAAGGACTACACAATATATGGGACATTTATATGTATCTCAGTATATCTATATTAAATATCAATATGGCAAAAACCTGCTTTTAAACATCAGTCAATGAACAAAAAATCATCCAACTGAAACATTGGATGATGTTTGCTGTTTGGGTGAACTCATTAAGCAGTACCACTAAGTATTTCATTACACAACCTCAGATGCAGACGGCTGCGCATTTTTCAAGAAGACCAATATTGATGAGATGGAAATAATGAGGTGAATTTATTTCTCAATAGCTGGATAGTCCATCTAGGGTTATGTTTGCATGAGGCCAAAGTAGACCAATATTGCTTTGGTAGTACTCTAAGTACTGTAAGTATTTGTTTACTTATCACAAGTCATATCGTCGTGATGAATTTCACCTGAAGTAACGCCTATGGCAAGGTTCCAGAGAATTGTGTAGCCCTGATTAGTAAGTCTAAAAATCATTTTATGAACGGTCATGTACGTGTTAAATGATTAAAGAGTAATTTGTCTATATCACAGAAACCTTGAAAAAGGCATGTGCACACTTTTGAGAGTTTCTGTGTTTATATAAAAAAAGGAACAAGAGAGCCTTAATCAGGAGGACATCCATAATTCATTAAACTCCGTATGTAACATTCTCCGTATGTTTAAAGCTTGATGTTCCTCTAATGATGCAGTTCAAAGTACATGTCTCAACACAAAATGTTTACTTCAGCCCATTAAAAATGAGGACTTAACAACTCGGCCAATAGTCATTATGAACTGGTGGAGCATTTTTAAACCCTAAATGCTTCTGGGGATTGAAGCCCCCCAGGGGGGTCCCCTGGCATTTAGGCTAATCCTTCTGTTCTTCACCGAGGCTTTTTGCCCCATTACCGTCCGATGAGAAATCTGAGGCAGTGATTTTGTGCAGAAGCTCTGACTCGGACACCCCTCCGACAGCCCTGAGTGCGAGGAAGCAGAGGGATTTGGTAAATCCTGCAAGGTCGTTTTCCCCCAGCCGCGTTGGCATCCCTGTGGAGCTGTCTTGGTTCTCTGTTGAGATCCTGCGGGGCTGAACTTTTGGAGAAGGTTCAGCCAATACATGCATACATACAGTATATTTCATTGTTTAACCAGTAGTGTGGATCATTCTCAAGAAAACAAAAAGCTCAGCTTAAGCCAAAGAGATTCAAACTGAAGTCAGTGTAAGATCAAAGAGAATGAAAATACCATTTTGTCAATTAAATAAAATAAACAGTTGCTGTTCCCTCTTTTGATGATTCATTTCCAGTAAGCTCATTACTTTTAAAACAACTGTATGAAATCACCAGTTTTTGTAGACAATAAAAACAGAGCTACCTCGAGTTAAAATTCATCAGAATGGGCGACTCTCCAGAACGTAAGCCCTTAATCCAGTCAAACATTTTGTCAACCACAGATTTTTAATACGTCGGAACATTCAGTCTCATGAAAAAAAAAACAGGCTTTGGGTGTGTAATGGCTTTAAATTGGGCTAACTTTCAAATGTCTTTGAATAGCAGAAAAAAACTATTATATGGGTACCAGGGTTAAATGCTTTATTTTTGTACTGCAGATTTGTAAAATGAACATGTACTTCCTTTCATTCTTCCACTTCCACATCTTTATTGTAGTTCCAGTGAGGTTCAAAAGTCAGTGAGACCATGGTAAGTTGGAAAATAAGAAGTATTTAAAAAAACTGAAACGATGCAAGGTGAAGAAAAGGTTAAAAGTACAACTTCAGACAAAGATTTTAGGTAAACAATACATGGTTAAAACAAGATCCTTACATGCACTTTACAAAACATACATAAGCCTTTAATTTCACACATTAGACTGAACTTTTCCAGCTCTACTTCAGTTTGGATTTATTGTCAGAATAATGAAAGAGAGCCTATCTTCTGGGCGTCACTATTTTCCTGAAGCTCAGAGGTTTATATACACAAAGATTTGGCTGATGGGCCCAAAATAGTTACAAATTTCTTGGTTTTTGATTACCTGACATGAAACCTAAGAAACATGCTGACCCGTACAGATTCTCCATAACTATAGGTTGTAGTACCTGATAAAATAGAACACCTTACAATAAAAACAAAGTTTTGAGTGTTTATATTTTCAAATCTATATATTATGGACAAAGCATTAAAACCTAAAGTTACTCCCAATGCTAGCACCTTGCAAAGCATCAATTTGTGCTTTTGACCTCGGAAGCTCTCCGAGTTTATATGTTCATTTTAGCTGGTTCCCACTTAATTTGTCTGTGCACTGCAGGAAATGTGACCTTTTTCTGACTTTATAAACTCTAAAAAACTGCTCAAATTAGGGTTATTTTAATAGCTGAGTCAACTATGGACCCGAGGCCTAGATTAATGTGATAATGGCTTTGACCCTTTTTGGCCTATCTATATTGATTTAATGAGCAGATCTTTGGTCAGAATGCGATTAAAAAACAAAGCTATCACAGGCTTTTTCAGACTACTTGCAGAAGCAGCCAGGTACAAGGTTTATGTTCTCTTAAATGAACCAACTAGAACCTCTGTGTGACATAAAATCATTAACACAGCCCATTGATATCAACATAATTATACAGCAACATTTTAGCATCTGATCTCTTTTCTCTTTTCATTCTCTTTAAGAGGTTCGGTGAACTGCAATCAGGCAGGTTCTGTAAAGGATGATGAGGCTCCTTTTGGTCTCTTCTCCAACCCCCATAAACTGGGTCACAATATTTGACCCAGTTTTGTTCCAACTACCCAACTGCTGTCCTAACAGCATAAACTCAGCGTTTGTATTAAAGGAAAAAAAAAAAAAAAAGCCGACGGGATATTTTTCACAGTAGGCGCTTTCTTTGCACAGCAGGGAGCCAACCAGTGGTGGGAGGAGATTTTACAGTCCGATGGGAAGTTTTTGCTGATGGCCAGGAAGTTGGTTTTCCGCTAAGCACTCACGGCATTTAAAAGTATACTTGTATTGTAGGCAAAATTGTGCTTTTTTCACCCTCAGATTTACTTTCTTGAACTTTATTCAAAAGTAGAATTCAAAACACCATGCATGCGTAGATGAAAGGACTGGAGCGTGACCGGTTTGCCCGGTGGCGTGGCGGTAGAGCAGCAACCTAATAAACGGAGGACACTGGTCCTCGACGAACACCTTACTGGTGCTAAAAACAGCTCACCTCGGTTTTTCTTCCCCACTGTAGCATAACCATTGTTTTCAGCTGGTAACTATGCACATGGCAAATTCCCTGAAAACTTGAATTTCCGAGCTTCTGATAGGCCGGCCACTGGGTAGGGTAGGTCATCCTAATAGCCGGCTGAATTTCTCAAATTAAAACTGATTTTAGGACCATTGGAACCAAGAAACAACGCTTTGATAAGCGTGCCGTTTTCATGCTGGAAGAACCTTTCTATCAGAGCATAAAAAGAGGAAAGCTGTATTAAAATAATGACTCTGATATCAAAATATGCTCCATCATTCCCCCACTATCTCAGCCATTACCGCCCACCTTTTCTCCATCCTCCTCTACCCCCGCCCTCTATCTCTTCCCTTCGCTCTCCCTTCCTCCTTGTCTCCCTCCATTGCTGGTGTTCATACAGAGCACTAATCACCAGCTCAATAAATCAGTGGCTCAGCCGATAGCCATTACTTCAAATTAGAGCTGCTTGCCCCGTGAGGGAAAGCAGCTGACGCCTTCATAAAGGCGCCTTTCATTAGCGGCTATCGACCAGGCCAAGGTAGCAGCGAGCCTGCGGGACAGCTCGCACAGCAAGGGGGCGGGAGCAGGGAAGAGAAGAAAGAGACAGACTGCTTCACACCGAAAACCCAAAGTTGTTTCCAGTAAATAAATCTTGGCTGCAGATACATTTTCTCGGCCAGGATTCGCTCTCCTTTAACAGATGGGATTGGGTGTGCTGCCTCTGAGAGGAAGAATTACAGTATGTGTGGCGGTTTGGAGGGAGGAAAAACATTGCAGGATGTAGAAGATGGCAGCCTGGGCTTGTCTCCCTCTTTCTGTCTCTTTTGCTCTGACACGATCTGTCTGAGGCGGGGATGTGGGTCACATCTGAATCTGCACGGCCGGTTGAGCCCCCGTTACCTCCCTCCTTCATGTGAAACCTCTCTTCTCCCTCCTTGTGGAGAAGCAGCCCGTACTGCTGGTTCGTACATCACTTATGTAAAGGCAATGTTTTTTTTATTTTTTTATTTCTTGTTGATGCGGGTTTAGACCTGACGTTCATCCCTTTGCCCACAGATGGCAGTGCGAGATAACCCATTTTAGCTGGAAGTACTGTCCAGTCACCCACTACCTCTGACAGAGAATCCCGGGGATTTAAGGCTGCCCATAGCTCCTCCATTTCTGTTTTCTCCTTGGCCAGTTGAAATGATAAATCAGACAGCCTACAGAGAGATATGCATTCAAATCCCCACCTCCGTCAGCACCACCACCGGTTTCATCCAAAAAGGCTGGTTTTACCTCCTCCCTGTCTGACTGAGTGAGTGGTGGGGTAATGAGACAACATGATGCAAGGCATTCCAACCAGGACCAAACCTTGTTGAATTAAATGCATCAAATACCTTGCAAAGTGCCGCTAAATCTCCAAGTGGAGGGGGTGGGGGGAGCTCAGGCTACAAATCGTCTGGCTGATACTTGAGACCGCTGCTCACATCTCATTTTCTCCAAACAGCTAGTGGCTGTCAGACCATCATCGCTCCTTAACTCTAAGTACCCTAAATGACAGTTACGAGCATTTACTCTCCACTCCACCTTTTGAGCATGTGTTCTTGTCACAGGCGCTTCTTTGATCCGATGGGGCTTTATTGTTCCCCTAAAGCACATTAAGGACAAGAAACTCTCCAAATCACTAAATGACAGGCTGCTCATGATTTGTTTCTGCGTTTTACTTGGCTAGCATAGATAAAGGGTTTGTCAGAAAGGGGGTTGAGTATAAAAGATAAATGAATGTATGAAAGACATAAGGTACCAAAGTCCTCAAAAGCTAATCTGGAGCAAGTCCATTTTGTTATAATCCAGTCTGATTATGCACAATCCAACTTGGTTCTGTTCAGTCAGTTGTGATAGAGGCATTCTTTAAAATAGTTGGTCCCCAACTAAAGGTTGGTTCACGTGGCGGGATTTTTTCCCCAATTTTGCCCCCATCTTCTCCTTCTGAGAGGGGCTGACTATCGGCATGGCTCTTAAAATAATCTTAAGAGATATTCCTGCTGTGTGTGGTGTGTTAAGAGTGATCGGGTTCACTCGGTGGAACCTCAAATTGGGGATATTCAACGTGCTGGATTGTGTTGTCCCGATATCCTAGCACAGAGCCTGTTGAATGTGACGTGTAGCCAATCAGAAAGCAAGATGAGGGGAACGGCGAAAAGAAAAAAACTGCTCGCCTCCATATCGTAGTGCAGCAAAAGTTTGCGCTGTCTCCACTCCTTTAACCAGTGGCTTTTCTTTTTGTTATGTTTTTTTTCTCTGTTAAAATTGTCCCACAGACTATCACCATTATTCTTCCTGGTCGTCCATGTTTATTTACTCTGAACTCACGTTTGATCTTGAGAGGTTTGGCAAGATTACCTGTCTGATCTCTGAATGATCCTGAGTGAAATCTGTTTGTGTGTGGTGTGTTGTGCTCGCCCTCTGACCGCAGACCAAACACTGTAAGCAAACCTGTTTTATCCATGATTTTTTAGCGTTACGTGTGCTGTCTCTCAGGCTTTGAAAATTGGCGGTCCATTTTAAAATGCTGCTGTGTGAACTAGCCTTAAGTTCTGTTGGTGTCTTATTAGATGTGATTTTATGCCAGCTATACCTTTTTTTATTAGCCTTGAAGTTGTATGGTTGCAAAAGGCAGACATACAACTGTTAAAAACTACAACCTTTGTTCATGTGTGCTGGAAACAAAACTGTTTATTAGGCCATTGTCCCTGATTTTCTATTTATCAATTTATTTGTATCCTTTATAATAACGCTATCATTGAAAATGAGACTATATTGGCTGCTGCAGCTCCAAGTCTGCCTGTATCAGACATCAGACGACCTTTTCTGTGTGCTGTGCTCAGGCATTCCCAGACAGCTAAAACAGTTGTTACATTACATTCACTGCAAAAGGCTAAATTAGTGTGGAGTTCCAAGCTTTATATTATTGCCCAAAAAGGCCTTGTTATGGCTTAGATAACAATATATAAAGCTTGGAACTCCACACTTGAAATGCCACACTACTCCAGACATTTGAATTGAGAAAGCTTTCTGGATGGGAAGCAAAACGTCTTCAAACTTCGGAAAAAAGTCCAGTTGTTTTGTTTTTTAACTTTTTTTTGGAACGATCGTGACCTGGATGACTGTGAATCTTCACCAGCATCTACAAGATTTAGGTCTGGAGAATGAGATGGCCGTGGAAGAAGGTTGACTGTACGTGTCTGGTGAACTATTTATGTGTCTATTTGGCCAAGTGTTTTGGGTGTTACAAGGCCCATTTTCATCTTACTGGTAGAGTCTACCAGGGGTTTATTCAAGACAGTTTAACAGTTTATGATTCCATCCACTGACAAGAGCCCCACGGCCCATGGTAAAGTTACCTAACAGTTCCTGTTTTCAGTAGATATTGGTGCTTTACCCGCCAATGTGGAGAAAATCATGGATTGCCATTTAGAAGTTATAATGTCTGAAAAAGTGCATCCTGTATAAGAATACTATCCATTCATCCATCCTGGGTCAAATGTGGACTAATAAACTGTGGGTTGAAATTATTGGATCATGGTTTGACCCGGCACACTTGATTAGTTATTCTTTCACTCAAAATGAGTTACAGGCATTAGTAACTAGAAAATGCTATAAAAAATTCTGTCAATTTACCTTTTAAAGTCAGTAAACATTAAGGCTACTTTAAGATTAGGTAGAAAAGAAAAACCTATAATCTTGATTACTAAACTACTAAACTAGTCTAGTAAACTAATCAATTCTAATTTTTTGTTAGATTATACAAAGAAAATCAGATTAAAAATATAAAAGGCAACAGCTTTATAATTTAAAATTTTTCCTGACATTCTTTGGATAAAATATTTATGTCCAGTAAATAACAATGAAATAAAATAAGTGGTATTTTTGTTTTCCTCAACACATCTTTAGTTAAAGCTCTAAAATAGAAGATTAAATCAACACGGGCTAACTAAATAAGTAATTCAATCATATTGAAAAAAGAAATGCAATAAAAGTTCAAACTAGAGACACAATTAGCTTCATAACCAAATGGCTTGATTGGCAATTATCTCTTCAAAGTGTGAATGTTAGGCATAGATGGTGCTAGCTTGCTCTTACTGTTTCACAGGTAAAAAAGCTAAAGTTATTTTAAGTGAAAGAAACTTGTTCTTAAACAAAAATAATTAAAACAACCCACTGACATTAAAAATGATCAAAGAGCATCATTTTCCCCATTTCTTGTTTCTTCCTATGGAAGAGGTTCGGCAAAGGCTGGTCAGGTTGTTGTTTAGTTCAACATGGCGGTCTGTGAGAAAAAGACGAGTCTTTTCTCTAACCCAACAGTCAGTGTTTGACTAAAACCACCCAACCATTCTTCTAACATTACAAACCTCTTTTTTTAAAGTAAGTAAATAAGCAAGCAGCTTCTGTAACATTTGTAAAGGGATTGTTAAATACAACCCAACCGGTGATATTTTATGTGCTTGTGAAAATATGCTGTTGCACTAAATAACATTATTTTACTTCCTTTCACACGTCTTTACTATGGGTGTCATTTATTATGGCAGGAGTCATATATTTATTGCTTTGTAAATGCATATAGTAGGAAGAAATGGAAGAGAAAGAATGGAATACATTCTATCTTTTTTGTATTTCACCTTCATTACCGTCCCAACCATTTTTCCTTATTTAAGCTCCTAAATGATAATGTTAAACATAACTCAAGTCCCAGTAACAGAGAGGACAACCTAGTTCCCCACTGACTGCCAATCTCCCAGTAACTTTTGTTCACATCTTCCCACCAACTGACTTTGCTGTCCCTTGCCTGTCTCGCTGCTAATTTTATTGATGGCGCCATCTCATAAAAAAACGGGAGGGCCTGCCAGTTCGATTTTCTACTGCAATCTTGTATAATTTTCGCACCTTTCTCAGGGGCAGTTAGTTGGAAGTTAGTTTATCACAATTAAAGTGAAATTGACAATAACTGAAGGAGCATTGAAAAAAGGCAATTAAAACTGATGTCTCATGAACCACCAGAACCCAGCTCGGTCAATAAAATTGTTAGGAGCAGAGGTGTTTCTCTTGTCTGAGGAGAAATGCTGCTTGAACGACGTAACCAAAAGGGGAGAATAATTTCATAAAGCTCTCTTCACTTAGTGCTCTGTGGGTGGATACCCTGGGTGAGTAATTTCTGTTAAAAGACATGAGGCCATATGGAAAAAAACCCATAACAAATGGTACTGAGGAAAAGGTGGATGAAGGTGAAAAAGTAGCTGAAAGGAAATATCTGTAAATTAAAGGTACTTAAATCGCACTTTTACTGTCAAGCTTTCTCTCTCTCTCTACCATCTCTTAAAAGTGTCTCCGTCTTCTCACCAATTTAAACCAATAAGAGAAAAATTAGACTTCTCACTTCAGGCCTCTGTGAGTCAACTTGCTTCCATTTAGCAGCACATCCAAACAGCTCTCAGTGTGTTTCTCAACAGCAAACCCAATGAGGTAATTCTACCGCTTAACGCTGGTTTGTACTTAATGTGGTAGCTCGAACCATACGCTGTGTGTAAGGTTCCTGCCTTTATTTGTTTATTCTATTTCTTTGCGTCTTTGTCCGTTTATGTATTCTCTGCTATGACTTGTTCTAGATTCTATCTGTCCATGAATCTACTCATCCAAGGCCAGGTCACAGAAATAATAGGCACAGGAGGGAAATTCCAGCACTTCTTACCTCAGCAACGCTCTACAACTCCTCTTAAGGGATCCTGAGGCATTCTGACACAGGCTTGATAGACATAAGGTCCCTCCAGCAAGTTGTGCCTTCTGTTTCCTTGTTCTTCAAAAATCTTAAAAGAAAGTTAACCATGAGGCCTGATCTTAAATTAAGATGTTGAGCAGGACTAAGAAGATATCACCAGTCTCTCTTGCAGAAAAACACCCACCCAAGATGAATCTACTACCCCATACAACTACATCTGTTAATGATCGTGTTCTATGGTTTGCAAATTTTCCACCTCTTTTTGTTTCCAAACATAATGATGGTCATTATGAAAAAAATACTTAAAGGTGACCTATCATGAATTTTTTTGCAGGTTTTTGTACTTCCATATGAATGTTTACTGCATCCAGTTATGCAACTCTGACAATCAAGGGAGAGAAGGGGTTTTCTGGTCTAGATATTGGTAATCAGTCACTTACCAGAAGTAGAAGGTGGTTAGATCGATCCCCTTATTTGGCAAATAAGGAGGTCATCCTAACTGCATAACCCTTTGGAACCAAACGTACTTTCAGCATTCCTGTCCTAGTTGTCAAAATACATAAATGCTATCAGTGGTCAGAGAAATGTATCATACAGGAACTGCTAGAAGTTAGGATTGTTGTTTTGCAGAATTAAAGATTTATAGGTTTTGTGCTGACTTGTTTAGGAAGTAGCAGGCTTCTAAACAAAATATTCAGTTCAATTCAGTTTTATTTATATAGCGCCAATTCACAACACATGTCATCTCAAGGCACTTTGCAAAGTCAAATTCAATTAAATCATACAGACAGATGGTATGGGCCTCACATTCCTGCAAATATAGAAAATAAATGAAGGGATAATTTTTTTAAGGATTTGCTTGGTTAAAACGTCTTCACACAGGAAATATGTACAGATTCATGTCTTCCCGACATGACTAATACCGAACACCAATCGAAAGGGTAGTTTCTTGAGCACCACTAGGGGTCTATGTGTGCATGCACCTGCAGAGCATTTACCCACAGCTGACAGCTCATACAACCTTTTGTCACGCTGCAGCCTCTCAACTGTCTCCTGTCCTGCCCACCCAGTCCCAGTTTTTCATCAAAGGGTGATTATGGATGCACAACAGGTTCAGCAAATCCTCAGACAATAGAAAACCAGGAGCTGAACAAGCTTTTATGCAGTATTAATTCACATTACGCTGCGTAGCATAAGCAGATGCACAACAGATGGACCCCCCCCCCCTCTCTTGCCTTCACTTAAAACTTCATCACAAGGAAAACTAAATGATGGGTCAATTAAGCTGAAAAACATCAGGCCATAAAAGTGAATCATAGATGACCCGTGACACTATTTCAGTTACGTTAGTGCTGCACAATAAACGAACACCGATTTCATAAAACACCGGGATTCACTAAACCCTCCATTTTCCATCATTTGCTACTGTTGAAGTGTATTCAATGTGAAATGATTTTTCTTCAAGGTTAAGATGTTTTCCACTTTAATAATCTTAACAGCTCTGAATTGCAGAGCCATAATGTCTAAATGTTGAATATGCAGCAGATGCTGGCAAAAATTACATTTATTTTCCCATGTAATTTAAATGTTATTATACAATTTAGGTGCTTGTTCTACTGCATTAAATTATTCATTTATTTTAATAGGATTCCATCTTTAGCAATATGTTCAGAGTGAATATTCTCAACGCTTAAAAGTCTTGTGCGTGTCTCAGTGTCCATCCTTAATGTGCCCAGCTGGCACACACACAGTTCACTGAAGACTGAGCCCATTGCCTGTGATTGCTGTGCGGAGATGTTACACAACCCAAAGAGACAGCTTCAGACTGCTGACGTTCTCTGTCTGGTCACAGCAGGTCGTGTTTTGGTTAGCATGTCCTTGAGCATAATGCTGAACTGCCTTACTCCTGCCTGACTGCACTCTGACCTTATGTCTCGGGCAAACTCTAATTAAAGCCTGTATAAAAAGCACATATGATGGCTGACCAAAACCAGACAAAGTTTTTTTTTTTCTTTGCTGCTAGAAACAATAGGATGAAAAAGTTCAATAAAATAGCCACCCTGCCCTAAAGCCAACAGGTCAAAAGGTTAGAAGCCTTCTCAGGTAGATACAATACCAATCAAAAATGCACACACTACACCAAGGGTCACTAATTAAAAATCAGCAGGGTCCAAATAAAGAAAATCAACAACCAGTAAAGGTCTGGAGACATTTTTAATTATAATCCGTTACTTTAAACAGCATTTAACACTGAAATAAAATGCAGGTGTTTATGCATCCACCTTATACATTGACTTTTTAAATAAAAAAATAACATAAAAATAGAACGTTTTTCCATTTTTAAATCTAAAGTGCTTTTTGAAATAGAGAGCAACAATCTTTCACAGTTTGGTACATAGACAATTTCCTGACTTTCACATCTTTTATAAAACATCTGAACTGACCGTTTTTTCCTTTCTTTTTTATGGCTTAATGAGAGAAGTGGGCTTTAGGCTGCCCTGCAAGGATTTTGAACCTGGGTTTGAATGGTGACAAAGCCATACTCAAGCACATATCAAGGTGCCCATTCATACTGTGCCTTTAAATCGGCTATTTTCTCCGTACATGAAGTGGATATGTTTGGGAAAATGTGCTTCATTTCGTAGTGCCGCTTAATGTTGCTACTTTTGATGAGAGCGACTGTCGAGCGACTGTCTTGGAACGAATGAGACACTTCACTTTTCTTTCACCAGGTCACGCGCTTCTTCCAGCAGTCCACTCTATCTCTGCTCTCTTTTTCTCTTTGTCTTCTCCTTTTTCCCACCGCCCAGCTTGCCACAGATTTGCCTGCTGTGTCTAAAAGTAGCTAGCAGCAGCAACCCTGACTGACACAGCTCATTGGCTAATTTGGATCACATGCAGCCTGGTGCCGGACGCTCCGGAGGTCTTTACCGTACTAACAGGAAAAGCAGCGCAAGTGAAGTTAGACACTGTTGTCGGACAACATGCAGTAATTTATAGATGTTTTAAATCAGGTTGGGTCTGGATTAGCCAGCAGGTGGGTCCGCATCCGGACCATGGTCCGCTAATCCGTGACCTCTGCACTACACTCATCAAAGTTTAAATCGCATGCTGACCAGCTAGCAGGGGTCTTTCTGGACATTTTCAACCTCTCCCTGCAGCTCTCCATGGTTCCTGCCTGTCTGAAATCCTCTGTTCTCGTGCCTGTCCTAAAGAGACCAATCATCACCTGCCCCAATGATTATCGTCCCATCGCTCTGACCCCCGTCATCATGAAGTGCTTTGAGAGGATCCTCCTAAAGTACATCAAGGACTCCATCCCTGCTGGCCTGGACAGCCTGCAGTTTGCCTACAGGGAGAATCATTCCACAGAGGATGCTGTCTCGTTAGCACTGCACTCAGCTCTGACTCATCTGCATCATCCCAACACCCATGCTAGGATGCTCTTCATGGACTTCAGCTCAGCATTCAACACCGTGCTACCAGACATGCTGGCTCTGAAGCTCCACCAAGGCAAGGCAAGGCAAATTTATTTGTATAGCACAATTCAATACAGAGACAATGCAAAGTGCTTTACATGATTAAAATACAGGAAAATAAAACAGAATATAAGCAAGTAGGAATAAAATGTAGAAACAAAATAGAACATCAATAAACAGTTGGACTAAAAAAGTTGAACTAATGCTGTTTCAGTAGAACAGTTTAACTAGAACAGTTAAAAACAGTCCTAAACAAATGTGTTTTTAATCTTGATTTAAAAGAACTCAGGTTTTCTGCACTTTTACAGTTTTCTGGAAGTTTGTTCCAGATAAGTGGAGCATAGGAACTAAATGCTGCTTCTCCTTGTTTAGTTCTGGTTCTAGGTATGCAGAGTAGGCTGGAGCCAGAAGACCTTAGTGGTCTGGATGGTTGATACACTGATAACAAGTCTGTGATGTATTTAGGTGCTAAGCCATTTAGGGATTTATAGACTAACAGAAGTATTTTAAAGTCTATTCTCTGAGATACAGGGAGCCAGTGTAAGGACTTTAGAACTGGGGTGATGTGTTCTACTTTCTTAGTCTTAGTGAGGACGCGGGCAGCAGCGTTCTGGATCAGCTGCAGCTGTCTGATCCACTTTTTAGGCAGACCTGTGAAAACACCGTTGCAGTAATCAATTCGACTAAAAATAAACGCATGGATTAGTCTTTCCAGATCCTTTTGAGACATTAGTCCTTTAATCCTGGAAATGTTCTTCAGGTGATAGAAAGCCGATCTTGTAATTGTCTTTAGATGCTTTTGGAGGTTCAGGCCTGAGTCCATCACGACACCCAGATTTCGGGCCTGATCAGTGATTTTTAGCTGAAGCGACTGAAGCTGTGTGCTAACCGTTGATCTCTCCTCTATTGGTCCAAATATTATTACTTCTGTTTTGTTTTTATTCAACTGAAGAAAATTTTGGCACATCCAGGCATTGATTTCTTCTAGGCATTTACTCAGTGCCTGAACTGGTTCATAGTCACCTGGTAACATGGTGATGTAAAGCCGTGTGTCATCTGCGTAGTTGTGGTAGCTGATGTTGTTGTTTTTTATGACCTGAGCAAGAGGGAGCATGTAGATGTTGAACAGGAGGGGACCTAGAATGAACCCTTTGGGAACCCCACATGTGATTTTTGTCATTTCTGATGTAAAGTCACCTACTGATACAAAAAAGTCCCTGTCCTTTAAGTATGATTTAAACCAGTGGAGTGCTGTACCAGAGAGGCCGACCCAGTTCTCCAGGCGTTCTAACAGAATGGAGTGATCGACAGTATCAAATGCTGCACTGAGGTCCAATAGAACCAGCACGGTGGTTCTTCCACAGTCTGTATTTATATGGATGTCATTAAACACCTTGATAAGGGCGGTCTCTGTACTGTGGTGAGCACGGAAGCCAGACTGCAAAACGTCAAAGCGGCTGGTCGTTGTTAAGAAGGTGTTTAATTGTTGAAACGCAGCTTTTTCAATAATCTTACTGATAAAGGGGAGGTTTGAGATGGGCCTGTAGTTCTGGGGTAGTAGTTTGTCTAAATTGTTCTTTTTCAGCAGTGGTTTGATAATTGCTGTTTTTAGGGACTGAGGGAAAACACTTGACAGAAGGGACGTGTTTATTATCTGAGTCAACTCAGACGCTATGACAGGTAAAACTTTCTTAAAGAAAGCTGTGGGTAGAACATCAAGGCAGCTTGAGGAGGAACTTAGCTGCTGAATGATCTCCTCTAAGCTTTTGGAGTTTATTTGGCTGAATTGGGACATTTTGTCAGGATAGGTTCCTGCTGGATACAGCTTTGGTTCTGGAGTTGGTATGGATGTACAAACTGATCCTCTAATCTTTAGGATTTTCTCAGTAAAGAAGTTAGCAAATTCATTGCAGGCCCTGGTGGAGTGGAGTTCGGAAGTCACGGACACAGGAGGATTTGTTAACCTGTCGACTGTGGCAAATAAGACACGAGCATTGTTAATGTTTTTCTTAATGATCTCAGAGAAGAAAGATTCTCCCTGCATTTTTCAATTGTAAGTTATATCTGTAAAGTCTCTCTTTATAGATGTCATAGGGAACCTGCAGTCTGTTCTTTCTCCATCTGCGTTCAGCTTTTCGACACTCCCTTTTTTCAGCACTAACTGCAGGAGCATTTCTCCAAGGAGATTTTTTCTTCCCGGAAAGAACTTTCACTTTAACTGGAGCAATGCAGTCAATGATGTCTGAGACTTTAGAATGAAAGTTATCTACTAGCTCATCTACTGAGTTGCAGCCCAAGGTTGAAGTATCAGAGTAAGCTTGAATAAAAGTTTCCGTGGAATTGTCCTTAATGGTGCGTTTTCTTACGATGTCCCTTTGGCTAAACGAGTCACTGGAAATTATGCTTTCAAAGGTAACAGAAAAGTGATCGGATAAGGCAGGGGTCGGGAACGTATGGCTCGCGAGCCAGTTGTGGCTCTTTGATCCCTCTGATGCGGCACAGCTGTAGAAAATAATTATGTCACAATTATGTTTACCTCATGCAGGCTGTCGTCAATGTTGGCTGATGAACACTCCTCACCAGTTGGTGGCATTAATGCACACTGAAAAGATGTTTGTTCACCGCCAATAAACTCAAGAAGAAGAAGAACTGCTAGCTGACTGGCAGCAGAGAGACATAAACACAGCGAGGCGTAGTTGAGGCGGCATTAGTTTTTTTCTTTTTGAGGCGGCATTTTTAAATGCTGCTTATTTGTAGTAAATTCATCAGTGAATCTCACCAACAGGCGACAGGTGGAGAGGATAGGGAAACGTACATCTGCTCCACTGATCTTCAACATAGGAATGCCGCAGGGCTGTGTCCTTAGCCCAGTCCTCTTCACCCTTTTCACTCAGGACAATTCTGCTGTCCACCCCATAAAAACTGTGAAGTTTACAGACAACACCACTGTAGTGGGTCTCATATCCAACAATGATGAGGGATGAGGTCAGCAATCTCACACAGTGGTGCTCCAGGGACAACCTGATCCTAAACACCAGTAAGACCAAGGTCATAGTTTACTACAGGAGGTCCAGGAGGACTGAATATGCTCCTCCCTACATACAGGGGGAGGTGGTGGAGCGTGTGGACAGCATTAGGTTCCTGAAAAAAAAAAGCATTAGGTTGCTGGGCATTCACGTCTCCTCTGACCTCTCCTGGACTGCGAACACCTCCCACCTGGTGAAGAAGAACTAACAACGGCTCTTCTTTCTCAGGAAACTGAAAAGGTCTAGAATTTCCGCTAAAGAACTTCTATAGAGCTACCATAGAGAGTGTTTTATGTATCAGCATAACTGGATGCTCGCCCGATGACAAGGGGGGACAAACGGGTCAATTGTCCCGGGCCCAGGACAGAGGGGGGGGCCCAAAACTGCCACTCTGACCATTAAAATACAGGCAGAAGTAATTTTTCAGAAAATATTTGTGTGAAAAATATTTAATATTAGAGTAACAAAATATATATATAAATTTTTGCATAAGGTATATGTAATATGTTTTTTTAAATAAGGGGCCATTAGAATTCCCCCCACCAGGACATAAAATGGTTTGACCATTAGGACAACGGCTGTTTGAGCATGTCTGTCCTGATCCACACTCCTTACTGGTTGGTGGCGGTAATGCACCACATTGTTGTTTGCCAACCGCCATTAAAATCAAGAAGAAGAAGAAGAAGCCAACGGCTGGCTGGTACTTTGAAAGTCCGTTCCGCTGCAAACTAAGAATCACAGGTGCACAGAAAAGAGAAAAAGAGAAGATGACATGAAAGGCTTGAGGGATTTAATGAGTAAAAACGGAGGATGAGTCAGGAACAGGTCTAGGAACGGAATTGCAGAGGAACGATGCCTATCCAGAGCCAGGTAAGAAGCAATGCATTTATCAATGTGGTTTTAAAGTATAGCATCCACTAGCTAGTGTAAGGGGGAAAACACCTTTTCTTTTACAGAAATATTTAAGCTTAGCGCCAAAAGTACAGTCTGAGAGACAGAGCGGATCAGGAAAGCCAGCTGAGGCGGGGAGCTGGGGGGGGGGGGAGGACGCAGCGTGTGTTTGAGGAGGAGGCAGAGAGAGCCATCCCTAGTGATAACGTTATGGCCAACAAAACTGACTGATTCTGATCGAATGAATGTTGTGCGTTTAATGGCAAAAAGGAAGCCTTTTTCAGAGATGGCAAATGAACCGCCAGCAGATTCAGAGAGCAGAGAATTCCCAAAGTATCTAACATATTCTACCTCCTGAAATGGAAGGGAAAAAAATCGTTAGGGACTGACTAATATACAGCAGGTCAAAAAAGGTCACATTTTGGCTGCAGTGCTTGCTGTTCTATTGTGAAGAAAAGATCAACTAGTGCACTAAATTCAATAGATGGGTTGAAAATATAAAATACAGAGATTTCCAGGGCATGAAGTATACAGTTAAGTTGACTCTTTTTTTGGTGTGTGTGTGTGTGTGTGTGTGTGTGTGTGTGTGTGTGTGTGTGTGTGTGTGTGTGATGTGGTGGCGGCAGGTGTAGAGGGGGGGCCCAAAAATACTGTGATGTCACGGACCCTAGCAAAGCTGTCAGCTGGCCTGACTGTATGGTATGGCAGCTGCACAGTTCAGGAGTGGAAGGACTAAAGATGGGTGGTGAGAACAGTGCAGGGGATTGTGGGATGCCGTCTAAAGGATCTATAAATTTTTGCAGAACCAGTCCAAAGAAGGGCCAGACGTATCTCCACTGATCCCACCAACCCAGGCAATGCGCTGTTTGCCCCTCTCCCATCAGGTAAATGCTTCAGAAGTCTCAAAGCCAAAACAATTAAACTTAGAAACAGCTTCTTTCCAAGAGCTGTGAAGGCAATCACCCCCTGATGGGAGACTGCAGTACAATGCTTTAAAATCACCCCACTGTTACTAGCCCGCCATACGTTACAATCACATTAATGTTATTGCCTACCTGCACACTATCATCTCAGAATATCTAAATGCACATTTCTGTAAATGAAGCCTCAAATCATCATTGTGCAATAAGCACCTTATTATCTCATTATCTGCGACTCACGAAGGACAAATAGTTCATACAACCTTTTGAATCATCCTTTTATTTTTTAATCTCTCTCGAACGCTGCAATGAAAAAAAAGACACTGTAATCCTTGTTATAGTGTGTATATATATATATATATATATATATACATATACACACATGTGTGTGCGTGTATGTGAGCTCTGCAGTTTCTGATATGAATACTGGGCAGATATAGAGCCAAAACTGCACTGATGGCAACAGTGTGGTCAGGTTGCAACTTGCTAAGTGGTATTTATCATATATGGCTGGGGATGTGTGTATATCCATGGGTGTTTTTGATTTGAGATTTGAGTCTGTTATGTGTGCAGTCAGAGCCAACGTGTCATCAAAATTTCATTATGGCTGCATAATGGTTATAAAGATTCTTGATTTTTAATATTTTATCCTGTACGTACCTATGATTCTCAAAACTTTTGTGTATCTGTTCATTCTGTTCTTCCATTTGAAAGCGCAAACTGTATGGTGTATTACCAGTCTGCCATGTAAGAACAATTCTAGTGCAAAATTAAAAGTCCTAAATGAAAATGAAATTTATGCTAATAATGGTTTTAACACTTACATAGCAAGTGTTGAAAACACACACAAACACACATTACACGCGTGCACTCGCACGCACACATACATCTTTTTAACCTTCTTTTTCTGAATACTTAATGTATTTGCTACTTTCAGGACGGAAGAACGGTTTTACCCAGTATAACAAAAAGTGTTTCTGAACAGGATTACCAACTATAGCTTTAACCCCAAACCATTACCAATACATGCCTAAGCCTTAGTCCTAACCCCAAAAACGTCCTCACTTTGGTGGTAATACACAAAACAACATGTTCACACACACACACACACACACACACACACACACACACACACACACACACACACACACACACACACACACACACACACACACACACACACACACACACTTTATCAAGGTTTTTAGGTTCCCACTGAGCAATTAGCATGATTTTAGCATTCAGCAGTCAAAAACCACATGAAGCCAAAGCTTTTCTGTTCTCATTACTTTTTATATTTAAAAGTAAGATGCACAAGTCTCTATAAAAGCTGAAGTCCTGCGGCAAGTCATCTGAGCCTTCTGTGTGATGAAGATATTTATTTTTTATACCTTCTCTTGAAGGTATTAAGCATGTGATTTTAATGAGCTTTGTAGGATGTAGATCTAGGTCTAATTTTCAATTCTAAAACTCGGGGATATGATATTAGATTATTATAACTGGCAATCAGCTTTAACGACTGAAAACTGGAACTTTTCTTGTTACCATTAATGCTGTTTGGCCCTAGAAGACTGTGTGGTATCTGATATTGTTTCAGAATCTATTTAACTTTAACTAGACATTTGTATTTTACTGAAGCCTTCAGAACTTTTTTCGTGCTTCTTTTAAATGTGCTTCTGCCATTAAACACCTGGTTCAAATACTTGAATTATCTCCTGTGCATGGATTCAAGTTTGGCAGAGACATTATTAGCCAGTTCATTTACACCCACTACATAAATAGAAACATAACCTTCACTTTCTAGCTGTCTTAAATTAAATTAGACAAAATGGTTTGTGTTTTAGGTAATTTGTGATTGCCAAAATTATTCCTGTTTGCCAGAAAAATGGCTTTAAACAGTTTGGGAAATTCCAAATGAGCATGACTTTGTAAGTCTCTAATAGGTTAATTGAAAGTAAATGAATTTGTTTGTGTGGCTGTATTTCAAGGAACCACTTTGAACACATAACACGTTCTTGCATGTCATTCTGCAAAAATGTAAAAAACAAATCAGAAAATTTGACAGGAAGAGAGATGTTCAAAACAGTTACAAGCTGGTTTACGCAGCATGGCAATGTCCAGCCATCATACCATTAAGGAAGCTTTGTCCCAGAAATGAACATGTTTTGGACAAGAATGATTGGAGAACTCAGAACAAACTCACTAAACCAGGAAAATAAGGCTTCTCAGAGAGCAATAAACCATTGTTTAGGCCAGAGTTAAAGAAAGTGTCCTTAATGTCAGATGCTGACAATGTTTTAATCCATATTTTTTGTGCTTTGCTACTTTTTTATTTTTACTTTAAAAATCAATCTGAAAGTGAGTTCTGTGTGCCAGAATTACCTATTTAGTTTAAATTGGTCTTTAAAATGTATCAGACTACCTGCACGTCGTGTCACTAAAGCCTTAACCTCTTTTCTATTAAAGTCAGTGCAAGGGAGAGAATAGTTTGTGAGAACAGTGCCCGTTGTTTCTGACAGTGAAGTTTTGAAATGGCTGTGAATTCCAAAGATATGACAACTCACTTCTAGAGACTGTGAACATCTACATTTATTGCATTGCAATCCATTCAATAGCCAACCTGTCTCAAGGTGTCAGGTGAAATTGCACAAGGGCTAATCAGAGTCTAACAAGGAGCACTGTACAGTACATGACAAATGTTGTCCAATTGTTTTGATGACGAAAAGCTCTAATATCAATACCTTGGGAACAGCTAAAAATTAAATCAAACAGTGTTTTTATTCCTACAAACTTGTAGCTGGTATTTTGATTCTAAAAATTAATCTAGTTTAAAGGATACAATTATTACTTGTTGGGATTCTCCTTTATTTACATTATTTTGGAACATTACAATAATCTACTGTCTTAACTTTCATTGGAGCTCACTGGCTCACTGGGGTCTACTGCCTTTAGATCTAATGCTTAACTTTAGATCTACTGGCACTGAACTCTGATGGAAAGTAATTGGGTAGAAACAATAAATGTGTAGAATAGGAAGAACACAGTTCTTTAAAGTGTAACTCACCCCCGTAGAGCCTTATGGGCCTTTCAGACAGGACACGGCCCGCGCACCGCCGCGCTCTGAAACCCATTATTTTCAACGGAATACGGCGCACAAGGGCGCAAAAGTGCTGCACCAAGCAAAGTGCAAGTGCAGCGCACCGCTTTGCGAGGTCCACGGATGCCGCGGTCAAAGTTAAACTATGATCAGCTTTGACCGCGGCACACACAGGTGCGGACAATAGAAACTGGCCCATGTGACCGTCAGCCGGAAAGATCAGGAAGCAAAATGGGGGAGAATTCCCTGAACTGTATGACACAAGTCTGAGTTCATATCGCTGTGGAAACAGCTCTTTCACAAGCTCCCTGGACTCCTTTCTTGCTCCTCTTTTTTTCCTAGATAGCAGGGCTGGCTTCGTAGCACGGGACAGATGCATATTTGCTGCTAATAATGAACAAAATGACGGCCAACCCAGGCAGCTCAGCATCAAACAGCCAGTGTAGCAGCAGTGCTCTTGGCAGCTTGGTGTTGCACTGAACCTCACAGAAGCACAGTGCAAACTGTCTCAAAGGCACATTACCCCGCCTAGTTTTATACTTGAAAATGTGCAGAGAGGAGGCAGTGCCCGATGGACCCGGAAGCATGCGGGGTGTGAGGGCTGGGCGTGGCCTTAGCTACCAGTAAGAGATAAATACATGCTAAATTAACTAACTGAACGCTAAGCTAATAAATCGCTAACCTAAAATGGCCACCCACTGCATGGCGAGTTGCAGCGCACGCCACAGGCGCACAGTAGCTGATACATATGCAGCCTATAGAAACCGGGCCATTCGGCCATCAGTTGGAAAGACCAGGGAGCAAAATGGAGGAGAAGTTAATATTATGTGTGTCTGAGTTCCCGGAGCTCTATGGCACAAATATTCTATCGCTGTGGAAACGGAGTTCTTTAACAAGCCAGAACTCCCCAAGCTGCTCTCTGGACCTGAGGGTTTCGTGCACCTACAGCCTCTTCTTCCTTGCTGCTCTTTACCTTCTAACTAGCAGGTCTAGTGCTAGTTAGAAGGAAAAGAGCTTGAGTTTAAAGTTTTACTTTTTTAACCTTTCTTTGCTGTTGACAAAACAAACAAATGAGTAGACCCGCCAACGCAGCCATCACAGCGCTGACTGGATTGGTTTGCCTCTCAGAAGCATCTAGTACAATGCAAGGAAATTGGCTCTTTAGTTGTCATCTAAGATAATATCATGATCATCATCGTGTCTTTTACACCTTCTTTATTTCAACAATTAGCAGTACTATAATGAACTGTACTAATTTACTTTTTGACATACTTTTGCATGACTGTAAACATTTTTAACCCCTTACAAGTGCAAGCACCAGTCCAGTTTTTGTATAAAATGGTCCATTCAAGGTTGAAGATTTCTACATCCGAGTCATATTTTCAATTTTACTCTTATGAAGAAAGTAATAATCATCTAACTGCAGTTTTGGAAAGAGGATTTCTCAAATGTCCTGGAGTGAACTGTATAATTCTAATAAGAACGTAAAATGGGTCCTCTTTGGCCTCCTATCATACCTGGGTAATACAATGCCCTTCCTTCTGTTCCTGACGTACCTAAACATTTTTAGCATTATGTTCAGTATCCATTTTCTTTCTATGGCTACAATTGTTCCTTTACAATTGAGTTTGACTGAGCCATGCCATCAGCTCAATGGTTATGAGCTGGATGTAAGAAAAGACAACAAATCTAAGATGCTATTACTTCCTTTGCTATGTTTTCTGCAATCCCCAAGGCCCTAAATATAATCTGTAATGGATCTCCAGTCCCATTCCTCTGAGAAACACAAACAGTAATGGTTATGCCATTTTAAGTGGAAACTGCATTTACAAACATTTGCTTTCTAAGGAGTGTAACTGCATGTAACCTTTCTTCTAGGCATAATACACGTTCATTACAACCACAATTTCAGATTTTTTTCCTCCCTCAAGTGTTTTTTTGTAAATGCATGTAAAAGGGCATTTCACATCTATTCAAACATATTGAAGTGAGAAGAGTAGAAATCCATATGTTTTATGAAGGCACAACTGCAAACCTATCAAAATATGAAAGTACACCTGAACTGACATGATGGGCGAGGAGAGCTTTAATCAGAGAAGCAGCCAAAAGTAGTAAGGTAACTTTGTAGGAGCTGCAGGGATCTTCCTCTCAACTCAGATGGGACAATCTGTTGACAGGAAAGTTATTATAGGACTCTCTATAAATTACACCTTTATGCCATGCCATCATGCTTTTATAAAAGAGTTGCAACAAGAATTAATTCTCCCTTTGGAATAACAAAGTATTTTTGTATTTGCTGAATGGCAAGAAGAAAGTCTTTGTTGCCATTAAACCATAAAGGTGTGTTATAAGCAATGTAGAGGACACAGCAAACATTTGGAACAAGGTGCTCTGGTCAAATGAGACCAAAACACAATGTTTCACCCTACATGAAAATACTGCACATCACTTTGGGCAAAAACCATCTAGAATACGAAAGATGGTGGTGGCAGAATCATGGTGTGGGGATGCTCTTTTCAGCAGTGACACTGAACTAGGACAGAGTTCATAGGAAAATGGTTGCAGCCAAACGCAGGGCAATCCTGCAGAGAACCCATTTGATCAAAAGGGTTGATCCTCGGTCAAAAACTGTAAACATCAGAATCAGCTTTATTCAGAATTACAGTTAGGATTATTCGCCAAGTTTCCACTTTGCATTCAATGAAGACACTTCATTGAAGTACATTATAAAAAAGGCAAATTGCAGTCTTTTTCTTGTAAATATGAATATATATATTTTTTTTAACAAAGAGAAAAACATGGCTGGATTGGTGTAAATAAGCACAACATTGATTTGAGTACTCTGACTGTCAACTGTTCATCAGATATACAGCGCGGGGGAAGAAACGGTCACTGTGGCAGCTAATTTTAGCAAACTGTGCTCTTTAGGATTAACCTGAATTCCAGACATGTCCTGTTTTGTGAACAAGCCAAATCACACAGTGCTGGATGAACATCGGACAGACTGAATAATGGCGGCGTTAACTCCTGTGGAAGGTTGTACTTCTTGCGTTGCCGCAGTAAGTACAGTCTCTGCAGGGCCTTCTTCCTCCTGTGAGGACCACTCTGTCTCCACAGCAGACACAGTGAGGATAGTGAGGGGAAGCAGTGTGGGTTGTATTTTCTTCAAACAATAAGACATACAGGCACATATTTAAAAGCAACTTTGTTTGGCTCAAAGTAGCTGGTAAAGGTACTCGAGCATCTAAGCCAATGCCTTAAAGGTGTGAAAAGACAAAATTGAAGTTTACCACAGCATTCAAGCACCTCATATAAAAGTAATAAGCCGCAGTGCTTTACAGTCCTTTACACACAGGAAATAATACAATCCACAGTCACACAGTGAAACTTCCTCTTCTTTCAATGATTTTTTTACTGCATATCGTTCATGTCATGCAGTATATTTTCAAGATCAAGAAAGGTTAAAAAAGTAAAACTTTGAAGTTATCGAATTTGCTTTTCAGCTGAATTCTAACTCATACACAATTCTGAATGTGTTCTTTCCTGTTTCCCCGTTCAATGATGGCTAGGTTCAGGGTAGTGAAGGTTTGGAAGAAAGATAAAAGGATGTCTGTGCTGCTGCACTGAACCAGCCTGGTGGTCAATATCCTCACTGAGACAAATCAAACGCCCTCCGATGTCCAGTAGCCTTGAGCCATTTAACACATTTCAAAGTGCTTAGACCTCAAACCTGCAGAGGCCCGCTTTTAACTGATGCCCAGCAGCAGCAGTCCACAGAGCTCCAGAATATTTTTCCATATCCACAGAGTGTCATGACACTCTCTCTGTCAGATATCACCTTCACAGGTTCACAGCCTGTTTACACGTACACTTCTCCCTGATCTCCCACTGCCTTTGTTCTCCTCTTCAGAGTCAGAAGGCCGACTCTGTTAAATTCACCCGCTGTTGCATGGGGAGACTTGAACCTGAACGTTGGCCTTCTGGAGTCACTTTGTTGTAGGATCGATCCATGTATGAACACAGTGCAAGGACTAGTTGAAGTAGCGGTGCCCATTGATATTAAGTTCAATAATTCACTTCAGTCAATGCTGCTTAAGCAAAATGCAAATTCCTGCATGTACAGTATTTTTCAGTTTGATCAGCTGGAAGTTTTTTTTTTTTTTTTTCTGCTGTTGGTTTTAATTTAGACAATTAAGCCTCTTGGTGATAAGGAATTGATAAATGTTTAACCTTTAAAATAAGGTTCCACAAATTTGCTCTTTTCCAAACTTTACAGTCATGTGAAAAAATTAGGATACCCCATGACGGCCTGTGTGGACATTTGATATGAATTAAAAACGACTAAGCAGTTCTACTAATTTAAATAAACAAAAGTGGAAGAAAAGACAGTTTTAAAAGTGCTGTAAGTTGTGATAAATAAGAAATTCTGGACACTTCCCCGTTATAAGAAAGGGCTGAAATCACACTTCATCATATCACATCAGGTGTACATGTGTAGAACATCATTACTCAGCATTTTGAAGGTTTGTCCTTTAGACCTCTGACATTTAGTTTGGTGTTCCCCTTACTGTTGAAGTGAGCATGAAAAACAGGATAGAGCAAGGTCTGTGGCTTTCCAAGAGGAGATAGCAGCAGCGTATGAGTCTGGTAAGGTATTTGAAGAGGGATTTGGGACTCAGCCACCCCACTGTATGAAACAGTGTACAAGTGCGGGACATTCAATACAGCTGCCAACATGTGCTGGGGTCTTAAGCATTAAGGAGTGTGCAGCTTTTATACTAAAAGTTGGCAATAGTGAGAAATTTTCAAACTTGTGGTGCACAAAAATAATTTAGATATATAAAACCTTGCCTTTATACATCCTAATTTACAGGAAATTCAGCGCAGCTGTAGGGACTGCTTAGAACGCCAAGGGCTGGCCTACAAATAAAATGCAAAGTAGTATAAATAGCCAGAAGGCACTAACCATGTGTCAAACATAACCATGCCGACGGAGGTGGTCAGGAAGCAAAAGAAAAGACTAGATTCGCAGAATTTGAAATAGAGGCATATGTATCGGAGGTGGAAGCAAGAACTCAACTTTTGCTTGGCACTCGCTCCTTTGGAATCAGTCACAAAATGAAATAAATGTTGTAGCAGAAGATGGTAAAGGCTGACATAAGAAAAGTGGTCCCACATCAAGGCGGATGTCAAGAAGAGAGTCGCTGCACATATGTGAATATGTTCCCCATATTTCTATCAGCATGGATATCACCACACCACTATGTGATGAACAATGAAATCCCTAAACTCATTCAGAACATCAAGTAAAACAACAAAACCTGCCTGAAAACCAGTATCATGAACAGCCCCCGCTTGATGTCTGTCAGTCAACCCAGTCTCTCTGAAAAACGTCCAGTCACTGTCTCACTAATAAATGAAAGATCAACTACCTCCTCTGAACGAAGATTCTAAATATATTATGCATACACTTTGCAAGAGATGTCATCACATTGCATAGAACTGTGATGTTTTTCTTAAATATTGATTTTTATGAACGCGGAAGTCCGCGCATGTTGGTGACATAACTGACTGCGTCCTGGCAACCGCCTAGCAACATGATGTGACTGCTCAAGTCTTTCTGAGACACACTGAGACACTTCAGCAAAATGAATAACGGAAATGTTGTCTATCTTCCCAGAATGAAGCTTAAAATATACCATGCATATTTTTCATTAGAGATGCCATCAAAATGTATACAACTGCAGATGTTTTGCTTAAATGATGTTTTCACGTAAGTAGGGAACATCACTTCCTCACATCTTTCTGAGAAAATCTTCGGTCAAACTAATAAAGGAAAAATTACATACCTTCCCTGAACGAATATTGTGAAAATAGTATCCATACTTCTTGCTAGAAACCTAATCAAAATGCATATAAATGCAGTTGTTTTTCTTAAATGTTTACTTTTCCACGAGCAACAGCAGCCATGTTGTTCGCTGGGGGAAAACTGGATTGTCACGTGACCTGGTTGCAAGCCAATGTAAATGAATAGGCCAAATAAAACATAATTCTGACACGTATTGAAGAGCCAAATTGTGACAATACTATGTTTCTCCCTGTGGACCAACGTGGGTATAACACGTTTTTCAGTGAGACTGGGTTACTGTTAGTACACAGTAGTCTCAAACAGTCTCCAACTGTACTATTCTGCTGTATAAAATAATCATGTGTTGCACCAGGCCAACGTGCCGTTATATTTCTTAGACACATTTGCGCATCGCATATGAGTTGCACATCTATTGAACGGAACGGCGTTCTATTCACAAAAGTGAATTCATTTCCAGACATTTCTCTTATAGCAACAATGGCGCAGTCGGTAGGTCCAATCAGATTTGGAAATCAGCTTCTCGTTGCGATTTGCAATTTAATCTCTACCTGTTCAGCCACTGTAGAGGAACTTTATATGTCTGGGCAACATATGGAAGAGGTTGCCCATATTGGAGGCATGGCATGGCACAGGGATGACTTCCAGCCAGCTCCCTCTAAAAAGCTCTGGTTACAAGGAATCCCTGCGTAGGGACTACTTGAACCGGCAAAAGCAATACATAGTTCCTCCTAGTGTCCCGTAATGCAGCTGCCAGTTCTGTGTAGTGCTCTGATTTTTTTTTGGTGCCAACAGGTCAGTAGGACCTCCAGCGCCGAAGCTACCATCATTCCAGGCTATGAACAACTTTACGCAACTCCTTATGGACACGTGTGATTGTCTCCTCCTTGTCCATCATCAGTTATCATAAATCTTCACAACTGACCTTTTTAATCATACTGATCCATCACCGTTTTTTTCGTTGAGAATGGTCGTGTCCCTTAGATAATTTACATGGATTTTATGCTCCTCAAAGTACAAACCAATGTGCATTGACATCTACAGTACATCTGACAAAAAAAGAAGGATATTCGATTGACGTTTCCATCGGTTTTTAGGTGTGTAAGGTTATTGAATGAGGCGAAATGTGATTCAGTTTCTTTGTACACGTTTAAACCATTAAAGCTTAAACTCGTGAAAAAACCTCAGGTGTGATGCTTATAGTTTCAATAAACTGAATAGAGTCATATTTCATTGTATTCATTGAGTTTTGGTACCTTGTAATTCATTACTGTCGACTGAAAAAGTTTGTATGGCTGCCGCACATTTTCACAGCAGGTCAAACAGTTTGCATGGATTTCCACATACTTTCATGCAACATTCCTTTATATACATCTCGAGTTCTATGTGAAACATTGTGCCACAGGTTTATTTGTGCATAGGCATGCTTTATACATGATGCCTCAGGTCTGACCAAATTGCAAAGCAATTTGCAGAATGCTTCAAGAAGTCTCCAATGAAAAATGTAAAATGTCTTCGGATATTCTCCTAAAAGCAGACAATATCCAGTGAGCTGCTGCTCTTTTGTTGATGTCCCCTGTTATGCGAGAATGAGCCGACCTGTCCCAGATGATAGCAACAAGAGCTCAAATAACAACTTGCATGCAGGATACCATCCAGAAAATACACGTGAAGCTATGACACTGATGGACTACTGCAGCAGATCACACCAGGTGCAGCTCCTGTCTGATAAGTGCAGGAAACAGAGGGAACAATTTGCTTAGGCTCACCAGAACTGGAAAATAACACACTGGTAAAACATGTTTGGTCTTGTGACTGTCAATTTCAGATGGTCGGCTGCTAGAAGCTAATGTAAACACCATAAAAGTATTGATCCATACTGCTTTGTTTCAACGTTATAATGTGCTGTACATGTCACTTTATAGGTGGAAAAGGTTTTGAGATGATTTATCATGACAAAAACCTGGATTTTTAATAAGGGTGTGTTAAAAAATATTTCCACTGTAAATATTTCCACTATAATTCCATCTGGCAAGAGTCAGGTTAGAAAACTCTTCCATCAATTCTTACTTTTAGATATTCCAGTAACCACTAGTAAGCCTGCAGTTTAAGAGCAAAGTGCTTTGTTTGGAACATATGGAAAAACCTGAATATAACATGAAAACCGCTATGTAAGAATTTCAAATTTTTTTCCATTTTGTTTCACTATTAAATTGAGGTCTGGAAAATTGGCTTTTCGACAATATTGAGATTTTTTTATATGACTGTATAGTAAGAAGATTGGGTCCAAAAACTTAACCGTTTGGACATCCATAAGTTAGGGAGGACATTTTAACATTACCATTACAAAACTGGAATCAGACAACCAGCCTAATGTCGTTCACTCAATCTCTACAGTATGTTCAAGCCTCTTTATTGTGACCAACGGTATCAAGTACAGGGCTGAGGTTTAAAATTTTGCTTTTATTTTTTAGGGTAAGTTTAAAAGGGGAAAAATGTGGGACATGTTTTGATCTCACTGTTTTAAATCACAGAAACATGGTATTTTAATAGAGCTGTACACTTTTGGGAGTCACTGTATCCCGATGTTAGCCATATTATCCATTTAGTCATGACCCAAAAGATGCTCAGTCAGGTGGAAAACTGTTTTTGGTCAAGAAATAAAATGTTTTATGTGGACAAAATATTCTGTCAACAACCAACACTGATTGCAGCAAATTTAAGTGAACGTTGTTTACCCACATTAGCACTGACTGAACATGCGCTGAAGGCTGAAGGTGCGCACAGACCTCTTTTAAATCTGAGTACAGTGGTGAAAGTAGCCATCTGAGGCAGAGAAATAACCAAAGTGTCATTTATAACTGCCCTGTACCTCCCACACGACTGAGTAGGAGAGATCAGCTCAGATGTCTGATGGATTCAATGACAAACTCACCAACATCCCACGCTGCTGTAGCATTATTGACAATGTTGGCAGCCTGTAATGGCCTGAGACTGATGAGCTGAATCTGAACTGATGTGTAGAGCTCACATAATTCATTAGCAGATTCTTTATGTTAAAAATAAAGCTCCCCCTGTCTGTTCGAGGGCAAATAATGGAGAATGAATCAGGGGAGAAAATCTTTGCTTCACAAATAGGCCTGACATTTCGCTGACAGCAATTAGTACAATTCTTTATTCTAGCCTGTAAAGATTAATGTTATTATTACATTCCCATATCAACTATCCACACCTAAATGTCAAATTGATCACTGATAACAACTAACTTTACGAAAACATTTTGATCAGAATTCATAGTCATTCATGTTTTTTTTATTTAATAACAACATACAATGTAAAAAGAGAAATAGGCAAATGCATTCCAACATTGCTGCATTAAACACTCATTTGGGGGAATTTTCTTCTGACAGACAGGAGATTTTCAGTCCTTTCATTTTGATATGCTTTTTTAAATAATGTTTGTTTTACCTTGTCATTGTAAATGTACTGGTAAAAAAAAAATAGAACATCTTGCTGAAATTAAACACAGGTCAACTTATAAAACACATTTTATTTGCTCAAAGCTAAAAAAGTTGCTGTGAACATAATTTGAGATTTAGCTGTGGTTAAATCAAGGCAACATCCAGTGAAAAAAATTAGCCAGAGACATACAAATGATGCCATCATACTGCTACAGATGTTGGGGGTTTGAAGCAAAACACACACAGTTGAGAGCTGAGCATACTGACCTACTGGAAGGCTACTATACCAACAAGCCCAATGAAAGTGGGGTTGTACTTAATTGACAACATCCTGAAAGCACACTATTAGAAATAAGAGAGGCCAGAGTCTGGTGAGCTTAGGAAAGACATTATAGTGTGAAACAGCAAAGATCCTGGAAAACTTCACAACGTTGGTCCCCAATCATGAACTCCGGAAGGAATGTCTCAGGTATCAGAAACTCAAAGTTCAGGAGCAGAACCAGTAGGAACCTACATGTGATGACAAGCCCCTGCGGTAGGGGCGTAGCTATGGGTGGGCTTGGGTCGGCCGAGGCCCGCCCACTTTGATCAGGGCCCACCCAATGAAGTGGCTTTCCTTTGAAATATAATTTTTTTGTAAGGGTGTCACTTAAAGTCACCATAAAAATAATCATGAAATAAAATAAAACGAAGCAGGCTAAAATTTAATTAAGCTAGTCCCAAACATGAAAACAGCGAGTTTCATGTTCTAGTTCTCAGTAAACTGGCATAACAGAGAAAGTCATTCAGCTAAGAGCCGCGGGACTGTAATAAGCCTGAAAACAGGGAAGGAGATGCTGGAAACATCGCATTTGTTGAGAAACCGTCATCATGTGAAGGTGGTGTTGGATATTGTCATGTCGTGTGCCAAACGGGACGTTTCTCTTACGGGGCACCGAGAAACAGACTGCCCGATTCTTTTATAGGCTAGGCGAGCTGTGGGGCTTTTGCGTCGCCTTGCGCTTAAATTCTGGTGCACAAACTCAATTTAGTCACACGGTAATGTCGGTGCGTACCTTTAGGGGGCATTTTTATGGTAACATTGGGAGCTTCAGCACAGACCCCTCATTCCTCTTCCTCCCTCTTTAAAAAGAGCACTTTACAATCTGTATGTATGCCTTTTTCCCATGTTTATCCCTCGCTCTCGCTTGCAGAACTGATAAGAAGAATAGTTTCCGCTCAACCGGGTATCATTGAACATAAATTATGCTGGGACCGGACAATCAGTTCCCAAATAGCCTATTGCTTTTCTACAGCCATCTAGGCTGTGTAGAAAAGTGAGACGCAGTGAAGCGCAGAGCCTAAAGGGCTGCGCCTAAACTCATAGAATCAGGGGTTACAATACATAAGTATAAGTTCTATTTCCTATATTGCTATTTCCTGTGGTCTTAAGACTATTGCTAGTGGGTTAAAGGCGATGCAGGAGTTAATTCCGGACTGGGTCTGCTTGGAGCCCGAACATGAAACATCTGCTTGGAGAACAAATTCAGCCTTCGGCGTAATTACGCTCTTAGAGGCGCTCTGCGCAAATACAGGGGACATAGTGTCTGGGTGGAGGCTGAGATGACAAACGTGCCGCTGTGAAAGGTGGCGACAAAGGTTTTGAAATGTAACAATCTACAAGAGAAGGAGCAGATTTGAGGAAAGCTCAGCAACAGGGTCATGCGTAATGGCGCAGCATAAAAACCGCCGCATGCTTCGAGTTCCGCAGCACTTGAAGCACATAATTTTTTGTTTAATAAAAGTACGCTCTGTAGTACGGAGTCTGGCAAGTGTCAGCGAGTAAAAACAAATAAAGCAGGTGGAAATCCATTCTCACGCTATACTAAACCTTGCGCAGGGTTTAAATGTGCTTTCAGTTTCTGCAATCCGTGTGCACGGTTTGATAAACTGTGTGCTCCGTTTTGCAATCCGTTCACGCAGATTACTCAGTGACATCTGTCAGACGCACGGCCCACACCTCTGTCATTTTAAAGCCAGTGTAAAATAAATAAAGTCATATTACAAGCTGTAAGCTGTGCTGCTTAAAACAGGGCAGTGCTTTAACTTTAGACTTGACAACACTTCCACAGAATTTACGTTGCAGGTGTGGGCCATGTGTCCACACCTGCAACGTAGATGATAGATGTCACTGAGTAATCTGCACGCATGGATTGCAAAACAGAGCGCACAGTTCACGCACATATTGCAGAAACTCAGAGCACAATTTATCCGTGTGCGCAGATTGCAAAACCGAGCGCACGGTTTAATAAAGTGTGAGCACGGATTTCCTTGCTTTGTTTTTTGTACCCGCTGGCACTTGCTGGGTCCGTATAAAAGAAAATAAAATAACAGAAGTTTTCCCTTCATTAAAAAAAAGTGAAGTGAAGTGACGTCTGGCTGGATGATGCGATGGTGGCTGTCTCTGAGTGACATTGCGTTCAGAAACGGAAATAATGACTTTGACAGGCTGTGATAGTTTAAATGATCCAGAAGTGTTTGTGGCTCAAAATCTTCTTACGGGTTCTGACTATTTTTTTCTGCTGTCAATTCAAGGATGTTCACTTGAAGAGAGAACGTCTTTTCTCCTACCCCTCAGCCCGTATCTTCTCCATAGTAAACTTACAAATGTGCAACTTACAAATAAACGTACTTTCAACTACAATTATTTGGCTCACCATTTTTTTATTAGGCCTGGGCGAAAAGCCGGGGTGCTTCCACCAACGAATGGAAAATATCGCTGATATGGAATAGTCTTATCAATGCCTAGAGCTGGTTATAATGAAGGACAATACAGAGGCACTAATCATGGCAGCACAAGAACATGTACTCAGCTCATGTCAGATAGAGACGAGGGTCTACCACACCCGACATGACCCAAGATGCAGAATACATAAAGATTCTTCTCAAACAGGTAAAGTACATAAAACGTCATAACCAGGTGAAAGGAATAGTTTGCATCAACATCAAGTATGGGCTATATGTTCTATGCTGGTGAAGATTCTCAGTCATCCAGGTCATGATCATTCCGAAAAAAAAAACCCAGAACAACTGGACTTTTTCCCGAAATTTGAAGACCTTTCGCTTCCCATCCAGAAAGCTTTCTCAATTCAAATGTCTGGAGTTCCAAGCTTCTCTATATAATATTATAAATGATATAAAGCTTGGAACTCCACACTACTCCAGACATTTGAATTGAGAAAGCTTTCTGGATGGGAAGTGAAAGGTCTTCAAATTTCGGAAAAAAGTTCAGTTGTTTTGTTTTTTAACTTTTTTTGGGAAGGGCTTTAGGTTCCTGATTCAGGGTAGGAATCATGTGAGGATTGCGTAGTGTACTTGTAGGCTACAAACAGAACAATTAACCAGTGAAGTGGTAATTTGGTCAGTACTACCCATGTCTCCTGTACCAACTCTTTATCTAATGTCTTTATAAAAGGGATGCGTCATATCATAAAATGGTGTGATTTTCCACCTCCAAGATAAACACCCAGTCGTCTATGATGTCAAGTATAAAGATATCCTCTGGTGGCTTGGTGCTGAAGCTGCAGGTAATGACGCATTTATGTTTCACAGTAGAATACGATCCAAAGTCTGCACGTGTAGTCTTTTACTTGCAAACTCGACTGGATCCACTCTGCTTTTGATCAACTGACCTCCTGTCTGAATGATCCGCTCTGCTCCAGGTTGATGTCAAAAATAAAACAGCGGCGTATTTTAGAGAAGCCATGAGCGCTGGCGCTTCTGGGACGCTTCAGAAATGCGGCGCAGCGCACCGGGTGGAACCCCTCTGACTGACTAGAGTTGCCGTGATCAGCTGTGTTCAGCGGAACCCCTGGGTACAAGATCCTGTGAGTCTTCCAGCTCTAGACCTATAAACCGGTGGTTTATAGGTGCCAACCAACCTGACATTGCCATGATGGACTAAGCAGAAAAGGCTTGGGCAGATTTCAAGAACAACCTCTGTCCTGAACATTGCATTCCTTGGAACAGAATACAACCCATGTTCTTTGTTTCTGCATGTAGAGGAGAAAGAAAAAAAAGTCTCTCATCAATCCTTCCATGTGTTTTTGTAATATCTGGATTACTGCAACACTGAATAATGAGACTGAAGAACGTTCGGTGAACTCTTACTGCTCTCTGCACTTGTCTGAGACACTGTGTCTGGACTTTACATAAACACGGTAACTGAATATGATTTTAACTGTTTAGGTAATGCTCCTTGGTTACATGATCCAGATTGTTCATCCCAATCTGGATCATGTAGCCTGAACTAATGAGTTGTTCTATAAACACTACCAGTATGGCTGATGTCTTGACCTACTTAGAACCTTTGTCTTTCTATTACAACTTGGAGGTAGGTAAAGAAGCAAAGCCTGTACGTATGCTTGTGTGTCGCCTTATTACTACAAAGAAATCAGGTCTTTGATTTAAGTAACATAACAAAAAACTTTTCATAGACGCCTTTTTTTCCACCAGCTGTGTATATTTTAAAGCAAAAACCTGATTGCTTATGAAAAAGGCTCAGGCTCTTGCTTGCAGAATTGGATGCAGCTGAAAGAAGCGATGAAGCTGCGTGTTTTGGAGTGATTAAAGGGAGTGTTTAATGAATTAAGAAAGCAGCAGAGCGCACGCCTGGCTTTGATGTGCTGAGTCTTGCTTTCAGTGTGGAAACGCAGGTGTTGCAAGACTTCTGCTTGTTTTTCAGTGAGGATGAAAGAACAAAGTCTGAGCAGCTACGCAAGCACACACACAGAAAAAGCACGCCAACATCTTAGAGCACAGGCACTGGTCTGGAGAGCAGCCTCTGATGATATGTCTGCTTGTGACATATCTCTTTGACCCTGGTCTGACCCAGGTATCGAGTGTGACGGCTACAATTGTGTGTGTAGTTGTGGGAGTGCTGCGTACGGTGTCAGGGCTAATGTGGCGTAGGTGACATTCTGATAAATCTCCGGGCAGCCGGCGCTCTGCCCTTTCCCAGCTGCCGGCTATGTTAATAGAGAATGGAGATATGGGGTCTGCTGCCGTTCTCCATCACTTTGGCCTCTGCTGAAGAAACTTACAGTAGAGATGGATTACATATTTAATCTGATCCAGCTTGCGGTTCTACCTAAGCATGAATAACTTCAATTCGGTTCATTCATATTTTGATAGAGAGCAAAACTGGCGCGTATTCTTGTCCAAATGGGTACAAAAAAAAATATGACTTTGTGGAGGAGTGAAAATGACGACACAAAGGAGGCAGGTTCAAACAGTTCTTTACTCTAACTGAGAGCAACTGTACAGAAAACCTATATACACACCACCGAACAAACATATTTCCCATCACTACAACCTCTCCAATGAGTGAGAGTGGAGCCCCCTAGTGGTCCGCCACAACTTCTGTTAATGTTTGTGGAATTAAACTTTTTGTCGTATTAAATGCAGTGCATATTCAAAAATTAATGTTTAGCTGGTATTATATGTGGGCAATTTTGTGTCCTTTTTTAATGGCTCATTTAGTTAAGGGACTTTTAAAGGAATCAGCTTGATTTCACCTAGATTGGGTCAATTGATTGCTGCAACCTGCATTATCATTAGCCGCTTTTCTATTTTAATCTTGAGACTCTCATTCTTACTTGTAAAAAATATTCCTTAAAGAAAAACAGCATAATACACAGCCCTCCAATCAATATATGAAAGAAAGAATGTCAGTCAATCTGCAAAATTCAGATTATGTATAGAATGAAAGAAAGGTGTTTGGTGTTTGAAAAGCTGCAAGAGGAAGCGAATGCTTCTTGAATCCTACCCCTATTTATCCTGTATGCAATATAAATATATAAATATAAATTGTGATATATATATATATATATATATATAAAACTGATGTTGCTTCAAAAGTATTTTCCCAATCTTTAAAAATAAAGCAAAGTTTTTGATACAAGTCTTTTAAACTTCGTTTAGGTTAACATTTTTAATTAGATATATGTAAAAACATACATTTTAATTTGTATTCAAAATGAAATGTCATGAAAAAAAAATGGAGAACTTAATCTGTCATGGCACCAAACCCAGAGTCCTACTGTGGTGAATCAAAAGGAAATCAATCACAATCAGACAGCCGGCGGGGTCAAACCCTGACTCCTTCATTTAGCTCAGGCACAGAGAAACAAAGTGTCACTTCTGAAGATAATTATGGCAAAATGTTTGTAGAGCCCAGTTATTGATTTAAGGCCATCTAGGGGCATCTGCAAACCTTTTGTATGGAAAGAAGACACAAAGAACAGAAATGAAAAACCCCTAAAAGAAAGCATTCCTGCTTGATCTGTCTGTCCCAGTATGCATACAAATACTTTCTCACCTTTTCTTGTAAATAAAAAAAATAAATTAAAACTGGTACCATTTTTCATCCCCATTACAGACTTGCACCACTTTGTGTTGGTCTCATAAAATCCCAATAAAATATTTTATGGTTGCAACATGAGAAAATGTGGAAAGGTTTAAGGGGTATGAATACTTTTACAAGTCACTGACTGAAATGATGTACAAAAAAACATCTTTGACATATCATCCTAGAAATACCTGCCATGTGTTTCATGTAGCTGGTGCTGCAAAAAAGGTTTTCACAAGCCAGTTTTGGTCATCTAAACATGAGCTAACAGCACATATGAAATAATAAATGCCTCTTCTGGATGTCACTTGCCCTGAAGGCTTCAAGGCCACCACTGCATTTCATCAACCCTTGAAATGTCACAATGTCTGTCCTTTTAAAAAGAAAAAGAAAGTAAAAAAAAATGAAAACAGTTAAACCAAAAACGGTTCATACCCCTGGCAGATTTAGATGTGAAAATATTTTAATTCAACCAACATATTTGTTTCTGATGGGAAATGAGACAGACATCTCTCAGAAGATAATAAAAATGCAATAAGAGAGTCAGTTTGGAAAAAAAAATCTGTTTTTATTTAGATTTGTTTTAAAATGGCATCTCAATCATTATTTAAAGCCTTTCCAATAATCAATGAGGGAAAAGTCTTTATTGGGATATTGGCAGATTACTTAAAAAGTGAATCTGTCTGGGGAAGAATAAAACAGTTTTCATCTCTTATGTATATCCAAGCTTTTTCTAAATTAAGCAGAGAGCTTTTGGCAACTATTGCAGACGTTCTGATGTTCTATGTTTTTCCTTGTTAACTCAGGTTGTCCTTTTAAGGCCTGTTTTGCATATAAATATGTTTGTTTTTTGAGGCATTCATTTGCTTTTGCAGAAAATTCAATGATCACACATATCTTTGAGGTTGCATGTTGAAAGAGATGCAAAGAACATTAGAATCATTTGCGTGTGGAGCATTTACCTTTTCCTTTGCATCCCTGATCCCCATTAATAAAAGTACAGTTCCAGCATTTTCTATCTCCCAGCAGAGAGGCTGAGAGGCATTTAAAATGTGATGAGGATTTTGCTGAACAACCGTCTGGGTGTCAGTAGGATCCCTGGGGATTTACTGTTCAGACAAACAGATGCTGAGCTCTGCGACTCCAGTGTAATGGCAGCATATCAGAAACCCAAACGGGATAAAGTATGTGCAGCGACTCATTCGAGGAGAGGCGTGGATGAGTTCTGAGTGAGGTAATGATTAGGCCCATTCTGAAGCTGAGACGTTCTGCAGTGATGAGTGAAAGACCAATAACAGTAGCATGGAAAAATTAGGACACCCCTTTAAATACTCAGGTCTTTGCAGAAATATTTTCATATTCTGAATTCTAGCTCATTTTGTTATCTCTGTACATTAAATTGATTCAATTGCATTCAAGTATCTAAAATCTGCCTTTTTTATTTTAAACAAAATACAGTATGTCTACAAATGTGTTTTTTTAACTGAGAAAAGGTTAGGACACCCCATTCCCTAATAACTTGTCTTACCCCCATTGACTGAAATAACCTCAGTGAGATGCTTCTTGTAGCCATCAGCCAGCCTGACATTCCACCCCCCCACCCCTCACTTTTGACTATCAGAAGTTTGAAGGGTTTCTTGTTCCCCCCACAGCATCTCAACGAGATCAAGATCTTGGTTTTGACACACCCAGCCATCCCATTATCTGAATTCTCCGTCGATACTTGGTATATTACAGACTGCAGTTCTGTTTCAGATTTCTGTCACATTTTTTTCCTTTTAAAGGGTGCATTGTGCAAATTCTCTGGCAAACCCTCTGGCAACAAGTTGAAATGACACCAGTGTTGTGCAAGTGCCTGGGAGAAGAGGAAAAGCATGTGCCGCTGCGACTGCATAGGTCTTTTGTTTAGAGGCATAGCGTCTTCTGAGGTAAGAAAGTTATAAAAATTGAAGTTAACTCACGTTATCGTGCTAATGCATCACTTACAGCCGAGACTCATCCCATCCTGGTGTCCAAAAAATTCCATTTTAGGCTCACCTGTCCAAAGTACATTATTTCAGAAGCTTTGGAATGATGTCTGGACTGAATTTGATTTCCATGGTTTGTTTCAGTGAGAGCAATCCTTGCACACCACTTTTTTTGTTTTCTGTCCTCCACTCGCAGATTATTTTCCCCACAGTTGGATGCCTTATTTCAAACGTCTTTAAATCCCTTACAAGACGTAACTTTTGGATCTGACCATGGAGTCTACTCTCACTTCTACAGTCAGGATCACAACAAACTAAATTTCTGAGGTGTAGACTGGTTAAACATCCTTCAAGATGCTTAGTAATGTTATGGGAAATCATGTCCATCTGATGTGATAAGCTTCTGTATGATTTTAGTTGTTATAAGTGAAAATAAATGTGCTGACCTCATTTATTCCTCAACAAAAAAATTTTAATTACATTTTATTGATAATTCCAAACATTCTTTCCTTCAGTTTGCACTGTTTATTTTAATTGGTTGAAAAAAATATTCTTTTGTTTAAATATATGGATATGGGCTTCGCTGGCAGTAGTGTGGGTGCTGCTCTGGCCTGTCTGCTCTAGTCTCTTTGACTAGAGTTGAGCCAAAAGGCAAAACTACCGTTTGTTGATCAATCAAGTTTCCGACTCATCTGAGATAGTGAATATGGAGCACGCCCAAAAGAACACCATCCTGGATATAAGCTGCTTAAATTAGCTTGTCTTATAGGGTAACTGGGCTCAGGCTTACAGAAACGGTAAGGAGCTCCATCAGCGGCTGCGTAGAAAGCCGCTGGTTCTCTGCATCAACATGAGTCAGCTGAGATAGTGTGGGCAACTAATCAAGATGGTTTTAGGCTTATGAGATTTTTTGGACTTGCTAGTTGGAGAACTGGAAAGCACCGCATCGAGTTACTGAAGCCGAGGCATGACTTCTTTGGAGGAAAATCAGAGAAATGTGTGATTTTAATTTTGGGCTGTGCAATTCTACATAAAGTCAGATTTCATTTAGGTTTGAATTGTGTTTTTCGACTGTGGGAGGAAGCCAGGGTCAGGTCTAAAAGTTTACTTATTTCGTGTTAGTTTTCTATCAAAATTAAATAGTCCAATCATCTGTGTTAGGGTTATGTTTATGTGGTCTAGCTTGGAGAAATAAATCTCTAAATTTAGTTGAGTTCTTTTTTTTTGTGTGTTTTTATCGCAAAGACTGCCGCACTGGAAGGGCAAGCAGGGTCAGTAGAGGCTGAATCAAACCTGTTTTTGAGCATCTTGTGTAATAAAATAAATAAACAAAAAAAGAGAGGGGGAACAACATCCAAGAAAACATAATCAGAGGTCCATAGCTCCATCCTACCACTGAGTGCAACAGTGTATCTCAGCAGCCTTTCAAAATTAACAGACAAGTCATTTAAAAATGCATTCGCTGACAGTCATGATATGACTCAAGTTTACAACTGTGCTTGCTAATTAGCCTTTACTAACAAATGAAACTCTGTACTCTTTCAGGATATTTTCGGTGAAAGGTGAAAATTAGACTGCCAGCCTATGATGGATAATACTGGTGAACCCCATATTCAGCCAAACAGAGTGACGTTTGTAAGAGGTTTATTTAAAGGGATGAATAGTGGCAGGCTAGGCAAGCAAGCAGAACCAGACTTGACCAGATGCAGGCGGAGCCAGAGCAGTGAAGAAGGCAGGAGCTGACCGGGACAGGTGATGTGGACCGGGGAACCACCAGAATGGGCAGAGTAAGCAGCTGCAACTCACAGGGAAAAAAGGCAGACTTGTGCAGCACGCAAACACGGGCAATTTATATCTAAAGAGTCCAGCGGGCTGAGCTCACAGGAACTGGTAGAGGCAGGGCACATCTCACAAGACAAGACGAGATGTTCTGGCCGTGAGTGGATGACTGAGGCAGGTATAAGTAGGCATGTGAACAGGTGAGCAGAGCTGACTAATTAGTGCAGCAGGTGGATCTGATTGAGAGCAAGGCGTTGGCTGGAAGGAGACTGAGCCGATTGGATAGTGGCTGGTGGCTGAGAGGTGACAGGCTGAAACTAGAAAAAATCCCAAAACAAACTAATCTAAATCGTGACACAGCGAGCGCTATGGCCAACTAAGAAAAAAAAAGCCTGTTGGAGTCTGGAATTTGAAGCCCCACATCTGCTGTCACAGTCCCAGACCTCTGGTATGCTTCTGATGAGTGATGCAGCTGATGACACAGCCAACTCAACAAACTCCCACTCCTACATAGTTTTTTTTTTTAGCCAAATCTAGCTACATGCACAGTCTGTGCAATGGATGTGATACCTGTAACATCAGGATCCCTTCCAGAAAATGCAGAAGCTGGTGAATCTGTTCAGCACCACATCAGCTGCTCATTCTGAAAGCTCCTTCTGATCCTTTCATCCTCTGGGCAACATGGAACAGGAAAATCAGAACATCCAGTTGAAAGTTCAGTCTTATTTAGTTACTCCTGATTTCCTCGTTCTGGTCAGTGACAATTCAGAGGAGACAGACAGAGAGAGAGAAGATGCGGCGCAACAGCCATGCTCTAGAAGGCATCATTGTGTAGAGGTTTTACTCATATTTAAGTGACAATTTAGAAATGTGCTCATGAAAATTGTAATTATTTTTATTTCCTTTTATTATGGGTGGTGCTTGGTTTTGGAGGCTATTCACAGTTTATCGCACAATTTATTCTTTGATCCATTTACATTTTATTTAAAAAACACAAACAAAATTTTATTTCATGAAAATGTTAATCCATCCTCCCCATTTCGGATTTCCAATCTAATGTTCCCGTTGAATCTGTGTGGTGTCATGGGTAGGCTGGTGTCTTCCTATGACACAGCGTTTGACCACCACCTCTCAGTGGTCAAACGCTGAGAGGCAGAATACACCCTGAGCAGGTCGCTGACCTAACACTGTCAGTTGTGGATTCAGTTTTTAAAAATCCTTTTCCTACACACTCTCTCCAACCTTTCCCTGGCAGATGTGCACAAACATGGCGGGAGTGTTTGTTTTGTCTCCAAACAGGATAAAATATATGAACAGCTTCCCTTGCCCTGATTGGCTTCAGGCTACTGACTCCTGTGACATGTGATGTGCTTTAATAACTTCAGGGCTATTCCCTGCTGTGGTTATCACTCTCAATAGGGGCTGCAGTTTATTTGATCTGCTTCTAGAAGCTAACTCTCCAAACAACCAGACACCGTACTGTCAGCTCAATCCAAGAGTCGAGTAGTCAAGTAGGGATTATTATTACAGATATAGCAGATATAGCACTTTCATCATACATTTGCATCCAACCACTTTTAGTCCTAATGTATCCATTGTTAACTCATACTACACATATTGAATGACAAAAGTTTACAAAGTGATAGCCTTAGATTCATAAATTTCAGTGGAACTGAATTTGTTCCATCTGAAAGCCTACGCATACATTTTCTATAACTGATTTATAATTTTTTGGGGTGAGGTGTATGTTTCGCGCAGGTAGTACATCATCTCTGGGCAACATGAAAACCCACTTGACAGAAAACATGCAATCTCCAATCTCTGTGCCCCTGTCTCTATAACAAATAATAGATTACTGAATTTCACGGAAAAATTCCTACACGTTTAGCCGTCTAATGCAAAAACAGTTTCCTTTGTCTGTTGATTCATGGTTGGAGTGTGATTCGTGGTTTCTAAATTTATGGCCTTAAGAAATGTAACCTTAAGCTCCAGCACTCCCTATATTTTTTTTTATTGTAAATTCGCCTTAATATTTTTCTCCAATCATATGGGAAGCAGAAATTATTAAAAAGGCAGAAACACACAGACCTTGCCCGTAGATGGCAATGACCTCGACACCAAAACAAGATAAAAACTCTTCACATAGCAAGGATGTATTGCAAAGCAGCTTGTTTGTTTTAAATATCTGTGATAAGCACAGTAAGTCTTGGCTGATATCAAGAACATACACAAATTTACTGTTGCTCTGGTCGTTTCTAGTTCAGAAATCAGTAGTTGAGTTAATAGTCATCGATTTTAACTCTGAAAACTTCTCACCAGAAAAGGTGTTTGGATTGCAGATAACCTGTATTTAGTATCTTTAAAACACTATACACCCCACAGCTTCTTCCTCCTTTAACTGTTTTCTACTGTGGGCTGTTTTTAAAACTATTCATAATTATTCTTTTAAGTCAACAAAGATAATAGTTAAGCATATTAAAACAATTATTTTAAATGCAAATATTAAATGACAACAGAAAACCCCTTGTGATGGACAGGAACATTACTATATGCTAAATTTCAGCAAATGCAAACAGGAAAGTAAATAACAGTGCTAAGATCAGGTGACAAACATTTTGTAACACTGGCCAAAGTATCCAGTTATTTTTCTCACAGATTTCACTAAAAGCATGCTTCAAAATTATCTTCCATTACCGTCTCTGACATAAAAAGTATTCCTGGATCAATGTATGGTTGTGGAATATTTTTGCATCTCTGCTCTGTCTTCTCGAACTCCCAGTCGCACGTGGCAGATGGCCGCTCATTCACACAGAGCCTGCTTCTGGTTCTGCTGGAGGTTTCTTCCTGTTAAAGGAGAGTTTTCCTCTCCACTGTCGCTTCATGCATGCTCAGTATGAGGGATTGTTGCAAAGCCATCAACAATGCAGACGACTGTCCCTGTGGCTCTACGCTCTTTCAGGAGGAGTGAATACTGTTTGTCAAAACTTGATGCACTCTACTGGGTTTCCTTAGATAGGACACTTTTTGACCAATCTGTCTGGATGATTGAATTGAACTGACTTTGTAAAGTGTCTAGAGATGACGTGTTGTTAATTGGTGCCATATAAATAAAATAAAATTAAACTCAATTCAATAATGATTGTTTTCAACCAGTATTAAAAAAATATATATGGAAAATTAACAAAGACACTAGATCCACAAATGATAGAGGTGGAATTCTATCAAGTCTTTTGAAAGAACCTGCAAAGGAACATATCAACAGATCTGGAAAGTTCTTCGTACATAACATTCAGGAGACGTACATGTTGAATTCAGTCGGACTTACAGATCTTGTTGGTGTCAGCAACTGACCTAACACATCCAACAGACACAGCAATAATTGCTTGTCCACACTGGCAGCCTTTTACCTTCTAAAAAACACTTTCCTGTCTGGGACCCGACTTTCTGGCTCCACACCGAGTTGATCTTGTCTGGAGCCAAACCTCTGTTCTTTAACATCAGATTTTACACACAATCCTCAGCTACGTCAAAACGAACACATCTCTTACAGCCTACATGCTAAAGGCCTTTTGAATATTCTATTGCAATTATATCAACATTATGTATTTTCTTATACATATTTGTCATACACAGTCAATAAAGATTCGCCAGAGAAGGGAACAACTACAGAAACTGTGTAGAAGCCTGAAGTACTGGCAGCCTTGCTTTCAGTCATGCCTCCTGTTTGTTATGGAAATGAAAGTAGGTGGCTGACGGGTGAGAGGCTTCACTGCTCTGAGATCGTGCACCATTCATCTGCATTAGGGCCACTTATTATAAAGGCGGCAATTTATTTTCTCGGGCACATTTTGCTGTGGGGCTGAATATTGTAAGTGGGGAGAAAAAGGGAGGAAAGGAAGAGAAAGAGCGAATTGATTTTGGAGGATAAATGAAGCAAAGGCTGGATAGTATTTATCTCCACTAGACTGACACGCCACTGGGCGTTTAAAAAAAAAAACAGAGAGGCTTAATTAAACATTTCCAACATCCCTCTTTTTGGCTGTTGTCAACTCACCGTGTGCCCTTTTTCTTTCTTTGTTTTTCTCTTTTCAATTTTTCATTCCTGGCAAGACTCTGAAAGGACAAAAGGAAAGTACAGCAGTCAATCACAGATGGATGAAGAGAAGAAAACGCAGACAAGTAACTGCTCTATGCAGTTTTAGCAGCAGCAGATTGGGCCACCAAGGCCGTGTAACCCAGACTGCACTAGAACGCTATGGTGCCTCCTGCTTTTATCGAGTTCACAAGAGGCTCAACTCCAAAGTGTAAATACAGCTACAGTCAGATGATGTCTTTTTTCTTTTCTTTTTTTACGTAAAATGAAAGCATTTATTTCCATAATATGTGTGTGAGGGACTCTGCTATCATAAAGGGTGAGGTAGCTGAGCTAGTTAAACAACTTTGAAAGCCAAAAGGCCCCCACAAAAAACACACTGAGAAAAGATAGGTGTGACATTTAAAACTTTCTGGGGAGCTGGCTGTTCTGACTCCCACAGAAAGACAGTTCCCAGATCTAAAACCCAAGCCAGCAAAGATTCAGTTCCCTTGTGTTCTTAGTCAGAAACAATGACTGATTGTGTTGTCCTGATCAGAAGACCTTTAGCAAATATTTAGCGAGTTAAAACATCTTGCTTTAGTTATAATAAAACATCACGCTAATTTTTATCAAGGTGGAGGTCTGTCCTGTGAAGCACAACCTGGTTGCTGTTTTCATGTGACTTTTGTGGCCTCTTTTACAGAAAGAAATCCACTCAGAAACGAATTAGCATCACAGCGCTACAGAAGGCCAAGAGAGAGAGGTGTTAAGAAAACCCTGAAAGGTTAAACAGGTTTGATGCTTTTCTGGTTTGGTTCCATTTTTAAACCATAACCGCTGATTGGAGAAACCTTAAACTTTGGCTGAAGTCCAGCGATTTGTACAGCCTATATGAACATTAGCATTATCCAAACAATGCAGTGTAACAAAGCTGGGTTGAGTTCCCTGCTACCTTAATTGGTCCCTTCACAAAATGCACAGACGATGAGAGAGCATCTTATTCTCACATCAGAGTGTTTATGACAGGGGCTTTACTTTGAGACTGTTATTTCTAATTTATTATAATTTTTAAAAAGGATATAGGAAGTAGCTGTTTAGTTCGCAGAGTTGACTAATAGAAACTTATTGCAAAAGCCTCCAGCTGACACTTAATCCATCAATTGTCAGCACTTTATGCACTCAGTAGAAAAAAACTAAAATCAACAGTCAGAAAGTTATGATTAGCGATTTGTACACAAATTCAGTTAAACCTTTTAAAAAGGTTTAACTACATTTGAAACATGCATGTGTGAAGACTTACGAAAGCCTTATGACTGCCAAATTTTGTTCTCCTAGTAAAGCTCTGGACTTATATAAATATATATATATATATGTATATATATATATATATATATATATATATATATATATATATATATATATATGTGTATTTCTTTAAAATTATGCACTGATTCAGCAGTGGCGCAGTTTCTTTGAATCTCTTTCTGTCTTTTTTTTTTCAACAAACTTCAGTGAAGATGTAGAAGACTGTCATGACAGCAGCCCTGACAGATGAGCATGGTATCTACCAGAAACACGCACATTTATCCTGCACCAGTCTTGAAGCTCTCTGCTTTAATGAGACACAGCAGTCTCTCAGGAGTGTGTTGAGAGTTGCTCAAAAACTTCACAGACACTCTGAATGCACACCTTCAAACCACTACCCTCTCTTACAGTCATCAGGCACAGTAAGCACGCTTTGCACCGGGGTTATTTTTGAATGTGGCTGTGATCACACATAAATGATCAGAAACACGTTTGAATATTAGACTAAACACCTATAATGTTTCTCTGTGCCTGTTTACTCTTTTCAAAGCCAAACCATATTTTCCTTTCTGTGTACCTGTTAGGTATAAAACTATTTAGAGGATTTTAGGAAACAAAATCTAAATAAAAAGAGAGGGTTAGTGAATAAATGTGAATACCCCTCCCAAGTGGTTCATATGGTAGTATTTTTACTTTAAAAGCAGCATTGTAAACTGTTGGGTTGTGGATAATTTTTTTTTTTCAAATTCCCTCACCCACAAAGCTCTTCTTGTAGCGCCTTGGTACAGAGAGAGCAGATGCACAAGGCGTTGCAAAGTAGATGTTAACACGACGATATTGGTGGATTATCACGCGTCTTCAGCAGGATTCTTGATTCTTTTCTTACTGTATTGGACCATAAACTGGAGAAGACTAAAACCCTTACGAGAACGAGTTTTGCCCAGGGAGTTACCTTTCCCGGAGAAGACCCTGAGTTTCAGACTTGAACCTCAGAGAGTGGTACGCATGCGGTGCTATTAGGACAACGCACAATCCCATCTCCACCATAAACTCCCTGATACAACACGGATTGATTGAATTTTTGTAGTGAAGTGTGTACAGCCCGACACATAGTTGATGGACACTGGAAGCATTTGCTTAGCTAAGGAACTTTGGAAGCACTGTTTCATTAAGGTTTTCTATGTTATATTGATTTTATGTGAAACTTTGGTATTGCTGGGACAGAGCTTTAAAGGGTTATTATAAAAAAGTAATTGGAATTGTAAAGACTCTTTGAAGCATCACTTTTGATCGAAGAAAATACATTGGGTGAATTGTGTGAACTTGAAAATAAAATAAAATAAAATTAGGCTAGGGAAGTCTGGGCCTCCCTACTGAAGCTGCTACCCTCGCGACCCGACTCCAGATTAGCGGAAGAGGATGGATGGATGAAAATTAAGCTAACAGCATCACGTTTGTTACCAAAAATCAGGCTAAATGACAGGTCATTTAATAAAATAGGAATAATTAGGCCAGAAATACATTTGAACTTAAAACCTCTTATTTTCAATCCTTAATACAAAACAAGGTGAAATACAACAAAAAGAGTGTTTTAACGGTAACACATGCAAGCGAGTGTGCCTGAAAATATCTGTTAACTGTTTGTCTTGTACTTTGTTCTAATGGAACTGCTGGCTTACATTTAAATTGCTCTGATCCTAGTTCCTATTACCATAAGTTCACCACTAGCGAATCTAGAACTGGTCCATTAGTCTATACCTCTGCCTAACAGCATAAGTGCTACAGCAACGTTTAAGTTATCTTTTTTTCTTAAAAAACTAAAATTGGCCATTGTTTTTGTTCATCTTCTTGAAAAATATTGAATCTGATTTGTTTGCATGCAATTGTACTCATTTGATTATAGCTTACAGATAATGAAAACCAAAAATTCTGTGTCTCAGAAATTTTTAATATTACGAAATCAATCAATCAACAAAAAAAAATGAACATGTTAAACTGACATTTTAAACGGGTTCTGAAAAGTCTTTTCAAATCTACAAATTCAATATGTGGTTGGAACTCCTCTTGCAAGATTTACTGCACCAGTACGACGTGCCATGGAGGCGATCAGCCTGTGGTTCTGTTGAGGTGTTCAGGAAGCCCAGGTTCCTGTGATAGCAGTGTCCTGGCTATCTGCATAGTCATGTCTGGTGTCTCTCATCTTCCTCTTGACAATACTTCATAGATTCTCTCTGGGGTGCAAGTCAGGCCAGTTTGCTTGGCAGTCCACCACAGTAACACCATAGTCACTGGGCCAGCTCTTGGTAACTTTGGCAGTGAGGACTGGTACCAAGTACTGCTGGAAAATGAAATCAGCATCTCCATAAAGCTTGTCAGCAGAAGTAAAAATGAAGTTCTATAAAATGTCCTGCTTGATGGTTGCATTGGCTGTGGACTTTAGAAAACATAGTGGACCAGTACCAGCAGATGACATGGTGCCCCAAACCATCACTGACTGTGGAACCTTCACACTGGACTTCAAGCAACGTGGATTCTGTGTTTCAACACCTTTCCTCCAGACTCTGTTACCTTGTTTTTCAAATGAATTGAAAAATGTACTTAAATTTGAAAACAGAACTTTGGACCATTCAGCAAAAGTCCAGTTCCTTTTCTCCTTAGTCCAGGTAAGACGTTTCTGACATTGCCTCTGGTTCAGTACTAGCAAGACACGAGGAATGCAACATTTGTAACCCATGTGTGACCATAGCCTTAAGCTTGGTACATACTCCATGAAAACAACAAATTTTTTTCTATTTGTTGGGTTGGCAAGAACATGAAAAAAATGTTGTTTTGGCTCTGTCTATTCATACTCCACAAAAAACTCAGCTGCCAAAGTCCGCCCAACTATAACACGTGTTACTGAGGATCAATTGAGGGCGGGTGGGGGAGGATGGCTTGTGTTCTAGTCAGTGCCAGCCTGAGCCTCTTGGGGGCCCTAAGCAGAATTTGATTTGGGGGCCCCCCTCCCTAACCTGACAAAAGCCAGCTGTATGTCGCTCCGCCTAGCTCCACTCACATACATCTGGGACACCGCCATAGGAATTGCCTTTACAGAAGACTGGGCCTTATCAAAAATTCTTGCATATGATTGGATAAGCCACTTGTCTGTCATCTTTATTGACGTGCTATTTCAACCACTCACACCGAAGCTAACCCGTGACGCTGATGATAGCGACGCAGGAAAAAAAAAAAATAATAATAATAATGTGTTTGCGGCTCTAGTGGCATGCGTTTTATTGACAGTGAGCTGACAGGAAGAGGGGGGAAGACAGGCGGCAAAGCGCCGCGGGTCGGAGTCCGCGTTGAGGACTAAAGGCCTGCTAACATAGTTAGCGCTAACCGCTAACCGCTCCGGGGCGCGTCCGCGTCTGCACGTCCGCTGCAGACGCGCCCCGGAAAACAAAACTTGCCAAATCCGGTCGGGAGAAGGGCGAAAACATGGTTTCCACCAACAAAAGCCTTCAGAGGCGTTCTCTGATGTTCTTTTAATGAAACAATATTAGGTAGATTGGACAACACGGAAGAAATAGCAGCATCAATGTTAACGCTTGCTTCCTCGACGAGCCACCATTGCTATCAAAACAGTCTCACGTCATGGTCGCGTCTCCACTACGTCACATCTATGAAATGCCAGCCCTGCGTCCTGATTGGCCAAACCATAAATTTGGTTGGAGAAATCACTTTCTACCGGCGGTGTCCCAGATGTATGTGAGTGGAGCTAGGCAGAGCAACATACAGCTGGCTTTTGTCAGGTTACCCCCTCCCACCACGCAGAATCACCTATGCTAGAAGATTATTGACACAAACGTCACGCTATAATGTAATAGCGAATATTATAAATTAATACAGTGAGGTTATGTATCAATACGATACTTAAAATACATCCCTCTTTTATTAAATCTTCTGAATACTAACTGTCACAAAACATATTAAATTTCATCATCATTCATTTATTCATTCATTCATTTATATCAGTGGTCCCCAACCTTTTTATATATATGTATATATATATATTGCATTAGCAGCTTCCTCGTAAAATTGTGCCGGCATTTGTTTAGCATCAAAGTTTAACATCATCTCTGCCCGTAAATGTAAGTGCACGTGGAAAAATAAATAAAGAAGGGGAACCTGCAATTTCACATTTCTTTCACTATTATCTTAATATACATTAAAAAAATGTGTTTACTATAATTATAAAACACTACCTAAATGTTGTTTTTAAATTGTTGAAATAAAGTTGTCTTCTCCTCTCCTCTCCCTCACCCCCTCTGCTGGCATCCAAAGCCGTAACACTCTGACTCTGGTCACTATAGTAACGTTTAAACATGCCGTCAAAGAAAGATACAGATACTCAAAAAAAAAATAATAAAAAGTGCATGAATTTTAACTCATAACCATAACGCTAAGTCAATTGGAGCCCTGAGCTTGTTTCTCTGCAACAAGACGGTCCCATCTGGGGGTGATGTCTTCAGAAAGTTCATCAAAGTGACGTTTAACTTTTCTGGCCCTGGTTGCTTCAAACTGCATTTAACTCTATTAAAAACGCTGATGGCGTTGTGCAGAAGAGTCGATGCTTTCAGAATATCCGCGTCTGGAGCTTACAGGAGCTTACAGGAGCTGTGAAGCAGCGTTTATTTACTCAAGAATCTCGGTTTGCACGTTGACCAAAAAAATGAAAGAAACTTTACTTTTGCCACTTGCTCCAATACGCTCCTCTTTTTTGTCACTGGTCAGGGATATTTGGATGAAAGCTTTTATAATCTCACCATATCTGTACCTCAACGCTGAAACCGCAACATGTGGAGATGACCAGCGATTGAGACAGAGATGTTTTATTGTGAAAGTTGTACTCTCTGCCGTGATTAACTCACCGGGGAGCGCCCATCGGTTTATACTGTGACCAGAAAAGTTGTTCAGGCTCTCTACTGTTATAGAACTGCTTCACTCTGAGGCTCGATCAGTCGGAAAATATTCCAGATGAGCATTTTCATCATCCCGCGCCTGTCACCTGTCGCTGAGACCTGCAGCTGCTTCATTTTCAGTGTTCAGTGTTTAGGTGGGGCTGAATCGCTGACAACAATTAAGTCAACTTCATCTCCTGGACAGTTTTTGTAACGTGGCTTTTCCTTGCTCTCTTTTTTCCTTTTCTTTTCACTTTGCCGCTCCACTTTTATGCTTATATGAAGCGCTCATGTTAGCTTAGTAGTTAAAATGCTCCACGTATTTTACAAACAGTTGCCAAGTGACCGAAGATGCCGTTGGTGGACGTTCGGTGATGATGAGTTTTACCCAAAATGCACTTGGAGAAATTATCGGCAATCCACTTGAAAATTTGCACCATGAAGTTAAATATAAGAGTGAAAATAAAGCCAGCCATGCAGAAAAACATTTTATTCAATATTTTACACCCATTACATCACTAAAATCAGGCATTCTTTTACAGTTTGTGGAAACCATGACTGAGTCCTTACTGTGTAGCAGTTATAAACTATTCTCTGCCACAGAAAAGTGTATAACTGATGCACAAATATTTGTTCCACAGACTTGTTGCAGCATAGACATCATATACGTAGACGACCCATTGTACACTGCCGGCCGCTAGGCTGACGAGTCGACAGGGTGGCCATCTTGGGTCAGACCACAGATCAGACAGCTGCTGTCAGAATGACTTGGAGGCAGTTCAGATCTCATTTTAATCATATGTTCACAATGCTCGTGACCTTTCAGACAGATTACACATATTTATTCAGAACCAAAACTATTTAAACTGAAGTCAAACTGGATGAAAAATGTACACGCACTTAGATATTTTGCAGTTACATATTAATCTAATACACACACAAATTATACACACATAAATCTCTCTCTTTTTTCATATATATATATATATATATATATATATATATATATATATATATATATATATATATATATATATATATATACTGTATATATATATATATATATATACTGTATATATAGGCTACAGACACTGATCTACAGACAACAGCACTGATCTACATAGGAGCAAAACTATATACAGACAAGTGAGAGCAAAGGTGCCCATAACAGCATTTAGAAATTATATATTACAAACCGCAATCTGGGAAAAAAAAAAATCAACAAAAAACCTAATAACGCATCTTAGAATCAAATACATTACAAAATCATAGCAAAAACTGTATAAAATTTAACCCCCCCCCCCCAAATCATGTCTATCCAGTAATTTAGGACCATTTTGATTGTTTTTGGTGTTTAATGTACTTTTCTCTACTTCCATCCCTGCTACCCATACATATACATATTGTGTATTGTGCTACATATTGTGTTTATGCCGGAAAAACTGTAACAGTAAAGCATGAGGATTATCTATCATAAAATCTTACTTATGGAAGGTAATTCCCCAGGATCTGGTTCCTAGTGTCCTTTTATTTGCGCGTCCATAAGACAATAATTTAATTAGTTAGACAATAATTTAATTTAATCAATTGGTCCCATGTAGCCCCTAAAAGGGTGACGTTTTCAGTCAGTTGATTTATCTGGAAATCGGGTGAGAATTCACCGGATTCAGAGTGTCTGAAAACATAAAGTACATTTTCCTGAATTGACTTGTATTCTGTCTGACTGCAGCTTGGTCTGACCTAAGATGGCCGCTCTGTCGGCACGCCTCTCAACCGAGGACGCGGCGTCTACGTATTCATGTCTGTGTGTTGCAGTCAGTGAGTTGGGGGAATTGAATAATAATACTTGTTCAAGTTAATTGATTGCTGACCAAAACAAAAAAAAAAAATCCAGTAGGGGGCCCCCAGCCCAGATCATCAGGGGGCCCCCTGATGGTCTGGGGGCCCTAAGCGGCCGCTTAGTTCGCTTATGGCCTCGGGCCGGCCCTGGTTCTAGTGGTTTGACAGAAAACCTACTTCACATAATGAGGGGCAATATTATAGGCAGAAACATGGGCGTGCTGTGGGATTCGCAGTTTCTCCTATTGTTGCAAACCTGTAGGAGGAGGTGGAAAAAAGAGCTTTAGTGTCCTATCAGGGACACCACCAAAGCATTGGCTCAGATATGTTAATGACACTTGGGTTAAACTTAAATCTCAGGAAGTCCAACATTTCACTGATCACATTCAATTCAATTCAATTCAATTTTATTTATATAGCGCCAAATCATGAAACATGTCATCTCAAGGCACTTTACAAAATCAAGTTCAATCATATTATACAGATTGGGTCAGATTATACAGATTGGTCAAAATGTCCTATATAAGGAAACCAGTTGATTGCATCAAAGTCCCGACAAGCAGCATTCACTCCTGGGGAACCGTAGAGCCACAGGGAGAGTCGTCTGCATTGTACATGGCTTTGCTGCAATCCCTCATACTGAGCAAGCATGAAGCGACAGTGGGAAGAAAAAACACCCATTAACGGGAAAAAAAACCCTCCGGCAGAACCGGGCTCAGTATGAACGGTCATCTGCCTCGACCGACTGGGGTTACAGAAGACAGAGCCGAGACACAACAAGAGAGACAAAAAAGCACAGAAGCACACATTGATCTAGTAATCTGTTCTACATTAGATGGTAGTAACGGGTGAGCCGTCTTCTCTGGATGATGTCAAAGTTAACAGAACGCCAGACCAGGTGTACCTACTTTGAAGAAAAAGAGAGAGAGCAAAAAGTTAAAAGCTGAAATGACGACAGTCATTTCAATGTAATACAATGCAAAACTGGAGAACCGTAGAATGAAGAACAGTAGAAATCAGTAGAGTGAGAAAATTAGACCCTGATGTCCTCCAGCAGCCTAGGCCTATCACAGCACAACTATAGAGATTGCTCAGGGTAACATGAGCCACTCTAACTATAAGCTTTGTCAAAAAGGAAAGTTTTAAGATTAGTCTTAAAAATAGATAGGGTGTCTGCCTCACGGACCAAAACTGGGAGTTGGTTCCACAGGAGAGGAGCCTGATAGCTAAAGGATCTGCCTCCCATTCTACTTTTAGAGACTCTAGGAACCACCAGCAGACCTGCAGTCTGAGAGCGAAGTGCTCTGTTAGGAACATACGGAGTAATCATAGCTCTGATATATGATGGAGCTTGGTTATTAAGGGCTTTATACGTTAGAAGAAGAATTTTAAATTCTATTCTTGATTTAACAGGAAGCCAATGAAGGGAAGCTAAAATTGGAGAAATATGATCCCTCTTGTTGATTTTCATCAGAACTCTTGCTGCAGCATTTTGGATCAGCTCAAGACTTCGAACTGCATTTTGTGGACTTCCTGATAGTAAAGAATTACAATAGTCCAGCCTTGAAGTAACAAATGCATGGACTAGTTTTTCAGCATCACCCCTGGACAGAATGTTTCTAATTTTGGCGATATTCCGGAGGTGAAAAAAGGAAACTATGGAAACCTGTTTAATATGGGATTTAAATGACATGTCTTGGTCGAAAACAACACCAAGGTTTTTAACTTTATTACCAGAGGCCAAGTTAATGCCATCCAGATTAAGTGATTGATTAAGAAGTTTATTTTTTGAGGACTCTGGCCCAAAGATTACAACTTCTGTCTTGTCAGAATTTAAATGCAGGAAATTTAAAGTCATCCAGCTTTTGATGTCATCAAGACATGACTGCAGTCGAAGTAACTGATTGGATTCATCAGGATTTATGGATAAATATAGCTGAGTGTCATCATCATAACAGTGGAAATTAATCCCATGCTGTCTGATAATTTTGCCAACCGGAAGCATATATATAGTAAATAGAATTGGTCCAAGGACTGAACCCTGTGGTACTCCACAGGTGACCCTAGAGTTTGAAGAAGATTTATTATTAACATGAACAAACTGGAATCTGTCCGACAGATAAGATTTAAACCAGCCTAATGCTTTTCCCTTAATCCCTACAGTATGCTCAAGTCTTTGTAGGAGAATATTGTGATCAACTGTGTCAAATGTAGCACTGAGATCTAACAGGACAAGTATAGACACAAGTCCATTGTCTGAGGCCATGAGAATATCATTGGTGACCTTCACCAGAGCTGTTTCAGTGCTATGATGAGCTCTAAAGCCTGACTGAAACTCCTCAAGTAGGTCATTACTTTGTAAATGTTCACAAAGTTGATTAGCAACTACTTTCTCAAGAATTTTAGATAAGAAAAGAAGATTAGATATAGGTCTGTAGTTTACTAGCTCATCTTGATCAAGAGAAGGTTTCTTAAGTAAAGGTTTAATAACAGCTACTTTAAAAGCCTGTGGTACATATCCATTTACTAAGGATAGATTAATCATGTCTAAATTAGGACCACTGATCAGAGGGAATACCTCCTTAAACAACTTGGTTGGGATTGGGTCTAACATACAGGTAGAAGGTTTAGATGAAGCTAAAATTTTAGATAGCTCAGAAAGCTCTACTGCTTTTAAACAGTTCAGACACTGCGCAGGTTCTAAGGATTCCTCCAATGCTGCCTCACTTACTGAGGACGAGGTAATCATGTTTGGGAGGATGCCAATTATTTTATTTTTAATGGAATCAATTTTATTTATGAAGAATCCCATAAAATCATTACTGCTAAGAGCTAAGGGGATGGCTGGATCAACAGAGCTGTGGCTCTGGGTAAGTTTGGCAACTTTATTGAAGAGAAATCTAGGATTATTCTTATTCTCCTCAATTAATGATGAAAAATATGCTGCTGTAACTCTGCGAATGGTCTTGTTATACAACAATAGACTGTCCCTCCAGATTAGGTAGGATTCCTCTTGGTGTGTAGAGCGCCATTTTCTCTCCAATTTCCTAACATTGTGCTTCAAGGAATGCAGCTCTGAATTAAACCAAGGAGCCAGCTTCCTGTGAATAATCACCTTCTTTTTCAAGGGAGCTACATTGTCTAATGCAGAACGCAATGACAAAGTCATACCGTTTACAAAGACATCTATTTGTGAATTGGAAGAAACAACATTGCTGCCATCTACAGGGCATTTCTGCAATACGGAGGATATTAAAAAGGGGACAGACTCTTTAAGTTTTGATACAGCATTATCCGATAAAGATCTACTATAATGGAACCCTCTTTTGGGGGTGGAGAACTCTGTTAGATTAAACTCAAATGTTATTAAAAAATGATCAGATAGGACAGGGTTGTGAGGAAATACTGTTAATTCTTCACAATCAATGCCATATGTCAGCACAAGGTCTAAAGTATGGAGCCAAGAGTGCGTCGGTTTATGGACATTTTGAGCAAAACCAATTGAATCTAGGATAGTTTTAAAGGCTACACTAAGGTTATCACATTCTGTGTCAACATGGATGTTAAAATCACCCACTATAATAACCTTATCAGTATTTAACACCAAATCAGATAAGAAATCTGACAACTCATCCAAAAACTGAGTATAAGGGCCTGGTGGACGATACAAAACAACAAACAGAAGAGGTTTTATTGCTTTGCAGTTTGGATGAGGGAAACTGAGGGTTAAATGTTCAAAAGAACTGTAGTTATTAATTGGCCTGGGACTAATTAATAAATCAGACTGAAAGATGGTTGCCACTCCTCCTCCTCTTCCCACAGATCTGGGAATGTGGAAATTTGAATAATTGGAGGGAGTTGACTCATTTATACTAACGTAGTCCTCTTGTAGCCAGGTTTCTGTGAGACAAAACAAATCAATCTGTTTATCAGAAATCAATTCGTTAACTAACAAAGTCTTTGGAGGGAGAGACCTTATATTTAATAGACCACATTTAATTGTTTTATTTTTAGGTTCAAGGTGAACCGTATTGATTTTTATTAGGTTTTTATGATTTGTTACTTTTAGATAAGTTTTTGATCTGTTAAGTTTTGGCCGTGGGAAAGACACCGTCTCAATAGGATAATGGGTGGGTAACAGTACAGAAGCTGCAGAGAGGTGTGTTAAACTACGGCTCTGCTTCCTGGTCTGGACCCTGGGTTGTCAGCATTTAGGAGAACTAATAAATCCGGCCAGATTTCTAGAAAGAAGAGCTGCACCATCCAAAGTGGGATGGATGCCGTCTCTCCGGATCAGACCAGGTTTTCCCCAGAAAGTTCGCCAGTTATCAATGTAGCCCACGTCGTTTTCAGGACACCACCTAGACAACCAGCGGTTGAATGATGACATGCGGCTAAACATGTCATCACTGGTCAGATCAGGCAGGGGACCAGAGAAAATTACGGAGTCCGACATTGTTTTAGCAAACTCACACACCGAAGCAACACCAACTTTAGTGACCTCCGATCGGCGTGACCGGGTGTCATTACCGCCAGCGTGAATAACAATCTTACTGTATTTACGCTTATCCTTAGCCAGCAGTTTTAGGTAGGATTCTATGTCGCCCGTTCTGGCCCCTGGCAGGCATTTAACTATGGTCCCTGGTGTCTCTAGTGCCACGTTTCTGACTATTGAGCTCCCAATAATCAGGGTCGGCTTCTCAGCGGGTGTGTCGCTGAGTGGGGAAAATTTGTTAGAAACGCAGACGGGTTGGTGGTGAACTGGGGGCTGAAATCTAGAACTATGCTTCCTACGAACTGTCACCCAGCCGGCCTGCTTACCCGGCTGCTCGGGTGCTTCTGGAGGACCACTAAGTGAAGTAACGCTAGGTCTATGTGGCTCCGCGCTAGCAAAGGGGCGGCTATCAGCTGGTCTTTCCATAGCACGGAGCCGGGTCTCTAATTCTGACACCCTCGCCTCCAAAGCTACAAAAACACTACATTTATTACAAGTACCATTATCACTAAAGGAGGCAGAGGAATAGCTAAACATCTGACACAGAGAGCAGGAGATAAGGGGAGACTTAGTAAGAGACGGAGAAGCTGAAGTAATAGTAGGAGAGGAAGCCATTGTGGAGCTAAAGCTAGGCTAGGCTAAAGCTAGGCTAGCGCCCTTCTACCACGCCAAGAGAGCAAACCGTGAAACACGAGGAGTTCCCAAGCGTGATGTGCAGCAACAGAAAATGTTTTAAAAGTGCTTATGTGTTAGAAACAGATGTTACAGCAAAGAGATTAAAGATAAAAGCGAGAGAATCTGGAGCAACAAACCGTTGCTCACGCAGTGAAAACAGGAATACGCCTTACCGCAAACAGGAAGTGACGTCACCCCAGGGGTTGGTTGATTTCAACTGTTGCGTATCAGGAGCATGCAGTCAAGAAATGACATCAACTCTGTGGACAAATATATAAAGTTCACATGAGAGGATGTAAAAAATGGCAGGTGTGACGTCTTAGTCTAGGATGGAGGACAGTTAAAAACTGAATGTGTACTGCAAAGGCCAAACACACACATATCAGTATGGTACTTGCAGTTTGACTCCCGTCACCCACTGCAGCACAACTTAAACATGAAGAAATCCAAATGTTGTATTATGCTATGCTGTCTGGAAGAAACACAGTAGAAGGTGCTGACAAAATAAAATTACCTTTAGTCTGAATTAACTTGTGTTGGTTGTGTTCATAATAAAACAGTCTCCTTATGTTGTAATTTCTGTATGTTCTGAAGTTTGTAAGGATCTGTTGGGGTTTAGCCAAGAGATAACATAAATATCAGACTGTCGGCTGAAAGCCACAATAAAATCAGACTTATGCTATAAGAAGCAGCAGAGACTGCCTCCCCAAGGGACTGCCTCTCGCAGCAGGGTGCCTACTGAAACTATAAGGCCTAGCTGCCTGGGCCAATCTTCTTCTTTCGCCTGCTGCTGGCAACCACATCGGAGAAGCCCTCTCTCCATGACATTGGAGAGACCCGTAACCATGTGCTCAAGCTGGAAATAATGCTAAGTAGCTACATTCTGTCTTCTGCGGAATCAGACAACAGAGCAAGGAACCCTAGGGCCAGAGAGGCTGTAGAAATGTTTGCAAAAAACTGCAATAAAGGAGAGTGAGAGCCATGTCCTTGCGGCAGGCCCGAACTGCTTTCACCCCGGATGCCCTGTTTCCACAACCAGACATAAAGGCAGAGGTTTGGTAGAGATTATAAAGAAAGGTAGGATGGAATGAGTCGTTTAAAGTGGTCTACTGTTAATGTATTTTTTACTGTGTTTTTAAGGTTTGACTGAAGTTAAGACCTGCAGCTAACAAGCTAAGCTAGCTGCTAGCGAACTTTGAAACAAAGCTATGCTGATGTGTTTTGGGTGTGTTTTACAGTTATGACAAACTTTATTTTCATAAGGGTTTTATACACTGATGGGACAATAATGCTTGTATTTTCCAGTCCGCTCATTATACCAAATATACCTTAAAACTCCTTTTGAATAAGCACTGAATGTCCGCTAGCATTAGCCGCTATTTCTGTTAATGAATTCTTATACTTGAAGAGAAGTGATCACTCCTTTATTCTATTTGTGTGCAGAGTTTGCTGTTAGAAGAATGCCAGTGCTCAAATCACTCTTTCAACTATTGTTTTAATATCAATGTCACAATCTTAAGGTGTTTGGTTATTTATTAGTTTTTAGGTTCCTTGGATTGTGCATCTTTCAGTTAGTGTTTGTTTTGTGTATAGTTTACCTGTGTTTCATGCCCTTCTAGTTTCCCATCCTAGTTGCCTCCCCTGCTGTGTATTTCTGTTGTTACTCACCTGTTCGTTATCCAGTTGATTACTTCCCAGCGTATTTAAGTTCCTGTTTTCTGTTCATGGATTCTCTGTTGATGCAACCTGGCATTCTGCCCTGTTTGCCAACCTGTCACTGTAAGCGTCCTCAAGTTTTCAGTTTATTAAATATATTACTCTTCATGATAGTGTGGCGTTGCTCTTGCTGCACTTTGGGTCCACAACCTCCGCAAAGACAATCAGCTGATTTAGCTGATATTCACCGGACAATACCTAAAAGGCTGAGAGTTATTTGATAAACATTAAATAACTTATAACATGCATGATTGCACAACAGATGTCTGGATGATACAGCAGATTCCATTATAAGTATAAACAATAGTTTACATATCCTGTAGCTCCGCAGTGAAACATCATATAAACCCTCATTAGCAAACTGTTTAAGTTCCAGGTTCCTTGAACAGAGCAGCTTCCCCCATCACTCCTCCCTGTCTTGCATTAGTATTATCTGAATTATCACACCCGGTTCTCTCCATGGAAGAGCAGCAAGTCGTGTGGTGGATGATTCACTCTCTTGTTCATTAAATCCTGTCTGTCATTTAATCCACAGGGAGCAGAACATTTCCAGAAACAACTTTCTACCAACATCCCAACCAGCCAATTACAGCAACTCACCTGCACCCCAAGATGCACATCAGTATAGTGGAATTCAGTCATGAAAGGCAGCCTAACAAGAGAGAAACTCAATCTCAACTGGAACTGCAAGCAGTTCAATTATTGGGTAGCACCTGTCCAGAATGTCCTTTGAATGCACAGAGGTGCAGAGGGAATTTTTAGCTTTAATGACAGAATCTGCAGGCATTGGGATTCTTACACTAGTGTTGTACAGGTTCTGTCATCCATCTCAGGTTTTGCACACCTTTATCAGACTTTCTAGCAGTGATGGGAGTCAGCAGGCACCCTGCAGACACACTGATAGTGTTTATATTTGTGTTTACTGATTTTATTTTCATTGCATATAGGAATATTGCTGCATGATTCAGACGCTGGTTTCTCTGTGGTGACCAGTAATAAGAAATAGGTGACACATTTCAACTGATGCCTGCTTATTTCATATTTTTTTCAGGATTAAAACTAGATCCTTAGCACATAGTCAAGGAACATTCAGAAATAGGAATTTTACCCACAATACAAGATTTATATATATATATATATATATATATATATATATATATATATATATATATATATATATATATATAAAATTTAATTTTTTATTTATTTTTTATTTTATTTTATTAGGGCTGTGCGATATGGCTTGAAAATAAATGAAAATCCAATGACTTGATATTTTTTCCTCCTTTTCGTTTCACAAGAAAAAATTAAGAGATCATCTCATCTGGGAGTTGACCTGAAGTGAAAGTACAACTAAATGCAAGCTGTGAAACATACTTGTGAAACAAGAAGACGACCCTGCCATTGAAAACTATGAAAATAACAAAATGTTGACTGCTAGTAGTATTACACAATAAAAAAAGATCACGCTTCACTTGGGTAACTTCAAACTAAAAGATAAATAAGTAAATGAGTAAATTAAATTGCCCTGTGTTATGGTAAAAAAGTTTTCTCTTTACAATATTTTGATAGTATATTTTCCTAACCATGTTTTCAGCATTACATGCTATTCTCTTCAATGAAGCCCAATGAGTGCAATATCCCAATTATTAAAAATGACATTTTTAAAATTTGAGTTGAATAATTAAATTGTTAGCCCTAATATACAGTATAGGCGATAAATCGATTTATTCAATTAATTCGAATTTACACATTTATGATATTTCAACTTCCAAAATGGATGGAGGAAGGTGCTCTCTTCAGATGAGACTAAAACTGAACTTTTCAGGCAAGGAAAACTGCGTCTGGCTCAAACCCATTACATTCCATCACCCCAAGTAAACAAAAAAAAAAAGAAAGAATGAAAGAAAAGAAAACCATCCCTATGGTGAAATGTTATTTAGTTTTGTGATGTTCTAACAAACTTTATTTTTAATTTAGAATTGTTTAATTAAACTACAGTGGTTATTTTATTTTTGTTTTTCACTGTTATATAATATTGTACATGTCAACTAATAGTCTGTTCTTTTCAAATAAGATTCAACAAGAAAGTATTTCATATTCGATATGATTCATTGATATATCCCTAATAGGTAAACAATTTTTCCACATTCAGTGAGTAACTGTTTTAAACAATCACAGTTTAAATATTGACCAAAAATTTTTTTAAATAAATATTTTCTCTGCCTAAATTAAGCAACCCAACTATTAAAACCCATCCATTACTTCCTTGGGCCTTTGAGATTTGGGCTTTGAGTAAAATGTTCTCCATAAGAATCAGTCCACACCCTGAAACACAACCCTTGGGTCAGCCTAGCAACAATATAGTAAAGCCTTTCTTCCCTCAAAACCAAGAAATGGGTGAGAGAGTATGGCCCGGTACAGTGCTTGAGGTCTATTTTAGAAGCCTGTCTACCCAAAGATTACAGTTCTTTTTTTCACAAGCTAAGGCTATCTATTGAGCTGGATTCAGGCTGACATTGCTTGGGTAGGTTTGGGGAATTAGCCTGATGTGCAGCTGATACATGGGTAACGGCTGATCCTCCAAACCATCCAGCTTTGTAGCTCAACTGAAGAGCTCACTCCAGTGTTTGAGAAAATCTATAACAAAACAAGTATTAGTAGCTAGAAGTTCTAAGCCACAGCTCAAATGATCTCTAGACCATGGGTCGGCAACCTTTACAATCCAGAGTTATTTATTTTGTTCTCCATACAGCTTAATAAAACTTTAGAGTCACAAATGTTACATGACCTTTTGAATATGGAAAACTCATAATTTTTGATAAATATCTACTATGTCATTTACTTTCATTGTTACATTTTTTTTAAAATTTTAAAATAAGAAACATACCACTTGTCATGATTCAGCCTGTCTGCTGCATCATGCACAGACTCAAGACAGTTGCCACCTTCCATACAGCTCCAGTCTCCAGTTCAGTAATCATCCACACCTGTCAGCTACTAGTCAGCCAGCATTCAGCACACCTGTCAGCCTCACTACTTAAGCTCACTGCAGTCTGTCATTCCCTGTCGGTTCGTTCTGTTTCCCTGCTTACCTCTGTTTCTGCTGCTCACCTCATCCAGTCTCGTCCAGTCCATAGTTCCTCCATTCTCCGCCAGCCTGCTGCGGTTCTGGTTTCAAGTCTTCATTCTGTCATGCTGTGAGTCCAACCGGGTTCCAAGTCTCCATTCTGTCGTGCTGTGAGTCCAACCGGGTTCCAAGTCTCCATTCTGTCGTGCTGTGAGTCCAACCGGGTTCCAAGTCTCCATTCTGTCGTGCTGCTGGTTCTGCTGCCTCCATGCTCTGGTTCCAACCTGCTTGCCAGTTCCTGCCTTCACCATCCTACTGCTTCAGCTCAGTACAGACTCTTGGTTCCTTCCTCCACTATCCACAAATTTCAATAAACTGTTAAAACTTAACTCTGTTGTGGTTGTGTTCAGGTTCAATAACTAAACGTGACGGAACGAACCGACCTCATGAACCTGACACCCACACAGAGCCTCCATTCAGGAACTGGCGAGAGAGATGTTGCTCAGCTCTCGGGCAACAGTGGAGCGGAGCAACTCATTGCCCAGTCCCGGGCCGTTTTGGAGAACCTCGCAACACTCAGTCCACCTTGGAGGCGGGTAGGTGCGATCGCTCACATACGCAAGCTGTGAACAAGTCAAGCCGAGCTACTTCCTCTTTTCGAAGAGACGGGGCTGATGGAGGAGCTCGAGTGGAACAACAAGGCTGCCGTTGCTCAACTCCTCGGCAGGACGCCTCCTCCCAGACCCTCGTTCTCCGCCGCTGCTGCCTCCTCCACTTCTGCCGCTTGCACCGTTGCTGCTGCCGAGTCCGCCTCAGCTCCCGCCACGGATCCAGACTCAGTTCATCTCACTCCTGCCGATGCTGTTCCCACTTCCTCATCGCCAGCTGCAGCCACTCTCTCACCGCCCGGCTCCTCTCGACGCAGACGCCGGGCTCGTCAATGCCGGAACACGGCCACTGCTCAACCTGAGGCTAAGCTGGTTAGCACTGCTGCAATCCCTCCGCCTGGAGCTGACGTCACCTCCACGTCCCTGGTGAGTCAGTCTGACGGCGTTGCGGCTGCCCCAGCGAGCCAGAGCAGAAGCCGTCTTGTTCCCTGTCGTCTCTGTCACCACCTCCACGACACTCAGCTGGCTCCTCGGGTGAAGCTTTTAGCTGCTGCTCCCAGCGCTGCTGCCTCTGTCTCCTCCACGTCAGTTGCTCCTGCTACATCTGCTGATCTGACCGCTGCTGCTGCTAAGCCCGCCGTAGTCTCTGCCTCCGTTTCCGTTGCCTCATCCTCGGTGGAAACCTCAACCCCGCCGCCCGGTCCCTCCCAGCGCAGAAGCCGAGTCCGCCGGCACAGGACCCCTCTCCATGCCCAGCCAGACTCTGCCGCTGCTGACGCGCCTACTGGAGCTGACGTCACCTCTCTTCCCCTGGTGAGTCAGCTGGATACAGTTGCTGCCGCTACTCGGGAGAGTCCAGCTAGAGCACCCCGGATCCATGAAAACCAGTTATGGGATTTCTTTTACGGGGATTCTGAGGACCTGTTTCCTGCTCAGCTCGCAGCCAAAGACCCAGATCCTGCTCAACCACACCCAAAAGACTCTGTTCCTGCTCAGACCACAGCCAAGGACTCTGAACCTGCTCATGCCCACAGCCAAGGACCCAGTTCCCAGTCCAGTGTCCTACGCGGTTGCAGAGCACGCCAGCCCGGCGTCCGACGCGGTTGCAGAGCACGCCAGCCCGGCGTCCGACGCGGGTGCAGAGCACGCCAGCCCGGCGTCCGACGCGGGTGCAGAGCACGCCAGCCCGGCGTCCGACGCGGGTGCAGAGCACGCCAGCCCGGCGTCCGACGCGGGTGCAGAGCACACCAGCCCGGCGTCCAACGCGGGTGCTGAGCACGCCATTTCGGTGTCCGACGGGGTGATCCAGGCGGGTCCTCCGTCCACCATTGACGCGGGGACCCAGGCGGGTCCACCGCCTGTCAAAGATGCGGGGACCCAGGCGGGTCCACCGTCTGTCAAAGATGCGGGGATCCAGGAGGGTCCACCGCCTACCAGAGACACTGGGACCCTGGAGGGTCCACCGCCTATCAGAGACACTGGGACCCTGGAGGGTCCACCGCCTATCAGAGACACTGGGACCCTGGGGGGTCCGCTGTTTCCTGTAGCCTGTAGCCAGGCGTTTCCTGTAGCCTGTAGCCAGGCGTTTCCTGTAGCCTGGCGTTTCCTGTAGCCTGTAGCCAGGCGTTTCCTGAAGCCTGTAGCCCGGGGCTTCCTGAAGCCTGTAGCCCGGGGCTTCCTGAAGCCTGTAGCCCGGGGCCTCCTGAAGCCTGTAGCCCGGGGCCTCCTGAAGCCTGTAGCCCGGGGCCTCCTGAAGCCTGTAGCCCGGGGCCTCCTGAAGCCTGTAGCCCGGGGCCTCCTGAAGCCTGTAGCCCGGGGCCCCCTGAAGCCTGTAGCCCGGGGCCCCCTGAAGCCTGTAGCCCTGTGGTCTCTGTCGCTTGTAGCCCTGTGGTCTCTGTCGCTTGTAGCCCTGTGGTCTCTGTCGCTTGTAGCCCTGTGGTCTCTGTCGCTTGTAGCCCTGTGGTCTCTGTCGCTTGTAGCCCTGTGGTCTCTGTCGCTTGTAGCCCTGTGGTCTCTGTAGCCTCTAGTCTTGTGGTCTCTGTAGCCTCTAGTCTTGTGACCTCCGTAACCTCTAGTCTTGTGACCTCTGTAGCCTCTAGTCTTGTGACCTCTGTAGCCTCTAGTCTTGTGACCTCTGTAGCCTCTAGTCTTGTGACCTCTGTAGCCTCTAGTCTTGTGACCTCTGTAGCCTCTAGTCTTGTGACCTCTGTAGCCTCTAGTCCTGCGACCTCCGTAGCCTGTAGTCCGGTGACACCTGTGTCCTGTGGCCCTGCTTCGCCCTTAGTTGATAGCCGCTTGTCTTCCAGGGTACTTTTCCACCGCTGGCCACATCAGACTCTGCTACTTTGGCGTCGGGGTCGCCCACCGCGATGCCCGGGTCTGACTTTGCCTCGTCGGGGTCGCCCACCGCGACGCCCGTTTTCAGACTCTGCTGCTCCGCCACCGAGGTCGCCCACCGCGACGCCCACGTCTGACTCTGCCTCGTCGGGGTCGCCCACCGCGACACCCGTTTCAGACTCTGCTGCTCCGCCGCCGAGGTCGCCCACCAGAGGTCCCTCCTCCTGGGCATCTAGTGCCTAACCAGACTGTCGTTTGTTAGGTAGATTTGTGTTTTGGTTTCTTCTGTTTTTTGGATTTTTTTTTTTTTGTTCCCACCGTCCAGTGCCTCCCTCCACCCACCCTGGGTGGGTTGTTTTCTTTTGTTGTCTGTTTTCGTTTGGCCGTCTGGGAGCCGGCATTTAGGGGGGGGGGGTGCTGTCATGATTCAGCCTGTCTGCTGCATCATGCACAGACTCAAGACACTTGCCACTTTCCATACAGCTCCAGTCTCCAGTTCAGTAATCATCCACACCTGTCAGCTACTAATCAGCCAGCATTCAGCACACCTGTCAGCCTCACTACTTAAGCTCACTGCAGCCTGTCATTCCTTGTCGGTTCGTTCTGTTTCCCTGCTTACCTCTTTTTCTGCTGCTCACCTCATCCAGTCTCGTCCAGTCCATAGTTCCTCCATTCTCCGCCAGCCTGCTGCGGCTCTGGTTTCAAGTCTTCATTCTGTCGTGCTGTGAGTCCAACCTGGTTCCAAGTCTCCATTCTGTTGTGCTGCTGGCCCAGCCTGGTTCCAAGTCTCCATTCTGTCGTGCTGTGAGTCCAACCGGGTTCCAAGTCTCCATTCTGTCGTGCTGCTGGCCCAGCCTGGTTCCAAGTCTCCATTCTGCTGTGCTTCTGGTTCTGCTGCCTCCATGCTCTGGTTCCAACCTGCTTGCCAGTTCCTGCCTTCACCATCCTACTGCTTCAGCTCAGTACAGACTCTTGGTTCCTTCCTCCACTATCCACAAATTTCAATAAACTGTTAAAACTTAACTCTGTTGTGGTTGTGTTCAGATTCAATAACTAAACGTGACACCACTTTGCATAAAGAGGATGAATACATTTTTCTTAGCAGGATTTTAATATTGGTCCAAAACAATTCTTCAAAAAGCACTTTGTTATTACCCTGATGAGCAGAAAAACAGATCTAAATTTTTCTAATGGTACTTTTATTGCATTCTGTTGTCAAATTTCAGTGCAATTATACTTAGAACTGAAAAACAGACTATTGTTCTAATATCTATGTTTAAAAACATTAGTTGGTTCTTTATCATTTTTAGCCAAAGATGATTCACTGTGGAAGGTCCAAAGAGCCACTTGCAGCTCCAGAGTCACGGGTAGCAGACCCCCGGTCTATTGCTTGGTGAGAAAAAGCCCAGCAACTCTCAAAAGACAGGTATAACCCTTGTTAAGCTTTATAGTCTAGGAAATTAGCAATTACCCTGCTGTTGCCTGCCTACTTCACTGAGTGGAGCTCAGAGAAGAGGTCAGAAAACAAAAAGTAAAAGACACATGAGATTGCCCTGTAACAGAAAACTCCTCTGAACATTTAAATCCCCTGCCTTAAGAACACGTAAGTGGGATGACAGCTGCACAGTTACCTTCTTTTGTCAAGGGACGTTTTAAACAAACAAACAAAAATAATATGTCAACTTCAAGGTAAGGAATAGACTGAAAAGATATTTTCTCTGTTGCTGTAAACATCTTTAGACCTTGTCAAAATCATAGCCACGTATAACCAAACTTTCACTCCACTTCTAAGACAAACAAAAAAGGTTCTGTGATGTTGACCAAGCAATAGCAAACATCCATAACACAGACCTTCTCTACTTTCTTGATGACTTCAAAGGTGATGTGGCAGACATCCATAGTGATCGGCTCACCTCTGTTGGTCATTTTGGAAGGGGCAAAGACGATGAAAGTGGTTAGTAATGTCTGGGGTTGTGCTGTCACCATTGGTTATGTGTCATTAAAAACACTTGTGAGGTGTTTTGGTAATGGAGGCACACATCTTCCCACTTCTAGAACCACATAGACCTCGTCAATAGGGAATTAACTCTGGTCAGCGTTCCTCCAGTCAGCAGCAGCTTTTATGTTGTTTCTCCCATGATTGTGCAGCGTTTGAGCTTGTGCTAGCTCCAATCTACCTTGCTAGCTGACTCTTCTATGATGTTAAAGAAAACCGCAAACCTGACAAATCAGCAAAGATTATGTCTGGAGTGAACAAGAGAAAAGTTGAGCATCACAGAGAGGACCAAACTGATCATCTTCCTGACCTACTTGCTTAGCACTCTCCTGTGGAGCAGTGCCAGAGACTTCATTTGTGTGCTATATGAGAAAACTCAGCAGCTCATACTGGAGATGTCTTGGGTGTATTCTTTGCATCTAGTTGAAAGACAAATTAACCAACACAAATGTTCTGGTAGGCACAACACATATAGCATGCTCTTGATTCTACATGAAAGTCCACTATGGTGGCCTGGCCATGTTGAGCAAAAGGACACAGGCCTCACCACTCAAGATCCTAAAAGAGAGCTAGCCCTACTCTTCTTGGAGCTCTAGGCAATTTAATGGTTTGGGGCAACCTTACCCCAATGATACAAATGTTAACAGACAAAAAGCTGTATGCATTATTTTGTATATCGTGTGGAAAACTTTAAGAAAGATTGGTAGTTGTAGTCTGACCTCCCTGTGTGAATTTTATTTATCATCAAATGTATTTACTGGAAATTTTTACCATAATACAAATAGTTTTAATAATGAACACTGCTGCCGTTGTTAAATCCATCCATCCATCCATCCATTTTCTAACACGTCTATTCCTTGCGGGGTCGCGAGAGGTGCTGGTGCCTATCTCCAGCTGTCAATGGCCGAGAGGCGGGGTTACACCCTGGGCAGGTCAGCAGTCTATCGCAATGTTCTTAAATCGTTAAAAATTTGTCAAATATGTGGCAATGTTGTGTTAAAATGAACATTTGAATCTGTGTGGAAGATACAATTCCCATCGTTTTCTGAGTCTACAGAAGTTCAGAGAAATTTTAGCCATTTTCTGGGCACAGTTAAAATAGAGTGCATCTATCCAGGACAGCTCTAGATTAGATTTACCCGTTGCTGAACAGTGCAGGCAAAACATGTAGCAGGCTCCTGGATGTTTTCAACATAATACATTATCTTGTTTGATTATAATTGTATGAAATGAAAGAGATAACAAAACTTAAAAAGTGACAGCAGCTACAGTATCTAAAGCAGCGTTACTAGACAACCTTTCTTTACTGCAACTTAGCTGGCCTAAAAAATGTCAAACATGGGCTACATCCAAGAAGCCCAAATTGTACGACAAAGACTTGCATGCTTTTCATACTTAGCAAGTTCACATGAACCAAAAGTTAAAATAATAAAACTTTTTGGTGTTTGGGCATCATGAGGATGCAAAAAGTGAATAAAAATGAGCCTGATACACAAAAGCTTTTGAAATAACCATAATTAATTTACCTTTGAACTGCTATGGCCTCTCCCTGACCTACTCACAGGTAAAATATTTCACAACAACACTGAAGCTAGCCTCTGGTTCAAAGTTTCCAATTTCCCAGATAAAAAAGTGAAACAGTAATTTCCTATGCTGCCAATCATAAATAAACTTCTGCTGTTAATGACAACAGACCCCGCCTACTTTAGGACACACTTTAGCTACTGTAAGTAAGGAAATGTTATAATAGGAGCATTTTCTATCTGATACTCTGGGAAGAATCTTTAAAAGTGAATTCACTGTTGGTCAGCTAATGGTGGCATATCAGTAATTAGGTTAAGTTTTTAGCACGTTTTCTTTGACGTGGAGAGAGGTCTATTAAAGGCTGAGAAACAACAGGTTTAAAATACAAAAAGGTTTATATTTTCAACATTTTTATTTTCATTACATGAGAAACGGGTGCATTTAGGGACTGCTAAATATTATTATTATTGATCGTTTTTTTTTAGGTCCACTTGTTACACCCTGCTATAGCAGTTAGCGCCCCAAGCCTATATGTCCCATGGTAAAAAGCCTATAGGAGCTTATAGGAGGCACACAACTGACTGGACACACACATTAGAGTGAAAATGTATTTAACATTTAAATACATTTTCTACAAAAAAGGGAAATGAAGAATAAGAACAGCACCAACATGCATCGCTATTAACCTGAGATGTTTGCAGAAGAAACTGCCATTCCATGCAGTTAGTCCTCTGTACTGGATATTGCACTGTTGCCTCCCAAAGACGGGAGGATGCCAATGACAAAACTCAAGAAAATTCAAGCCCCAAGAAGGTTGGTGCAAAAGCTTCACATAATATGGAATCACACATTTTGTTCAGAGATACTCATTTGTTCATGCTCAGGTTGCTTAGAATGTTATTCATCATGCCGTACCTTGTGGGAGGCATCTGATCAATCTGAGTTCCACTTTGCAGCATGACAAGGACGGCAAACCCCACAGCCAGGAACATCAGAACCTGTCTCCATCAAACAACATGAAGAAAGAGTGAATTATCATGTTGTTAAGTCAGCATTAGGCTGTTTTTACAGCGGAATAGTGGTGTTTTGTAAATTAGTTTTCTAAGACACTGCTCAGTTTCAAATTGTCTTTACATCCCATACCTTTGTCATTTATTTAAAAACAAAAAATGACACAAGCTTGCCCCCATTTTTTTTCTCTGCTGTGGTGATGATGACATCAGGACAGGCCAGTGGGGCTACAAGGTGCCTTTTTTTTTTCTTTGTCCTTTGAGCTAATGAAAGGCGGCACTTGCATCATCCGTTTCGTCTCTGCTCCCACTCTCTGCCCTGCTGGATATACTTTGATCAGACATAATGAGTGCTTCACTCTGGAGCACAATGTACACACTTTGCAGCATTTGCCTTAAGATGTCTTTGTACCACTCCTGTATAAACACAATTATATTTTTGTAATTACTTCATTTCATGCTGCTAGGTCTTATGGCTTGGTCCCAAAAGGATTAATGCATAAAGGTGAATTTCAAGTAGTGATCTTGGGACATGAAAGTCAATGTAAAGTCTTTATTTTGGAGCCTTTCAAGCGCATGAAAACAGAAGCCAGCAAAAAGTTGGTGCTCCAGGGGCATCATGGTGAGACTTTCATCATATTTGGCAGGCGGTATCGCTATCTCTGGTGTCTTTGCTGTACAATTTAAGTCTCATAAAATATATAACTTGGGGCTATAAAAGATCATATATGTACCTGTATGAGCAAACAAAACATAACGTTCAAGTATAAAAGAAGCAAAAAGAAAAGTAAGGTAAATATTTGCAAACCTGAATGCAATGTTTTATTTCTAGACTTAAGCGTGATGCAGTTGCCTTAAAATGCGGTAATGTGAGTAAGTGGAGTTGGGACTCCACTGTGGGTATCGAAACATCACGGATGAGAGTGGGGGTCTTGACGTGATTTTCAGAAATTAAGTGAAACGTTAAAATGATTAATGGTATTTAAAAGAAAACAACTTTCACTTATGTGCTGATATACAGTATACCTGATTAGTGTAAAAACCACATTGCTGGTGCAAACTGGGAACACACAACCCAGTTTGGGATATTTCTCAACCCCAGCCTTGCACCAAATGTAGGCCGAATCAAAATCAGGTAATGGATTTGATCCAGCATCTTTGAATAGTCTGGATCAACATGTGTCATCTGGGCCCGTTTCAGGAAGCTGGGTTAGTGGATATTCAGAGTAAGAGCCTGTATGCTGGAGCACAAATACTCCACAGAAATCTCTGTCGGGAGAGGCTGATCAGACCACAGTTACATGTCTTATCGTCTCAGGATTAATGTATTTTCAAGCATTACTGTTATTCACCGCTGTCGATATATTTTAATATTCTCAGTCTGCACATCGCACTTCTAACACAACAAAGAGCGATGTGCAGGCTCTTCATTGTGAAGAGTCTGCTCTTTGTTTTTATGCCAACAGCAGCTTTGTGTTAGGCTCAGAACAGGTGGATCCAGTATTCGAGGCAAACAAACAGTTAGGGTTTAACAGTTTATTAAGATCAGACACGGAGCGGGAGGCGTCAGCGTCTACAGCGGGAGCCTCTGCAGGAGGAGACAACAAGTTAGTGACCACGCTTCTCTGCAGGTGTTTGCACACAAACGTGGTCTTAATGTCCAGTTCAGATCCAGTAGCTGAGGTAGATCCCAGCTGGCGGGTCGCCAATCCGGTGCGGCGGTTGCCGCTCATAGAGTCCCAGAGGCAGGTGTATCGGAAGTCGGGAGACAGGCAGGAGGTCAGAACCGTGAGCAGGATGAGCCGTAGAGCGAAGCCAAAGACGAAGTCGGGGACGTGGTCGAAGGTCGGAGCCAGGAGATCAGAGAGCCAGTGAGGTGCCGAAGGACAATCCAGGACGGAGTCGGGTCACAGTTCCAGGTTTGATACACAGATCAGCAGACAGACTGAACAAGGGCAGGCAAGCTCTGTAGTCAGGAAACAAATCCGGTCGGTACACAGTGGCAGAGATCAAGCAGGTAGTCAGGTCAGGCAGATGTCAGCAATCAGATCGGGCAAACAGAAACAGATGGGAACAGGCAGGCTCAGACGTTGAGAGGCAATCAGGTCGGGATCAGGTAAACAGAACAAACGCTGGAATAAGTCTCACAAAATGCTCGAAATAAACTGGCACTGTTGTCTGGTCTTAGAGCTGGTTATATACTAGAGAGAGCAGGTGGAACAGATCTGAAGTGATGAGGAATGGGCGGAGCTAAATAGGTGTGTGACATGAGAGATTAGACCAGGCAACAGTGCTGAAATCATGACAGCTTTGTAATAATAGCCCCATTTACACTACCCTTGTTAAACCGATCCATGCCAAGCTCGGTCCGAGCTTGGATCAGTTAACCAAGCCGAGCTTGGTTCTGACGACCGTTTACACATCACGCTATCTCGGTTCCTTGGTTCCTCGCCTCCTAGAGATGATCTGCGGTACTACTGCTCTCTAGGATTGAAGGAGGGACTCAAGCAAATCAAAATGGCGGCGCCTGTAACATTCAAGAAGTTATGCTTGATTATTATTGTGATATTTTTGTTGTTTGCGGAGAGTCAGGCGAAGACGGCAACTTTTGGTAAATTTACTTGACAGAGTCGGCTTTTGGGACGTGGAAAGGACAAACGAACGTCTAATAAGGATTTACAGATGCAGGAAACAACGACAGACGCTGAGGTTCATCACACTGCTAAGCAGAATCATCACTGGAAATCGTGTGTCACGGTAGGGAAGCTAGTATTTTTATGAATGTCTGAAATGTCAGCTGGCTGTAAGGAGATGACCCAGTCTGCTCATGCGCTCTTTGTTATTAGAGAATCGAGCCAGGGAAAAACCAGGCCGAGCCCACACATGGAACTGGTCTGCATTTAGCACGGTCCGGTTGTGTCTAGCTTGGTTCAGTTCAGTTTGCGTTCCATTTACACTCGATAGTTATCTCGGTTACCGAGCTCGGACTGGTCTCGGCACGGTCAAAAAGGGGTAGTGTAAATGGGGTAAATGTAGGTGACAATTTACATAGACAATCTTTCAGAGCCAGCTATATGTCGCGCTGTCAGGAATGTTACTGTTTTACTCAGAGTTTAACGGTGTTCCATAGTCAGAGACCCATAAGATTAATAAAATAACTACACAGAATGAAAGCAATCATGTATTCAGTATGAATTTTTGAGTATTCCAGCTCTAAGTTTCCATTCATATATTTTAGTTTCCATTCATATATTTTTCCGCCCAACACCATTAGGGCTATGGCACAGTTTTTCACTTAAATAACGCCACGTTTTCTTCAACTTAAAATATGAATACAGCCTATATGATTAATATAAAGTGATGTTGGGACAAATTATAAATCTACAAGAAATCATTTTTAGAAGGATGGGTGAAGCCAAATTCTGGCCAAAAGATGAATGAACATATCAGTTACTTCTATAACTCACACCATTCCGTCATTAATAGCAAATGTTGATTATAGCCAATTAATGCTTTAGTTGAGTACAGTTAAACATAAGAAAAAGTTAGAACTGGCCCTTACCTGATTGAACTGTATTTTCATACTTCATCTGGATTTGTTGCAACGTCCTTTTTATGCCTGTCTGGTTGCACCTAGACACGCACTCAATGTGCCCCCCCCCCACCCCCTTTTTGGTGTTGAATGAGTGTAGTGTGAGAATACAGCTTTTATTCTGCGTCAAAGAACACTCATATCACTCATGCACTGACTTTTTCAGCAATTCTCTGCAGCTAACTCGCTTTTTCTGTAGCAACAGCATTGTTTCATTTTGTATCCACTCGTGGGAAATTTGCACTTCCAGGCTTTTTATTTGCTGCCATTTCCGTGGTGAATCACGTTATCTGCGTTCCATTGATGAGGGCTTCTTTCATACTCAGGCTTAACTCAGGGTTGATAGGACGCTTAGTTTAGTTGCCTGGTTGATATCACCTGTTCTGAAACGCTGAGTATGTCAGTGTGAGGTAGAACTACTGAGAGTAGCAGCTTTCTACTCAGGGTAGATTGGCCGTTCTTTCTGAAATGGGGCCCTGCTCATCTCTTGGTTGTTTATTATGGCCAGGTTTTGCTGTATTTGGTTGTTTATTATTGTCATTGGGGCCTTCCCATATTTCATTCGCTTTTGTTTAGTTTCCCATTTCTTGTGTTCTTCCCTATGTGGGTTTTGCTCTCTTGTTTTAGTCTTAATAGTCGTTCCCTTCTGATTTGATAATTTCGTGTCCAGGTTCTACTGTATTATCTGTGTCACTTTCTTTCACTCAGTTCCCCTACTCAGTCCTTCTCCACAGCTATTCAACATTCCATGGAATAGACTCTCACCTGGTCACCTGTCATGCTCTGACTCACCTCTCATTTACACATACTCCTTGATTTGTGTGTTCTCCATCATGTCACAAACAAAAGTCATTCTAGTAAATGGGGCATTCCCCACAGGCGCGGTGCTGCTACGGCATGACAGAAAACCCTCTTCTGTTATCAGTCAGCAATATGGATTGACTCTATTTGTAATGGATGACAGAGCCAAATGCGTCAATTTCTAAAAAAACAGATCAGCCAGACAGGAAGTCAGACACAGGAAGTGTAAAGCGGATCTGGTATTATTTAAAAATAAATGAGGGAGGGGGTGGGGCTGCCTGGATGCATGAACTGATCCAGTTTGAATTGCTGGGCGGCACATTCCGCAATGAAAGGACAGAGCGCACAGGGAATGTAGTCAGTGTAAAGCTGGCTTCAGTTTTCTGACCCACATGCAGAGAAAACTCAGACCGGATAATGTTAGGTCTATTGTAACAAAAACTGCTGGACTCCGGCTGGTTGGGTATCTGATAAAGGAAGGAGAGAAATCACTACTGGAAATTGATTGCCGTTGATGATGTTGGTAAATGTATTAGTGTTTGAGTTTACTTACTGTCTTTGTAGGTGAAGGTAGCTTTGAGGGGTGAAAGGTTCAGTCCGGCTTGTTGATGATGTGATTGGAGTGCTCCAGAGGATGAGGGCTCCAGGAAGTGCTGGTGGTCAGTTGCAGGGAAGGCAGGCAGGCAGGCAGAGAACTTGAGGGGAATGGAGCTGAGTGTGTGGAGGCTGATGCAGGTTTCAGAGGAGCTTAAAGAGGGTGAGAGTCTGTAACCTTGCCTGCAACAAAAATTCTCGCGGTATTTGTGCGTTCACAAACACTGATCTGGCTTCAACTGTTTGTGTCCGATCCAAAAATGGTTCGAACCAATCACTTTGCAGTACTGAGGTTTAAGGCGGGACAAACCGGTGCGACGAAAGCAAGACCGGCTGAGCCCACAGCCTAACCAACATAAACATGGCAGCGCATGTTTATGTGGATTCTTACAAACATCTGTTTTGTAAGAATCCACAATTTCATCTTTAAATGTTGGAACAGCAAGAAGTGCCTTGACTAGCTTAGCTTCTTGTGGTTTCTTATAATGCCTGCTGCTTGCATTTTAATTTGATGCCATGATTGGCCAAACCAACCTTTGGTAGGTTGGTAGGTGTCGCTCTGCCCAATCAGCTGGGAGAGTTCTGCTGAATGTCTCGCCATTCCCCAAACAGGTTCAAATAGAGCAATGGAGCAATTGGTTATCAACTAAAAAATTCACGACCATCAAACAGCCATGCGTGCGCGCAACCACACACACACACACACACACACACACACACACACACACACACACACACACACACACACACACACACACACACACACTAGGGCAATTGTAGAGTAGGATAATTTGGACTATTCAATACTATGCTAAATAACTAAAAGTATATCTACTGTATGTGTTATACTGAAATTAAGAATCTCTGGTTAATCTTAAATCTGCTTGAAACAAAAAACAGCCATAACCCAATATTTTAGTTTAAATAACCCAGCAGTTTTTAGTGTGAATTTTTAAGCAATGTGTCATGGGTTGAAATCCAAAAAGAGAACAGAATTGACACAAAAAAAACCACTTACAATTCTCATAAAATCCAATGACAATGCTTTCCGTGAGTCATTATAGTCTGGAAATGACAAAATTTACCTTAATATTTATTTTGACTTCAGTCTATTTGAAAACAAACTAGTTTATCGCAGTTAAAGTATTGGATTACTGAGGAATCACCCTCAGTACGTGGATTAATATCACACTGGAGCTGGCAAACAACCTGTTCAAAAATTTAAAGGTTTGGCTAAAGCTAAACTAAATCTATATTAATTAATCAAAGCTATTGTTAAATGTGCTATTTTCAAGAATTGTCAACAGACAATTTTCATAAAAAGACATTAAATTTAATGTCATTTCAACCCTTTAAGAGCATGGTAATGTCTTTTGTATTTGAGAGGAAGACTTACAAACCATTCACAATCATTCTCTGAAAAAAATAGAGCAATAAATTAATTTACTGGTTATGGGAGAGGATCCTGAGCTAGATCTGGCAGTAAATGAGGGGGAGAGATCCAGTGTCTCCATTGTTTTTGTTTGTTTTCTTAAAAAAAAAAATAAAAGTCAGAATATTCACCTATCTACAGTAGAGGGAATTCAGTCTCATGGTTGACAGTATGTTCCAAAAAAGACCAGGTGTTCACTGCTGTCACAGCACTGGATACATTAAACGACTCCTGAGGACAGACACGATGATAAAAAATTAAATCATTGCTGTGCAAACGTCAAACATGTCAGATGACACAGATCTGGTATGGCTTCCTCCGAAATCAATTATGCAGAGTTTATTTTAGTGAAAAAGGATATGTGATTCCATTATTTAAATGCATTTCCCCGTTATCCTTGTTGGCAAACAGTTATTAAAAACAGTGATGTTAAAAAGCAATGTATAGTGACAGTCTGTGATGAAATAGGCAAGCCAAGCCAACTTTATTTAAAAAAAAAATAAACGGCAGGCACTGATCAAAGTGCTGAACAAAATGAATGATTAAATAAACTGAAAGACAGATGAAAAGTTAAAGTTTAAAATAAATTGCCATTTAAGTGCAATATTAGAATTTTCTTCAAGGATTGCTCTGTATTTAGCTACATCCACCATTCTCTTTAACTTTCTGAAGAAAACAAATCATTGTTTTCAACAGTGCCTTGCCTCTCAACGACAGAGGCTAGATTTTTTCAGCATTAATAAGTGTCGTATTGATTTTCCTAACTTAGACTTAGACAACTTTATTTGTCATTTTGTATGCACAGGGTGCGTACAGAACGAAATTTTGTTGCATACAGCTTGTAGATGACAGTAAATTAGATTACAGTATGAGGTGCAGCAGTGATTTAAAAGTAAAACATTTAAATGTAAACAATGCAGGAGAAAAATCACAGTGTACAGGTGAGTATTTCTAAAAAACATTTGTATGTGCAGAATTGATTGTGCAAAGGGCATTTGTGCAAGAATGCATTTAGAAACTGAGAGTTTGGCAGCATTTGTAATGCTAGATAGAGATGCAGTGATGCAAATGTGCAAATATGCGAATGTTGTGCAGAGTCTATAGTTTATAGTTCAGCAGTTCAACAGTCTGATGGCAACAGGGAAAAAGCTTTTGCAGAATCTGGTGGACCTGCAGCGGATGCTGCGGAACCTCTTCCCAGAAGGCAGCAGGGAGAACAGTCCATGGTGGGGGTGTGAGGGATCCCTGATGATGTTACGGGCTCGGGACACACAGCGCTGAGATGAGATGTCTTTTATGGAGGGAAGAGGAGCCCCGATGATCCCCTCTGCTGTCCTCACCACTCTCCTCACTTTCTTCCAGTCGGAAGCACTGCAACCTCCACACCACACAGAGAGACAGCTGGTCAGAATGCTCTCTATGGTGCTTCTGTAAAAAGTCGTGAGGATGGGCGGGGGCAGGTGGGCTCCCCTCATCCTCCGCAGGAAGTACAGACACTTCTGTGCCCTCTTCACCAGTGACGTGGTGTTCACAGACCAGGTGAGGTTGTCTGTGATGTGCACCCCCAGGAACTTGGTGCTCCTGACCACCTCCACAGCTGAGCTGTTGATGAGCAGTGGAGCGTGGTGTGGCCGGTTCTTCCTGAAGTCGACGATGATCTCCTTCGTCTTGTCCACGTTCAGGATCAGGCTATTGTCTCTGCACCAGCCCACCAGCTGCTCAACCTCCTCTCTGTAGTCCTGATCGTTGTCGTCTCTGATCAGGCCCACCACCGTTGTGTCGTCTGCAAACTTCACAATGTGATTGGTGGTGAACCTGGGGACGCAGTCGTGTGTCATCAGAGTGAATAGCAGGGGGCTCAGGACGCAGCCCTGAGGGGAGCCCGTGCTGAGGGTGATGACATCAGAGGTGTTCTGTCCGACCCGGACCGACTGAGGTCTGTTGGTGAGGAAGTCTAGCAGCCAGTTGCGAAGAGGTGTGCTGAAGCCCAGATGTTCCAGTTTTCCTACCAGGTGCTGTGGGATGATGGTGTTAAACGCTGAGCTGAAGTCCAGGAACAGCATCCGCATGTTCTTCTCCTCCAGGTGTCCCAGGCTCAGGTGAAGAGCGGAGGAGATGGCGTCCTCAGTGGAGCGGTTCTGCCGGTAGGCAAACTGGAACGGGTCGAGTGTTGGGGGAAGACTGGAGACGATGTGTTCCTTTACCAGCCTTTCAAAGCACTTCATCATTGTAGGAGCCATTTTTCCTTTCCTGTGTTTATCGCCACCAGGGGGCGTATTTCATTTTGAGTTCTGAGTGTCTGATGGGGGATGGGGTTATTTAAGGTCAACCATGATTGTGTTCAGGTGTTGTTAATGGGAAGAGGCAACAGTTTTCTACTGTGCTTGGTTTAGATTGAAGGGAAATGTTGTGGATCTAAATGGAAATATTGAGAATATGGACATTGTTCTGATAATAAATGACTTTCTAATAAGTCAAACTGAAGATCGGCCTGGCGAATCTTAATCGAGCGCACGTAAAACCAACGCCTTTCAGAAACAACAACCAGTAGCCTAAAATAGAGGATTTTAGCCGCTACATTTAGGTAGAAAACTGCCTCGTTTGGAAGATCCACCGATCCTTCTGCATTGTGGTGTTAAGAAGCCGCAAAGTAAACGCCGCACCGAAGCAGCTATTTGAGCCGCCGGTCAAAGTGAGCGCAGAGGAGCGATTGGACACCTGACGTCGGAACCAGAACCGCAGAGGAGCGATCGGGACACCTGACGTCGGAACCAGAACCGCAGAGGAGCGATCGGGACACCTGACGTCCGAACCAGAACCGCAGAGGAGCGAAAGGAAATCCGAAGCCGCACAGGAGCGATCGATACCGGACGATGGTAACGGAGCTGCATGGATCGAGCTATTGGAGCCACTGAGATTCGGAGCAGCGGACATCAGGACGCAGATCATCAATGCCGGCCAACGCACCATTGGGGTATGTGAGTCAGCGCTGATATCTATGAATGGCCATTATTATTATTATTATTATGTGTGCACACAAAAATCCAACCTTGAATCCAATGCATTGGTAGCAGACTGAAGACTGCTTAAAGGAGAAGTCCGGTCAAAATCAGAATTCAAACTGCTGAAAGTACTTTAAATATAAAACTACTACATACTGTGCAAAAAATTATAAGTTTTTTAATTAATAATAATTCTCATTTAATCATGTTTATGTGGAGGAATCCATCTTGGTCAAGAATAGTACTGTCACCTCCCATTTTTTGACGTCACTCGGCGGACCCGCTGTTGAGCAAGTTTCAACGCTCTGTTTGTCACGGCGCACTATTTTCCAAGATCAAACTCAGTCGGGTCCTACAGTATATATCTATACACGCGTGTGTGTGTGTGTGTGTGTGTGTGTGTGTGTGCGCGCGCTCCGCGCAGCACGGCTTTGCCGCCGCTGCAGCAGAGCGCGCGCACACACACACACACACACAGCGGAGGAGAGATCGCTGAAGTGACTTAAGTTAGCTGATTATTATAGTATAAGTATTAAAATATAAGAGCATTCCAGCACATGCTGGGCTGAGCACGGCTTTGCACCGGCGCTGCAGCTGAGCGCGCGCGCACGCACACACACACACACACACACAGCGGAGGAGAGATCGCTGAAGTGACTGTGTTGAAATAAGCAATGTTTTTTCCTCTTTTACCAGTTGTGTTGGAACATCCGATGGCCATGCACATGGGCATTGTTGCTTCAGCAATAGCTCTTGGGAATGTCAGCGGTGAAGTCCTCTGGAAATCCGAAATAATTATTGATGATCGCAGCTGTGTAGAACGGCTCCTATTGACTTTGCATGGAAAGCGGAGAGAAATACTGTCGCCGCTTCCGCTCTTCCACGTCGCAGGATGTGATGTCAAACGCCCCTTACTGCCCATATTTGGGCAGTAATGTCAGCCCCCATACACAGTGATTCAGACGACAATTTATGTTTTTATTTTCTTATTGATTAAAGATAAGTTCATTAAATAACCACAAATGTATTAGTTTTAGTTATAGCTAATGATACCCTGATTTTTCCTTGTTGACCGGACTTCCCCTTTAAACAAAAAGAGAGCTCTCTATAAACAAATAAATAAGCTATAAACTGTTGGCCATAATGGCAGAAGAGGAGAACATTGATCTGGATCAGGAGGGTCAAAGTAACATTGTGGGTAAAGAGGAAAATCCTCAATGGGAGACTGAAAAAAGACAGGTGAAATTAACAGCCAAAGCTTTGTTGGTGAAAATCAGTAACTTAGAAAGTGAAAGAAAAACAAAGCGTTTCCTTCCGCGTGAGCTGCTCGGGGCTGATATCCGTAGTAGTCCGGAGCCGCGTAAACAATCGAGCGTAGTAGTGGTTACAAGTCCAAAAACACTGCATGACCGTAACTCCAGCAGGCGCTGGCGATCAAGCACTGATCGGCTGGGTAGATGAGAGGTTTCTAGCGAGTTCGGCGGCATTTTTTATGAAAAATGTCTGAAAGTTGGTCGGAGCTGTACGCTAGACGCTGCCTCGGAGGCGCCGCCGGAACCGGAGCTACGGATCTCTGCAGCTCATCCAGAGTTACCATGGCTCTCTTGTTTCCTCGGATTAGCTTGTCAGCTCATGTTAATGTCTTTACTGAGTTGGTAGTCGACTCCCCCTAGTGTTATGGCGCAGCTTTTTGTTTTGCTTTCTGTTGTAATTGTTTGTTTTCTTTGTTTGTGTGTTTTGGAGTTTGCATCATTCAATTGTCTTTGATTACAGTCCTTTTCTTTTGTTGCGTTTTTCTGTTGCAGGGCATTTGGCTGTTTTGTGGTGTGTTCAGCAGTTATGTTTGTACCTGTCGGCCAAAATTTCAAGGCATGGGGGAAGAAATTAACACTCTATATTGAAAATAAAATAAAAATTGCTCGCAAAATCCCATTTATGAGCCCCTTTGCTCTGCTTCCTGCATGTTCATTAACATTTTCCAGCATAAAAGATTTTGACATTCTGTCACTTTCCATTTGAAGATAAAACAAATAGCCACTATTTAATCTGGGTTTTAAACTGTTTTTAATTCTGCAGCATTTATATTTGGGGGAGTTCACACCACCCCTTAAAGATCCTTACACTTTTCATCATCACACTGCGAAAATCTGCAATGAGCAAACCTAGTGGAATATTGACTCTAAGCGATGGGAAACACCAGAATGGCCTTTGGAGATTAATATTCTTTTCAAAGTCAGCCCTCTGGCTATGAAAGATAAAAGTTTGATGTTGGCAGTACAAAGCTTGCCTCTGACAAAAGCCCCCTCGCTTCTTCTTCAGTTAAATATTTCAGTGTTGCTTCGTGCTCTTAGTAGAAAAGGGTTTTAAGATGTGTTGACTGTTTCTGTAATAGAGCTTTGTGTTTGAGAACCAACAGAACTGGCTCCTTACAATAACTCCACATAGATAAACTTAGATACATATTAAGCTACACTTAAAATATGAAAAAGATTATTTAGGTCTCGTTGCCAAGTTTAATGAAGCAGATCATCAGTTGCATGGCCCGTGGCTTTATCTTTTCTATTTCGGTTCAGACTGACTACAAACAGCTACAACAGAAGTGACCCGAGGGCCAAAGTAGACTGGGAACAAGCTGGCAGTATGGGACTGAAAATCACTGGGGCAATACAGTGTCATGATGAAAAGGAAAAACACCCTCTTTTAATTAAAGCACAATGTAAGCAGAACCTTATTATGCAGCAATAACTTGAAATGTCATTCTCTTCATGATTTTTCACTTTCCAAAACATTGTTTTGGAAAGTGAAAAATCGTTGACTGGACTTGACTGGGCCGTTCCAACACAGTGATTGTTTCTTTTTTTCAGCCATTCTGCTCTAGATTTTATGCTTTGTTTGGTATCAACGTTTTATGGATGACCCAGTTTGACCAAGTTTTAGCCTTAGAACAGATTACCTTATTTAAATCTAGAATATTTTGGCATAAAATTGAATTGAATTCAAAAATACTATTAATCCCAAAGGGAAATTAAATGCTGTTGTAACTGAAAAGTGTTTCTTCACAGAGTTTTTGTAGATGGTGATAGTTGCGGGCAGGAAGCATCTCCTGTACCAGCTTTTCTTACAGCAGACTGGAGAAGCCTCTGACTGAAGAAACTCTGTTGTTGTGCAACAGTCTGATGAAGAGGATGCTTTGGGTTGTCCGTCATTTCCTTCCTTTTATGAAGATTCTTTCTTTGCAAAGTCATCTCCAGAGGTTCCCCTGATGAAGGGGGGAAACGGTCTTCTGGCTCATGCTGTGTCCGGAAAAGCAGCTGTAACAACCGGCCGCTCAGCAGAACAGGATTAGGCTTCTCTCTGAATCGGGGCCAAAACAGCTGAAAATTGTGAACAACCCCTCACATCTTTCGTTCTTAATTTTCTCCCTCAATTGATTAAAACTCCTCCCCGTCCCATGAACACAGGCTCAGCAATGAGAATTGACAAAAATACATTCTTAAAATATCAACAAATTAAATCTATAATAAAAAATAAATTCAAGCTCATTAATGGTGGTTTACAAATGCCAGTAAATGTATTAGAGTTCCTTGATCTCAACCCCCCAAAAATTATACAGTGTGCTTGCTGGGTAACTTGGATGATAGCACTTGGGGGGAAAACAGTTTGCATGGCTTTCACTGCCCTATGTATAGCTAAGAAAACTATCCTCAAGAATAAAAAAATAAAAAATCTCCGTATCAGTACAGAGATCTTTTGGCTTGTACTTGTAAAGCTCATTAAGTAGTCCGACGACCCCAAGCGGTCTGGGGGATTGAACCAGCAACCCGCTAATTGCAGGACGGCCTCCCTAACTCCTGCGCATCTGCATCCAGATCAAATCGATATCTCTGGGCTCCTTTGCTCAGCTCTATCACCTAGTTGGAGTCGGGGGCTGTTGGATGTGTCCTGTGGGGCGGGGTGGCTGATTTGGGGGAGTGCGTGGTCTTGGGTGTGTGTGTGTGTGTGTGTGGGGGGGGGGGGGGGCAGAGTGGGATGCCTAGTGGGTCCGGCGCCAGGGTCTATGGCCCCCGCTGGGGTGGGGCTTTGGGGGACTCGAGGCAGCTTCCGGCGGCTACTTCCCATTAATAATTTATCTTTATATATAAAAAATACAGTTAGTTTTAGGCTGGTGACACAAAGGGCACCTTTAATAATAACCAGAATGATCTGGTTATTAACCTTTTTGCATCCCAGAAAAGTCGTCGGGTGAGCTTCTCTTTAAATTAGGTAGGCCTCATTTTAAAATATTGTGCATCTTGTTTTATTTTATTTTGTTAGTGTGATTGTGTCAAGGAGTGTGGTGTGGTGTTATGCAAAGCTTTTTGATCGAAAAAATGATCTGAAATAATTAGTGTAAACCCTTAATGCAGTCAAATTAAGTTGGACAACTGACAGAGGCTCCGTATAAGCTTGTTTTTTTGGTAAGTTTTGGTGGCTTTTTAGCATTATCTTTGAGCTGAAAAAGGACACGTCCACTTATAGCAGATTTTATTTGTTTCAAGTTGCATGTTTCTGTTGTTGAAATCCAAACTGCAGCATTTCATTATATACAATTATCTGTTAGCCCACCTTACAATTATCACCACCAGCCGCCACTGGACATCATGAACCTATACAAACAGGAAGTGCTGAGTGGGCCCTTCTTTTATTGTCTTGAAAGTAGGTTCTAAAAAAAAAAAAAAGGGACAAACAACGGTGTGTACAAATAAATATTAACAGAAATCAATTACCAGAAATGTATGTTTTAACTAGTGGTGGCAAGATGAAATCTCTTGAAGCGCTGAGGCTTTCCAGCCAGTTGCTCAACTCTTGTGTTGAGGCATCAGGATGATGGTTCACTTTGTTCTACTGTGTCATCAAGTGGACAATAAATGAATAACAGGCAGAGGCATTAATTTACATGAATTCGATGTGTGAAGCTTTGAACTGAATAAATTAATGATGTGTGATGGCAATAAACAAATTCTGGCTGTGATCTCAGTATGATCCTAAAATGAAGCTAAAGCGCAAGTTCAATTGAAGAAACTCATCGCCTCTGATGTGAGCCAATCAGCTACGAACCGCACCTCCAAGAAGCCCAATCAGCATCCCGCGCTCATCTTAAAAGCAACTTCAAATCCACGTCTCAGCCTGCTAACCAGCAAGCGCAAACAGCATCACATCATGTCGGATTTCGAATCAGATGTCCGATTCAACCCACCCCCAACCCCTTCTCCACCATCGTAGCTGAGTTAATCTAGCTTCCAAGATGTTCCTCCATCCTCAACCCATCAGAGTGTTTTCGCCCAGTCTTCAGCACTCCCTATCACCTTGTTATTGGTCCGGCAGAAGACCACCATGTTGGGCCCGGTTCTGACAGAGGTTTCTTCCCAAGGGGAGTTTTTCCTCTCCACAGTCGCTTCAAGCTTGCTCATCATGGACAGTTCATGCAAACCTGTGTTTATCAAGTTGGACATCTATCTTAAACAGATCATATGGACTGAACAAACTTCTTCTATCTCCACTCCACCACCAGTTTCAGACCTGGGGGGAACATCCCTGTTCTCATACATCTACTTATGCATATTAAAGTATAATTCAGCATTAATGTTCCTGCCGAGGTCTGAGCGCCAAAGACTTAAATTATTGTGTCAATAAAATCCCTCTAATTGCCATTTCTTTCTCTGTGAGTTTTTCAGATTGAATTGTATTTATGATAGATTAGCTGAATTGAAAGGGAAAGTGGAAACAAATAAGTTTTAAGGGTTGATTTGTGAATCTGCTTATAGTACTTTATAACGCTACTTATAATGACAACGTTTATTTAAGTCTCCTCGAGTTAAAAAAAACTATTCCAAGTTAAAACTGAAAAATTATAAACCTTAGTGGGGAACCAAACCCATGACCCAGTAGTGAAAGTGCCAAAGCTTAACTATTAAAACACATCACATCAGTTATAACAGGTTGATAAAAAAATCTTTTAACGGGGCACAGATGAAGTGAGTCAGGCAAAGGAGCTCTATGCGTTTACATAAGTATGGATAAACAATTTTACTATCTGTTCCAACACTCTTGCTGATTTCCAATCTAAAAATGACACCTAAATGTATCGCAAGTGATCCCAAGACAGCAAGATGTGATGGGGGAGTCAGCAGGGTTTAGCTGCCCCTCAAAATCACGTGCAACCTGCCGACTCACTTCTTGAATCAGTCACATGGTACGGCTGGCTGTCGAGGCTTCAGATGTCACCACTTACTTCATCGTCGCGAGCCCCGATATACGCTTCACAGAAAATCTGTCTGGATTACTCGTCACATGCGCCGAAACATCGACTCACTGGACAAATCACTACTGAGCAAAGTTTTTTTTTTTTTTAAATAAAGTTTATTAAAAGCAGACTCACAGCAGTTTTCTGTGGTGTGGCTCAATATAAGCATAGAAACTCCACAACAACATTTTGCTTTTTAGGCTGCAAACTACATGCTTTTCTTCATTTCCCAAAGACATGGCATTTTCCATTCAACAAGATACATGTTTGTTTTGATAAAAAAAATATTGATTCTGATTTTGATGTTCAATTAACGCAACAAAAAAAAATTCACCTGAGTTTTGGATTTAATTGAACATGAACACAAAACAGACAACTATAATAACTTTTTTTAATAATAAGAGCAAGGTTTTAAGCAGCTCAGTCTTTTAATAGCTTGAGGCCCGTGTTTTCGTCGAAGTCTAGTGGATCTGCTTGTTGTAAAGGTTTAATTTTGTTGTCCTCTCCCCCTTTAAGTGATTTAACACTTTCAGGCTAACATTTTAAACAAGAAATTGCTCTCAGTGCTTTGTCTGGTGAAATAAAGGTTCATATAATCTGTATTGTTATAAAACCTTTAAACATAAGTGTTTCATATAGTAATGATATGTTAAGCTTGATAATTTTTCAAAGGGTTTTATGACTCTAGAGAATTGTATTTACTGGAAGCAAGTGAAAAAAGGCTCTTCACACTGAAATAGTCGCGGCCCCCTCTAGACTCCCTTCTTCCCCCTCAAGCCATCAACACAACCTCCTCTTTTTGTATTGATCCATATAGCACTGCTGGCAGCTGGCTGTATGAACATTTTATGTTGTGTGGCCATAGGGCTACAGATTCCCTTATTGGAATCCACTGATATCAGCTGCCTAGCTCATACAAATACAACCAAAAACGCACATACCTTTCTCTCAGCCCTGCAGCAGCCCATCCAAACTACTGTCACCAGCAGATCAAGCTGGGCCTGATTCTAACAGCTGCACCAGTTGGCCGTAAGGAAGATAGCATACAAAGCTGCCTGGACACCTAAAGCTTTGAAAACGCTCAGGTTTTTGGAGCGATACAAACATAGAACAGAACAAATATACATATAGTAGCTTAACAGATTCTTCTTTCTGCTTCAATTGATCCCTGCTACATGACCCCAGCAATGCAAAACTCAAGGCACGTTTAAGGATATCCAGTATTGAAAAATATTCCTACTTGTCCCCGTTTTTTCACATCACAATCACAAAGTAGCATATAATTGTGAGAAAAATTTTTAAATATTGGATTTTCAACATTTTTTAAAAGCAAAAATCTAAAAAAAAGGGTAAGCCCTATTTACTCTTAAACGCCCAGATAAAATTCGGCACCACCAGTTGCTTTCAGAAGTCATCTCGCTAGTAAGTACAGTGTGGAATTTAACCTCAGCTGTTCTGTGAAGGCCTCAGATGTTTGTTAGTGACCATTAGCAGACACGCAGAATCATAAGGCCCGTTTACACTACACTTTTTTAACCGAGCCGAGACCAGTCCGAGCTCGGTAACCGAGATAACTCTTGTGTGTAAACGGTCAGCAGACTGAACCAGACCGCGCTAACCATAACCGGACCGCGCTAACTGCAGACCAGCTCTTGGGTAGGTCTCGGCCTGGTTCTATTTTATCCCGGTTTCTGATAACGAAGAGCGCATGAGCAGACCGCGTCATCCCAGGCTGCTGCACGTCCCGATTCACACACCCCATTCCAGTAGTAGGCGGAAATTCTCCTCCGGATTGTAGCTTGCCAACCACCGTAAAACAGAAGAAGAAGAAGAAGAAGAAGAAGAAGAAGAAGAAGAAGAAGAAGAGAAGAAGAACAACAACAACAACTAAACAACCTTCTCGACGCTACATTTTAAAGAATGGCTTCAAAAGAGCGTGGTGCGACCTGGGATGACGCCGAGACTGAGGCTGTTATTACAGTTTGGGCGGAGGACGCTATCCAGGCGATGTTGGAGGGCGCTAAGCACAATCATAAAGTGTTCCAAAAAATTTCGGACGAAATGAAGGTGAGGGGATACGACCGAGACCTGAAACAGTGTCGGGAGAAGATAAAAAAACTCAGGATACAGTACAAGAAGGTTATTGATCATAACAACAAGTCAGGAAGAGGAAGAAAATCGTGGAGATTCTATGATGCCATGGATGAAGTGTTGGGCCACCGTGCATCGTCGAGGCCTCCACTGCTTTTGGAGAGCTCTACGCTGAATACCGCAGCAACGAGTAAGTTCCCGAAAATCTTTCATTTTTGATTGTGATGATCAAAAACGACCAAACTCTGTACCTTTTTATTTTTTCATTAATTTCTTTCATTTTCATTGTTAGTAGACGATGATGCAACATCCGACCACGAGCAGCCTGAGAACCTGAACAGCACACAGGATGGTAAGTAGGCTCTACACCATTTCCACATGTATGCTTCTACAACTATTTATGAATTGTTTTTGCTTTTTTGTTACAGAGATGGATGATGACCTATCTATGAATGGGTCAATAGCAAGTTTTGTTTCTGAGGAGCCAGGAGGAAGTCGTGTTGCTGAATTTCCTGTTGATGAGACTCCTGCTGCTGAGGCTCATAAAGTAAATGTTAAAACCAGGAGGAAGAGCAAATTAGTAAAAGCCCTAGATAGCACAATAGAGGCTTTCGTAAACGCTCAGAGACATTCTGATGAACGCTGGTTGGCAGCATTTAAAGAACAGCAGGAGTCGGTCCAACGCCACCAACAACAGCAGCAAGAACAGCACCTAAACCTGATACGAGAAGTAGAAAGAAACCGACTTCAAGTAAGAATGCATTTCTTGTATAACTAAAAAATTTTAATATATGTATATTTAACATGGTCGTAAATGAATATGCTTTTTATTTTGACAGGCTGAAGAGAGATTGAGAAAACAGGAACAGGAACACGAGATGCGACTGATGCAGATGATGGTCCAGCAGCTGCCGCAGCAACCAGCACAACTACAGCCTCTGAACCCTGCATCACATTCTACTTCTTTCCCTAACTTTTCAAACTATGGACCATATCAGTAATTGTACAATATATAACTCAAGATTTAGAAATTTAAAATACATATCATTTTGCATACAAAAATTGTTTCTGTTTTCTTTATTAAGTTTTTCAAAATACACACCACACCAGTAATTTCAAAAACATGTATGAAACTATACTGTAATAAACTATTTACAAAACATGGAATACTTCAATCAAGGTAAGGCTAATTTTGATTAGCAAAGTAACGACACAGAGCATTTCTTATATCGTGGGCATTTTCAATATCAGGATAATTTTCTCCATCAACCACATTGTTACTAGGTGGCTGATTTGCCTCATTGGCCCACTGATCAAGGAAATCCTCTCCTTGGGTCTCACAGATATTATGTAGGGTACTGCAGGCAGCAATGACATTCGGAACATTTGATGTGTTGTTGTCGATTCGCTTCAAAAGCCTTCTCCATCTCCCTTTTAGCCGCCCAAAGGCGTTCTCTACCACCATCCTGCTACGGCTATGGATGAAGTTGTATTTTTTTTGGGCTTCTGTTGTCCCAGCATTTTCTACATAAGGCTTCATCAGCCAGGGTAGGAGAGGGTATGCTGGATCGCCAAGTATAACGGGAGGTACCATCACACCATCGATTTCTGTTTGAAGATGGGGGAACACACCATTTTCCCAAAACTGGTAGAGCTGGGAGTTAACTAAAACACGAGCATCATGAGTGCTTCCTGGCCATCCAACACAGATATCTCTAAACATATACTTGTCATCTACCAGTGCTTGCATATTAATACTATACCAGCCCTTTCTATTAAAATAATCTACTCGGCTCTCATTCGGTGCGACAATGGGTATGTGTGAGCCATCAATAGCACCTATGCAAATAGGGTATCCCCATTTTTCTTTAAATGACTCCATAATATTTGTAGCCTCTATATCAGTGGGTACCTTCACAAACTGTGGTGTCAGATGATAACATATTGCCTCACAAACATCCTTGACAAAGATGCACAGTGAGGCTCTGGATATTCCAAAAAGGTGAGCAATGGTGCGATAGTCTGATGTGGTTCCCAGAAACCATAAGACAGCACCAACTTTCTGCTCCACAGGAATAGGCCGTCGCATCCTGGTTTCTGCCTTGGAGATGTAAGGCCTGAGCGACTCACAAAGCCATTGGAAGGTTTTGTAGCTCATTCTATATAAAAAAAAAATTAATCACAATATTAGTGTTAGTTATTATACACAGTTCTTTGTACATTTCTCACCTTATTAATTCGGTAATCAATCAAAACAAATAGTGTCAAAACAATAGCCTGTCATATAAGAATGGGAGAAAATCAGCTATTTTTTCTGTAATTAGTACCTGAAGTTTTCGATCCATTGCTGAGGGTTGAACGTCTCTCTTACAATATACAGCCACCAGTGTTCGCTCCGCTCTCGCGTCCAAACAGTTCTGTAAGCACAACAACAATAAGGGAGACTTAAATAAAACCGAATAATATATAATAAAACGTGATCAGCTGGTGAATGGAAACAACAGTAGATAAGCCTCCGTAAAAACAGTCCTAAAAATACTAGCTTTCTTACCGTGCCACACGATTTCCGGAGATGATTCTGGTTAGCAGCGTGATAAACCTGAGCGTCTGTTGTTGTTTCCGGCGTCTGTAAACCCGGAGTAGACGTTCGCTCGTCTCATCATCAACTCCCCAAAATCCGACTCTCTCAAGTAGGTTCACCGGTGGTTGCCTTCTTCGCCTGACTCTCCGCAAACGCCGAAATATGACAAGAATACTCCAGCATAACATCCTGAAAGTTACGGGTGCCGCCATTTTGATTTGCTTTGTCCCGCCTTCAATCCCAGAGAGCGGTAGTACCGCAGATCGCCACTAGGAGGCGAGGAGCAACCAAGGAACCGAGATAGCGTTGTGTGTAAACGGTCGTCAGAAACGAGGCTCGGCCTGGTAACTGGACCAAGCTCGGACTGGTCTCGGCATGGCTCGGTTTTTTAGGTGTAGTGTAAACGGGCCTATAACAAACCTCTCAACTTTTATCAAAAGTTAGGAGTGAGATTATGCTAATTTGGGGGCGGGGCTTGTTTGGGGGCGGGGCTAACCGGACCCTGGAAGAGCCGGTGGAGTCAACTTCATCTCATTTTTATCCCACCAGACAATGAAGTAGACATGTATTACTTGTGTTAAAAAGAGAAAGAGACATATTAATACTTTATTGTTCAGTTAATGGATTAAAACATAAATAATGCACAATTGTTCAAATAATACTGAATAAAATTAAGTAGATTTTAATTATTGACCGAATTATTATACTGTTACACATTCATCTATGGGTTGTTTATCATTGTAAATCTATAACCTGATTGGTGAATCAGGCTGAGTTTCATCAAGCCTTTATGATCCCCTCAGCAGCAACACTGAAGCACACAGAGGTTCCCGCTGCGTCTTTACGCACGATCCAGCTGCTGATGTCTCCCTCCTTTCCGCTCAATGCACTTCTAGACTGTTACAGTTTATAACATTCTCATCACCTTTCACAGCGACAGGTTTCTCAGTCAGTCGCCGCGCTGACCAGACAAATCTCTATTGCGTCAGGGCGTCAGTGCTTTCTGTGCGCTCTGGGCGCCCAGAAAGCACCTGCTCCGAGGGAGGGGAGGGGGGGAGAGCAGCAAGCGCGGAGGCACAGAAATACGGTGCATGTAGTTAAAAAAATGCAGAATTAATAAAAACGAAACTTATAAACTGACCAAGTGGCGTTTTAAACTGCATCTGGTTAGCAGAACTGTTTTATGATCCAGCGTGCAGCCATGACTGGTTCTGAATGAATCGGTCATCTCGCAGCAGCTCCGCCCCCTCCCCTCCTGTGTACGCGGTACAGGACCTTACCGGCTCACTTTCACCACTGTTAAGACTAAAATTATTCATAACTCTGATCACTCTTCCTGCTGCTCTGTTAACACGAACTGCAGCAGGAATTACTGATGGCCACAAGCTGTGAAAGAAGCCGAAACAGCTCAGCAGAAGGCGGAGTTTTGTCGTCTGCAGCCCAGACGGGCTTTGTGATTTTTATGCGTGAGAAATGCCATGTTTGCGTGTGAAATGCCATGTGTTGCGTGTGAGCGTGTGAAGTTAGTGAAATGCGTGTGTCACACGGTCAATGCGTGAGAGTTGAGAGCTATGCCTATAAAGACCAAGTAACACGTCCTGGGATAAAATTGAAGGACGTAATGTGGTATTTGATGTCCAACAGAGCAGTGTTCAATCCATCACCTGGAAAACAAAACTGTGGCACAAATGTAAACATGCCAAAATATACAGTAGCTGTCCACCATAGACAAGCTGATCAAGGAAAGCAATAATCAGAGAAGCAGACCAACACCACGCATCACTAGCCTAGTAGAGAGTATCTGTTGATTGAAATATAGTTTTAATTCAGATAAACTGCATTCTATAGTGGTGTCCCTATGTGTTCAGAGTGTGCTGTTAAAAGAATGCCAGTTTTTGAACCACCCTTTCAACTATTGTCCTAATATGAGCTGATATTGGTCTGATATTCACCGGACAATACTTAACAAACCGAGAGTTATTTATTAAACATTGAATAACTTAAAACTGTGCGTAATGGCACAACACAGCTTTGCTTTCTTTAAAGTTGAGTTAACTCCAGCTAAAACATAAAATACTAAGCATGTTGAAACATCTGTGAAAGCCTGTTTTAAAAAGTCCATAAACTTAGTGGATATAAACACACAACTCCCATGAGACTCCCACAGGGGGGTTGCAGGGACGTTTCCTCACAAGAAAACATTTGCAGCACTGTTAGTCAGGTCAGAATTTTCCACGCTTGATATAATACAGTGCAGCAGAAAGACAGATGAGAAGAGAAACAGAACAGTGTTCAATGAGTGCAAGGCCAGTCTTTCCACCTTGGGACAAAATACCACAGTGGCACCACAGCATCAAGAAAAGGTGTATCTCTCTATGTTTTAGTGAAGAATTATCTGTTTTTTCTTCTATCCGGGCAAAAATTCATTTTGTTTGCTCTCCTGTGTTTTGGTGGCATGCTGCAGGGTCATTCATTGATCTGCAATTCATTCACATTCAAATTGTCCTCCTGATCTATGCCACTTACTCCTCCATATTTTGATCAATGACTCACTTTGTGTCGCCTCTGTGTGGTTATTGAGAAATAAGCCCGGTGAAAGCCCAGAGAAATGCTTCCAGGCAGCTCACTGACAATGGCTGTGGGAGCATGCAGGAGGCATGAAACAAAAAACAGTCACAGAATAATCACCTCCTTCAGCTTTTGTTGTCACAAACTAAATGAGGCACACATTTACCTATAACGCCATTTCCAAATGACATAAATATGAGATTTCCACTCACTAGTGTTCAGATGATAGATTATCCTGCTCTCCAAGTGGCAATTTAAGTCACTAAACACAAAAGCAGGTAAATGTGCTCATCAACTTCAAACCGTAGCGCTTATATGACTCCGAAGAATATTCAGTTTGATAGCAGCTGCTAAACTTCAAGAGTCTGCAATATTGCCCTGGCTTATTCCACCAGTTTTCTGTTTGCAGAGAAAATTGCTGATATGGGTTACAAATGGCTGCAGAGTGATAGAGACAACTGCGCCGATATCCCTGATCGCATTAGCTGTGCCATCTGTGTAAGGAAATTGGTTGAAGAGCTTTAAAATGTAAATAGCAAACAGAGCTCGCTTATAATGTTATGTTCAAATAAACTGAAAGCTTAACAATGTCAGGGATGAACAAAGAAGCACACATAATGTGGATTCTACATATGGCTTGTTAAACATGACACAAAACTGCCTTTTGTTTGATCTCTTGTCGTTCTTCTAGAATTTAATTTTATGTCCATCACTGGCATTCAGTGGTGGTTCTTGCTTGAATGATGCCCTGGTCAATCTGAGATTAGGGAATAGGGGCAGGGGTCAAAAGTGCAAACAGTTTTCAAGAATCTCTGGAAGGTAGAACAATGTATTTCAGGTTAGATCAGTCTGAATATTTCAGATATTGAACTAAAGATGATCAAGTGTCTAGTCCAATGGATGGGTTTAACATTTAGACAATAGCATAGGATATAAAGTCTTGAAATTCTAATACTTTTCCAGACTCACTTTTTTTGTAATCAATGGCTATATTATTCCAGACCTTTAAAGATATGTGACCCCTTTACAAGAAAAGCAATGAAGAAAAATATTTGGGGGTGAAACTGACATGTCGGTTTTACCACAATTACACAAGCTGCCCCCATGACTGTGCCATTCAGGGCTGTGAGCCATGTCGCCACTGCTGAGATTAACCACCAAATTTTAAAGAATAAAACTGTTTCTGTGAGCAGTTCTTCACCCAAAGTCTTCACAAAGTCATCCCTTTGAGTACTTGGAGGTGCTAGGACAACTTTTGAACCAGAGATGTAGTGAGAGAGAGTTCTTGGAGATGCAGGGCTATTGTCGAACCAGAGGTGCAGTGAGGGGGAGTTCTTGGAGATGCAGGGTAGCTGTCGAACCGGAGGTGCAAAGGTAGCAGGAGAACCAGCAGCAAAGCGGAGAGCTTACTTGGAGCACAGGAGTAGCAGGAGATCCAGCAACTAAGCAGGGAGCAAACTTGACTGACAGACGTGGAGTGAGTGGAGACTGATGAGACCAGGACTTGACAGGCGTGGTGGGACCCAACAGTCTGTTGGGTCCTCATGTGGTCTGGGAGAGCATTCCACAGCCTGGGAGCAGTTGAGCAGAAAGCCTGATCTCCCATTGTACGGAGCTTCGTCCTTGGTGGTTTCAGCAGATATGTTGCGGTAGATCGGAGGGTGCGTGTTGAGGTCTGTGGGGTGAGAAGTTCCTTGAGGTAGGGTGGGGCATCACCATGGATGCACTGGTGGGTAAGGAGGGAGACCTTGTACTCAAATCTGAGTGGGACAGGAAGCCAGTGAAGTGATTTGAGTATGGGGGTGATGTGGTCATGTTTGCGCACCCTCATCAGGATCAGAGCAGCGCTGTTTTGTATGTACTGCAGCTTCTGAAGGCTTTTCTCAGGGATCCCGATGAGGAGCGCATTGCAGTAGTCAAGCCTGGAGGAGACAAAAGCGTGGACAAGCTTTTCCGCATCTGTAGGAGTGAGTGTGGGACAATGTTTGGCAATGTTTCTGAGGTGGAAGAAGGAGGTCTTCCAGAGGTGTTTGAAGTGAACCTCAAAGGTCAGATGAGAGTCCATTTTAACACCCAGGTTAGTGGCAGATGTTGAGAGTGGAAGAGTTTGTCCAGAGAAGGTGATGCTGGTGATGTCAGATGACCGAACCTGGTGTGGAGTGTCGACTAAGATGGCTTCAGTCTTGGAGCTGTTTAGCTGAAGAAAGTTTTTCTTCATCCACGCCTTTACCTCCTCCAGGCAGGTGGTCAAAGTTGATGATGGCAGGGCAGCAGAGGGTGTTGGGTTTGTCCTGAGGTAGAGCTGATGACATGGCCAAGGGGGAGCATGTACAGAATAAACAATGTGGGGCCGAGCACTGAGCACTGAGCCTTGAGGGACACAATCAATAACCCTTTTTTTACTTTTGTGTGTGTGTATCCCAAAAAAACCCAACCAAAAATCAATTTCTCTGAAACCTCTAAATAATATCCAGTGAAGACAACTGCCTCAAAGCTGCAGTACGTAACTTTAGTATGAATGCATTTTTTATTTGTTAAAACTGTCCCTATGTCCTGACAGTAAAATATGAGATAGATAATCTGTAAAAAAAAAAAAAAAGTCAAGCTCCTCTCCTCCCAGTGGTCCTACTTCCACTTGCAGAAATATACCGCTCCTGGTCAGAAACAGTCAAACAGAGCCAGGAGGAATGTCTGGCTGTTAGCAGTGTCAGTCACTCATGTATGCGCTGATCACACCCTTTCCCCACACAGCGCTACCCTGATTCAAGCTCAAGATTGCCGGTGGGCTGCAGCTGTGTGGACAAACGATGGAGAAACAATCTGTTTTATAGGAAAAATGCCAATTTCTGGAGTTGCACCTGCTCAGAAAACAAAGACAGGTAAACATTGGAGCATCACTGCAGGCTCTGCTGTGGAGCAGGAGCAGTGGAGGTAGGGCTGTAGTGTAGCAGAGAGCAAGCCTAAGTCCACGGTTTTCTCAAAACTCCCTGCTGCAGCTTTAATAGAAATCTTAGTATAACTAAAGCTTTTCCATAATCTTAGATGTTTGAAAAAACCCTCAACAAACAGCACACAGGATAGATCAGGGATACAGTTCTGGGAAATTTATATCAGGGTTAAATTATAAAATAATATAAATGCTTCGTTATGCTGCAGCTAAAATTCTGATAAAAATCAAAATGAGAAATCACATACAACATGATACAATTTGATAGGGTATACCTTTACTGTCTGAACAAGTCTGAAATTTGTCTTCCATCACCACAGTGTTATTAACAGACAGTGTTCAATGAAAAAAACAACAACAGGAAAACAGAACTGCAAGAAGCATGTAGGGAAAGAACCAGAAGCTAACTGAGCCGACTAGGAGAACTAAAATGGAGCAGGTGATCGGTTAACAGGAGGATCTGACAGGGTTTGTCCTAGATTCTGTATACACAGGGAAGGAGAGGTTACTTATGCAAGGAACAGGTGAGAATATTTAACTGAATGTGGAGCAGCTTTGGGTGAGCATGGACTGAAGCAGTAAGGGAGAATGGTTGGAATATTACAAGGGGAACAGAAAGAAATGACTGCTCATGGGAAGCACATGGATCAATGGCACTACAATTACACACAAGAAAGCACAAAGACAAATCTAAACTCAAAGTGTAAAGCACCATAACAAGGTGCTTGTGCTGTCTTTTTTTCTCCCACAAGGAGACAGAATTTTAATAGCAATTTTGTTAAGCTCTGAGCCCAGACCCATTTAGCTGAGTTCTGATACCTTAAATCTGCAACAGAGCTTTTCAGGATTGGTTTTCAAGGCATTTTGTGCAAATAAGGTGGTTTACCTGACAATCTTTTTCATGCTTCCTTAGCCTTCTGTCTTTGATCCCTCTGTCACTCTGTTGTCTATCATCTCTCTTCTGCTCTGGCTTCTACTAAAAGCTATTTCTTACCCATTCTCTTCATCTCATCCATTTGCTTGCTTTCAATGCTCTATGCGTCTAATGCAGACTGACATTTAAATACTCCCCATCCATCTTTACCCTTGCTCTTTGACTAAAAGACTTTTTGGCAAACTCTATTTCAGAAAATGTATAGCTCTGAAATGTCTGGTACATTTCTTAGCAATATTTACACTGTTGCTTAGGAAAACCGTTGAAATGGTTTTGTGGAACTAATGTATACTCTGTGCTCCTTTGGAAAAAGTATTTGCACCCTTACAGATTTTTCTTGGGTTTTTGCTTTTTTTTGTCCCACTAAAATTTTTTAGATCATGAAAACATGCATAAATACAAAATGCAATTTTCAAATGGTAGTTTCATTAAAGAAAAGAAATCCATCCAAACCAACCTGTCCTAATTTCAAAAAGAAATTTTTGTTATTAGATTTGACTGGAGCTGTAGGGATGGCATTAATTCTGCTCTCTATCAGCAAATATCAAAGGTATTCACATCTACTACTCAAGTAGAACTATAGATACTAGGGTTTAAAAATACTTTTGTAGAAGTAGAAATATCAATGCAAACCTTTTACTCAAGTAAAAGTATAAAAGTACCAGATATAAAACTACTTAAAGTATTAAATTAGAAGTATATCAAGCTCCATCATATATCAGAGATCTGATTAGCCCATATATTCCTAACAGAGCACTTCACTCAGACTGCAGGTCTGCTGGTGGTTCCTAGAGTCTCTAAAAGTAGAATGGGAGGTAGATCCTTTAGCTATCAGGCTCCTCTCCTGTGGAACCAACTCCCAGTTTTGGTCCGTGAGGCAGACACCCTGTCTACTTTTAAGACTAATCTTAAAACTTTCCTTTTTGATAAAGGTTAAAGTTAGAATGGCTTAGGTTACCCTGATATATCTCTGTAGTTATGCTGTTATAGGCTTAGGCTGCTGGAGGACATCAGGGTCTATTTTTCTCACTCTGAGTTCTCCTACTGCTCTCCAATTTGCATTGTTTGTTGTTATTTTAACTTTCAACTTTTTGTTCTCTGTCTTTTTTCTCTTGATAGTGGGTACACCTGGTCTGGTGTTCTATTAGGTGTGACATCATCCAGGGGGGCTGATCATCCGCTGTTACCATATAATATAGAAAGGATTCCTGGATCAATGTGTGCTTTTTTTCTGTCTCTGCTCTGTCTTCTCTAACCCCCAGTTGGTCGAGGCAGACGACCGTTCACACTGAGCCTGGTTCTTGTTCTGCTGGAGGTTTTCCTCTCTGTTAAAGGGCAGTTTTCCTCTCCACTGTCACTTCACGAATGCTCAGCATGAGGGATTGCTGCAAAGCCATCAACAATACAGACAACTGTCCCAGTGGCTCTACACTCTTTCAGGAGTGAATGCTGCTTGTCAAGACTTGATGTAATGTACTGGGTTTCCTTAGAGAGGAAACTTTTTGACCAATCTGTCTGATTTGATTGAATTAGACTTTGTAAAGTGCCTTGAGATGACATGTGTTGTGAATTGGTGCTTTATAAATAAAATAGAATTTAATTCAATTGAAAGTAATCCCCCCTCCCCCATCCATTACTATTATTGTATAGTATGATGTTAATATAAAAAAATGGGATTGACTGTTTCACCCTCATATATGTCCATTATAAATGAACGATTTTGTACAATGCCAATATATTAAAGGTCCATATAGGTGCAATACTGAGCATCAACATGGATTTCATGGAGCAGAAAATCTGATGTCTGGTTGTCTATAAATATTGGTGCAAATAGTCAAACTTCAGAAAGATGTTATCAATAACCTTTTACTTATTATTGGAATGTATATGAACATCCAAGCATAGCTAAAGGAATTCATGAGGGCAACAGATGTAAGATAACAAAACTGGACACGAAAATGAGTGCATTACCCTCGTATAACAATAACCCTTGTATGGTTGTCTGTATACAGTAGACAGTGTTGTCAAAATGAATAATTAATCGAAGCAGTTAATAAAAAAAATAACAAATGAAAATAACTAATAATCCTAAACATGCAATGTTCTTCTACGTTTTGTTCTTCTTAAGTTTTTGTTGCGACGCTTGGCAAATAACTTGGTGTAGTACTGCCTCCAACCACAATCAAAATCACGCTATTCGGGTACCGTTATTTATCTGAATATTTTTTATAAATCGATTTTTCAATTAAAATTATTTTCAAAATGTAAGTAGTAGAAAGTACAGATAATTGCATGAAAATGAATGGAGTACAAGTAAAAAATAGGTTAAAAGATAATTACTCCCCTAAAGTTTAAATAACCAAAATTTCTACTTAACAAAGTATTTTTACTTAATTACTTGACAACTCTGGCAAATACCAGGATATTATCTGACCGTGGGTTAATGACCCTTATGGTAATGCTCAGGTGGGTCAAGTTGAAGCACAGTGATCCAAAGCACACTATCAATTCTGCCTCCGAATGGCTTAAAAAAAAGCAAAATCAAGATTTTGGAGGCTTAGTAAAAGTCGGTCTTAACTGGCCTTAACTTATACACAAAATGCCAGGCTGGTTAGGATAGAAGACATCTCTAAGTGGGCAAATACTTTTTCACAACCATGTAAGTTTTTCTTCTTTGTGCAAAGACGGAATTCAGACATGTGTGAGAAACAAATGTTTAAAGAACTTACAAAAGAGTACTTTTTGAAAGGTGGAAAGTGCATTTACTTTACTCACTAATAGCATTGTGGCAGTAATTAAAAAATAACTTAATGGCCTGTTTAATTGTTAGACGTTATTTGAATTGCTGTTGTTGTTTTTCCCCATAAAACTTCTTTACACCGGAAAGCCATCAGCTGAAGATCAGTGTAATTGCTATGCTGAGCAGCGTTCTCGCGTGTCGCATCAAGAGTATTTGCATACTGAAACAGCTAGATTTCCCCCTGGCATGATTAGTCAGTAAGCTGTTGCTGCGACGCCACCACAAAGAGACAGCAAGCATCAGTCCAATGGAGGTAGTGACTCTTGCAATATAAGCTTATCTATTTCACTATTTATTTTACTTCTCATGAGCTGAATCAAAGGGCTTCAGGTTAAAGATTAAGTTGTTGGGCTGCCTTAAATTTTTATATCCCAACATTTCAAGAACATTTTTAATAATATCAAAAAATAACTTTACCATGATTGATTTCCAACCTCTGCTTTGAAGTATGTGAAATAAATGTGTACAGGCTTGCCAAGAGTGCTTTAAAATCTAATAAAAAATTAATAGACTGCAGAGTACTTACTATTAAATCAAATTTAATAGAGAAATGACAGCCGGTCGATAGAGGATAGAATCAAAACTGTCTAATCCGTTATCTATTTTTATAGATGGGGAATCCATCCCAGTCAGTTACAGAAGGCTGTGTAACAAACACACTCTGTTAAACACATGACACAAAATAAATAAATAAATTTCACTCGGTATCAGTGGCATGGGATGATAAGTTAAGTGGGGCACAAAACTCAACACCTATTAGCAGCAACAATTTTTTTTGTGATGCATACAACCTGACATTGATCAATTCTACATTAAACAGATACATCAGCATAAACCAACACACTAGAAAATCCATTTTATACAAGCTAAATGTAATGACATTTTTATACATAAAATTACAAATAAAGGCTCACTCATATTGTTCATTTATTCAACAGGAAAGATTCACATCAATCCTTCTATGAGCTAGCAAGAACAACCAACACAAGATAAATATTTGGTTTTACTTTACATTTTCCTATGTTTTATTTTGCTTAAATTTTCCTACATTTTATTCTGATTTTTTTGCTTGCTTTTATTTGTTTTTTTATTTTTCAATGTTTTAATAATCTAAAGCACTTTGCATTGTCCTTGTACTGAAATGTGCTATACAAATAAATTTGCCTTGCCTAGATGGCCGCATACTTTCCTGCAGAATATAAATGTAACGTGTGCAATTCCAATATTTTGATTGGACGATCCGAGCTTGGGGCCAGAGGATTTGTGCTCCACAGCAAGCCCAACACACTCTCACTGTGATTTTAGATGTTTATTATTTAAACAAACGTTGGTTGGCCGACCCCAATATCGAGACGCTTCATGAGGATTTAGCCTACTGAGCTTGTAAGTATTCTGGCAGACTTAGACTTAGACAATTTTATTGTCATTTTGTATGTACAGAGTGCATACAGAACGAAATTTTGTTGCATACAGCTTACGACAGTGTAATGGGATTTCAGGTGGAAAAAGGCAGCATTACAATACAATATAAAGTGCAGCAGTGATCAGATGTAACAGTGCAGGAGAAAAACAGTGGGCAAGAACAGTGTGCAGAGGATGTTCAACCATTGTTTATGTGCAAAAATAATGGCGCAAAAAGGCATTTGTATGCAAAGGTATTGTGCAGTGCAAATAATATGTGCAAAAATGCAGTAAACGTTGAGTTGTGTACTATTTAAATTGATAATATACAAACAAACAGATGACACAAATGTTTATAACAGAATTGTATTGGTAAGGGAATGGGTCTTTTGTACAATGTTGCTCAATAAAGAACAATCAATTCCCACTGATTACTGTGAACATAGAGCTCCACAGCGACATCTCGCTGGGCCAGGCCCACTGGCCCAAATGCAGAGATGCCACAGCTCGGTATAAAGAACATGATCCATGGAAGATATGTCCATGTTGGCGTGGTATCAACACAGCTCAAATTTGATACCTGAGTACATACATTTTATAGTAAGGAGTCAGAATATAATATTTAGTCATACTTTCTGAGAGTTGCAGGTATAGGGAGGGTTTTAAATCTGCTCCGTGTGGAGGTGACCACAAGAAAGAACTATGTCTGATGCAGGAGTGAATGTGGAATAAATGAGTGACAACTTCTCTTCAAATATAAGAATTTATTAATAGAAATAATTCAACTTCAAGTCAAATATATTTCAATCAAAAACTCTTCTTTGTTAGGTTAATGAAACTTAATAAAAATTACAAAGCAAAATCATGGTTAAAGGAAACTAATGAACTATGAAGACACAACAAAGACAAATAAGAATGGCTAAAAACCTACACCATAAAAATTATTCAGTGATTTTAAATTTCAGTGTGGATATTTAGAGAACATCTTAAAGAATTTGGAATGAGATCAAACTAGCTTTTAAACTAATTTAGAACAATAATTGGCATGTGTTCAACCCATGCACCGTATAACTCAAAGGCTTAGATAAAAAATTATTTTAGAAAATAATGTTCTAAAGAATGATTTGCCAAGTTAAAAATCAATAACCTTTAGGGCACTTGATTTTAATTTTATGTAATTATTTTTCTCACAATAATACATTTTAATTTGTAACTCTTAAAATATCAAGGGGAACTTTTAAAAGATCGACGAGCAACCGTTATATTGGAAGTGCATCAGGGATGTAGCTAAAAATACAAGATATCTGTGTTCACAGCTTTTTCTTCCACAAAATACCATTAATCAACATTGATATTTCTTATTAATGTTCTACAAATACATGTGGCATTAGCGGAAGATTGCAGAGCGAACGAAAACAGATCCCATGTTTAAACAAACTGTAAGTAGGATTAACTTAGCTGATAGCGAGCGGTTAATATTATCTAACGGACATCAGGAAGCTTGTTTAAACAGAATTTTAGTCATATTTCAGTAACAAGGAGCTTGTTGCTGTGGTGGCTGACTGCTTTAGTGTCTGATTTTGATGAAAGCAGACTGTAGTTAGCTTTGGTTCCAGTTTGAAGAAATACTTGTCTATTTTGGCACAGACAATGCAATGTTGTGGAAGAATATTTTCTGCTGCTTGAATGTTTATTGTAATCATTGTGTGATGGTAACAGGGACTGGTAAACTGCTTTAATGTAATTTATTTTTTACATAAATTGAAAAAAAATGTGGATTCAACAAGAAATAATGGTATACAGAGTTTCAGTTTAAATGTGAAATGGTGCACTAGCAGACATAAATATTAAGTATTTATCCAATTCAATTAAATTTAGTTCACTTATAAGGGGGCAGTGTCATGTTGCTGTGATTCTGTTCCTTTTTTTATGTGTCCTGTCTGGCAGCGTAGCATTGAGAATTACTGTCTTAATACCAAAGAGAGCACAACAGATTTTACTTTCACAATTGGAGCATTACTGCTTTCTCCATAGTGCTCTGCTTGATTGTATATGCATAAAGCTTTATTATATTTTATTCTGGGACTATTTCATGTTCAATGGACACAGAAACCGAAGGTAGAAGAGAAAAAAAAAAGAAGAGAAAAAGATAAGACAAAATGCTAAAAGGGAGAAAAGGTGAAACGAAAAAAAGAGGAGAGGAAAAGGAGAGAACTAGATAATATCTTCAGAGTCTGCTTCCATACCTGCAAAGAGAGATATAAGAAGAACAGCAAAACCAACTGATAAAATATTACAGGTACGAACAACCAACTCCCTGATAACAGCACTGAAAATACACCGACAGATGCCGGGGAAACCAGAACCCCAGACGGCGTAAGGGACCCTCAGAGCAAAGGTGCCCAAGAGGGGCCAAAACAGAGAAAGTTGCCTCCTTCATCTCAGGGAAGAGCAGAGAGGAGCCCCAGGAAACCCTGAAGCTGCCGGGAGCCACGGGAACGAGCCTGCCGGCTCCACCAGCAGCCAGCTACAGCGGAGTGGATCCATCCATGGGCCCAGAGTCCCGAGGCCCAGGCACGACAAAGCCGCTGCCAGGTGGGAGCTGGCGCACACCATAGCAGCCAGGTCCGGACACCGAGTACCACCAACGTTCCAGCGGGTCAAGGTGCCAGCCAACAGAGGAGAGCTGGATAGAGGGATAGGCTCCGCACTTAGTGGAGCCCACGACCCGGTAGGTGAACCCTATCATCAGGATTGGGGGCAGTGATCACCATAACCCGACCCACTCGGTCCATACTCTGGCCCTAACCTCCACCGCGATCCCAGCCCAGACGACCGACGGGCTCATCCACCCGGAGATGGGGCCAACAGGAAGGGAACAAACAGAATATAAAACTAATGTCAGCAATAGCTGCAGATGATACACAATTGGAGAGGAGTTGTATACCAAAAGTTACTTTAACAATTTTTGGCCAGGGTAGAGTCACTGACTTTAGACTTTACTTTATTAGGTCCCCGAAGGGCAATTCATTTGCAGCAAGTAATAGTAGTAATAATAGCAGCCATCACATAATCACACAAACAATACAGACAATATACAAGACAGAAGGATAAGAAGCGACTTATAAAAGTTAAAGGAGATCAATCTAAAACACATTTGCAAAAGATAAAAGACTGGACCTAAGACTTGAAGTAAAAATGAACGATAAAAGCTGAAATTGAAGATAAAATTAAAGATAAAGTGCAGCAATTAGATAGTAATCTTTTAAGGCCCTGACTCTACAGTTTGTTTAAAAAGCCAGTGACTTTCAGTCTGTTGGTTTGATTTTTCTGCATTCTTTACCGATGCTCTCCAAGCGGTTACGGTTTTTCAGATTCAGCAAACCAAACCAGCAAAGAAAGGAAAAGGTTAGAACAGATTAAATAAAAAACAACTATAAAACATTTTCATAAAAACACAGTCAACATTAAAACTCCTCAACGTTCGAAGAAAGTCCATCCTCTGGGGGGCTTTTCTGCACAGTGCATCAGCCTGGTGCACTGTGCAGACAATAAACTGACTCAAATGTCAGTTTATTGTCCATCACTGCGCCCAGGTACTTGTACTCTTGCACCATTTCCACTGCCTGTCCGTTTACTGAGACAGGAGAGAGAGGGGAAGGATCCTTTCTGAAGTCTGTGCACATTTCTTTTTGTTTTGGACACATTAATGTGCAAAAAGGAAGACTGGCACCACTCGAGAAAATCCTGCAGGACCAGAGCATGGCCAGTAGGGGCATCGCCATTCAACAAGGACACAATGACAGAATCGTCAGCAAATTTAATAATGTGATGATTGTCATGCTGACTTTGGCACATGTTTGTGCATAGAATGAACAGAGGTGATAAGATGCAACCCTGAGGCGCACCAGTAAAGGACACCACAGCACCGGACAGAGAGTCATTTACTTTACTTTGCTGGTGGAAGGAGTTAAAAGCAGACGAGAAGTCAATGAAAAGTTACCACACAAGGGTGTTTGACCCCTCAAGGTGAGTGAGGGGTCCACCCCTCTTGCTGCTCAGTAGGCGAACTGGAGTGGATCCAGCATCGACTGGAAGCAATTCAGAAGTTAACATTTGATGATTTTCTCAAAGGTTTTCATAATGAGAGAAGTCAGTGCTATGGGCCTGAAGTCATCTAGCTCCTTAGGTGACTTGGATTATGCTACGGGAACCAAGACAGAACATTTCCAGATATTGGGTACTTTTCAGAGCTCTAGAGATTTATTGAAGATACTGTATAACAAAAGACATCTACTAAATGCTCCGCACAATTTTTGAGAACTGGATACAGACAGTAAACTTTACTTCACTTCGGTTCCAAGGTTTTCTTTGAAATGGAGTCTTTTACTCGGCCAGTGAGATCAAGTTCATGCGCACGGTCCTCCCCTATGCAGCCTGTGGAGAAATACTACTACACGCTGAGTTTTATAGCTTTATGACATCATTGGGATTCCAGCTCCTCCTTCCTGGGAGCTGTCATGAAAATTTGTTAATACTGCGCATTCTGTGATTCCAAGTTATTCCCAGTCCTATTTGTTCTCTGTGTGTAGTTAAGTCCTCGTTTCCTCCTATGGCTAGGCCTAACGCCCCCACTTAAAGCAAGATATATGCATGAAGCATTAATCAACATTAATGTTTCATAATTGTAAAGAAAGGGAAACATTGTGATTATGCAGAAAAATCTAGAAATGTTATTTCAGCAAAATAATGTGCATGTCATCCAATGAAATTTTGCTAGAAACATGAAAAATCGTTTGTGCAAAGTGTAACAGATCAGCATTATGAATTAAACTTTTAAATGTGCCTTGATCAGCACCAAGATCCATTACCTGGGATTGGTTTGGGATGTCTCTACCTCACTATATAACTATTCTTAGGTTTACATGTCTTTGTTTTCCTTTATTCTTTTTGTCTGTGTTGGCTTTTTCAATGTCATTTTATACCTTTGTGACAAAATGGAATGGAAAACAAAATAGAAGTTGCTGTCTAATAATTTGTATCCTAGAAATTATGAGGTAAGGTGGCAGATGTGTTTAAATAATTTCTCCTCTCTTTTAATTGTCAGATTTAAAGGGCCAGTGACAGAATGCTTTTCCCTTAATTTTCCCAACATATTACATTTTGTGCTCATTTTCTCATTGTTGTACTGATGCTTTGGCAGGAGATGATTAAGCTGTAGAAACAAAACATGTTAAAAATAGAAAACACTGGGTATTACAAAAATATCAAAGCTAGGCTTAGAGAGCATTATTTTACATCTTTAAACCATTCACATAAACTAAATGGGTCATGGCAATGAAGCGAGGTATGTGAAACATTGCATGTAAGAGTGGGCTCCCACAAATGGATTTACTTTAAAGAAATTTGGACTGAAATGTACAAAGGTTCTGTCTCAGTAAACAGTACATACTTTCGGCTTGTTCACAACAATCAGAGCTTTGGATATCTTCTGCTTTATTAGTTAAAATCAGTAACTGTCACGTCCAACACGTCCAGCCAATGTTTCACAGCTGTTGGCACTGATATTTATAAAGTAGCACATCATTTTCTGACGTGCTCCAACAGAAAATTTGTTTCTTGCAGGCTGTCTTTGGGGATATTTCATTCCTGCCATTCATGTCTTCTGTCTGAGGCAGACACAAAAGACCCATTAAACCATTTTCAGAGTGCATAAAGAATCCTTTGAAATGTAAACATGAAGCTGCATGTAAACAAAGCCGGGATTGGGATACTAGTTCATGTTGTTTGCATAATTAGATCAAAGAAGCTACACGATGCTGCTAAAACGCTTGAATTTGTAGCCGCCAAAAGCTCGTTTTTGTCTTTTGTTTTCGACAAGGCACGCTGAATGTGAGGCTGGTTGCAGCTGCAGCTGCTGTGAGCAGTAAAACATGGATAACTGGGTGCTGCTGTTGAAATAAATTGCATCATGCCCCCCTCAATGTGCCATACCCTAATTTATGGATTCAGTGCCTTGATTAAAAGTTGAAGTGCTACAGAGCTTTTACATTTTCTTACAGTTAAAAATCTGAAAAGTTTGGGGTGCATTTTATTTCTACTCTGAAACCCTAACATACAATCTATGTCAAGCAGCTGCCTTCAGAAGTCGCCTACCCAGTAAATATACTCCGCCTTTGATTAAAGTCATCTAAGTATAAATTCTGCAGGTCTGTGAAGGCCTTAGAACTTTGAGAACATTAGTGAACAAACGGCACCCTGAAGACTAAAGAAAAGGGCAGATGGGTCAGGTATGATGTAGTGTTGTTTGGAGGGTTAGGTTATAAAGCAACATCCCAATCTTTGAACGAAAATACTCCACCAAATTAGCACAGCGCATTGCGAATACACAATATCCAGCCTATAAAGATAATAAGCCCCAAATTTGAACTCCTTAAGGCAGTTTAGGACACATCAGTCTCTTCTTCCCTCTCAGCTTCTCTCTCTCTCTCTCTCTCTCTCTCTCTCTCTCTCTCTCTCTCTCTCTCTCACACACTCACTCACTCACACAAACACACACACACAAATACTTGGCTAGGGCAGGCAAAGAGAAACTGAAACTGTGCATTATTAGTTCAGCCTGATCACTGATTCAGATATTTATCCCAGTGGATTATTTTATCCTTAGAAATATTCAAGACATTCTTGCACACACAATAATACAAACATTATTTGTATATTTGGTTTTATTTATAATTTCTTTGTGGTTTTATAATTTCAACCATTTCTCTCAGATTACTTTGGAGTTGATGCCACACAGTAATGCTTAATAGTAGCAGGGTGCAAAACAATGACCGCTGAAGATGCGGCTTAAAGCCACCCCCCCAGGAGTTGTTCATCAACCCTCTGGCCTTACCGGGTCTGTGGTAAACCAACAGGTGTACAGTGGAGCAGAAATAAGGCGGGGCAAATAGCGGTGTGGTGTAGACAACAGTGGTGGAAAAGGGGAATTAGTGGCTGAGAAGGACTTGGGAATGAGGTGGGATCAAATTCAGCAGGGCAAAAACTCAGATCAAAGCTTAAACATTAGTAGAATTGAGCACTTAAAATCTAGAACTAGACTAAATCGTGAATCTGCAGGAAGTCTTAAAATTTAGTATTAATACAGTTTTCATCCATTGTGAGTTTGACCTGTTTTTCAAAGAATAATGGACCAAACTATCCATTTCAATGTGTGTAAGGCTGAAAGAGACATGCCGAAAAATTTGCAGCTGTAATTGCAGCGAAAGATTGTTCTACAAAGTATTGTGTCTGGGGGGCTGAATGTATATGCACACACCACTGTTTTGGAAATACATGTATTTCTTTCCTTTCACTTGACATCTATACTCTACCTTTGGGATACTTTTGAGTTGGCGTATGGCATAACATTTGAGAAAAGTAATCTGAGTCTTGGTGTTTAATGGTCAAAAATGAGAAAAAAGGTTTAAGGGGTTTTAATGCTTTTGCAAAACACTATAAGTGTGACTGTAAAGGAAGTTCAACTTTTTGCTGTGCTGCTTCTCGGTCTCGGGATGTTCTGAGAGTATCAATAGATCCAGCTTGTTGCAGTCTGGGTTTTTCATGTGTACACATTGCTGAAACTTCAGTACCATGTGCAGTATGCATGCTGCTTTTGTCTGAGCCTGTAGCTCATTAATGTCCGAGAAGCCATTGATTACAGTCAAGAAGCAAAAATGCTTCCTCTTTTCACTCTTTTGATTAAATAATACTCACAGAACGTCTTGATTCTTTGTCATACTGATGCGTATCTAGGCTTGTATTAAAAAGATAGAACACAAGGAGAGTCATCAATGGAAAACCTCCTCTTCATATTCCCTACCCACTGTGCCCACACAACCTCTACAGAGCACAAACCACCAATAAGACCTGGGTACAGAACTCTAACGAAGCCCCCACGCAAAACCTGCTCACTGGCAAATGAGCCAGAAATGTTTTCTAGCTTCAGGCTTTGCTTTACAATGTTCACTCCACTGCACATGGGCATTAGTGTTTATTCTGCTGGCCCACCCGCGAATGCCTGCTCAGCCAACACGCTGTACATAGTGTTGATGCTGCACAGATATGTTTCTTTTCTTTTCTTTAGAAAGCTTTGCAAGAGCTGCTCACTTTTAATGCCCTCATTAAAATGAAAAACCACAAGTGCTTAAAGAATGCATGTGTGACTGAGTAATTAAGAGCTGTACAAAAGTGCTTTAGGTGGTCAAGAACTGAAACAAGTTTTAAAATATTTCATACACTTGCTATTGTTCTTACTGTTGTCAGAAATAATGTTTATTTTATAAGTACATTTGCAACTGTGTGCATTACGATTTGTTCATTTACATTTGAAAAGACAAAAACAAAAGTACAACAAACAAAATGTCCACATTATTTAACCCAATTACCTCTTAAAACAGAACAAATAAGAAAAAAAAATTCACACAGACAAAAAGAGGCAATTAGAGAGATTTATTGACATAAATTAGAAAAGTTCTTTGGTATTCGGACCCCGGCAGAAGACGAGAAAGCTGTGAATGTATATGAGCTTGGATGTTCATTTTAGGATTAGTGAAGTAATCCACTCCGGGGTCCGGATACTGGTGATGGGGGCTGTAGGGGAGAAGTAGTTAGGTGAAGTTCGAGGGGGTGAAGGAGGAGATGGGGTGGAGGAAGGCTGAAGCTCAGCTGAAGCTCAGCTGACGAGCAGGAGGATCCATGTGTGGAGCAGTTTTTGAGCAGAGTCTGTGGGATGGAAGGATGAGAACTTGACGCAGACAGGCTGCCGCATGGACGCTTGAAGAGGCAATCAGTGGGTGCAGGTGCGCAGGGGTGAGTCTTCCAGCTTGAACTTTTGTTTAAACTTTATTTCAAAAATTTTAATATGTGACAGAAATAGTCAAACCAAAATCCTAATGCCAATAAAATGTTGACATTAAAGTAAAACCAAAACAGACAGTTGAATGGCTTAAAGTAGCAAGATGAAATAAACATGCTAAAGCACATAATGCTTCAAATGATGACTTAAATAAATACAAGCTCTTTAAAGAGAAACTCTCACAACAACACCCTCTACGTTTATTATTACCTTTGGTAAAGAACTGAAGAAGTATTCAAATAAATCTATTGTTTTAGTATCCTAAGTTTATGTATAAAAAACAAGAAAAAAACAAGCACTACTTTTTTACCCTGGGATTAGTAAATTTATTTTTAAATTCCCCTCCTATCCAACTCACTGTCCGAGATAAACATGAGCCTTTGTCCAAACTTGTATGTCACAACTCTAGTTATCTTTAACTTTTTAACTATTGCTCTGAATCTAGATATTGGCAGGTTTAGGCATGTAAATATGTTCTATTAGCCAACTTATGAAGATCAACACATATTAGGCTCTCTTAATTAGCCAGACTTTTTTTGTTCTTCCCATTTTTAATGTCCCTGATAAAAATTGGCATCAGTGCATGTGATATATCAGGAAGGTTGGTTTAGGCTATTAGCACATGGTTGACCATCTTTTCATGTTTGCCTGCATACGTATATCTAAAGGAAATGATGGGGATTTTGTGGAATATCAAGTCCTGTCTTATCTATGAAGCATGTATGTTGTATTTGATGTGTTCTTGTTCTAAAGCAGTTTTAGTGCACTGGAGTGTGCCCCCAGGTTGTACGATAACTATTAGCCAAATTACAAAAGTGAAAAGTTGGTTTCACTTTCAGTTTCTTGCATAAATGGTCTTGGGGCATGCCGGTGGCATAGGGGTAGCACACGCTGCCCATTTACAGAGGCCTTAGTCCTCGACGTGTTTGTCCTGGGTTCTACTCTGCCCTGTGGACCTTTGATGTATCTCTCTCGCCTCTCTCTCAGCTCCCCTCTTGTAAGCCTACTTTCATTGAACATTGAAAGCCCGCTGGTGCCACAAAGATTTTTCTAAAAAACAAAAAGCTTGTTGAAGTTCTTTAAGTCAATTGCTCACATGCTGCTACCACAACAGATGATGGCAGGGGAGATCACACTCTCCACAAAAGATTTATAGAATATCTGCAGCATCTTGCTGCAAACCCAGAGCAGTGCAGTCCGCTCTGTCCCTTCTTATAGACAGCTTCACAGTGGTTTCCAGTCTGCGGAGTCACCTCTTTTCTACACTCTCTGGACTGTTGACCTTCAGTGCTTAAAATCTTCCACCTTCTTTATCTCTGCTCCCTGTAACCACACAACTTGACTTGGGTCCCTCTCATTCATGTATTCTGTCTTACCATGGCTAACTTTCTTTCCTCTCCTTTCCAGGGTAAACCTCCATCTCTCTAGATTTTCCTCCACATGTTCCCTGCTTTCTCCAAAGATCACAATGTCGTCTGCAAACATCATAGTCCATGGTGATTCCTGTCTAACCTCAACTGTGAATCTGTCCATCACCACAGCAAACAAGTAAACTACCTTATTCCTGGTACTGATGACTAAATGCCACTAATTCTACAAATTTTACAAAATTTTCCTTGACATTCTGAGTGTAATAGAAAACCAATACATATTAATGTCTCATCACTGTTTGAACTTTCCTTTATAAAGTCTTGAAGTTATTGGTTATGTTTTTCATTTATGCCTATTAATGATAAGTTTTCTCTGTTCCCAGTTTTAATGTTGCCTGCTGGACAGCTCTTTCAACAGAATAGACAAACAACCATCAGTTCTCCTAATACATTGATTTTCCCAGTAGTTGGTTCTTCCTGTAGGTTTTGCAAATACTTTGGTTTTCAATCCTTCTTTGGTATAACAGTGTTTTATTGACCTTGTGAGTCAGAGCAAACCTTGCCTGGGAAGTAATGTTCTCTCTTGTACAAGATTTATTAAAAACTCACTCATTGATTTCTTACCATAAGAGTGCCAGAGTAATTTACTTTTTCCATGACAATGAACAACTTAGAAAAAGTAAAGTATTTTTGTTATTCAAAAAGTTCTTTGGTTATTATCTATTTTATAAAATGTATTAGGGTTGCCAAAGATTATGTCCCTGGTATTTGTGTTAAAGTAATTAATTCTTTAACCTGGAAAAAAACTTTATTGAATGATTTCCAGTTCAGCCAAATAAACTACAAAAACTTAGTGGAAATCATTCAGCAGCTAAGTTCTTCCTCCTGCTGCTTTGATGTTTTACCCACAGTTTTCTTTAAGAAAGTTTCGCCTGTCATAGCATCTGATTTGACTCAGGTAATAAACACGTCCCTTCTGTCAGGTGTTTTCCCACAGTCCCTAAAAACAGCAATTATCAAACCACTGCTAAAAAAGAACAATTTGGACAAACTACTTCTGCAGAACTACAGGCCCATCTCAAACCTTCCCTTTATCTCTAAGATTAATGAAAAAGCTGTGTTTCAACAATTAAACACCTTCTTAACAATCACCAGCTGCTTAACGTTTTCCAGTCAGGTTTTCGTGCTCACCATAGTACAGAGACCGCCCTTATCAAGGTGACATCCATATAAATACAGACTGTGGAAGAACCACAGTGCTGGTACTATTGGACCTCAGTGCAGCATTCGATACTGTTGATCACCCCATTCTGTTAGAGCACCTGGAGAACTGGGTCGTCCTTTCTGGTTCAGCACTCCACTGGTTTAAATCTTACTTAAAGGACAGGGACTTTTTTGTCTGTAGGTAGCTTTACATCAGAAAGGACAAAAATCAAATGTGGGGTTTGTCATGATTTGCAGCGAAGGACCAATACGGCAATGAGGCGAAGGCAGGCGCATGTGGAAATAAGGGTATTTAATGGCAGTAACTTACTGAAGGGAACCAAACAGGAGAACGAAAACAGGAGAACGAAAACAGGAGCTCGAAAACAGGACAATGCAACAACGGAGGAAGAAAACACGGAACTTAAATACGGCGGGGAATCAACTGAAAACAAGCTCACAGGTGAGTCAGATCATCCAATTAACTCAAAATCCAATGATCCTAACAGGGTTCCCCAAGGGTCCATCCTGGGTCTCCTCCTATTGAACATCTACATGCTCCCTCTAGCTCAGATCATAAAAAAAACAACATCAGTTACCATAACTATGCAGACGAGACACTGCTCTACATCACCATGTCACCAGGTGACTATGAATCCATTCATGAGCTGAGTAAATACTCAGAAGAAATATATCCATGGATGTGCCAAACATTTCTTCAATTGAATATAAAATAAAACTGAAGTAATACCTTTTGGACCAATAGAGAAGAGATCAAAAGTTAGCACACAGCTAGAAACCAGGTCTGCCAAAAAAGTGGATCAGACAGCTGCAGCTGGTCCAGAACGCTGCTGCCCGTGTCCTCACTAAGACTAAGAAAGTAGAACACATCACCCCAGTTCTAAAGTCCTTACACTGGCTCCCTGTATCTCAGAGAATAGACTTTAAAATACTTCTGTTAGTCTATAAATCCCTGAATGGCTTAGCACCTAAATACATCACAGATTTGTTATCAGTGTATCAACCCTCCAGACCATTAAGGTCTTCTGGCTCCAGCCTACTCTGCATACCTAGAACCAGAACTAAACATGGAGAAGCACCATCTAGTTCCTATGCTCCACTTATCTGGAACAAACTTCCAGTAAACTGTAAAAGTGCTGAAAGCCTGAGTTCTTTTAAATCAAGATTAAAAACACATTTGTTTAGGATTGCCTTTGACTGTTCTAGTTAAACTGTTTTACTGAAACATCATCAGTTCAAGTTTGTCGTCCAACTGATTTTAATATTTGCTTTTAGCTTCCATTTTCCCATGTTCTATTTTGTTTCATTTTTTTCTACATTTTAATCCAACGGATTTTATTCTGTTTCTATTTTCCTATATTTTAATCATGTAAAGCACTTTGCATTGTCTTTGTACTGAAATGTGCTATAGAAATAAATTTGCCTTACCTTGTCTAGTGACATTGTTCAACACCTAAACAGAAGAGCATTTTCTAAAACTAAACTCTTCAAGTCTTGTTTAACCAGAATAAATGGGATCTGCAAGAACCAATTTTTTTTTTTCTGGGGGGGGGAGGGTTAAAACACAGAACCTGGAAATTAAACTGTTTAAGTTTGACTCATTAGAACTTTAAAAGGGACATATCATGCAAATTTGAATTGAGTCTGTTCTGGTGCTGCATAGATACTGTAGCTTATTATTCTTTTCAGTTGTATTTTTCAAGCTGTTCAGTTTTCTCTATTTTCTATTAAATTTTTTGGACAACACACCAGAATGAGTTTCTCTCAGACTTATCTTAGAAGAGGGTAAAGATGAGGTTAAATTAACAAGGAATGCAGACCAAAAAGTTGTTCTCTGATGTAGGTGGGTAGACCAGCCCTCCTTTGATCCATGCCAGCTTATTGCGAGTCAACTACTTGGGCCATCCACATGCTGCAATGATGTATGTCTACATAATTTAGCTGGAATTGTGGAGGCAGATCTGTTGGCATAATACAGAGCTGATGATGGCAACCTTGAATTCACACACTTACCAACCTTTTTTGACTATTTCTATAGGCAGTATAGAGAGGTTACAACATAGCGTCGGCTCTAACTCACATGCTTCCTCACACGGTTCACACTGAGATTTCTTGAGGGCGCCTCAAGCTTGACTTGAAAGTGATGTAAAGGAGTTGAATGTTTTTTTAGGATGTTAAAAACTATAAAACCCCAAACCATATATACTGTGCCACAATCTCTGTGCTATATAAGACAGTCCTGCAAGCAAGGCATAATTTGCATTGTTTTGTCTCAGTTCCCTGCTTTTTATGAATCAGCAGGAATTATGAATGGAAAGTCAGCAACTAAGATTCACTCCAGCCATCCTGACTAGAAGATAATCAAATTTTCTCACAGTCTTCACTCTGCACTTTTGGCCTATTTTCATTGCCTGTCTTTCCATAATGGGTTGCTGTCTCTGTCTTGCTTGTGATGCTGCCAAGCTGGCGACTGTTAAGTGAGCTGTTGAATTTTATGCACTTTGTTTCAATATCTCTTGAATATGTTCTTGTTAATGTAACCTTTCAGTATTTAGTCAGTTAAGCCAAACTATTAATATTTCCTCTACCTAGCAAATATTTGTAACCATCTGTTGATGCAATATAATTTTTATGCAATTAGGACAAAAGTTGTACATATTTATGCAAGCTGAATTAAATGATTGGTCATCTAATGTCCTTTTTGCTTCAAACAATGCTCTCTTTAATTCACTCATTTAATAGGGGTAACTTTGGTATTAGTTACAGTCTTTAGCCATGTATTAAAAACATCTACATTCATGTACTTCTCATATTAGTACCCTTACACATTCCTCTCTGAAATAGTAACAATATGGGTCATAGATCAGTAATTTGTCCATTTATATCCAATGTCCATCATTAGTTTTGCTTTCTAGGCCAATTTGTGTGTTCATTCATTCTTTATTAAAACCTTTTAAGAATGTATTGTTTTTTGTGTCAGGCTGAATAATAATTAATAATGTAAACAAATAATCGTCAATTACACCGATGTGGACTGTAAAACACTAAAAAGCAGAAATGTTTTGGACTTAGGTCATAGCCTGGGACACAGTTGTTGACAGAACCATTTTACACGGGTTCATGGCCCAAGACATGTCTTCTGTTCCTCAAGTGAAACACCTTGTAAAAAAAGTTTAAGTTTTATGTCACTAAACAACAAAAACCCACTAAAAGATTTAACGACAGCACAATTCCTTGGAAGGAAAAAAAAGGATTACGTAATAAACACCGTCATGTTGACGTTCTGTTAGTACTTTGTGGAAACCACAACTGTGTTCTAATTAAGGTTCAAATTGATTCTTAACAAAAATAAGTAAAGCTCTTTTCAGGGCTTGGGAAAGGGATCCAGGAAGACACTGAGGAAGACAGGTAAGTGTTAAGGACTAGAAGGCAATGGATCAATTTCCTGGACAGAACCAGGGACTGGAGACAACTATATTTGCAAAGGAGGACACAAAAAGGTAAGTGATAAGAAAATCACGAGCACATAAATGATACCTTATTACCACTCTGTGACTAGAACTGATCTGGCATCTTCCCCAGGGAAACAGGCTCTTCTTAAGCTCATCCTGATTGATCTAGATTGGGTGGAGCTGTGTGGAGTCACCTGCCAGCCTGTCTCTGTGTGTCTCTGTCTGTCTCTCTCTCTCTCTCTGTCTCTCTCTCTCTGTCTCTGTCTCTGTCTCTGTCTCTGTCTCTCTCTCTCTCTCTCTCTCTCTCTCTCTCTCTCTCTCTCTCTCTCTCTCTCTCTCTCTCTCTCTCTCTCTCTCTCTCTCTCTCTCTCTCTCTCTCTCTCTCTCTCTCTCTCTCTCTCTCTCTCTCTCTCTCTCTCTCTCTCTCTCTCTCTCTCTCTCTCTCAAACTACAAAGTGAGGACCTTGACTTCCATTCAATTTACACACACACAGTCTGCACACAACCCTATGGATATGACAAGGGCAGATGAAATAATTATGCTCAGTAGTTTGTGCAGATGATATTTCATTATGAAGCTAGTAATAATTAGATAACTGCCCTATACAAGTTCAGAAAATTTAGGAAATGTCAAATATAAATATTCAAACTTCAAAGATACATAAAGCTTTTTTTTTTTTTTTTTTTTTACAATATTCACAAATCCTTCTGAATGTTTATCACTGTAGCCCACTGTTTGTGTGTGGTAACATTTCTGTGTTAACAATATTTCTCCTTGGTCTGATTAGATTCTCATTTAATCAAAATTAGCATAAATAATTCTGGTGCAAAGATCTATGTTTATTTCACTTTTTTAGTTAAATTGAATGAATAAACTTTCAGTTATACTACATCTTAAGGAAATCCACGTGAAATCCACAAAAGGCTGTGTGTCCAAGTAGAGATTTATGTCTAGCAACACCCCCAGCTATGGAAAACAGCAAATACTTTTTATTCCAGAGGAATTAGGTATTGTGAACATAAATCTGCAATAGATCAATACATGATCTCCATTTAAACAAAGAAACCCTGCACTCATTGAATTAAATGAAATAAATTTTACTACACAAAGAACAAAGATTTATCTAAGTTAGTTGTTCCAGCTGTTTTGATTTTCTTGAGGTCGTTCATGAATAAAAAGCTTGGCAAACCTCTGCCATTGCTTAAGAAATTAAGTCAAAGGACATACACTTCAAACAGGATTTCTTCTCACAGAATTTTGGACTTTTCAGCAGTAGATATTAGTGTAGTGTGCAGTAAACTGCATAGTGCAAAGTTTAATAAATTAGCCAGCAACATTATTTCTAAGGTTCACTTCCCAAACTTTTATAAACCTATAAATTCTATTTTAATTGGCTCCAGGAACGAAAAGCCATTATAAATAAACATATTTTTTTATAAACGTTTTGCCTTACAGTGCTCATGCCCACTGTGCATAAATGAAGCTCACATACTTGCTGATTAGCCATTGTACCACCAGGAACTTAACTAGCCAGCCTGTCAGATGTTGTCCAATGTAAATGCATCATCACAGTCAATGAGGATGAAGTGCTAAAAGTGCCATCGGCACCGCAACGCCCTCTGGATGCTGCTTTACCTACTTTCCCATGCTTGTACCCCTGCTGCAGAGTTGAAATGATATGTGGATTGCTGCTGCAGAATTCCATCAGCCAGACACAGCCACGCTCACAGCAGCTCCCCTGCCAATATCCACGACCATCCTGTTGAATTATGCAACACTGGGTCTGTTCCTTCTGGCTCACTCTGTCATTCTGTCGTTGCATGAGCTGCAGCAGCACCATCAAGAACCCTGCAATACCACTAACATGCTAATTGCATGGGGATCATGCTTCCTGGGGCAAACAGTATAAAAGGTGTAAATGTAGGCCATTAAAAAAGTGCTAAGTCCTACCCCTAACCATCATCACAAGATCAATTTAAAACATTTGGAAAGCATTTAAACGATGTTCCTCTTATAATGTTATTGTCACATAACATTTACGTTTTTAATACTGCTATGGATGCATACTTACTCTTTTATATTTGTATGAAAGTGCTGTTTAGGAGATGGTGTATTTTCTGGAGCAGCTCAAGTGCAAGCCACCAGAATTGACAAAGACTCCTGGATGGGTGGTGAAACGTTTTCAGAAAGAACTGAGCTAAAGTCTGGTTGCCTCCGCTTTAAACCTGTTTGCTGTTTCTGGAAACAGAAATAACTTGGTTGTGGAGCTTAAATGGGTCATTTGCTATGAAAGACTTCATGAATTAGATTGGGTATACATAAAAAGTTTGAGCAAATCCAGAAAAAAAGTTGAACTTTAAAAAGTGGTTTAGGCTGCAAATATAAGACTCAAATAATATATTTCATTAAATTTTTCAGCATATAGTTGGGCAACAATAAAGCCAGTTTCACACCAGGCAAGAACGGAGAAATTTGTTTTTGTTCTGGAGGTGGCAAGAACAAAGATTTAGTTTTGGCCCTGACTATTCATACTTCACGAGAAACTCAGGATAATTGTTGGGGAAACTCTGCAAAACTGCAAGTCAATGCAGATGGCATGTTTTACCAGTCAATACCACCAGAGTTAAAAAGGACAAATACAGTGCTCGACAGACGCAAGACATTTCTGCTTTTCCAAATTAACCATGCCCATCCAAATCCTGACCAATCACTCAATAGTTGTCGGACACCCTACAAGAATCAGAACCAGAATCAGAAATAGTTTAATAATCCCAGAGGGAAATTATTTAGAAGGAGGTTCTGTCCAGGGGCCCGTTCTTCGTACGTTGCTTAAAACATCCAAGATCAAATGAGACATCCAAGATGATTTCATCCGTCTAATCATGATCCGGCTAATTGGGTTCTTCGAACACACCTGTTGTTTATGATTAGTATGGCTGGATTGAGTTATCTGAGATAACTGCGCGTTCATGCATCGCTTTAAAAGGGGAAATGTGTCGATAGTAGAAACAATGATCAGCAACGCTGCTATTGGCTATTCAGCATGGCCAAAGAACGCACACAGTTTTTCTCCCAAGCAGAACAAGAGCTTTTAATGGAAGGTTATGCCGAATTTGAGTCATTAACAGGGGACACCTCAAAGCCTTCTAAAGCCAGGAGAGAGGGTTGGCAAAAAGTAGCAGACAAATTAAATGCGTAAGTAGTGTTCATGGTAGATGTTTCTATCACTTTCTACAGTATGTATTTTTGCATTTTAATAATTTCATATTTACTTTGTTCTTTTATGTCAGAGCCTCCACGGGACCCACTAGAACATGGGGAAAAAAGTGAAGTACAAGAATATTCTACAAAATGGTAGCCTTTAATTATTATACTGTATTTTAAAAATCCACTTGTTATGGCAACAGATCCAATATCGATGTCCTTAGACACTGGAAGTAAAGGACGCGTAAAAACCGTGAATTTTAACAAAAAAAATTATTTATTTATAAAAATTGAAGAATTAATGCAAAGACAAAAATGACGATACATCCGTTTTAAAATTCTCCCTTTTTCCTTTTCCAAGTCATACACAGCTTACACGGTCAAAAACTGTATTGCTCCGTGTCTAGATAATCCGTTAATACAATATACGGCTCAACAGGAAGCAAGCCTTTCAAAATAAAACTAACACAATAAAATTGCCTGAACAAATCTTCTTATTGAATATGATAAAAATAAAAAGCAAACCATCATACAAATAACTTAAATATTTTCTATTTATGGCTCTAACACCACTTTTTCCTCTTTTTAAAAACCACTGTTAAATGATGTTTGTCTGTTTATAACAGCCACAATGAAAAATCTCTCTACAATTACACTGTCGCTGCACTAAAGGATCCTGTCTATTGCGCATTACGCGATTAATTCAAAAAGCTCTGCAAATTATTCTATTGCACCTTCCGCAACAGGTTGCTGTCATAAAAACGGACAAGACATGGCTACGGCAGACTTCCCTATCTCCTCCGCTTATAAAGCTGCGATCTAATCCTGTTTACATGAAATAAGCCTGCTCGCGAGCAGGTTTAAGCTTGCGCACATGTTGCTATGACAGCAAGTCCGGAATGAGTTTCGAAGAACCAAACGATCCAAGATCATTCCAAATCGTCAACAATCAAATCCAGCTAACTGAGTTAGCGACGCACGAAGAACGGACCCCAGATAATGTGTCAAAAACAAGCAGTAAAAATTCCCAGAGCAGGTCTGGGGGAACAAGAACAAATTTCATGCTTCTTATGCAGTATATAACGGCTTTAAATGTTATTTTAGTCTCGAACAAGTAGGTCAATTAGGTTCGACTTAGGTAAACTGCAAAACAAATTATTATTATTAATAACAACAACAACAACAACAACAACAATAATAATAATAATAATAATAATAATAATAATAATAAAGGAACTCTTTTTCAACAGAGTATAATATCAAGTCAGTTAAATATATAAAATACTGACCTGGTCTGTTCAGTTATTAGTCAGTGTCACCTGTTCTGGTGTTAATTACCCACAGGTGTACAAAGTTAATTTTCACACTTGATACTCCAGTAGATTCAGTTTAATTGGAGACCAAAATCGCAACATTGTTACTATTTGCAGCTGGTACGGTTTGCTTTCACACTGCGCTATGTCAAACAAACCAAATGGACAAACCCCCCTCGCATAGGCGAGGGGGGTTTGTCCATTTGGTGTGTGTGGAAGCACACTAAAGAGGTTGGTCAACAGCACAGCACAACTTCCTTTTTCACCAAAAGGAAACAAAATGCAATGGCAAAAGATTTTAGCACTGTTATTGCTATGTTGTCTTTGGCAAGTGTGCCAGGCAAGCATAATCCAACAGTGAGCGCAGCATGAGAGGTGGACGAGGCAGAGGACCACTGAGAATGTTATATTTTACACAAAGTAGGTGAGACGGCTTCGTATGAGGCAGCGACATGCCCGTATGGACACATAGAACTTCATTGCACTGATGTCACGCTAAAGGTACGTTCACATTAAACACGATTGTGGCAGGCCAAGCGACAGATTTACATGATATACCTATGTACAGGCACAACACAGGAGCTACATGACACAAAATGACACTAAGCGAGGCCACAGAGGCCATTCTAGTGATGCAAAACACCTAATCTTGGCGATTAAAGCATAGCCAGAGTGACACGACACTTGCAATGTAGGCGAAGAGACACTTGCTGGAGTTGAAAAAACTGAACTTTTGTGTCTTTTCGCACTGCGACTGCCATTCAGGAACTAGATGTGGCTGTGACATGAGGTGAAGGACTGCAGCAGAGATGAAGCAGTATTCATTCAACATGGGAAAAAAAAAGCTGATAATAGCGGTCTGTAGTTGGCCTGAGTTGTATGCAGTCGGCCTGAGTTGTATGACTCCAATTATTACTACTGAGTCCAGAATGAACCAAGCCTGGAGAAAAGTGAGTGAGGACTCTGGAGTGTCAGTTTAGTGAAAGCGTCACTAGACAACACAATTGTACTATTGTATATCTGGCTTGTCGCTCGCTGTGCAATTGCTGTCGCTGGCCAAAAATATTGGCCGAGTGACAGCAAACAAAAGTGGCTACAATGTGGCGCCATTCGATTTCAATATGAACGCACCTTAACACATTCGTCAAGCAAGGTATTTACGAGATATGAGTAACTTCATTAGTATTATTACTCAATTACAAATTTATTTACACAGAATGCCCAGCTCTGTAGTCCACTTACGGCTTTTGAAGTGGCCTCCGGTATTCACATATACATTCAATCTGCTCCAGAGTTCACTTTCGACTGAGCCGAGACCTAGGTTTCCAGTTTGCTTTTCTGGTCCGCATCAGAGTTAGATTGCACATTCACACCTCCCCAAATGAACAGAACTTTCTGAGCAAACCAGAGTTTGATTAAAGCGGATTAAACAGGGCTGGTGTGGAAGCACACTAAAGCAGCAACAATGAGACAACCCCAAGACTAGGAATGGTTTTGAAGGTGGAGGCCACAGACATTTATTTACCTCCATATTTTTTTGACTGCTTTTCAATAATTTTGCATTTGACAAGGGTTATTGCTACTGGTAGCAAGAGTCGATACCTGGACCTTACAGAAGTTTCACAGGTGGTCCACCTCCACCAAGATGGTACATCAATACGTGCCATTGCCAGAAAGTTTGCTCTGTCTCCCAGTGCAGTCTTACGAACATGGAGAATATTCCAGGTTACAAGCAGTTACACTAGAAGAGCTGGGTAGGGCCGCCGGAGGTCCTTAACCCATCAGCAGAACTGGTGACTCCTCCTTTGTTTAAGGGATAGGATGAACACTGCCAGAGCCCGACAAAGTGTTGTCCAGTGGGCCTTGGGTTCTTCCATGTGCTTGATAATGCTTGGTCTCATGTGGCAAGAGTATGCAGGCAGTTCCTGGAAGATGAAGGAATTTATACCATTGACTGCCATCCATGGTCCCTTGACCTAAATCCAATAAATCAACTCTGAGACATTATGTTCATCCGACACCACTAGATTGTACCTTAGACTGTCCAGGAGCTCAGTGATGCCCTGGTCAGGATCTAGGAGAAGATACCTCAGGACACCAACTGGCATATCAAAAAGAGCCTGCCTTGATGTCAGACAAGTTGATAGATTCTGTATTTAAACAGATAATTCAGCTTGACAAGTTGTTTCACAGGTAGCATATAAAACTGTAGTTGAATTTGTGAATCATTTTATATATATGAGACAAATAAATTCCCAAAACTATGCTCTAATTTGGTTACGTTTGATCCATGGAATGGTACTGAAGTGTTTTAAATTAGTAACCTTCAGTGACAAAAAAACACCCTCTAAAAGTCACCTGTGCTGGCACAGTTTCTGATCAGGCACCCCTCCATCTTACCTAATCTTCCACAGCAGCCACTGCACAAAAAGTGGGATTTTTATCCCTGCAAATGGTGTGAAATAATTACAATAAAATTCTGATAAAAATCCAATAAAAGGTTTAATTTTTTCAAAGATGTTTGGTTAATTTTCATTGCCCTAAAATGCTAATTTATTTTGAAGTTTAGTGGACATCTTTAGCTAAATGTGTATGAAATTGAAGATTATGTAGTTTATGGTTTTTGTTTGCAGAGTTTTTAATGTAATTTCTTTTATGCAGAGACAAATGGGTGCAATAAATTGCTCAGAGTTATGTTATTTGCTAAAGTAGCACAATTTTGCTTGAAGAGAATCTAACACAAATCGATATGATCTAAAAACTAAATAGAAATAATTTTTTTTCAGTGACCGATAGACAAAAACAATAACTGAAACATTTTGTTGTTTGTAAATGACAACCACATTTTTCAATTTAGGTGACAATTGGTGTATTTGTGATGTTATTATGGGGGACAGACTCATATTGGAGTTGACGGCATTCTGACATTAAAGTACTTTCTGATCCTGATATCTCCAATAAAAATAAAACTTTCAGGCATCACTGGCATTTCAATCAGTAGCAACTTGACCATTAATGTAATCATCAGCAGAGTTTTGGGTCATTAACTATTTCATGCTGTGCAAACATCAATGAAAAAGCCTCTTATGAGGGTATGCTGTCAAACCAGGACTGTGCTTTTCTGTCTTTTTTGTTAGTGGGAAAACGAGTTTTGATTGAGCACAGACCGAAGTTTGCTCTTGGCAGATAACTGTTCTTAATTTTATTGTAATTAAATTAATAGTCTGGTCCTACAATAGAGTAAAGGGAGATCCTGAGCAACCAAATAGGTCTGAAAAAGAATAACAGTCCATGTTATGTGAAGGCCTGTGAGAGCTCCCTAATGCATTAAATATTTCAGAGTTAACGTATTTGCAGGGATGCTGCCAAAGTCGTGCAAACACACAAGACACAGAAGATATACACCAAAGGCAGCCATCACCTCATGCTGTGGATGTCGCCAAAAAGTACCCTTGCAACTGTCGTCTTTGTCATCTTGCCAGATGGGGAGCAGCAGAGCCCCATTCCTTTGCTGTTTCCATTTCCCTTTCAGCCCAGGGGCTGGGAGCATCAATGCTGTGTCACCTCACAGTCAGGAGGATGCTTTCTAGGTGGAGCTTTCATGTACATCTGCAGGGAGAGAACTTTTAGAAAATTGGAGATTTTGTGGTAAATATAACCATAAATTGGCAAAACAAAAGCAGCTTTGTCCTTTGGGCATGCTACTGATTTCATTAAAGGAGTCATAACCTGGTATTTTACATATACAATCCTTCTTTAAAATGTCTTTAGATTCATGTTTAGTCATTTTTAGGAGAAAAATGTTTTAAATAGAGCTCCTTATTACCCTTTTTCATACCCCTTTTTATTTCTCGGGAGGGTAGGAGCGAGAAATTGACTTGTTTACCATTGTTTTCCAGTGTTGGCGCTGCCCTGAGTGTCTGTCTCTCACTCTCACACACACTCAGAGAGACACTGCAGCTATTGGTAATAAAAGCTCCACCCATGCAGTCACAGCAAAGTGAACAGAGTAGAGAGAACCCCAGTAAAAAGTTACATAATCGCCCCTTTATCCAAATTCAGGCCTGATGCCATCTTCGCCTGGTATTGTTCCAAGTTAACGAAACACTGGGGTGCAAAATGTGACGCGCATACAGAAAGAGTTGCATGCTCAAGTTTCTGGGAGCGTCCGACGCAGGGACAGTCGGTTGACGAGAGGCGGGTGTGGCTTTCGTTAGCGTCCTTCCACGAGTGACGTAAATCTAGGAGCAACACTAAAATCTCGCTTGGTGGAGAATGCGAGGTCCAACAACAATACACAAGTTTTAAGATGAAAAAGTCAGAATTCCAGGTGATGACTCTTAAGCTTTTAAAACCCAACAACAGGAGGACTCATACACTAATTAGCCACAATACAGACAAGCGAAGTAAAAAACATTAACAGCAGTGGACTGCCATACACTTTTGGACATGTCAAAAATAGTGTTGGCTAAGCATGAGCCAGCGATTTTTGGAGAACAAGAAGGGCTGACTCCCATCAGGAAAAGTCAAATCTTTAGCCAATCCTGCATTTTTCTATTGAGAATCTATTCTGGCAGAGGCAGGACTTAATTTTGATGGGTAAAACCATGTTGCCAATCACATGCAAAGACTAGGATCAAACTACTATGTGAAAGAAGGAACAGTCTCCAAAGACACCGGGTGTAGTTGCACAGGCCAAGGACACAGAACCACAGGGAGAGATGGAGCCAGATCTAATTGGAAAAGTAAAATAAATGAGTAAAAGGGGAAAAAGTACTATATGATTTTATTTTAATGATGCCGGAGCAAAGCTGTGTTTAGGATTTGTCAAAGAAAAAAAATATCCATCACAGCACAATCAACAACAATTAAATTCAAAGCTTGATTTCCAGAATGCTAGCGAAAGCTAGCCTATAACTCAGTCAAGCTTTAAAAACACAGTGAAAACACATTAAGTAAACCATTCTAAACTTTCCCTGTTTATTTCTCTGACAAACCTCTCCTGTTGTCTCTGGTTGAGGCGACGGGGCCTCCGGTTGCAGTGAATTACTCCAAGGTAAAGCTGGTTATCTGAGCAGGGAGCAGGCGGCTAGCTCGGAAGTGGAAACCAGCCGTCGTTTGGGAAAGCAGGCTTGGGCAAGCTGTATAAAGCTCCAGGGAGGGGGTGCGTTCGGGCTGTGGAAGCAGGAACCTCTGCTAGGCCTCCCTGGCATAGCTGCTTCTTGTAAGGACCTGTGCAGGTTTCTTCTTAGCTTGGCCTGGCTGCAGCAGCTGAGGAAGGTTACAAGCAGACTGTTTCCAGGGCAATCGGTTAATAAGTAAAAACACCTTCTTTTTACTTTGAATTGACATCTAATATTTCTTGTAATAAGAAAGTGACACATTTTTTAATTCAAATGATGTATTATTTACAGAAACACTTTGTTCATGATTCACTTAGAGCTTGGTAAACTGTGCGGAATGGCGCCTGGCACTCGTTTAATTTGAAACAGCAATTGTATTCGACTTTATCAATGAAGTACTCTTTGGATCAATGTTTATCATGCTATTCTGGATTTCTGAAAATGTTTACAAAGTTAATCTTCCCTGCAGCATTAATAAAACATTAAACTCTCCAAAACTAAGAGCTTTTAACAGTCTTCTCATACATCTGTTATATACCATTGTAGACGTGACTTTTCCTTCATTTTGCAATCAGAGAAACAGACAGAGGGTGTTACATTTTGAGGGTAAAAACCTCCAGGATGTTTGGCCTCCAAAGAGTTTAAAGCTCATATCATTGCACAGATTTAGCAAAACATCAAATGAAGCAGGTCAACATCCCTTCAAACTCACGACCTTCATCGATCATTTATATGAAATTCACAGCTGCTGGGTCTTCACCAGGCGGCTGGTGGTCCTGACACACACAAAAAAGAAGTGTTAGCTGATGTCTGCTCTCCCTGAGCTGTGATTATACGTCAATAATCTTCTGGAATGCACGAGTTGTTTTTATCTCTGGATTCGTTTCAACGTGCAGATGTTAATTTGCTCCCCGTCTTGACAGGAAAACACTGAATTCAGTTTTTGGAACTTTAATTCTTGCATTGAGAAATACGGCCAGCCATGAAAATATATTTTGTCCAGACTGCTGCATTGGTGTAATTATTTCAGCGATGAGTTATTTTACTGCACATTTATCTTGTATAATCACAATTACATAAATTAAATGACACATGAACATTTGTGGGTCTTATTTTCATTTTCTTTCCCATCTTCTCACACCTATGGGATTTGTTTAAAAAAAATTAGACAATATTAATGCCATGCCAGCTTTGTGATCAACGCTGATGGATGGAGGTAAGAAAATGATCATCCAGATTGTGAGGAGGCAGTGGCCTGTTTTTCTATCAACAATTTTATTATGATTCTGCATCAAATTTAGTTTTTTAGGCTTGAGTAATTTGCCATATCATGTTGTAGTCATAACAGGTCACTTTCAGTAGTTAAAGAGATACTAAATGTCTAGCATTCTTCCCCCTGTGGCCTGGATTGGTTTTCTTAGAAAGGTATAGAACCGAACAGTTCCCAAGCCTAAATGGGATTTGCTGTTATAGTCAGTGCAAATGATACCCAGGCAGCTGAGATTGGCAGATGTTTTTCATCGGCGTGGGGTTCAAAGCTGTGCAATGCAGGCTTGGACCTCAATAAACTGAAACATATCCTTCCCGCATTTTGTTTGTGTTAAGATGGGAATACACTGCCCAACATTCACAGTCTTCAAAGACTTTAAAAAGACTTAGAGTTAACACTAACAGACAGCAGACTGAAAGACTGGGGATCACATACGTAACAACAAGACCTGCTGAGGGATCACTGGCCACAAGATTTGTAGAACCAACTAAAGGTAAATTAGCCAATCTAACCTACGAGGGGGAAGTTTGATGGGTTCACTAAAATACTACTAACTGTTAGAGACATCCTCAGAATGCACACATAATGTATTTCTGTTTCACTCACTTAGCAAATAAAAAAAAAAATTAAAATACTTGAAGTATACAAGAGATTTTTTTCAAATGAAAAATTCTATCTGGATTGTGGGAAACATTCATGTTTCTTTAATGTGAGGTTGCTTAGGCTTAGGCAATGTTGGCTTCATTGTAAAATTGTCCTTATTTTTACCTTATCAGATAACAACATAATGTTTGGACTAAATTGCATAAAAAAATAAAATAATAAATATATATATATATATATATATATATATATATATATATATATATATATATATATATATATATATATATATATATATACAGGCCAGCTGACAGCTTTGTCAGCAGGACAACGCAGTGTTTTTGGGCCCCCCCTCTACACCTGCCGCCAACTCACGCACACACGCATACACACACACACACACACACACACACACTAAAAAAAGTCAACTTAACTGTGTACTTCATGCCCTGGAAATCTCTGTATTTTATATTGGATATTTTAAACCCATCTATTGAATTTTGTGCACTAGTTGATCTTTTCTTCATCAGAAAACAGCAGCACGGCAGCCATAATATAGCCTTTTTTGACCTGCTGTATATCAGCCAGTCCCTAAGGTTGATGTATCATGAAACTGTTGACCTTCCGGGTTTTGTGATTTTTATTTTACTATTAAATAAATTAAATAATAATAATAATAATCTTATGTTCATAGTGGGTTTTCTTCCAAATCAACCTCTTATATCTTTCAATCCTTATGTAATTTTGTCTGTGTTGTGTGCACCTGCCTGTTGCTTTAATCCTATAAATTTCCCCGTCGTGGGATAAATAAAGGATTAGTAAATGTTATTTTATCTTAAATAACACTTTTTAATAGGATATATGTACTGGGTTCTTTAAAGGTCTTAATTACATTTTATGTATGGGCTCCAGTAACATATGATAGATAATATCTACTTTGAAAGTTAACATGAACTGCTGCTGAAGATGACTACTGATCTACCTGGATGTTCTCTGGAGGGCTGACACGCCTCAGTCAGTGACGTCAGTCTGTGGGTCTGTCGGGGCAATGAGAGAAGATTCGTCTCCTCTCTTCGTTTGTTGCTCGACGTTTTCTTGCTCATGGTTTTTCCCGTGCTTATATAAATTTGTTATGTTTACACTGAATTTAACTGGCTTTTTACAAACCATACAGCCTGATTTCATTTACGGTATTAAATTTTAGCCAAATGGCACTTCTTTCCCTGTTCATGTTTTTCCGCTCGTGCAGTCCCTCTCTCTCTCCGAGTCTGATTTGAACAGCACCGCGGATGTTTGTGTTTAGAGCAGAGTGGGCGGGCCGGGCTGAGCCTGCGTGCTGATTGGCTGGCGCCGCTGAGCCATGTAGGAGAGGGGAGGGGGAGCAACAGAGTGCCGTGAGGGAGACTTTGGTGCAGCTTCTGCAAGCAGCGCGCGCGCGCTGGTCAGAGTCAGTTTTGGGCCCCCCCTCTGTCCTGGGCCCAGGACAACAGACCCGTTTGTCCCCCCCTGTCTGCGGGGGGGGGGGGGGGGGGGACATATATATATATATTCCATTGGCTAATTATTAGAATTGTCAATTCCACAAATTAAACCCCAACCATTATTTTATTATTGACATTTTTCAAATATCACAATGTGTCTATTTTTTCTTTGTATTTCATCAATATGCGATTACAATTACTTGGTTCTTGAGTTTGTGCTATGCTGACTGTTGTTTTCCCTTTGCGCTCAGAATACTGTAAGTATATTTGCAAATAAAGTAAAAAAATAAAATAAAGTCTTGCAGCACATATCTGGTCCCATCGTCTATGTTTTCATTGCATTACAGTTGGGTTGGTAATCAGTTCACACTAATCTACTGCATGCAGATTGGATGAAAAGAAAACGTAAACACGTTTGTTTGATCCAGTTCCTATAGTGTGTACTACAAACTGTTTATTTATTCAGAAAGTAGTACATAACTGTGGATTGGCAGAAAATGTATAAATTGTTTTCCAATTTGGGCCATGAACGTGTGTTTCTGATGCTTTTGGAAGACACATAATGACAAGATACAGCTCATTTGTGTATGTCTCAATCCCAGAATAACTACAGCTGTACTGTGGCGGCACTAGATGTTTGACAAAAAAATAAATAAATCAGGGTGCAGGTATTTATTGTTTTTATACCAATATTAATCTGTCACAAAATACAGTTTTAAAACGTTTTTAGGTGAGAAAGTCGATCTCAAAACTTCATGAGCCTACTCTGAAATGTGCTCTGGAGTTTTGGAGCAGCACAGCTCTATTGACAGCCCGCAGCTGCGGGCACAGCGGGCTGTTGAAGTTTGTTTTCCCCTCTAACTGCATCCTGATCTCAGCAAGTCACTCTGTTGTTTTCCTATTTGTAGCGTTGAAGTCAGATATAAAGCATTTTAGTATGTTATGGATAACTGCAAATACCAGAACATATAATGTATTGCGTCTGCAAATTTTGGACATTTCAAGTTAATGTAGATATTTTTTAAATGGTGTTGCCACATCTTCTCCTTACAATACCAATTAACTGTGTTTGTCTTCATAGCAATTTATTGGCATTTAAATTAAAAGTTGGAAAATATTTGCACACAAACCTCTTTATGTTCAAATGTCACTACCTGCATCTTCTGTTCTCCTGCTCATCCCTGCCTGCCTTCACCATCAGCCATTACACATCTCTCAAGTCTGGTTCTGCTTGCCTGCCTCAGCTGCCATTACTATCGAGTTAGACAGTGGTTTGGACATGTACGGAGGAGGGATGCTAGTGTGCTAAAGCTGCCAGGCAGGAGGCCTTGAGAAAGACCAAATAGGACACTTATGGATGAAGTTAAAGGAGACATGAAGGTAGTTGGTGTAAGAGAAGATGCAGGAGAAAACGTTAGCTAGAGACAGATGACTCACTGTAGTAACCCCTGGAAGGGAAAACTCGAAGGAAGAAAATCAGCGAGTCAAGGTATCGATACTGTGACATGCCAGTTGACCATTTTATCTATCTATCTATCTATCTATCTATCTATCTATCTATCTATCTATCTATTTTTGTTTCTGTTTATACATGTTTATCTCTGGTCTGAGCTTACTTGAGGATATAAATAAAGGGAAAACAAGTGTGTTAATTTGTGTTAAGGAGTTACTATAAATGAATCACGCAGTTGTAAAGTAACAACTCTGGCCAGATGGAGGTGATTTTAAAAAAATATATTTGTTCAACTTTTCTGCTTTTTTATCAAGTACAAACCGAAGGAATAATGGAAAGAAATTATTAACTGTATAACTCTAAAACTGGTCATCTGTCAGTTGAGGTAAAAGCAAATAGTTTTTTGAAGAGAGAAGGTTTTTTCTCTCATAACGTTCAAAATATTAAAAAGATGAAGATACAAAAGTTTTTATGAACTAGTTGTCCCTCTGGGACTTATGAAGGACAACTAGTTCATACAAACTTTTGTATCTTCATCTTTTTAATTTTTTAATCTTTTGAACACTACAATGAGAAAAAACACGCTGTAACCCTTGTTCATTGCCTGTTTGTGTTTTATGTGTACTCCTAGCTGGAGTAGCGAAATAGAAATTTCACCACGGTAACACACACTGATAAAAAAGACTCTGAATCTTTTAACTTCTTAGTGGACAATCAATTCAATTCAATTCAATTTTATTTATATAGCGCCAAATCATGAAACATGTCATCTCAAGGCACTTTACAAAATCAAGTTCAATCATATTATACAGATTGGGTCAGATTAGACAGATTGGTCAAAAATGTCCTATATAAGGAAACCAGTTGATTGCATCAAAGTCCCGACAAGCAGCATTCACTCCTGGGGAACCGTAGAGCCACAGGGAGAGTCGTCTGCATTGTACATGGCTTTGCTGCAATCCCTCATACTGAGCAAGCATGAAGCGACAGTGGGAAGAAAAACTCCCCATTAACGGGAAGGAAAACCTCCGGCAGAACCGGGCTCAGTATGAACGGTCATCTGCCTCGACCGACTGGGGTTACAGAAGACAGAGTAGAGACACAACAAGAGAGACAAAAAGGCACAGAAGCACACATTGATCCAGTAATCTGTTCTACATTAGATGGTAGTAGCGGGTGAGCCGTCTGATGTCATAGTTAACAGAACGCCAGACCAGGTGTACCTACTATGAAGAAAAAGAGAGAGAGCAAAAAGTTAAAAGCTGAAATGACGACAGTCATTTCAATGTAATACAATGCAAAACTGGAGAACAGTAGACTGAAGAACAGTAGAAATCAGTAGAGTGAGAAAATTAGACCCTGATGTCCTCCAGCAGCCTAGGCCTATCACAGCACAACTATAGAGATAGCTCAGGGTATGAGCCACTCTAACTATAAGCTTTGTCAAAAAGGAAAGTTTTAACAATAGTCTTAAAAATAGATAGGGTGTCTGCCTCACGGACCAAAACTGGGAGTTGGTTCCACAGGAGAGGAGCCTGATAGCAAAAGGATCTGCCTCCCATTCTACTTTTAGAGACTCTAGGAACCACCAGCAGACCTGCAGTCTGAGAGCGAAGTGCTCTTTTAGGAACATACGGGGTAATCAGAGCTCTGATATATGATGGAGCTTGATTATTAAGGGCTTTATACGTTAGAAGGAGAATTTTAAATTCTATTCTTGATTTAACAGGAAGCCAATGAAGGGAAGCTAAAATTGGAGAAATATGATCCCTCTTGTTGATTTTCATCAGAACTCTTGCCGCAGCATTTTGAATCAGCTGAAGACTTTGAACTGCATTTTGTGGACTTCCTGATAGTAAAGAATTACAATAGTCCAGCCTTGAAGTAACAAATGCATGGACTAGTTTTTCAGCATCACTCCTGGACAGAATGTTTCTAATTTTGGCGATATTCCGGAGGTGAAAAAAGGAAACTCTGGAAATCTGTTTAATATGGGATTTAAATGACATGTCTTGGTCGAAAACAACACCAAGATTTTTAACTTTATTACCAGAGGCCAAGTTAATGCCATCCAGATTAAGTGATTGATTAAGAACTTTATTTTTTGAAGACTCTGGCCCAAAGATTACAACTTCTGTCTTGTCAGAATTTAAATGCAGGAAATTTAAAGTCATCCAGCTTTTGATGTCATCAAGACATGCTTCGCTGGTAACAGAACCCTGAAAAAGTGTTATAAGGCAAAAAAGCAAACCACCATTATTTACTTAGTGAATCTATTTATGATCAAAAATGAAAACTTAGCTCATTATTTTAAAAGGTTTCAATTTAGTAGACACTTCTTAATAATTAATTATTTCAGAGTGAAACAGGGACATTTACTGACACTTCGGGGAGGTTCTCAGCTGACCGATGACATCAAGTATGGTAGAACTACTGTATTACATCCTTGGTTTCTCTGCAAGAATGTACTTTTAACTGTAACTGCCAAGTATGTATTTACCAAGCACACAAGATATGTTTTTGATATTTTTCATTTTTATTTATTTTTTCTTATTCTGTTGTGCCTTTGCTTGTTGTTTTGTGGCTTTTGTGTTTGTTGAACTGTCTGGCCCACTGTATAATTCAGTTGTAACAAAAAATGTCTTTAGTGGAGCCCTCGAACACGCTGGTGGACACCAGCTGTGAGGGAAGCCATCAAGCTGAAGAAGGAGTCCTATCGGGCTTTATTTGCTTGTGGGATTCCGGAAGCAGCTGATGTGTACCGGCAGTCGAAGCGGCAGGCGGCTCGGTTGGTCACCGAGGCAACAGGTTCGGAGAGGCCATGGAGAAAGACTTCCGTACGGCTTCGAAGCGATTCTGGTCCACTATCCGGCATCTCAGGAGGGGGAAGCAGTGCAGTACCAACACTGTTTATAGTGGGGGTGGTGTGCTGCTGACCTCGACTCGGGACGTCGTGCGTCGGTGGGCGGAATACTTCGAAGACCTCCTTAATCCCACCAACACGTCTTCCATTGCGGAAGCAGAGCCTGAGGACTCTGGGTCGGGTTCTCCCATCTCTGGTGCTGAGGTTGCCGACGTTGTTAAAAAGCTCCTCGGTGGCAAGGCCCCAGGGGTGGATGAGATTCGCTCTGAGTACCTTAAGACTCTGGATGTTGTGGGGCTGTGTTGGTTAACGCGGCTCTGCAGCATTGCGTGGACATCGGGGGCAGTTCCCCTGGATTGGCAGACTGGGGTGGTGGTCCCCCTATTTAAAAAGGGGGACCGGAGGGTGTGTTCCAATTACAGAGGAATCACACTCTTAAGCCTCCCTGGTAAGGTCTATTCAGGGGTTCTGGAAAGGAGGGTCCGTCGGATAGTCGAATCTCGGATTCAGGAAGAGCAGTGTGGTTTTCGTCCTGGCCGTGGAACACTGGATCAGCTCTATACCCTCAGCAGGATTCTGGAGGGGGCATGGGAGTTTGCCCAACCAGTCTACATGTGTTTTGTGGATCTGGAGAAGGCATTCGACCGTGTCCCCCGAGGGATCCTGTGGGGGGTACTTCGGGAGTATGGAGTACCGGACCCTTTAATAAGGGCTGTCAGGTCTCTGTACGACCAGTGTCAGAGTCTGGTCCGCATTGCCGGCAGTAAGTCGGACTCGTTTCCGGTGAGAGTTGAACTCCGCCAAGGTTGCCCTTTGTCACCGATTCTGTTCATAACTTTTATGGACAGAATTTCTAGGCGCAGCCAAGGTGTTGAGGGGATCCGTTTTGGTGGCCTTAGGATTGCGTCTCTGCTATTCGCGGATGACGTGGTCCTGTTGGCTTCATCAGGGCGTGATCTACAGCTCTCACTGGAGCGGTTCGCAGCCGAGTGCGAAGCGGCCGGGATGAAAATCAGTGCCTCCAAATCCGAGACCATGGTCTTGAACCGGAAAAGGGTAGAGTGCCTCCTCCGGGTTGGGGAGGATGTGCTGCCCCTAGTGGAGGAGTTCAAGTATCTTGGGGTCTTGTTCACGAATGAGGGGAAGATGGAGTGGGAGATCGACAGGCGGATTGGTGCGGCGTCTGCTGTGAAGCGGGCGCTGTACCGATCCACTGTAGTGAAGAGAGAGCTGAGCCAAAAGGGCGAAGCTCTCGATTTACCGGTCGATCTACGTTCCTACCATCATCTATGGTCACGAGCTTTGGGTCGTGACCGAAAGAACGAGATCCCGGATACAAGCGGCTGAAATGAGTTTTCTCCGTAGTGTGGCTGGGCTCTCCCTTAGAGATAGAGTGAGGAGCTCAGTCATCCGGGAAGGACTCAGAGTAGAGCCGCTGCTCCTCCACGTCGAGAGGAGCCAGTTGAGGTGGCTCGGGCATCTGGTTAGGATGCCTCCTGGACGCCTCCCTGGTGAGGTGTTCCGGGCACGTCCCACCGGGAGGAGGCCCAGGGGAAGACCCAGGACACGCTGGAGGGACTATGTCTCTCGGCTGGCCTGGGAACGCCTTGGGATTCCCCCGGAGGAGCTGGCCCAAGTGGCTGGGGAGAGGGACGTCTGGGCCTCCCTACTGAAGCTGCTACCCCCGCGACCCGACCCCGGATAAGCAGAAGAAAACGGACGGACGGACGGCTACACTGAGTCTATATAGCCAGCATAATGTTAGCTCAAAAGTGCTGGATAATGCATTGTAGTCCAAAATAGTAGGGTTGAAGTGAGTTGTGCCAAAGAGCTTGGGGTGAGTTGAGCAACAATACAAGCAAGATTTACATTGAGATGTTAAGACATTTTAGTAGCGCTCAAAAGGAGTAGGTAGAAGTTCAAGAACTTATATGTTCATGTCATGTAACATATAAGGTATTTTGATAAAAGGAGGCATTACAAATCAAGCACAGTTACACAAATACAGTGTCTTATTTTGAAAGCAATTGTACAGAAAGAAGATATCCAGTAGTACTTATTGAAAATGTTACAACGTATCATGTTCAAATGTTTGGGTTACATGCATATTTTTTAAAGATAACATATTTATACATGCTTTTAAATTGTCTTAGCATGGTACTCCTTTTTATTTCTATATCTAACCCATTCCACAACATAGCTCCTGCTTGGCTGAGACCCAGACTTTTAAATGTGGTGCAAACACCACATCTTCTCAACACAAATTCTCCTCTCAAATCATTCTCTACTGTTGAACATTTTTTGTATATTGCCAGGAAGTACATCACGGCTTGCTTTGTACACTACAGCAAGAGTTTTAAATTTGATTAAGTCTTCGATTTTCATTATGTGAGATTTTAAGAAAAGTGCATTAGTATGATCTCTGAATCCAACATTATGAATGATTCGTAAGGCTTTTTTCTGAAGTTTGATAAGTGAACCTAGATTACTTTTGTACGTATTACCCCAAACCTCTATGCAATAACTAATGTATGGAAGAACTAATGAATTGTAGAGGATATGTCGTGCTCTATAATCAAGCAGGTGTCTTACTCTATAAAGTATTGATATACTTCTTGCCATTTTTGATTGAACATTTGCTATTTGGGGTTTCCAGATTACATCATGATTTAAAATCACGCCTAGAAATGCATGTTCATTAACTCTCTAAATATTAATATTGTTTATTTGAACATTTACTTGAATGTCTTTCAGTCGTTTGCCAAAACTTATCATTTTAGTTTTAGAAATGTTGATAATTTATTATCGTCAAACCATTGTTTTAACTTGTTTAATTCTGTTGAGATTTTGGTCATTCATTGATAATTTATTATCGTCAAACCATTGTTTTAACTTGATTTCGGTCATTAGGAGCTGTAGATCTTTCCCTGAGAAGACTATGGTAGTGTCGTCTGCAAATAATGTAAACTTAAATTTTGCTGAGATATGACAAAGGTTGTTTATATATAATAAAAACAGTTTAGGACCCAAAATTGATCCTTGGGGCACACCACAAGTGATGTACTGTCTTCTAGATGAGAATTCCCCTAGCTGTATATATTGTTCCCTATTAGACAAGTAAGATTTGACCCAGTTCAGTGGAACTCCTCGAATGCCATTTTCTCAAGTTTTTGTATTAATATTTGATGATCCATTGTATCGAATGCTTTTTTTAGATCTATAAAAACTCCTACAGGGATTAATTTATCTAGATTATCATAAGTAATTTATATTTTCATTAAGTAATTTATGCTTCTCTATAAACCTATCGAGACGAGCTGAGAAAACCTTTTCTAGAATCTTTGAAAACTGTCGTAAAATGGATATGGGTCTATAATTTGATATTTCCTGCCTATCCCCAGTTTTCAATATAGACAACTTTTGCAATCTTCATTTGAGCTGGGAATGTTCCCGTTTCCAGAGATAGATTACATATATGATTTATGTGTACAACTATTTCATGAACGATTCTTTTGATTAGAATCATGTCAGTGTCATTGTGATCTTTTGATTGTTTGCTCTTGCATTGATTTATAATGTCTATTATTTATTTACTGTTTGCTGAAGTCAAGAACAGCGACTCCTGAATTTCCAAAAAATTTCCTAAACTATTTCCATTATTTGAATTATTCATTTTATTTGCCATTTCAGGTCCAATATTAACAAAGTAGTCATTAAATATATTTGCAATGTTTTCTAGTTTTGTCTCTTTATAATAATTTTGTGTAATGCAGTCTGGTACTACATTTTTCTCAAGGTTTTTCTTAATAATTCTATTTAGCGTACTCCACAAGCCTCTCGTATTGTGTTTATTTTATCTAGTGGTACTCTAAATGAATTACAAACGACCTTGCCTATAAGCACGTAATAACTACTATGGAAGCCGTGGAGTATCATAAATATGACAATATCAACATTTACTCCATGTATTAGCTACTGCTAAAAGCTAATAGCTGCGGTCATTGTGTGAAATGTTTTTTTTCACTGTTGCCAAATGCAAGTTTTTTTCCCCCTAAATTTCGTGAGTAACAATTTTTTGGGCTCATTTCTGAATGTGCAGTCGCTTATTTGGGCTCTACAAAAGTGAACTATAAACACAAGTAAAGAGACCAGGGGCCCGTTTTTCGTACGTTGCTTAAAACATCCAAGATCAAATGAGACATCCAAGATAATATCATCGTGCTAACCATGATCCGGCTAATTGGGTTCTTTGAACACACCTGTTGTTTATGATTAGTATTGCTGGATTGAGTATGGCGCAGGTGCGTTCATGCGTTGGTTTAAAAGGGGAAATGTGTAGAAACAATGATCAGCAACGCTGCTATTGGCTGTTCAGCATGGCCAATGACCGCGCACAGTTTTTCTCACAAGCAGAACAAGAGCTTTTAATGGAAGGTTATGCCGAATTTGAGTCATTAATTAAAACGACAGGGAACACCTCAAAGTCTGCTAAAGCCAGGAAAGAGGGCTGGCAAAAAGTAGCAGACAAATTAAATGCGTAAATACTGTCTGTGGTAGATGTTTCTATCACTTTCTACAGTATGTATTTTTGCATTTTAATAATTTCATATTTACTTTGTTCTTTTATGTCAGAGCCTCCACGGGACCCACTAGAACATGGGGACAAGTAAAAGTGAAGTACAAGAATATTCTACAAAATGGTAGCCTTTAAGTATTATAGTGTATTTTAAAAATCCACTTGTTATGGCAACAGATCCAATATCGGTGTCATGCCTTAGACACTGGAAGTAAAGGACGCGTACAAACCGGGAATTTTAACAAAAAATTCTTTATCTATAAAAAAATTATGTTTTTCCTTTTCCAAGTGATACACAGTTTACTCGGTCAAAAACTGTATTGCTCCGTGTCTAGATAATCCGTTAATACAATATACGGCTCGACAAGGAAGCAAGCCTTTCAAAGTAAAACTAAACTTCACAATAAAATGGCCTGAACAAATCTTCTTACTAAATATGATAAAAATAAAAAGCAAACCATCATGCAAATTAATACTTAAATATTTTCTATTTATGGCTCTAACACCACTTTTTACTCTTTTTAAAAGCCACTGTTAAATGATGTGTTTGTCTGTTTAAACAGCCACAAAGAAAAATCTCTCTACAATTACACTGTCGCGCTGCACTAAAGGATCCTGTCTATTGCGCAATACGCGATTAATTCGAAAAGCTCTGAAATTATTCTTGCACCTTCCGCAACAGGTTGCTGTCGTAAAAATGGACAAGACATGGCTACGGCAGACTTCCCTATCTCCTCCGCTTATAAAGCTGCGATCTAATCCTGTTTCTAACATAACAGCAAAAATAAACTTCACTGTTATATTGAATTAACGTACCTGCTGTCCAGCAGAAAGCCTGCAACCTCTGTATCAGTTTTGAGGCCGCGCTCACTCAGGAATTGTCTCCACCTGCTGCACCGTTATAGATTCTTGTTTTCTCCTGATTTTTCCATCTTGTGCTGCAAAGAGTATGGATAGTCCTCCATTTCAACAGAAAACGGCAAATAGAATGATCTGTGGTCATCTTTGTTTGTTTTCTACTCTTCCTAAATACCTACTGAGTCTGCCTAGCCTTTATATAGAATTAAAATATCCTTACTGTACTTTAATTTTCAATGGCACAATTTAACCCAATGCATTCTCTCCAAAGGCACAACTTACCCCGCACTGGGGCAAGTTGTGCCACAAGACAACGTTTTTTACGAAAGCTATGTTTCTTAATTTCTATATTTCAGATCCAGAGTCATTGTTCCCAGGGATGCACCACATCCTGAAATATATGTACATATTTTAGCTGAAAGCATTACTGTAATGGTTTCAATTTAAAGTCATTTAAGTAAAAACTGGCAGCTCACCCCAATTTCCCCTATATAGGTTTAGGTTTTTGAAGTGACGGCTTACTAAACCCTCAAGGAGAATAACAGCCTTGATGTTCTTAAACCTAAGTGCACATGGGTTATACAGCAGAACATCATCCAAGGCACACCAGCAAGTCAACCCTTGAATGTCAGTGAAGGAAGGTTTTTGGGACTAGCCTACTCAAACAGGTGACATTCAGTTTCATGTCCTTCATGGTATTAGAAGCTGCTATCAGGGTGGAACAACCAATATTCTGGTTTAGAGGGCAAATATGTATTCTAACTTAGTACCTGATTGGTTTGAACTGTCATTTTCCTTAATAAATGAAACGAATAATTAAAAAAAATGACTAATTCACGGATGTCGGCTATCATTATCACTTAAAAAAGCGTCCTCTCACCTGAACTTGAGACTAAGTAATAAATAGATGTCCAGTTATTTACACAAAAAACCACATGCTGTGTGGCAAATATTTGCTTTTCAATGAACACAAATCCGACATTATAACTTTATTTTTCCTTGTAGGGTTAGGGTTAAACGCCATAGACAGTTCTTGAAAGATCCCTTTATTAGTATCTAATTATCAGTTGCTGCAGAATTACTGTACTGTGGTATCATGTCATGTCCTTTCTCACTCCTGCTCACAATGTGGGTGGGATCAGGTATTCATGATCACTGTTGAAAGCTGTTGTGACAACGTTGCTTATACCCGAGAATGAGAACGATTTCTGACTAATTAACAGTCTGCAGGGTCACATTCCCCTTAGGGTACCATGTTGGTTCACCTGGCTCAGCTGGGATAATGAAAGAGGTACTATCTTATATATACAGCATATACTAGGTTAAGTGGGGTTACCAACAATACACAAAGAAGAAATAAAAAATACAAGAGAAGCGATATGAGAAGGAAAACAGCTCTATGATAATTAGGGAAAGCAAAGCATCTTCAAGGGAGCTGTTCTGAGCTCTGTAGAGCGTCTTGCTTTAATCTGTGTGTCAGTTTTTAAAGAAGATGCTTAAAAGCTGTGAACAAGCTCAGTACATAAAAAGCAATAGTTATACTATGGAGTCTTTGAGACAACAGCTGCTGAACAAGGCCATGCAAAGTTCACTGTTTCTTACGGCTAAATTTAGCTCATACATACAATTACTGACAGCAAAATATAACAAAGTCTACAAAAGCTAATCTCAGATAAATGGGACCAAAAATTAATAATATAGTAATGCAGAATGAATTAATTTATCCGTTTCTCTTTTAGTTCAGAACTGATTATTACAAGTTAAGAAAAACAGCGAATACAATTTGTATGAAAATGACAGCTTTTGTATCTTTTTTGTATCTCCTATCTCTGGTGTATTTCTTTAAAGATAAAAAGGCATTGGATCCCCCCCCCCAATGGGGGGGGGGGGCACAAATTGCCACTATTAACCCCCCCCCCCCGATATTCTTTTGTGTGTGATACTGCATGTGTGATAGTAGGGTGTAACAGAACCACAACAAGTGCTATTTCTTGAGTATTTTTGTAATATTTAAGCAAATGAGTTGTGACTATTTTTTCAGCTGCTTTTGAACCCACTACATATTGTAATATGCAAACTTTGCTACTTAAATATAGATTGATATACAGTAAGTAGGAAGTAATTGGAGAAATAAAAATGTAGCTTCAGTGCTCTGCTTTGAGATTGTAACCAGTATGATTCAGCATGCAACCTGTCTGGTTTGCACACCCCCACTTGCACAGTAACTGAGGCAATAAAGCCCCAGCCCTCCCAGACACTGACATTGAGCAAATAGACAAAAATAATGGATCAATGATCATGATTTTCACAAAATGTTAATAGTGGCAATTTGTTCTTTTTCAACAAATCATGAAATTTGGTTTGGTAGATTTTTATTTTTATTTTTATTGCAAAATCTTGATGGCTCAAACAAAACAGAGGAAAAACAAGACTGAGAGCAAAACTAATCCACCGGGGATCTTCTTGACGGGAACATTTAAATTCACCTGTCAATTTCACAAGCAACAAACTGACACAGTCACTTGTTAAAGAAGCAGTTTTCCTTAAAAAGCGTGTGTGTACTATCAGCACAGTTTTTATTATTACAATGTTTAAACCCACAGCAGCTGCTTGTGCTCAGCTGGAGTCATTTCAAATCATAGGATGTGTCATTCATTGCTATGAAATGGCATCTGAAACAGTGACAAAAACTGGGCCACTGCAGCAGAGCGGTTGTCACCTGATGGGAAGTTCAGAGGTTCAATCCACAGCCCATCCAATCCAAATGTCACTCTCCCTGGGTAAAACATAGAGCCCCAGGTTTTTCTCAGTGTACTTCACATGGTAGGTCTTCATATAAAAAAGATTTTTAAGCTACAGTAGAAAACTCAATAACCTGGGGAAGAAATAAGTTGTACTGAGGTTTAGAAAACCAGCAGATCTGGTGGGGGACTAAGTGCTCCACCACAATAGCATAATTCAGTTAATGTATTTCAAATACATGATAATCTTTTTTTTCTTTTCAGGTGTAAAGTACAGTCCAGGCCAGAACTCTTTCCCTCAAGCTGTCTCCTGGTGGTTTTTGGACCATTACCCTCTGCTCCCTTACTTTCACATAATCCTGCAGCTTTAACCAACCAAGCTAGTAGATGCTCAAAATGCTGAAAAGGAAATGGGCAAACGTTTTTCTTGTAAACAACTCGCCTCATGGAAAACCTTTAACAGTTGAAGGAACATTGTAGATTTTTTTTGAAAGTGGGTCACTTTGGCCATTAAATGTTTCTTTTCTTCAGGTCTACATTTTCCCTTTCAATGAACACAACGTTGTCAGGTGCTCATGTAGTCTCAGGCCATCAGTATATAATGGCTGCAAATTTACTTGGCATTACTCATAACATAGACGTTTAGAAAATGAAGTGGCAGAGGGGGATATTTTCTGCTTGCACAGTAAATATGTATAAAAATCAGCATTGCATCGTTCCCCTCAATTGGTGTGTCTCTCAGATTTTTGTTTGTTTTAATTCTTACGCCAGAGTAATTTGTTTACAGTATATATGAGGTTAAAGTTAGTTATTAGTGCATTCTCTTTGTACTTGGAAGGTGGATGTTACAAGTTTCCAGTCTGATCAACAAGATCACCTCCTTGAAGTCCCAATTCTGTCTGGGGAAGTCAGAGCTTTTTGGGCATCACTGAGTTCAGTTCCTATACGGCTGTGCGTATTGAAAATAGAATGTAGTAAAAGTTAATGTATTAACTAGGCACTTTTGATAGTTTTTATCTCATTACACAAGTGGAACACGTGTGAACAGTTTCTTTTTGCTTTTAAACTGGAGAGGTTTATCCATCGATCCACTTTCTATACCTGCTTCTCTGTAAAGGTTTGGGGGGTGGAGGGGGTCTGGTGCTTATCTCCAGGGGTCAAAGGGACAGAGGCAGGGTACAGGGTAAACAAGCATACAAACCGGGGAAGTTATTTTTTAAGTCAAGACTCAAGTTTTTCACCTTAAGCGCAAATCAAGTTTCAAGTCTCGAATGACTAAAAGAAAAGGTTTTGTCTCATCATTGTAGGTTGGGATTCCATACCAATGCTATTTGTCATTAGGCCAATTATATTATATATTATTTTCTGAATTTCATCCCAAAACTCTGGTAAAGTAACCTTGCCTACAAGCTGAATTCTCATGATATTTATACGTTCACAAACAACATCCATGTCGAACCCAAAACGGTTCTGGCCAATTACATTGCAGAATTATGTTTTAAGGCGGGACATACCAGCTGTGACGTAGGTAAGAGCTGCCGAGCCCACTATTAACCAAAATAAATGTGGCACCGCAGGAGGACGTAGCTGCTGCCATCACATCTGATTTGTCAGAATTAACTATTTTTCTTTGATATTAGAACAGCAAGAAGTGCCTTGACCAGCGTAACTTGTGGTTCATCATGCTTACATTTTCATTTGATACCGTAATTGGCTAAACATAACCTTTTGTAGGCTGGCATTAGGTGTTGCTTTGCCCAATCAGCGTGGGTAGTTCTGCTGAATGTCCGTCCTTTCCCCGAACGGATTTGTTGGGACCAGACGCAGATGTGCCGAATGGAGAATGCCACATATTATCAATCTGGCTTGCCAGGTTGCTGGTAAATTCTGCTTTGTATTATTTTGAAAATGCAACAAATGTGACACCCTATTAGAAACATATATTGGCATTTTAAGAAAAATAATCGATAAAAACTAGCTGATAGGCAATTTATGTATTAATCAAACAACATGCTTTTTTTTGTCTTCGACAAAAGTGTGTTTGTATTAAGTTAACACCTGTTTATCCCTGACTTCATATTGTCCACTTCTAATATAAATCATTATTAGTTATTGCAAATGTACATTCCAACAAAATTTGTCTTCTGCAATTAACCCGTCAGTTAGGGAGCAGTGGGCACCCTTACAGGGCCCAGGGGGCAATCTGGGTAAAAGGACCCAGCTCTTAGCAATGGGGGGTAAATTTCCTGACGTTGCTGTTCCGTGGTGACACCATGTATTGCCGTGCCCAACTCAAACTTCTTTTCCTACACACCACGTCTTTTTTTCAGTGGAAAACCCCCACTGTGGTTCAAAAACACAGAAGGGAGTCGGTGGAAAAAATCCTGCCAGTCAATGGGGATTGAACCAAATGTGGATTTTTAATCCACATTTAAAACCTTTATCCTCAAATTTAAGCAGGAAAGATGTTTCAATTTAAGTAAAAATAAACAAGAAAAAATTAATGTGAAAGTTTTTATTTGTTGTAGGTTCTGATATCTCCCATGAAAAGGTCTAATATTTTTCCCCTTGTTTCTTAAGGAGCTTAGAAAATGTTTTGAAAATCTATTAAATTACTCCATGTACATGTCCAAAGAGCCATACCACTCTAACTCATTGGATTTATATGGTAAATGTGTCTTCCACTATTAAACATTTCCTTCTTTAATATGAAATTAAGAAAATGTAACTACTGCTTATAAATTAGATCATCCTAATACTACCAGAGTTGAGTTTCTTCCTCTTTCTCCTGCTGTTCAGTTGCATAATGCTCAGCATCCCTCGGCTGCACTGTCAGAGTAATTCCTCCCAGGAGCGCATAAAAGTCATCTGCACCAGACCTGCAGGCACAGCCAGGCTCTCTGCCTCATAAATTTGCCGCACACACACTCCACAGGTGCCCACAGGATGGTGCATAGTGTAGTAAGGTGACATTTTTCTTATAATAAGACATCCACCAAATGAAGCTTCCCACTGAGCAGTTTAAAATCTAAGGTGGGTTGTGAGTAGCAAAGCTTTATGCAGGTGTGAGAAATGCATATTTCTCTAGGTGCACCTTATTAGTACATACGTCTTAGAGCATATACCTGGTAGGGTTAAACTGTCTTTTGAAACTTTTGTCACAAGTTTACTCTTATAATGTTGGAATTACTCTACAGATTTTGAAAGAATAACAGCAAAAAGTGAAATATATTGTGAGACATTTCTAGAAATTAAAAATCTAAGGTTAATTTTACTTCTGTTTCAAAGTTTCTGAGGCTGCAGACCTGTCAGAAATCACTAAAGAGAAGATGGAGATCACACTGTTAACCTTTACAGTTTTTGCCCTCTAAGCCAGTTGATTCTTGGTTGATCCTGTTACTCCAAGAAGACTAAAGAGATTAACCTGAGTTAAACTGCTGGGCCATACTTACCAAACTCCCAGGATTGTTCGCACTCTGTAAGGACAGGAAAAAAAGGCTTTTAAATCCACACAACATGCTTTCTTGGAATGACTTTTTAAAAAACATGACTGACTAGTCAGAATTGATTACCACAGGGAAATGTATTTACATTTTAATAGCGCGAACTATATTAAACAAGCGTTTTTGTCCTTTTCAAATTTAGTCTAAACAAACATATTAAAAGACAATCTCTGTTTATCGACTAGTCGTACTAAAAACCTCTCTGGGCATCAATGTCTTTATTTGAACAGTTTCTCACCTTTTTACTTTTCAACAATGTTTTTTCCTCCTTTTCTTTGTCTTTTCATTTTTAGTCGGGGGTACAGATTTTATAGATTGGCACTAAGTAAATTAAGCACATTTACACAAAAAGCAAAAAAAAAAAAAACAAAGCCCACTGGAAAACCTATGGGGAAAAAGTGTTAAATAGGCAAAGCAGGTAAATTAGAGATCCACTAGAGATCAGTCAAGCAGAATCTTGTGGCCGACTTCTGCTGTGTGAAAAGTGAACCACACCAAACAATTCAACCTGCCCTGGCCAATTGACTCAAGCCCTCCGACTATGCTGGTGTGAAAGCACCACAACTAACCTTTTGCCGCCTTCACAGAACTGCTGTATTTATACAGAGATTAAATTACACACCTGTGGGCTTTATTGGGTAAATTGGTGACATCTGGAGGCAATTGGTTTCACTTTGAGGGAGAGCTTTGTAAACCATGTATGTTTTTTCCCCTATACTTCATTTATATACACTTCTTAATAGGGCTGTAAGTTTTAACGCGTTATTAACGCATTAACTTTGTTAGACCATAACGCCGACAATTTTTATGTCGGCGTTAATCGCGCATCAAAACACACACACCGTTCCTTATGTTTTTTTTCCCCACCACGCTCTCCGGATTGTGTTTCTTTTACCCTCGGCGTTTTCCGTAGTTTCAAGAGTGCTAAAGACTGTAGCAAAACAGACCCGCGCTCACTGTTGCTAAGACTGCTTATTTCATGCGACTTCGGGCTTCTTTTTTCTAAATTCGCTTGTAAATTTCATGAGTCGCTGGTTGCGGGCTTTTTGGACATGTTTCTAAAAGTGAAATCGCTTATTTGGGCTCTAAACTAAGTGACGAAACAGGGATTATTAAGAGACCTGCTTGCACTAAATATCCCTCCGCCATAGGAGCCGAGGGAATAAAAGCAGAGGGAGCAACTCTGCCCGTATTTTTTGCAGTTTACGGTTGCAATAACCGGTGATAACTGCTGAAAGTAGATTATGCAGTACAGATCACCATTTTGAGCAGAGATTGGTTCTGAAGATGAGTTTTTACACGCTGATAACCCAACCCATAAACCATACTGTAATGCTTATTAATTTGTTGTCTTTGTATTTGACAAACTAAGTGCCAAACGAAGAACCTGGGGTCCGTTCTTCGTACGTCGCTAACTCAGTTAGCAGGATTTCATTGTTGACGATTTGGCATGATCTTGGATCGTTTGGTTCTTCGAAAGACATCCTGCACTTGTTGTCATAGCAACATGTGCGCCAGCTTAAGCCTGCTCGAGAGCAGGCTTATTTCATGTAAACAAGATTAGATCACGGCTGTATAAGCGGAGGAGATAGGGAAGTCTGCCGTAGTCATGTCCATTTTTACGACTGCAACCTGTTGCGGAAGGTGCAAGAATAATTTGCTGAGTTTTTCGAATTAATCGCGTATTCAATTGCGCAATACACAGGATCCTTGAGCGCAGCGCGACAGCAGAGAGATTTTCTTGGTGGCTGTTATAAACAGACAAACACATCATTTAACAGTGGCTTTTAAAGAGGAAAAAGTGGTGTTGGAGCCATAAATCTAAAATATTTAAGTTATTTGTATGATGGTTTGCTTTTTATTTTTATCCTATTCAGTAAGAAGATTTGTTCGGGCCATTTTATTGTGAAGTTTAGTTTACTTTGAAAGGCTTGCTTCCTGTCGAGCCGTATATTGTATTAGAAAAAACTATGGATGGATTATCTAACCACGGAGCAATACAGTTTTACCGTGTAAACTGTGGATGACTTGGAAAAGGAAAATTTTCATTTTTTATGGATAAAGATTTTTTTTTGTTAAAATTCCCAGTTTGCACATGTCCTTTACTTCCCATGTCTAAGGAATGACACTGAAATTTGGATCTCTTGACATAACAAGTGCTTTTTTAAAATAAAGTATAATAATTAAAGGCTACCATTTTGTAGAATATTCTTGTATTTCACTTTTACTTGTCCCCATGTTCTAGTGGGTCCCGTGGAGGCTCTGACATAAAAGAACAAAGTAAATATGAGATTATTAAAATGCAAAAATTCATACTGTAGAAAGTGATAGAAACATCTACCATGGACAGTATTTACACATTTAATTTGTCCGCTGCTTTTTGCCAGCCCTCTCTCCTGGCTTTAACAGATTTTGAGGTGTTTTAATTAATGACTCAAATTCGGCATAACCTTCCAAGCTCTTGTTCTGCTTGGGAGAAAAACTGTGCGCGTTCTTTGGCCATGCTGAACAGCCAATAGCAGCGTTGCTGATCAATGTTTCTACTATCGATACATTTCCCCTTTTAAACAAACGCATGAACGTGCAGTTATCTCAGATAACTCAATCCAGCGATACTAATCCTAAACAACAGGTGTGTTCGAAGAACCCAATTAGCCGTATCATGATTAGCCGGATGAAATCATCTTGGATGTGTCATTTGATCTCGGATGTTTTAAGCAACGTACGAAGAACGGACCCCTGGAGTTACTGAACAGTTCCTAAACAGTCTCTTTCAAGGGTATTAAGCTCCTGCCCAGTTGCAAGCAAAGTGTAAGACTGGAATGACCTGGAAATTTAAAACCTTTTTCCAGGCTTAAACTGTATGAACGTGGCGCTAAACAACAATCAAAAATATTCAAAGAAGTTATTGTTGGTATGAAAGCTCAGAATTAGATGTGTGTGAGAGAGTTAAAAAATGAACAACAAAACTTATGACTATATTGAAATGTATAATTTTTATTAATTTATATCTATTTATGTCTATCTTTGTTTAAGAGGTGAAAAAATATATTGGCAAGAAAACAGGTATTTATTTACACATTTGTTTACACATTGTGTAAACATCAGGGCTTCATGATTAGTGATTTAGCCATTATTGGCCAGAGTTTAACATTTTATGGCACCAGGATGTTTTCATTCCAATTCTGAAAAGTACTTGAAAAATAAAAATATTTTTTGTACAAGCATGTTTTTTATTAGTGTCATTTATTGCAAAATTGCATATTGAAATGCCCAAACAGGCTATTACACTTTCTGTCAGGGTTCTCTGTGCTGGGGTCCGTTCTTCGTACGTCGCTAACTCAGTTAGCAGGATTTCATTGTTGACGATTTGGCATGATCTTGGATCGTTTGGTTCTTCGAAAGACATCCTGCACTTGTTGTCATAGCAACATGTGCGCCAGCTTAAGCCTGCTCGAGAGCAGGCTTATTTCATGTAAACAAGATTAGATCACGGCTGTATAAGCGGAGGAGATAGGGAAGTCTGCCGTAGCCATGTCCATTTTTACGACTGCAACCTGTTGCGGAAGGTGCAAGAATAATTTGCAGAGTTTTTCGAATTAATCGCGTATTGCCCAATAGACAGGATCCTTAACGCAGCGCGACAGTAGAGAGATTTTCTTGGTGGCTGTTATAAACAGACAAACACATAATTTAACAGTGGCTTTTAAAGAGGAAAAAGTGGTGTTGGAGCCATAAATCTAAAATATTTAAGTTATTTGTATGATGGTTTGCTTTTTATTTTTATCCTTTTCAGTAAGAAGATTTGTTCGGGCCATTTTATTGTGAAGTTTAGTTTACTTTGAAAGGCTTGCTTCCTATCGAGCCGTATATTGTATTAGAAAAAACTATGGATGGATTATCTAGCCACGGAGCAATACAGTTTTGCCGTGTAAACTGTGGATGACTTGGAAAATGAAAATTTTCATTTTTTATGGATAAAGATTTTTTTTTGTTAAAATTCCCAGTTTGCACATGTCCTTTACTTCCCGTGTCTAAGGAATGACACTGAAATTTGGATCTCTTGACATAACAAGTGCTTTTTTAAAATAAAGTATAATAATTAAAGGCTACCATTTTGTAGAATATTCTTGTATTTCACTTTTACTTGTCCCCATGTTCTAGTGGGTCCTGTGGAGGCTCTGACATAAAAGAACAAAGTAAATATGAGATTATTAAAATGCAAAAATTCATACTGTAAAAGTGATAGAAACATCTACCATGGACAGTATTTACGCATTAATTTGTCTGCTGCTTTTTGCCAGCCCTCTCTCCTGGCTTTAACAGATTTTGAGACGTTTTAATTAATGACTCAAATTCGGCATAACCTTCCAAGCTCTTGTTCTGCTTGGGAGAAAAACTGTGGGCGTTCTTTGGCCACGCTGAACAGCCAATAGCAGCGTTGCTGATCATTGTTTCTACTATCGATACATTCCCCCTTTTAAACAAACGCATGAACGCGCAGTTATCTCAGATAACTCAATCCAGCGATACTAATCCTAAACAACAGGTGTGTTCGAAGAACCCATGATTAGCCGGATGAAATCATCTTGGATGTCTCATTTGATCTTGGATGTTTTAAGCAACGTACGAAGAACGGACCCCTGTTCTGCTATAACTCTACTCCTCAGGTGTGTCTAGTTGGCTGAGGGGGCGTGGCCCACACCTGCAGCTCATTGCAGGCGGCTTCCTTTGGCTTCTTAAGCAGAGCGCTGACAGATGGAAGACGCCACAGCCTTAAACCAGTTGTGGTATGACGTGGCCTCTGATCAAACTCCTGGAAACCTGCTTGTGAGTTTTTGTCTTTGAACTTTGACTAATTTTGGATCTCCCTGTTTTGTCACAGTTTTTCGTGCTTGGATGCACTCACCTGCCTTGACGTCTCGTCCGAAGAATCAGATCTCCAGAATTCTCTCGCTCAGATTTTGCTCTGGCTCTCCCCTCATACTCCCTGGATGTTACCCAGCGGGGCCTGAGATTCCCCTTCCCGGATTCTGCTGGTTCTTCCCTCACTCTGGTCAATCCATCTGTCACCCAGTTCCGAGGAGGCTCGCTCTGGATCCCTCGCCAGTTACATCTGCCGTCCTCAGCCACTAGCCGCCAAACACCAACAGAGTAGGATCACAGAGTTCTCTCTGCGCTACTTCCTCCCGGTTAGGTCCGCCCAACTTTATGGTAAGCAGCGCAGCTTCTAGTAGTTCTCCTGGTTCATTTCCCAAAGTCATTACTCTTCTTCTCTTTGCAGTCTTACCAGCCGTGACGTTCTGACCTCGCCGAGTTGCTCGTAATCTCGTCCTTTACATCTGCCTCTTTCTTAATAAACATCTTAAAACTGTGCTTTGCTTCCCGATCGTATCTGCATGTTGGCTCGTCATCTGAAAACCATGACACTTTCGGAAATAAAAGGATGAAATATGCGATTAATTTGCGATTAATCTCGAGTTAACTGTCGACATTATGCGATTAATCACGATTCAAATTTTTAATCGTTTGACAGCCCTACTTCTTAATGTTGGTCTACTGTACAATTCTGCAAAATATGTCTAAAATTGTGGCTGTGACATGACAAAATGTAGAAAAGTTAACAAGTTACAGATACTTCTGCAGGGCACTGTTTGTCACTCCTACTGAGCACTAGAACTGATTTCTTTGAAGCGATATATTCCTGATGTAGACATCAGTCGCCTTGTAGCCCTAATCGACTAAGCTTGGTTTTTAGTATCTGCAATATTCAGTTCAGTTTTATTTATACAGTGCTAATTCACAACACATGTCCTCTCAAGGCACTTTACAAAGTCAAATTCAATCAAATCATACAGATTGGTCAAAAATGTCCTAAGGAAACCCAGCAGTTTACATCGAGTCATGACAAGCAGCATTCACTCCTCTTGAAAGAGCGTAGAGCCACAGAGGAGTCGTCTGCATTGTCCATGGCTTTGCAGCAATGTCTCATACAGAACAAGCGTGATGCGACAGTGGAGAGGAAAACTCCCCTTTAACAGGGAGGAAAAACCTCCAGCAGAACCAGACTCAGTGTGAACACCAATCTGCCTCGACCGACTGGAGGTTAGAGAAGACAGAGCAGAGACACAAAAAGCGCAGAAGCTCACCTTGATCCAGGAATTCTTTCTATGTTATATGGTAATAGCGGATGATCCGTCTCCCCTGGATGGTGTCACGGCTAACAGAACTCTAGACCAGGTGTACCTACTATGAAGAGGAAAAAATAGACCACCCATTTTACTGCGCACTGTTTAGAAAACGGCAATAAATCTAAAGTTAAACCTATCTTTGGCCATGTTAAATTAAGTCATAATTTTGACCTGGAGGAGCTCTAGTACGGAAGCACTGAAAGGCAATTAAGAAAAAAATCTAGACTACAACATTTGTATGTTTTTTTTTTTTGTACTGCCCTGAAAGGCAAGTGAATTTTTTTTTTTTTTTTTTTTTTGAAATGCAATTTTTTCTAAGTGACCTTCAATGACAGCTGCATTCTTCAAGTGGATAGTCAGAGGCTTGGTTTCCAAGAATCAATGTCCCATGGTATCACATCAAGCTTGTATGTTTATTAGCAATATAGAATTAACTACAGTAGTGATCAAGGATATTTGTAGGACAAATGACAACATCATGACTGCTCTTTCTTGGGACCAAGGTTTTCCAAATAACCTTAAAACTTGCTGTCAATAAATGCTTATCATAACTTCTTACAATAAATTAGACATGAGTGCAAGAAATAACTTGGCAACAATTTAAATAGGAATGCTTTAATGATATGTTTATGTATACTTCAATTTTAACAGCAAATAAAAAGTAATTGGGAAATTAAACAGTTTTTAACTACAAATAACAGAGTGGGAGAAAAACTCTTGGAATTTGCTTTAATTTCGCTTTAGTTTTCACCTGCGCTCGTGTGCTGCGGCAGCTTGGGCCGCAGATGTGTAGTGTGAAATATCCTTTCAGTTAAACCATACAGCTGCAATAATTGTGTGCAATCACTGAATGGAAGCAGGTAAAACCCATTTCACAGGGAAGAGAAAATGTAGCTCAGTTCCTTTTTGCAAAGAAAAAGTGCTCGCCTGAAGCCAAAACTGTGTTCAGGAGGCTTGAGACCAGTTAATCACCTATGATTGGTGAGACAGTTTACTTGTGTAAAGGGAGCTCTTGATTTCATGCACTGCAGCAGTCACGTTGAATGCAAAATGTCAGTATGCCACTTGATCAGGCTTAATTAATTGTGAAAGGCTAAATCATGATACAATTACCACAGGATTAATTGTGCAGTTGTGAAACCACACAACACTGACGCGGTGAAAGGAAAGAAACAGAAGAATGTGTTCTTCAACAGGTAAAGCTCAACGGACACAAGCCTGTAAGAGGATTGGAAATGTTCCAATAAGCAGGCCCATGAGTGCCAACGCTGCAGGACTAATTCAACATTCAGACAAAGTTAATTTCTTCGTGCTGAGCTCAAAAGAGGGCACGATCCCAGCGGAAGACGATTAGCCCAAAATGGACGGCTTGCCTCACCAATCCCACCTGCGATGCAGAAGGTGAAGGAGGAGACCTGGAGAAAGCTAACACCACAGCTAATATGTTCCACGTGTATTTGAGCAGAAAAGTCGTCACATTCAGGGCAATTATTGCTTCAGTGAACATTGCACGCAGAACTTCTTTGTACTTCCTTAAAAATATCTTATAGATTATTAGTAACTGGTTATTGCACCAAAACCAATAGTCCAAAGAGTGAATTGGTAAACTTTGAAATAACACCAATTAAGTCTCCCAATTACATAGCCGATGTAAATCTCAGTCTAATGTGATGGTAAACATAAAAGTCAATGTAGATGTTGAACCAAGGTGAGTAGAAAAAGGTGAGCCTCTGTCTGCAGCACTATTTTTCCAAGTATGCCTCCCTGCTGAGATGCATAACTGATCCAGTGGGTTCTGGGTCTGTCCAGCTGTGTGGGCTTTTACCTTAAAGATGGAAACTGATAGTCAATAATGATAGTTAAATAATGTAGCTTTGATGTGACTTCAAAGTTCAGGCAAAAATTATTTTACAACACTTTGCATCTGGGGTCACCATGTGGTTACCACAAGGTGGCTCCCCCAGAGCAAATATGGATAAAGAGTGTGGTAATATCAACTTTTACAGATTAAATGGAATAACACATAGATGTACCATCTTTCAAAGACTGGGAGGATTATCTGAAGAAAATTTCCTCTGATTATGCCTGCAGGATAAAGGCAATCTTGCAGCCTCATATTTTAAATACAATTTAATTACATAGTAACATGGTGGTTTTATAAATAGATTTTTATACGATGCAGTTTGATGTTGCTGTTTAAGAAATAACAGGAATTTCATCACTTACAATAATGTATGCACCTATCATTAAAAGACATAAATGAGTTATTCTTTATATGCTAAACTTAAAAGCATATGGTAACAGTGTCACAAACGGCAGAAAGTTCCAAATACATGTCTGCATGTAATTATCAATAAAGAAATTTACAGTCTATAATGCGTTTTACTCCTATAACTGCATTCTGCAGCTGCCACGGTTTTACTACACGCATGTTTCATTGGGACAGTTTTTGCAGTTGCACAACATGATTCTGTTTACATTTAAATGAGATGGAGCAAAACAGGAGAAGGTGAAATGAAAATGTGAGAAAAGAGACCCGAGAATGCTCTTGGATCTCTCTACAATAATGCTAAGGCACTTCTGGTAACATTGAGACAGACAGAACCAAGTGTCTACGGACCCATTTCTTTCTAATTGCAAGCCTGGACACAATGACGTGAGGGCTGCCAGTGGTTCTATTGACATTTGCTGCAGAATGGCAGTGGTTTCAAAATTTGCACATTGTTCAGTAATTTGCCCAGTAAAGAAATTATCTAGGATGGAGAGAGTCATCCATCATGTAAAACAAGTAACTGACTCACAGAAACTGACCAACAGAAACGCTTCTGGCAGTGAAAAACTTTTCTGTGATCGCTGTTGCTGGTTTGGGCGATGGTGTTGTTGGGGGGGGTTCTGAACGACATATTTAAACTTTGTTTGCTTGCAAACGAAGAATTGTTTCCACATCCAAACGTTACAAATTGCCCATTTTTTACTCAGAGAATCCTCTGTATTTGTCACTTCCTTTCAAGTTAGCTATATTTATATCCCCCTAGTTTGTAGTAACTCCCTAAAATCTCTATCTTTAACACAACATGCAATCAAGTTGCACAACAGAAAGATGTTGTGCAACTTGACATGTTGAGCACATGACAGAGAAAGAGATATATCATTCCATGAGATTTCACAAACAACAAAGTGAACAAAAACCCATAAATTTCAGTGTGTACATGTGGGATGAAAACTACGAATAAAAACGCAACCATAATTAATTTCCTGTTGACATTTGAACTTTCAAAAACAATGATTAGTCAAGACTAATATGGTGATTAATGTACAGTTGCTGTTAGCTGAACGGCCCACCATTTATTTTGCCCACTAATTAAATCATGGAGGCTGGTGAGTCATTTTTATCACATGGTCAAAATGTTGCAGGTTTTTATTTAAATGTAAACCCCACAAAGACCCTTTTAAATTAGAATAGAAATATCCTTTAATGTTCCACATTGGGTAAATTCAGGTGTGAAAGGCATATGGAAGGAAGTAGAAATATGCAAGGGTAAAACATATGAAAAGAAAAAGAGGCTGTACAGTCAAGGGCAAATTTACAACATAAGAAAATAGGAGTCAGCTGAGGTGAGAGTGAGGTTAGTTCCAAATGCTCCCTGGACACCTCACTGGGTGGGTGTCTCTGGGATGTCCCACGAGGAGGAGGCCCAGGGTGTGGCCCAGGACACGCTGGAGAGACTGACTTCTTGCCTTCCCCAGAGGAGCTGGAGGAGGTGTCTGGGGAGAGGAAAGACTTGGGTGTCTCTGCTGAGTCTGCTGCCAACACGATCCAGTCCCACATAAGCAGAAGACAATGAGTATGAATATTGTGGTTATTTAAAAGAGCATATACAACCAAACTGTGTTGGATTAAACCTGCACTGGGTTAAGGGGACATCCGAGGACGGACCTGGCATTCCTGGTGAGCTTATCTAACCTCTTCCTCTAAGCTGTAGATAAACTGGATGTTCATCGTTGTCAGTGGGGTGGGTCTGTAACTTAGGCTACGTTCACACTGCAGCCTGAAGTGACCCAATTCCGATTTTTTTGCCCATATGCGACCTGTATCTGATCTTTTCATGACAGTCTGAACGACACAGATCGGATTTTTTCAAATGCGACCCAGGTCGCTTGGATATGTGGTCCTGAATCCGATACGTATCTGATCTTTTCAAATGCGACCTGTGTCTCTACGGCCAGGTCGCATTTATCCGACCCGTACATCACTGATACTTATCACTGATACGGTAACATGAATTCAGTTCACACAGGAGATCACATACAAGTCGCATATATTTGGAAGTGTGAACGGACACGCAAAAAAATCAGATTTCACAAAAAAATCGGAATTGAGCATCAAGGCCTGCAGTGTGAACGTAGCCTTAGATTAAATTAGATGGTTCATTTTGTGAACTTCCAACCTTGTAATTTTAATGTTGGATGAAAATATTGCTTTTCTTCAAATGAAACGATTTTCTCTGTTTATGTGTGAGTATGTTTGAGTCTCTGTGGTTTCAGCCTGAAAACAGTTTTTATGTTTAAATTGATCGATTTGTAATTTTAATGATCTGATATGACTTATCAAGTATTGTAAAAGAAGATTTGAACCATAGTTGGTTAACAAGAAGCAGATTTTTACTTTGTATACAAATCCAGTTAATCTTTATTGTATGAGGGGTCAGTCTAGACCTAGACAAAGACAGACTTTATTGTCATTTAACTGCACATTCACAATGTATATTTAAGTGTCTGCTCACTATTTTCACAATTTACTGGCTGTTTTCTTTTTTTGTTTTGCTTTACAGAAAAAGTCAATGTCATCACTGACCATTTGAAATGTTATAAATTCAGTAGCTCGTTATTCTAGAAGACACAATAAACACAGAAGTTTAACATTCTCATTTACTTAATTCTGTTTTATTTTCCTGTATTTTAATCATGTAAAGCACTTTGCATTGTCTCTGTACTGAATTGTGCTATACAAATAAATTTGCCTTGCCTTGCCTTAAACTTACTTAAGTTTAAGTAAATGAGTTCTAATGCTCAGTTTAAGTAACTAAGTTATTCATTCTTGTTGTAATAAATAACATAATTAGCATTTTTCAACTGTGACGAAAATCATATAGAAGTGTCAGGGTTTGGGTTTTGATCAGGCTTTTGTTTACTATTTTTTCAGTTTTTCCTCCCTGTTTGGGTTTTAGTTATGATTTGACTTTATTTTCTGTTAGTTTTCAGCTCCTCCTTCACCTCACTTAGCTTTCCCTTCACTCCCTCTGCAGTCAGCCACACCTGTTAATAATTAATCAGCCAGACGCATTTCACCTGCCAGCCTCCCTATTTAAGCCTTCCTCTGCTTCCACTCCTCTGCCGGTTCATCATCATGTAACACCTACTCCTTGCCTGTCCACCTGTATATTCCCTGCTTGCCATTGGAACTCTGCCACCTCTACTTCTCTTTAAAGGTTCGTTCTCTGCCGTACTGTGGATCCTGCTGCCTAGCTCTGGTTCCCCTCTGCCGTGCTGAAGGGCCTGCTGCTGTGCTCTGGTTAGCTCTCTGCCGAGCTGTGGATTCTCTGCCGTGCTGAAAAGCCTCCTGCTGTGCTCTGGTTAGCTCTCTGCCGAGCTGTGGACTCTGCTGCCTGTCTCTGGATTCCAAGAACTCTCTCTCCGGGCCGTCAGCTCCTGCCCTCATCTACACCCCTGTTCCTGTGCAGTCCTCCCAGCAAACACGTCCAGGTGAGGCCCATATGTTCTTCTATTAATGTTCTTTTTTGTTAATGTTCTTTTTTGTTACTACATTCTATTCCTACTTGCTTTTATCCTATTTTCTATCTACATTTTATTATTTTGCTATATCTTAATCATGTAAAGCACTTTGTATTGTCTTGTACTGAATTGTGCTATATAAATAAATTTGCCTTGCCTTGGCATATGGTCCTCACTTGGGCTAGATTGGCTTCAGCTGGGCATGGGCTCTAACCTGACAACAGCCAGCTGTATGTCGCTCCGCCTAGCTCCACTCACATACATCTGGGACACCGCCATAGGAATTGCCTTTACAGAAGACTGGGCCTTATTAAAAATTCTTGCATATGATTGGATAAGCCACTTGTCTGTCATCTTTATTGACGTGCTATTTCAACCACTCACATCGAAGCTAACCCGTGACGCTGATGATAGCGACGCAGAAAAAAATATATAATAATAATAATAATAATAATGTGTTTGCGGCTCTAGTGGCATGCGTTTTATTGACAGTGAGCTGACAGGAAGAGGGGGGAAGACAGGCGGCAAAGCGCCGCGGGTCAGAGTCGATTCCGGGGCGACCGCGTTGAGGACTAAAGGCCTCCTAATATGGTTCGCGCTAACCGCTAACCGCTCCGGGGCGCTTCCGCGTCCGCCGCGGACGCGCCCCGGAAAACAAAACTTGCCAAATCCGGTCGGGAGAAGGGCGAAAACATCGTTTCCACCAACAAAAGCCTTCTTTTAATGAAACAATAGTAGGTAGATTGGACAACACGGAAGAAATAGCAGCATCGATGTTAACGCTTGCTTCCTCGACGAGCCGCCATTGCTATCAAAACAGTCTCACGTCATGGTCGCATCTCCACTACGTCACATCTATGAAACTCCAGCCCTGTGTCCTGATTGGCCAGACCATAAATTTGGTTGGAGAAATCACTCTCTACCGGCGGTGTCCGGTGAGTGGAGCTAGGCGGAGCGACATACAGCTGGCTGTTGTCAGGTTACATGGGCTCAGGGTGGGCTGAAAATTTAGATCTCAAAATTTTACTGAGATGACAGATCAATGTTTAATAATAAACCGGCCCTGATCAGTATTTCATATTCTTAAAGTTTTTAATGTCTCTTCCTTTATTGTTTTTATACAGGTGAATTTTACTTTCATATTGATACACTGTCAAACCAAAAAGTATGTGCTTTGTTTTTTTATTATTTTATGTATAGCGTAATGATTTTGTACACTTTTCATTTAGTTAATTCTGTTCTAACATCACCACGCTGTGGATTAAGTAGCTTTTAAGAGCTTTTTAAAAAAACACGTTTTGCTAAGATGTCTTGCTAACGAAGGATGCTAAGAATTTAGTATTTCATTAATTGTGGCCTTTATTAACAAACTTTAGAAAGGGAAAAATAAATTACCACAATTCTCAATTCAGTCACTAGGGGGCAGTAAACACGAGACAGGGGAACTATATAATGTTCACATTTTAATAATTTCACAACTAAATTAGTATCTTGAAAGTCACCCAAGCTGACTAAACAAATACGAAAATTGTCTGAAACAGAACTAAACCTTCGATCGTCCAGGATCATCCAGTAGTCTCGCTAACAAAACAATTCTATTTCTACCGGAAGATTCCGACACCACGCTTAGCCGGAAGTTAACAGGCGCCATCTTGTGCACATAGTCTATTTAACCCTGTTTCGGCGCCATTGGAAGGACGTTTTTGTTTTCTTTTGATCCTTGCAGCGGAGACGGTATCTTTCGGACGACATACAGGTAAGAATATGCCTCTACATCTAATAAATACGGTTTTTCGGAAAGTAACTATAAAGAGTGCAGGAGCTAGGTTTAAAGTGTCTGCTGCAGGCATAGTTTAGAGAATTGCTACCGCCGTCGGCTCGGAGCTTCGGCTCTGCGGCACATTCTACCGTCTTAAGGGAATCAGAGCTGGACTTACACTATTAGACCTTAGCTGCTTGGGCTGTTTAGTGTATTTATTTTTTTTGGCAGTCAGTATTTGACTGAAAGTTAAAAGGGCCGTGAGTAGACCACAACGCCGACCGTTTTTAAGGCGCGTTAATGGCGCTGATGTTTTTTTTCCCTCGCCGTGCTGGACTTTTTTTTTTTTTTTCTTTCCCCTCGACGCGGTAGTTCCAGTGACTTGCGCTCACTGTTTCCAAGCCTGATTATTTCATACGACTTTGAGGTTTTTTTTTTTTTTCTATTTGCGGGTTGCTGTTCTTTGGGTTTGTTTCTGAAAGTCAAGTCGTTTTTTGACTCTTAAATAAGTGACGATGCAGTGCATATAAACAGCTGAAATCCCTCCGTTTTATAATGCACACATTAGCCTATATCACCTCTGTGATGCGATAAACTCAAAACAAATCTAGCTTCATTCTACATGGACTTAGATCTGTGATTAACCACAGAAACAAATTTTCTAACCAAATCATTTGCAGTTGTTGGTTGGAGTTTATCTCCCGTGTTTGTTATCATAGCTGAAAGCTAAAACATAAAAAGGAGGAAAATATTGGCAAAGGTGGAGGAACATTTGCTTATGCTCGAAAAGGAGTCTGACTGATTTGTTGGCAGTTAATTCTGAGAACATAGATTCCATGGACACTTTCTACGATGCCAGATGTCCCGACAGAGTCTGATTCTGCGGAGAACATGGGAAGGGGGAAGCGCAAAAAGAGGTATATGCACAACTGCGTCACCTGTTGTACAAAATATATTGTTTTTGTATTCTGTACCCAACTACTTTTAAAACATTTCAATTCACTTAACTGTAACAAATGAATTATGTGATTGTGCTGGTATATTTTACAGGTCTAGGAGAGTGATTCTGTCCAGCGAGGAAGAAGATGATGATGATAGCCCTACACCTCCACTACCTCCATCCACCCTCAGGTATGTACTGACACCTCCTCTGCCTCCATCCACCCTCAGGTATGTACTGACACCTCCTCTGCCTCCATCCACCCTCAGGTATGTACTGACGCCTCCTCTGCCTCCATCCACCCTCAGGTATGTACTGACGCCTCCTCTGCCTCCATCCACCCTCAGGTATGTACTGACGCCTCCTCTGCCTCCATCCACCCTCAGGTATGTACTGACGCCTCCTCTGCCTCCATCCACCCTCAGGTATGTACTGACGCCTCCTCTGCCTCCATCCACCTTCAGGTATGTACTGACGCCTCCTCTGCCTCCATCCACCCTCAGGTATGTACTGACGCCTCCTCTGCCTCCATCCACCCTCAGGTATGTACTGACGCCTCCTCTGCCTACACCTCCACTACCTCCATCCTCCCTCAGGTCTGTGCTAATGCCTCCATTGCCTCCAGCCCCCCTCAGGTCTACCCCGACACCTCTACTGCCTCCAATCCTCCTCAGGTCTACCCCGACACCTCTACTGCCTCCAATCCTGACACACAGTGATGCAAGCAAGAGAAACTGATTAGAATGTGTACTTTTCAATCGGCCCATTGAATTGTCTGATTGAAGTGTCTGTGCTGACATCTTCTTTGCCTCTATCCAACTGGTCTACAATGACACTTTTTTGCTTGTACTCCTCCTTAGGTCAGCCATGTCACCACCCGAAACCCCACAAATGCAAATAAGGGACAACATCCTTGTTCGCATCCTGACAGTCCTTGAGGAACTCAAAGAAGACAATCGAGTCACTAGAAGGATGCTACAAACCATGGCACAGCGTGGCAACAGTGGCGACACCCTTTCTTTGATCCCAGATGGTTTCCCCCTAAAGACAGTTAGGGAGGTCGAAGTAATGGAGGAAAAACTGTCTGACCAAAGCTTCATGTCTGAACTGGTATGTATGTAAAGTCTAGGCTAGGGAAATTTCATTCAGTTTTATTGGGGGGCTGGCAGTAGATCTGATCTGAGCTGCAACAAATCATCAATAAATATAACAGTAATCAATAATTCAATTAATTGGCAACTATAGTTTTCTTAAAGCAAAAAAGTCCTAATTCTATGATTTCAGCTTCAAAAATAACAATATCTCAGTCTTCTTTGTTCATTCATGGCCATAAACCGAGTATCTCTTTGTTTTGTGGACAGAACAAGAGATTTGAGAAGCACCAACATAATTCAAAATGTTTACTTCACTTTACTTTATAGCAACCAATTGATTAATTGTTGAAATAATAAACAATTATACATTAATCTATATCGATAGATTAATCAACAATGAAAATAATCTAGATCCAGAGTTTGTCTTTTTGTCAGGTTTACTCCAGTGGCTATAAAAATGATTTAGCTGGGGGTGCGCTCGTGGCGTAGCTGGTAGCGCGACCCATGTTTGGAGGCCTTTGGTCCCTCCCGGGGTCCTTTGCCGCATGTCTCTCCCCTTCCTCCACCCCTTTCCTGTCAGTCTACTGTAAATAATAGCGAACCATTAAAAGCTGCAAAAAAATTCAAAATGATTTAACTTTGTACTGACTTTGTTCACCCTTAGGTTACAGCAGTGGCAGACATTGGAGGGAGCACTGTGGATGAGGCCACAAGACGCATGATGGTCTTCATCATGGACCATGACCTGTCAAGGCAGTATAACTTTGTGGGCCGGAATGGAAAGCGGGAATTCAGGACTTTAAAGCTGTTTGAAGTCATATTTGTTAAGTTCATGATGGATGATAACTGTAATATAGTAACTTTTGTCGAGAGAAATTTATACTCATTTATTGTGACCATAGTGACCATAACATATATTTCCTGCAGGAGCTTTAAAGAAGAACACCTAGGAGGGAGCATGAGCGGCTGCGGGAGCGTGAGCGTGAGCGGCTGCGTGAGCGTGAGCGGCTGCGGGAGCGTGAGCGGCTGCGATCTCGCGAGAGCTGTGAGCTGTGCGTAAGTAAAATGGCGGCATACATGTAGTTCAAAATTAAATCCACTCAGGTAAGTACTAACCAATAACTGAAAATTAAACAAATTAAAGTTTAAATATTAACAATTGTCTCATTTTTCACGAGGGAACAAACTGGAAGAAGAGATTTTGACGAGCCTGGAGAGCTACCTGGACGAGTGTTTTGACAACATCGTGATGGGGGGGGAAAAAAAATCCCGCAGCAACAAACACACCTTCACTCAAACGAACCCGGTCTAGCTCTACCGGAGCGTCAACTTCTACTTTGTCCCCCGACAGGAGCTACAGCGACATCCTGGAATCCATCGACAAGAAGCTTACCAGCCTGGACGCTCGCTTCGCTTTGGTAGAGGTGCTCCACAAAGAGTTTCAGGCTCTCAGAGAAGCGGTCGAATTTAGCCAAGCTCAGCTGGCTTCTGTTGCCGCGGAGAACGACGCACTGAGGGGGAAATTCACGGAGCTCACCGAGGGGATGATGCAACTGTCCGGCGAAAATAAGAGAATGAAAGAATCCATTCTGGACATACAGTCACTAAGTATGAGAGACAATCTCGTCTTTGCAGAAGGATGACCCCGAGTTTGCAATACCTGAGTTCCTCCACCAGAAGCTGAAAATCCCGGCGGATCAGGTAAAAAACATCACCTTCCATCGTGTTCACCGGCTCGGAAACTTTTCACTTTCACCTATGATGAATGTAAAGTTTGTGACATGGAATGTGCATGGAGCTGGCACCAGGGAAAAAAAAGCTAAAGATCTTTAACCAGCTTACAAGATTAAAGGCAGATGTTGTCTTATTGCAACAAACCCATAAATCAGCTACACTGTAAGTGATCTTAACTCACCTGAGTTCCCTAATGTGTTTGCTGCCTGCTATAACTCTAGACAGAGAGGAGTAGCAATTTTAATCCACAAAAACGTTAGTTTTAAAATATTAGACACAATTATTGATCCTGAAGGTAGATTCATAATAATTAAAATATCTATTCATAACCAGAAGTTATGTATTGTTAGTGTATATGGTCCAAATGTTGATGAACCCCCATTCTTCCACAAACTCTTCCAAGCACTTTCAAAACACGGGGATTGTTCTCTAATTATTGGGGGTGACTTCAACTTTGGTCTAATTGAGGAAATAGACAGGCTGAATACTACAGGGACTCAGCGCAGTTGGCAGTCATTAAATATAGTCAAACAATACATGAGTGATTTTGGTCTTTGCGATGCATGGCGATCTCTTCATCCAAATAGTAAGGAATATACTTTTTTTTTTTTTTCAAATGTCCACCATTCTTATTCTCGTTTGGACTATTTATTAATCAGCAGCTCGCTGCTGTCGGATGTTTCAGATGCTGTAATTCATCCTATTGCTGTTAGTACTTTAACCCTAACAAATAAAAAAATAACCCCACAAAACAAGAGCTGGAGATTTAATACATCGCTGCTTAAAGATGAAAAATTTATTAAATTTTTCAAAGAAGAGTGGGCTTCATACTTAGAACACAATGATCTGCCAGGCACTTCAGCATCTATACTTTGCGAAGCAGGGAAAGCAGTGATGAGAGGTAAAATAATTTCATTCTCATCTCACAAAAACAAGATAGAAAACAAGAAGATTCAGGAATTAGAAGAAAAACTCAAGTTACTAGAAACTTCCCAGGAAGAGGGAAAGTTGGATAAAATCCGTAAAATAAAACTAGAATTAAACCATTATATTGAAAAGCAAAATAAATTTCAAATACAAAAACTTCGATTAGAAAATTTTGAACATGGCAATAAGTCAGGAAGCTTCTTAGCTAATCAGCTAAAAATAAATAAAGAGAAAACGACTATATTTGCAGTTACAGACTCTACTGTAACTGCAATTAACTGTAACTGTATTACTCTATAAACTGGTCTAAATCTACGGTACTGCCAATTAATTGCTCTTTCCAGAACCCCCTAGATTTACATTTGCAATCAGGAAATATTACATATTTGGGTATTACTGTGTCATCTAAACTTGCAGATTTAGTAAAATCTAACCACATCCCACATTTAAAAAAGATAGAAGACCTGGATAGATGGAAATCGCTTCCAATTTCACTCATGGGTAGGGTAGCTTCAATTAAAATGATGGTATTACCTAGAATTAATTACTTATTTTCAATGATCCCCCAATAAACCATCATCCGACTGGTTTAAATCTCTAGACTCTTCTATCTCTAAATTTCTTTGGAAAGATAAACCACCCCGTATCAGCTTAAAGACGCTACAGAAAACTAAAGACAGAGGTGGACTAGATCTGCCTAACTTCCATAATTACTACTTAGCAAATAGACTACAATATATCACTAAATGGATAAAACATAATCCTTTAGACGAGCCCTGGATAGATATAGAACAGAAAATATGCAATAATATCACGATTTCAGATTTGCCGTTTATTAGCTCAAATATAAAACGGCATACATGCTTTATAAATATTAACATCAGCTCTACTATGACAGCATGGTTGGAGTTTCTTAAAATGACGAAGTCATCACTTATTCCATGCAGTCGTACACCCATCTGGAATAACCCTGACATCCTACAAAATAATAATATGATAAACTTTACATACTGGAAGAACAAAGGTATTGAATATCTGGAACATTTACTTGACGGAACCAAGTTCATCAATTTTGCCAAACTAAATATGCAATATGGCATTAGTAAAAATAAATTCTTGGAATATGAACAACTTAAATCTATAATTAGAAATAAATTTAAGCATATTAAAGGTGGTTTACAAATCCCAACTAATATATTAGAGCAGGGGTTTTCAAATTCGTTGAAGGTGAGCCTCCCCTAGGAATAGGTAAAGATAACCACGCTCATCAGGCAACCCCCCCCCCCCCCCCCCCAACCTACCCCACACAAGTCCCTGCAGTAAATACATCTTACTTTTGTGTTCCTGGAATGCTGTGTTTCAAAAACAACTGATAGCCCAACACATGTTTTTTTTATTGTATTTCTTTTAACAAAGTAAATTAATAAAAAAGGCCTATTCATAAAATATCCATCCAAATATTTCCATTTTACATGCTATTTTAACTGAAACATCACGGACAGAGGGCTTAGTTTCAAAATTTAACTGTCATTAGAGCAAATTCATAAACGATTGGTTTCAACAGCAGACAAATTGAACTAGACAGACACCAATGTCAAACTGAACTCACGTCAACAGGAGACGTCAACTGAAATAATAATAAAAAAGATAACCTGAATTTAACAGACGTCAACACATTCCATATTCCAATTTACTTTTTAGGCTAATTATACACAATTTAGACTTATTGCTATTTTAACAAAAGCATTTCATTAGATGTTATCTCTTATCTGATGTATTTCTGATGTTTGGCGCTTTGTTTTACCTTTTGTTAAAGTGCTCTTTAAATAATGATGACATTGATTATGATTATGATCAGAATAAACTTTTGCATCACCTCCCAGAAGCTGGAAAGAAAAGAGACAAAAACATTTTTCACACCTCACTTAGTAACTAATATTTTAGTCTAAATATTTTAGCCTAAATATTTTATGCTAAGATATTAAACTTTTTTTTTGTTTTTCTTCAATCCCACGGTGATGTTTAGTAATTTCTGCCTAAGGCTGCAGCCTTTTGATTTAATCCATCTGAATGCAGTATTTGCAAGCCATATTATGATTGGATGGAAAAAAAAAAACCTGTCTGTGTTTGGCTGGTGGAGTGGACAGTTTTTGAAGTCGCGAGCGCAGAAACAGCCGAGGGAGTGCACAGCTGGTGTTGAGCGTGGAAGGAACAGGTGCGCGCGAGCAGAGAGGGAACTCACCACGAGGACAGTGGGTTGAGAAGAGTTTTTCAGAGTTGAGCGCGCACCAGACCGGGTTTGAGCGTTGAGAGTTGTCTCACTGCACGCTTGGATTGGTTCCTGCGCACTCAAACAAAAGGCACGAATATCGCTACATATGAGCGGCAGTGCTGTCTTCTCGCGCCTCCCCTGTGACTCTTTGGCGCCCCCCAGGGGAGGCGCGCCTCACCTATTGAAAACCCCTGTATTGGAGTTCCTAGATTTAAACCCCCCCAAACTGTCTAAATCATACAGGACACTGACTAAAATAGATGATTCAATATCTCTTCCTATTATGAAATGGGAAGAGGATTTATCAGTTAGCTTTGAACAAAACTTCTGGGCTCAGATATCTCTAAGAACTTTCAAATTAACTAGAAACACCAACTTACAACTAATACAATACAAAATCCTTCACAGAGTACACTACACAGGACAAAGATTATTCAAGATGGGTTTGGCACAATCTAATATCTGTCTACACTGCATAGGCAATCATCCTGATAATTATATTCATGCGTTATGGTTATGCACACCAGTCCAGAGGTTCTGGACACAGATATGTAAGGACTTATCAAAGTGCCTGAGTTGTAAAATTTCACCTTCCCCATCAGTTTGCTTGCTCGGTAATTTTGAGGAAAGCCCTCTGGGGAAAAAAATAGTTTACATGGTTTTTACTGCATTATGTATCGCAAAGAAAAATATCCTCATGAATTGGAAAAGTAAGGAAAATCTCAGTATCAATCAGTATAGAGATCTTTTGTTGGATCCTGGTGGGTGGTTGGCTGGCGGGCCCTGCGGCCTCCTCCTGGCCCCGGGCTATGGTGGTGCCGCTGGCGGGGCCCCCTTCTCCTGGTGGGCTTATTAGGTATTTAGGGGGTGAGGGGGGGTACTGGTTGGGTGGCCCGTACGGGTCGTGTTGGCGCCCTCCTCTTTGGGGGGCCTGGTCTGGGGGGCGGCGGGGCCGGGTGTCGGGCACAGGCAGTCGTATAGTTGAATTGTGGGGACCCCCCCCCCCACTTGGGATTGTTGGTTGTGAGTGCTATGTGGGAATGTGTGTACAGCGTCCTTTTTTTTTGTAAGTCTGTGTGTGGTGAGTGGGGCACTAGGGAGGGACGGTGTGAATTAGTTTTTTGTTTTTTTTTTTTCTCTTCAGGTACGGCACCGCTCCGCTCCCTCTCCCAAGAACATCTCATGTCTCCGCTAGGTGCGGAGCCCATTCCCCCACGTCCTGCCCCCCTCCGCTGCGCTGGCAGGCGCCTTGGCTCTCTGGCACATTGACGGTCCTCGGGTTTGGGGCGGGTTCCCGGGTGGGTGCCGGCCCATTCCCGGTGGCTGCTTCGCAGGGCCTGCCCCCCCGGGGGTTGGCCGGGGCTGGTGCCCCTGGGGCCTCTGGCCCTCAGGGCCCATGGCCGGGACCACTTCAGCATGGCTGGCTGCCGGCGGAGCCCACGGGCTCGTCCCCGCGGCTCCTGGGGGCGTCGGCATTGCGGTGGCTGGGGGATTTCCTCGGGGTCGTCTCTCCTCTTTCCTTTAGGGGGGGCTGCAGATTTCCTGTGTTGGCCCCGCTAGGGCGCCCCGCTTTGGGGGCCCCTTTGGGAGTCCGGGGTTATGGGTCCCCTGACCCCTGCCTCTGTGCTCGGGGAAGGCGGGCCTTTGGTTCTCCACAACCACTATCGAGCTATTTCCTTCTGGATAATTTACACCTAAACTAGTGCACTCTCACAAACTCCCACAGGTGCAGGGTTCCAGGTATTAAGTGTTCACTTATATACAGAAAGCCCGTAATTTATTTATTTATTTTCTGTCGCTTTCTTTTTTCATGTATCACATTACACATGTCAGCTTAAATAATAATACATATGATTTAGCAGTGGCATCAAGGTGTTACTCGATTGTATCTGTTACTTTATGTCTGTTGGTTGTGCTGTTCTTTTTGCATCTCTCTTTCCAGGTCATGAAGCAGATGGAGGACGTTTTATCATTCTCTCCCTTTTATCTCTTCTTTCTTTCACCTCTTCTCTTTCTTTTTTTCTCTTCTTGTTCTTCCTTTACTCTTCTACTTTCCCATTGTAGTGTCCATATAATTTGAAATTCTCCCTTCAGGAATCACAATAAAGTTATTTACATGCATAAATCAAGCGGAGCACTATGGCGAAAGCTGTTTGCTCCACTTGTGAAAGCAAAATCTGTTGAGCTCTATTTGGCATTAAGACATCAATTCTTATTGCCACATTGCTAGACAGGACACGGTGGGAAAAAAAACAAAAAAACATCTTAACCTGCCAGATCACCAGGAAGGATGTGGAGAGTGCAGTTTCGAAATGGCTGATCGGATCAAGGGACAGGGGAGGCAATAGACAGGCCAGACAGGTCCCTCCTTCTCCCACTAGATCCACTTCTTGCTCAGCGGAAGAAAATTTGTTATGGGACCTTTTTTTTTTTTTTTTTTTTTTTTTTTTTTTTTTTTTCTTGATGTATAACACTTTCATAACTGGTTATAGTGGTTATTATAATCTGTATCATATTGTGTGTGCGTGTGTATTATGCATCCGATTTAATCTGTAAAATACTATTATTGCTTTTCACTTAATAAAAAAAAGCTTGATTAATGGCATGGCATTTTTATTTTATATAGTGGATAGAGGCAACTCACAGTTGATTGCATCAAAGTCTTGACAAGCAGCATTCACAAAAAATAATACATAATACAATAATAAAACAAAATAAGAACCCACTCCAAAATTAAATAGCCTGTAATAATAAAGGCTAGCCTGGGTACAGTGTAGGACATAAGGACCCATAATCAGCCCAGGGTCGAGTGTAGGTCCCATGTGGGGCCCATGTGAAACCCACCCGAAACCCACCCTCAGCCCATGTGGGCTTGCCCACAAGGGGCCACCATGGAACCCACAGACAAAAATAGCTGGGGCCCACTCACCAGCCCACATCCAACCCGCATGGGCCCCTCATGCACACGTTGGCAGGGCTGCCTCTCCGGTTACATCATCCACCATCCCATCAACCTTTCAATAAAAACTCTCAATTTTAGTCCCGTGTGTTGTGGTTCTGGGTTCATCCATAAACAAATCGTGACGGTACGAACCGGCCAAAAGGATGAACTCAGACCCCACACGGGGCTTACCTGCAGGGGTTGACGACCCGGAGATCCTCGCTTACGTCGAGAAATGTGAGCGCCTCTGGAAGGAGAGGTGGCCCAAGAAGGCTGCTCCGCCGACCAGGGCTGACGCCGCTGTGATCCTGTCTGGCTTTGTTACGGCTGCTCCGGAGCGCAGGGAGAGACGTCGCACAGTTTCTCGTCGTCTCGGTCATCATCTCCATGACTGTCAGCTGGTCCCTTGAGTGAAGCTCGTCATTCCATCAACCAGAGCCCCACACATTGAGGAGAACCAGCTGTGGAACTTTTGTTACGGTGACCGAGACGACCTTTTTCCCTGCTGGCCTGCTGCTGCCTCCGAAGCAGCCTCTGCTCCCCCGTCTGGCTCCTCCCGACGCCGGGCGTGTAAAGGCCTCCGTCCGAGGCCACCGTGGATATCGTTCCGCATCCGTCCGAGCCCGCCGAGGGAAATGTTCCGCCTCCGTCCGAAGCCGCCGAGGGAATTGTTTCGCCTCCGTCCGAGGCCGCCGAGGGAATTGTTCCGCCTCCGTCCGAAGCCGCCGAGGGAATTGTTCCGCCTCAGTCCGAGGCCGCCGAGGGAGTTGCTCCGCCTCAGTCCGAGGCCGCCGAGGGAGCTGCTCCGCCTCAGTCCGAGGCCTCTGTTGGTGCCACTCCCGCTTTGGGTTCTTCTGGCCGGGATCGCCCTCCGCGACGCCCGCGTCAGACTTTCCTGCTTGGGTTCGCCGACTGAGGTCTCCGAGCCGCTTGACTTTGCCTCGTCGTGGTCGTCCTCCACAACGGCCGCCTGGGACTTCCCTGCTCGGCCAGGTCCGCCGACTGCGGCATCTGGGCCGCCTGGCTCTGCCGCGTCGGGGCCGCCCCCCTCGAGGTTTCAGTCGGGCGATGCTGGCCTGCAACGTCCTGGTCGACCTCCACGAGGACTCTTTGTGGCCTAGCAGCCGTCTTTGCCTGCGCCCTTAAGGCCAGTGCTTTTATGTTTATTTGTTCTAGTTCTGCCTTAGTTTGAGTTTCTTAGCATCCCTTAGTTTCTGAGTTAATAATGGTTCTTCGTTTTCTTAGAGTTTTTTTAGTTTTCTCCTGCTTTTGGTTTTCTAGTTCAGCTTTTGTTTTCCAGCTCTGCTTTAGTATTCTAGTTTTTGCTTTAGTTCTCTAGTTTTTACGTTGGTGTTCTAGTTCCTGCCCTAGTTTTCTAGTTTTGCTTTAATTTTTTAGTTCAAGCCTTAGTTTTCTAGTTTTTTACTTTGTTTTCTAGTTCTCGGCTTGGTTCTTTTATTTCTGTCTTGCCCTCTGGTCCCTGATGTCTATGGGTTCCTTCGCTTTATGGATTCCTGCGCTTTATGGGTTCCTACACTCTAGGGGTTCCTGCGCTCTCCCAGCGCCTATGGTCCCAGCGCTCATTAGGTCCCAACGCTCGTTTAGGTTTCTGACTCCCTAGTTTTGAGCTGTTTCACGCTCCTTAGTTTTGTCTGGTTCGAGCTCTCCTTAGTTTTGTTTTGGCCTCCTAGTTCCTCTGTCCCCTGACGTGCTAGGACGCCCTCTGTCTGCTGCCGTGTTAGGACGCCCTCTGTCTGCTGCCGTGTTAGGACGCCCTCTGTCTGCTGCCGTGTTAGGACGCCCTCTCTCTCCTGGCGTGTTAGACGCTCTCTGTTTCTTGATGTTTAGATTTTCTTTGTTTCTTTCTCTGGTTCCTGGCATCATAGTTTTCTCTGTTTCTGGTGTTTTAGATGTCCCCGTTTCCCTCACGCCCCGGCATTGTCAGGGTTTAGGTTTTGATCAGGCTTTTGTTTACTATTTTTTCAGTTTTTCCTAATTGTTTGGGTTTTAGTTATGATTTGACTTTATTTTCTGTTAGTTTTCAGCTCCTCCTTCCCCTCACTTAGCTTTCCCTTCACTCCCTCGGCAGTCACCACACCTGTTAGTAATTAATCAGCCAGACTCATTTCACCTGCCAGCCTCCCTATTTAAGCCTTCCTCTGCTTCCACTCCTCTGCCGGTTCGTCATCATGCAACACCTACTCCTTGCCTGTCCACCTGTATATTCCCTGCTTGCCAATGGAACTCTGCCACCTCTACTTCTCTTTAAAGGTTCGTTCTCTGCCGTACTGCGGATCCTGCTGCCTAGCTCTGGTTCCCCTCTGCCGTGCTGAAGGGCCTGCTGCTGTGCTCTGGTTAGCTCTCTGCCGAGCTGTGGACTCTGCTGCCTGTCTCTGGATTCCAAGAACTCTCTCTCCGGGCTGTCAGCTCCTGCCCTCATCTACACCCCTGTTCCTGTGCAGTCCTGCCTCTCCGGTCACATCATCCACCATCCCATCAACCTTTCAATAAAAACTCTCAATTTTAGTCCCGTGTGTTGTGGTTCTGGGTTCATCCATAAACAAATCGTGACAAGAATAAATTGCTCATTTATTCATAAAATCAGGATATTTCTAGTGCACCTACATATCAACTTCGACATTTCCTCATGTAAATCTCTAAATCTTCACCAGATTTATTAAATCCACCAATTCAAATGTTTGTTCACACAGATAGGGAATCCGCCAATAACATGGCAGCAACTCACTGCATTTAGGCATCCATACATGGTGTATACAGTGCAATGAAATTCAAACTGAGCGTTCAGTATGAGTAAGAGAGGAGATTATAGAGACTTTGGTTGGTTGTAGGTGTCAGACAGGCCGCTCTGAGCATTTCAAGACTTTCTGATCCCTTCGTATTTCAACACACAACCACCTCTCAGGTTTACAGAGAAAATAAAAGGGTATTGTCGCTGTCATAAGTCAGAGGAGAACAAGAAGACTGATTCCAGATGACGAAAAGGGAACAGTGGCTTGAATAACATCCCCCCTCCCTCCACCTATTTATCAGAGGTTTTGAGCTTTCATATTTGCTCCAGATCTTTGAGGTCAGAGAGAAAAACATTTACTCATGGTTCAAGTACATACAGACAAGATACTTATATTGTATGTACTTTTTGGGGGCTTCAGCTCAACTCTGGGATCAGCTTCCACTAGATGTTCCATCTCTGACTGAACTTGGACTTTTTAAAATCAAATCTCAAAGACTTTTTATTCGCATGGGCTTTTGGTATTTAAAATTGTGGCTACACCTCAGGTTTTATCTACCTTCTTGTATATATTTTGTCTCATCTTTGTTGTTTTCAAATCGCTTCTTATGGTTCCTTTCATCCTGTCGTTTCATGTTAAATGTTGATTTTGTTAAGCATTTTGGTCACCATTACTGTGGAAAATGGAAAATGCTATACAAATAAATTATTTATTGTTTGGGAATTAGAAGTTAAAAATTGTTTCAGGGAAAAGGGATTTACTGTAGCACTCAGTTTGCAATCTGTCCATCTGTCTTATCTGCCTGCAGGTTGAAGTTCACAGTCACATCTGGGTGAGCCGAACATCCCAGAACAACCGAGTTACCACAGCTTCTCAGGGGTCCGATCTCCTGCTGATTCCTCCAGATGCCGGATCTGGGATCATTCTCCCAGACCAGCTGGATGTAACTCCTTCAGCTCACCCAGCCGTCAGGTCTGACTGGGTTTTCTCCCATGTTGCATGTATGCTAAAGGGAGGTCCCCTCTGTTAAATCCTTAATGAAATATGCGTCATTGTCTTACAGTGGTAATGTTTTTTCTTTTTTTAATTGAGCCATTATATGTCAAACAGCTTTCCTTTAAATTTGAAGAAAATTATCTCAACCCTTCATGAATTGGACTATTTGTTTTGTTATAGCTAACAGTGCAGACGCTTTCTACTCCATAGTGTTAATGTGGAAAATATTTCAACACATGGTGATGAGCAGTCCTAATGTTATTACGTTAAACTATGCAAAGCGCTTAAAAAGCTTTCAGCAATTTTGGGCTTACATCCCATCACTCACTCGCCTTATTTACTGTAACTAAGATGGATGACTTAATTGCATTGTCTTGTTTAATTACATTTTGCCTGAAACCATGTTCACAGTTGCGCAAAATGTGAAGAGTCAAGTTACCGTCTGTTTAAACGGTTGCATCACTGAGAACACACGGATTTATTTGCTTCAAAATGTCAGCTAATTTTGAGTCTTAATATGGCATGGACATCCAAGTTCTAACACTGTTTTCCAAACACTGGTAACTGAAAAAATCTCATACACCAGAACGGTTTCTTGACATGCAGTATGTTGGTCATGTTACAACTTCAGCTCATTTTAGTGGGATTTTATGTGACAGACCAAAAGAAAGGTGAAAATCTAAAAAAAGTGGCATGACCCCATAACTCTAATACCCCTACATAGAATCCAGTGCAACCAACTGCCCTCAGAAGTAACGAAATTAGTAAATACAATTTGCCTTTGTATGTTATGTAAATGTTTAAAGCAGGATTAATTTATAAAATAATAATCCCAAGCACACCTACAAAACTGCCAAGACGTGGTCATCCTATCTACTGGTAAAGGAGAGCATTCATCAAACAAGCAGCCACAAGGCCCATGGTAGCTTCAGAGGAACTGCAGAGATCAACAGCTCAGATGGAAGAATCTGTTGACGTTTAAATTATTGTGCGTGTTCTTTAAAAATCTGACCTGAAAAAGTGCCAAGAAAACAGCCAAAAGATGTCGTATTTGAAGTTTGCAAAAGTCATGTAAGGGACAAGGCAAACGTGGAAGAGATTATTCTGACCAGACACACAATCAAAATGTAACTTTTTGGTCTTAATGCAATACACGATGTGCGAGGGAGAACTAACACTGCACATCACCCTGAACCCATCATCTCCACAGTGACACAACCATGATTGCAACATAAACCACTTAAACCCATAACTTAACTAACAGGGTGGGGATTCTACAGGACTGTCTCAAAAAATTAGAATATCGTGAAAAAGTATACTAGTAGGCTTTTCAACTAATCACTTGAATCGTCAAATTAACTCGAAACACCTGCAAGGGTTTCCTGAGCCTTGAAAAACACTCAGCTTGGTTCAGTAAACTAAATCACAAGTATGGGGAAGACTGCTGATCTGACTGCTGTCCAGAAGACCATCATTGACACCCTCCATCAGGAGGGTAAGACACAAAAAGAAATTTCTCAAAGAGCAGGCTGTTCACAGAGTGCAGTTTCAAAGCACATTCACAAAAAGTGTGTTGGAAGGGGGAAATGTGGCAGGAAACGCTGCACAACCAAGATCTGGCACCTGCCCACAGTACCAAAACCACCAGTAACTGGTGTACTGACCATGGCATTACTGTCCTTGATTGGCCTGCCAATTCCCCTGACCTGAACCCCATCGAGAATTTGTGGGGTACTGTGAAGAAGAAGCTGAAAGACACAAGACCCAACAATGCAAATGAGCTAAAGGCCGCTATTGAAGCATCCTGGGCATCCATAACACCTCAGCAATGCCACAGGCTGATTGCCTCCATGCCACGCCGCATTGATGCAGTAATCTGTGCAAAAGGATTCCCAACCAAGTACTGAGTGCATTAATGGACATTTTCAAATGTTTGATTTTGTTTTGCTGTTATAATTTTTTTTTTACTTGGTCTGGGGAAATATTCTAATATTTTGAGATAGGATTTTTGGGTTTCTTCAGCTGTACGCAATAATCAGCGATATTAAAACAATAAAAGGCTTGCGATATTTCAGTTGATTTGTAATGAATCCAGAATGTATGACATTTCATGTTTTTTAATTGCATTACAGAAAATAAAGAACTTTATCACAACATTCTAATTTTCTGAGATAGTCCTGTTTATTTGTCACATACTCTGTGACTCTGTGTGTTTGTGTTTCTTTGTGTCTCTGTTTTCTCTCTTTTCCTATTATGTTAAATTTAGTTTTGCCATATTAGTTCATCCTTTTGTGTTTTAGTTTCTCAGTCTATTCTTGCGTTTTGTTTTGTGTAATTGGATTTATTTCTCAGTTCAGTGTTGATTTTTTTCCCTTTGGTAAGGAGTCTCTGGCTCCATATGGACACCCTTATTGAGTAATGACTCAGCCAAAGTGGAAGTGTGTCAGCAGTCACCATGATAAGTGCTGTCCGAATAGTTCAGTCAGTAAGGAAGGAGGTAGGAAAAGGAGCCTGTATGCTTCCTCTCGTGGCTAGTTTAGCCTAGGAACCATGCAACATCCCTTACTGGTGATAAGGAGCTATAAGGTATCCCTCAATCCTTTGTGTAGAATGATGTATAAGCACAGCCCACCTCAAGGAAATCAACGAAAATGTCTGAAGCGAAGAGAGCACACACTTTGTAGTTCATTTCCGGAAGACTGTAGGCCAAGATTGGACTCCCATCATCCATGCACATTTCCGTCACGTAATGACATTGGAGTTAGAGGCTGCCCAAAATCAGCACAGCAGTCTGAAGTTCCTTTCCTACCCATGATAGCGGTCTTACTGTTGACCCCTTGAAAGGTCAAGGAACAGAAGCTAGGAGCTATTATTAGAGGTATTTGAATGGAGCCAATGTGTGTCTTAGCTCAGATTCCTCTGTGGTAATTAGTCTTCTCTGAGCTGCCCTGCCTTCACTCTGCCCCAGCTGTTCCACATTTCCTCTGATTAGCTCTTCTGGTTAATTTATTCTTCTTCAACGCTCCCTCAGTATGTAAGCTCCCTGGCTGTCTTTGTTCAAAACAGTTCTGGGTGTCATTTATAAAACTTTCCGTACTAAAAGTGTATGTACGCCAAGAAAAAGAAAATGACGTACACCAAAAAAAAAGTCTGATTTATAAAACCATGCATACGCACATCTGCATGAAATTTCCCTTTATAGATCACAGCTGTACCTGAAGGTTTGCGTACCTGGTTCCACCTCAGGTTCTGCCCTCTACATGCCCAGATTCAAACATAAATGGTCAATGCAAAGCACCTCATGAATGTTAATGTGTATTAAAAATGGTTCAACTGATCGTTTTTTTTTTCATCATGGTGAGGTGGCAGCCAAGGAGAAAATGCAAACAGTGAGAAAAATTCAGAGAAGTTGATTAAATGTGAAACTCAGAGGTAAAAGCACATATGATGTCCACACTAAAGAAAGTTAATAAGTTGTTAAAATAACTTGTTAAAAAGTAAACGAGGCTATGCTCTGTGCTGATATTCCTCTGTTGCTGTGCGTTTAGAAAAACATTCAGATGAGGGAGGTAGACCAGGAGGAATGAGAGGTTTCCTCTGTGATTATTAACGCCCCCCACCACCACCAAAAATAAATAAATAAATAAAAAAGTAAAAGGAAAGAAAAATCGCAAGAAGCATTTTAGAAAGTTGATGCACTGCCTCCTTTGTGCTCTAGGACAGAGGTCACGGATTAGCGGACCAGGGTCCGGATCCGGACCCACCTGCTGGCTAATCCGGACCCAACCTGATTTAAAACATTTATAAATTACTGCATGTTGTCCGACAACAGTGTCTAACTCAGGGGTTAAAGTTCTCCGTCGCTGCGACGGATATCCGTCATTTGGAAATTGAGCGCAAAAAGTCCCGTCTAGACTTTTTATTCAAGGTTATAATCTGAAGCTGCTCTCAACCAATCAAACCTGGCAGAGGCGGGACATTAGCCAATCAGAAAGAGAGTAGGGCGGGTCTTTTCAAAACGGACATTACCAGTCTGAAGTTTATCGGTGTTCATCATTTTAACTTTTGGGAGAGCACTTTAAACTGGCCACAGATGGTATGAATGAAAGTAGTGGTGGTCAAAGGTTTTCTTTGGATTTATGAACCAGCAGGTCAGAAAGTTCAGCAGATAGAACAGCTGACAACGACTTCCCTCGGTAAGCGTCAATCTGCTCCGGCGACCAACCGCAGCGACCAACCAGCGATCTCCTCATGATTCGCTATTATGTTTTATTTAAACACAAAGAAGAGTAACGCGCTAGCTCAGGCTAATTTAGCATGACCCTTGAAGAAGAAGAGTCGGACTGTGAAACGATGTCCCGCATTTGACTGGGTTCGATTTGAAAAGAGTAAAAAAAAATACCCTGCGCTGTTCTGAAGCAAAGAAGGCAGAGCTGCATCTGCTGTCGGTATGCAGCAGTGTTCACCTGATGAGCAGCTGCGCTCCAGGACACTAAATAAAATGACAAGGATTTTGATGCTTACAGATTGTTAAGAAAACTACATCAAAAAGATAAAACAAATAAACTGCAGCTACAACATGGACTGGAGAATGGGTTTCTAACTGGGTGAGGCCAGAGAAAGGCGATTCTCAGAGTTTTTTTATCAAGTTAAAGTGGAGCGCGGACACAGTCGTTCATCCTGGACAGGTCTCCAGTCACTGGGCTAAAATATAACCATTTTATTAAACTTCAAAAAAGTTAAATCATGCCTTTTTATAAACTGTAATGATTAATTGGTGAACAATAACGGACAAAGCAGAGACTGATTATTGTCATGTGCAATCTGTGTCAAATTAAAATGTATTATGTCATCATAGTGTTGGTGATGTGTCCTGCATTTCCAAGGTTGTGGTTGGCCTTGTATGATCATAAAATTGGTTTATATTGAATGTGACAGGGAGCCAGTGGAGTTGATGTACAGGTGTGAAGTAGATGATGTAATGATGAAGCTGCTGTCTTTGTAGCTGCAGTTTATGGAGGGTTTCTGGAGGACAGAGAGGAAAGGGAGCTGGGATTGTAAAGTGGACTGTGGACCAGTTTGTCAACAGTGTGAAGGAAGAACTTGATGCTGCAGAGATGAAAGTAACCCAGATGATGATGTGGATGTGGAAAGTGATGGAGAGGCTGTCCAGGATGACGCAAAGGCTCTAAAGCTGAAAGGTGGCAGAGATACAGAAATTTTCAATGGATATTTTAAAAGTATCAGATTTAGTTGACTTTGCACACTAAGCAAGTGAGCCAACTAATGCGTCATGATGTCCACGCCCCGGGAATATATGGGCTGGTGAGAAAATATTTTCAGTCAAACATTATTTTTGCTTCAACCCCTGTGCTAACTTCACTTGCGCCGCTTCTCTTGTTAATATGGCAAAGCCCTCCGGAGCGTTCCCAAACATATCCGCTTGCTCATACATACGGAGAAAATAGCCGATTTAAAGGCGCAGAACGAATGAGCACCTTGATATGTGCTTGAGGTTGGCTTTGTTGCCAATCAAACCCAGGTGTAAAATCTTTGCAGGGCAGCCTAAAGCTCACTTCTCTCATTAAGCCATAAAAAAATAAATTACAAAAAGTTCAGTTGTTTTATAAAATATTTGAAAGTTAAATACCAAACTGTGAAAGATTGTGGTTCTCTATTTCAAAAAGTAGTTTGGATTTTAAAATAGAAAAACGTTCTATTTTTATGTTATTTTTTTGTTTAAAAAGTCAATGTATAAGGTGGATGCATAAACATTTTATTTCAGTGTTAAATACTGTTTAAAGTAACGGATTGTAATAAAAAATGTGTCCGGACCTTTACTGGTTGTTGATTTTCTTTATTCGGACCCCGCTGATTTTTAATTAGTGACCCCTCTAGGAGTTGGAGATCTGCCTTTCAGCACCTGGGAGAGAGGTGTAGCCACTTTACCCTGTAGGTTATAGCAGAATGCAATGCCCAGAGTCTAAAGCAGCATATTGGCCAGTCCTCATTATTGGCCAGGAAATATTTGATCCCTGAAACCTCTTTTCCTCCTGATTCTCCCACATGCACGGTCTTTTCAACAGTTCTAATGCATCCACTGCACAGCATTAGGCACAAGTGTATACGAGTGTTTACAGCCGTTATCTTATCACAATAATCTGTTATGTGGTACACGTCACCCTGATGATCACCAGGGAGAGAAATGTGTTGGTAGAAAACCCTGATAAAATGTTGCGCAGACTTTTATTTAAGATTTAAGATGGATTATGGGCATTTTTTTATTTATTTGAATATTTAGTGCAGGGGTCACCAACCTTTTTGAAACTGAGGGCTACTTACTTCATTGGTGTTGTGTCATATAGAGGGCTACCAGTACTGACCTTTGAACTACAAGAGTCAGAGTTCCATTTAATTTTATGTAAAATAAATACATTTTTCATGATTTGTTATAGACATTGTAATTTTTAAATCTATATAAATTAAATTAAACAAGAAGAGAAACAGATGCAGCTCACTGGTGGATTGTGCTTTTTTTATAGAACTGGCGTGGGCACCACATGTGGTCCTCAGGGGCTACTTGGTGCCCACGGGCACCATGTTGGTGATCCCTGATTTAATGTCACGAGCGCAAGAATGAATAGCACAGCGGTTTGTAATGCTTATGATAAAGTCAATCTATGATTAAAGTCTGATATGAAGTGAAATTGAACGTCTGAGAGGAATCCTCATGCAGTTTGGCTGCAATTCACCACTTCACCATCTGCATCGCCAATTTCCACTGTCTCCAAAAAGAGTTCCCATGAGGACTGCCCATTTTCCTGCCAAGTTTTTATTTGTTTTATAGATCCCAACTTTGCATGCAAAGTGACGTACACACATTTCAGGCCCCATTTTGTGTGTACGCAAACTTTATAAATGAGACCCCTGGTCTGTTCCTCCCTTCTATTTTTAATCAAAGTGTCAGGGTTCAGTTTTTGCCCTGCATCACCATGGACAGTTCCACCACTCCACTCTAATCACCTACACCTGTCAGCTCATTCCAAAAAAAGTAAAAAACAAGGCAACTGGACTTGTTATCCGTAGTAGAAGACGTTTCGCTTCCTCTCCAGGAAGCTTTCTCAATTCAAAAAGTCTGGAGTAATGTGGAGTAACCAGCTTTATACCAATGCCAAAGAAAGGCCTTGTAATGGCTTAGATAACATGCAAATTCAACCGAAACAGGTCCACCCCTTAGTAATGGGCGGTCGTTAAAGCCATTAAGACAGCAGATTGGACCGAAACTGGTCCACTCCTCTGTAACGAGGAGTCGTTAGGGTTGTTATTGGCCTGGCTTAAAGGAACAATGTTTTGATCACCCGAATGAGGGTGAGAGTTAAGGTGAAGATTGGCCGGAATTAATCCTATAGCTGTATTGTAAGTTTTTGAGAGTTGGAACCTAAGGCCTCCTCCTCTGTTTAAGGTTGGTTTTTCTCTCTTAACGTAGATGGCTTCCTTCACACCCCTTTCAAACCATCTGTCTTCTTTGTCCAAAATGTGAACATTTGGGTCCTCAAAAGAGTGTCCTTTGTCCTTAAGGTGTAGGTGGACAGCAGAGTCTTGTCCTGAGGAGGTAGCTCTCCTGTGTTGAGCCATGCGTCTGTGGAGAGGTTGTTTGGTTTCTCCAATATAAAGATCAGAACATTCCTCACTGCACTGAACTGCATACACCACTCTGCTCATCTTAGGTTTGGGGGTTTTGTCCTTGGGATGCACCAGCCTCTGTCTGAGGGTCCTGTTTGGTTTGAAATGTACTGGGATTTTGTGTTTGGAGAAAATCCTCTTGAGTTTTTCCTGTCAGCTCCTAATCACCCGGGACTACCTCCACCTGCAAGCCTCTCTATATAAGCTCACTCCAGTCAGCTCTCCCTTGCCGGATCGCCTGCAGTTGTCCTCTCACAGTGTCCTCACGTCATCCTAACCTGATCCTTGCCTTGCCTCACGTCTCGCCTGCCTGCCTGCTCCCTTCACCTGCCAAGCCTCTGCTCCCGCTGCCTCACCGTCAGCAGCAGCCTCTGCCGAAAGCTCTGCCTCTGCTCCGCCGGCCGACGAAAGCTCTGCCTCTGCTCCGCCAGCCGACGAAAGCTCTGCCTGTGCTCGCTGGCCGATGAAAGCCCTCATCCTGCACCGCCGGCCGCCTCAAGGGTCTCTGCTCCTCAGCCCGAGGCCACCGTGGGTCCCGCTCCGCCTCAGCCCGAGGCCATCTTCGCTCTCCAGTCCAGAGAGGCGGTCCAGGGGGACCCGCCTCCAGTCTTCGCTCTCAAATCCAGAGAGGCGGTCCAGGGGGACTCGCCCCCGGTCTCAGTTCCAGAGTCCGCTGAAGGTCCAGCTCTGAAGTTACACCTCAGTAGGACTCTGAAGTCCCATCGCCGGCCTTCGGTGGTCCTCCTCTGCTGCCGGCCGCCTCTGGTCCAGCCTCGACGGGGTCGCCCTCCACGACGCCCGCCGCCTGAGATCCAGCTGCTTCGCCGTCGAGGTCGCCCTCCGTGACGCCCGCCACCTGAAACCTTGCTGTTCCGCCGCAGGAAGACTCTGCCTCGCCGGCGTCGCCCTCCGCGACGCCCACCGCTGATTCAGCCACATCGAAGGCGCCTTCACCTGACTCTGCTGCTCCGCCACCTGCGACGCCCGGGCCGTCCTCCGCCGGCTCCATCTTCCAAAGCCGCCGACGCTCTCAACCTGCCGCCGCTCTCAAAACCGCCGCCAGAGCCCTCCAGCGTACCCAAGTCGCCGCCCGTGCCCTCTGGCGCATCCAAGCCTTCGCTGCCCAGCACTCCCGAGTCGCCACCAGAGCCCTCCGGTGTATCCAAGTCATCGCCTGTGCCCTCTGGCGCGTCCAAGCCTTCGCTGCCCAGCGCTCCCGAGTCGCCGCCAGAGCCCTCCAGCGCATCCAAGTCGCCGCCTGTGCCCTCTGGCGCGTCCAAGCCTGCTGAGTTCCCCAGCACTCTCTAAGTTCCTGAGCTATCCAGCGCTCTCTAAGTTCCTGAGTTCCCCAGCGTTCTCAAGGTTTTCTGGGCCCTCCAGCGCTCTCAAGGTTTTCTAGGCCCTCCAGCGCTCCCCAGTGGGTCTCTGAGCTCTCCGTGGCCGTCGGCCACCTGAACTCTTTCTGTTGGACCCTAACCCGCCATCCTTAGCCTCTCTCCGCCCACCCTGGGTGGGTTGTTTTTTTGTTGGACACTAGTCCCCCATCCTGAGCCTCCCTCCTGTTTTTGGTTGGTCATCTGGAATCCGGCCTTGAGGGGGGGGGGGGATGTCAGGGTTCAGTTTTTGTTCCACCCTTCACTCAGCCCAGTTTCACTCCACTCTCATCACCTACACCTGTCAGCTCCTAATCACCCGGGACTACCTCCACCTGCAAGCCTCTCTATATAAGCTCACTCCAGTCAGCTCTCCCTTGCCTGATCGCCTGCAGTTGTCCTCTCAGTGTCCTCACGTTATCCTTACCTGATCCTTGCCTTGCCTCACGTCTCGCCTGCCAGCCTGCTCCCTTCACCTGCCAAGCCTCTGCTCCCTTCATCTGCCAGCGTCAGCTCTGCCGTCCAGCTCCAGCCATCTCCACTATTCCTCTGCTGCAATCTGGTACAGTCCTTGGTCCTTTACCCACTATTCAACCTCTTCAATAAAGACTCTTTAAGTGTGGCTCTGTGTGTGGTTGAATTTGGGTTCAGATCCTACAAACCGTGACACAAAGTTCCCATACTCTGAGAATCTCATATCACCAGTTCCCTACCCAGCAGCATGTTTGTTCCCTTTAAATAAGATGAATAGCTTATGAAACGCTTGAGGGGACCTGTGATGCTAATTAAAGTTAAACACTTAGTTTGAAGCATAAATGTAACGCAAGGACTCAGTTTCTTTAGCAAAACCAACAAATCTGTCTATACTGCTTTAGCTTATCCTTGTAAAATAGACAGCAAATGTTTTTTTTTTCATTTTATTTATTTATTCTGTCACAACCTAAAGGGATTAGATAAATGATTTTAATTAAATACTTTTTCTGGAGGAAATTAAGGATTTTATCTACAGACTAGTAATGATTTTATAGTTTGTGTTTTTTGTGTTTTTTCATCTTCACCATAGTCACAACAGTCATATTTGTATAATTTGTGGCAGATTAATTTTCAAAAGGTTTTTGCCAAAATATGTGAAAGTTTGTTGTTTTATCATCTTTTGGGCGCTGACTTGAATTATGCTGCAACAACAAATGTCATCTGAATTCTTCACTTTTAAATTTAATATTTCATACAGTTTCTGCCACAAGATAATATAAAGAGAATATCTTTTTAATTTATTTTTTTAGATGTTTTAGGGAATCTGAGTGAATTGAAGAATAACGTATATTCAGATTTGCCTGTTAGTTATAGGATAAAATGTTTATAATAATACAATTATTGATTAATTAATGTTAGCAATAAGAATGTGTGGAAAAAGTATTTCTACTCCTTAAGCTTTACCATATTTTGTCCTGTTCCAACCAAAACCTTCAATGTGTTTCTAAGAGATTTAAATGTGTAGTATGTTAAGGATAAGGTTATAAAGATGTTTAATGGTACTGTTAGGCCATTTTAAACTATATCACAAGCTTTCAATATTTCAAGCTACAATATTCCATCCATTTTATAACATTGAAAGAGTATTGCCCGACTGCAAACCTACCAAGAAATGGCAGTAAACCTAAACTGACAAACTGGTCAAGGAGAGCTTTGATCAGAGAAGCAGCCAATAAGGCCGTGGCAGCTCTGGGGGAACTGCAACTCAAAAAATCTAGAAACATCTGTCAACAAGACAACATGTCAACTCCTCAAATGTGGGCTTTAAAAAAGAGTATAAAGAGGAAAGTCATTGTTGAAATCCAAAATAAGTATAATTTGCAGTTCTCTATAAGTATGCAACCCAGTAGAACAAAATGCTCTGGTTAGATGACTTCAAAATGTATCTTTTTGGCCAAAATGCTGTTTAGAAACAATCTAACACTCCCCTACATCACCCTTAGCACACCATCCCCATGGTGGTGGTAGCATCATGCTACTGGGATTATTTTATTTACCAGTGATAGGCAAGATGGTCAGAGTTTATAGGAAGATGGATTGAGTTTAATTTATGTTAATATTCATTTAACTAATGTTCTCTTAAGTTACTTTATTGAACTACACTCAACAGAAATATAAACGCAATACTTTTGGTTTTGCTCCCATTTTTTATGAGATGAACTCAAAGATCTAAAACTTTTTCCACATACACAATATCACAATTTCCCTCAAATATTTTTCACAAACCAGTCTAAATCTGTGATAGTGAGCACTTCTTTGCTGAGATAATCTATCCCACCTCACAGGTGTGCCATATCAAGATGCTGATCAGACACCATTAGTGCACAGGTGTGCTTTAGACTGCCCACAATAAAAGGCCACTCTGAACGGTGCAGTTTTTGTTTTATTGGGGGGGGGGGGGGGGGTCATGGGACTCAGAAAACCAGTCAGTGTGTGACCACCATTTGCCTCACTCAGTGCAACACATCTCCTTCGCATAGAGTTGATCAAGTTGTCAATTGTGGCCTGTGGAATGTTGGTCCACTTCTCTTCAATGGCTGTGCGAAGTTGCTGGATATTGGCAGGAACTGGTACACGCTGTCGTGTACGCCGATCCAGAGGATCCCAAACATGCTCAATGGATGACATGTCCGGTGAGTATGCCGGTCATGCAAGAACTGGGACATTTTCAGCTTCCAAGAATTGTGTACAGATCCTTGCAACATGGGGCCGTGCATTATCCTGCTGCATTATCCCGTGCATTATCCTGCTGCAACATGCTGCACATTCAACATTCTAAATGTTGAATGTGCATACATTCAACATTTAGAATGTTGAATGTATGCACTTAGATGCTCCTCTTAGATGCTCCTATGCATTTAGATGATCCTCTGTGATGGAGCATCAGGGCCGTGGAGGTGACGGTGGCTCAGAGGCAGGCTGAAGCAGGGTGAGCGGGACCCGAGACGGCGTGGCAGGTGAGGGTGGGCGGCCGGCTGTCAGCTGGGAAATCCAGGGAAAGATCCAGCGGAGTAACTGGGCTTGTGACTTCACAGGACCAAGGGAGAGCTTCGGAGTGGGATCCGAGCAAAGCCTACGATGAGGCTTGGCTTGAAACTTCATGGAACTGAGGGAGAGCTTCGGAACGGGATCCCAGCAGAGCGTACGATGAGGCTAGGCTTGAGACTTCGCAGAACCGAGGGAGAGCTCCGGGGAAACTCAGAGGAAACTCCTTGCAGAAAGACCCAGGGCAAGGGTAGGACTTGAACCCAAGACCTTCTTGCTGCAAGGCAACAGCGCTACCAACAGCCACTGTGCAGCCCGCACACAATAGTAAACAATACAATTGTTGCATAAAAATAAATGGGCCTTCTGCTGCTGAGATGGAATACCTAATGTAAAGGCTCTAGAATAGTTATCTGAAAAACCCAGACAGATTGCATGTAGTGATCCAACATGCAGCCTGTGCCAGAAATAGTAGAAGAGGTGTCTGTGCAAATTCTCAGTTATCCAGGTCATCGCAACAGCAAGTAACCTTAAATCAGAGGCAACCGGACTTTCGCTCAGTTTTTCCTAAAATGTTTCGACACCTATCCAGGACTCCGTCAATAGAAGATGTCAAAACACAGAAATTCTTGAAGATCCCCGTTTGTATTCCTTGGACTTTAAGTGATCAGTTTGTGGGTTATTTGTATTCAATTTATTTATTTTACTTTTAAATTTAACCAGCATTACATTGCTTGTTTTAATATTCGCTGGCTGACTTCTTCAAAAGGATTCAACTTAACTGCAAACAATTGATGTTTATTTTAGTTGTGTTTTTTGTTTGTTTAAAAAAAGTATTTCAAGAGTGTGCCTTTTTAGTAACACTTTAAAGTCGGTGTTTAAGCATTGTCAATGTCTCACAATGCGGTACCGCGCACGTGACGTCACGGCCTTAAGAGTAACGCCCCTTTTGCCGCACCGGTAGGGCAAACAGTCGTAGAACGCACATACAAACCAGCCATTACAAGCGCAACAGAACCAGCGATATGACCGACTTTGCAGCCATTAAACTTACCCAAGACGATGTCCCAGGCGCACGGTTTACTGGTCGCACTGTGGAAGAGCACACCAACCTTCAGCTGAAACGGTGGCTTGAGTGTCGAGAGCTCAAAAAAACCGGAAGACGGGCCGAGTTGATTCAACGGTAAGCTTTGTTTTTTTCCCTGCTCGGCGTTCATGCCTTTGTTATGATTTCCACCGTGCTCCGTTCACGTCGGCCTTTTTTGTTTGTTTGCAATCAACGTCCAGGAATCTGTATATCTTGCCAATAGGTAGCTACAAAACGATTGTTCACATCTCAGAATCTTTCGCTTAAGAGATTCAGGGCGTTTGTTTTTGAGTAAGCTATCCCGGTAGCAGGGTACCATGTTAGCGCCTGCTAACATGCTAGCCTATATGCTATCATCACCCTTTCCACCGACAAAATGCTTGCTACATATGTAGGTGAATTTGGTAACTTTTTCCGGGTTGAAATGTTGTGTAGGCCGCCCGCACAAGTGTACCCAACGCACACACTTCTCCTTGGCACTCTTGAGTTTCGGGAAATTAATGAAGAAAACATCCTTCATATGCGGCCGATCAGCGTACCTCGAGTCGCTGTTGCACGTCCCATAGCAACAATGTTTATAAACCATGGTCTTAGATGTTGGAAAAAGCAGTCGTTTACCGAGTAAAACCTAGGCTAACGCACGTCTCTTCCACAGCAAAACAGCGGCGGGTTTGGGAGTTTGCCCTACTGCGTACCACGTGATGTGATGTCATCGTGACGTTGTGTTTCTAAAAATAGCTCGCGCGCGGTACCGCATTAAATAGTAATGTTTTGAAATTTCCTGTCAACTTTTAACATTTTTAACAAAAACATGGTGGGCCGCCCTCGCCGGGCCTAACAATGGGCTTCGCCAGTTTTCTGGGAAAAATCCTGATTAATCATAGCTTTATTTAATCGCAGGTGTTTTTCAATATTCTCAATTTACCTGAACAGAATATGTTTTGTGTTTATATCATTCCTTCAAGCACGGGGTGAACTAATATACTTATTTTATGCAAATGTATGTTTATTATAACTGTAACAGTACAAAACATGACAGTTGTCAAGAATATCCTACAGAAAAATCCACAAAGGTACTTTCACCAAAAAAAGCCAGAAACAGTCTTATGGATATACTTCCACACAAGAAAACATTGTTTTACCTGTCATGTAGGAAAATTCCCAGACAACCGATTTTAAATGGGGTGAAAACAAGGAAACAAATAAAGTAAAATGAATGTGTTATGAATCCAAGACAGAAGGCCGTCTCGCCGAGGCCCTCGACGAGACCCAGAGTTGCAGAACGGAAGAAGGCTCGTCTCAACCCCCTCCTCACAAGTAGGCGGTGAGACTACCTGGGTTCCCACCTCAGTGGCCGACGAAGAATCCAACTGGGTCCCTGCCTCACGAGCCGGCGGAGAACCCACCTGGGTCCCCGTCTCACGGGCCAGCGGAGAACCTGCCGAGGCCGGAGCAGCGGCCTGCGTCGCACCCACAGAGGCAGGAAAGACAGCCTGCTTAGCACCCATGGTGGCAGGAACGGCAGCCTGCGTTGCACCCTCGGTGGCAGGAACAGCAGCCTGCTTTGCACCCTCGGTGGCAGGAACGGCAGCCTGCTTTGCACCCTCGGTGGCAGGAACGGCAGCCTGCTTTGCCCCCTCGGTGGCAAAAGCAGCAACCTGCGTAGCACCCACAGTAGCAGGAGCAGAAAGAGAACCTGAGGCGTCGACCAGAACCTGGTAGATAGAAGCAGGACTCGAGGCAGGATTCAGCCCCCCAGTGACAGGATCAGAGTCTGTAACTGCCACCAGGCTCTCAATAACAGGAACAGAGTCCATGATAACGGATTTAGGAGCAGCGGGTGATGAGGGATGATGGTAAACAAATCCTAGGGCTTGTCTATAACTCTCCTCCAGTCTAGTTAACTTATTGTCCAATTCCACTGAATAATCCTTTAACAGAGCCTCTCTCATCCGCTTTATCACAGTGGTGAAAGACCTTAATTTGTCCATATTTCTAAAAGAAGACTCCTCGGCTGACTCTGTGGGTGGAGCTGTCGAAATCTCAGCCTGGGCGGGACTAGCGACCAACTCTGCTGCACTGCAATGCGGACACACGATCGTATCTGAAGTGGGGTAGATCTCAGGCATCGTAACTGAATCAGGGGCGTAACTAGAGTCCGACTCTAACACACTGCATGGTGGGCAGGAAACAGCAGCCGGAGCGGTGGAGATAACTGGTAACTCCATAGAAAACGGGGCAGAAGGCTGTTGTGCAAGACCGACTGGTCGCTCCCCAGGAGGCATAGCAACCAAACTGGCAGGACGACTCCGACTCTTCCGGTGATCAGGAGACGGTTCGTGCTGCGAAACAAAACCACCTGGTAGAGGAGGAGCAGCATAAACCCACGGCGGCGAGCTTACTTCCCCCTCATTCTCCAGAAGAAAATCGGGATTCGGAACGTCCACTGGATTGCGGACGGCCGAACGCCAGGCTTTACGGCGGCGGGGCGCCTGAGGAGCAGTTCTGTTGCTGAGGAGATGGGGTCTGGGACCGACACCAGGAGGACAGTTCGCCAACCTGGAACCCTCCTGTGATGCTCCCAGAGCGACCTCAGGTAAACGTGCGACATCTTCTTCCGCCGCAAACAGCGCCTAAGTGTCGATCATAATCTGTAATCCAGAGTGCGGCGTACCCATGGTTAGAACAAAAACAACAATAAAAAAAAATCAACTAGTCTGGCGATGGGTCCAGAATGGCCAGATCATTCTGTTACGAACGGGGACAGAATGCCCAGTATTCAAACCAGACAAGCAGGAGGTATGATTAAAGAAGGACTTTGGACTGTTATTCTGACCACTGAGCCTGCATGTCCCTGTTTTAACACTGTGAAGGGTCTTTTTATACAACAATAGACTGTCCCTCCAGATTAGGTAGGATTCCTCTTGGTGTGTAGAGCGCCATTTTCTCTCCAATTTCCTAACATTGTGCTTCAAGGAACGCAGCTCTGAATTAACACTACAAGTCCCAGATAATTTCAGTTTTCCTGCAAGCCCCCCTCCCCTCTTCAAGTTTGTGTATTCACTCTACCTTGCTAACTGTCCCTATTGTAATGCAAATAACCTGTGACGGATCCTAGTTCCTGAGCTGAGAACAGGTCATAACCATGCTTTTCCAACAAGGCAAGGCAGAGCCTATTTATATTGTCCATTCACCAACAGACTCATTTATATTGTAAAGCTCACTATGTGAAAGAAAGAACAACTTAGAGAATAATTGTATTTTGTCTTGTCTCGCCTTTTTATGTCATTCAACATTTCAGCTTAGAAAATGACGTATGACTTCGGTATTGGAGTAACATTGATTTCAGTAACATTGATTTCACCCAAGGAAAAGCACTACATATAAAGCTACAACTGTCCCGTTTAGCAGTTTCCACAAACCCAAGGTGAGTCCTTCCTGCATTTGCGACAGGTATACTGTGTGCAGTGCACACAACGCTCAGTGTTGTGGTTCCTGTTGCAGAGATTGCGTACCTGGCACTGTGTTTTACCATGAGAACGTCTCTTCATCTCACGATGCTGTCTCATCTTTTCTTCTTGTATTGTCTTTTCCTGCATAAACCTATAACAAAGTTCATCAAATTGTCCATAGTTACAGTCCTGCACTGGTCCATAAATGGCTCCATCAGTTTCACAACAACGTCCTCAGACAGCCTGTCTCCTGTGGGGCGGGAGGGATCTTTTCCCAAATAGGGGATAGCATTACACATGTATTTTGTGTCCAGATCCACTGCAATCCAAAACTTAATTCCAAATTTATCAGGCTTGGATGCAATGAATGGAAAGAGAGGGACAACGAACCTTTGATGGAAATAACTGCCCATCAACAGTAATATGTTGCCCTGGACTGTAGGACAACACACAGTTCTGTACAAATTGTTGCCAGATGTTTGAAATAGCAGTAAATTTCTCCGTTTTCACACGTTCCAAACGAGTGTCTTTGTTGTAGAAGTGCAGATATTTCATCATTATATCTTGAAACCGGTTTCGAGGCATTGTGGCTTTGATGTGTGAATTCCCAAAGTCTTTGGACCACAAATGCCGCATGGTGCCAACACTCCCCTGTGATGCCTTCATAAACAGATCTGCAAGGAAAGCCACCAGCTCATACACACTCATTTTCCAGCCCTGTTCTGTTCTGCGACCCTGCTGGACTGTGCAGTCTCTGATGGTCATCAGCATACCAAGATCCACCAAACAGAGGAAGCTTTGGAAGCGACTTGTAGTTTTCCGTCTTGAAAACTCAGTTGGCCCTCCAGTCCCGCTGAATTTCATCTACGTGGTTTGCTGAGAGGTGAAGTCCTCAACTTTTCGCTGGACCCACACACTGCCATCTTTTGCTGTCTCTGTGTGTTCTGGTGTTGTGTCCATACCGGAAACCTTGCGTTTCTTGCTACCAGGAGAGTTGTCGTCCTCATCTGATGTAGCCTCCTCGTCTGTGCTGTCCTCCTCAATAACAACACAAACTTTCCTGCTTTTTCCTAGAGGTGGGGGATTATCTGTTGCAGGAGGAGCGGTCATATCCTCATCAGATGAAGATTCTGCATCTGTGGAGTCTTCCTCTTCAAATTTGAAGTCAACGTTTTCGCCATCAGAATCACAGTCTGGCATGTCTTGTAACATAGCCAAAGACTCCAAAGCGCTCAGTCTCCGTTTGGTAAGCCAAGCCATTTTGATCTAGCTTGAAATCTCAATAACTCTGAGCCGATCTGTTGGGCCTATTTATTCTGAGAGCTAGACTTCACACCCACAATATTTACATACCCCCTGCCAAACCGGTTTTGAGCTGGAAACCTATTTCCAGTGCAAACTCAGTCGGGCCCTCCAGTGTATATATATATATATATATATATATATATATATATATATATATATATATATATATATATATATATATACGCGCGCGTGTGTGTGTGTGCGCGCGCTCCGCTGCAGCACGGCTTTCCTGGCGCTGCAGTGGAGGAGAGATCGCGCTGAAGTGACTTGAGTTATATTTGCCCCCTAGTAAATAGGGCAGGTGGTCATTATTGTATAAATATTAAAATATAAAAGCATTCCTGCACATGCAGCATTTTCATTGTACAGATCAGTTATCAGCTGATTGCTGCGTGGTTGGCTCCGCTGTCAGAAATCATTCCGGTGTTGGCGACACTGTGACGTAGACCTAGATATATTTAATTACAAATAGGATTTTTTACCCCTGCTCTCAGGTAAAACACTCGTCAACAGAGAGCTGAAACCGAAACTGAAGGGGTGGAATGGTTCTCCAACAACAGCGCTAATGGGGCATTTACATCTGAAAAGAGATTCATGAGTTGTGAAGTACTGTAGGGGGACTGGAGGCTGACGAAAATTCTCGTATCTCTGGGACTTCTAGTGTTAAACCAGGGAGCCAGCTTCCTGTGAATAATCACCTTCTTTTTCAAGGGAGCTGCATTATCTAATGCAGAACGCAATAAGGAAGTCACTCCGTTAACAAAGGTGTCAATTTGTGAATGGGAAGAAACAGCATTGCTGCCATCTAAAGGGCATTTCTGCAACACTGACGATATTAAAAGGGGGACAGACTCTTTAAGTTTTGATACAGCATTATCCGATAAAGATCTACTATAATGGAACGCTCTTTTGGGGGTGGAGAACTCAGTTAGATTAAACTCAAAGGTTATTAAAAATGGTCAGATAGGACTGGGTTGTGAGGAAATATTGTTAATTCTTCACAATCAATGCCGTATGTCAGCACAAGGTCTAAAGTATGGAGCCAAGAGTGCGTCGGTTTATGCACATTTTGAGCAAAACCAATTGAATCTAGGATAGTTTTAAAGGCTACACTAAGGTTATCACATTCTGTGTCAACATGAATGTTGAAATCCCCCACTATAATAACCTTGTCAGTGTTTATCACCAAATCAGATAAGAAGTTTGACAACTGATCCAAAAACTGATAGTAAGGGCCTGGTGGACGATACAAAACAACAAACAGAAGAGGTTTTATTGCTTTGCAATTTGGATGAGGGAAACTAAGGGTTAAATGTTCAAAAGAACTGTAGTTATTAATTAACAGTTAACAGTTACCTGTTAGCTAACTGATTTGGCTATTCATTAAATTGATGTAGCGTTAAATGTATTATATAGAGGTTATGTATGTTGCATAGGCAAAATATTGCATTATTTTTGTAGCCTATTTTTAAATAAATTAACATAATATTAAAATTGTTACCAAGCTAAGGCAACTAACTAACCTAACTCAATACAAATAAAAATTATAATATATAGAAGACCCCGCGACCCCATGAGGGACTAAGCGGGTTAGAAAATGGATGGATGGATGGATATATAGAAGAGAACCTGCTCAGGTTTTCTTCTAGATAGTATCATTTTTAATTATATTGTAATTGTATATTTGTAATGTCAAATAATTCAACCCATGTATGATTTAAGGTTGTTGATTGATATTGTGCTGTCTTTTTACAGCAAAGGGCAGAGTCTCAGTCTGATTTTTTGAGAGACCGTGCTGTCCCAGAAGTTATTAACCATTTGGAGAATGAAAAGGTACCAGTATTACTATAAACAAAACATTCAAACACACAATACAAAGTCATACTCATATGTATATTTAAAGGATTATAACGTTTCTGTGAATAATATTTTATTATGTGTGATACCTTCACAGATTGACATGCATGTCATCCATCTTATGGAAGACAATGATCTAGCTAAATATATTCCATCATATGGGGATCGTCTGACATTGAGAAACTTTTGCAAAGGTCAAACATCTCTTGAGAGGAGGAAGACTGGACTTTTTGAAAGACCAGGGTCAAAACTTCAGCAGAGAAAAGAAATTGCTGTAAATAAAAATTAAGGAATAGTACAGCACAATTAATGCTCTTTTCCTGCCAAAAAGTGAGATAAAGCAAGCCATCGCAGAACTGAAATTGGGTGGATTAATTTTGAGAAGGGGGAGTTTAAGCAAATAAGAGCCAAACAAGGAGGCGGCACTTGAACCTTGCCCAGGTTACGATTCTGTATTGCTACTTATCGCAAGAACCAGCCAAGTCCTACATACACATCTGGATCAGAAACAATCATGCAAAACTCCTGGAGTCAAGTGACAATGAGAGTGATAAAAACAATATTTTTCAACAGACATGTGGTGATTCATCAGAAGACAGTGTCATGCCATAATAACGCCATGATAAATAATTGATCTCGGAATGGATTCTGAACAGTAGGGAAGAGGTGACCAAAAATAATTCTATACTGCTGCAAAGGATACACAGGCAGAGAGCCCACGGGGATGGCCCCTCCGGTCAGGAACCAGAGACGGATGGACCCAGTATTCAGCCAGACACCAAAAGTGCAAACAAAAAGGCTTTAATAAAGCTCAAAAATAAGCCAGACAGGGATAAGCAGGCTCAGTGGTCAAAAAACAGTCCAAGGTCGATACACAAAAATGGCAGTCCAAAACCGGCAGAAATCCAGACAGGGATAAGGCAAACTCAGAATCAAAAGCAATCCAAAAACAGATACTTGTCAGGTAATACAAACAAATATCCGGCAGGAAAAACAGGAACAGGATCAGGCTGGCTCAGAATCAAAGGCAATCGGGTCAAAATCAACAGGGCTATCAGAATACAGAATGCTGGCTAAGACTCACCAAAGGCTTGAAAAACAATGATCTGGCAGAGTGCAGGAGACAGAGGCAGATATAAGTAGGGGAGTGAGCAGGTGAACGGAGTGAAACTAATTACCAGAATGGGTGGAGCTGATCAGGAGGGAAAAAATGGCTGGAAGTAAACTGAAGCCGATTGGATGGTGACTGGTGAAGGGGAGTGACAGAAGGACAAAAGAATGCTGGCAGGTGAACTGAATAAAGGCTGGTGACAGAACTGATCAGAGCAAGCCAGAAGAAACTGATAATATAAAACAAAGTACAAAATCAAACCGCATTAAAACTCAAACTATTCCATTAACCAAAACTAATACATAACCTAAACCTAAGACAGAATTGATTACATGAAGACAATAACTAAACCAAAACAGAAATTAAACTAGACTAATCCAGAACCAAAATCAACATAAAGACCAAACAGAACATAAGCAAATAATAAACACCAGACCTAATACTAAGACAGGAGAGTGAACTAATTAAAAAGACCAACATAAACCATAACAAAAACCCAAATCATGACAGAGCCCCTCCCTCAAGGGTGGATTCCAGACGCCCAAAAGAAAAAATAAATAAAATAAATCAGAAACAAAAAATAACCCAGACCGGGAGGTACAGGACGGAGGGTCATAACAGTCCAAATAAAGATCCAAACAAAAACAACCCACACAGGGCGAAGCACAGTCTCTGGGGATGTCCGGGGGCCGGCGACAGAGCAGGGCCCTTCGAGGGCGGAGTCGACGTTGATGCAGGGCCCTTCGAGGGCGGAGTCGACGTCGATGCAGGGCCCTTCGAGGGCGGAGCCGGCGTCGATGCAGGGCCCTTCGAGGGCGGAGCCGGCGTCGATGCAGGGCCCTTCGAGGGCGGAGCCGGCGTCGATGCAGGGCCCTTCGAGGGCGGAGTCGGCGTCGATGCAGGGCCCTTCGAGGGCGGAGTCGACGTCGATGCAGGCCCCTTCGAGGGCGAAGGCGTTGACGTCGCAGGCCCCTTCGAGGGTGAAGGCGTCGACGTCGCAGGCCCCTTCGACGGCGAATGCGTCGACGGTGCAGGCCCCTTCGTGGGCGGAGGCGTCGACGGTGCAGGCCCCTTCGTGGGCGGAGGCGTCGACGGTGCAGGCCCCTTCGAGGGCGGAGGCGTCTACGGTGCAGGCCCCCCCTGATGACAAAACATGAACTAACAAGGAGTTTAGCATCAGGGGTTGCCCAACTACAGGCTTCAGGAGGCCCCGGGCTACAGGCTTCAGGAGGCCCCGGGCTACAGGCTTCAGGAGGGCCCGGGCTACAGGCTTCAGGAGGCGCCTGGATACCTAAGAGGAAAAGAATCTCCCGCACACCTTACTCCAATTGAGAAAAAGATCTCTCAACATCTGTCCGCCACTGTTTGTCGGCCGATGGGTCCATGTCTGGTTCCTGCCAGATCATTCTGTCAGGAACCAGAGACGGATGGACCCAGTATTCAGCCAGACACGAAAAGTGCAAACAAAAAGGCTTTAATAAAGCTCAAAAATAAGCCAGAAAGGGATAAGCAGGCTCAGTGGTCAAAAAACAGTCCAAGGTCGATACACAAAAATGGCAGTCCAAAACCGGCAGAAATCCAGACAGGGATAAGGCAAACTCTGTCATGAACCAGAGACAGATGGACCCAGTATTCAACCAGACAAGATAGGTTTTAAGCAAAAACAGGATTTAATAATAAACTGGGACAGGCAATGCACAGTGGTCAAAAAGGCAGTCCAAAATCCGGTACACAAAATGGCAATCCAAAAAGGCAGAAGTACAGACAAGGCTAAGGCAAAACTCAAAATATCCCAAGGCAGGTCACATAACGCATAACAGTCACGTCTGTTTTACTGCCCGCCCCCAAATCAGAGAGCGCGAATCACCGTCAGATTACTGATGGTTTGGACCCGGAGATCTGGAGTGAGGCGCAAATTTTTCGCTGGAATTCACCAGAGAAAGACGACGGAGAAAGGAGTACTGCAGCTGGTGATTTTGAAATTAAATCATTTCCCAAGTTCATTCTTCATAAAGGTAAGCCAACGTTGGTCAAAACATGTTAAGAAAATATTTGTTTTAGCTCTGTAAAAGTGCCTTTGACAGTTGGATTTTTCGGATTGAAAGATTAGCTAATCTACAATTGTGTTCATTAAAAGCCATTGAGAGTTTGTGTGTTTGGTCTGTAATAAAGAAATAAATAGCTATAGTAAAAAAACGTTTCACCATCAGACTTATAACACTAACAAATTGTATTACTTAAACATTAGCATTGATGGGGTTTGGCTAGGTGGGTGTAAAGCCTATTTTAAAGCCATCATGTAGAGACAACCCGTTTTTAAATCAGTTAGCAACTACAACTCTATGAACATTTAGATTGAAAAACGTTAAAGGATTAAATGGAGGATAAACGGCGTCGATACAACGCAAATTTACCAAACTAGTATAACTACATCTCCCATCATGCACCAGACAAGATAGCGCGAAAGGCAGACTGCGTTGGTTAACAAAAAACAGTTCACTTTCCAATACGGGTGGGAGAGTTTACGTGCCAGGGGTGTTATGCCTGCGAAACCCAATAATAACATGAATTGTTGTACATCAATTAAAGTCTAAGGAGAGATCTGATAGGAACAGTTGAAAGAGTTTGTTTTTCAGCGTGATGTGACGTGTTCTGATTAGGAAAATCAGCGATACTGGCTGTATGCTGCACTGATGGCGTTTAAAGTTCAGCTACATGTGTAATAGAAACTGCAAATGATGTAAGATGTTTTAAAGGTTTCTTTATACATATAAACTGAAAAGAATAAAGACTTCAGATGACAAACAACTTCCATATCACATAAGCATCTTAATTTTTCCGATGAGAAGAGTCTGTCTAACTAAACCATGGAATCGTTAAGCGGAGGTAAAGTTTAGATGTTTTAAATCACCCATATTGTTCAGTAAATCATTATGGTTCCAGCAGCAAAATACAGACCAATACATGGGAACTACCCACTATTTTAAGTTCAAGAGTTGTTTTGAAGGCTAACACAGTTAAGTAATTTTTTTATTGTGCAAGAAGAGCTATGCAAGATAAAATCTGAATGCAACAGCTCATTATAAAGGAGTTTCCTGAAGAATAGCTTAACAAAACAGCTCACATACATGTATCTGTGATTCCAACCTCCAACAATTGCCACTTTAATGCAGATGGCTGGGACTTATGAGATTGTCTGAATGTAGTTATGACAAATTAGTCTTTTTACCTTATTTTTGTGCTTATTTATAGTGTTCCATATTTTAGTAGCCCTCTTGATAAAGAGCCTTAACTTTTGAATGTTTAGTATACTTAAATGTATATTTTGTCTTTCTAGGAGCTATAAGGAAGAATCCCTCGTCAGCAAGTGCAGCAGATACTGAAATAGACAGTTTTGCTCTCCGCTGGTTCAACCTTGCTGGTGACCGGGGAGGTGGTCACAAAGAACACCAAAAATCCAAAGCTTCAACTTAAAGTTCTTGATTGGAAATGAAGCTACTCGGGTACAAGAACACTTCAAGTTTCCATTGAATTTGAAGGTTGTTATTCTGTTTGTTTGTTTGGACTGTTTTGTTAAATTTAAGGACTATTGAGAAATGGTTGATATTTACACTAAAACATTTTTTTTCAAATATTCATAGATCTTGTGTGAGTGATCTGGTGTTTAGACTATTAAGATTTGTTGTGTGAAAAAAAATTAACAACCACTTTAATGTTATTTTTACATTTATACATTTCATATTGTGTCAGTTATTTAAATAAACATGGTCAAATGATATATTCTCATAATAAATCATTTATTTTTAAAAAAAGCTGTTATGTTCCTTTTTTTTAAATAGATACTTTTAAAATGCTAAACTGTTTTTATTCTTTTAATTTTACTTGTCTGTGTTCTTTCTAAAAATCATTAGATTTGAAGAACACTAATAATTTTTGAAAGGTATGTCTTCTATTAATATGAAACATTTAGGGGGTTTAATTAAATGAATAAGGTAAGGCCTGCAGTGTGAACATAGCCTAAAACTCCTTATCCGGTACAATTCTGGTGCAGTATCAGAAGATTGGAGGCACATTTGGCCCAAATCCGGAGCAGATCAGAGAATACAGACAAATCATCTGGTATGGATCCGAACCGTAGCTGGCCCACATGAGTAAAATGGATCCGTAACGGTATTGGCCCGTTGTGCTAAAAGACACCGGCCCAGATCCGTTGTATGGATTTGGTCCAGATGTTATGATAAATCTGGACTGGATCCGGGCCAAATACATTTTGTTATCTGGGATGCGTGTTTCTGCTAGGCCGCAGAAACCCCAAGCATTCCCTCCACACGCTGTAGGTTAGCTCAGAGCTGGAGAGCTAAGCGCTAACCCACCAACAACAAACCAAAAACTTCCTCCTTCAACGCTCCTTCCGTGAATGGCCAAAGTGGACAGAACTGACACGAGGCAAGAGACAGGTTGGGCAGGAAGAGCTGTGGGAGAAGTAAAAAGGTTTATTGGGAAATTATTTGTGAATTGTTTGTACATGGGCCTTTGAACAAAGGGCTAACGAAATAGCTCATTGCTAGCATTCGGTACTATGTCACAGTCGAGTGTTTTTCTTTGGTTTTAACAGAACGGTTATCTCCACAAGGGTTTCATACATTGATGGGACATTAATGTTTACGTTATCCAGCCGCTCATTATGACTAAAAATAAAGCAAAAGCTTTCATTTGTTAGAGCCGAGCGTCCGCTAGCCAACATGCTATTAGCCTTGCTAACATCCGGTCCCAGACTTTTCAAAAGGAGTTCGTTTTAAAGCATAAAGCGTAACTGTTCTGCTCCGCCATCCTCCGATGGTGTTATGAGCCTTTTTCCCGCATCAATATGGTATATTAATGCCAGTTTTCAAGACAATTTTGATAACTTTATGTTGTAACCTCTTAGCCACCGAGTTGCTACAGCGGCCCCCTAGCTTCCGGAGGTAGAATCGCATAAACAAAGGCAAGCGATTCTGAATTAAATGATTTTACAGGACAAACCGGTCCTCAGAATGTTATTTCATCAAATAATGTTTTGTTTAACTTGGGCTTTGCATTGTGAATGGATTGAAACACATGGCAAATGTTTTTAACTCCATTCCATGCTTTTGAAATCAGATCTGTAGTGAACAAGGATTCACTGAAGTATTCTGATTATGATCAACCACTTTTGTTTTGTCTTTTTTTTTTTTTTTTTGCATGTAAATAGTTCCTTAGCTTAGCTTCTTTTTATCTTCATTTTGCTTGGTAGTTTAGTTAAGTTTCACTAGCCTAGTATAGAGGATTTGTTAATCGAAATATTGTGTTAATTCAGATAAACAGCATTACATAGTGATGTTCTCTGGATGTTCATTTTATTTCTGTTATTAAATTCTTGGACTTGAAAAGAAGTTGTCACTCCCTTATTCTATGTGTGTGCAGGTTTTGCTGTTAAAAGATCGCTAGTGCTCGAATTCATCCCTTTCAACCATTGTCTTGATATCAGCTTAAGAGCTGATCATCACCAGACAATACTCAACAGACAGAGGGTTATTTAATAAACATTAAATAACTTTAAACAGTGTATAATTGCACAACAACAGTGACCTGTTCTTTCATGATCATGAAGGCGGCACACTTGTCCATCCAACCATGACTGATGCAGATATAGATGTTTCCTCAGGCAATGACCCCACCAATGCCCAAGACCCTCAACACGATACAAATCTGGTGGACTTTACTTTGTCTGATGATAAAGTCACATTTGGACCACATATTGATAGTGCAGAATATTCAGACGAGAATGACACAGAGCCATATGTTGCAGCTCCCGGTGGACAAACGTAAACACATCGTCTAAGACAGCGTGGTTTTTCCTACAAAACCGCAATCTATAACAATGTCTCTTCAGGGGGCAAATACTAATAATGACTTGTTCATTTTGGGCTAATATGGCAAGTATCTCCTTGTTAGAAAACCCTAAAGAAAATAACAATTTAATGAGATTGTCGAGTGCAGCCACAACAGTACTTATTCAAAACTAGCCAACTTCCATTTCTGTTTCTGCACAGTCTTCGTTTTTTCGTTTTGTTACTTTTCTTTTCTCATATATTTGCATATTTTTAATCTTGTAAATTTGCATGTTTGCTCTGGTAAAAATCCATGTTTATTCTCATAAATTTTCCATTTTCAACTTGAAAATTTAATCTCCATTTTTTTCCATCTTTCCGTCCGTCCGTTGTCTTCCGCTTATCCGGGGTCGGGTCGCGGGGGTAGCAGCTTCAGTAGGGAGGCCCAGACGTCCCTCTCCCCAGCCACTTGGGCCAGCTCCTCAGGAGGAACCCCAAGGCGTTCCCAGGCCAGCCGGGAGACATAGTCCCTCCAGCGTGTCCTGGGTCTTCCCCTGGGCCTCCTCCCGGTGGGACGTGCCTGGAACACCTCTCCAAGGAGGCGTCCAGGAGGCATCCTGACCAGATGCCCGAGCCACCTCAACTGGCTCCTCTCGACGTGGAGGAGCAGCGGCTCTACTCTGAGTCCTCCCCGGATGACTGAGCTCCTCACCCTATCTCTAAGGGAGAGCCCAGACACACTACGGAGAAAACTCATTTCAGCCGCTTGTATCCGGGATCTCGTTCTTTCGGTCACGACCCAAAGCTCGTGACCATAGATGAGGGTAGGAACGTAGATCGACCGGTAAATCGAGAGCTTCGCCTTTTGGCTCAGCTCTCTCTTCACCACAACGGATCGGTACAGCGCCCGCTTCACAGCAGACGCTGCACCAATCCGCCTGTCGATCTCCCGCTCCATCTTCCCCTCATTCGTGAACAAGACCCCAAGATACTTGAACTCCTCCACTAGGGGCAGGACATCCTCCCCAACCCGGAGAAGGCACTCTACCCTTTTCCGGTTCAAGACCATGGTCTCGGATTTGGAGGCACTGATTTTCATCCTGGCCGCTTCGCACTCGGCTGCGAACCGCTCCAGTGAGAGCTGTAGATCACGCCCTGATGAAGCCAATAGGACCACGTCATCCGCGAATAGCAGAGACGCAATCCTAAGGTCACCAAAGCGGATCCCCTCAACACCTTGGCTGCGCCTAGAAATTCTGTCCATAAAAGTTATGAACAGAATCGGTGACAAAGGGCAGCCTTGGCGGAGTCCAACTCTCACCGGAAACGAGTCCGACTTACTGCCGGCAATGCGGACCAGACTCTGACACCGGTCGTACAGAGACCTGACAGCCCTTATTAAAGGGTCCGGTACTCCATACTCCCGGAGTACCCCCCACAGGATCCCCCGGGGGACACGGTCGAATGCCTTCTCCAGATCCACAAAACACATGTAGACTGGTTGGGCAAACTCCCATGCCCCCTCAAGAATCCTGCTGAGGGTATAGAGCTGGTCCAGTGTTCCACGGCCAGGACGAAAACCACACTGCTCTTCCTGAATCCGAGATTCGACTATCCGACGGACCCTCCTTTCCAGAACCCCTGAATAGACCTTACCAGGGAGGCTTAAGAGTGTGATTCCTCTGTAGTTGGAACACACCCTCCGGTCCCCCTTTTTAAATAGGGGGACCACCACCCCAGTCTGCCAATCCAGGGGAACTGCCCCCGATGTCCACGCAATGTTGCAGAGCCGCGTTAACCAACACAGCCCCACAACATCCAGAGCCTTAAGGTACTCAGGGCGAATCTCATCCACCCCCGGAGCCTTGCCACCGAGGAGCTTTTTAACAACCTCGGCAACCTCAGCACCAGAGATGGGAGAACCCGACCCAGAGTCCTCAGGCTCTGCTTCCTCAATGGAAGACGTGTTGGTGGGATTAAGGAGGTCTTCGAAGTATTCCGCCCACCGACGCACGACGTCCCGAGTCGAGGTCAGCAGCACACCACCCCCACTGTAAACAGTGTTGGTGCTGCACTGCTTCCCCCTCCTGAGACGCCGGATGGTGGACCAGAATCGCTTCGAAGCCGTACGGAAGTCTTTCTCCATGGCCTCTCCGAACTCTTCCCACGCCCGAGTTTTTGCCTCGGCGACCAGCCGAGCCGCCTGCCGCTTCGACTGCCGGTACACATCAGCTGCTTCCGGAGTCCCACAGGCCAAAAAAGCCCGATAGGACTCCTTCTTCAGCTTGACGGCTTCCCTCACCGCTGGTGTCCACCAGCGGGTTCGAGGGTTGCCGCCACGACATGCACCGACAACCTTGCGGCCACAGCTCCAACTAGCCGCCTCAGCAATAGAGGCGTGGAACATGGTCCATTCAGACTCAATGTCCCCCGCCTCCCTCGGCGGGGGACATTTCCATCTTTGAATGTCCCTAATACGCCGTTGTAGGAATAGCATCTGTCAACACAGGGGAAAAAAACAAGCAGCAAAGGTGGTCCCGATTACCATTTTATTTCCAAGCAAATAAGTTTATAGTTCAGTATAGATTTCAAGGTTAAGTTCTGCAGAGTAAAACAAACCGAACCATTAACTAATTGTTTTATTAATAAATATTAGTTAAATATGTAATTTTTACGCTTAGGTTTTATGATTTGAACATGCTACAGGTAGGGCCACGATATGGATGCTAGGGGGGTCTTGGCTGCCTGTTATCTTCAGGACTGTCTTGTTTAACAAGGACTTCCCTGCACTGACACCGAACCCTTGGAGGAGCTGTTATCCATTGTGGGAGCTGTTTTGTGTGTGTGTGTGTGTGTGTGTGTGTGTGTGTGTACACCACAACCCAGGTGTTTTCCTGGCACGAACGTCCCCCTCCCCAACCCACATATCCACTGATTCTGCGCCAATGTTGCCGCTTGTCTGAACTTTAAATCTACTGAGGCACTGAGTTTATTTTCTCTGCTTTGAAGGCCATATTTATCGTTTTCAATTATCTTGGATCCATAAAAGCTGACCCCTGCTCCACGTTGTGCTGTCTGAACCACTGGAGAGGGACAGAAACCAAATGAAAGTCCAGACTGTGCTCTATATGTTAAATATTATCTGATTGTGGGGCTGGTTTTATCTGATGTGGATGAGCTTGCATGAATGCACCATCCTTTGGTGAATAAACATATTTTTCACCCTTGAATTAACTGAGCTTTAACTGTTGCATCAGAAAACATTAAAATCTGAGTAAACCACTCTTATCTCTCCCAGCACTTGTAACCCCCCCCCCCCCTTTCTTCAAGAACTGGTAGCATTAATGCACTTCTGATGTTAGCTGTAAATTAATAACTGCCTGGATATTAAACTCTAATTATCCTGTCATAAGATATGTGCTGGCCTGAGGGCACAGAGCCGACAACAGCTCCCTTTGAGCAGTGAGTGTAGCAGCCTAACCTCCCTCTGTCTGCCATTTAAAACTGCTGCAGTGGAAAGAAAATGATGCCATCTGCTAAGGGACGGACTCCCACCCACTCTCAGCATTAAACATAATCTCTATTTTATGTCCATGGTCCACAGTTGTGATTATGAAGTTGAGTATAATAGGTGTTACCTGATTTGACATGTTCTTGCTTTGCTGCAGACTAATGGTAGCAACTACACATAGATGATATGATGAGATTGCTTTGCAGAGGTGGATAAAGTGCACATTTAGAGAATTGCATCATTAAAAAGTTGGTCAATTTAACACATGAGAGAGACCAGCCATTACATATACTGTGTTTGTTTGGAAAATATAGCAGCAGAAAAATAGATCTTAGTGCAAACCTTTCTGTTTGGTTAATATTAGCATTGCACTAAAACAAATATTCTGATGGCTTTGGAAGTTATATGCTTTAATTAGGTATACTTGATTGATTTTATTTTATCACAATCTATCTAGTAATTTGGTCATCCATCAATCTATTTCCTATATCTGCTTTGTCCTGACCACTGTTCAGTAGCAGCCAATGTGACTACTTTCTATATTTTACCTTCTACCTTCTATGAGAGAGAGGTATTCTCCAGAGATACAGCAGGGTTTGTGCTGGTGTCACCAACTCAAACTTTGGGCTTTTTAAGACCTTTTAAAGCCTATTATGAAATAAAGATCTATGTTCTGACATAGAGAAATGTCCAAAAGAATTGCAGTTATAAAATTATGTGTGTACTTTTAGGAATAGTTTTACTAAAATGTACTTGTTAGCGGGGTAAGCTTTGTTGCAGTGTTGAACATATCAAGCACAAACACATTTGGCTTTTTGTGTTTTTACAATCTTTGTGAGTGCACACACCTTTTTGTGTTTTGTGTTTATTTTGTAGGTTATTTAGGAGTGTGATATACAATAGGCCCATAGAAAAATAGACATACATAAAGTCAACACCTCCACTTGCTCACATTTTGATAATTCCCTTAGTCCTTTCTTAAAGTTTTACCCCAAATATATTGTTCATGCACCAAACATAAACAAACATTATTTAATTTAGTTCAAGCTTTGAAGCAATCATGTCATGTGTTGATAACAGTGTAGGATAATTTGGCCCCCTTTTATAATTAATCTGACAAAATGATATTTAATCTAAATGCGCTTACGTCTCTGTCTGTCTACAGGATTTTTGGCTAAAGATATGGTACCTTTATTGTCTTCATAAACCTTAGCTACATAAGTGAGATATCCATGTTAAATCTCAAGTACAAGTATTTTCCTTTTCCTTGAATAATATTATGAAGAAGTATCACTACTTGTACTTGAGCCTTGAGAATATGTGGGAGCCTAACAGTTGTCACATACTCGGGTGCTCGCTGTGTGCATACTGTGAGCTTGGCGGACTCCACGCTGACTCTCCACAAATGTTTTACCCTTCATAGTTGAGCATACTATTTCCTACATTTCTTGTGGCAAATTCCTACAATTCCCACACTCTCTGCCAGTATGACGAAGCGGAGGAACGGATGGTAACGTGTGATCAGCTAGCTGAGCGGCTAGATCCATTTCTTTTCCAGCAGGCTTCCACCGCACACCTGTCAGTGAGAACAGAGAGAGACTGTGATGCAGAGTGACCGCCTATGGAAAGCCGATTGAACATTTATTCTGATATCTTGATATCAGGCATAATTGTCATGTACATGCAAGCCATTTCTGCCCACTAGTTAACTAGTGAGCCATGTTTCTGTGAACTAGTTAACTAGTGAGGGCCAAAATATGCACACTAGTTCACTAGTGGGAGCCAAAAGGCTCACTAGTTAACTAGTGAACACATTTTAGCTTCACTAGTTAACTAGTAAGAGCCAGAAATGTCCACTAGTTAACTAGTAAAGGCCAAGATTGCATACCAGTCAGCTAGTTGAAAGCTTTTGGGTCGCACTAGTTAACTAGTGACAGCCAAAAATGTGCACATGTTTACTAGTGAAGGCAGAACACCTCACTAGTTAACTAGTTGCAGTAGGTCAATGTAACTAGTAAACTAGTGAACCATAAATGGCTTACTAGCTAGCTAGGTAATGGCAGTAGTCTCACTAGTTAACTAGTTGATGCATCCTTTGTCCAAACTAGTTAACCAGTGAGGTCATAAATGTATACTAGTAAACTAGTTCAAGACAAAATTCACACTAGTCAACTAGTGGCGCAGAATTCAAATTAGGAGGCGGAGAATTCTGGAAATTGAGGCTTTCTATTGGCTCCCTATGTCCAAATAGAACGTGACAACCAATCACAGTGCAGAATTTCACGAAATCCCACCCACCACATTTGCATGTGGCACACAAGTTAACATGCTGGCCAAAGGTACTCTAGCTAGTAAACTAGTGGCTTCAGTGTGACACTTACATGTAAACTAGTGAAGGCAGAACTGCTCACTAGTTAACTAGTGGGCATTTGTGTCTTCACTAGTTAACTAGTGAGGTCTAAAAAGTGTCACTAGTTTACTAGTGTGCACCAAAACACCCACTAGTGAAATAGTCATGGCAAATTCCATTCGACTAGTTAACTAGTGAGGTGCAAAAAGTGTCACTAGTTTACTAGTGTGCCCCAAAATGCCCACTAGTTAACTAGTGAAAGCCATTGCAGCCCCACTAGTTAACTAGTGAGATGCCAAAACGCTCACTTGTTAACATGTAAAGGCCAAAATGCCCACTAGTTTACTAGTGAGGGTGTTGTGGGCCTTACTAGTTAACTAGTTGCATGCATATTTTGTTCACTAGTTAACTAGTTACACCTAAAAACACAAACATATGGAAAGCCGATTGAGCATTTATTCTGATATCTTGATATCAGGCATAATTGTCATGTACATGCAAGCCATTTCTGCCCACTAGTTAACTAGTGAGCCATTTCTGTGTGAACTAGTTAACTAGTGACAGCCAAAATGCCCACTAGTTAACTAGTAAGGCCCAAATTCTCTCTAGTTAACTAGTTCATATGTTTCATACCTTACTAGTTAACTAGTAATGCTCTGCATGTTCACTAGTTAACTAGTGGAAATTGCAATGTGCACTAGTTAACTAGTTTAAAGACTTCTATATATTACTAGTCAACTAGTAAGGTACAAAAATGTTTACTAGCTGACTACTGAATGTCAAATTCCCACTTGTTAACTTCTATGTAATTTGGCCAGCCGCTTGAGCATTTATTCTGATATCTTGATAAGGTAGGCCAACATCCATTTTTGTCAACTAGTGAGCCATATTTGTGCACACTAGTTAACTAGTGAAAGCATAAATGCCCACTAGTTAACTAGTGAACACATTTCAGCTTCACTAGTTAACTAGTGAGAGCCAGAAATATCCACTAGTTAACTAGTAAAGGCCAAAATGCATACCAGTCAGCTAGTTGAAGGCTTTTGGGTCTCACTAGTTAACTAGTGACTGCCAAAAATGTGCACATGTTTACTAGTGAAGGCAAAACACCTCACTAGTTAACTAGTCGCAGTAGGTCAATGTCACTAGTTAACTAGTGAACCATAAATGGCTTTCTAGCTAGCTAGGTGATGGCAGTAGTCTCACTAGTTAACTAGTTGATGCATCCTTTGTCCAAACTAGTTAACTAGTGAGGTCATAAATGTATACTAGTAAACTAGTTCAAGACAAAATTCACACTAGTCAACTAGTGGCGCAGAATTCAAATTAGGAGGCGGAGAATTCTGGAAATTGAGGCTTTCTATTGGCTCCCTATGTCCAAATAGAACATGACAACCAATCACAGTGCAGAATTTCATGAAATCCCACCCACAACGTTTGCATGTGGCACACAAGTTAACATGCTGGCCAAAGGTACTCTAGCTAGTAAACTAGTGGCTTCAGTGTGACACTTACATGTAAACTAGTGAAGGCAGAACTGCTCACTAGTTAACTAGTGAAGACACAAATGCCCACTAGTTAACTAGTGAGGTCTAAAAAGTGTCACTAGTTTACTAGTGTGCACCAAAACACCCACTAGTGAACTAGTCATGGCAAATTCCATTCGACTAGTTAACTAGTGAGGTGCAAAAAGTGTCACTAGTTTACTAGTGTGCCCCAAAATGCCCACTAGTTAACTAGTGAAGGCCATTGCAGCCCCACTAGTTAACTAGTGAGCTGCCAAAACGCTCACTTAACATGTAAAGGCCAAAATGCCCACTAGTTTACTAGTGAGGGTGTTGTGGGCCTTACTAGTTAACTAGTTGCATGCATATTTTGTTCACTAGTTAACTAGTTACACCTAAAAACACAAACAAGCTGACCGTTTTTGTCCACTAGTTAACTAGTTGAACAATTTAAGTCTCACTAGTTTGCATGTGTGGCAGTAAAGCAGCTCACTAGTTAACTAGTGCGCACAACACACACACTAGTGGCTGTTTTTAGAGCTATCTAGTTTATTAGTAATGCAAAAAGTACTCTTACTAGTTAACTAGTGACACATTGGCATTCACTAGTTAACTAGTTGACATGTTTGGCCTTACTAGTTTACTAGTAATGGAACAGGACATGCTCACTAGTTAACTAGTGAGCATATCTGCATTATTAATGCCTTTCACTAGCTTATAGAGGGCATTTTGAGCCTTACATGTTAGCTAGGGAGGACAAAACATTGTCCATAATGAACTAGCAGGAGAAAAATGCCATTCACACTAGTAAACTAGTTGAATTTGAATAAATACACAAACGGCTGGCATTTTGTGCAACTAGTTAACTAGTGGGACGTAACATTGTCCCACTAGTTAACTAGTGTGCAATGTCGCACTTGCATGCAAATGAAGAAGGCGGAACAAAGATTTTGATTGGTCCATTTAGGAATCAGAAACCTAGAAAAAATGGATGACTTCGTCCAGGCTGTTCTAAGAGCAAACTTTTATAAACCAGAGCTCTCAACTCTCACGCATTGACCGTGTGACACACGCATTTCACTGACTTCACACGCTCACACGCAACACATGGCATTTCACACGCAAACATGGAATTTCTCACGCATAAAAATCACAAAGCCCATCTGAGCTGCGGACGAGAAAACTCCGCCTTCTGCTGAGCTGTTTCGGCTTCTTTCACAGCTTGTGGCCATCCGTAATTCCTGCTGCAGTTCGTGTTAACAGAGCAGCAGGAAGAGTGATCAGAGTTATGAATAATTTTAGTCTTAACAGTGGTGAAAGCGAGCTGGTAAGGTCCTGTACCGCGTACACAGGAGGGGAGGGGGCGGGGGAGAGCTGCTTGCTTGCTGCACGCAGGATCATAAAAACAGTTCTGCTATCCAGATGCAGTTTAAAACGCCACTTGGTCTGTTTATAAGTTTCATTTTTATTAATTCTGCATTTTTTAACTACATGCACCGTATTTCTGTGCCTCCGCGCTTGCTCACCCCCCCCCCTTCCTTTTCCCTCGGAGCAGGTGCTTTTATCACCGTTCACTATTCAAAACGTGAATCATACGTTTAATTCCCTCACATCGGTAGCAACGTGTGCCAGTTAAAGTCAATAGGAGAGTTGCTCTTGTATTTTTAACAACATAGAATCAGTGGCGCTTCGGTGGGCGTGCTGCCTTGCGCTTTAATTCAGGTGCGCACTTTTAAGGGTCATTTTAAAGAACTTGTAACATCAGGGGCTTCATCTCAGATCTGTCAGTACTCCCGTTTCCTTTATAGGAGCCCTTTACAGCCTTTAGTTATGTATTTTCCCCACTTTTTATCCGTCGCACGCAGCGCACCAACGGGGGTAAAATCCGCCCACCTCACCAGAGCGCACTGACAAGAGCAATAGAGATCCGTCTGTTCAGCGCGGCGACTGACTGAGAAACCTGTCGCTGTGAAAGGTGATGATAATGGTTATAAACTGTAACAGTCTAGAAGCGCATTGAGCTGAAAAGAGGGAGACATCAGCAGCTGGATCGTGCGTAATGATGCAGCGGGAACCTCTGTGAGCTTCAGTGTTGCTGCTGAGGGGAAACTGCATGTTGACCATAAAGGCTTGATGAAATCACCAATCAGGTTATAGATCTACAATGATAAACAAACCCATAGATGAATGTGTAACAGTTTAATAATTCAGTCAATAACTTAAAACTACTTAATTTTATTTAGTATTATTTGAACAATTGTGTATTTTTTTATGTTTTAATCCATTAACAGAACAATAAAGCATTAATATGTCTCTTTCTCTTTTTAACAAAAGTAATACATGTCTACTTCATTGTCTGGTGGGATAAAAATGAGATGGAGTTGACTCCACCACTCTTCCAGGGTCTGGTTAGCCACGCCCCCAAACAAGCCCCGCCCCCAAATTAGCATAATCCCACTCTTAACTTTTGATAAAAGTTGAGAGGTCTGTATAAACTAAGATCGTTTGAGCATAAAAATATGTTTTGATAACATGTCTAGTGACAAAGTTATTGTGTATTGCTGTAATCTTCGTTCAGTTAATGTGTAAAATCTTTAGTTTTTCAGTTATTAGTCTGAAAATCGCGATAAAACTGGAGGCATTTGTATGCAACAAAACGTTTCAGTAACATGAACATTGATGATAGCTTTGCCCATGTGGCAAGACTAGCTCAAGTGGTTAAGCAGCGGGAGATCATTAGGGAGACCAGGGTTCAATTCCTTAGAAGTGCATGATGTTTTTTTTCTTGATCTTTGAGCTTTTAATTACTTTTGAAACCATGTGCAGTTAATGTGTACAATCTTTTGTTTTTCGGTTATTAATCAGAAAAGTGCTACTGAAATGGATGCATTTATGTCTGTGGTTGCCTAGCAGCAATAAACAAAAGAACAATATAACGTTGATCCCTGTGTGGATCAAGAGCTCACTTGGTAAAGCATGGGGTTTCCCTGTTATTATTAAAAAACATTTCGACAGAATATGAGATACTTTTGTGATACTTTTTTTAATCACCCTTTTATCTAGGGTTCTGATTTGTCAGTGTTCAAATCATGCACAGGAAGTGCACAGTTCTACCGCCATTTAGTGCTACAGTTACACATGTAAGACCAGCGTTAGCGGTCCGTGTATCTTCAGGCAATTCGGTTTTTTTCCGGAAAACCAAAACGAAAAACGGATACTACTTCCGTTTTTCTGTTTTTCCATTTACAAATCAAAACGTCCTAGTCAAGTGCGGACGACACAAATTTGTTCACATTAGGCCTACCGCTTATCTACTACTGAACTTATGAGCCAAACAGAGGAGGAAGCTTCCGAGAGGGGTTTTGTCAATGTTGGAATGCACTTGAGGTTGCAAGGCGGGAGTTATCATCATCACAGGAGGACAACATGTTGAGAAATACAAGAAGCATTGTTCGGAGACGAAGACGTCTAGGTCCAACAGGTATGAATACTTTTTATATTTGTCGTCTACAAAATGTAGCATTTTATAATTACTACACTGGCGGAATATTTAAACATAATGAAATTGGTTGGCTCATTTGAATACAAGGTGGCTAATGGGTTTTTTGCAGTTGGTTTTATCTGAAGTGAAATAACATACTGTAGGCTAATGACTTTATTTCCTGCATGTTCAGTGTGTTTTAATGAATATACTGTACGTTATTGTTATGTTAACATTCAAAAGCGCCTTTTTCCCCCGCGTTTCAGGCCCATTGCAGAATAAATAATGGCTTTGGAGTTAGGCTAGCAATGCTGTGCAAATTTTATGCTAAATTTCTCAATGTACATGAATTGCCAATGTGTAGTTCAGGACTTTACTATAACTACGTTTTGACCGCAAGCGATACAGGCAATTCTGTCATCACTGCTTAAAAATAATATTAGCCTGGCTAATTTAAGATGTTTTTGCAGTTGCAGATTATTGACAATCTTGTCTGACCATGCAGTCTAAGTGCACTGGAGCTGCATAAATAAATAAATAAATAAATAGCCAACCAACCATCAAACCAACACCAGTTATCTGCAAAGGCTAGTTTGTACTTTTATTTTCTGGCAAGGAAGGTTAATCCTATGTGATAGTGGCCCTGGCAGGGGTGTGGGTGTGTCTCCTCCATCACCATCCCACCTTGCTTGTAATAATTTGAAAATAGGCTAGTTTAGACCACTGAGCTCTATTATACACCGGAGTGCTAATAGCCCGCTGTTAGAACGAGTCGCTTTGAAGCCACCAGCCGCCATATTGGTACTCCCTATTTTCCCCCAGTAACCAGGGCATATGTGCGCTACAGCATTGAATAACGAGGATTTTCTCATGTTCAGGGGGGGCTTAAAACATTTAAAATGTCAAATGCCATATACTTTTATGTTATGTTCTAAAACTATCAAGTACTGAGAAAGTCATGTGCTGAAATATTTTGCATTTTATATATTTAAATATATATATATAACATTTATAAATATATAAATAACAATATACAAAAACATATATGTACATATATGTATATATATATATATATATATATATATATATTTAATATGAATAACATGTTAAATATTATCTTCTAAGCAAGCATAGCATGCAGTATGGCAGTATGGTATATGCTTTCTGTATCAGTTAGCCTACTTTTACCGTTGCAGAGCAGTTTGTCACTTTAGCCACTAGGGGCACCCATCAGGACCTGATCGCGAGGCTATGAACAGTCAATTTACATATCTGGGTGGGATTCTTACATGATACCCAATAGGAGTCTTCTACCCACCCTCTCATTAGAATATGCATAATGATCGTTTCAGGCACTAGTTAACTAGTGAGCTGCTTTACTGCCACACATGCAAACTAGTGAGACTTAAATTGTTCAACTAGTTAACTAGTGGACAAAAACGGTCAGCTTGTTTGTGTTTTTAGGTGTAACTAGTTAACTAGTGAACAAAATATGCATGCAACTAGTTAACTAGTAAGGCCCACAACACCCTCACTAGTAAACTAGTGGGCATTTTGGCCTTTACATGTTAACAAGTGAGCGTTTTGGCAGCTCACTAGTTAACTAGTGGGGCTGCAATGGCCTTCACTAGTTAACTAGTGGGCATTTTGGGGCACACTAGTAAACTAGTGACACTTTTTGCACCTCACTAGTTAACTAGTCGAATGGAATTTGCCATGACTATTTCACTAGTGGGTGTTTTGGTGCACACTAGTAAACTAGTGACACTTTTTAGACCTCACTAGTTAACTAGTGGGCATTTGTGTCTTCACTAGTTAACTAGTGAGCAGTTCTGCCTTCACTAGTTTACATGTAAGTGTCACACTGAAGCCACTAGTTTACTAGCTAGAGTACCTTTGGCCAGCATGTTAACTTGTGTGCCACATGCAAACGTTGTGGGTGGGATTTCATGAAATTCTGCACTGTGAGTGGTTGTCATGTTCTATTTGGACATAGGGAGCCAATAGAAAGCCTCAATTTCCAGAATTCTCCGCCTCCTAATTTGAATTCTGCGCCACTAGTTGACTAGTGTGAATTTTGTCTTGAACTAGTTTACTAGTATACATTTATGACCTCACTAGTTAACTAGTTTGGACAAAGGATGCATCAACTAGTTAACTAGTGAGACTACTGCCATCACCTAGCTAGCTAGAAAGCCATTTATGGTTCACTAGTTAACTAGTGACATTGACCTACTGCGACTAGTTAACTAGTGAGGTGTTTTACCTTCACTAGTAAACATGTGCACATTTTTGGCAGTCACTAGTGAGACCCAAAAGCCTTCAACTAGCTGACTGGTATGCATTTTGGCCTTTACTAGTTAACTAGTGGACATTTCTGGCTCTCACTAGTTAACTAGTGAAGCTGAAATGTGTTCACTAGTTAACTAGTGGGCATTTATGCTTTCACTAGTTAACTAGTGTGCACAAATATGGCTCACTAGTTGACAAAAATGGATGTTGGCCTACCTTATCAAGATATCAGAATAAATGCTCAAGCGGCTGGCCAAATTACATAGAAGTTAACAAGTGGGAATTTGACATTCAGTAGTCAGCTAGTAAACATTTTTGTACCTTACTAGTTGACTAGTAATATATAGAAGTCTTTGAACTAGTTAACTAGTGCACATTGCAATTTCCACTAGTTAACTAGTGAACATGCAGAGCATTACTAGTTAACTAGTAAGGTATGAAACATATGAACTAGTTAACTAGAGAGAATTTGGGCCTTACTAGTTAACTAGTGGGCATTTTGGCTGTCACTAGTTAACTAGTTCACACAGAAATGGCTCACTAGTTAACTAGTGGGCAGAAATGGCTTGCATGTACATGACAATTATGCCTGATATCAAGATATCAGAATAAATGCTCAATCGGCTTTCCATAACCGCCTGCTTGGAGAAGCTCAGAGTATCAAGCTCAGTGTCACAAATAAAACAGTTTGATGTAAAGACTTCTTGCCTCAGAGAAGTTTATAGTGTAACACATACCTGAATGCTCTTGAGTCCGCCTCGAGTAAGCCCGGACCTCCGTGGAGTGAGCCACGCCTGAGAATGTGGGGGCCTTTACATGAATGCACTTCTACTTTCAACTTTACAGTCAGGCCGTCTTCTAGACAGCTCAGGGGTCCGATCAGGTAGTGACGCAGTGTACCGCAATGCCCTGAATATCCATTGAGTGGCTTTGTTGCTTTCCAAAGTCGTACTTACACATTTTAACAGATTTTTTGAGTATATTGTACAACATAAAATCGGTCAGTGAGCACAGATTTACTCATATATAAGGTGCACTGGTAATAAATCCAATCCTTAAATCCATAATTTAAGGATTTTAACAGTGCCTTATTGCCAGAAAAATACAGTAGCTCTTAGGGACGTCATTTTAGGAAAATGTCCCGAATTCTAATTTCCCGAATTCTAAGATTTTTCTTAGAATGTTACCCCAGTAAGATAAAAGTTATTCACAAAGCATCTTAGCCCTTAAAAGAGCTCCTAAAGTGGAAAACTGCTGGGAGTACTGAGGAGGACCTTTAGCGAGCCTAAGAGTGTGAAAACAGAGAGAGCTGACTGGCTGATCCACCACTTAAACAGTGGAGGAAATGACCACATAAACTTCTTTACAGTTGCATAGCCATGTTATTTGAATTTATTTATTTATTTATATGTCAGTAGCTTACTCTGGTTGCAAACAAAGTTTCTTATGACAGATTATCATGTCCTGCTGGTGTATTAGTTGTTATTTTGGTGTTTCATGCTTTTTTTTGCTCAGTTTATTCGTAAATAAAGCCTTTCGTGTTTATTTACAATAAAAAGAAAGTACGTACTGCACATGCACAGCAGGGGTTAAAACATGGAAGCGGCTAATGACTATTGGCATCTCCCAGTGAAACAATGAAGAATAGTCCAATATACAGTGAAAAAAATTATTCCAAGAGGGAAAAGACGCTGGGAATACAGTATGAACATTAGTGTTCACTGAAGCGGACGCTAATTCTGCCGAGGCCCAGATGTGACCACAGAGTTGATTGACGTGAGTAAATGTTGTGATATGAGGCTCTTAAAGTTGTAGATTGTTGGTCTTCAATCACTCCGAGCTGCAACTTTACTGCGCGGCATTGCAGGGGGTCAGCCTCGGTCCAGCATTATTTACAATTAATTTATAGATTAAGCAACTGGCATCATGATAGTTCTGTGATACTGCCAGCAGATGTCGCCACGTCTATTTATATTTGTTCATCGTGCCTGTGAGGGGATTTTTTTTTTGGCTCAAAAAGGACCATCAAAACACTATCAAGATGGAGGCTTGGTGTATATAATCTTATTTTATCATGATCAAACATCTAATCGGTTGATTTATCTCCTTTGATCACTAGGAGCACATTAGTGTTATTTCTTTTCCTGTACTATCAACCAATCACAGCTCTTAAAATACAGCATCACACCTAGCAACGGGATCAACCACACCTCCTCATTAAGATAAAGATTTCTGTCCTCTCATTACTCAGAGTCACTCTCAGCAACTATCTGAATCACTCTGAAGCTAAGACTCCTAGGTAGGAATTTTGAGGCTAAGATAGGAGCTCTCTGAGAGGGCTAAAATAATCTAGTCTTTTCACTTAGCTAACTGTAACAGCCAGGGGCTTGTAGGTTGTGCATCGGGTTAATAGAGATGACGAATCTTGAGTCATAAGTCAGTAAAGTGACTCACAGGTTTTGAAAGACTCATTCAGCACTTGGACATCACTATTTTGAAAGAAAACTGGAGTACCCAGGGAAAACACTGTTGCCCTTTTTACACCTGCTCCATTTGGCCAAGCTCTACTTGGCTCTGCTCGCTCAGCAAACATTTCAAATACAGTTTTTTTTCTGCCCTGGGCTGGGTTTTTCACCCCTGCTCAGGAGTAGGGCAAGTCGGAGCTGAATAGAGCCAAGTTGTGACGTGAGAAGATGGCTGTTTAATGATTGGCCAAGGGCGAGGAGAAACAAGAAGATTTTCTTAGAGGAAGTCCAGGGAAAAGTTAAACTGTGGTGCGGCAACATTAGTATTAAGGACCACCATAAACGGAGTGGGTCAAACCATAATCCACACTCGAAGGACACAAAAGAAAAGATAAAGGACACCTTTACTTTCTATATGCAGACGGACATGCTGTATTTAACAACTTAAATAAGATCATTGGATTTAGCAAGGCTCTCTCTCGTTTTACACACGCTGAATGCTATTAAGTTGTTTCTCTAAAGCATGTTTGGTTCAAAAATTTGTTCACGGCCCCTGATCAAACCCCTTTGTGTGTGGAAGAAGACAGAGCTGCTCTCTACCTTCTTCCACTTTCCAAAGCACTGCTGGAGCAAAGTTGCAGATGACCCCGACCCCTAACGCTGACCCAAACCCTCAAACCCTTTACAAATCCCTGTAACTTGAATAAATCCCCTTCCAATATCAAAACACTTTTGTGAGTAATTAAAAGCATAGAGGGTGATTTTTATTTTTATATACTAAAAAAAACTGTCCTCCAGCAGAAAGCACATTTTTCTTATCCAGGGTAAAGGGACGGTGCTGATTACTTGCAATCTAACTCTGTGTGTAAGCATTAATATTATTATAATCATAATTATTGATCTAAAAAAACGCCACTCACCAATTTGTCCAGTTTTCTGCTGCTTCTTTTGACTTGTGATGACTCATAAGAAGGTCCAGCCATGACTGCTCCAGAAGGTCCTGCCTTGGCCACCTCGCAGTTGCTTGGAATAGTTTCCTTGTTGGCACAGCAAAATATTCATACCACTGAGTCATCTTTTAGCTGGAAACGTTTGGGTAGAAAACAATGGCTCTTTAAGGAAGTAGGAGACAATGAAAAGTTAGACTCTTCAAAATGGTCTGATCAGAGCATGCTTCGTTGGTTGACAGTCTTTTCTCTGTATAGCCATCCACCCAAATTTTCCACCATTGTAAATCGTTGGAAACCTGGAGAAGCTTGCATTCGACCCTGTAACACAAAGCCATGCAATATCCCATTTCAAAATCCCAATTATGAACGAATTTATTAGCTGCAACATCCATCCATCCATTTTCTTACTCACTTTATCCCTCATGGGGTTGCGAGGGGTGCTGGTGCCTATCTCCAGGAGTTCAATGGGCGAGAGGCGGGGTACGCCCTGGGCAGGTCTTAGCTGCAACAAGTAAATCCAAATCAGACACTGTTCAACTGTGCAATGACGTGATTCATGGCTCCGCCCCCTTCAGTAGAAAATGCCATGTTATGCTCCTATTCTTTTGAACATTTAACCCTTAGTTTCCCTCATCCAAACTGCAAAGCAATAAAACATCTTCTGTTTTTTTATTTGTATCGTCTACCAGGCCCTTACTCTTAGTTTTTAGATCAGTTCTCAGACTTCTTATCTGATTTAGTGTTATACACTGACCAGGTTATTATAGTGGGGGATTTTAACATTCACGTTGACACTGAATGTGATAACCTTAATGTAGCCTTTAAAACTATCCAAGATTCAATTGGTTTTGCACAAAATGTGCATAAACCGACGCACTCTTGCTTGCATACTTTGGACCTTGTGCTGACATATGGCATTACTTGTGAAGAATTGACAGTATAGCTTCACAATCTTGCCCTATCTGGCCATTTTTAATAACTGTTAAGTTCAATTTAACTGAGTTCTCCAACCCCAAAATAAGGTTTCATTATAGTAGAACTTTATTAGACAATGCTGTATAAAACTTTAAAGAGTTTGCCCCCCTTTTAATTCCCTCAGTATCACAAATATGCCCTGCAGATGGCAGCAATGTTGTTTCTTCCGATTCACAAATAGACACTTTGGTTGACGGTGTCACTTCCTCGTTGTGTTTTCCATTAGACAATGTAGTTTCCTTGAAAAATAAGGTGCGCTGGCAGGCGCCTTGGTCCTCTGGCGCATGGGTGGGCCTCGGGTTTGGGGCGGGTTCCCGGGTGTGCGCCTGCCCACTCCCGGCGGCTGCTTCGCGGGGCCTGGCCCCCTGGCCACTTCAGCGGGGCTGGCTGCCGGCTGAGCCCGCGGGCTCGTCCCCGCGGCTCTTGGGGGCGTCGGCATTGCGGTGGCTGGGGGATTTCCTCTGGGTCGTCTCTCCTCTTTCCTTGTGGGGGGGGTTTGCAGATATCCTGTGTCGGCCCCTCCTGGGCGCCCTGCTTTGGGGGCCCCTTTGGGAGCCCGGGGTTATGGGTCCCCTGACTCCTGCCTCTGTGCTCGGGGAAGGCGGGCCTTTGGTTCTCCACAACCACTATCGAGCTTTTTCCTTCTGGATAATTTTCACCTAAACTAGTGCACTCTCACAAACTCCCACAGGTGCAGAGTTCCAGGTGTTAAAGGTTCACTTATATACAGAAAGCCTGTAATTTATTTATTTATTTATGTTCTTTCACTTTCTTTTTTCAGATTTCACTTTACACATTTCAGCTTAAATAATAGTACATATGATTTAGCAATAGCATCTAGGTGTTATTCGATTATATCTGTTTTATGTCTGTTGGTTGTGCTGTTCTTTTTGCGTCTCTTTCCAGGTGATGGAGCAGACGGAGAACGTTTTATCACTCTCTCCCTTTTATCTCTTCTTTCTTTCACCTCTTCTCTTTCTTTCTTTTTTTCCTCTTCTTGTTCTTCCTTTACTCTCCCATTGTAGTGTCCATATAATTTGAAATTCTCCCTGCAGGAATCACAATAAAGCTATTTACATGCATAAATCAAGCGGAGCACTATGGCGAAAGCTGTTCGCTCCACTTGTGAAAGCAAAATCTGTCGAGCTTTATCTGGCATTGAGACATAAATTCCTATTGCCACATCGCTAGACAGGACACTGGGAAAAAAAAAAAAAATAAGGTGATTATTCACAGGAAGCTGGCTCCCTGGTTTAATACAGAACTGCGTTCTTTCAAGCTCAACATTAGGAAATTGGAGACACAATGGTGCTGTACACATCTAGAGGAATCCTACCTAATCTGGAAAAACAGTCTACTGTTGTATAAAAAGATCCTTCACAGAGTTAGAGCAGCATATTTTTCATCATACGTAAATAGAGGAGAATAAAAACAATCCAAAGTTTCTCTTTAGTACAGTTGCCACACTTACCCAGTCAACGTTCTGTTGATCGATCTATTCCTTTAGCTCTCAGCAGTAATGACTTTATGGGATTCTTCATAAGTAAAATATATTCCATTAAAAATAAAATCATTGCCATCCTCCCAACTATGATTACATCGTCCTCAGTAAGTGAGGCAGCGTTGGAGGAATCTTTAGAACCTGATCGGTGTTTGAACAGCTAATATGCAGTAGAGCTTTCTGAGCTATCTAAACTTTTAGCTTCATCTAAACCTAAAACTTGTATGTTAGACCCAATCCCAACCAAGTTATTTAAGGAGGTATTCCCTTTGATTAATGCCCCTATTTTAGACATGATTAATCTATCCATAGTAAATGGATGTGTACCGCAGGCTTTCAAAGTAACTGGTATTAAGCCTTTACTTAAGAAACATTCTCTTGATCAAGATGATTTAATAAATTACAGACCTATATCTAATCTTATTTTCCAATCTAAAATTCTTGAGAAAGTAGTTGCTAATCAAGTATGTGAACATTTACAAAGTAATGACCTATTTGAAGAGTTTCAGCCAGGCTTCAGAGCTCATCATAGCACCGAAACAGCTCTGGTGAAGTCACTAATGATATTCTCATGGCCTCAGATAATGGACTTGTGTCTGTACTTGTCCTGGTAGTGCTGCATTTGATACAGATGAACTACCAGTTTTGGTCTGTGAGACAGACACCTTGTCTACTTTTAAGATAGGTTTCAAACGTTCCTTTATGACAGATCTTATAGTTAGAGTGGCTTAGGTTACCCCGAGCTATCACTATAGTTATGCTGCTATAGGCTTGGGCTTCTGGAGGACATCAGAGTCTCTTTTTTTCACTCTGCTGAGTTCTCCTACTGTTCTCCAATTTGCATTGCTTGTTATTTAAACTTTAAACGTTTTGTTCTGTCATTTTTTTTTCTCTTCATAGTAGGTACATCTGGTCTGATGTTCTTTTAGCTGTGACATCATCCAGGGGATACAGATCATCTGCTATTACCATATAACATAAAAAGGATTCCTGGATCAATGTGTGCTTCTGTGCTTTTGTGTCTCTGCTCTGTCTTCTCTAACCCGAAGTGGGTCGAGGCAGATGACCGTTCACATTGAGCCTGGTTCTGCTGGAGGTTTTTCCTTCCCGTTAAAGGGGAGTTTTCTTCTCCACTGTCTCTTCATGCATGCTCAGTATGAGGGATTGCTGCTGTAGTGGATTAATATCTCACAATGAATATCTTATAATAAATATATTCTTATCACAATGGGTATAGGGTGTGCTGTAACATTCACCTAAGAAACATGTGTGTGTGTCACGCAACAAGCCCAGAATAAGAATTAGGGGGTCAATGGAATTTACCAGGGGAAATTGAAAAACCTCTGGGTCAAAAGGGCAAGCCATTTGCAATGTAAAGCAGAACATGAAAGACTCCAAAATGAACACAGAAAATGCATGGTCCAGGTCCGAAAAGGTAATGACGTGTAACCATATGGAAATGAGCAGGGGCCATGATTGGGAGGAGCTGTGATGTGTAACCATGTTTTTAAAAAAGCACGCCCTATGGAAGTTTCCACTGATAGGTAAAAAATTAACAAAGATATCCGTGGAAAAAGCAATGGAAATTATGTAAAAAAGGAGGGGCTCACAGGAGGAGCTCAAAGATCCAGAGAATGTATTTAAACCGACCGCTTTCTGTATGTTGTCAGATGTTGTCCGGAGCACATCTCACGTGTGGTTGTCTTGTGTTGTTGCAATAAACCACCCTGGACTGAGACTCAGCTAACTTTGTTCACTTTTTGACTGCTGTTTGATATTTTTAACTGCCTTACCAAGAACTTAGAATTTTTGAAGGACTTAGTGCAAATCATTACGTTGTGGGGAGGCCCATCCACAACACTGCAAAGCCATCGACAATGCAGACGACTGTTCACTGTGGCTCTATGCGCTTTCATGAGGAGTGAATGCTGCTTGTCAAGACTTGATGCAATCTACTGGGTTTCCTTAGATAGGAAACTTTTTGACCAATCTGTCTGTATGATTTGATTGAATTTGACTTTGTAAAGTGCCTTGAGATGACATGTGTTTTGAAATGGCGCTATATAAATAAACTTGAATGGAATTGAAATATCCCTAGCACATATAATGTATACTATCAAAAATAGTCATGTCACAAACTAATGTAGTCTTCATGACTTTTAAATCCCCAAAATATTTTTCATCAAGATGAAGTCTGTCTTGTGAAGCAAGGATCTTGCTGGTTCTTACCATTTGGCAAGGTGTAAATAATAAGGTTTCCACTGACGATGCAGTTTAACCCAAACATGTTAATACACATGCAGATTTATGTTTAAAATAATCTTATGATTGGAGCAATATTCTTCTTCTGATGGGAAAAGCTTATTCTGCTGGTCAGCAGAATGTCATGATGTAATAGGTTTCTATTGGGTTTGATTGTAATTGTTAAGAAGTTAAAAATTATTATTTTTTTGGTGAAAAAACTTGAAGTTACAGTTTGCTCCTAATGAGAATACATGGAATCAACATTAATAAAGGGTCAAACATGTTTCAAGTGATTTTTCGAGAATGGTCTTTGTCATTATGAGGCAGTCAAATGATGTTCATAAGGTAGACTGAAGGTGGTTAAAAACTGGGCTCACTAATGAGGAAATAAATAGTTTCACCTGTTAGAGATTCTCTTCCATCATTACTGTTGCCAAGGGCGACTAAACAGATAGATGTAAATCTTGCTCCAGCTTAGATGAACATTATCTCTGTGATGTGTGCATGCTTCAGCAGCCGGTGTTCCCTGCATACACCATCTGACCAATCAGTGAGCAGAGTGAAGACTGGATGTTTAAAACAGCAGCTTTTGAAAAGCTCACTCTTATACTTATGTTCAGTATATACCCTTAAAAAAACAACATAATTCCAAAAACACAAATTCATGCAGAAGAAACTTTTCCAAATCCATTTTTCCACATAAACTTATGTAACCAAAACCTAAACTAGGTGATGTGTATGTGCCAGAACTGTCCTTCCATTAATAATATCTGTTGTTTACAGTATATTCACCTGAGACGGGGCCAAACGGAACAGCAGGCTCAATAGACAGAACGTTAGACATTAGACATAACAAAACAAAGCTTGTATATAACCACAAAGTCTCACTTGTACCAAAAACTGTGTGTTTCTGGTGAATTTTTGATTAAAATAAGTATTATTTTCATACAGTGAAGTTACTTGTGGTGGGTAGAGTGGTCATAAATTTTAAGCAAGTAGCGATACTTCTGGATAACTTTATTGAAGCAAAAGGAAAGCGTTCTTTGCAGTGAAACTACTCCAAAAAGTATTTTCTTTCCAGAAAGTTAATCAAGTACAGTAAATAATAATAATAATAATAAATTTTATTTGTAGGCACCTTTCTTGACACTCAAGGTCACCTTACAGAGTTTACCCAAAAAACAGACACAATATTAAAATCCACAGTAAAAATAAGTATAAAACTAGAACTGCGAGCAGTTATAAGCGGGTTCCAAGCAACCCTCGCCACCCCATCCCAGCAAGTGCCCCCCTGGCGCCGCCCCTCCTGGCACTCACTCATCCCTGCATATCAGCCCCATGTCACTCACTCTGCTGTATGCTGTCTAAGTTTGGAAATTGGCAGGACAGTGCCTATTCCCAAAATGTTTGGCCATTAGAATACTTTGTGAAGTGGGTCGTATTGCTATGCATTTCAAAAAGTCATTAATACATCTATATATACCGTTTAATATGGGCAAAGAGCTGTTTAGAGGTTGGTATTGACATCAATGCCATCACAAACTGCATAATATACCACATATACTTGCATTTTGAGAAATCTCTTCCCTCCAGGGATGTACTGTGCTTGTCCAAAGACAAGGCATAGAATATCCCTGATGGTAAGGGTCTCCTGAGGGAGAAGTATTCAGCCTTCAGATCAGTGAATATGGCTTAGCTGAAGATGGTAGAGAAGGAACGAAGGAACAACACCAGGGAGGAGAAAGCCAAGAGGAATACTGAACAGAAATTGAACAGCAGCTGCTGTAGCAGGACTTATGTAGGGTTGAATACTATTTAAACAGTCTGTGATATGAAAGGAACAGTATAGTCTTAAAACTTAGAAGCGAGGCTGCCATAGACCGGTGAGCCCAGGGCTTCTTACCACCAACAGCAGGAAATGAAGGTGAAGTGTCTTGCACAAGGATAAAATAACTGAGACGGTCAAAGCTGGGTTTTGAACCAGCAGCCTGCTGGTTACAGGTCAAACACCCTAGTTCGTTGTAGAATCAAGAATCTTTATTGTCACTATGTTTACCATGGGGAATTTTTTGAGACAGACAACCGGGATAGAATGTACACAGATAACATAGCCTGCTAGACACAAAAACACATAAAAAAATTGTACACATAGTTTGCCATGTTATTACTTGTGCTCACTGTTTATTGCCTGTTTTTTGTTGTGTGTACCCTAAGCTGGTACGTCCTGAAAGGAATTTCACCACGGTAACACGCAGTGACAAATAAAGCCTCTTAAATCTTGAATCTTGTTTTTTGCACTGACCACACATACTTTCTGAGAAGCTTAAATTTGCAACCAGGGAGGTAACATGCTTCTTAAACAACAAGCAACAGATTATTCCTGAAACTAAAGACCTCCTGATGGAGAACGGGGAGCCTTCAGATGAGAGAAATAGGTGGAGCTGAGGATGATACAGAAGGAGCTGAGGAGTCAGATCAGGGAGGAAAATGCCAGCTATAGGAGGCTTTCTCCTCCTCCAGCTTTAGAAGCAGGACATAAGTGGGACTGAATATTATTGACCCAATGTTTGATATGCAATGTGCAGTAAAAATATAACAATTTAGCCTTTGAGTCAGAGACCAGGATTACAAAGCAATATCTACCTTGGGAGTAATACACATTCTTTATTAAGTTAAATGTCAAAACATTGTGTATATGGTCTAAGTCAATAATGACCTCTACTTATAATATATAAAAAATCCACATTTCATCATACAAATCTTAAAATATTATCGGATGACCAAGACTCTAGAGGGAACGCTATAATTGTTAATTCAAGTACCTGGGCTAAGAACTTTTGTTACTAAAATTACTTAACTATTCCATTTTAAAGTAAGTAGTAAAAATCATAAGAATTCCATAGTTGATGCAAAAAAAATGCCTTGCATGGCCTTCGCTCACTCCCGCGGGCTTAGAACCCTGATACCCTGATAAGACAGTGTAATTGCAATCACAGTGTGTAGGCTACTTTAAACAGATGAGTTTTAAATGTATCCATACATTCATCCATCCATTTTCTGACCCGCTTAATCCCTCATGGGGTTGCGGGGGTTGCTGGTGCCTATCTCCAGCTTTCACTGGGCGAGAGGCGGGGTACACCCTGGACAGGTCGCCAGTCTGTCGCAGGTTTTAAATGTATATATATAGTAATTTTATTACTACAATTCTTCTGTATGTTTCTGTATGTCAGGATATAGGTCTTAATTATCATCTTAAAAGGTCTTAAAAAGTCTTAAATTTGAGGTGGTGACAACTGCAGAAATCTTGGCCTAATTAAGTTTTGTCACAAATTACTAATATTTGTCTTGTGTGATTTGTTGGTTAGTAATTATTTGAACTCTAAATCCAGCACCGGTATGAATAATTTTGAGATTAAGTGTACAAGAGCAGTCAACATTACTACTGTACAACCATACCATGTTTTGTTTCCATTGTTAACCCGCTGTGTCCCGTTTAAATCTTACCTAAACATCTTAGGATGCAGTAGACGAAACATAAACTTAGTGATGTGAAAATGACCGCATTATTTTGGTCTATTTATGTAATATTAAGGAATGCATTTTATTTCAAAATATGGGAGGTAAAGAGCACAAGAGCATGTTGTCTGTTGGTAATGCACCAAAGCAGCATGCTCAAAATAGACCAATGCATCAGCACGTGGCATCTCTAGCAGTGTGAAACACGTTTGAAGGGTCTGACTAAACATCCAAACTAAAGTGAAGCTGGCCTGGTCCGTGGAGTAATCTGTGGACGTTGCCTGCACATAAATCTGATTAAAAAGAGTGGTAGAAACAGATTGTTCAGAGCCGATGTCTTTGGAAAGCGCATGTTGACATAAAATACTAAGTGTATTAGTATTTTTAAAAAAAGATTTCAGGACATTCCTCCCTCTAGTTACAATGTGTCAAATAATCTGTAGCTATTTTCTGCTTTTCTGTTGGAAAATATATTTTTTCCTTTGGATAAGTAAAAGCTTAACCGTGCAGCCCATACAAGCCGTTAACTGAAGGAGCAGAAAGATCCAGACAGTAACATTAGTGAGCAATCTAAGCGCACTCCCTAGCTCAAAGGTGCAATGGCAGCTATTAATCATCTCTGCATTATTGTGGATTTCATCAAGGCTAGCTGAAAGTAATTGGGCTGCTAAGCCCAATTGTAAGCTGTTGATCAGATTCATATCTGAGCTGTTTACATTTAAGAAATGTTTTAAAAGAAATGTTTGAAAAGTCGGCTCAATCAATCATCTTTATTTCTATAGCACATTTTAAAAAAAACTGCAAGATGGCCAAAGTGCTGTACTCTAAAGCTATAGTTGCTAGTCCTGTAAAGAAACACCTTTTGTTATACTGGGTAAAATGCTCATTCAATCCTGACAGTAGTAAAAATATTATGCATTCAGAAAAAGGAGGTCAAAAAGTTTAATCTCTGTGAGAGCTTCAGGCCTGTAAAAACTGATCAATACCTGCCGTTCACACCGAAGGGCAGGTATTGGTCATGCCTTCAGCCCCCTCTGTCCCTCAAGTTCTGGTGGTATCACCTTATCTATTGGTTGTCCCACATGTCAATCCTTCTGACACGCTCACGTAATGCCAGTGTGCGTGTATGTTCTTTCTTAGTTTCTGCTTGCTGGCTGCGCACTTCTAGTGTTTATGTATCCAGTTAACTTAGCGGTTAGCTTCGGTGTTGGCATTTAATTGTAGGGTGACCAGACGTCCCCGATTTCCGGGGACTGTCCCCGTTTTGGACCACCTGTCCCCGGCTAAAGCTGTCCCCGGAAATGTCCCCGATTTTACCGAGGGGGAAAATGTTGCGTGTAGACTGTTATTACGGTGGAGCTGTTGCGCGCAGAAACAGGTGTTACGGTAGCTGGTTGCGCTGCTGATAGATGAGGAACAGAGCGCACGACTAGATGAGCAGTAATGATCTTTTTGGATGTCAGCTGCCATTAAAACAGAAGAAGAAGAAGAAGTGGAAGTTCCTTGTCATAAACGGTGGCAACTGATGGGGAGCTGACCTGTGTCTTGGTAAGTGTGTTAATCAATTAATTTTATTTGGATCGGGCTGATCCTGCGATAAATGTTTGGTTTGTGTCCAGGTTAAAAAATAATCAATAACAAGTAAGACAAGACCTCGAGTTGCTGCTCGCAAGAGTAAAAGACACTCGGATTGTCATGGTGCAGCCTTGCCTGCTGCACCATGGACATTTCAGGGCACTCTCAGCCTCCCATACAACTCCAGATCCCATGCTCCACTAATCACATACACCTGTCAGCCAGCACTCAGCACACCTGTCAGCCTCCCTATTTAAGCTCCCTGCTTTCAGTCCTCCCCTGTCGGTTCGTTCTGTTGGTTACTGTTTACCACTGCTCATGACTGCTCGCCTACCTTTTCTTGCCAGTCTGATTTCCCTTCGTCTCCAGTCCTGCAAGTATTCACTCAGATGTTCTGCTGTTAATCCAGTCCTGCAAGTATTCACTCAGATGGTCTGCTGTTAATCCTGTCCTGCAAGTATTCATCCTGACGTGCTGCTGTTGCTTGGACTGCAAGTATTCACCTGCCGAACTGCCAGTTCCTGCCATCACTATCCTTCTGCTCCAGCCCGGTACAGACTGTTGGTTTATCCATCCTCCACTATCCACCACCTTCAATAAACTCTCTAAACTAAGCTCTGCTTGCGTGTGGTTGTGTTCGGGTTCACATAAATCATGACACGGATAAAATGTTACAGAATGATTGAAAACTCTTTGTAAGGCGCTAATCTGGTACGCTGGTTCTCCAGGGATCAAGAGGGTTCGTCTAAAGATGTTTTAGAACTGATTGGTGACATTTAGTTAATATTTCATATAGTTAGTTATAAGTAGAGTTATTACAAGTTGTTTTGCTGATTTATGGTTGTGATTTATGAGCATAGACTTCCAGTTTTAGGTGTGCTTTTCCACTGCTCAGATTGGATATATGACAGTTCCTCATGAAAAAATAGGAGTCAGTAACAGGAGAACTAAATGAGACAAGATTTGCATGATCTGAGAATGATGGAGGAAGAGATAACCACCTGTTTAATGTCCATTTATTATGTTGTTTTTGCTTGTAGCTCCAAATATTGTGGTTATAACATTTTTAGTATTTAATCAGATGTGATGATAATGATAATAATAATAATAATAATAATAATAGGACGTTTTCATCTTGTACATTCTAACGTTTTTGGAAGTGATTTTAATTATATAAGGTCTCTGTTTTAGAATAGTGTAAGATTGATACAAGAGGAGAGAGGAAGACAGAAATGAGATTAAATGAGAGTGGAGGAAAATAGGAACACTGATGGAAAGAACGGTTGACAAGAAGGGAGAAAAAATTACTTAGAAGAGTATTAATAAAGTTTAAGTGATAAAGTATTGACATGATTTGAGTGATAAAGTAACCTATTGAGTAATGTAGTGTGCAAATTATGCTATGTAAAACAGAGTGGCTATATACTCAGGTTTGAGTTGTCTGAGGATATAACCTCTTTCTGAGTCTCTGCCCTGAACATAAGTTTCACTGAACTTCCCTAGCTGTGGCAGAATGAAGAGGCAGTTTAGTTGTAATTTTTCTTGTGTTTTAAAAATTTCTGTTCTGCACATAATATCCTCTTCTCTTATTTTATCCAGACCTCTGGATACCGTGGCTGATGGCTCTTCAGACACAGAAGGCCTTGAATAAACCAGGGATGATCTCATGTTAGCTGACTCACTGACCAGAGTTAACTAACCTTATACGAGCAAAAAATATACTTGCACATCAACTACTACCATACACATACACATAATGTAGTTATACACACTTTATGTAAGTTTATACATGCTCATGCTGCACTACACACTCAATCACTTGCATTCTTGTCAATGGGATTTGCAATTCTGTGCTTTTTTGAACATGTTTAACACCTTTTCACCTCACATCACCAACACCCATTTTCTTGTCCCAAACAGGCTCTAAGCACAGCTCCACTTCTTCCTGAACTTCAGCAGCTCCTTTGTTTCCTGCCTTTCATTACTGGACAGACTGATTAATCCAGGTGTGTCTGACCTCAGTAACTAGTCATACACACCTGGATTAATCAGCTTGTCCAGTAATGAAAGACAGGAAACAAAGGAGCTGCTGAAGTTCAGGAAGTAGTGGAGTTGTGCTTATAGCCCATTAGTAGGAGAAATTAATCTGCTTCTTAGAGATGCACAGGCTCCTGATGCGACCAGGTGACAGTATGACACATATCATCCTTAACCTGCAGCCTTGACCGCTACTTGTTTTTGATGTTAATGCAGAAAAACCTATTTCTCATAGGTATGTAGACGTGAACAGTATAAGTATTTGCTGCACTTTTTTGAAAAGGTGGGGGAACTCTGTCTCCACAGACAGCCACAGGTATAGAATAAATGTTTATATTTACTTTTTAATTTTCCTAATGTCACTCTCCCCTTAGGGGGCGGCAGAGCTCTCTGGGCCCCACAAAATTGGAAAACCCTGCTAACCACCCTTGACCCCTCCACTCCCACCCTCACCACTTTGCCCCAACCCAGAGACACAGTTCTAGTTTTCTATTAATAACACTATCGATTTATTAATTTTATTCATCTTAGGATATACTAAAAGTATGGAGAGGCACATTCCTGGATTTTACACTTGATTTTTGTTTAAATATTAATAAATATGTAAAAATAAATGAAACCATTACGTCCCCGTTTCCTAATTTCATGATGATGAGATGTATTGCTTTTTATGTACGAGCAAGAAATGTCCCCAGATTTGATTTCAGAAATCTGGTCACCTTATTTAATTGTAGCTCTGCTGCTCAGACTGTATACTTTGAACATAGCTGAGAGTTGCAAGAAGCAAACCGCATACAAGTATAAGAGAAGAAGAGTAAGGCCTCAGTAGAAAGAAAGAAAGAAAACTTTGGGATTCGGGAGATTTTTTTAAGCGATCCCCCTGAGGGGCAGAAGAGTAGATAAGATGGTCTTGCGCATGTGCAGTTATTCAAAAAGGGGCTGGGGGAAATTTCCGGGAAAATCGCCAACTCTACCTTTAAGACAAGAATAGGCTAAGAAATAAGTGTACAAAACATACACACACAACAGGTTGAATATAACTACAAATGCCTTGGTCTTGGGGAAGATGTGGATTCGAACTTAAAGAAAACAGTATTCATGTGTGCTGCAGTGAACAGAAAAAACCTTCCATGGGAAGAAAGCAGAACAAGTAGATACAAAGGAGAGATTCAGAATCTGATAGTCAAACATGGCAATATTTTCCTTTATGTCTAACATTAAATATGAGCACACTTTTCCTGTTTTAGGTCAGTTAGGATTACCTAAAATTTTTCTTTATTCATTATTATTTTTTTGGATAGATGTCAGAATAGTAAAAAAGACAGAGATTTTTAATGACTTCATTCAAAGTCAGAGGTTTACAAACATTTTCTCAGAATAGAATTACACAAGCTTCCCATGATAATTTGCTGAAATATTGTCCCATTCCTCCTGCTAGAACTTTCCTAGCTACCATACCAGCTTATTTTGTAGAGCATTTAAAATACCCAAAGTGCTGTACACAGAATAAATGAAACAACATTTACATGATACAATAAGAATTTCAATGATATATAAAATAAAGAAATGAAAACATCCCCACGTTAAAATAATACAATAATGTCACAATCAGTCAGAATAAAGTAAAATTGAAAAATACATTTTAAATGTAATATTTAATGAACTATTTAAAAGTCAGTATCTCAGATGGTGTCAAAGGCCAGGGAGAAGTGCGTTTTAAGAAAGGATTTAGAGACAGACAGGGAAAAGGCCTTTCTGATGTCCAAGGGAAGGTCATTCCATAATTTAGGAGCTGCCACAGCAAAAGTATGGTCTCCTCTGAGCTTATGTTTTTTCTTCACCACTTTCAGGAGCAGCTGATTAGCCAACCTGGGGAAATGGGAAGGTGTGTAGGATTGTAACAGCTCAGACAGGTAGGGCAAGACCAAAGGATGCTTAAATGAATCCTAAAATCCAGAGGCAGCCAGTGCCAGGACGCTAAAATAGGGGAAATAGGTTGGACCTTTTTTTGTGTCGGTTAGAAGATGTACAGCAGCATTCTCTACCCTATGAAGCTGAAAGATACAGAACTCACTAACTCCTTTATAAAGTTCAGCACAGTAATCTGGCCAAGTGCTAACCAAGGCAGGGATTACTGTTTCAAAATGCCACTGAGAAAGAATTGGCTTTACTTTAGCCAGTAGCATCAAAGGGAAATAAAACTGAATTGCACAACTGCTCTGATGTAATTTTCTAAATTTAGTCCAGCATTCATTTACAATTACATCATGCTAATGGTAACATGGGTTCTGTTCTGATCTGGTCATGATTTAGGTTTTTTTTTTGCTTATTTTGGACTTTTCTGGACTTTTCTTGGATCAGCCTTCACCTCTCAGCAACTATCCAATCAGTTGTCCTTCCTCTTAATCAGATCCACCTGCTGCACTAATTAGACAACTCTGTTCACCTGTCTACATATACTGCCTCAGTCAACTCATCCCTGCCAGAAAGTCTGATCTCATCTCGCCTTTTGTGACGTACCCTTCCTCTACCAGTTCCTGTGTGCTCAGCCAGCTGGACTCTTCTGATAAAAGTTGCCTGTGCCTGCGTGCTGCACAAATCTGCCTGTTTCCTCGTGAGTTCCAGCTGCTTGGTCTGCCCGTTCTGGTGGTACCCCGGTCCACATCGTCTGTTCTGGTCTGTCACTACCTGCAACTTCTGGTCTCCTGCTCATCCCTGCCTGCCTGCACCATCAGCCATTACACATCTTTCAAGTCTGGTTCTGCTTGCCTGCCTCAGCTGCCATTACTCATCTTCACAATAAACCTTTTAAAACGTGTCCGGCTGAATATGGGGTTCACCAGCAGTAATCATTACAGATCATGACTCATGATTAATTGACATTGTCTTTCAGATGCTGATGTCCATTTGCACACAGTTTAGCTACCCTGGTTGTTGCTGTACAATCATGCATATGGAATATTTTTTCTCACATTGTGTAAATCGGCTGCTGTATTTCCTCTATTTAACTTGAATACTTAAATATGTCATATTCAACTGTGCAATACTTACTCTATTCTTATTTTTTCCCTTCTGATAAGTTCGTTCTCTGTTCCTTTAGAACTAACTTTAGATTATTTTTTCATTACTGATTTAGTGTCTGGTCTGTGTTTTGGCAACTGTCATGCCTGAATATCCCCATTGTGGACAATAAAGGTATTTCTTATCTTACTTTGTCCCCTAGGTTTGTAACAGTTTATCTGATGTATTAGAGATTCCAAAGATCATAACCTCTGCCTTTTTTCTCATCGAACTTTAAAAAGTTGACAGCCATCCAGCCATTTATTTTATCAAGACATGAAAACAGAGGGCTCAGAGAGTTGGAGTCCCTTTTCTTTGACAGAAAATACAACAGGATATCATCTGCATAACAATGAAAGGAGGTCCATGTTTTCAAAAAATAGAGCCAAGAGGAAGCAGGTACAGCATGAAGATGAGGGGGCTTAAAACTGAGCACTCTAGGATGCAGGGGCGGATGGCCATAGGGAGGTTCAAGAGGATTTGCGAATGGCCAGTCTGTTGCAGGCAAAACAGGCTGTTGGCCAGAATATTTTGTTTTTCTTCCTACCCCATAAAATGCAGGCACATGTGTCCTTACAGCTACAGGTGGCACAGTACAATGTCAGCCTGATATTTTGTAGCAGAGGTGCAAATGGCTCCACCTAATTTGAAAGACAAGCAAAAAAGAAACTGAAGTGGGTTAAATTAGCCAAGATGCTGGAAAGAAAGGAGTAAGACATGGGTAGAGTAGAGAAATTGCACAAAATTAACTAACATTTTTTGAAGGACCGATGGTCATTGTAATTTGAGTCAGCCAACCTAGTGACAACACGGGACTGAGCAGCATGGATGCACCAGGTTAGCAAACGCTCCCTACATTGCCCTATTGTCCCATCTCAGAGTTGTCATAGATTATATTTGTGTATTTGGTTATGTTCAGGGTACACAGAATATTAAAGGTTACACCACAATTGTATAAATAAATAAACCGCTTTATCAATTAAAACTAATGTCAATCCATACTGGCTGATCAGGAAAAGGAAGACATTGTCTTTGTTCATAAAATAAGGGTTTAATAAATACACATCCTGTTTTTCAGTTGTATTTCTACATTAATATATAATTATTTTACCAGCTCAAGAAAAATACAAAAAAGTTGAATAATTTATAACTGTGTTTGTGTGTAGTGCTTCCCTTGTTTTGTTTCGTATATTGTATTTGTGTTCTAACACCCTGCATTCAATAATGTGTATGAATGTGTAATTGTTGCTGTTTATTGACATAAGTAGCTGAGGAAGCCAATTGTCGGTCATTTGAGTTGATGCAGAGGGACAGGATAGCACCCGTCATAGGCATGAGGAGGAGTGTCAGGATTCGGCAGGCAGTGCTGTGCATCTCTCTGCCAGCACTTCCTGCTCTCTCCTATCTCTCTCTATGACAGGTGATTGCAGTTGACGGGTGGGCGTGGTCCGCACCTGCGGCTCGTTGTGGCTTCTCCAGCTGGAGCTTAAAAGGAGTGCTCAGACAGTTGGAAGACGCCAGAGTGTTAACCCAGTCGTGGTATACCTAGGCCTCTGACATGTCTCCTGTGCCTCGTACTTGTGAGTTCTTGGAAACCCTGTTTTGGACTAACTTTGTCTCCTGTTATTCTCCAGTTTTGTCATGTTTGGATTTACTCACCTGTCTTGGCGTTGTGCTCAATGAACCAGCTCTTGAGAATCCCCGCCGCTCAGATTTTGCTCTGGCATCTCCCCTCATATTCCCTTGGCGGTACCAAGCCGGGCGTTAGAACACCCTTCCTGGATTCACCTGGGCCACCCACAACACTCCAGTTCTTCCATCTGCTCCTCCTGCCTGCCGTCCACATTGGTGCTGTTCGGGCCCCCCGAATTTTGGCTTCTCTAAATTGTCCTTGGGTGTGAGTGTGTACGTGAATGGTTGTTTGTCCTGTCTGTCTATGTGTTGCCCTGCGACAGACTGGCAAACTGTCCAGGGTGTACCCCGCCTCTCGCCCAGTGAAAGCTGGAGATAGGCACCAGCAACCCTCGTGAGGGATTAAGCAGGTCAGAAAATGGATGGATGGATGGATGGAAATACACATGTGCAGTTTTACTGATAAAAGTGTTTTTATACTGGCAATAAAGTATTTATGTCAAAATTATGCTTCCATTTGCATCCGTCAAGCGATTGGATAAAAGGCCTCTCCAAACCACACTCCTGGGCTGAATTTCAGCCCCTGCCAGGACTCCCCCCAGACCAACTGAGGAAGACACATGATCATCCTGGCAGATACAAAAAGTGCAGTTGGCTAAATATGCAAGTCAGTCTCACTCCCTACTCATCAAAAGTTTGTGTCAGATACTGATGCGACGGACTACGCCTCTCGTCCTTTATTGACGCACGGGGTGCATGAGAGGTTGTGACAGGAACTCGCAAAAACTTTACATGAACTGTAAATTGGGAAACTAACACAAACTCACCCCTTACCCTAACCCTAAACCCTGAACCTAAAGAAACACTAGTATACATGTTGCTATACACTACTAAAGCTACTGAAAGAAACTTTGTAGGCTAAAGGTTTCGTTGCAGGTAACATGCGTGTCACGTGACAATGTCCGCAACCTCTCATGCGGCCTGTGCATCATTATATGATGAGAGGGGTAGCTACATCGCATCAGTATCTGACATGCAGAGGGGTTGACGAGGCATCAATATATGACGAGTTGAGAGTGAGAATGTGTTAAAATAGGTGCTAAACCAGTCTACCGCTGTACCGCTGATGTACCCACACTGCTCCAAACAAGAAAGTAAAGTTCTCTGGTCCTCTGTGTCAAAAGCAGCAAATCAATCTGAAAGCACAATGACAACACAGTCACCAGAATCAGTCGCTAAAGATATATTGAGTAAAAACGTATTAAATCTGTGTTCTGTGAAAATTAAATAAAAGTTTTGTTTGCCAGCTATCTACCATTAATCAGGCCAATCCTGGCTGAAACTGGTGGGTCCATGTCCTTAGTCATTGCCCAGGGGGCCCAAAACAAAGGCTGTATATTAAGGAGATTCAGCCTGCATTTGAAGGGGTAAGGAGAGGGAGTTGAGCATTCCATTCTGGCCCTGAAGGGATCAACCACACACACTACAAAAAACTATGCAAGACACTAGCTGACAAGAAGCTGAAGAAACGCTGAAGAGCACCCATTAGTCTCATCAGCTGACCATTGTATTTTCAGTTGCCATAGGCACACTCTCTCTGGGTATGTGCAGTCCAAACATGATACAGGTGAGTTGGGATCCCCGGCAGCAGCGGGGACAAGGTTTTGTGTCTCACGAAGTCCACTGTCAAAAGATTTTTCACTTAAAACACATTAACAAATAACATTAGTCAATCATACACTATGCCTTGTCTCCAAGTAAACTGAGGAGTGAAATCAGTAGGGTTAACTCTTGTTATTTTCCATTTGCCTAATTATTCTTTTTCTTATGCCGTCTTTGTGTTTTCATTTGAGCTTGTGTTATATCATGTATCTTTGAGATTTTCAATTGTTGTTGTTGTTGTTGTTGTTGTTGTTGTACATTACTTGTAGTATACTACCTCTCCCTATTGATTCCTCTTGATTAAGGGTGTTGTGCTATTAGGATTGGTTGAGTATATGTATTTTTTAGACTTATTTATATATTTACTAACTTGCAGGGTAATTAGCTTTGTAATGATGGCTCGGCCAATGTCAGAGTCCAGGGGTCCGTTCTTCGTACGTTGCTTAAAACATCCGAGATCAAATGACACATCCAAGATGATTTCATCCGGCTAATCATGATCCGGCTAATTGGGTTCTTCTTTGTTAAAGCCAGGAGAGAGGGCTGGCAAAAAGCAGCAGACAGATTACATATCTTATGTACATATGCAGGGGATCCGCCCCTGCATAAGTGCTCACCATGTTAGATGTTTCTATCACTTTCTACAGTATGAATTTTTGCATTTTAATAATCTCATATTTACTTTGTTCTTTTATGTCAGAGCCTCCACGGGACCCACTAGAACATGGGGACAAGTAAAAGTGAAATACAAGAATATTCTACAAAATGGTAGCCTTTAATTATTATACTTTATTTTAAAAAGGCACTTGTTATGTCAAGAGATCCAAATTTCAGTGTCATTCCTTAGACACGGGAAGTAAAGGACGCGTGCAAACTGTGAATTTTAACAAAAAAAAATCTTTATCCATAAAAAATGAACATTTGCCTTTTCCAAGTCATCCACAGTTTACACGGTAAAACTGTATTGCTCCGTGGCTAGATAATCCATCCATAGTTTTTTCTAATACAATATACGGCTGGACAGGAAGCAAGCCTTTCAAAGTAAACTAAACTTCACAATAAAATGGCCCGAACAAATCTTCTTACTGAATAGGATAAAAATAAAAAGCAAACCATCATACAAATAACTTAAATATTTTAGATTTATGGCTCTAACACCACTTTTTCCTCTTTAAAAGCCACTGTTAAATGATGTGTTTGTCTGTTTGTAACAGCCACCAAGAAAATCTCTCTACAATTACACTGTCGCGCTGCGCTCAAGGATCCTGTCTATTGCGCAATACGCGATTAATTCGAAAAACTTGAAATTATTCTTGCACCTTCCGCAACAGGTTGCAGTCGTAAAAATGGACATGGCTACGGCAGACTTCCCTATCTCCTCCGCTTATACAGCCGTGATCTAATCTTGTTTACATGAAATAAGCCTGCTCTCGAGCAGACTTAAGCTGGCGCACATGTTGCTATGACAACAAGTGCAGGATGTCTTTCGAAGAACCAAACGATCCAAGATCATGCCAAATCGTCAACAATGAAATCCTGCTAACTGAGTTAGCGACGTATGAAGAACGGACCCCAGCTATCTGGCCAACCATCAACACAATGTCAGCTTAAAACATTCGACTGCGCAGTCGCCCTAACTTTCCTAAATGGATAAAAGGGGAAAAGAAACTTTCCTTTAACGTTGTGTCATCTTCTTGGGTGAATGGAATTGTTTTTTTTTATGTCTACGCATCAATGAAATGCATCCAGAGCTGTGATCTGCTTTTCTTCCATGGAGGGGCAAAAAAGGATAACCATTCTGCAGTCGACTATAAAAAGGAAGTAATGCAATCTTCTTGGAGAATCAATGTTGAGATTCAATATCTTTGGATTGCAGGCTGCTAATCCAAGTTTCCGGCCGGGAAAGAGATTTGCTTGATATAAAGCTAAACCGGAAAAAAGCCAAACTCTTTTGGCCGAGTCGGCAGCTGGAGAGGAAAAACATTGTATGGCCAAACCAGTTATATAACCTTAATGTGACATTAGAACTGCAATAAAAGCTAGGTAGTGCAGTTTGTCAGTTGGCTCCTGTAAATACTGCTCTAACAAAGGTAACAGTTTGGAAAATGTGTTTGCCTCTGAACCAGGGTTATCAGCTGCCAATACCCTTTGGATATATTTTTTTTTATTATCACTTTTTATTTTGAGGCACTAGTGGGCTTTTTATCCATAATAATAATTACAGAATGGAGGGAGACGTTCAGCAAAGATACCAAGGTTTGGAACAGAACTTTTTGTTTGTTTTAACAAAACCACTGCATTGAACCGTTCAGAAAGTGTCAAAATCATATTTTACTGCAAGAGATACACAGTGTTTTATAGTGGTTCTCACTGGTGGGATCTGGGCTTTAGCTAAACTTAATGACTGCTTTTCCAATCACAGACGGCTAGACAAACATTTTGTGATGGCAGTGATAAGTGTGTTTGGTCTTGGTCTGAAGGTGATGGCAGTAAGGCCCAAGCAGTGAATAACACACACTGTTAAAACCAAGTAGTGCATTAGCAAGGGCCATTACCCCTATCCCTGCCCCTCCTGTGAGTGAGCACACATCCATGCCCACACTCAGACACATCCCATGATGTAATGGACTGTGTTCTGCTGAGGTTTGATGGTAATAAATGAGAGTAAAAACAGAAGAACTTGGCAAGAAATCTCAACACTGTGAGGAAGAGGCTCTACTCTACCACTTTATTTTTGGTGGAAGTATATTTATTGAATACCTGTTTATTGAATTATTTTAAGCAGAAACGCTCAGATCTAAACTACTCAGCAAAGTTCTCAATATTTAGTTCCAAAGTCAGACTATGTAGTAATACCTTTATATAGTCTTTGGTTCCCATAGTGTCCAAAAGATCTTTAAAAGTTTGATTTTTTACGCTTTATACCTAAACATGAAGTGGTTTAAGGCTAATGTCAGAATTAATTCTACATGGATTTTATTATTGGAATATTAAAGAAGTAATAAGCAAAATTTCACCACTAGGTTGTCATGATTTCGGCACTGTTGCCTGTTCTAATCTCTCATGTCACACACCTGTTTAGCTCCGCCCATTCCTCATCACTTCAGATCTGTTCCACCTGCTCTCTCTAGTATATAACCAGCTCTAAGACCAGACAACAGTGCCAGTTTATTTCGAGCATTTTGTGAGACTTATTCCAGTGTTTGTTCTGTTTACCTGATCCCGACCTGATTGTCTCTTGACCTCTGAGCCTGCCTGTTCCCGTCTGATTCTGTTTGCCCGATCTGATTCCTGTCTTCTGTCTGACCTGACTACCTGCTGGATCTCTGGGACTCTATGAGCGGCAACCGCCCGCCGGATTGGCGACCCGCCAGCTGGAATCTACTGGATCTGAACTGGACATTAAGATCAGGTTAGTGACCGACACGTTTGTGTGCAAACACTTTCAGACAAGCGTGGTCACTAACCTGTTGTTTCCTCCTGCACAGGCTCCCGCTGTAGATGCTGACACCTCCCGCTCCGCGTCTGATCTTAATAAACTGTTAAACCCTAACTGTTTGTCTGCCTCGAATACTGGGTCCACCTGTTCTGAGCCTAACATAGGTGGTCTATTAAGCACTGCCTTTAGACTAAAATCCAAAATCTAAGCACCAGACCAGTTCTTCTCTTCAATTTTGCATTTACTGTAAAAAAAAAACACTTTAAATGTATGCGAGGATCACGGTGGGCAGCCTGCCGGGCTGCATTATGCTAACTATGTTAGCTGGGCTACCGACTACTCGCCTCATACAATGGACACGGTTGGGCCATTGCTTGTCAAACCCAAACAATTACCCAACATGCCACAATTGTAGCTTTACACTCAATCAAATAAATGCAACACCTGTCTAACAAGACTGTCTTATGGAGACAAGACTGTTTTTAATCATCTCATTTAAATAATATTTGATATCTATGAGATCTACACTCACCGGCCACTTTATTAGGTACCCCATGCTAGTAACGGGTTGGACCCCCTTTTGCCTTCAGAACTGCCTCAATTCTTCGTGGCATAGATTCAACAAGGTGCTGGAAGTATTCCTCAGGGAGTTTGGTCCATATTGACATGATGGCATCACACAGTTGCCGCAGATTTGTCGGCTGCACATCCATGATGCGAATCTCCCGTTCCACCACATCCCAAAGATGCTCTATTGGATTGAGATTGGTGACTGTGGAGGCCATTTGAGTAGAGCGAACTCATTGTCATGTTCAAGAAACCAGTCTGAGATGATTCCAGCTTTATGACATGGCGCATTATCCTGCTGAAAGTAGCCATCATGGGTTGGGTACATTGTGGTCATAAAGGGATGGACATGGTCAGCAACAATACTCAGGTAGGCTGTGGCGTTGCAACGATGCTCAATTGTTACCAAGGGGCCCAAAGAGTGCCAAGAAAATATTCCCCACACCATGACACCACCACCACCAGCCTGAACCGTTGATACAAGGCAGGATGGATCCATGCTTTCATGTTGTAGACGCCAAATTCTGACCCTACCATCCGACTGTCGCAGCAGAAATCGAGACTCATCAGACCAGGCAATGTTTTTCCAATCTTCTATTGTCCAATTTCGATGAGCTTGTGCAAATTGTAGCCTCAGTTTCCTGTTCTTAGCTGAAAGGAGTGGCACCCGATGTGGTCTTCTGCTGCTGTAGCCCATCTGCCTCAAAGTTTGACGTACTGTGCGTTCAGAGATGCTCTTCTGCCCACCTTGGTTGTAACGGGTGGTTATTTGAGTCACTGTTGCCCTTCTATCAGCTCAAACCAGTCTGGCCATTCTCCTCTGACCTCTGGCATCAACAAGGCATTTCCGCCCACAGAACTGCCGCTCACTGGATGTTTTTTCTTTTTCGGACCATTCTCTGTAAACCCTAGAGATGGTTGTGCGTGAAAATCCCAGTAGATTAGCAGTTTCTGAAATACTCAGACCAGCCCTTCTGGCACCAACAATCATGCCACGTTCAAAGTCACTCAAATAACCTTTCTTCCCCATACTGATGCTCGGTTTGAACTGCAGGAGATTCTCTTGACCATGTCTACATGCCTAAATGCACTGAGTTGCCGCCATGTGATTGGCTGCTTAGAAATTAAGTGTTAACGAGCAGTTGGACAGGTGTACCTAATAAAGTGGCCGGTGAGTGTATATTGTATTTGTAAAACAAGGGAGTATGTTTTTATTTTTTAGCATACAAACCTAGACACGGACCGGTTGAAGCTGTTCTGAATTATTGTATTCTGATTAAAGAGTCTATAAAAGACAGTTTGTTATTTGTGAAGCCTGCATTTGTGTAAACAAAAAAGGACCAAAACAAAACTTTGTCTAAAAGAGAATATGGAAATTATTAGTTTTCTGAAAAAATATAGCTATAAACTTAAGTTGTTTTCCTAAACTATTTTTCAGCATCTTATCTGGAGAGCTCAATGTATAATCATGCCCCAACTGAATATCTACCCATGTGTGTTTTTTTTCTATAGACAACTTTTCTACAAACATTACAGTGTTTCATACCAAGTGAAAGTGATGCTGCACCACAAGCCTTAATGGAATTCTGTTAATCCATACATGATTTTTTTTTTTTAACTTAAATATATTGCTTTATTTTTCATAGGAAAATTCTAACTTGTGTGTTCTCTGGGGCTTACGGCTTTTTGTGACATGGCTGAGAAGATTACATTTTTATGCTGTCTATTGTATAATTTTTCTGACATCAAAACAATCAGAAGCCTCTCAATATTTCCTGTGGATCCAACATTTTCACTAATTGTAACTGTCACGTATTTTGGGTACTAGGCTTTGGTTCTACAGGCCACATTTCAAGACTCAGCTGAAAGAGAAGATTTACTCTGGAGTTGCAAAGACTGTGGTACAGCACACTTCCATCATGGTCAGGGGAGCGTCATTAAAGATTAAAATGCCTGTCGTAAAAAAGGTAATGAAGCGGTGCAGATTTAGCTTTTGTTATCAGAGTTTGGCGGCATTAAACAAAGGCTGAAAAGCTTCATGTCCATTAAGGCAGGAATGATTAATGAACAGTAAAAGTAAGTGACCAGTAGTCTTTGTTTCCATCTTTCATCTATTACAAAATACACATATTTTATTGCTTTTGCAATCAATCACGTGGTAATCATTTAGATGTTAAGGTTCAATCTGAACTATAAATATACTGTAAATAAATCAAACAGAGAGAGAAAGGCTTGAAGTAACATTGCTCTAGTATATCAAAGTTGCTTTTGGAGGATACTTTGATCTCACTGTTTCTTTGAGGCACTGTTTTAGGCAAAATGTTGAGTAAGAAAGCAAAATGTGTTTGCCTTTTCCTCTCCTGACAGCTTCTCGCCAGGTGTCCAAATAACCCCATATATGCCTTTATCTGAGGGCGTAATGCCTACTTCAAGGCTCCTGTTCTGTTTTTCTGTCCTCTCAACCCCAAAACCTTTGTGACATAACTATCATAATCATTGCTGACATAGTAGGGTCTAAAGCACTTTAAATTGTCTTGTTACTGAAATGGCCTTGTCTTGCCAGGGTTCTCCCTAAATATCAACATTCAGCCCAGAAGTCAGATTGGGCAGAAGAAGAAAAACAACATTAAAACTTTTGAAATATACTGAGGCGAAATCTGTTTTATCAATGTAGATAATTTATCTCTGAGAAACTACAAGGAAAAAAAGATGCCATTATTCTCCCGGTAAGAAATTGTTTTCTTCTTCTTTTCTGGTTCTTTTCATCTTTTTCAATCTATTAACCGTTATCACCCATTATCATAGTCTCTGTTCAGCAAATGTAGATAACCTTTCCTTTAGTAGTTTTGCTGAAGACTTTCTCGGACAGACATGAGGAAGTGACGTTTCCTACCTACGTCACAGAGTGTCACGGAGTCTGGTACATATAAAAACAACATTTAAGCTAAACATGCACTTTGATGATGATATATTTTGATGATGATATATCCTGCATATGTTTATCAAAATTTATGCATTATATATTTATAATCTTCGTTCAGGGAAGGTAGACAATCTTTCATTTATTAGTTTCACTGAAGGTTTCAATTTCACGTGTTCTGCCAGACCAAAAGTGGGGTGCATTCCATTTACTCTATATCCATCCGCCATACTTAGAGAGGGAAATGCAACATTTAAAGACAGGATCTACAATTCTTTACATTTTTATGACATTTCCAGCAAACGTATGCATACAATTTCCAGAATATTATTTACGGAAGTATAGATAATGTTTCATTAAGTAGTTTGCCTAACCCGAACCCTAACCCATTTGTTAAGGCTGTTTCAATGGAGGCTGCTATCTTTTTTGTCTTTTATTGAAAATTATAAGAAATACAGACCAACAGTCTGTTCATGTCACTGATGCCTGGTCTGATTACTCATGTCACACACCTGTTTAGCTCTGCCCATTTCTCATTACCACTCATCTGATCCATCTGCTCCTGTCAGTATATAACCAACCTTCAGACCAGACATCAGTGCCAGATTATTTCAAGCCATTGGTGAGATCTATTCCAGCGCTCTTTGTTCTGACTTCCTGATCCTGACCTGTCTGCCCCTCGACTTCTGAGCCTGTCCGTCCCCTTCTGATTCTGATTGCCTGACCTGTCTTCCGACTTCTGCCTGACCTGACTACCTGCCTGATCCCTGCCCATTGTGTACTGACTGTTTTCATGTCCTGACTACCGAGCCTGCCTGCCCTCGTCCAACCTGTCTGCTGCTCTGTGTATTGAACCGTGGAACTGTGACCCGACTCCGTCCTGGGTTTTCCTTCAGCACCTCACTGGCTCTCTGATCTCCTGGCTCCGACCATTGACCACGTCCCCGACCTCGTCTTTGGCTTTGTTCTACGGCTCATCCTGCTCACGCTCGTCTTCACGGTTCTGACCATCTGCCTGTCCTCCGACCTCCGATACACCTGCGTCTGGGATGCTCTGAGTGGCCACCGCCACACCAGGTTGGCTACCCGCCAGCTGGGATCTACCTCTACTCCTGAATCAGAACTGAACATTAAGACCAGGTTAGCAGTGGTGGGAAGTAACGAAGTACAAGTACTTCGTTACTGTACTTAAGTACAATTTCCGTGTATCTGTACTTTACTTAAGTAGATTTAATAATGGATACTTTCTACTTTTACTCCACTACATTTAACAGTAAGTATCTGTACTTTCTACTTCACTACATTTCTATACAGCGTTTCGTTACTCGTTACATCCAAGACGCATTTCGTTTTTTTGATTTGTTCGTTAGTTTGAAAGTATCCAATGGCAAGAGCAGAATCAGTCCGCTGAACCAATCCAAAGCGGGAAATAACCATTAGGCCCTCCCTCAAGAAGAGCAGCACAGTACGCAGGACCTGCAGAATCATTAACTCCCAGAATGGAGTCCAAGGATAGTCATCCTCCAGAAGACCTGCCCCACCCATGGCCTTATTTAAAAGATTTCTTTGAAATAACTGGGTCAAAAAACGCTTCCTGGAGATTCCAATGCCGCCTTTGCCTTCCCCGAAAGCATGAAATTCTATCTTTCAAAAATTCACCATCAAATTTGAAAAAACATATTGAGGTAAGTTAAGTTGCTAAACGCTATTGATGTTAAATTAATTTGTGTTAGTGAAGTTTTATGTAATCTTAGCAAGCTTTTTGTTGAACTCGACTGCAGTAAATAAATATGATTACTGTATATTGTTATAAGCTAGCATGAACTTGCAAGTAACAGTGATTACTGCGGTCGTGATCACGTCTCCCGCCATGAATGTTACATATAAGTTGACGCTAAACTCCTTCACGTCCTGGTTATTAAATAAATGTTAGCGCCATTAAAATAATCTCCATGTAACAGTTACAGTCATATTCAATAAATTAGAATATGGCAGTGTTTCCCGCAGGAATTTGCTTAGGCGAAGCGGCGAGGAGTTGTCGCCTGTATGGCAAGCCGATTAGGCATATTATCGTCCGTACAATAACGCGCAGTTCCAACCCGTATTTTACGCGAGCGCGCGTTTTTTACGTCATTGCGCGTTCTGGTTGGAAAAAAGTCCCTTTTTTCAGGGAAACAATTTTCTTTTGAACGTGTTTATTTTGAATTAAATAAAACATTTCAAAGGTATAATAATTTCTCTCATTTTGCCTAATTACATGTAACCCTGCAGGTCATCCCTGGAATTCTGATGCATAGAATAAAATATCTAAATCTAAACTGTCACAGGGGGTAAACACAAAAAAAACATGCTTTATCTGCAGCATTGCTCATTAAAATGGTACATTACTGATTTATTAAAACTAAATACGATAGGTACACTTAATGACATTATATAAGCCGTTAGGTATTATGGTTGGCAAGTACTTTTACTTTTAATACTTAAGTAGTTTTAAAAGCTTGTACTTTCTTACTTTTACTTAAGTAAAATAATAATGTGGTACTTTGACTTTTACTTGAGTAAATTTTTATTTAATTGGCGTAACCAGGTGTCATTACCACCAATTACCAGAGTCGGCTTCTCAAGGAGTGTGTCGCTCAGTGGGGAAAATCTGTTAGAAACGTAGACGGGTTAGTGGTGACCTTAGGGCTGGAATCTAGAGCTACGCCTCATTTGTATTGTCACCCAGCTTGGTTACCCGGCTGCTTGGGTACTGCTGGCGAACCGCTATGTGAAACTAATCTCTGTGGCTCTGTGCTAGCTAAGGGGCCTCGGCTATCTGCTGGTTTGTCAACAGCGCAGATCCGGGGGCCTCCAATTCCGACACCCTTGCCTCCAAAACTCCAAAAACACTACATGTGTTACATATACCATTATCACTAAAAAGGGGCAGAGGAATAACTAAACATCAGACACAGAGAGCAGGAGTGGAAGGAGGGGAAGACTTAGACAGAAAAGCTGTCGGAAGGATAGGTGAGGAAACTATTGTACAGCTAAAGATAGGCTAGGCTGGCGACCTCTTACCACGGCGAGAAAAGCAATCTGTGTGAAACACAGTTCCCAAACATGAAGTGCAGCAATGGAGAATGTGTTTTTAAATGTGCTTATGTGTTAGAAATAGAGAGATGTCACAGCAAAGAAATTTAAGATAAAATCGAGAGAGGAACACCAAACCACAATCCACACCACGGCAACAGAAAACAGGAAGTGCACCTTACCACAATATCAGAAGCTCAACAGTGCCTCCAAAGTGCATCCAGAGCTGCTATGTTTTTCTTAAATATTGATTTTTATTTTAGTTAGCATTATTTGTCCGCGCATGTTGGTGATGTAACTGGCTGCGTCTTGAGCAAGCGGCAAGCAATCTGACGTGACTGCTTCACGTCTTTCTGAGATGCACTGAAACCTTCAGTCAAACTAACAAATGAAAGGTTGTATACCTTCTCTGAATGATGATTATAAATATATTATGCCCACATTGTGCTATAGATATCATCAAAGTGCATAGAACTGTAATGATTTTCTTAAATATAAATTTTTGAACATATATGTCCACGCACATCGCATAACTGCCTGTGTTCTTGGCAATGCATATATACATTATGCATACTTTTTGGTAGATATGTCATCACAATGCATACAACTGCAGATGTTTTGCTTAAATGTTGTTTTCATAGGTACCAAAATCTCGGTAACGCTTGGTGATGTAGGTAGGAAACGTCACTTCCTCACGTCTTTCTGTGAAAGTCTTCGGCGAAAAGGAAAAGTTATCTCTCTTCCCTGAACGAAGATTATGAAAATAATTGTCAGGTTCAAACACCTAAAACATTAATTAACAACACAAGGAGGAGAGACAACAGTGTGGTTAGTTTTCAAAATCTTGCAAGGAGAGGAGCGGAGATGCTTAATACAGATCTCCAAACTCGCTCTGAAGCACTCCGTCCCCTCCTTTTTTTATTAGGTTATCCCTGGTTCCATTGTCAAGCTAAGGGGTAGAGGTAAGCAAAACAACTATGTGACCTTCGAGATAAAACCAAGCAGTTCACACAGTACAGTTATGCGTAAGCAGTCCAGATGGCTGAATAGAGTTCATAACAGTTTCAAACATATTTAGAAAAACACGTATTATCGTCACAACATATTTCTCTGCTTTCTGCAGGCCTTCTGCAACGATGAGAGAGACAGATCAGTCACGTTAAATACACTTTAATATCTAAAACCTTAAAACTTCTTAGTAGTAAAGAGTAAATATATATGATTAATGCAATGAACATAGTAAATAACTAATAATATGTAGAACTAAAAATAATTCTATCAATAATATCCATACTTCTCGCTAGAAATGTAATCAAAATGCAGATAAACTTGTTGATTTGCCTAAATGCTTACTAAATTCTTACTTTTTTTACCACTGTTATGCTGATGACACTCAGCTATATTTATCCATAAATCCTGATGAATCCAATCAAATACTTTCACTACAGGCATGTCTTGATGACATCAAAACCTGGATAACTTTGAATTTGCTGTTTTTAAATTCTGACAAGACAGTTGATTACAACAGTTGACAAGTTGTAATCTTTGGACCAGAGTCCTCAAAAATAAACGTCTTGATCAATCACATAATATGGATGGCATTAAATTGGCCTCTGGCAATAAACTAAAAAAATCTTGGTGTTATTTTTGACCAAGACATGTCATTTAAATCCCATATTAAACAGGTTTCTAGAGTTTCCTTTTTTCACCTCCGGAATATTGCCAAAATTAGAAATAATCTGTCCAGGGGTGATGCTTAAAAACTAGTCCATGCATTTGTTACTTCAAGGCTGGACTATTGCAATTCTTTACTATCAGGAAGCCCACAAAATGCAGTTGGAAGCTTTCAGCTGATCCAAAATGCTGCTGTGAGATTTCTGATGAAAATCAACAAGAGGGATCATATTTCTCCAATTTTAGACATCAGGGTCTTTTTCTCTCACTCTGCTGAGTTCTCCTACTGTTCTCCAGTTTTGCATTGCTTGTTGTCATTTCAGCCTTTAACCTTTTGTACTCTGTCATTTTTTTCTTCATAGTAGGCGCACCTGGTCTGGCGTTCTTTTAGCTGTGACATCATCCAGAGAAGACAGATCACCCGCTATTACAATATAACGTAGAAAAGATTCCTGGATCAATGTGTGCTTCTGTGCTTTTTTGTCTCTCTTGTTGTGTCTCTGCTCTGTCTTCTCTAACCCCCAGTCGGTCGACGTAGATGACCGTTCACACTGAGACTGGTTCTGCTGGAGGTTTTTCCTTCTCGTTAAAGGGGAGTTTTCCTTTCCACTGTCGCTTCATGCTTGCTCAGTATGAGGGATTGCTGCAAAGCCTTGAACAATGCAGATGACTGTCCCTGTGGCTCTACGCTCCTTCAGGAGGAGTGAATGCTGCTTGTCAAGACTTGATGCAATCTACTGGGTTTCCTTAGATAGGACATTTTTGACCAATCTGTATAATCTGATCCAAACTGTATAATCTGATTGAATTTGATTTTGGAAAGTGCCTTGAGATGACATGTTTCATTAATTGGCACTGTATAAATAAAATTTAATTGAAATGAATTTTCCATGGGCAACAGCAGCCATGTTCTTTTTTTTTTCGCTCAGTAAATCTTGAGTCACGTGACCTGGTTGCAAGCCAATGTATATGAATAGGCCAAATAAAACGAGACTGGGACGTTTTATTAGTTCATGAGGAGCACTAGAAAACAAAAAAATGCACTTATTTGCTAATAAAATAGGTTATTTTATTCTTCATAAAAGATGATAAAATTGATCTCCTTGATCAATCTGAGTGACTCAGATTACTCTGAAGTTATAAAATTCAGAGTTTTTGCACATTAATGATAGAGGTATATCAGGTGCTTATTTACCACTAAACTCTTAAAATTATGCTACCAGATAATATCTTGACAGCAATAACATATATGGGCTAAAAAGGTTTTTGTCAATAAAATAATTTTCAATACCTTAGATTAACTTTGCACAAAATGCATTTTCTCTGATCCCTATTAACAACAAACTAGACTCAACGCAAAAAGCCAACATAAACACTGAAGCAAAAATTTAATAAGTAACAAAATGTGATGAGTTTTACATGACTGGGCTGATTTAGCTTACCTGTCAGCCTGCCCAGCATGTTGCCGCTCTCTACAGCTTGTTGCTGGTCAGTTGTGCTGCAGTAGTAACTGAACAACAGTAGCACTACTCTTGAAAAGGAGAAAAAGATTATCACTCGATCTTGTCCTGAGTTTTCCTGCTGAGGCTGGGGATAACAAGGGGTGACCTTTTTAGTTACAAGCCCATTGGACCCCTAAATGAAAACAAAAGCTGCCCTCAGCCACTTGGTCACAAAATCAATTTTGATGTCACATATTTCACCAGTTCTACCTTGCCAACCACTTCAGCAGAGTGGACACACTAATTGGGCTTTATGATGAAATATACAGAAAGGAGACTTTCCACTCGCCTCAAAGCATTCAACCCTTTTTGAATTCAGTCACATCCAATTTTGGTGCTCAGCGTTTGGGCGTATCATCAGCTTCACAGCTTTCCACCTCAGTTCCCTCAAATATTTTCTCATCAATATCTTACTCTGCTCCCCCCTCTCCATTGTTGTATCAAATGCTGCCCAGAGGGCGGATTTCTGGGCAACCTTGATCTGTGATCATGGGCTGACTTTAGTTTGCTATACCAAAGTTAAAGAAGCTAGCTGCTTTTGTTCAGCCTTAATGGGGTATGGCTGACAAAAAAAAAATGTGTGTGAACATATGAACATTCTGGAGTGTTGTGGTAAAGCATACTAATACAAATGAGCTTTGCATGCGCAAGGGCCATTAACCTCATTTTATTTTTTGTCCACACATTCTGTAAATAAAACTACACATGTTCACACAAACTCACATACACACAGTGTAATTGAGTTTGCAGCTTTGATAGTGATGAATGACAGTATTAACATTGTCTAATTAGCAGCTAGCCACAATAATATGCTGTGTTCAAGGGAGTGAAACAAACAGGCTGTGCTCATGAAGGCCAAACACTGCTTTATGGTCTTATTTAGGTGGTTTATGTTTTACAGTCTATTAATAGCCTCTACATATGTCAATAAATTATAATGAAGTTACTCCAAAAAGCTTTGCATCATCTCTTCCATTTAGAGATTTTACAAAAAGTTTTGATTTTAAATACTGGTTGCACAATTCATCTAATATGCATATGATTTTAATGCAAGCCATAGCTCCTGCATAGAAATGTTGTCAAGGACTTTAAAAATAATTTTTTTAAATCAAGGGGTCATTAATTGCATCAGGTATGCTTGATGCATTTAGTAAGGCACATACTTAACACTAAAGGGCCCCTTGCTTGAACTTCAACTCAGTTCAATTTGATTTTGTTTCAATTCAGAACAGGTGTAATTTCAAGGCACTTCACAAAGGCAGTTCTATCAAATCATACAGACCGATTGGGTGGACAGAAAACAGATAAGACAAGAAAATATAAATCTGAAAATTAAGTGTGTAAATTACAGAGTAACAAAAGTGGTTATATTTTCTTTGAATAAACCAGCCAGTGGAGCCTTGAGGACTCATAACAAAGTTGATATTTCCTTGCACATCTAAATATATGTTTTGTGGTTTACTTACCAGTCCATACTGCACTTTTAATGTTTAAACTGTGTTGGAATATTAATGAACCTAAAGTATCCACAGTGTGTGAAAATATTTTTTTGTTTTTCTTACTCTTCAATTAATATTTATTCCATCACCTGCAACTATTAATTTTTAATTATTTTGGTACAAAAAAAGTTATCCACTAGGTATGCAAAATCGTTCAATTCTTTGGAGCGCCCAATTGTAAAAAGACATAATTAGAATCCCAAAATAATATTCCGTTTGATTTTTTTTAAATTAAAATTTTAAACTCAAAAGTACTTATGTTTAAGTTACAATTCTTATCATTAAATTAATTCTGGAGAGGCATCAGCACCAACCCACAGGATCAAGACTTTAAAAAATTTACATATCCTATCTATATCGAGATAACAAAATCTCTTTGAGAAAAAAATCTCTTTTTCCAGACAGATCTGAGCACGAAGGGAACCATACACACAAACCAAATGCACCACCATATCCTTTGCAAACAAATACAACTGATAATCAGCGTAAGCAGTTTAACAGTTAAACCTTAAGTGAAAACAGAGTAGTAGGAAAAAACATTTTAAAAAGTCACACTGACCAAGTAAACATTTCTTTCATTGCATTAGAATGGACTGAAACAAAAAAAATTCAAGGCTTTCAACACCTGGTGTAATGCTACTCCGTATGGTTGTTTTGATAAGGCCTGCTCCTATGGAAGAGAAATAGTCTCATTAGAATCAGACTTTTTTTAGACATTGCATTTATAACAGATTTTTTTTTATTCCTTGAAATTATGCAGGTGATTTTTTTACTTTCAATTTTTACAAAAAACTTCACATATATAAAAATTCTTCTTCAAAATATTCACTTGCAAAAATTCTCCTTCAAATAATTCACTTGCAAAAATTCACCTTAAAAAATTCAGCAGCAGCAGAAATTCACCTTAGAAAATTCAGCAGCAGCAGAAATTCACCTTCCAATATGTTGACCTTCTGGTGACTGAACCCAAAACAATAAACACTAGCTTGAGTCGAGGTTTTAGCATCACATGCAACCGGCAAGTGTAACCCTTGGTGAAATGAGGATTTGCAGGCTTATCTATGCATCACAGACTGCAATATTCAGCAACAGCTCAATGGATCAACTAGAAATGAGAGGAGAGAAGATGCCAAGCCATTTCACCTCACATTATAGTCCTAACCTTGCTGTAGGAAGACAGTAAGGTTTTATTTTACTTTGCTCACATCAAACCATACGGCAGTAACAGTTAATACCTTATGAGGGTTAAAGAGCTAGCTTGTTTAGCAGCTCTGCTGCTCGTTTCTGGATTATGCACTGCATTCATCTGTTTTGCGTTCAAATAAATTATCCCTCCCCTCGTATCTGACTGCAGTCAAGCCAGCCTCCGCTTTTAAAATGATTGTCAAGGAACCAACAATGAGATGGACACCAATAAAGACAGCCCACCTCGTCCTTCCACAAAGAAGGTGGCTAATCCAAGCACTCCAACACCCGCAGAAGCTGCTTCAGCAGTGCTGCTATTCAGGTTACCAGTGTGTGGTGTGGTAATATCTGTTTTTTACTATATACAGCTGTATATCCGTGGCTGTCTAAATTAAAACAATTATTTATGTGTGTGCATATGTTACGGGTATTGGATATACACATGACATTCTTGCTAAAATATGTTTGATAATTGTCCTGTGATGGGTGGTTTTTGGCACCCCCTACTGGTTGCCTATAAATGCGAAGGGAAACCAAAAAATTCCATACAGTCTGTTCAGCGCTCTGCTGTGGTAAGCCATCAAATCCGGTTCTCTTCTGAGTAGTATTGGTGGTGATGTTGAAAGGCTAACTTGGAATTTTGTTACAGTACACAGAGTGACTAGTGGACTAGTAGGGAAACTCACTGCGCTATTTGTGTGCTGTTGACCACCCTTTTCAGGTTATTATGTTACATTAAATGTCAGTAATTTGTGTTGTCAGTTATGGTTGTCAGTTTGTCAGTTATATTTGCCAGTCTGTCAGTTTTTTTGTTAGTTGTTTATATGACGACATGACATGTCTAGGTTTATTTTCTGTGAACCACCAGAGGGTAATTTAATAATTAATTTTGACTGCTCTCTGTATTTATTTTTCTAATTTATCTCATTTGTAAAAGAAAGACCAAATTGTATTAAATTCATTTTAAAGATGTGTTATCAAAACCACTATACGATCATATGTCACACAAAAAATTTTGTCAAAACTCACTGTAATAAGAATTTGTAAATTACACAGTCTGTTCAGCGCTCTGCTGTGTACACAGAGTGACTAGTGGACCAGTAGGAAAGCTCACTGCGCTATTTGTGTGTTTTTGACCACCCCTTTCAGTAAATGGCATGAAATCCAACCAACTGGCCTCCGCCTGTGCATGACGGGACGGGTAGAGGAAGCTGTCACACATACATGGACATAACGGATGTGGGGTAAGCCTGGGGGATGATCCCCACACTTCCCGTAGATGTATCTTCTGTCTAGATGTCGTCTGGAGACGGTGATGCAAAGGATTTTGCATATAATCAAGAAAATTATAGACAATCCTTAACATCTTCTTCAAGATATTGTCATTGGGAAAAAAAGAGTCTCTTCAGTCATAGGCTTCTTCAGATTGGTTGTAAAACGGACCGTTACAGGAGATCGTTCCTGCCCATAGCCATCACCATCTATAACTCCTTGACAAAATGAGTTACATCAACATTTAATTTACCTTTGGGATACTAAAGTATTTATGAATTTTAATTGAACTGAATTGAACAGCTTGATCCCTTATTAACATGCGGTAACATGTTTTTCCAAGTCATTTTTAAATGCAATATGTCTGTACACATGCCCTCGTGGATCACAGATTGGAGACGCACTGCAGTCAGTGCAGCACGGCGTGTCAAAATCATGTTCAGCCAACCAGCCAGAACCAGCAAAAGGCAAAAAACTTTTCCAAACAAACCATGTAAGTTGAGTAATGTTGTTACATACAGATGTTATGTAAGTGATGTTAATACAGTTAATACATGCCAATATGAAGCAAGTTAACAACAATACTAATGTTACCTCTGTAATGTCCCTTGCAAAGTTAGTTCATGCAAATAATAAGCCCAATTCTCTTTCATTTCATTTCCATAGATTTAAAATAAATATTTATTGACACAATAGAAACAGTAGGGTCAGGGAGGAAAAATTTTATTTGGCATTATCTGGCTATGTAGATGTTTGAGAGTGTATGTGAACCAGAGTTTGCCTGCTAAAACTTAAGATTTTATTAGCATTTAGTTTAAAGAATTAAAGTGGTACTGTTGGCTCTGGAGATGTATGAGAGGATGATCAATTACACAATAGACTTCTGAAAAATGTGTTCCCCTCACTTCTGCATTCGTGCGTGCATAGGTATGTACGTAACTATACATTCAAAATAATTGGAATGTCTGTATATGCACAATTGTGTGCACCTGTTTCTGTCTTTTTAGTCTGTGTGTTTGAACATTTATTTTATTACTTTTTCCCAGGGAAATCAAAAATGGATGGGTGACATGGACAGCGATGATCTGTTGACAATCCAAGCGGCACCACAACTTCTGGTTAGAACACTGTTATGCCAGAAACCTTTTTGATTATGAGTATTATTATTAATTATAATTTGCTATTATAATTTTAATAATAGATCATTCAAACTGGAATGGTAGCTATAAGAAATGTAATTCAAATGGTTGTGATCCAAGGTCTACAAGCCTGTAATGACTAACACTAACAATGTATTTATTAATTAGCTGTTATGAAGTTATTTATGCTAGAAAAGTGTGAACTGATCGGTTTTGACCGATCAGACTTATCCAGCAAACGCTGATAACACAAATTATAACTGCAATTGGAGTTTTAACCTTTGCTTCTTTATCACAAACCAATTAAAATCTCTCAGTTGATTCAGTTGTTAATTCAAAAAGAGGTAATTCTTTACTCTTAGAGACCATCCAACTTCTGGATCAAAATAAACACAAACAATTACTATTCCACACGTTATTTATTAAACCAAAAGAACTCCCTGTTACAGTAATTATTCTAATTCAATAAAAACTAGAAAACACTACTTGCTACTAAAATAACAATGCAAAAGAAAATAAATGAAAATAAAACAAGTCAAAATGGATTAAATGAGAGGTACCAATTCTTAATTCAACTCACAGTTGTTTAAACTCACATTCAAGAAGTCAGCACTTTAACACAGCAGCATTGAAAGACAAAATAGCTTTGAGAAAACAGATCTGAAGCTAGATGGGGCGCTTGTATTTCACAACAAGCTAGCTAACCGCTTAGCTACTTTGTACCTTCCCAAGATGGCAACTATGACGACATATAACCTACGATCTTGCGTGACGCGTGAGGAAGAGGTCCTAATGACGTTTTTAGCGCACACGCCTAGTGAAGGGCGGGTTTTGGCCAGGAGGCAGTTTGACTCCTGAACAAGGATTTCAAAGATAGTGCGCAAAACTGTAAAAGCTGGAAACCAACCGGAAACTAAACTAAAACAACACAGCCAAAATCACTTATAAAATGCATGCACACACACATCAGAAATATCCAGCACAGTTAAACAACTCCGTCTCGGAGTAATTAAGCATTAAACTAATTCCTAATAGGTTCTGCCCAGGCACAAAATATATCACCTAATGGGTGAAAAGACAAATAAAAAAGGAAATCCTTTCTTTACTCTGACGTTGCCTCAGCGGGATGTCCTGGTTTCGGGTCCGCGGATCTGTGGTTTCAGCAGCTTTGGGCGGCGCTGGTCCGTCAGGCAGCAAGGAAAGGGAGAATCCCACTCGGTCTCTGTCCGACGTATTGTTTGGCCAAAACAACAGCGGGGCTCTTGACGATCACTGGAAGGCTTCCAGTAGGGTCAAAAATGAATTCAAAATAGTTTTAAAGTCGACCTCCTGCATAGGCAAGCAGGGATAAGTTTGATTCGGAAGTTCTCGGTCCAGCGAGAAATCGAAACACGTGCCACGTGGGGAAAATCCCAACGGGAGAGAAAGCAGCTGCGTGTCTTCACAGTTGGCGTGATAGTAGTGAAGAAGGGAGAATTGATAGTGCCAGGCGCCTTTATATCGTATCATAGCAACGTTATCTCGTTGCTAGGGCCGGTGGTCGCATTGACCATATTGCATGCTGGGAGTCGGTGGCCATTTCGACCATATTGCATGCTGGGAACTGTCACGTCTGTCACGTCATTAAATGGCATAACAACACCTTCAGAAGAATCTGTCAGCTGAGAGCTGAAAGTGTTCTAAAAAAAATAAGAACACCTACTACTGTGTCACGGTTTAAGTATCAGATCCTCTACATGTATCATTACACCCTGGTGGAAATGAAAAGCGATATAATGTCAGGTTTGGGGGTGTGAACCCAAAATTTGCCAACACAGAGTATGTTAAAAAGGGTTTATTGAAAATATTCAAAGCTGACAGACCAGGAGTTGCTGGCAGAACCAGATTTGAACAGATGTAAGTGGAACCAGACTTGATGAAATGCAGGTTGTGTACACAAGAACTGAACATCACGGCAGCAGAGCACAAGTGAGGTGACGAGACAAGCTGGCAGTGAGTGGGTGAATGAGGCAGGTATATGAAAGTTGGGGAACAGGTGAGTAGAATAGGCTCTGACAGACCAGGACAACAAAGCTCAACCAGTGCCAAAACAAATGATAAGCCCAGTACAGCCCGAACAAGCCAAGATAAAGATGGCCAGAAAGATGACACAGAAAGAGGCTACGTCAGAACTACAGGAGGATTCATCCCAGATCTCAGCAGGACAAAGAGAGGACCAAAAACCTCCATCGTCACGAACACCGGTCCAGACTGCACCCGCCTCCCCTTCTTCTCCACAAAGCCCAGAAGTTCCTTTTCTGAAATTATCTCAGAACATGAACAAAGTATTTAAGATTGGCCTACAGATGACATCCTCTCCACATAGCTATTCTGCTGTGACTAAACCAGCATTTTCCAAAGGCCTCAGATCCTCCTCCTCTACGTATCACAGAACATTCTGGTGCTCAGAACCTGCAGATTACTTCGCTGTGATACAGATCGGGCCCCGGCCGCACGTTTATCAGACATGACAGTTTCCAGCATTAGCTTGGGCCTTTTGCTGGAGATTATGGAATATCTGTGATGATACGTGGCAGAAAAAAGAAAAACATAAGGATAAACAGGGACAAATACTTAAAAGTCAAACTGTCAGATGAAACCTGTCAGAGAGACATCATCAACCACTAAGTCATATAAACTGGGTTTACTAAACATTAGATCTCTGTCAGGAAAATCCCTTTTAATTAATGACTTCATTATTGACAATAATCTTGATGTAATGTTTTTAACAGAAACATGGTTACATGAACCTTGGGCTGCAACTCAGTAGATAAGCTAGTAGATAACTTTCATTCTAAAGTCTCAGACATCATTGACTGCATTGCTCCAGTTAAAGTGAAAGTTCTTTCCGGGAAGAAAAAATCTCCTTGGAGAAATGCTTCAGCAGTTAGAGGTGAAAAAAGGGAGTGTCGAAAAGCTGAACGCAGATGGAGAAAGAACAGACTGCAGGTTCACTATGACATCTATAAAGAGAGACTTTACAGATATAACTTACAATTGAAAAATGCAAGAGAATCTTTCTTCTCTGAGATCATTAAGAAAAACAATAATGCTCGTGTCTTATTTGCCACAGTCGACAGGTTAACAAATCCTCCTGTGTCTGTGACTTCCGAACTCCACCAGGGCTTGCAATGAATTTGCAAACTTCTTTACTGAGAAAATCCTAAAGATTAGAGGATCAGTTTGTACATCCATACCAACTCCAGAACCAAAGCTGTATCCAGCAGGAACCTATCCTGACAAAATGTCCCAATTTAGCCAAATAAACCACAAAAGCTTAGAGGAGATCATTCAGCAGCTAAGTTCCTTCTCCTGCTGCCTTGACGTTCTCCCCACTGCTTTCTTTAAGAAGTTTTGCCTGTCATGGCGTCTGAGTTGACTCAGATAATAAAAACGTCCCTTCTGTCAGGTGTTTTCCCCCAGTCCCTAAAAACAGCAATTATCAAACCACTGCTGAAAAAGAACAATTTAGACAAACTACTACTCCAGAACTACAGGCCCATCTCAAACCTCCCCTTTATCAGTAAGATTATTGAAAAAGCTGTGTTTCAACAATTAAACACCTTCTTAACTATGACCAGCCGCTTTGACGTTTTCCAGTCTGGCTTCCGTGCTCACCACAGTACAGAGACCGCCCTAATCAATAACTGGTTTAAATCCTACTTAAAAGACAGGGACTTTTTTGTATCAGTAGGTGACTTTACATCAGAAATGACAAAAATCACATGTGGGGTTCCCCAAGGGTCCATTCTAGGTCCTCTCTTGTTCAACATCTACATGCTCCCTCTTGCTCAGATCATAAAAAACAACATCAGCTACCATAACTATGCAGACGACACACAGCTTTACATCACCATGTCACCAGGTGTCTATGAACCAGTTCAGGCACTGAGTAAATGCCTAGAAGAAATCAATGCCTGGATGTACCACAATTTTCTTCATTTGAATGAAAACAAAACAGAAGTAATAATATTTGGACCAATAGAGGAGAGATCAAAGGTTAGCACACAGCTTCAGTCGCTTCGGCTAAAAATCACTGATCAGGCCCGAAACCTGGGTGTAGTGATGGACTCAGACCTGAACCTCCAAAAGCATCTAAAGACAATTACAAGATCGGCTTTCTATCACCTGAAGAACATTTCCAGGATTAAAGGACTAATGTCTCAGCAGGATCTGGAAAGACTAATCCACGTGTTTATTTTTAGTCGAATTGATTACTGCAACAGTGTTTTCACAGGTCTGCCTAAAAAGTGGATCAGACAGCTGCAGCTGATCCAGAACGCTGCTGCCCGCGTCCTCACTAAGACTAAGAAAGTAGAACACATAACCCCAGTTCTAATGTCCTTACACTGGCTCCCTGTATCTCAAAGAATAGACTTTAAAATACTTATGTTAGTCTATAAATCCCTGAATGGCTTAGCACCTAAATACATCACAGACTTGTTATCAGTGTATCAACCATCCAGAGCACTAAGGTCTTCTGGCTCGAGCCTTCTCTGTGTACCTAGAACCAGAACTAAACAAGGAGAAGCAGCATTTAGTTCCTACGCTCCACTTATCTGGAACAAACTTCCAGAAAACTGTAAAAGTGCGGAAAACCTGAGTTATTTTAAATCAAGACTAAAAACACATTTGTTTAGGACTGTTTTTGACTGTTCTAGTTAAACTGTTCTACTGAAACAGCATTAGTTAAACTTTTTTAGTCCAACTGTTTATTGATGTTCTATTCTGTTTCTATATTTTAGTCCTACTTGCTTATATTCTGTTTTATTTTCCTGTATTTTAAATCATGTAAAGCATTTTGCATTGTCTCTGTACTGAATTGTGCTATACAAATAAATTTGCCTTGCCTTGCCTTGATTAGTGGCAGCAGTTGGAACTGGTCTGGATTGATGACTGAGGAGTTGACTGAGCTAATTGGATGGTTTCTGTGGCTGAGAGGTGACAGAGCTGAATCTGGAAAAGTCCAAAACAAACAAAACCTTAAATCATGATGTATAATTGTGTTTTCTGCTTAAAAATCAAATACGACATTTAAAAAGTCATCACAAAGATTATTGACATGAACTGTATAAAGCAATTGGTCCTAAAATGGAGCTCTGGGGAACTCCTTAGCACACTTCAATGGAAGAAAACCCAGCACAATGGGCATACTGTTTCTGAGCTTGTAAGAAATTTGAGGACCAATTTATAGCAATTACTTTTACCAAACAATTGTGATCCACTAAGTTAAGAGCTGTTCACAATCAAGAACCAGAGATTAGCACAGTATTATTTACAATCTATTGCATCAATAATGTTCTTCACCACTTTAACAGCAACAGTTATTGTTCTCTGTTGATTACCAACTCTTGTTTAAAGCTTTGAAAAAATTTTGGCCAAAAAAAACGAATCAAGCTATTCACAGATAAGCTTTTTAGGAATTATTATAAAATAAGCAATTGAGATATGATACTTTTTGCGATGAACATCTGAGAGATTCCCTTTCTTTAAAAAAAGGAACAACTTTGGCAGATTTCCATACAAAAGTGACCTCATTATAGAATGGAGAAAGTATGTATTTTATATAGTGTAAAGAATATACGATATAAACATATAGTTAGCTAAATGATTTCTCGCGGAAATTGTTTGTGTCCAAACCGAAAACGGTTCTGGCCAATCCCGTTGCAGTATTGTTGTTTAACACGGGACATCCCAGCTGTGATGGAAGTAAGAGCTGACAAGCCCTTGACTGAACCAAAATAAACATGGCAGTGCAGGAGGACGCACATCAGTGTAACTGGCGTCACTTCCTGTTTGCGGTAAGGCGTATTGTGTCACTTCCTTTTGTCATGGTGTGAATTGCGGTCTGTTGCTCCAGACTCTCTCGCTTTTATCTTTAATCTCTTTGCTGTAACATCTGTTTCTAACACATAAGCACTTTTAAAACATTCTCGGTTGCTGTACATCACGTTTGGGAACTCCTTGTGTTTCACATGGTTTGCTTTTCTCGGAGTGGTAAGAGGAAGCTAGCCTAGCTTTAGCCTAGCCTAGATTTAACCTCACAATGGCTTCTTCCCCTACTCTTCCGGGCAAGGCAAGGCAAATTTATTTGTATAGCACATTTCAGTACAGAGACAATGCAAAGTGCTTTACATGATTAAAATACAGGGAAAAAATCCCACAATAAAAGCAAGTAGGAATAAAATGTAGAAACAAAATAGAACATGGAAAAATAGAAACTAAAAGCAAACATTAAAAACAGTTGGACTATAAAGTTGAACTAATGATGTTTCAGTAAAACAGTTTAACTAGAACAGTCAAAGGCAATCCTAAACAAATGTGTTTTTAATCTTGATTTAAAGGAACTCGGGCTTTCCACACTTTGACAGTTTTCTGGAAGTTTGTTCCAGATAAGTGGAGCATAGGAACTAAATGCTGCTTCTCCATGTTTGGTTCTAGGTATGCAGAGTAGGCTGGAGCCAAACGACCTTAGTGGTCTGGAGGGTTGATACACTGATAACAAGTCTGTGATGTATTTAGGCGCTAAGCCATTTAGGGATTTATAGACTAACATAAGTATTTTAAAGTCTATTTTCTGAGACACAGGGAGCCAGTGTAAGGACTTTAGAACTGGGGTGATGTGCTCTACTTTCTTAGTCTTAGTGAGGACATGGGCAGCAGCGTTCTGGATCAGCTGCAGCTGTCTGATCCACTTTTTAGGCAGACCTGTGAAAACACTGTTGCAGTAATAAATTCAACTAAAAATAAACGCATGGATTAGTTTTTCCAGATCCTGCTGAGACATTAGTCCTTTAATCCTGGAAATGTTCTTCAGGTGATAGAAAGCCGACCTTGTAACTGTCTTTAGATGCTTTTGGAGGTTCAGGTCTGAGTCCATCACTACTCCCAGATTTCGGGCCTGATCAGTGGTTCCTAGCTGAAGCAACTGAAGCTGTGTGCTAACTTTTGATCTCTCCTCTATTGGTCCAAAGATTATTACTTCAGTTTTGTTTTTATTCAATTGAAGAAATTTTTGGCACATCAATGCATTGATTTCTTCTAGGCATTTAATCAGTGCTTGAACTGGTTCATAGTCACCTGGTGACATGGTGACGTAGAGCTGTGTGTCGTCTGCATAGTTATGGTAGCTGATGTTGTTTTTTATGATCTGAGCTAGAGGGATCATGTAGATATTGAAGAGGAGGAACCCAGGATGGACCCTTGGGGAACCCTGCATGTAATTTATGTAAGAAGCGAAGATTGTTGACATACCTTTGATTGTTGTCGTGATCCTCCTGGGTCTCATGTTGGAGTGGAGCGAATCTGTTTAGTAACGGAATTCCAACATTTCCAGCAGGTTTACTCCTATCATTTGTTGTGAGAACAGCCCGTTGTTTCACTTTTCTTGGGACACTTCTCTGTAGTATCAGCCAGTTTTCTTTGTCTAGGTGTGGGGTTCGTTGATCCTTTGGCCTTGCACCCAGAGTGGTCCAGGGATTCTCATTTTTCTCAGGGAACTATTTGTTCACTGAGTTGCTGGGCTGGTGGTCACCGTTCGGAATCACAGGCAGGGTTGTTTCATTTCCATACGCGGCGTTTACATCATAATTCACTTCGAGTCGGCGGATTTTCAGCTCCATAACAGCTATTTTCTGTAGAAGCATGTCAAAGTCCTCTGTGTTGAAGTGAGGCATCTTTTGAATTGGGTGGTTCTTCTCCATATCCACTTCATGTTGAATTCTTTCCATTCTTTTCCTGAGAACTGACTCCTCTTGGATGTAAAGAGGCATCTTGTGTGGATTAGCTGAAAACTAAAATGGTCCACATGGGAGGAAAAAAATCAAAATCAAAAATAAATAAAATAAAATAACTAAATCCAACTTTCTGTAGTTTTGACTTAGAGATAAAAAGGAGATACAAAGTGAAAGGCAGGAAAATGCAAGTAAGCAGGGAGCAGAGCAAAAAGCGTCCGAGCAGGCAGAGAGGCGGAGAGCAAAGATGTTACGCCAAGGATAAGCGTAAATACAGTAAGATTGTTATTCACGCTGGCGGTAATGACACCCGGTTACGCTGATCGGAGGTCACTTAAGTTGGTGTTGCTTTGGTGTGTAAGTTTGCTATGTCGGACTATGTAATTTTCTCTGGCCCCCTGCCTGATCTGACCAGTGATGACATGTTTAGCCGCATGTCATCATTCAACCGCTGGTTGTCTAGGTGGTGTCCTGAAAACGGCATGTGCTACATTCATAACTGGCAAACTTTCTGGGGAAAACCTGGTCTGATCCGGAGAGATGGCATCCATCCCACTTTGGATGGTGCAGCTCTTCTTTCTAGGAATCTGGCCAGATTTATTAGTTCTCCTAAATGCTGACAACCCAGGGTCCAGACCAGGAAGCAGAGCCGTAGTTTAACACACCTCTCTGCAGCTTCTGTACTATTACCCACCCATTACCCTATTGAGACAGTGTCTTTCCCATGGCCAAAACTGAATAGATCAAAAACTGATCTAAAAGGAACAAATCATAAAAATTTTATAAAAATCAATACGGCTCACCTTGAAACAAAAAAATAAAAATTAAATGTGGTATATAAGGTCTCTCCCTCCAAAGACTTTGTTAGTTAATGAATTGATTTCCAATAATCAGATTGATTGATTTTGTCTCACAGAAACCTGGCTACAAGAAGACAATGTTAGTATAAATGAGTATAAACTCCCTCTAATTATTTAAATTTCCATATTCCCAGATCTACGGGAAGAGGAGGAGGAGTGGCAACCATCTTTCAGTCTGATTTATTAATTAGTCCCAGGCCAATTAATAACTACATTCTTTTGAACAGTTAACCCTCAGTTTCCCTAACCCAAATTGCAAAGTGTTACGTACCGCTACCTCTCACTCTGGCTCGTTTTTCTTTCTTCTCGTTGCAAAAAGATAGGGGCCTCAACAATAAATGGTACGAATGTGGACAAGAGGAAACAGTGAACAGAAAACCAAAAAAAAAAAAAAAACCCAAAACGGGCACCTGATGGAACACACAGTGTGGTGGGGGCTTACCTTAGATTTCTGATCAGAGTTCCTCAACCAGCTGATATCCGTTGAGGAAGGGCGAGCCCTCGCAATTCCTCATCCATCAGACGCTCCGTTTCATAGTTTCTTTTCTCTTTCTTTTGTCTTTAATATATATGTAGTTTTTCTTCTTTTCCTTAAAAACACACCACTCGTGATTCCATCGGTAGTTATTCCTAGCTGGCGTGTAACTCTCCCGGTGCTTTTCTTCGCTAGCGTCCAAACAAATCAAAACGAAAACAAACTTCATGCCGGCCAAAACCTCCCCTCTGGGTGGATCCATCCCGAGGTGAAGGTACTCTTTTCCTTTCCAGAGCCTTCCCGCACCGTCCTTTCAATTAATTTTTATTCACCAAAACTCTGGTGCTGCTGCAGCCTCCTACACTTCTTGCTCATCACAAAGACCAATCAATCCCACAGGTGTGCCACCAGGCCAGCTAAACGCTTGACTGGTGGTGCCCCGCCCCCTCCACCAGTGAACCGTCAAAGGTGCAAAAAATAAAAATAAAAAAACCAAACAAGCCATCAGGAGACGGAGACAAAATAGGAACATTTAACAAAAGAAATAAAACCTGTTCTGTTTGTTGTTTTGTATCGTCCACCAGGCCCTTACACTCACTCCAGTTTTTGGATCAGTTGTCAGACTTCTTATCTGATTTGGTGTTAAACACTGACAAGGGGTTATTATAGTGGGGGATTTTAACATTCATGTTGACACAGAATGTGATAACCTTAATGTAGCCTTCTAAAACTATCGTAGATCAAATTGGTTTTGCTCAAAATGTGCATAAACCGACGCACTCTTGGCTTCATACTTTAGACCTTGTGCTGACATATGGCATTGATTGTGAAGAATTAACAGTATTTCCTCGAAACCCTGTCCTATCTGATCATTTTTAATAACATTTGAGTTTAATCTGAGTTCTCCACCCCCAAAAGAGGGTTCCATTATAGTAGATCTTTATCAGATAATGCTGTATCAAACTTTAAAGAGTCTGTCCCCCTTTTAATATCTTTAGTATTGCAGAAATACCCTGCAGATGGCAGCAATGTTGTTTCTTCCCATTCACAAATAGATGTCTTTGTTAACGGTGTGACTTCCTCATTGTGTTCTGCATTAGACGATGTAGCTCCCTTGAAAAAGAAGGTAATTATTCACAGGAAGCTGGCTCCCTGGTTTAATTCAGAGCTGCGTTCCTTGAAGCACAATGTTAGGAAATTGGAGAGAAAATGGCACTCTACACACCAAGAAGAATCCTACCAATCTGGAAAGACAGTCTACTGCTGTATAAAAAGACCCTTCGTAGAGTTAGAGGAGCATATTTTTCATCAATAATTGAGGAGAATAAAAATAATCCTAGATTTTTCTTCAGTACAGTTGCCAAACTTACTCAGAGTCACAGCTCCGTTGATCCATCCATTCCCTTAGCTCTTAGCAGTAATGACTTTATGGGATTCTTCATAAATAAAATTGATTCCATTAAAAATAATTGGCATCCTCCCAAACATGATTACCTCGTCCTCAGTAAGTGAGGCAGCGTTGGAGGAATCTTTAGATCCTGCGTGGTGTTTGAACTGTTTAGAAGAGGTAGAGCTTTCTGAGCTATCTAAAACTTTTAGCTTCATCTAAACCTTCTACCTGTATGTTAGACCCAATCCCAACCAAGTTGTTTAAAGAGATATTCCCTTTGGTCAATGGCCCTATTTTAGACATGATTAATCTATCCTTAGTAAATGGAGATGTACCACAGGTTTTTAAAGTAGCTGTTATTAAACCTTTACTTAAGAAACCATTTCTTGATCAAGATGAGTTAGTAAATTACTGACCTATATCTAATCTTCTTTTCTTATCTAAAATTCTTGAGAAAGTAGTTGCTAATCAACTTTGTGAACATTTACAAAGTAATGACCTATTTGACGAGTTTCAGTCAGGCTTCAGAGCTCATCATAGCACTCAGATAATAGATTTTAACTTTTTGTTCTCTCTCTTTTTTTTCTTCATAGTAGGTACACCTGGTCTGGCATTCTGTTAGCTGTGACATCATCCAGGGAAGACAGATCACCCGCTATTACCATCTAATGTAGAACAGATTACTGGATCAATGTGTGCCTTGAGATGACATGTTTCATGAATTGGCGCTATATAAATAAAATTGAATTGAATTGAATTAAGAATCCACAATTTCTTCTTTGAAACAATAATAGGAAGAAGCACCTAGACTAGCTTATCTTCTTGTGGTTTCATGTGATGCGTGTTGCTTACATTTTTAATTTGATACCGTATTGGCTAAAACCAACCTTTGGTAGGTGGGTACTAGGTGTCGCTTCGTCCAATCAGTTTGGAAAGTTCTGCTGAATGTCCCGCCTTTCCCCAACCAGATTCAATAGGAGCAGTCCCAGACTGCAGAATGTAGAGTGCTACACATTATCAATCTGGCTGGCCAGGTTAAGAGAGAGCATTCTGTTCATTAAGCTTTTTTCTTAACTACTGTATGTATACGATTCAAATAAAGATCCAGAGGATACAAAACATTCATTAAAACAGTTAAGCACATCAAATGTCAAATCACATACATTTATAAGCAATGAAATCTGGGTGGTTAATTGTGCTTATATCTTTATAGGAAAATATTATTTCCCTAAATTTCCTAGGGCTACTTAGATGTTTAATTTTTTGCCTTCTTGATTGGATAGTTTAAGCAATTTCCAGTCTACATGCCTTTATGTTACCGTATTAATAATTGGACACTCTTAAACACATCCTTCCACCCAGGTATTTTAATTGATAGGGTTATGATAAATAACCCCTTTTATCCTAGAACGAAAACCACACAAACACAAGTTTAGACTTCTGCAGAACGAGGGCAGAGGGGCCAGGAGCGGAAAACGTGTTCCATCACAGTCTTGGCTCATCTGCGCCGGGCTACCTCTGTCTTTCTGCTTTTATTGTCAGACATCAAAGAAGGGACAGGAGGATTCAGGAGTTTACAACATGGGGGTTGAAAAATAAAGAAGGGAGCAAGTTTTATTGCGGTTGGTGATCAGTCACCTGCTTCAAGCACAGCTGGATAAGGCAAGGCATTCCTTATCTGGGAGAACCATTTGTTCCCCCTGTCTGGGGTTAAAACAATAGAAAAGTCCTGCAAGCCAACTCATAAAACAGACTAAATGCCTTTAACTTAATAAAAAGAAAATGATTACATTGACATTTCTCCAACAGTAATCCTCTAGGGTCATGTTTTTTATTCCACAAAAATATGCATTTTATTCAAGGGAGAATAGCAGGTACCGTTGGAATGTTGTGCTTATCACTTTAAACAAAGTCATGGCCACAGGAAGGTCTGATTTGTTGAGACTTCTCACAGGCATTTTAATGAGACTTTAGGCTACTGACGTCCACAGACAGATTCAAAGCATCAAACTACAAATCAGAAAAAACGAGATAAAACCACTAAGAAGACAGGCAATGAAAAGAGCAAGAGGTGAAACCACAAGACGTGACCCACAAGGATATGGATGTGTGATAATGTTTTAGCTCAGTGGTGTCCATAAACAGATCACACCTCATTGTTTCATCTACAGCTGCAGAAGAAAGGAATAATTTCTGAGTGGGAGAGAGGGAAATAAGGGCAATCACTTTACTTTCTATTGAATAATAAGGAACTGCTAGGCTGGAAAATAATGGTTCCTACCATGAAGTCAAAAATTACATTCTGTAATAAGGTCAAGGAAAGATAGTTGACTTTGGTACACACAAAAATCATTGGGGTCTTTTACCCAAATATGCTAGAAATATGGTGTTGGGACAGAAGTTTGGAAGTTTTAATCAAACATTGTGACTCAGTTTTTTGTGTTAGAGAAGGGACTAGAAGGAATTTTTTTTTTCTAATTTGTTTCATACTGGTGGATCATTAGTTTAAAGTTCACAAGTTAAAATGCAAAAAGAAGAAAAATTAGGAATTGTTGAAAACTACACTTATGCAGGCTGTTAATCAGGTGGCCAAAGAACCATTGTCCAAAAAAGTCAACATCTGTCTTTAACAGTCTTTTCTATCAGGCATTGAGAATTTCATGTTTCCCTGATGGCTGCTAGTGGCGCAGTTGGTAGCACATTGACCTTGCAGCAACAAGTACCTAGGTATGAGCCCTTGCTTGGAGTGTTTCTGCATGGAGTTTGCATGTTCTCCCTGTGCATACGTAAGTTCTCTCCGGGTACTCCAGTTTCCTCCCACAGTCCAAAATCATGACTATTAGGTTAATTGGTCCCTCAAAATTTCCATTAGGTGTATGCATAGTTGTGTGTCCTGTGTGTCTCTCTGTTTCCCTGTGATAGACTGGTGACCTTTCCAGGGTGAACCCCACTTCTCACCCATTGACTGCTGGAGCTAGGCACCAGTCTTCCCACAACCCTGTACGGATAAGCGGGTATAGATGATGGATGGATGGATGGCTAGATGGAAAGGTCAAAAGACTTTCAGTCTTTGACCTTTACAGCATAGTTAGATTGCACAAAAGTACCCTTTCACACTGCCCTACCTCTGCCAAGGTTGAATCCTTTAACATATACCCCATTTACACTACCCTTTTTTAGCCGTGTAAATGGATCTCAAACTGAACTGAACCGTGCCAGACATGACCGGACCGTGCCAAATCTAGACCAGTTCGATCGGTGGGCTCGGCCCGGTTTTTCGGTGGCACGGTTCTCAGATAACAAAGAGCGCATGAGCATCATCTCCTTACAGTCAGCTGACTAATTTTGTCGTTTCAGACGTTCATAAAAATACTAGCTTCCTTACCGTGCCACACGGTTTCCAGTGATGATTCTGCTTAGCAGTGTGATGAACCTCAACGTCTGCCGTTATTTCCTGCGTCTGTAAGCCCTGATTAGACATTCATTTGTCTTATCCACTACCCAAAAGCCAACTCCGTCAAGTAAATTCACCAAATGTTGCCTTCTTCGCCTGACTCTCTGCAAACAACGAACAATTATAACCGAGCATAACTTCCTGAATGTTACGGGCGCCGCCATTTTGATTTGCTTGAGTCCCTCCTTCAACCCTAGTGAGCAGTATTACCGTAGATCGTCACTAGGAGGCGAGGAACCGTGCTAGTGTGATGTATAAACGGTCGTCAGAACCAAGCTCGGCATGGTTAACTGATCCAAGCTTGGTCCGAGCTTGGCATGGATCGGTTTAACAAGGGTAGTGTAAATGGGGCTATAGTCATTTAAGACTAGTCTAGCTTTCACTGGCTGTCCCCACCCATATCTCAGCATACAGTGTTAAGCTGCTGTGAAGCCGAACAAATGTAGCCTGAAGGGTGTTCCTGCTGTCTCCTCTAAATAATTGTACATGATTTTTATTTTCCTTTTTTATATGACTTAGTGTTGTTCTATTATTATTTTAGTTATTTATTTTATTTTAAATTATTTGACGACAAATACCATTTGTTTAATTTATTAGTAAAATGTTTAACAGCTCAAACACTAACCCTAATTTCTGAGGAATGTTTAAATAATTTTATTTGAAGAGAACAACAATAATTAAATAACCAAACATTAACATTAGGTATCATCTAACTGAATTACACCTGTGTAAAAGCAATGACATGTTCTGTCCCAGCATAGTGAGTCTCGACCGCCCGGTCAGTTGACAAGCCAGCAGGAGTCGAAAGGCAATCGGGTGGGAAACAGGTGCTCTGTCTTGGCTCAAGTGCCTCATTAGCTGAAAGCCAGCAAGGCAAGCCAGCTGTTAATGTAGAGGGACCGGGGATATCCGAAAGCATCCGAGCACGTTTAAAATTAAGTCAAATGTCAACGTACTTGGCAGATATTTCAGGTTTACACAGCTAAAAACTTTTTAAAAGATACTTTTATGTCACAGTAAGCGTAATTGATCCAACTTTATTCACAGATTTTCACTGCTCTCCACTATTGCTGTTTCTAGTTAAACAATTATCTGCAACCCGCAATGAATCATGTGACAGGATTAGCCACGAAGAATACGCCAGACCCATCCTTCACATCAGGGAAAAGAAGGATACATTTGTGGTTCGGCCTGAAGAAGTTTTACAAGGATTCATAAAATCTAACAGGCCTCGTCTGTGACGTAATCGGCTGACAAATACGGCCTTAGAACGATGCAACCTATCCCTGAATTCAGACACACTGACTTTTACAGAAAGTATGGAGTAACTCAACTCAACCTTTATTTATAAAGCACATTTAAAACAACCGGGGTTGACCAAAATGCTGTACAGATATCACAGTTGCAGGAAATAAGGTAAAAACTAAAAAGCTAATAAAACATAAACACAAAGCATTAAAATAGAATGAAAATAAAATAAGTTAAAATTTAAAAAATGTAAATAAACATTTTTTTTTGCCAGATGTTGACTTAGACTTGATTAAAAGCCAGGGAGAAGAAGTGTGTATGGAGTAAGTTCAGTGAAAGTATGGATATTCTACAAAAAAGCATGGATACAGCAATCTTTTTGGGCGATATAAATAAAATTTACAATGCTATGTTTAATAAAAACGACATAGACAAAAACATGGGAATCGAAATATCAACAAAATGTTTCCTCAAGCAGTTGGAGTTCTTGTTTGTGTGGACCTTTTCCCAGTGAAGGCATACAAGCACTTCAAACATAAAGCGTTTGGATGAGACATCTTGAAAAAGAAAGAAAAACCTTCAACACTGCAGTTTAAGCATAGCTTTGAACATCTCTCACACTGTTCAGCCTGTTAATGGGTCCTTTTCACACACAAAGACCAGGACTTAATTTTCAGAGGAGTACTGTAATGAACCGAAAGCTGGACCCAAGATTCACCACAACAGGTCAGTGACGTTCTTAAAAGGTTTATTGACAAACTGGAGAAGCAGGCGTCGGCTCTCGCTCACTTGCTGGAACCTCCTGGAGGCAAAGGCACAGGTTTAGACTCAGTAACAAAGTGAGCGGAGAGACTTCGCTGAGAACTGACCTTATAATAAGGAGAGCCGGGCAGTAAAGACGCGCTGCCACGGGAGCTGAATCCGTCCGCAGGCGAGACTGAAGCCGTTGAGCGGCTGAGGCAGGGGTGGGCAAACTTTTTGCCAGGAGGGCCACATTGCTTTCTAAGATTTGACAGGGGGGGCCGGAACGGGAACAGATGGATGGAGTGTTTGTGGGAAATAATATAAATGACATGTAAAAGCCATTACGTGAGAGGATTTGGCCTACAAACATGTAACATATCATGAGTAGGCAGCAAGGCTCATTGTACAGGTTTTTTTTCAAATGCATTAATTTCATTTGATTAAGAATAAACACAGTAGAGAAATTCACAGTATACATTTGATTTACTTGAATTATTTACATTTGATTATCACAGAATAACAGCAGAGAAACTCACAGTTTCAGTGGGAACAGTGTTGTTGATCTCCCTTTTTGGCCAATGCATCAAAGTCTGGAGTGAGTTTGGTTGTGGCAATTCTCAGGATAGCTCTGAGATGCTGGTCAGTTAACCTGGATCTGTGACTGGATTTGTTGATGTTCATGACGCTGAATGTCTGCTCACAGACGTAGGTCGAGCCAAACAAAGTTAGCATCTTCTGTGCCGTCTTCCGGAGGTTTGGGAACATGGCTTCGTTGAGTGCAGCATAAAAGTCATTCAGTTTTAGAGAGTTGAACTTCTCCTTTAAGAGGGAGTCTGACTGAAGATCGATTAGTTCCAATTGCACCTCTTGTGGTGCCTTTTCGGGGTCTTCTGACAGGGGACAGGACACCAGCTGAAGTGACGTTTCAATGTTGTCAAAATCAGAGAACCGACGGCTAAATTCTCCGTGCAGGTCGTCAATTGATTGGCTGTATTTCTTTGCGTTTCGCGTCGCGTCTTTCTGTGTGGCAAGTGTGGAGAAATGAACAAAAGAATTGTTTGCAATTTGTCTGGAGAACAAAGTTAGCTTAGATTTGAAGGCTTGCACATGTTTGTACATGTCGTGCACAAACTGATCTTTCCCCTGTAGTTTAACATTCAGCTCATTCAAGTACGAAAATATGTCCACAGCAAACGCAAAATCACAAAGCCAGTTCTTGTCGCTTAGCTCAGGAAATTCGGTGGATTTCCCCACTAACTCCAAAAACTCGCTGATCTCGTCTTGCAGGTCCCACACTCGCTGAAACACTTTGCCCAAACTTAACCAGCGGACACGAGAGTGGTACAGCAAGTCGTGATGATCCGCATTAGTTTCTTCCAGGAACGCGATGAACTGACGATGGTGAAGTCCCTTTGCGCGTATAAAGTTGACTAGTTTTACCACTGGTTTCATGACGTGATCAAGCTGCAATATAGACTTACACAGTGATTCCTGATGGATGATGCAATGTAGGAAGATAACATCCTGGTCAGGGTTTTCCTCTTTAACTTTATCCTGGATTCTTTTCAGCAGCCCAACATGTCTTCCAGTCAAATTTGGTGATCCATCCGTTGTGACATTGGCCAGTTTACTCCAAGGTAGCTTACGTCTTTCAATGGCAGCAGACACATGGTTGTACAGATCCTCTCCACGCGTTGTTCCCTTCAGAGACTCCATGGCCAAAAACTCTTCCGTTATTTCAAAATTGTTATTAATCCCACGGATAAAAATTAAGAGTTGAGCAGTGTCTTTCACATCATTGCTTTCATCCAGTGCGAGTGAATATAACTTAAAGGACTCAGCCTTTTTGTTTATTTGGCTGGCTATATCTTCCTCAATCAGTTCCACACGGCGAGTCACAGTCCTGCGTGATAAACCGATCTTTTCAAACTTGCCTTTGCTCTCAGGACACAAAATACCTGCCGCCTCTACCATGCATTCTTTTAAAAACTCGCCTTCGGAGAAGGGCTTGCTAGCTTTGGCTACTTTGAATGACAGCAAAAAACTTGCTTTGGTGGATGACTCTTGAATCGCAGTTTGTCGGTGAAAAAGATGTTGCTGAGCCTGTAAATTATCCGCCAACCTCTTGGCCGTGGCTGTTCGCTCTTGCGTTGACTGCTTGCTGGCGTAGTTAGCATGGTTTGTAGCAAAGTGGCGCCTGATATTGTACTCTTTGTAAACCGCGACAGTTTCTTGGCATATCAGACACACAGCCTTTGATCGGAGTTCGGTAAAAAAATATTTTGTTGTCCACTCTGCATTAAACACTCGGCACTCACTGTCCACTTTCCTTTGCTTTGATAAGCTCATTTTTACAGAGGGGCTCACAGCACAAAGCTAAAGAGAAGAAGGGAGCAATAGGCCAGTTCACTGCTATTGTTTTGATGCGGGTTTTTCGCGCATGCGCGCCGGACTGGCAGGCAAAACAGAGAAACTGAAGAGTTCCCCACGTATTTTTCTTCTTTAGATAATGTATCACAATCTCGTTTTAAGAGTAAGTTGATGGTTGATGGTATTAGATTGCCAGATTTATACAGCGAAAGCCTGAACGGGGGCGTCAGGCAGCGGCTGCTGCATCGACTCCGCTTCTCCCGGCCCCGTCTAGCAATAGCGATCGCCACCTCCCCTCCGCCGCTATTTAAGTAGAACAATGACTAGAGCAGAATTAAGTTGTATTTACCGGAGATGAAGTGTAGACTGCAAATTCTGTCGTGGTGTGATGGCTCCTACAGTCCATTGGGATGGTCTGCCTGCGCTCTTTTCATTGAAATTATCCATTTGTTTCTTCGTCCTTCGGTAAACGACAGAAACGTACATCCAACGATTTGGAATGCCTCTCTAAATCACCCGTTTTGTCATGTAGTAGACGAGAACAGTACTATTTTTTGTCTACCCGCGGGACCGGGATGTAGCGCTGACGTTGCGCGTGACGTCACGCGCAACGTCACCGACGATAATAATATGAAATGTAATTTAATAATAGAATTTAATAGGTGGCTCCTCCTTAATGATAGTCAAGCGCTGAAAACGCATACGGGAGGCAGAAGCCTTAACATTGATAAGAGTTTTTTGTAAAAAAAAAAAAAAAAAAAAAAAAAAAAAAAATTAAATAAATATACATTTTCCAATAATTTGGACAAGTTCCGCGGGCCAGATTAAAACGTTCAACGGGCCGTATACGGCCCGCGGGCCGTAGTCTGCCCATGTCTGGGCTGAGGGGTAGTCAGTCAGAGCAGGGCTTTCCAAAAGGCGTTGTCCAGGGGCAATCCAGGTCCGGTAACGGGGAGTCCAGTAATCCAAACGAAGCACAAGGGGAAAATCCGAGCGGGAGGTCCAGGTCCAAATCCGGTACACGAGAAGGCAGTCCAAGGGTAGGGGATCCAGGAAACAGGGGACCAGGCAGGCAGACACAGGCTAGGAACAGGCAGGCTCAGAAACACAGGCAACAGGTCGGGGTCAAGTTTCGGACAGACAGGCAGGTTTAGTAAATAACGCTGGAAGGTTCTCACCGTGAGGCTCGAGACGATCTGGCACTGGAGACTGAAAATGACGGGGCTTTTTGCAGCTAGAGACAGGTGGAGCCAGTAAAGGTTGATTGCAGGGAGGTGGAGACTGAACAGGTGAGCAGATTAAGAGACGGATCAGCTCCAGTGCCAGGATCATTACAGAGTACATTATGTATTTGATTGCAACCTGATACCAGAAATAACTTGTGTGCCTGTATAGTAGTCTGAAGATTTAAATCGTAATGGTTAGACAATGTATTTACTATCTCTGCATACAATATTCCTACCAGGATCAAGATAAATATTTAGTCGACAGAATATTGCAGCAGCCAGGCTGAGCTAGTCTCTGTAACACCATTTGTTTTTGTGCTTTGACATTTAAGACCCCTGACAAGATATTCATTGTTTATCCCAATCAGCTGCTGGCTCTGTAATAGATTGCAAAAAAAGCAGATGTCTCAAGGTTGGTTTTGCAATATTTGTTACCTGAGGATAAAATGATGCTTCAATATGTCCAAATATAAATTCATAAAGATGCAAAGCACTTCACTTCATGAGTCATCTGCATCTGCAAATGATCAGAGATAGATTAACAGCACTGAGTAATGTCACCAGCCAAGGGAAATACAGCAATCCAGAGAGCTAGGAACAAATATTCAACACAATATACATGGTACATCAATACATATTTATTAGTGTTTTCTATACCATGGAGGTGTTGGAATTTACTGAAAAACTGCAGCGCTACCTGTGAAACAAAAAAATAAACTCACAAAAGCTTGATTACATTATTTTATGTTTATTTCACATTCATAACAAATATGACTTTAATTTTCATATTTGTTTCTGTTTAATATTTCATATAGCCAGCCATCTTTCTTCTGCTTGTCTAAAATCATGTCTCTGGGGTAGCAGCTGATCAAAGAGACAAACCCTGACACCAAAATCCATGCCAACTGTCCAACTCATTTAGAGGAATGCCAGGGTGTTCACTGGAAGGAGGAGATATTTAGTACCCCAAGCAATTTCTCGGTCTCTTTCCAAGGGGGCTGGAATTCTATCTGATAGGCTAAGATAAAGTAGTGTATTATTGTGAAAAGAAAGGAAATGATACAAAGAAAAATCTGACAAGTGTATTGTACATTTATATTCAAAATGTTTAGTTTTAGTTTCTTATGGGCAGAGAATGGTCTTGCCGTGGCTTGAAGCTATTAAGAATAGTGTTCTGACAACCTGATATTCAACCAGAAAATAGAGTTATGTTTTAAAAGGTTTATTGAAAATTTGAGTAGTGACTGACGAGGCAGGCAGGCAGAACCAGACTTGATGAGTGAGTTGTGGCTGACAAGACAGGCAAGAAGAACCAGACTTGACGGATAGGTAGTGGAGACAGATCCTACCTACAGCTTCTGGTCAAGTTTAGTTCAGACTTGATGCCACCGATGTGTTTCCAGTGTGAGCAGAGCGGATAACGGAATCTCACAGGAACCCTTTCTGCAAGGCGTTGCAGACAAGCACTAGCAGGTGAACTAGTGAGGGCAGAGCGAGGACTGGATCCAGGGAAAACACAGGAAACTGCTGGAGCAAACGACACACTCAGGCAGGTAACAAGATGAGACTTTCTGGCCATGAGTAGATGAAAGAGGCAGGTATATGTAGGCAGGGGAAAAGGTGAGCAGAGTTGACACTAATTGATCGCAGCAGGTGGAGCTGATCAGGTGCAGAGTGGTGACTGGTAGATGACTGAGATGATTGGATGGTGAATGAGGAGTGGACTGAGCTGACTGGATGGTTACTGTGGCTGAGAGGTGACAGAGCTGAATCACTGCACTAATTGGACAGCACTTATAATGGCCACCGTTGATGCACTTCCGCTTTGGCTCAAGAGTTCTTATCCAAAAGATGTTTTCAGATGCAGCCTTGGTCTTGAGACCAGTCTCAATACCAAATGTTAAATGTCTTGATCTTGTCAAATAATCTGCTTTTTTTTACTGAGGAATGTGTTTATTAGGCAGTGGTTTTGCTGGTGTATAGCACAGTCACCAGCAGAGCTGATTAAATGGAGCACTTAAATTAACCCTGGACATCAAATGAATAAACTAGTTACATGTGCCAGGATAGCTTTGCTTTACAGAAAAAAAAATTGAAGATGGTATTCTAATAGCTTGATTTGTTTTATTTAATCTAAATTGCATCTGGCATTAGAGATGTCAGGTTGCATTAATAATAGGGTAACTTGTGTCTGTATGTAATCTTTTTTATTATATGTATGTATGTATGTGTTCTTGTACTTGGAGCTGAGCGAGAACACTTTTTGCAAATTTTACTACTAAAGTGAGGAAATTTTTTCGGTCCTCACTGTTATCCTGAGCTAGGGGTTAGGATTTGCACAACAGTGTCAATTTGGTTTAGGTTAGGGTTAGGTATGAACCCGTAAAGGTTAGGGTTTGGGCTAAGGTCAGGGTTAGGTCATAGACAGGCTTGAAGATGATTTTATGGCTGGCTGTCTGCTCTGTCTCTGTTTGCTCTGCTCCAATAATTAGTGGGAGCTAGTTCTAATTACCTTCATTCTGATTCTGCCTAAAAATACCTGCCTTTCACAGCCAGTATCTGCCAGATTCCTGAAAGCCTTTAGTGAGTAGACCATTCCTGTGTTCTTCGTTTGCCTTTCCTGCCTTTCACCAATTTCCGTCTTTGGAGTTCCCTGTCTCTGCCAAACCCCTAATGGAGTCTCCATTGGCTTCTATTTATCTGGACACTGACCTACGAATCGGCCCCTTGACCAAGTGTCCTGCCTAGCCATTGGACACTAGAGGCTGACATTTTTTCGGGAATTCCGCAGGATGGGAGTCATTATTAAAGATCACATGATTGGGACGGTACAGGATTAAATATCAACGGGAGCAGACAGGAGCGGGAGCAAACCAGTAGGAGGTAGAATAAACTAGGATCGATGCCAAAAAATAAAATAAAATAAAAAATGTATTCAACGCCGCCATTTTGTAGTTTTTTTCCAAGAAACCTAAACTATAGTGCAAGTCAAAAGAACTACATGACCCAAAAGCCAACAGTGCTTCCGATCTATGTTTTCCGCCCGTGCTCAAAAAACAGCAATGGAGGGATCAACCGCTAGTGACCTGGAAAAGTTGGATTTGCAATGCAAAGTCAGAAGTAAGGACTTATCTATTAAACTCACAGAGCTGACTGGAAAGTTGCAAATATTAACAAACTTGACAGGAGTTGAATGTCAAAGTGTTAACACCCAGTATGCTGCTTGTAAAACGTGTGTACTGGAATCATTATCCAAAAATGTGTTTAATGTTCAATGAATGTATTGGTTCTGATAGTAAACCCTAATTAGTTTGTGGATATTTTCTTACAAATGGACAAATACTAATATGCTTCTATCATATTCAAATTTTTGAACCATTGAGGTACATTATCTAAATTGTGAAAGAAATGCCTTGAGTATAGATCTCTTGCTAGGTGCATTTTTCTTTAGTATCAGCAATTTGAAACATAAAAGTAACTTCATTGTTCATAGGAAACAATTACTTAATAAATTAGTAAAAGGCAACATTGTACATTTTTCATTCAACTGAGATAGGCATGGTCTGTTTCCTTGTTTGTTACTTTTATTATTTATTTATTATTATTCCTTTTACTTTAACTGGCCTTTACTACAGCTAAAAACAGGAACTTAATTGGCCCTTCATAGAAATTCAGGTTCAATGTATTGCCAGAAAACTTAATGAAGACAACAAGAATGACAGCCCTATATATTGTGCTTGTGAGATGCCTCTAAGATTCCAGCCTCTGTTACTCCTGTAACGTCACCTCCATGGCTCACATGCTTGTTGGATCCAGTGTAACCTCCTTGAGTCTGAGAAGTGGCTTCATTTCAGTGCTCACTTGCCCCTACTGGTCACATCACAGCTATATTGGAATGAAACGGCAGAGAGGAGCAAAGGTGGAGGCTTATTAATAAACTTCCACAACACTTGGTGCATTGTTGCAAAGGTAATTGGGAGCTTCTGCTCTCCTGATCTGGAATACCTAATAGTTAAATGCAGACCATTCAAACTGGCTAGAGAATTCAGCTTTATGATTATTATTACTACGTACATCCAGCCTAATGCTAATGCTAAACTCGCCCTGGAAGAGCTTTACTGCTTTATCAGTGGACTTATGAATAGCAACCCAGATGCGGCTGTGATTGTAGCAGGAGACTTTAATCATGTTGAACTAAAAGCTGTGCTCCCCAAGTTCCATAAATTCATTAAGTTCCCAACCGCAGACAATAATATTGGATCAAGTTTACACTTAAATCATGTGCTGACCAACTAGCAGGGGTAATTCTGGACATCTTCAATGGTCCCTGCCTGCCTGAAAGTATCCATCATCGTGCCTGTCCCTGAACAAACAACCATCACCTGCCTCAGTGATTATCGTCCTGTCGCTTTGACCCCTGTCATCATGAAGTGCTTCAAGAGAATCCTCCTGCAACCCACCAAGGATGCCATCCCTGCTGATCTGGACAGCCTGTAGTTCCCCTACAGGGAGAATCGCTCCACGGAGGATTTGCTGTCTTGTTAGCACTTCACTCAGCTCTGACTGATCTGCAGTATCCAAACATGTCAGGATGCTATTCATGGACTTCAGTTGAAGCTCCACAACATGGGATTATCAACACCGCTCTGCTCTGGATCAGCTACTCTGCCACAAACAAGCCCCTGGTGATGAGGACTGGGAAATGCACATCTGCACCACTTATCCTTAGCATAGTGGAGGAGAGGAAGGGCTTAGCACGGGTTGTAAGGATAGCACAGGGGATTATGGGATGCCATCTACATGATCTGGACTCAGTTTATGCTGAATGAGTCCATAGAAGGGTCAGACACATCTCCACTGATCAGATCTACCCAGAAAATCAACTATTTGCCCCTCTCCCATCAGGTAAACCCTTCAGAAGCAACAAATCCAGAACTGATAAACTCAAACAGCTTCTTTCCAAGAGCTGTGAGGACCATCGCCCCCTGCTGAGAAGATTGTATGTTACAATCACTGCCTAATTGCACACTCTTATTCTCAGGAATATGAAACTGTACTTGTCTGTAAATGAAGCCTCAAGATCACTGCACAAAAATTACCTCATTACTTGAGATTCATGAAGGAGGGACTAATCTATATAACAGGGCTCATATCACTCGCTAAGGGACAGATATCAAAGCTCTCTAACTCTGCTACTTTTATTCCTTTTGCATGCTCTAATGTGTTGAAAAAAACTGCAAATATTAAGAGTGTTGTGCTTGCGTGTCATATTGCTTGTTATTTCTCTTTTCTTTCTGTACACAGCTAGTGTCTGCCTCAATGGCAATTTCACCATGGTAACACATGGTGACAATAAAGGATTCTGAATCATCGGGTCTTCTGTACTTGGCATTACAATTTCAGAGACTCCAATGTTTTCTGACTGGATAATCTCCCTCATCTCAGCTCCACAGCCCTATGTGTCTCATAACATTAAGGAGTAGGATGGGCTCAAACAATGACAGGGGGGTACTGCCAGGTAAAGTCCAATCTTGCACCCCGGAACCTTATTGTTGTGTAGTATTTAGCCAGGAAGGGATGGGCACAAAGGGGGCAGCATGAATCCTCTGCCTGGAACTAGCTCTCCAACTGCTCCAAGACATATACTCCAACACCATCATAGTGGACACATTGGTTAAGGGCCCCCAGAACTTACTGGCAACACCAAATAAGAATCCCCGCAGGGCAGCAACCCCTTGGCAGGTAACACAGTCTCCCTGAAAAATTTGTAATATCCACATTGGTCCCTAGGGGTAAACGTAGTATTGTCACAATTTGGCTCTTCAATTGTCAAGCTTCTGTTTTATTTGACCTATGTCATAAAAATGTAAAGAATTGCAGATCCTGACTTTAAATGTTGCATTCCCCTCTATAAATACAGGGGATGTATATAGAGTAAATGGAATGCACCACGCTTTTGATCCAGCAGAACACGTGAAACTAATAAATGAAAGCTTGTCTACCTCCCCTGAACAAAGATTATAAATATATTATGCATATGTTTTGCCAGGAACAGAAGCAAGCAGATGACCCTAAGACCCACGAAGCCCAGCAGCCCCATGGAGCACAGAGGCTAGGCAGCCCACTACAGGTACACCAGCCATTCACCCAGAAGACAGCAGGAGGGAGCCTGGGACAGGGCCTTCATGTTCATGAAGCAGAGGCCCCCCTGGAACCAGGGATGGCAGCCAACTAGTCCCAGCAATCACTGGTCACCCAAGCATGAGTCAGATGTGGAATCCAGAGCCCTGCATGCCAAAGCCCCCCAGCTACCTGTAGAGGGCCAGTCAATCCCCAAATGTTGACCTCCCCCAATCCCCCCAACTTGGAACACATAGGCAGACCAGAGGACACCAAGCCCCAGCCCCATCCACTGCCAAACAAGTGAACTCAATCACTCACACAAAGTGTAATTAAAATGGGGGGGGGGGGGGATGCGGAAAAAGAATCTTAATTTTTAAGATTCTTAATTGAAGAAATGGAATAGTTTCATTTCCATTTTTGTCCCGGCAATTGCTGTATAACATCCATAAAAGTCAAACTGTTAGTGTTCAGCATGAATGCCAGACCTTGTCTGATATAAGTAAACAAGGTCATGCAGATATGATGAGCAGAGCCCCTGGTGTTATGAATAAGACTTATGAGTGGAAAATTGACCTTGTATGTGAATAAGTGCAAACTAAAAGGAACATTACTTTCAGAGATGAGTGCATGTTCGTCTGATGCTTCAATAAAAGCCCCTGCTTTAGACACCATCAGCTAAAAATGTTTACCTGCACTTTACATCTGTGGACAAAACCTTATATTACATTCAAACAGGTCAGCTACGGCTGTTGGAAGCCATTAATATTGGTAAGTTTAAAAAATTAAACCCAAATTGAAGGTATTGAAAGTACAAAGAAATGCAAAAAAAAACAAAAAAAAATTAATAGTATGTTGGGAGCACAGAGCAGTTAAAAAGGCCGACAGATGCTCAGGCAGGTGGTCATCACATAAGCGCCTGGGTGACCTGGAGAGACGGTAACATCAATTCTTCTGAAATGGTCCCCTGTGGATGTTCCTTGCATGCATGCCATGGTGTGTGTATAACGTTATAGGTGAATGCTGGAACCATACCACTGTGACACAGGAAGAGATTGAGGCAAGACGATAAAAGAAAGACAGAGCTTTTACACTGTTAAACAGCCGGAGGTTGACTTTTGCAGTTTGTCGATTGTGGCACTGTGGGTTGTCTTTTAAATCTTGTAATATAAGTAAAGACTAAAGGGAAAATGGTGAAGAAAAGACAAAGTGGCAGGTAAAAAATAGCTTCATCATCTCCCCTTGTGCTGGCCTTTCACCTACCCTGTACCTTTTGTGTAAACTAAAAAGATAATTGTTTTTCTGCTTTGCGATTTCTTTGGAAAAAACAGGTTTAAAATTAGTGCCGAAGATGGAGGTCAAAATTATTATTTTTTTTTTTTCAAGGGAAAGCTGCTTACATTTTCATCTCAATTACAACATGCCAGATATTCTTCTCTAAGCAACTTTTTCTGTGTTAGAAGAAAAATACATAGTTGAGAGGGCATTAATTCCAACTAATTAAAAGAAAGCATTCAGGGGCAATAGGTGGGAAAATATTACTGTTAACAGTAAGTCTTGATCCAAAATTTATACCATTGGCAAGATTTCTGTACTTCAAGTTAAAAGCTTTTGTTTATTTTCCCAAACTGCCATAGTCCTCAACATACATTGTGTTATAAAGATGATTACCTAAATACTCTGCTTGTCAGATCATATGGATCCCAATTGACAATCCAAAACTGTTGTGGCCTTTTAAAACTATTGCACAAAAATTAATTTGGAGGCAGTGTTTTGTTGCCTTCTAGGATATCCCAAGGCTACAATAAGACATTCCATCAATTTATGATTAATTCATAAGAATGCAGCATTGTTCAAACATCCCCCATTTAACTGCAGTTGCAAAAAGATCCTCAGAGCTTCCAGACTGTTCAGCTTGTGGTACGCATATGTACATTTTTCTAAGTAATGTGTTTAGTCCAGTTTGTAAATGGTGATTCAGGATGGATCTCGTTGTCGCTTTAATAGTAAATATTATGTCAAGAATCAAAAATGTATCCCTTTGCAAACAAATTGTTCATATTGCACAACTGTACTAAGCTTGATTAATTGTATAGTCAATATTGCTTGTCTTGTTCAGTATGGGCTAATAGATATCTTATAACCTGTTTCTGTAACATGTCAAATTACATGTTCTGTGGGATTTCAGCGGAAAAGCACTAATACTTCTGAAGCATCAGTAGGGTCACTTATGACTACAAATCAATTACAATAGAACACCATGAGTAAAGACGTGTTAAAGATTATGAGAATACAGATTCTGGGAATGCAGTTACTGGGAAACAACAGATAACACAGGGATGCCAAGGACTTCACAGAAATGGCATGCATAAACAAATGGAAACTTATCTCGGGGCAGAATGGACACGTGGATAACCCTGGAGCCATGCTATTTCACAGTCTAACAGTGACACGAACCCACACAGCTTAATGTTACTCATCAAAGATTGTGAGTTATCGTAGTATTGACAGTTATACGATGTTGGCAAGCTTTCTGAAACCAATCTGTTATACTATCATAAAAAAGCCTCCACCGTATCTAAACTGTTTAAATTGTAGCAGCAGAATGAAGAAATTTTGACAAATTTGTTTATTTAAAGAAGCAATAATTAAGAATGATTTTAATAATGATATTACATTATTATATAATAATTATAATCCATCCATCCATCCATTTTCTGACTCGCTTATCCCTCATGGGGTCGCGAGGTGTGCTGGTGCCTATCACCAGTATTCAATGGGCGAGAGGCAGGGTACACCCTGGACAGGTCTAATAATTATAATTTTTAGATCTAATTTCAATTATTATATATCACAATTATTATGATCTGATTATTATATATTATACTATATAATAATAATGATTTTGCAATACATTTGGGGATTAGGTTGCCATTTTCCAGGGCAATGACTTTTGTTTACGTTGCTATTTATGATATAGATGCAAAGTGCTTCTATGAACCGTACTAAAGAGATAAGTGATGGACTCTACCGAGACAAGCTTGACCCCACTGATTGAAAATCTACCTTCAGTTATTGGAGGTAATAATGATAACTGTTTTTTTTTTTTTTAAATAACATAGTTCTGCCCAGGGTGGACCGCCTCTTGCCCATTGACTGCTGGAGATAGACACCAGCCCCTTGTGACCTTACAGGGATAAGCAGGAAGAGAAAATGGATGGATGGAATAACATTGATAGCATTTTTTAATGTTATTTATAGTGCACTTTAAGTGTCTTAAAGTGCTGGAAACAAAGGTAAAAAAATTATAAATATAAAAAAATTAACAAAAGCTACTTTTAAAAGCCTTTGTCAGCCCTCAGCTCCTCCCTGCGCCATTGTACTGTTGTGTTTTTGTTTTATTACTTTATGCTCAAGAGCCTATAACACATCACAGCAAAACATAAAAAAATCAAATCAGGATTGTTGTTTAATTTAGTTTTTGGGTATACTGCAGAATTAATAATCTGAACAAATGAACAAGGCAAGGCAAGGCAAATTTATTTGTTTAGCACATTTCAGTACAATGCAAAGTGCTTTAGATGATTAAAATATAGGAAAATAAAACTGAATAAAAGCAAGTAGGAATAAAACGTAGAAACAAAATAGAACATGGGAGAATAGAAACTAAGCAAACATTAAAAACAGTTGGACTACAAAGTTGAACTAATGATGTTTCAGTAAAACAGTTTAACTAGAACAGTCGAAAGCAATCCTAAACAAATGTGTTTTTAATCTTGATTTAAAGGAACTCAGGCTTTCCACACGTTTACAGTTTTCTGGAAGTTTGTTCCAGATCAGTGGAGAATAGAAACTAAATGCTGCTTCTCCTTGTTTGGTTCTGGTTCTAGGTATGCAGAGTAGGCTGCAGCCAGACGACCTGAGTTGTTATCAGTGTATCAACCCTCCAGACCAGTCTGTGATGTATTTAGGTGCTAAGCCATTCAGGGATTTATAGACTAACAGAAGTATTTTAAAGTCTATTCTCTGAGATACAGGGAGCCAGTGTAAGGACTTTAGAACTGGGGTGATGTTCTCTACTTTCTTAGTCTTAGTGAGGATGCAGGCAGCAGCGTTCTGGATCAGCTGCACCTGTCTGATCCACTTTTTAGGCAGACCTGTGAAAACACCGTTGCAGTAATCAATTCGACTGAAAATAAATGCATGGATTAGTTTTTCCAGATCCTGCTGAGACATTCGTCCTTTAATCCTGGAAATGTTCTTCAGGTGATAGAAAGCCAACCTTGTAATTGTCTTTAGATGCTTTTGGAGGTTCAGATCTGAGTCCCTCACTACTCCCAGATTTCAGGCCTGATCAGTGGTTTCTAGCTGAAGCAGCTGAAGCTGTGTTCTAACTTGTGATCGCTCCTGTATTGGTCCAAAAAAATATTACTTCAGTTTTGTTTTTATTCAATTGAAGAAAATTTTGGCACATCCATGTATTGATTTCTTCTAGGCATTTAGAAGACCAATTCCAAGCATATTGAGAGAGGAGGAGTCCCCCAGAGCATGTGTTGACGACACATGCTTTTCTGTGCAGTTTTCCAATAACAGCAGAAATAAATCATATTAGTCCTTAAACAATATTTTGAAAACCGCTGACCATATGGTTTGGAAAAGTAGTTAAATTGGTACCATTATTATCCAGTCACAAAACGCTGCTTGTATCAAAATCAGAGTTACTTCGAAAACAAGAAGCATTTTTTTCTTAACCAGGTCTAAGTGTTTTGCCACAGATATCAAAATAAAGATTCCAGATATTTCCAATACTTATATTAACTGCTAATCTTTCACTGGGGGCAGTTACAACACATTTTTACCTGCTGTATTTAAAAAACTGAAATGCTTTCAGTGTTGGAAGCTGAACATAAAATATCTCATTACCTTCCTGTTTTAACAATGTGAAAGCCACCTGTCAAATGCTCAGCTTTGTGAATACAGGCTGGCAGGATGCCGATGCATAAATGCTATGGTTTATTGCTCATCCACATCACATTCCAACCACTGGAACCTCTAAGTGTTCTGCTTGCTGCTATGACGCTAGCAGTCAATAAAACATGTACTAGGGATCCACGCAGTAGCTCTATATTTACTGTATGTGTGAATCATCTTGAAAGAAGCCTCCCAAATATACATTGAGTTCACCTGCATGCTCTGGCAGATGTTTGAAGTTCTCAGATGTTAAACAAATGCATCCATTCTGTAGTCCAAATGTATTAAGTATTTTTCTTTTCAATTTTCAGTTTGTCAGTGTACATGTGTTCAAAACTATAATTGTGTAAAGGAAAACAAAGAGGACTGAAAATTGGAGATGGAGGCCAGATCTCAACAGGAGGACAGAAAGAGGACCAAAATCCTCCATCCCCACGAGCAGTCCAGACTGCACCCACCTCCCCTTCTTCTCCACAAAGCCCAGATGTTCCTTTTCTGGAATTTTCTCATAACATGAAAAAAGTTTTTAAGATTGGCCTACAGTTGACACCCTCTCCACATAGCCATTCTGACAACCCCTGCGCTGTGACTAAACAAGCATCTTCCAAAGGCCGCAGAGCCCCAGATCCTCCTCCTCTACGTATCACGGAACATGCCTGTGCTCAGGACCTTCAGATAACTTCTCTGTGATACACACCGGGCCCTAACAATAAAAAGTTGTACTTAAAAGTCATAAACTGTCAGATGCAACCTGCCACAAAGACAACATCAACCACTAAGTCATATAAACTGGGTTTATTAAACATTAGATCTCTGTCAGGAAAATCCCTTTTAATTAATGACTTCATTATTGACAATAATCTTGATGTTATATTTTTAACAGAAACATGGTTACATGAACTTAATGAAGCACATATTCTGTTGGAGTTGACTCCTCCAAACTACAATTTTCTTTGTGAGAGCAGACAGCAAAGGAAAGGTGCAGGAGTGGCAACATTGTTTAATGATTCACTAAAGTTTAAAAAGGTGTTTGTGGGTGTCAGGATTTGTGGAGTTTGAACCCGAATTCAGCCACACACAGAGCCACGTTCAGGAGTCTTTATTGAAAGGTTTGAATAGTGGAATGAAGAACCAGGAGACTGTACCAGGCTGCAGCAGAGGAGTTGTGGAGATGGCTGGAGCTGGACGGTGGAGCTGAACGGCAGAGCTGAGGCTGGCAGATGATGGGAGCAGGGGCTTAGCAGGTGCAGGGAGCAGGCAGGCAGACAAGATGTAAGACAAAGGTAAGGACTTGGTGAGGATGACGTGAGGTCACTGTCAGGGAACAAAAGAACTGTGTGACACACTTAGAATCTCTGGTTTAACTCAACATGTTAAACAGCCAACGCACAAACAGGGACATATTTTAGACTTGATCATCACTAAAGGTATAAAGATTTCTAAGGTCAGTCTAACTGATGTTGCCCTATCTGATCACTTTTCTGTTACCTTTGAAAGCATAATTTCCAGTGACTCATTTAGCCAAACGGACATCATAAGAAAACGTACCTTTAAGGACAATGCCACGGAAACTTTTATGCAAGCTTACTCTGCTACTTCAACCTTGGGCTGCAACTCAGTAGATGAGCTAGTATAACTTTCATTCTAAAGTCTCAGACATCATTGAATGCATTGCTTCAGTTAAAGAGAAAGTTTCTTCCGGGAAAAAAAATCTCCTTGGAGAAGTGCTCCAGCAGTTAGAAGTGGAAAAAACGGAGTGTCGAAAAGCTGAACGAAAGTGGAGATAGACGAGACTCCAGGTTCACTATGACATCTATAAAGAGAGACTTTACAGATATAACTTACAACTGAAAAATGCAAGAGAATCTTTCTTCTCTGAGATCATCAACAAAAACATTAATAACGCTTGTGCCTTATTTGCCACAGTCGACAGGTTAACAAATCCTCCTATGTCCGTGGCTTCTGAACTCCACTCCACCAGGGCCTGCAATGAATTTGCTAGCTTCTTTACTGAGAAAATCCTAAAGATTAGAGGATCAGTTTGTACATCCTGTTGTGCAATTATACACTGTTTAAAGTTATTTAATGTTTCATAAATAACTATCTGTTAAGTATTGTCTGGTGATAATCAGCTCTTAAGCTGATATCAAGACAATGGTTGAAAGGGATGAATTTGAGCACTAGCGATCTTTTAACTCTGCACACACATAGAATAAAGGAATGACAACTTCTTTTCAAGTTCAAGAATTTAATAACAGAAATAAAATGAACATCCAGAGAACATCACTATGTAATGCTGTTTATCTGAATTAACACTATATTTTGATTAACAAATCCTCTCTACTAGGCTAGTGAAAGTTAACTAAACTACTAAGCAAAATGAAGATAAAAAGAAACTAAGCTAAGGAACTATTTACATACAAAGGTAAACAAAAGACCAAACAAAGTGGTTGATCATAATCAGAATAATTCAGTGAATCCTGTTCACTGCAGATCTGATTCAAAAAGCATGGAATGGAGTTAAATTAGTTTAACTAATTTAGAAAACATTTGGCATGTGTTTCAATCCACTCAAAACGGGAATCCTGAGTTAAACAAAACATTATTTGATGAAATAATATTTTGTTTAAGTTAATGAACCAAAGTTCAACTTAAAGAAGGTGAATTGGGGTTAAATTAGCTTGACTAATTCAGAACATTTGACGTGTTTCAACCCATTCACAATGCAAATCCCAAGTTAACTAGAACATTATTTTGAGTAAATAACATTCTAAAGACTGATTTGCAATGATACCTCTGGGAGCTAGGGGGCGATGAGGCGATCGGTCGCTAAATCGGTTAAAGCCTAAAGTTATTGATAGAATTATTCTTACTATTTTCTACATATTTTATGTTATTTACTATTTTCATTGCATTTATCATATATATTTACTCTTTACTACTAAGAAGTTTTAAGGTTTTAGATCTCTCTCTTATAGTTGCAGAAGGCCTGCAGAAAGCAGAGAAATATGTTGTGACGATAATAAGTGTTTTTATGAACTCTATTCAGCCATCTGGAGTGCTGCATTGTGTGAACTGCTTGGTATTATCTCGAAGGTCACAGTTGTTTTGCTTATCCCTACCCCTTAGCTTGACAATGGAACCAGGGATTCCTTTTCCTAATAAATAGAGAGGAGGCGACGGATTTGCTTCAGATTGAATTTGGAGATCTGTATTAAGCATCTCCGTTCGATCTCCTTTCAAGATTATTTGAAAACTAACCTCATTGTTGTCTCTCCTTCTTGTGTTGTTAATGAATGTTTTAGGTGTTTGAACCTGACAGTTATCAAAATTGCCTTTAAACTGACATTAATATTCAATATTAGTGCGGGAATAAGGCTCATAGCTCTATCGAATGATGGCGGAGCAGAACAAACAAGGTTTTGTAGAAAAACCGGAACTGGAAATTACCAGAAGCTAATAGCATTTTGGCTAGCGGACTTTTGGCGTTAACAAATAAAAGCTTCGGTTTTATTTTAGTCATAATGAGTTGGCCGGATAACGTAAAAATTAATGTCCCATTAATGTATGAAACCCTTGTGGAGATAACCTTTGTTATAACCATAAAAACAACAACTCAACTCAACAATGACATGGTACCGAATGCTAGCAATGAGCTATTCCGTTAGCCCTTTGTTTTAAAGCAACCATGTGTAACGCATCACACAACATTTCCCAATAAACCATTTAACCTGTCCCTTTGGGTCTCTCTGTCCAACCCCTCGGTGCCTCATCTGAGTTCAGTCCACGTTGGTCATCCAAGGAAGGAGCACTGAAAAGCAGGGGAAATTGTTGGTCTGTTCAGCAGCGGCTAGTGGCTTAGCAGCTATGTGTGGTCAGGATCGGAGGCGTGGGCCCTGCGGCATCCTCTGACCCGGTTGCAGCCACGATTTCAGAAGATTTTGCCCTCAGCTTTGGGTAGTGGCTCCTTTTGCTGGCTTTTCAGCTCGGTCTGGAGTCCACATTCCTGTAAAGGCTGAAAAGAAATAAACAAAGCTGTTTCACCATTCTTTACTTCGCAGCTGGTTGCGCAGAAGTCAGAGTGCAACTTAGCTTCAATTTGGTCGATGATTCTCCGAATTCAGTCGGGTCCTCCGCTCCGCAGAGAACGAGAATTTCCTCCCCCCTATGTCACTCCATTGAAGCAGGCAGATGAGTTTAGCAGCACTTTCCGTGCAGCTGGGGCTTTTGGACCTTAAGTCCCATGGCTGCTGGTCAAAGCAGACCCTGGATCAGGCGTGGCTGGCCCAGCCACATTCCTTCAGATGTCCCAGGCAGAGGAGACCATGTGGCCTCATGGTTCAGCCAGCCTCCCTCTCCTCCTTTTGTCTCAGGGAGGGAGGAGGTGAGACGCAGTAGGTTTGTCCTGGCGTGCTCCAGGAAGAAGTCGTCTGAGGGAAGTCTGGTCAGAAGTGAGGTCTGTTCTTTTGTCTGTGGGGGTGGTTTACATCAGGCACCCTGCTGAGAGAGAGGCCGTCCCAGCTGGCTCTCTCCTTTGTGGCTGTGTGGTCAGAATTCAATCTGACATCAGTTATTTCATCATGGCTGTAATATGGCACAACAATCCATATCAATTCAAGAACCAAAGCTGTATTCAACTGGAACTTATCTTGACAAAATGTCCCAATTCAGCCAAATAAACTACAAAAGCTTAGAGGAGATCATTCAGCAGCTAAGTTCCTCCTTTTGCTGCCTTGATGGTCTACCCACAGTTTTCTTTAAGAAACTTTTGCCTGTCATAGCGTCTGATTTGACTCAGATAATACACATGTCCCTTCTGTCAGGTGTTTTCCCCCAGTCCCTAAAAACAGCATTTATCAAACCACTGCTGAAAAAGAACAATTTAGACAAACTACTACTCCAGAACTATAGGCCCATCTCAAACCTCCCCTTTATCAGTAAGATTATTGAAAAAGCTGTATTTCAACAATTAAACACCTTCTTAACAATGACCAGCCGCTTTGACGTTTTTAGTCAGGTTTCCGTGCTCACCACAGTACAGAGACCGCCCTTATCAAGATGTTTAAGGAATATAAATACAGACTGTGGAAGAACCACAGTGCTGGTACTATTGGACCTCAGTGCAGCATTCGATACTGTTAATAACTCCATTCTGTTAGAATGCCTGGAAAACTGGGTCGGCCTTTCTGGTACAGTTCTCCATTGGTTTAAATTCTACTTAAAGGACAGGGACTTTTTGTGTCAGTAGGTAACTTTACATCCCAGATGACAAAAATTACATGTGGGGTTCCCCAAGGGTCCATCCTGGGTCCCCTCCTCTTCAATATCTACATGCCCCCTCTAGCTCAGATCATAAAAAAACTATGCAGATGACACACAGCTCTACATCACCATGTCACCAGGTGACTATGAACCAGTTGAAGCACTGAGTAAACACCTAGAAGAAATCAATGCATGGATGTGCCAAACATCATCTTCAATTGAATAAAAACAAAACTGAAGTAATAATCTTTGGACCAGTAAAGGAGAGATCAAAAGTTAGCACACAGCTTCAGCTGCTTCAGCTAGGAACCACTGATCAGGCCCGAAATCTGGGAGTAGTTATGGACTCAGACCTGAACCTCCAAAAGCATCTAAAGGCAATTACAAGGTCGGCTTTCTATCACCTGAAGAACATGTCCAGGATTAAAGGACTAATGTCTCAGCAAGATCTGGAAAAACTAATCCATACATTTATTTTTAGTAGAATTGATTACTGCAACAGTGTTTTCACAGGTCTGCCTAAAAAGTGAATCAGACAGCTGCAGCTGATCCAGAACGCAGCTGCCCGTGTCCTCACTAAGACTAAGAAAGTAGTAGCCTGACATGGTCATACTCAATTCTAGTCAGAATTTGAGTCTGATACTGCTCCATAGAGCTGTAATTATGGGGCGTGTTTCGAACGAACCAGGAAAAAAAATTCCTCTGCACTCAATTGGATAGACCTACAACCAATAAGAGCAACGGAGTGTGCGCCGTATGTTAAGCGACGCATACCTACTATGTTTACAACATGGGATTCATATCACGACATTGCGAGTTATTTACTAAGTCAGACAGTCAGATGATCTCTTACCATTTGTAAGTTAGATGAACTTCGTCCACGACGATACCCATAACATTGGCTTGAAAAACATCGGAGCCTAGCATGTCCCTCCACTTGTTGTTCAGCAGCCAGGATTCCGGGCTTCCGAAAAGGAGCTGGCAACGACCGCTGGCTATATCCACCTCGTCGTTCACGCCGAGTTGCATCGCTGTGATGCCTATTTCAGTTGCATCTTTCACGAAACGAATTCAACCCAAGCGCGCTTTGGTGACGTAGTTGATTACGTTACTGTTGATCATCTGTCCATCATCGTATAAAGCCCGCCCTGACAATTTGATTGGCCCGCCAGATATTGGGCGAGCATACTCACGCTAGTATTGAGCAATGCCAGACCGAACTTCCCAACCAAAAACATTGTGGGCGGGACTAAGTTCGGAATGGCACCCAGGCTAAGAAAGTAGAGCACATCAACCCAGTTCTAAAATCGTTACACTGGCTCCCTGTATCTCAGAGCATAGACTTTAAAATACTTCTGTTAGTCTATAAATCCCTGAATGGCTTAGCACCTAAATACATCACACACTTGTTATCAGTCTATCAACCATCCAGACCACTCAGGTCGTCTGGCTCCAGCTTACTCCCTAGAACAAGAACCAAACACGGAGAAGCAGCATTTAGTTCCTATGCTCCATTTATCTGGAACCAACTTCCAGAAAACTGTAAAAGTGCGGAAAGCCTGAGTTCCTTTAAATCAAGATTAAAAACACATTTGCTTAGGATTGCCTTCGACAGTTCTAGTTAAACTGTTTTACTGAAACATCATTAATTCAACTCTGTAGTCCAACTGTTTTTAATGTTTGCTTTTAGTTTCTATTTTTCCATGTACTATTTTGTTTCTACATTTTATTCCTACTTGCTTTTATTGTGGGATTTTTTCCCTGTATTTTAATCATGTAAAGCACTTTGCATTGTCTCTGTACTGAAAAGTGCTATACAAATAAATTTCCCTTGCCTTGCCTTGATATCAGTGTGAGTCGTGTTTGTGTTTACTGTCTAATTGTGGGTCCAATCCAGGGAGTTAATGTTAAAAAAGGACAGTCTGACTAAAAACCGTGGAGATTAAAAAACGAGGCATCTGAGAATGTTGAGTGACAAAAAGGGCCTGAGGCTGCCTATTGAGACAATCTGGAGTAAAACTGAGCTGAGGAAAACACAGAACAAAGAAGAGAGGAGCTGAAGGATGAAAGTGTATTGAAAGTATGAGACACAGCCAACACAGGGAAGAAGGAGAAGTGATGAGTCACAAACTGTGTCAGGACAGAGCTGGAGAGGTGTGTCCCATTTGAAAGGATTTTCTAAACGACATCCAGAAGTGATGACATTCTAGAGATGAGAAAGAAAAATCTTTCCTCTGGGAGAGGGTAGAGACCTTTTTTATCTTCCTCTTAGAAAACCAGCATATATAATACAGCGACATCTAAAGGCACAAATTACAATCAGTGGAATGTTCCATCCCTACTCTACCACTGTGCCAGTAACCCTGAAAGGCAGGGGGAAATCATATCAATCGCCTATATTCAGTTTTACTAATATTGGTTTAATGAGAAAATATATCCATTATGTATCAATTATATCTTTATTAGAGTATCACCATTTTAGTTTCCAGATCTTGGTTTCCCAAGTTGTATGTTTTATTTCTATCTAAACTTAGAGACTCAGAAGAACCAGCAATGAGCAACTCTGTTTCAATAAATTTTGTTAAAACTTATGTTTATATTTATAAAAAAAATTCTGTAATAATAGTAGCACATATTCAATATGAAAGCTAGAACGCAGTTATTACACATAACTCTTCACATACATACAGTATGGACTTAAATTTGAGATGTTCAGAATAGCTCCAGAATAACTCTGACTCGATCAGTCACTGCTATTGATGTTCAGGATGCTTTACATTGATTTTTGACAGCAACTGATATTGTGTACCCTGAGCTACTGGACACTATTCTTTATTGCTATCGGGATAATTTGGTTGCACAAAGCTGCTGTGAAGAACACTTTTCACCTAAAACACACTTAGCTTTATTGTTTGTTTGAAAATTAGGACATGAGTCTGTATACAAAGGCAAAAAAAAGGTTTTCAGCAGACATGCATGTCGCTCTGCTGAGGGAGGTTTTTGCACTAGGGACAGGCTTACATTAGCCTATTTTCTCTTGGTGCTGGCATCCTCTGGTTGTTATTGGTGCTCTTTATGGTTCCAACAATTAATATGCAGACAAAACTTGCTGAAAGAGTTGTGCTACTGCTTTATAAATTAACCAATTTGCCTTGCATGTTATTTACATATATGCTTAGCGAGTCACATCACACAGACTGACAGCAGAAAAGACATGCTCTCATGTATGGCTTTTTCATTGACCACCATTGTAAACAATACACTTTTGTGATAGACATTTTGGGATTTTTCACTCTGCATTGAGAAATAGCACAAAGCTTAAAATTATTACTAAAGTAGCATTGTTATGATAATTATTCAATGAGGATATCATTTTATGTATTTGCCGGTATAGTCTACTCTACTTTTACAGCAAAAAGAGAGTTGATTAGGTGACCGGTTAGTTTTCTGCCTATGAATATTTTTTGCATTTTATAAGAATAACAACAATAGTTAAGTTCCACGATTGGCTTCTCTGTGCTGCCTTTGCTTTGACAGCAGGAGCTCATACTGGACCATTGAGAGCTTCCCAAAATGTTTGGAATGGCTATCTGAAGATAGAAAGGATTCTTGGTCATGGTCTTTAACCTTCTCATAGCAAGAGCAAGCAAGAAAATAATTACTGTAAAAGGATGCAAGAAATAGTTGATTGAGGGAAGATCTTAATTAAGATTTGGCTAGAGTCACTGCTGCCTGCTGGTTCTGTGTAACCCCTAAATGAATGACAATCTTCTTTCTTAGTTTTCTTTTCTCCCCTTTCAATTATGTTCTTAGTATTTCCGCCTATCACCGTTTTTCTATAATATAATTCTTCTTAGTAGATCTGATGTCATGAAGAGAATTTGCAGAATTCCAAACACTGACACATGTTTAAACAAAGACAATCCAGAGGTTTTAGCATTGTCTTCCTGTTTCAGAGTTGTTCAAAGCCACACACCGACGCAACAGTGTGTTTGCAAATTCCCCAAACTTTCACATGTTGTAGTGCTGCACCTGACACCAGCCTCAAGCTGTTAAAGACAAAAGTTGGCTGTTGCTGCCTCCACTCACCCCCTGCATCCCTACCTTGACATGCTCCGAGGAACGCTGGGGGAGATGCCACAGTTCATCCATACTGTACACAGGGCTGTCAGTGCTCTCTGCAGGGTAACAAATGAGAAAGTGGGTGTGTGTCAAGAAAAAGGAAAGAAAAATAGTTAGCTTTTTTATGATGAACCCAAGAACAATTTAAGGGTTTTTAATAGGATAACAGTAAGGATTTTGATAGAAATCTGAAGCCAAATGTACTACTAGCCCACTAGTTCTCAAATACGCTCGAAAGAGCCCCCAGAGCAAAAGGTGCCCAAGAAGGACAAACACAGGCATAGTTGCCTCTACCATCCCAGGAAAGAGCAGAGAGGAGTTCCAGGAAACCCCCAACAGTCAGTGCTGAAGCCCCCAGAGAGCTGTAACGACAAGCCCGCGGGCCCCGTCAGCAGCCAGATACACCAAAGCTGATCCAGCAAAGGGCCCAGAGCCATGGGGCACAGGCCCCGCAAAGCAACTGCCAGGAATGAGCCAGCTCACACCCGAGCACTCAGCCCCAGACACCGAGGACCATCAATGCACCAGCAGGTTGAGGCGCCAGCCAGCAGAGGGGAACAGGATAGGGGGGATGGGCACCCTACCTAGTGGAGATCTAAGATGCCACAGGAGATTGGGAAGTCCAAACCCGACCTGACATAGAGACAAACAGAAAACCAGTTACATTCACACGTTCCCATCCTAGTTGCCCCACATGCATACACCCACAAAAAAGGGACGCAGTACACACACTCGCACTCATCACACACATTCAATGCTCCCAGATCCACGCACCCTAGAGGGGTATCCTGCCCGCAGACCCGGGAGGTGAACCCCATTATTGGGATGTGGGTGGACCATCATACCCTGACCTATTCAATTCAATTCAATTTTATTTATATAGCGCCAATTCATGAAACATGTCATCTCTAGGCACTTTACAAAGTCAAAATCAGTCAGATTATACAGATTGGTCAAAAATTTCCTATATAAGGGAACCAGTTGATTGCTTCAAAGTCCGACAAGCAGCATTCACTCCTAAAGAAGCGTAGAGCTACAGGGAGAGTCGTCTGCATTGTCCATGGCTTTGCAGCAATCCTTCATACTGAGCAAGCATAAAGCGACAGTGGAAAGAAAAACCACCCATTAGCGGGAAGGAAAAACCTCCAGCAGAACCGGGCTCAGTATGAACGGTCATCTGCCTCGACCGACTGGGGGTTACAGAAGACAGAGCAGAGACACAACAAAAGAGACAAAAAAGCACAGAAGCACACATTGATCTAGTAATCTGTTCTACATTAGATGGTAATAGCGGGTGATCGGTCTTCCTTGGATGATGTCACAGTTAACAGAACGTCAGACCAGGTGTGCCTACTATTAAGAAAAAGAGAGAACAAAAAGTTAAAAGCTGAAATGACGACAGTCATTTCAATGTAATACAATGCACAGCTGGAGAACAGTAGACTGGAGAACAGTAGAAATCAGTAGAGTGAGAAAAATAGCCTCTTATGTCCTCCAGTAGCCTAAGCCTATCACAGCACAACTATAAAGGTAGCTCAGGGTAACATGAGCCACTTTAACTATAAGCTTTGTCAAAAAGGAACGTTTTAAGATTAGTCTTATAAGTAGACAGGGTGTCTGCCTCACGGACCAAAACTGGGAGTTGGTTCCACAGGAGAGGAGCCTGATAGCTAAAGGATCTGCCTCCCATTCTACTTTTAGAGACTCTAGGAACCACCAGCAGACCTGCAGTCTGAAAGCGAAGTGCTCTGTTAGGAACATACGGGGTAATCAGAGCTCTGATATATGATGGAGCTTTATACATTAGAAGAAGAATTTTAAATTCTATTCTTGATTTAACAGGAAGCCAATGAAGGGAAGCTAAAATTGGAGAAATATGATCCCTCTTGTTGATTTTCATCAGAACTCTTTTTTTTTTTTTTTTTTCCCCAGTGTCCTGTCTAGCAATGTGGCAATAGGAATTGATGTCTCAATGCCAGATAGAGCTCGACAGATTTTGCTTTTACAAGTGGAGCGAACAGCTTTCGCCATAGTGCTCCACTTGATTTAGGCTTGTAAATAGCTTTATTGTGATTCCTGCAAGGAGAATTTCAAATTATATGGACATGACAATGGGAGAGTAAAGGAAGAACAAGAAGTGAAAGAGAAAGAAGAAAAAAAAAAAAGAGTAGAGGTGAAAGAAAGAGGAGATAAAAGGGAGAGAATGATAAAAACCTTCTCCGTCTGCTCCGTCACCTGGAAAGAGAGATGCAAAAAGAACAGCACAACCAACAGACATAAAGCAACAAATACAATCGAATAACACCTAGATGCCATTGCTAAATCATATATATTATTATGTAAGCTGACATGTGTAATGTGATACTTGAAAAAAGAAAGTGAAAGAACATAAATAAATAAATAAATAAATAAATTATAAGATTACTGTATATAACTGAACACTTAATACCTGGGACCCAGCACCTGTGGGAGTTTGGAAGGAAGGAGCAGGAAGGAGCAGAGACGACCCCGAGGAAATCCCCCAGCCACCGCAATGCCGACGCCCTCAAGAGCCGCGGGGACGAGCCCGTGGGCTCCGCCGGCAGCCAGCCCTGCTGGAGTGGTCCCGGCCATGGGCCCTGGGGGCCAGAGGCCCCAGGGGCGCCCCGCCCCCGCGACGGGGGCCCCGGCCGCCCCCCGGGGGGCCAGGCCCCGCGAAGAGGCCGCCGGGAGCGGGCCGGCGCACGCCCGGGAACCCGCCCCAAACACGAAGCCAACCAATGCGCCAGAGGGCCAAGGCGCCCGCCAACGAAGTGGAGGAGGTCAGAACTCTTGCCGCAGCATTTTGGTTCAGCTGAAGACTTCGAACTGCATTTTGTGTACTTCCTGATAGTAAAGAATTACAATAGTCCAGCCTTGAAGTAACAAATGCATGGACTAGTTTTTCAGCATCACCCCTGGACAGAATGTTTCTAATTTTGGCAATATTCCTGAGGTGAAAAAAGGAAACTCTGGAAACCTGTTTAATATGGGATTTAAATTACATGTCTTGGTCGAAAACAACACCAAGATTTTAAACTTTATTACCAGAGGCCAAGTTAATGCCATCCAGATTAAGTGATTGATTAAGAACTTTATTTTTTGAGGACTCTGGCCCAAAGATTACAACTTCTGTCTTGTCAGAATTTAAATGCAGGAAATTTAAAGTCATCCAGCTTTTGATGTCATCAAGACATGACTGCAGTCGAAGTAACTGATTGGATTCATCAGGATTTATGGATAAATATAGCTGAGTGTCATCAGCATAACAGTGGAAATTAATCCCATGCTATCTATATATATATAGTAAATAGAATTGGTCCAAGGACTGAACCCTGTGGTACTCCACAAGTGACCCTAGAGTTTGAGGAAGATTTATTATTAACATGAACAAACTGGAATCTGTCCGACAGATAAGATTTAAACCAGCCTAATGCTTTCCCCTTAATCCCTACAGTATGCTCAAGTCTTTGTAGGAGAATATTGTGATCAACTGTATCAAATGCAGCACTGAGATCTAGCAGGACAAGTATAGACACAAGTCCATTATCTGAGGCCATGAGAATGTCATTAGTGACCTTCACCAGAGCTGTTTCAGTGCTATGATGAGCTCTAAAGCCTGACTGAAACTCCTCAAGTAGGTCATTACTTTGTAAATGTTCACATAGTTGATTAGCAACTACTTTCTCAAGAATTTTAGATAAGAAAAGAAGATTAGATATAGGTCTGTAGTTTACTAGCTCATCTTGATCAAGAGAAGGTTTCTTAAGTAAAGGTTTAATAACAGCTACTTTAAAAGCCTGTGGTACGTATCCATTTACCAAGGATAGATTAATTATGTCTAAAATAGGACCACTGATCAGAGGGAATACCTCCTTAAACAACTTGGTTGGGATTGGGTCTAACATACAGGTAGAAGGTTTAGATGAAGCTAAAATTTTAGATAGCTCAGAAAGCTCTATTGCTTTTAAACAGTTCAGATACTGCGCAGGTTCTAAAGATTCCTCCAATGCTGCCTCACTTACTCAGGACGAGGTAATCATGTTTGGGAGGATGCCAATTATTTTATTTTTAATGGAATCAATTTTATTTATGAAGAATCCCATAAAATCATTACTGCTAAGAGCTAAGGGAATGGATGGATCAACAGAGCTATGACTCTGTGTAAGTTTGGCAACTGTACTGAAGAGAAATCTAGGATTATTCTTATTCTCCTCAATTAATGATGAAAAATATGCTGCTCTAACTCTGCGAAGGTTCTTGTTATACAACAATAGACTGTCCCTCCAGATTAGGTAGGATTCCTCATGGTGTGTAGAGCGCCATTTTCTCTCCAATTTCCTAACCTTGTGCTTCAAGGAACGCAGCTCTGAATTAAACCAAGGAGCCAGCTTCCTGTGAATAATCACCTTCTTTTTCAAGGGAGCTACATTGTCTAATTCAGAACGCAATGACAAAGTCATACCGTTAACAAAGACATCTATTTGTGAATTGGAAGAAACAACATTGCTGCTATCTGCAGGGTATTTTTGCAATACTGACGATATTAAGAGGGGGACAGACTTTTTAAAGTTTGATGCAGCATTGTCCGATAAAGATCTACTATAATGGAACCCTCTTTTGGGGGTGGAGAACTCAGTTAGATTAAACTCAAATGTTATTAAAAAATGATCAGATAGGACAGAGTTGTGAGGAAATACTGTTAATTCTTCACAATCAATGCCATATGTCAGCACAAGGTCTAAAGTATGGAGCCAAGAGTGCGTCGGTTTATGCACATTTTGAGCAAAACCAATTGAATCTTGGATAGTTTTAAAGGCTACACTAAGGTTATCACATTCTGTGTCAACATGAATGTTAAAATCACCCACTATAATAACCTTGTCAGTGTTTATCACCAAATCAGATAAGAAGCCTGACAACTGATCCAAAAACTGAGAGTAAGGGCCTGGTGGACGATACAAAACAACAAACAGAAGAGGTTTTATTGCTTTGCAGTTTGGATGAGGGAAACTGAGGGTTAAATGTTCAAAAGAACTGTAGTTATTAATTGGCCTGGGACTAATTAATAAATCAGACTGAAAGATGGTTGCCACTCCCTCTTCCCACAGATCTGGGAATGTGGAAATTTGAATAATTGGAGGGAGTTGACTCATTTATACTAACGTAGTCCTCTTGTAGCCAGGTTTCTGTGAGACAAAATAAATCAGTTTATCAGAAATCAATTCATTAACTAACAAAGTCTTTGGAGGGAGAGACCTTATATTTAATAGATCACATTTAATTGTTTTATTTTTAGGTTCAAGGTGAACCTAAAATTTTTATTAGGTTGATTTTGATTTTTATTAGGTTTTTATGATTTGTTCCTTTTAGATCCGTTTTTGATCTGTTAAATTTTGGCCGTGGGAAAGACACCGTCTCAATAGGATAATGGGTGGGTAACAGTACAGAAGCTGCAGAGAGGTGTGTTAAACTACGGCTCTGCTTCCTGGTCTGGACCCTGGGTTGTCAGCATTTACGAGAACTAATAAATCCGGCCAGATTTCTAGAAAGAAGAGCTGCACCATCCAAAGTAGGATGGATGCCGTCTCTCCGGATCAGACCAGGTTTTCCCCAGAAAGTTCGCCAGTTATCAATGTAGCCCACGTCATTTTCAGGACACCACCTAGACAACCAGCGGTTGAATGAAGACATGCGGCTAAACATGTCATCACTGGTCAGATCAGGCAGGGGACCAGAGAAAATTACGGAGTCCGACATTGTTTTAGCAAACTCACACACTGAAGCAACACCAACTTTAGTGACCTCCGATCGGCGTGACCGGGTGTCATTACCGCCAGCGTGAATAACAATCTTACTGTATTTACGCTTATCCTTAGCCAGCAGTTTCAGGTAAGATTCTATGTCGCCCGTTCTGGCCCCTGGCAGGCATTTAACTATGGTCCCTGGTGTCTCTAGTGCCACATTTCTGACTATTGAGCTCCCAATCACCAGGATCGGCTTCTCAGCGGGTGTGTCGCTGAGTGGGGAAAACTTCTTAGAAACGCAGACGGGTTGGTGGTGAACTGGGGGCTGAAATCTAGAGCTATGCTTCCTACGAACCGTCACCCAGCCGGCCTGCTTACCCGGCTTCTCGGGTGCTTCTGGAGGACCACTAAGTGAAGTAACGCTAGGTCTATGTGGCTCCTCGCTAGCAAAGGGGCGGCTATCAGCTGGTTTTTCCATAGCACGGTGCCGGGTCTCTAATTCTGACACCCTCGACTCCAAAGCTACAAAAACACTACATTTATTACAAGTACCATTATCACTAAAGGAGGCAGAGGAATAGCTAAACATCTGACACAGAGAGCAGGAGATAAGGGGAGACTTAGTCATAGACGGAGAAGTTGAAGTAATAGTAGGAGAGGAAGCCATTGTGGAGCTAAAGCTAGGCTAGGCTAAAGCTAGGATAGCGCCCTTCTACCACGCCAAGAGAGCAAACCGTGAAACACGAGGAGTTCCCAAGCGTGATGTGCAGCAACAGAAAATGCTTTAAAAGTGCTTATGTGTTAGAAACAGATGTTACAGCAAAGAGATTAAAGATAAAAGCGAGAGAATCTGGAGCAACAAACCGTTGCTCACGCAGTGAAAACAGGAAGTGACACAATACGCCTTACCGCAAACAGGAAGTGACAACACAGTCCTTACTCCGGCCCTAAGTCCCCACCCTGATCCCGGCCCAGATGACCCACTGGCCATTCCACCCGGAGATGGGGCAAACATGAACCCAACGGGCTGGCCAAACAGAGCCCACCCCACAAACCCTGAGACATTGCCTCCCCAACACCCTGCTTTCCATCCAATCCAGGGGAGAGCATAAGCACCCGCCATAGCCAACCCCCAGTACCCAATGCCCAGCCCCAGGCCTGACCAGGCTGCCCACTCTTCTAGTTTTTACTAGTGCCGTAAAAACCTCAAAATAATAATAAAAAAAAGATGTCACAAAACAGCGGGGCTGGGAAATCCTCCCTGCTCCCCAGCAACTCCCCACACCCCAAGGTCCTACATGTGTGGCAGCGTGTTGGAGTAGGCAGAGGGAGGAATGACTGGGGCACAACATGCCCTTCCAGGAAGCCCCTGCTGGCTGAGGTGCCTACTGGAGCCAGCAGGGGCTCCAATAGGCACCTCCGTTCTCCAAAAACCTACCCGGAGAGGAAGGCACCACTAGCGATGCCTTCAAAGTTTGCAGGGATAGAGACAGGCGGTGAGGCCTGAGAGCCAACCATAAACCAAAACCAGCACACCAGCCTCCCAACCCTCAACCTCACCCCACCCACCGGACCACCCCGACTCCTCAAAGGAGGGCCAGGACAGTCAAGGAGGAGAGAAAGAAAACAAACAAACAAAAACACTCTTGACATCAAGCCCACCCGACCCATTCAGACCCTTTTTTCCCCCCAATAGAACCGGCACCGAGAGCCGCCATAAACCACGACTGAGACAAGGACATGCACCAACCCAAACCCCCAGGGACATACTCCACAGAACTCAAGCTCCCGAGGCCAGGACACCCGCCCAATGGTGGCACACCCCAGGAACCCACCCCAGATCGACCCAGGAACAGCAAAACTACCAGGTGAGTAACCCACGTCCGTCGGCGCAAATCCCCCCCAAGAGCATTGCAAGTATTTGCCAGAGGCTGTCCCAAAGCCCCACCCCAGCTGGGGCCACAGACCCTGGTGCTGGACCCACCAGAAATCCCACTTGGAGCACCCACCAGACCCCCAAGACTCAGGCACACCCCAAACCAGCCAGCACGCCCCACAGAAGACATGCAACAGTCCCCCACCCCGCACTAGGTGATGGAGCCAATCAAAGGAGCCCACAGAGATCGATCTCATGTAATACTGAGAATTTTCTTTTTTTTGCTTTTCCAATTCAAGATGATAGTTCTCTTAGCAATACATAGGGCAGTGAAAGCCATGCAAACCTTTTTTTTTGTCCCAAAGTGCAATCATCCAAGCTACTGAGGGGGGAGGTGAAATTTTACATCTCAGACACTAAGACGAGTCCTCACATATCTGGCCCCAGAACCTCTAAACAGGTGTACATAACCACAGTGCACAAATGTAATTGTTGGGATTATTGCTTGTGCACTGTGAACAGATTGTGCAAAACCCATCCTGAATAATCTTTGACCTGTATAGTGTACTCTATGAAGGATTTTGTATTGTATTAGTTGTAAATTCGGGTTTCTAGTCATTTTGAAAGTTCTTAAACATATCTGAGACCAGGAGTTTTGTTAAAAACTGACTGATAGATCAACCCATCCATCTTCTTCCACTTATCCGGGGTCAGGTCGCAAGGGTAGCAGCTTCAGTAGGGAGGCACAGACTTCCCTTTCCCCAGCCACTTGGACCAGCTCCTCCAGGGTAATCCCAAGGTGTTCCCAGGCCAGCCAAGAAACATAGTCCATCTATTTCATAATAGGAAGATATATTGAATGATCTAGTTTAGACAGTGACCTGTATAATTTAGACAATCATTTTGGGGGGGGGGTTAGCTCAAGGAACTTTAATACATGTATTGGCACTTGTAAACCACCGTTAATGAGCTTGAATCAATTTTTATTATAGATTTTATTTGTTGATATTCTAAGAATTTATTTTTGTCAGTGCCATATTGTATATTTAATCAATCAAATGTGATAAACTCAGTTCCTTCAAATATATGTTCCAGGTATTCAATACCTTTACTCTTTCAGTAAGGAAAGTTTATCATGTATTTTTTTTGTTTGATGTCAGGATTATTCCAGATGGGTGTACGGCTGCATGGGATAAATGATGACCTCATAATTTTAAGAAATTCCCACCATGATATATTTCCAAGGGGTTCAATTGCCAAATTAAACAGAAAGTGGCATAATGTTGGTCAAATTTGTCTATCAGAGTCCCATTTATAATTATTTGGGCTTGCATGTTGTTATACAGTGTTCGGATCCAACCAATGAATTTACTACCCGAGTAGAAAATTTAACAGCAAACAAATATATGACCACTTGACCCTATTGAACGCATTATCTGTCCATATTACCATTGTTGGTTGGTTATGCAGGGTTAAGTAATACATTTTTTTAATAGTCTCCAATTATTATTACAACTATATCTCGACTTTACAAAGCCAGTTTGGTTGGTATTGATAAGTTGTGGCAACAAATATTCCATTCTATGTGCAATTATTTTAGATATTATCTTAAAACAACTGGGAGCAAAGAAATTGGTTGATATGATTCACATTCTGTAATATCTTTCTTTTTTATCTATAGCAGCAATGATGGTAGTTTGCATAGCATCCGGGGAACGTGAACAGGAAGTCAGGGCATGGGGTAGTTTCCATTTTCCCATGTTTGATTTTGTTTCAATTTTTCTACATTTTATTCCAACTTGCCTTTATTCTTTTTTTTATTTTCCATTGTTTTAATCATGTAAATGTAATGGATTATACTGGTGACCCCGATATTCAGCCAAACACAGAGTTATGTTTTAAAAGGTTTATTGAAAGAGATGAATAGTGGCAGGTGAGGCAGGCAAGCAGAACCAGACTTGGCCAGAAAATCCCACCGTGCTGTCAGAGAAGAGCTGGTGTTGAAAAAAAAAAAATTTATATATATATATATATATATATATATATATATATATATATATATATATATATATATATATAAATAAAAAATAAAAATTTAATAAGTGTGTTGATATTTTTTAAGGATGCATGCCGTTTGAGCTGATAAATGGCAAATCAGAAATCTTGATATCATCACATATGTTCTGATCAGGATCTAGCCAGGCCTCATCTAAGGGATTATGTTTTAACAATTTTGAGATGTATTGTAGCATATTTTCTAAGACATAGTGTTGGAAATCAGGCAGATCTAGTCCACCTTTCTCTTTAGTCATCTGTAGTGTTTTTAAGATAACACTAACGTTTTTTTCATTCTTCAAAGGGGGGCACAACAAAAAATATTTGAGAACCACTGTACTAGCCCTAATCCTACACAGGAAAAATGTCTAAGTACTTTTTCAAGAATTAAAATTATTTTCCTCAAATAGAGCTGTTTTTGCTCAACTTTGAGCTGAAAGAGCTATATTTAGAGTAAATTTTACTTGTTTTGAAGAGGCACTAAATGTTATCTGTTTCTGAGTAAAATCTTCTTGAGTAAAATTTTACTCTGACAAATTACTTGTGTAGGCTATATTTAAGCATATATTTTTTATTTTAATTGTAAATGGACTGCATTGGAATATTACACTTGGATTATTTCAACACATTATAATGAATACCCATAGGCTCCCCTGATTAAAAAACAGAGGAAGTACTTCATCTTATAGCAGGAGTTTGTGTCTGTGCTATAATTACATGCTAAATAATTATAGGATGGGTGGAATCTGATTTCCCTGTATTTGCAACCCAAGGAAGGACATTTTACTTTAAAGTCACATGGGGTAATTATTTACCCACTCTGTTTCCATTGCAACTCCAACAGTGAAAACAGATTACCATAATAGATCTTCAGGTTTTGTCCCTACAGTTTAGGCAAACAGTATGGTAGGTTTAGTTTCCTTATCAAGTCAGGGCAGCTTTTCTCTACAATAGGGAGAAAGGGATATCCCCACGTTGAGTAATTGATTTCAGTCATTGAAAGGAACTATGCAGTTCCTGTGGTTTGGCCAGTATGAACCACAGGTTGTAGCATTTACAGTTGAAACCAGAAATTTACATACATGATAGAAAAAGACACTGAAGCTTTTTTTTCTTGCTGTTAGACATGATATTTGAATAACCTTTGCATATTTTAGGCCTGTTTGAATTACCAAAATTATTCTTAATTGCTAAATGCCAGAATAATGACAGATTATTTTTGACAATAATAATTTATCATTTACTTTATTTTCAGAAGTTTACATATACTAATATCATTATGCCTTTAAACAATTTGGGAAAGCACAGATGATGATGTCACATCTTTGAAGATCTAAATAGGATTTACAGAGAACTTTCTCAAATAAGTGATGAATTTAGTATATACCATATTCTGCCCAGTTTGAAAGAAGGGATTTTCCAATAAAAGATTGCAAGTATGAGTTGGCAGATTCTAGTACCAATTGAGAGATTGTAGTACTGGATTCATCAAATTTCTTGTATCTTGCCTGCCCACAAAGTGGTGTAAAGTACATATGTTCTAGGTATTGAGGAGAGGTTATGAACATTATTGATGAATGGTAGAGAGGTCATAGGGAAAGGGATACAAGGTTTCTCTTCAACATGTATCCAATCAGCAGATCTGTGCTTTGAACCCAACTGATCATTTCTTTAGACGAGGCAGCCCAGTAGTATAAATGGAGGTCTCGAAGTTCCAGTCCTCTGTTTTCTTTGGGTTTAGTTAAAGTTTTAAAAGCTATTTGCCAATGTGATTTTTTTTCCAAATAAAGGAGTACAACAGTTTATTTGTTGATTAAAAAAGGTTGTCTAAATAGCAGGAGAGTTCTTGGAACAGATAGCCAGTTCAGGGAAGTATGTTCCTTTTAATTATTATTAATACGGTCCAGTGGAGAAATAGGAAGTAGGTTCTAATCAATATTCTAATTATTCTTTGACCTTTCTTAATAAGGGTGGGTAGTTATTATGGAAAAGACTGTTGAGTTTGGGGGACACATTTATGCCTAGGTATTTAATATCCGTTATGATTCTGGCCAGCTATCTTCCCCTTCACCCCCCTGCTCCACCTCCTAATCATTGTTATCTGCTTCATCTGTGATCCTCTGGCAGCAGCTCGTAAAGCTAACCACCTACACCTGATCACCTGCCTTTATATAATGGGCTCCCTCAGTCTCATGCTGCCAGGTGTTAATGGACCATGTGTCCATAGCTTAAGCAGAAATATGATGCTGTTTGCCCTCTCTACTTCCTCTCCCTTTATGATTAGAGATGAGTGGGTAGGGGGTTGTACTCTTAGCTCTCCCAAACTCCACAATGATCTCTTGGATCTTGATGGTATTTTTTTTTTTTTTCCAGTGTCCTGTTTAGCAATGTGGCAATAAGAATTGATGTCTTATTTGCCAAATAGAGCTCGACAGATTTTGCTTTCACAAGTGGGTGGAGCAAACAGTTTACGCCATTGTGCTCCGCTTGATTTGTGAATGTAAATTGCTTTATTGTGATTCCTGCAGGGAGAATTTCAAATTATATGGACACTACAATGGGAAAGTAGGAGAGTAAAGGAAGAACAAGAAAAGAAAAAAAGAAAGAAGAGGTACAAGAAAGAAGAGATAAAAGGGAGAGAATGATAAAACGTCCTCTGTCTGCTCCATCACCTGGAAAGAGACGCAAAAAGAACAGCACAACCAACAGACATAAAGCAACAGATACAATCGAGTAACACCTTGACGCCATTGCTAAATCATATGTATTATTATTTAAGCTCACATGTGTAATGTGATAACTGAAAAAAGAAAGTGAAAGTAAATAAATAAATTACAGGCTTTCTGTATATAAGTGAACACTTAATACCTGGAACCCTGCACCTGTGGGAGTTTGTAAGAGTGCACTAGTTTAGGTGAAAATTATCCAAAAGGAAATAGCTCAATAGTGGTTGAAAGCTCTGCCTTCCCCGAGCACAGAGGCAGGGGTCAGGGGACCCATAACCCCGGACTCCCAAAGGGGCCCCCAAAGCAGTGCGCCCGAGATGAGCCATCACAGGAAATCTGCAACCACCCCCCCCCCCCCCGAGGAAAGAGGAGAGACGACCCCGAGGAAATCCCCCAGCCACCGCAATGTCGACGCCCCCAAGAGCCGCGGGGAAGAGCCCGTGGGCTCCACCGGTAGCCAGCCGTGCCGAAGTGGTCCCGGCCATGGGCCCTGAGGGCCAGAGGCCCAAGGGGCGCCCCGCCCCCGTGGCGGGGGCCCCGGCCGCCCCCCGGGGGGCCAGGCCCCGCGAAGCCGCCACCGGGAATGGGCCGGCACCCACCCGGGAACCCACCCCAAACCCGAGGGCCGCCAACGCGCCAGAGGGCCAAGGCGCCTGCCAGCGCAGCGGAAGAGGGCAGGACGTGGGGGAATGGGCTCCGCACCTAACGGAGACTTGAGATGTTCTTGGGAGAGGGAGCAGACCGGACCCGAACCTGGGAAAAAAAAAAAAAAAACCTAACTCATTCACACCATCCCTCCCTAGTACCCCACTCACCACACACAGACACAAAAGAAAAGGACGCTGTACACACATTCCCACATAACACTCACATCCAAAAATCCCAAGTGGGGGGTGTCACCACAATTCAACTATACGACTGCCTGTGCCCGACCCCTGGCCCCGCCCCCGGACCAGCCACCCCCCGGACCAGGCCCCCCAAAGAGGGGGGGCCAACACGACCCGCACGGGCCACCCGACCAGAACCCCCCTCACCAACTAAATACCTAATAAACCCCCTCCCTCCCCAACCTTACCCTAGCCACCCCTGCCCCCCACCCCTTACTGGGGAGAGCAGAGGCGTCAGCCCCAGACCCGGCAAGCCGCTGGCCACCCACAGCAGCCCCCCGCCATATATATATATATATATTATATATATATATATATATATATATTAATTAATAAAAATAAATAAACAAATTAATAAGATGGGGGACCCCTTACCTGACTCCGCCAGATGGATTTGCTCCGCATATCCATCTGGAAACCTTCCGTTGAAGTAATTTTGGGAAGGGGCGAAAATACTGGTTAGCTGATTGGCCTATGTTGGTGATAGACGGGCCAAATAAACCAATCAGATCAACGAAGCATATGACGTACTCGTCAACATGCTTCGTCGTCGCTCGTAAACACAACCACAAGCCAAGCTACTCTTGCTGCTGCAGGTAAAGGCTCGTTAGCTCAGCAAAGAAATACTCTGTAATTCCGATAAAACTTGCTTGATAGCCATGCTAACGCTAGTTTCATCGGCTGAAGCCGCCATGTTCTTTAGACTGAACTGTCGCGCTTCTCGTTGCGTCACACCTCAACCCGCCTCAAAGCCAACGCTGATTGGACGTTCGTTTGGTGAACGGCTCCAAATTTTCTTTAACGGAGAGTAGCCAGACTGATCTGCGAGTGAAACCTTGAAAGCTCGCGAGATGAGGATGGTCTCACGAGGCTAGGGGACCCCGGCCAGCCAGCCCGCACGAGCCCCGTGCAGGGACAGACACCCGGGCGCGCGCCGGCCCAGACCCCAAGCGGCACACCCCCCGGAACCGGAACCCCCGAGGCCCCGCCGGGGCCCTCGCCCGAGGGTGGCGCGCCCCAGGGACCCCAGGCCCCCAGACCCACCAAGGACTCACCCAGCGACAGCACAGCTACCAGGTCAGTAACCCACGTCTGTCACCGCGTAGCTCCCCAAGAGCGCCGCAAGCGGCGCTGTAGGCCACTCGTAGGCCTCCCAAGCCCCTCCCAGATGGGGGCAACAGACCCTGGAGTCAGACCCACCAAGCACCCCACTCCAAGTGCCCCCAGAGCCACAGGAACCCCTCCACCCAGCCACTGCGCCCTGCAGGAAGCAACCCACCGCCCCCCATTCCACTAAGTGATGGTGCTAATCAAAGGAGCCCAAAGAGATCGATCAGATGTGGATGCAGATGCTGTCTCAAGATTAATATGATCCAACAAAAGATCTCTATACTGATTGATACTGAGATTCTCCTTACTTTTCCAATTCATGAGGATAGTTTTCTTTGCGATACATAATGCAGTGAAAACCATGTAAACTATTTTATTCCCCAGAGGGCTTTCCTCAAAATTACTGAGCAAGCAAACTGATGGGGAAGGTGAAATTTTACAACTCAAGCACTTTGATAAGTCCTTACATATCTGTGTCCAGAACCTCTGGACTGGTGTGCATAACCATAACGCATGAATATAATTATCAGGATGATTGCCTATGCAGTGTGGACAGATATTAGATTGTGCCAACCCCATCTTGAATAATCTTTCTCCTCTGTAGTGTACTCTGTGAAGGATTTTGTATTGTATTAGTTGTAAATTGGTGTTTCTAGTCAATTTGAAAGTTCTAAGACATATCTGAGCCCAGAAGTTTTGTTCAAGGCTAACTGATAAATCGTCTTCCCATTTCAAAATAGGAAGAGATATTGAATCATCTATTTTAGTCAGTGTCCTGTATGATTTAGACAGTAGTTTGGGGGGGGGGGGTTAAATCTAGGAACTCTAATATATTAGTTGGAATTTGTAAACCCCCTTTAATATGCTTAAATTTATTTCTAATTATAGATTTAAGTTGTTCATACTCCAAAAATTTATTTTTACTGATGCCATATTGCATATTTAGTTTGGAAAAATTGATGAACTCGGTTCCATCAAGTAAATGTTCCAGATATTCAATACCTTTATTCTTCCAGTATGTAAAGTTTATCATATTATTATTTTGTAGGATGTCAGGGTTGTTCCAGATGGGTGTACGACTGCATGGGATAAGTGATGACTGCGTCATTTTAAGAAACTCCCACCATGCTGTCAGAGTAGAGCTGATATTGATATTTTTAAAGCATGTATGCTGTTTTATATTTGAGCTAATAAGCGGCAAATCTGAAATCGTGATATTATTGCATATTTTCTGTTCTATATCTATCTAGGGCTCGTCTAAGGGATTATGTTTTATCCATTTAGTGATATATTGTAGTTTATTTGCCAAGTAGTACTTATGGAAGTTAGGCAGATCTAGTTCACCTTTGTCTTTAGTTTTCTGTAGCGTCTTTAAGCTGATACGGGGTGGTTTATCTTTCCAAAGAAATTTAGAGATTGAAGAGTCTAGAGATTTAAACCAGTCAGATGATGGTTTATTGGGGATCATTACCATCATTTTAATCGATGCTACCCTACCCATGAGTGAAATTGGAAGCGATTTCCATCTATCCAGGTCATCTTCTATCTTTTTTAAAAGTGGGATGTGATTAGATTTTACTAAATCCGCAAGTTTAGACGACACAGTGATACCCAAATATGTAATATTACCTGATCGCAAATGTAAATCTAGGGGGTTTTGGAAAGAGCAATTAATGGGCAGTACCATAGATTTAGACCAGTTTATAGAGTAATCTGAAACCTTTGAGAAGGATTCTAGTAATCTAATTACTTGAGAAAGGGAAGAGTTTGATTGCTGAAGATAGAGTAATATATCATCAGTATAAAGACTAATCTTATGCTCAATATTCATGCATTTTATACCTTTAATAACCTTTGTTTGTCTAATTGTTGCTGCTAGAGGTTCAATAAAAATGGCAAAAAGTGAGGGGGAAAGCGGGCATCCTTGCCTAGTGCCCCTCTGGAGACAAAAGCTGGAAGATGTTTGATTATTTGTCCTGACACAGGCTGTAGGAGAGCTGTATAAAATTTTTAACCAATTTATAAAAAAATTGCCAAAACCAAATTTATGCAGAGTAGCGAATAAAAAATTCCAATTTACTCTATCAAATGCTTTTTCTGCATCTAAAGACATTATCATAGTTTTATTATTTGTAATGTAGGAATAATCTATTAAATTAAGTAATCTACGTGTGTTTGTGGATGACTGTCTTCCTCTGATAAAACCAGTTTGGTCTGGGTGGATTATGAAAGGAGTGACTTTGTCTAATCTTTTTGCAAAAGCTTTACAGAGTATTTTAATATCTACTTTGATTAAGGATAGGATCTTTGCCTGGCTTAAGCAGAAGACTGATGGTGGCAGAGTTCATCTTAGCTGGAAATCTGCCATTTTCCTGAATTTCTTGCAACATTCTGTGAAACGTTGGTGCCAGAATATTCCAGAACTCCTTATAAAACCCAGTAGGGAATCCATCTGGGCCTGGAGCCTTTTTATTGGGCATGCTTGGTAAAGCTTCCTGAACTTCAGCTGTTGTCAGCGGTGAGTCCAGTGTCATTTTCTGGTTATCTGATAGTTTAGGAAGTGTAATTTTATCCAGAAATTGCTTGATGTCATTGTCTGATGGATTTATCTGTGATGTGTATAAAGATTTGTAGAAATCTTGGAAGGTGTTGTTTATACATTCCGGATCATGTAATGTATTCCCAGTTGAGTCTGTAACTGCAAATATTGGTCGTTTTCTCTTTATTTATTTTTAACTGATTAGCTAAGAAGCTTCCTGACTTATTGCCATGTTCAAAATTTTCTAATCGAAGTTTTTGTATTAGAAATTTATTTTGTTTTTCAATATAATGGTTTAATTCTAGTTTTATTTTACGGATTTTACCCAACTTTCCCTCTTCCAGGAAAATTTCTAGTAACTTGAGTTTTTCTTCTAATTCCTGAATTTTCTTGTTTTCTATCTTCTTTTTGTGAGATGAGAATGAAATTATTTTACCTCTCATCACTGCTTTCCCTGCTTCCCAAAGTATAGATGCTGAAGTGCCTGGCAGATCATTGTGTTCTAAGTATGAAGCCCACTCTTCTTTGAAAAATTTAATAAATTCTTCATCTTTAAGCAGCGATGTATTAAATCTCCAGCTCTTGTTTTGTGGGGTTATTTTTTTATTTGTTATGGTTAAAGTAACAGGAGCATGATCACTAATAGCAATAGGATGAATTACAGCATCTGAAACATCTGACAGCAGCGAGCTGCTGATTAAGAAATAGCCCAAACGAGAATAAGAGTGGTGGACATTTGAAAAAAAGGTATATTCCTTACTATTAGGATGAAGAGAACGCCATGCATCGCAAAGACCAAAATCACTCATGTATTGTTTGACTATATTTAATGACTGCCAACTGCGCTGAGTCCCTGTAGTATTCAGCCTGTCTATTTCCTCAATTAGACCAAAGTTGAAGTCACCCCCAATAATTAGAGAACAATCCCCGTGTTTTGAAAGTGCTTGGAAGAGTTTGTGGAAGAATGGGGGTTCATCAACATTTGGACCATATACACTAACAATACATAACTTCTGGTTATGAATAGATATTTTAATTATTATGAATCTACCTTCAGGATCAATAATTGTGTCTAATATTTTAAAACTAATGTTTTTGTGGATTAAAATTGCTACTCCTCTCTGTCTAGAGTTATAGCAGGCAGCAAACACATTGGGGAACTCAGGTGAGTTAAGATCACTTACAGTTGTAGCTGATTTATGGGTTTCTTGCAATAAGACAACATCTGCCTTTAATCTTGAAAGCTGGTTAGAGATCTTTAGCTGTTTTTCCCTGGTGCCAGCTCCATGCACATTCCATGTCACAAACTTTACATTCATCATAGGTGAAAGTGAGAAGTTGAAAAGTGCATGTCCTCAGAAAAATAGTTATACAAAGACCCAGGTAGCATCATCTGACGTGCTTGTGATTGTCTGGTCAGCAGGAAAGGAGCAGATGAATATTTTTAAAGAAAGTTTAAAGAAAGACAGAGAATTAAGAGAGTGCAAAGAGTGAGAAAAGATGAAAGAGAAATAACCACCGCCCATGCCTCGTGTACCCAACCGTGACTAACAACCATACCGTGCCAACGTGCTCTTGAGCTGTGCATTTATTTCTTTTATCACCGTGTTCCAAACTATACACAATTTTTTTTTCTTTTTTTCAAGCGTGACAAGCTTTAAGTCCACCCTTTGTGCATATAATAAAGCCAAGGAGTGATCTTCTGATCCCTGAACAACTGACCATTAATATAAAGTTTGTCAACTGCTACGGTAGCTCTGACGCCATGATTAATGTATTTTTTCCTGATTGGAAATAACACTCGCCTACGATCTAGGATTTCCTTGGGAAACTGGTCATTAACACTGAAATCCGTTCCTCTCAATTCTCGCCCTTGGCTTATAACAAACACTTTTTGTTTATAATGCTCAAATTTAGCAACAATCGGACGAGGGCGGATTTTATCGGGTTTCTTACCTCCGAGCCGGTGAACGCGATGGAAGGCGATGTTTTTTACCTGATCCGCCGGGATTTTCAACTTCTGCTGGAGAAACTCACGTATTGCAAACTCGGGGTCTTCCTCCTGCCGCTCCGGGATGCCTGCAAAGACGAGGTTGTCTCTCATACTTCGCGACTGTATGTCCAGAATGGATTCTTTCATCTTCTTATTTTCGCCCGTCAGCCGCACCATCCCCTCGGTGAGCTCCGTGACTCTCCCCCTCAGCGCGTCGTTCTCCGCGGCAACAGAAGCTAGCTGGGCTTGGCTAAATTCGACCGATTCTCTCAGAGCCTGAAACTCTTTGTGGAGCACCTCTACCAAGACGAGGCGAGCGTCCAGGCTGGTAAGCTTCTTGTCGATAGATTCCAGGACGTCGCTGTAGCTCCTGTCGGGAGACAAAGTAGAAGTTGACGCCCCGGTAGAGCTAGACCGAGTTCGTTTGAGTGAAGGTGTGTTTGTGGCTGCGGGATCTTTTTTCTTCCCCATCACGATGTTGTCAAAGCACTCGTCCAGGTAGCTCTCCAGGCTCGTCAAGGTCTCTTCTTCCAGTTTGTTCCCTCGTGAAAATGAGACAGTTGTTAATGTTTAAACTTTACTTTGTTTAATTTTCAGTTATTGGTTAGTACTTACCTGAGTGGATTTAATTTTGAACTACATGTATGCCGCCATTTTACTTACGCACAGCTCACAGCTCTCGCGAGATCTCAGCCGCTCATCTCACCAGCCACTATCACATCTTGAAGAACTTACACTTTGACACCTGGCTTGGAGCACCACCTAACAAGGTAAAGAAACTTTGCCCTGTAGTGGGTCTCGTTAGTATTTAGACCTACTATGGTTTTGTCATCTGCAAACTTTTTGATGGCAGGTTGAATGGAGGAACAATCATGTGTAAAAAAAAAAAAAAAAATCAAGAGCTCTGTATCACTGTCAAGTCACCTACTTTGACATTTTTTAGCTCTGTCAGTAAGGAAGTTGAATATTGAGGAGCAGAGTGATATATCTAGTCCTGGGTCAACAAGCATTAGGTGTCAATTTGTGGGGAGAAATTGTCTCAAATGTTGATGTGAAGTCCATAAAAAGCTTCCTCCCACCGGTGTTGGGATGTTCTAGGTGTGTCAGGGTCGTGTGAAGTGATGTGCACATAGCATCCTCCATAGATCTGTTCACTAAATAAGCAAACTAGTGATTGTCTAGGTCAGTGGGGATTTTGTTCTTGATGTAGTGCAGGACCTGCCTCTCAAAGGATTTCATTATGATTGGGGCCAGGGCAACAGGGCTATACTTATTCAGACAGTTCACTGTCTGTCTCTTCAGCACTGGCAGGATGGTGGTGAACTTTAGGCACTTGGGGACCAGAGCCTGCTGTAGTGACAGCTTGAAGATATCATAAATACAATGCTATGCAGATGGTTTAAAGCTACATTGTATTCTGTATAAATGAAAATATATTTCTGTCAAACATTTTGTTGCATTTGAATTTTTTCAGCAAATGTTCTAATATAACTAACTTAACACTTATTTGCCTATTCATGACCACCCTTCAATGCCCAATTTCTGACAGTTTGCAATGTCTGTTTAACTAGAGACTGCATAATGACCTTGCTCAGTTTCACCATCTTCCAAGCCTCTTGTCAAAACAAGGAAATTACAGCTTCTAAATTATTGGTTTCAAATAAGTCTTTAAAATGATCAGGCATGTATTTGTTGTGTAAATAGCCTATATCATATCAGCATTATATCAAGCATAAACACTCAATATTTAAAATATTAAATAATAGACCTTCAGTCTCTGCTGGTCACTAACTCTAGCAGCCTCTGTGTTGTGGTGGGAGGGACGAGGGGTGGGGAGTAATTGCTGCTTAGTTTGCAGGTGTCTATAAGGAGGTCATTGAACACTTCTGACAGCTCATTTTGGTGGTTCAGATGAATGCATTTCCTAGTTTAATCGTTTTTTTTTTTCCCAAACGGACATCAACCCGCTTTAGATTTCAGCCAGTCACCTGCCTCGCTGTAATTGCTCCTCTTGTTGGGTCACTGGAGTATTGCAGCTTTCTGCGATTTCTTCCCCTTTAATTTCTGCATGTAATTATGGAAACTCTGAACTGTCACTTAATCTCTGCTGTATCAGCTCCATATCGAAAGACTTTAGTTACATCAGGCAAATAACTTCTCAAATGTTAACCCTCCTGAGATTTCTTAAGGACAGATTATGAAACCTTGGTGCAATTTTAAATAAGTATTTACCAGGAGAACATTTAATCTAAATGTATTTTGATGAGAATTCTAATGAACAATAAAAACTCTTCATAAATGTGATTTAAAGGTTATACAAAATGCTGCTTGAGGTCAAAACCCAAGTATAACATTCTAAACAATAATCTAACTTGTTTAATGAGCAACAAGTTACATTTTAACCCTAACTCCTGTACCTTTACCCCTACCCTAACACATTAAACACCTAACCCTTACAGGTTTCCGTAACCCTAAGGTTTGTAGACCCTTTGGTTGTGTCCCTTTAGGATACTTAAAGGAGCAAAATTTCATTGTTTTAGATAGAAACAACTAGAAAATAGTGATGTGAAGAAATAAAGGTAATATTTTAGATGGACTATGATATGACATCACACAAAATCTCTGTGTTGTTCTCCAGTCTCCTGTTTATAAAGCTGGGCATGCAGCGTATGCATGTGATCAGCTGCCACTCAGAGCTTAGCCCCTCCCTGCCCTAAAATGCCACTGTCATAGCAGAGGAGCGCTGAAACAACATGGCAGAAAGCAAGTCCAGCAGATCAACATGTTCTCTTATTAACAGCATTATAAAGTTATGAGTTACTTACTTCTTCACTAGACATGTTCCTCCAAAAGGTGAGGCTTTTTGCTCAAAGTTTTAACTCAGATGAACCCTTGCTCAAGGAAGGGTCCATCTGAGTTTTTTTTAGGTTTTTCTTTTTGTTTTGTTGTTTTTTACTTTTTTGTTATTTTTTTCCGATGTTTTGATGCTCTGGGAACATAATTCAAAATATCACCTTCTCCTGGTGCGTTTACCAAACTAAAGTTGCACTTGTACAAGGAGATGAAAAGTTACAAAAACATGTAAAGTTAAATAATACAAACCAAAAACTCCCCAAAATGGAGACATGTATTTTCTTCAAAGTAACATGCTTACCGTCTTTTAAGCTCAAAGGCTTTGGAGGTCCGAGCAGGTAGACCAACTTGTCAGCACGACTCTACATTTTGTCTGTATGCATTCCTCACTCTGACTGCAGCATTCAAATTGATGAGTGCAGTCCAAATCTTGTTTTTATTAACTGGCAGAAAAATGGTCGCTCTCTTTCAGCAGGGAAGCATCCTCTTCAGGCTGCTCCGGGAGGTCTTCTGGAGGATCTCTTTCCACGTTTGGACCTTCAGTTTTGACCAACATGGTTGTTTACATTGCCTTGTTTGATGTCTCTCTTCCATCGGGATGGACCTCTACAAAGTAACAGAAGTTTGAGGAGGCATGCTCATTCCCAGTAACCATGCCATACTTAATGTCCGGGAATAACTCAGTCAAGCCAGTCTTCAGACACTTCTGCACTGCAGCCCTTGACCAAAAAGAGGTCTTGTCTGGGTCAGTGGAGGTGAGGCTGCATGGACCGAGAGGAGTGGAACATTGTCCCAATTTCTTATGGAGAACAACTCATAAGTCCTCCCTACTGTTTTTCCCCAATCGTGGACAAAAAGACAGGGCTGCAATGTCTTGTGGTCATCAAACTAATTGATGGGCTCGTCGAGGACTGGGAGAAGGAACTATTTATGCGGCAGCACGTTCATCCAGCTCTTATTCGGTCTTGTTTAACATAGTACGTTGAACTGCAGTTGCTGCAAAAATTCTACGAGCTTGAGCAGCTCCCCAAGATGTAAGGTGTGGTGCTCAATGTACCCCTGGACCTGAAAGACATCGTCCACCAAAGTCAGTGAACAGGGTACTGCCACAAGATCTAGGGTGTACCCATCATCCATCTGCGCAAGGGTCACCCTTTTGACCTTGCACAGAATTCCCATGTCTTCAAGGGACATCTTTTCTTCCTTTATATGATTTTTTTTTAAACGTGTTGTGCTCTGGTTTAAGGTCGACTAATTCCAAGACCAGCTTGGAAAATGGAACCATTTTTTTTTCCTCAGGGTTTTCATCACCTCATTTTCTGATTGGCTGCACGTCACATTCAACAGACTGCCTGCTCGTTTCTCCTCAGGTAACACCGGGCCTAGATAATCAAACATGTTTAATATCCCCAATTTGAGGTCGGAGTGGTCCCGATGTTCTACAGAGGGGACCAGATTGCTCTTAACACACAATACACAGCAGGAATATCTCGTAAGGTAGTCTGGGCCTGTTGGAAAGGGAAGATCAGGGCAAAATCGGTGCTGATTATCCTGTCGTGATAGTCTCAAAAGACCGATTTTTCGATTTTACCGCTGTTGGTCTGTCGATGGGCAGTGTGGGCACCTTCATAACTATGGGCCCAGGGCAGCCGCACCCTCTGCCTCCCCTGCTGGCTCCGCTACAGATGGTTCCACAGGTGCAGTGACACCCGTAATTTGAGCCGCTGCAGGTGTAGCTGCTCAAAACATAATTGCTGGAGAGAGCGGAGCCAGTAGAAAGTGACTTCCAGACTGCAGCCGAACAGACAGACAGGCTGGGACATTACACAAATGTGTGTTTCTTGTATAGGGAAAAAAGCCTGTGCTTCATACAGCTTAGAAAAAACTTTGTTACTCCAAAAAATTTTGCCGCGGTATGAAAAATTATATTGAGTACTTTTCTTTGTATCGATTTTGAGTTTGACATTTTTTTTCTGTGACAACCCTAGTCAGATAAGCAATGATTGTCAATGTCAAAAGTAGACCAGTGTGCTTTGTAGTTTTTCCAAACAATTAAAGAAAATCACAATACAACAATAAAACTACAATACATAAAGAGCATTAGTACTTTTAAAAATAATTTAGCAGCTGGGGGAATATTGGAAAATGTTTTATTTCATTCTTATTGCATTTTAGTTGACAGTAATAAGACACAAACATAAAAAGAACTGGGTTTCACAGATAAACGTGCAGATGTTCTCCCATGATGTTTAAATCAGTCTGATTTGGAGAACTGGGTCTGCCTGACTTATAATAATGTTGATCTGTTCACCCAACAGGGATGCTGGCCCTACCACTAGTGACCTACTGTCATATATTCTTTGTTGGAATATATAACATGGACTTCAGAACACACAGACTCAATATCTTTTGACTTAACTGCTGGAGAGAATAGACTCCGTTTACAATCTATGCACAGTGAAAGAAACGTAGGACTGCCCATAGGAGAGGGAGGATACATTGTGATGATGGATCGCCATATATGGTACAACACAACTGTGAATAAATGAGAAAAGCCTGCATTTACTGATGTTTACTGGGTTCTTTTCTCCCTCTGTAAAGAAACAGACAAAAAAGGTAGGAAGGCAATTTTGATATTTTTAAGACCAGAGTTAATGTTCCCAAGCTTCTATGTACCAGGCAGGTTAAAAGACAAGCTCTAGCAATCAACACTGTGTGAAAATGTTGCAGCAATGTTTGATCCAGACCAACATATAAAGCATTAAAATAATCCAGGTGAGAGGAACAACCGGAATGTTAATTACCTTGTCAATAGGGAGAAAACGTCTTCCCTCTTCTTATTTTTTTTTTTTTTTTTTTCCCAGTGTCCTGTCTAGCAATGTGGCAATAGGAATTGATGTCTCAATGCCAGATAGAGCTCGACAGATTTTGCTTTTACAAGTGGAGCAAACAGCTTTCGCCATTGTGCTCCACTTGATTTATGCTTGTAAATAACTTTATTATGATTCCTGCAAGGAGAATTTCAAATTATATGGACATGACAATGGGAGACTAAAGGAAGAAGAAAAAGTGAAAGAAAAGAAAAAAAAGATTAGAGGTGAAAGAAAGAGGAGATAAAAGGGAGAGAGTGATAAAACCTTCTTTGTCTGCTCCATCACCTGGAAAGAGACACAAAAAGAACAGCACAACCAACAGACAAAGCAACAGCTACACTCGAATAACACCTAGATGCCATTGCTAAATCATATATATTATTATGTAAGCTGACATGTGTAATGTGATATTTGAAAAAAGAAAGTGAAAGAACATAAATAAATAAATAAACACATTATAAGATTACTGTATATAAGTGAACACTTAATACCTGGGACCCAGCACCTGTGGGAGATATGAAAGTGCACTAGTTTAGGTGAAGATTATCCAGAAATAGTTTGATAGTGATTGTGGAGAACCGAAGACCCACCTTCCCCGAGCACAGAGACAGGCGTCAGGGGACCCGTAACCCCGGACTCCCAAAGGGGCCCCTAAAGCAGGTCGCCCAGGAGGGGCCGACACAGGATATCCGCAACACCCCCCCCCAAGGAAGGAGCAGAGACGACCCCGAGGAAATCCCCCAGCCACCGCTATGCCGACGCCCCCAAGAGCCGCGGAGACGAGCCCGTGGGCTCCGCCGGCAGCTAGCCCCGCTGAAGTGGACCCGGCCATGGGCCCTGAGGGCCAGAGGCCCCAGGGGCGCCCCGCCCCCGCGACAAGGGCCCCGGCCGCCCCCCGGGGGGCCAGGCCCCGCGAAGAGGCCGCCGGGAGTGGGCCGGCGCACGCCCGGGAACCCGCCCCAAACCCGAAGCCAACCAACGCGCCAGGGGGCCAAGGCGCCCGCCAACGAAGTGGAGGAGGGCAGGACGTGGGGGGATGGGCTCCGCACCTAGCGGAGACTTGAGATGTTCTTGGGAGAGGGAGCGGACCACACCCATACCTGGAGAAAAAAAAAAAAAACTCATTCACCCCATCCCTCCCTTGTGCCCCACTCACCACACACAGAGAAAAAAAAAAAAAAAAAAAAAAAAAGACGCTGTACACACATTCCCACATAACACTCACATCCAACACTGACCAAAGGGGGGGGGGGGGGTCACCCCAAATCGACTATACGACTGCTTGTGCCCGACCCCCGGCCCCAGACCAGACGCCCCCCGGACCGGGCCCCCCCAAGAGGGCGGGCCAACACGACCCGCACGAGCCACCCGGCCAGAGCCCCCCCCCTCCCCCTAAATACCTAATAAACCCCTTCCCTCCCCCCACCTTACCCTTGCCATCCCTGCCCCCCGCCCCCTGGGGGGAGAAGAGGTATCAGCCCCAGACCTGGCAAGCCGCTGACTGCACACCGCAGCCCCCCACCAAGACCCCGGACACAGTGGCCCGCTCCAGGCCCCAGACTCCTTGCCGCCATCGGAGAACGGGGGTGTGCAGAAGACCCCGACCCTCCCTACGCCCGCTCAAATGTTGTGTTGTTGCATGTTGTTCTCAAGTGCGTTTAAAAACTGGGAGCGCCGAAGGGGATGCACGGCACAGCCCACCCCCCTTCCGGAAGGTAGCTGTTGCCAGCGCACCCCCTCCGTGTGACTGCCCAGAACCCTCAATGTCTAAGTGGGAGAGGAGGTGAAGGGAGCCGTCCGAGGTGAGGCCCACACAACATAAGCCCCCCCCCAGACGTCTTCCCCCCACCCCCCCCTACCATGGCCTATATGAGTGTGCGATGTGAAAAATGTTTGAAGTGAAAGTGTCTAAGATGCATGATAAAATTGGGGAGAGGGGCGTCACCAGAAAGTGGCAACCTCCAGTAACGCCCCCTCCCACATGACCTACATGTGTGGCGGCGTGATGGAGCAGGCAGAGGGAGGAGTCCGGGGATGGGGAGCAAATGACTGGGAAGCCAACCCAGGGAGCCAGCTCCCCTACTGACTCCAATAGGCACCCCCGCTCCCCGAAAGCTCCACCCAGAGAAGGGGACCCCGCCAGCGGCACCACCGTAGCCCGGGGGACAGGGAGAGGCCGCAGGGCCCGCCAGCCAACCACCCACCAGGACCAACACCTCAACCCCCCCCAGCCCACCCACCAAGCCTACTTAAACTAAATAAATAAATAAATAAATAGATAAATAAATAAATAAAGAATAATAATAATAATAATAATAATAATAATAATAATAATAATAATAAGAGGGGGGGACACTGGCCAGCCGGCCCGCACGAGCCATCCCAAACCCCACCCCCAGGTGAAACCCGCACCGGAAGACGACACGGACCAGGACCGGGACAGGGGGCCGGACACAAGCCCACCAGAACGTCAACGCCCCCAACCCCCCCCCCCCTCCCGTAGATTTAATCCCTCCCCAACACTAACGTTCAAACAACTCACCATACATTCGACAGTAGACATCCAGGCTGGGTAGGTCCCTACTCCCCCTCCTTTCCCCCTCCCCCCACTGGCAGAGTGCCTATCCAATGAAGGAGAAGAGCATCTGCCCAGAGGTGTTAATGACCATGCCCCCCTACCACCTCAACGGGCCCCGAGGCCCCCCAGCGCACCAGAGGCCCCGTGCAGGGGCGGACACCCGGGCGCGCGCCGGCCCACACCAAAAGCGGCGCCCCCCCGGAACCGGAACCCCCGAGGCCCCGCCGGGGCCCGCGCCCGATGGCGGCGCGCCCCGGGGACCCCAGACCCACCCCGGACCCACCCAGCGGCAGCACAGCTACCAGGTCAGTAACCCACGTCCGTCAACACGCAGCTCCCAAAGAGCGCCGCAAGCGGCCGCTGTGGGCCACCCGTAGGCCTCCCAAACTCCTCCCAGACGGGGGCAACAGACCCCGGTGCCGGATCCACCAGGCGCCCTACTCCAAGTGCCCCCAGGGCCCCAGGAGCCCCCCCATCCAGCCACTGCGCCCTGCAGGAAGCAACCCACCGCCCCCTATTCCACTAAGTGATGGTGTTGATCAGAGGAGCCCAAAGAGACCAATCAGATGTGGAAGCAGATGCTGTCTCTAGATTAATATGATCCAACAAAAGATCTCTATACTGATTGATACTGAGATTTTGTTTACTTTTCCAATTCATGAGGATAGTTTTCTTTGCGATGCATAAAGCAGTAAAAACCATGTAAACTATTTCTTTTTTCAGAGGACTTTCCTCAAAATTACCGAGCAGGCAAACTGATGGGGAAGGTGTAATTTTACAGCTCAAGCACTTTGATAAGTCCTTACATATCTGTGTCCAGAACCTCTGGACTGGTGTGCATAACCATAACGCATGAAAATAATTATCATGATGGTTGCCTATGCAGTGTGGGCAGATATTAGATTGTGCCAGACCCATCTTGAATAATCTTTGTCCTGTGTAGTGTACTCTGTGAAGGATTTTGTATTGTATTAGTTGTAAGTTGGTGTTTCTAGTCAATTTGAAAGTTCTTAGACATATCTGAGCCCAGAAATTTTGTTCAAAGGTGCCTGATAAATCTTTTTCCCACTTCATTATAGGAAGAGATATCGAATCATCTATTTTAGTCAGCGTCCTGTATAATTTAGACAGTAGTTTGGGGGGGGTTAAATCTAAGAACTCTATTATATTAGTTGGGACTTGTAAACCACCATTAATATGCTTATATTTATTTTTAATTATAGATTTTAGTTGTTCATATTCCAAGAATTTATTTTTACTAATGCCATATTGCATATTTAGTTTAGCAAAATTGATGAACTCGGTTCCGTCAAGTAGATGTTCCAGATATTTAATACCTTTATTCTTCCAGTATGTAAAGTTTATCATTTTATTATTTTGTAGGATATCAGGGTTATTCCAGATAGGTGTACGACTGCATGGGATAAGTGATGACTTTGTCATTTTGAGGAACTCCCACCATGCTGTCAGAGTAGAGCTAATGTTGATATTTTTGAAGCATGTATGCCGTTTTATATTTGAGCTAATAAACGGCAGATCTGAAATCATGATATTATTGCACATTTTCTGTTCTATATCTAACCAAGGCTCATCTAAAAGACTATTTTTTATCCATTTAGAGATGTATTGTAGCCTATTTGCTAAGTAATAGTTATGGAAGTTAGGCAGATCTAGTCCTCCCCTGTCTTTAGTCTTCTGTATTGTCTTTAAGCTAATACGTGGGGGTTTATCTTTCCAAAGAAATTTAGAAATGGCAGAGTCTAGAGATTTAAACCAGTCAGATGATGGTTTATTGGGGATCATTGAAAATAAATAATTAATTCTAGGTAGGACCATCATTTTTATTGAAGCTACCCTACCCATAAGTGTGATTGGAAGCGATTTCCATCTTTCAAGGTCCTCTTCTATCCTGTTTAAAAGTGGGGCGTGGTTAAGTTTAAGTAAATCTGTTAATTTATTCGACACAGTAATACCTAAATATTTAATATTTCCTGATTGCATTTGTAAATTTAGGGAGTTTTCGAAACAGCAATTAATTGACAGTACCGTAGATTTAGACCAGTTTAACGAGTAATCTGATACTTTAGAGAAAGATTCTAGTATTCTAATTACTTGTAAAAGAGAATTATTTGAATGCTGGAGATAAAGTAATACATCATCCGCGTACAGACTAATCTTGTGCTCTATTTTCATGCATTTTATACCTTTTACAGCTTTTGTTTGTCTGATTGTTGCTGCTAGAGGTTCTATAAAGATGGCAAAAAGTGATGGAGAAAGAGGGCATCCTTGCCTGGTGCCCCTCTGTAGACAAAAACTGGAAGATATTTGATTATTTGTCCTGACACAGGCTGTTGGAGAATTGTATAGAATTTTTAACCAGTTTATGAATAAATCGCCAAAACCGAATTTATGAAGAGTAGCGAATAAAAATTTCCAATTTACTCTATCAAATGCTTTTTCTGCGTCTAAAGACAATATATTGGTTTTAATGTTTTTACTGTAGGAATAATCAATTAAATTAAGTAATCGGCGTGTATTTGTGGATGACTGCCTTCCTCTGATGAAACCAGTTTGATCTGGATGTATTATGAGAGGAGTTACTTTGTCTAATCTTTTTGCAAAAGCTTTACAGATTATCTTAATATCCACATTAATTAAGGATATGGGACGATAACTAGTGGGCAACACAGGATCTTTGTCTGGCTTGAGCAGAAGGCTGATGGTGGCAGAGTTCATATTAGCTGGAAATCTACCTTTTTCCTGTATTTCCTGCAACATTCTGTGGAACGTTGGGGCTAGAATATTCCAGAACTCTTTGTAAAACTCAGTGGGGAATCCATCTGGACCTGGAGCCTTTTTATTAGGCATGCTTTTAAGAGCTTCCTGGGTTTCAGCTGTTGTCAGCGGGGAATCCAGTGTCATTCTTTGGTTATCTGATAATTTAGGAAGTGTAATTTTATCCAGAAATTGCTTAATATCCTTCTCTGATGGATTTATCTGTGGTGTGTATAAAGATTTGTAGAAATCGCGGAAGGTATTATTTATACACCCTGGTTCACTTACTGTATTACCAGTTGAATCTGTAACTGCAAATATAGTAGTTTTCTCCTTATTTATTTTAAGCTGATTAGCTAGAAAGCTTCCTGACTTATTGCCATGTTCAAAATTTTCTATTCGGAGTCTTTGTATTAGAAATCTATTTTGCTTTTCAATATGGTGGTTTAGTTCTAATTTTACTTCACGGATTTTACCTAACTTTCCTTCTTCTTGAGAGGATTCTAGTAACTTAAGTTTTTCTTCTAATTCCTGAATCTTTTTGTTTTCTTTTTTCTTTTTATGTGATGAGAAAGAAATTATTTTACCTCTCATCACTGCTTTTCCAGCTTTCCACAATATCGATGCCGATGTACCTGGTTGATCATTGTATTCTAAGTATGAGGCCCACTGTTCTTTAATGAATTTTATAAATTCTTCATCTTTAAGCAGTGATGTATTAAATCTCCAGCTTTTGTTTTGTGGGGTTATTTTTTTATTAATTAAGGTGAGAGTAACAGGAGCGTGATCACTGATAGCAATAGGATGAATTACCGTCTCTGAAACAACCGACAGCAGTGAGCTACTTATTAGAAAGTAGTCCAGACGAGAGTACGAATGGTGAACATTTGAGAAAAAAGTGTATTCTTTACTATTAGGATGAAGAGAACGCCATGCATCGCAAAGACCAAAATCACTCATGTATTGTTTGACTACACTTACTGACTGCCAACTACGCTGAGTCCCTGTTTTATTCAACCTGTCTATATCGTTATTTAAACTAAAGTTGAAGTCACCTCCTATAATTAGTGAACAATCCCCGTGTTTTGAAAGTGCAAGGAAGAATTGGTGGAAAAAAGAGGGGTCATCAACATTTGGACCATATATACTGACAATACATAGCTTCTGGTTATGGATAGCTATTTTAATTATTATGTATCTACCTTCAGGATCTATAGTTTTATCTAATATTTTAAAACTAACGTTTTTGTGGATTAAGATTGCTACACCTCTCTGTCTAGAGTTATAGCAGGCCGCAAACACATTAGGGAACTCAGGTGAGTTAAGCTCACTTGCATTTGTAGCTGATTTGTGGGTTTCTTGCAATAATACAACATCTGCCTTTAATCTAGTAAGCTGGTTAATGATCTTCATTTTTTTCTCTCTGGTGCCAGCCCCATGCACATTCCATGTCACAAACTTTACATTCGCCATAGATGTGAGTGAGAAGTTAGAAGGTGCATGCCCACGAGAAAATAGTCATACATAGACCCAGGTAGCATCATATGATGTGCTTGTGATTGACTGATGATCAGGAAAGAAGCAGACAAATAAGATAGAAATACACAAAAAAATAAAAAAGTGCAAAGAGTAAGAGAGTGTGAAAAGGGATAAACCATAGCCCGTGCCTTCTGTACCCAACCGTGAACACTAACCATTCCAACGTGCTCTTGAGCTGTGCGTGTATTTAATTTATCACCGTGTACCGATCTGTGCGTCTTATTTATTTATTTATTTTATTTATTTATTTTAAATCATTGAAACATGCTTTAAGTCCACCTGTGGTGTAACTAATAAAGCCAAGGGGTGATCTTCTGATCCCTGAACAACTGTCCATTAATATAAAGTCTGTCAACCGATATGGTGGCTTTAACGCCGTCCATCATGTATTTCTTCCTGATTGGGAACAGCACTCGCCTGCGATCTAGGATTTCCTTAGGAAACTGATCATTAACACTAAAGTCTGTCCCTCTCAGTTCCCTGCCGCAGCTTCTAACAAATTCTTTTTGTTTATAATGCTCAAATTTAGCTATGATCGGGCGAGGACGGGTTTTGTCGGGTTTCTTACCTCCGAGCCGGTGGACTCGATGAAAGGTGATGTTTTTTACCTGATCCGCCGGGATTTTTAGCTTCTGCTGGAGAAAGTTTCGGACCGTTTCTTCTGCTATCTCTCTCTGCTGCTCCTGGATGCCTGCAAAGACGAGATTATCTCTCATACTTCGCGACTGTATGTCCAGAATGGATTCCTTCATTTTCTTATTTTCGCCGGAAAGCTGGATAAACCCTTCGGTCAACTCCGTAACCTTCTCCCTCAGCGCGTCGTTCTCCGCGGCCATAGCTGTTAGCTGGGCTTGGCTAAACTCCACCGACTCCCTTAGAGACTGAAACTCCTTGTGTAGAACCTCTACCAAGGCGAGACGCGCGTCAAGGCTGGTAAGCTTCTTGTCGATGGATTCCAAGATGTCGCTGAAGTTCCTGTCTGGAGATAAAGTGGATGAAGAAGACGCACTGGTGGAATTAGAACGAGTGCGCTTAAGTGACGGTGTGCTAGCAGCCGTAGGCTTCTGGGCCTTCCCCATCACGATGCTATCAAAACACTCGTCCAGGTAGCACTCCAGGCTCGTCACGGTCTCTTCGTCCAGTTTGTTCCCTCGTAGAAAATAAGACAGTTGTAAATGTTTGGGCTTTAACTTTGTATTATTTTCAGTTATTGGTTCGTTCCTACCTTAGCTTGTTTGATTTGAATTACATGAACGCCTCCATTTTACTTACGCACAGCTCTCGCGAGATCTCAGCCGCTCATCTCAGCCGCTGCTTTATTCAGGCTTTATTTTGAAAAGCCTGGATTTAATAGCTGCCCTTATCAGTTTATCCAAATTAAGAGAGCAGTTGAAAGAGACACATTAACAGCAAAGTGACCATGAGGAGCCAAGGGATGAAAAAAATCAACTGAACTGGGAGTGTGAATTAGATTTTCCAACACAAATTACCTTTGTTGTGTGTTTTGTAAAGGTTAAAAAAGTTTAATGTTATCCAGGTTTTATTCTCAGCAAGACAGTCCAGTAGTGGATTACTGTTGTTCAATTTAACTGGCTTATAGGCTTGAGTGTCACAAGCACAGCAACGTAAAATGTTAGGCCCCAGAGGCAGTGTTTAAAAAAACATAAACAGCGATTGAACTTATGTAGACCTCATAGGTACCCCAAAACGAAGAGGTGCTGGCAAAAAGATGCAACTGTTTTAGAAGCAGACGTTCCTTTCTTAAAGCAGTACCAAGTAACATTTTTACCTTAATATATCCTCCAAGTCACAGTGACGTTAATCCAAGTGTTTATGAGAAGACTCAGAGAGCTGTCATCTACCCATACAGTATCTGGCTGGAAAACCACACTTGCAACTTCCTATGCCATCACTTGGTGGGAATCTCCCGGCTTTGTTCTCATTCTCTCGATATGAAGAACAGCTTTACGTCACGCTGTGACAAAGTGGTTCAGTTTGTGTTCACCACTTGTCCCTTATTCTTATTTCGGATTCATTTACTTTCTGTAGCTGGTCATAATGCTTAAACATTAGTTTGCAACTTTGCTTCACTTACTATCCCGGGTTTGTTTGTGTTAGCATTATGTTGCAGTTTCCATCTATTTATATGTTTAGGTTAAAGCTACTACTTCTGGATTATTGGTTTAACTTGATTATTTGGTTTGAAAGTATATTCATGGTATTTGTTTTCCTTTTTACTCACCATTGTTTGTCCCTTGTAGATCTGCAGCCGGTCAGGAGTATGGGAGGGGTTCGGCCCAGTATTTCCTGCTTAAGTGTCGGGATGATGTCATTGATTGCCTTGCTGGGTTCTACCAATTATAAGGTTTTCTTTTAAGTATTGCTTTGTTTGTTTTTCTTTACAGTAACTTTTGAGTTATCTTGTATTACATGGTTTATTTTGCACACCATTTCATTATGTAGATGAGTTTGTAAATTAGAATAATAATTTTATTCTTGTTTTTCTGTTTAGCTTTTGTTTGTTTTTTGTCCCCTGTTTAATTGTGGCTTGGTCCACTCAAGTGCAGGTGTGTTACCACTTGGCTATAAAAACATTGAGTGCTTGGAAGTTCGGGAGGGCAAAAGCATAATACCGGTAAATGTGGTTATTGTGGAAAATATGAAACAGTAGAACATGTTATATTAGAATGCAATAAATATGAAAGAGAGAGAAGATATATGAGGAAAGAGTTTAAACGTATTAAGGAAAAGATTAATTTGTTAGATATTTTGAGGAAGAATTTGGGGAGTAAACATATACAAATAGTTATTCAATATTTAAAGAAAACTAAATTATATCATAGAATATGATTATAGAAGGAGTGAATTATATAAATGAGTAGAATATTAAGGTACATATAGCTAGATAGATTGATATATATATAGGTATATATAGATAAATAAACCATTAAGAGCCACACTCCATACCAGTAAGTGGCGGTAATGCTACTTAAAGTTTGTTGCCAACCGCCATAAAACTCCACAAGAAGAAGAAGCTCGGGAGGGGTCGGCCGGTTTTTGTCAGAGGAGAGAGCCACGTATGATTGCGGTAGCGCGAAGACAGAAAAGTTTGGAACTGAACTTTTGATGATAAATGCGACTCAAATTAGAACATGGCAACAATGGACGTAGAAAGAAGTGACTGGAATAGTGTGGATTGTAGTGACGAGGAAGGGATGGGTGGTCAAAATGAAGAAAAAGGGTGGGGAAGGGTGGTAAGAAGCAGCGAGCCGCTGAAAGAGGAAAAAACGAAGTGAGGAAAGTACAGAAGACACTGATAGTGAAGGCATTCAGGAAAGAGTAGAAGAATTAAAAAATCCAACTATGAATATTATAGTAAGATTTGAGGAAGGAGAAGGGGTCAAGAAGATTGATCCATTTAAGTTAACAAAAGCACTTAAAGCGCATGTTGGAGAAATTAAATATGCCAAAATACTGAGAGACGGAATTCTTCTGATTGGATGTAATTCGGAAGTTCAGGTGAAAAAGGCAAATAAACTTGGGTGGTTGTGTAAAGTCAAAGTTAGAACAGTTGTTAGAGTGGGTGAAAAAAAAAATAATGGAAGTAAAGGAATTATCACAGGAGTGCCTTTAAATGTAAATATGAAAGATTTAGTTGGGAATCTAAAAGAAAGAAATAGGGAAGTAAAAGGAGCACGAAGGATGACAAAGGGTCCAGAGAAAGTTGAAACAGAAACTGTCTTGGTAGAGTTTGAAACAAAAGAAGTACCAAAGGAGGTTTTCTTTGGTTTGATAAGATTTAGTGTCAAGAAAGCAAGAAGATATGGAAAATTAGGTGGGATAATGAAATAAATGGAAGGCAGTTGTATAGGAAAACAGTTGATGTAACAAGGATTAGAGGTATAAAGAGGAGGGAGGAGATAATCATAAATAGAATAAGAACCGGTCACAGTTTTTTAAATGGCACTCTTCTTAAGATGGGGAAACATCTTACTGGTTTTTGTAGTTGGTGTGGAAATGTAGAAACAATGGAACACGTTTTTTATTAGTTGCAGAAAATATATACAGTAAATCCAAGAACATTATTAAAAACAGAATTAGGTGTTAATGGGGAATTGAAATTTGAGAATGTGGTTGAAAAGTTAAATAGTATTGAGGGGAAGAAGAAGATTTTTCGTTTTTTTTTTTTAATTCTTGGATCATGATGAGGTTTGAAGGATATATATTAGGATCCAATAGATGGCAGTAATGCAACAACAACGGATGCAAGCTAAAAACCTAAAGAAGAAGAAGAAGAAGCTCGGGAGGAGTGGTCAGAGTTAAAAGTAACAAATAAGTCATCCAAAGAATCTGTAACCAGTGACTGAGGCTGTTTTTTTTTTTTTTTTTGTTCACCTTGCTGACCCTTGACCTCACTACCTTACACACGCTACTCACAGGTGATCATAAAACTCTTTTACACACAAGTTTAAGTTCATGAGATGATTGACCCCTCAATCATAAACACTTAGATCAGGGGTCACTAATTAAAAATCAGCGGGGTCCGAATAAAGAAAATCAACAACCAGTAAAGGTCCGGACACATTTTTTATTACAATCCGTTACTTTAAACAGTATTTAACACTGAAATAAAATGTTTATGCATCCACCTTATACATTGACTTTTTAAACAAAAAAATAACATAAAATTAGAACGTTTTTCTATTTTAAAATCCAAAGTGCTTTTTGAAATAGAGAACCACAATCTTTCACAGTTTGGTATATAGACAATTTCTTGAGTTTCACATCTTTTATAAAACAACTGAACTTTTTTTAATTTCATTTTTATGGCTTAATGATAGAAGTGAGCTTTAGGCTGCCCTGCAAGGATTTTAAACCTGGGTTTGATTGGCAACAAAGCCAACCTCAAGCACATATCAAGGTGCTCATTCGTTCTGCGCCTTTAAATCAGCTATATTCTCCGTATGTATGAGCAAGTGGATATGTTTGGGAACATTCCGGAGGGCTTTGCCGTATTAACAAGAGAAGCGGCGCAAGTGAAGTTAGCACAGGGGTTGAAGCAAAAATAATGTTTGACTGAAAACATTTTCTCGCAAGCCCATATATTCCCGGGCCGTGGACATCATGCCGCATTAGTTGGCTCACTTGCTTAGTGTGCAAAGTCAACTAAATCTGATACTTTTAAAATATCCATTGAAAATTTCTGTATCTCTGCCAGCTTTCAGCTTTAAAGCCTTTGCGTCATCCTGGAAAGCCTCTCCATCACTTTCCACATCCACATCATCATCTGGGTTACTTTCATCTCTGCAGCATCAAGTTCTTCCTTCACACTGTTGACAAACTGGTCCACAGTCCACTTTATAATCCCAGCTCCCTGTCCTCCAGAAACCCTCCATAAACTCCAGCTAGTACAAAGACAGCCGCTTCATCATTACATCATCTACTTCACACCTGTACATCAACTCCACTGGCTCCCTGTCACATTCAATATAAACCAATTTTATGATCATACAAGGCCAACCACAGCCTTGGACAATGCAGGACACATCACCAACACTATCATGACATAATACATTTTAATAAGACACAGATTGCACATGACAATAATCAATCTCTGCTTTGCCCGTTATTGTTCACCAATTAATCATTACAGTTTATAAAAAGGCATGATTTAACTTTTTTGAAGTTTAATAAAATGGTTATATTTTAGCCAGTGACTGGAGACCTGTCCAGGATGAACCCTGTGTCCGCGCTCCACATTAACTTCATAAAAAAACTCTCTGAAAATCGCCTTTCTCTGGCCTCACCCAGTTAGAACCCGTTCTCCAGTCCATGTTGTAGCTGCAGTTTATTTGTTTTATCTTTTTGATGTAGTTTTCTTAACAATCTGTAAGCATCAAAATCCTTGTCATTTTATTTAGTGTCCTGGAGCGCAGCTGCTCATCAGGTGAACACTGCTGCATACCGACAGCAGATACAGCTCTGCCTTCTTTGCTTCAGAACAGCGCAGGTTTTTTTTTTTTTTTTTTTTTTTTACTTTTTCCGAATCGGACCCAGTCAAATGAGGCACATTGTTTCACATTCCGACTCTTGTTCTTCAAGGGTCATGCTAAATTAGCCTGAGCTAGCGCGTTACTCTTCTTTGTGTTTAAATAAAACATAATAGCGAATCACGAGGAGATCCCTGGTTGGTCGCCGCGTTTATCAGCGAGGGAATAAACGCTGACAGACGACATGGCCACAGGTGGAAATAATTCATTAATTAACTGCCGGAGCAGATTGACGCTTACCGAGGGAAGTTGTTGTCAGCTGCTGAACTTTCTGACCTGCTGGTTCGCATAAATCCATAGAAACCTTTGACCACCGCTACTTTCATTCATACCATCCGTGGCCAGTTTAAAATGCTCTCCCAAAGGTTAAAATGATGAACACCGATAAACCTCAGACTGGCAGTGTCCGCTTTGGAAAGACCCGCCCTGCTCTCATTCTGATTGGCTAATGTCCCGGCTCTGCCAGGTTTGATTGGTTGAGAGCAGCTTGTGTTTAAAACCTTGAATAAAAAGTCTAGACGGAACTTTTTGCGCTCAATTTCCAAATGATGGAAATCCGTCACAGCGACGGAGAACTTTAACCCCTGAGTTAGACACTGTCGTTGGACAACATGCAGTAATATATAAATGTTTTAAATGAGGTTGGGTCCGGATTAGGTAGCAGCTGGGTCAGGATCCGGACCGTGGTCCGCTAATCCGTGACCTCTGACTTAGATGATCACCACCAAAGGGACTTGGAATATGATATATAAAAGGTAAAAATATTACTATGTGCTGCTTTAAAGAGGTAGGACTTGACCAGGACAGAGCGGTTCCTTTAATATCAGAACACTCTAATTTGAAAAAAATATGGTATCAAAGTTTGCAAATTAATCTAAAAGTACTAAAACTTCAAAAATCTCTGAGTCAGTTAAATGTGTAAGGTGTAATGCTCTGGGAACCCGATATTCTAGCCAGACAGAGTTTCATTTCAAAAGGTTTATTGAAAAAAATGGAGAATAGTGGCCGATGAGGCAAGCAGGCAGGAATGGGCTGGAGACCAGAAGATGCAGGTGGTGTAGTAGGTAAAACCAGACTAGAACAGGAACTGCAGGCAATATCAGACGTGACCAGAATTTGTAGACAGAATCTGACTTAAAGCCACCAACAAGTTTCCAGCGTGACCAGAGTGACACACAGAATCCAGTAGTGATGGGTCCGGCAACACCGATGCGTGGGCGCATGCGTCGAGCTCATAGAGCAAAACCTGTATCGATGCGCGTATCGCTATGGGAAAGTCACGTGACCGATACAGGAACTGTTTCGAACTGACTCTGACGCGCCAAACTGTGTTTATAAGCAGTGTTCCCTGCATTCGCGCACAGCATCTGGATTCAGCGCGCACAGAAAAGCTATACTGCGCAGTAAATAAAATCCAAGCTGAACTGTAAACAAAATAATAATAAACCAAGTTATTTTTTTACCAATTTGCAACTCTGGTGAGATGGTGTACCACGGCTCTGCTCTGTGAGCGCCAGGTGCTGATCGGAGCGCACCGCTGATTGATGGGTTGGGCAGACGCCTTTATGGTTAGGCAGGTTGCGCTGGGCGTCTTTGTTCTGAGCCTCGTTTCAGAAAAAACGGCTGATCTACCCTGAGTAGAAAGCTGCTACTCTGAGTAGTTCTACCTCACTCTGTCATACTCAGCGTTTTTGGTTTCAGAACAGATGATATGAGTCAGGTAACTAAACACAGCGTCCGATCAACCATGAGTTGAACGTGAGCACGAGCATGAAAAAAAGCCCGATCAATGGAACGCAAATAACGTGATTCACCATGGCAACGACAGGAAATAAGCTTGGAAGTGCACATGTCCTGCGAGTAGAATTAGAAATCTTTAAAGAAGGCATATGGACAATATTAAACCACAAGAAACAATGCCGTTGCTGCTGTAAACCGCAAGAGAGAATTGTTGAAAAAGTCAATGCATGCGCGATATGAAAGTCATGTGATGGGGAATTAAAGCTGTTTTCTCACACTTCACTCGTTCAACACAAAAGTGGGAGTATGTGGGGTGGGGGGTGCAATGATTACTAAAAGCAATGAAAGGACATGGCAGCAAATCATGATGAAGTACTGTACAGTTTAACCAGGTACGGTTAAGTTAGAAGTTTTCTTATGTTTAACGGTACTCAACTAAAGCATTGATTGGCTATATTCAACATATGCAATTAATGATGGGATGGTGTGTGTTATTGAAATAACTGATATGTTCATCTTTTTGCCATTGTTCACCAATCCTAAAAATGAGAGAGACAATGAGTTGACACTGATTGTCTTGTAGGTGTTTAATTTGTGCCAACCTCACTTTATATTAACCACATAGGCTATATGGAATGGAAAATTAGAGCTGGAAGTGCCAAAATTTGATACAGAATAAATTATTGCTTTCATTATGCATAGTTATTGTATTAATCTTGTGGGTCTCTGACTATGGAACACCTTTAAACTAACATTTCTGACAGCGTGACAAAAAGTTGCCTCTGAAATATTTTCTGTATCTCCTACTTTATTAAAAAGCTGCCGTTGGCATAAGAATATAGAGCAGCACAAAGACATTGTTCAGAACTGAGAGCGTTCCCTCGTGTTAGAAAAGCGATGTGCGGCTGAGAATATTGACATAAATCATCTGACGACCCCAAAGCGCTTTACACTGCTCAGTCATTCCCCCATTCATGCACACATTCCCACCCTGACGGTGGTGAGCTATGTTAGTAGCCACAGCTGCCCTGGAGTGGACTGACAGAAGGGAGGCTGCAAATTACCACATTGTGGTGCTAAATCTCTCGACAGAAAATGTAAATAATTTAATGGCAATAAATTTGGAACTCTGAAAGATGTGTACATCTTTCAGTTCTTCCTTAGCAGGACCTCTACTCTAAAATAAAAATATGCTATAGTAATAGTAATAATAATAGTAATATCATCTTTATTGTCATTGAAACATACATTGAAACATACATTACAACGAAATTTGTTCTCTGATTTTAACCCATCACCCTTGGGGAGCAGTCGGCTGCCATGTGTGGCACCCGGGGAGCAATCAGGGGTTAAGGGTCTTGCTCAGGGACCCAGAGTGCAGGCGCTGGGGATTGAACCGGGTACTTGCATCCTTCTCTGAGTGCAAGCGCGCTGCTCTAACCACTAGGCCAACACTCCCCGACTGTATATACAGCTATACAGCTCTTTAAAAAAGTTCTAGTTTTTTGTCTTTTTCATGCAATCGGTTTAAAATCAGTTGAATCTAAACTAAGTAATCTAAAAGAAATTATTGATGTAACTTGATTCTTTTAGTAAACCATGTAGCTTGTTATAATCTCAAGTTTTGGACCGGTGTAATGTAGCCTCAGTGTGCACGTGCGATGTTGCACACAGAGGTCAATTGAACGCTCAGGGAGTTTGTGGGTTTGCTCAGACACGTGAAAAATTTGGGGGAACATTGTTTATAAGGAAGGGTATCTGTAAACGGGATGCATCTTCCAAAATAATCTTTGATCTAGGTGTAAATTTCCTGCTGCGCTTCCGGGCAGCGGCTAGGCGTACAGCTCCCTACAACTTTGCGGATATTTTCATAAAAAATGCCGCCACACTCGCTGGAAACCACTCACCTACCCAGCCGATCAATGCTTGACCGCCAGCGCCTGCTGGACTTACGGTCACGCAGTGTTTTTGGACTTGTAACCACTACTATGCTCGACTGTTTACGCGGCTTCGGGGTACTACGGGTACCGGGCCTGTGAGGTGGCAGACTCGACGAGCAGCTCACGCCAGTGTAGAGTGAAGTGGAAGCGGTGTAGCCGGCCGAAGAAACGCGGCTTCCGCGGAGGCTTAGCAGCTAAACTAAAGGCTAACCCATTCAGATCGCCGCTCCCAACCATCTTGCTCTCCAACGTCCGCTCACTGGACAACAAAATAGACCATTTACAACTCGAGCTCTCTGCAAAGAGGGAGTTCAGAGACTGCTGCGCTCTCATCCTGACGGAGACATGGCTTACCTCATCAATCCCGGACCACGGCGTTAGCCTGGAGGGGCTAGCTACTTTCCGCGCCGACAGAAATAAACAACTCAGCCGTAAGACCCGAGGAGGCGGACTCTGCGTTTACATCAATAACAACTGGTGTAAAAATGCTAGAATAGTCACAAGTTTTTGCTCTCCGGACATGGAGCTCATGATTATTAGCTGCAGACCTTTTTATCTGCCTAGAGAGTTTACTGTTATCATCACAGTGGTTTACGTGCCCCCCAGCGCAAACACAAGAGGCTATGAGTGTTCTGTATCAGACTATCTCTGAGCTGCAATCTGCACACACAGAGGGGGTTTTCATCATTGCTGGGGATTTTAACCAGGCAAATATGAAAACTGTTCTCCCTCATTTCTACCAACATGTGGATTTTGCAACTTGGGGAGAGAACACTCTAGACCTGGTTTACACAAACATAAAAGGCACATTCAGAGCAGCCCCCCACCCCCACCTCGGCTCTTTAGATCATCTTTCTGTGATGCTATTCCCTGCATACAGGCCCCTGCTGATCAGAGCTAAACCTACAGCGAGGCAAGTGAGGGTGTGGACTGAGGGAGCAATGGAGGCACTCCAGGACTGTTTTGAATGCTCTGACTGGAACAAATTCAAAGCTGCAGCAACTTATGAGGACAAGATCGACATTGATGAGTACGCCATGACTGTGTCAGCCTACATCAACAAATGCATTGAGGACGTCAGCACCACCAAGACCATCATCACCTGAGCCGGCCATCATCACCCGAGCCAACCAACGACCCTGGATTACTGTGGAGGTCCGTCAAGCGCTAAAAGCAAGGAACTCAGCCTTCAAGTCTGGTGACAAGGAGGCACTGAGGACAGTGAGAGCCAACTTGAACCGTGCCATCAGGCTAGCGAAGCGAAAACACAGTCAGGGGGGGAGGGGAGGGGGTTTATTAGGTATTTAGGGGGTGAGGGGGGTTCTGGTTGGGTGGCCCGTACGGGTCGTGTTGGCCCCCCCTCTCTGGGGGGCCTGGTCCGGGGGGCGTCTAGTCCGGGGGGCGGGGCTGGGGTTGGGCCCCGCCCCCAGACTTTTTTTTTTTTCCAGGTATGGGTCCGGTCCGCTCCCTCTCCCAAGAACATCTCAAGTCTCCGCTAGGTGCGGAGCCCATTCCCCCCACATCCTGCCCCCCTCCGCTGCGCTGGCAGGCGTCTTGGCCCTCTCGCGCATTGACGGTCCTCGGGTTTGGGGCGGGTTCCCGGGTGGGTGTCGGCCCATTCCCGGTGGCTGCTTCGCGGGGCCTGGCCCCCCGGGGGGCGGGGCGCCCCTGGGGCCTCTGGCCCTCAGGGGCCATGGCCGGGTCCACTTCAGCGCGGCTGGCTGCCGGCGGAGCCCACGGGCTCGTCTCCGCGGCTCTTGGGGGCGTCGGCATTGCGGTGGCTGGGGGATTTCCTCGGGGTCGTCTCTCCTCTTTCCACGGGGGGGGGTTGCAGATTTCCTGTGCTGGCCCCTCTTGGGCGCCCTGCTTTGGGGGCCCCTTTGGGAGTCCGGGGTTATGGGTTCCCTGACCCCTGCCTCTGTGCTCGGGGAAGGCAGGGCCTTTGGTTCTCCACAACCACTATCGAGCTATTTCCTTCTGGATAATTTTCACCTAAACTAGTGCACTCTCACAAACTCCCACAGGTGCAGGGTCCCAGGTATTAAGTGTTCACTTATATAAAGAAAGCCTGTAATTTATTTATTTATTTATTTTCTTTCACGATTTTTTCAGGTATCACTTTACACATGTCAGCTTAAATAATAATACATATGATTTAGCAATGGCATCAAGGTGTTACTCGATTGTATCTGTTGCTTTATGTCTGTTGGTTGTGCTGTTCTTTTTGCGTCTCTCTTTCCAGGTGATGGAGCAGACGGAGGACGTTTTATCATTCTCTCCCTTTTATCTCTTCTTTCTTTCACCTCTTCTCTTTCTTTTTTTATCTTCTTGTTCTTCCTTTACTCTCCTACTTTCCCATTGTAGTGTCCATATAATTTGAAATTCTCCCAATAGGAATCACAATAAAGCTATTTACATGCATAAATCAAGCGGAGCACTATGGCGAAAGCTGTTTGCTCCACTTGTGAAAGCAAAATCTGTCGAGCTCTATTTGGCATTGAGACATCAATTCCTATTGCCACATTGCTAGACAGGACACTGGAAAAAAAAAAAGTCAGAAAATCCAGGAGCTTTTCCATGATGCAACACCAGAAGCATGTGGAAAGGCATGTGGGCAATAACAGAATACAACACGCCAGACAGAACACCTCTGATGTCATCACCCTAAGCACGGGCTCCCCTCAGGGCTGCGTCCTGAGCCCCCCGCTGTTCACCCTGATGACTCATGACTGCGTCCCCAGGTTCACTACCAATCTGTCAGGTCTAAGCACCTAGAACATCATATAAACAGGGAAAGAAAGGCACAAAGACAATTAGTTTGGTTTCATTCTCGAGGAGAGTAGGAAGAGACCGCACAGTTACAATCTCCAACCTACTCTGCCGGTCTCAACGTTCTCCTCGATTTTATTAAGAAAGGGGTGTGTCCCTAGTTACAATGACTGAGGCTGTACTGAGGGGTGGGGGGAACAGATAGTTTACAGCCCCAGTTGTCAACAAAGATACACAGCTGAGTAATCACGTTCAGTCAGCACATAATCTTGTAGCTGAGTCTTCTTGTTTCAGGAAGGGAAGAAACAGAGTCTCTTATGTTTCTTCACAGGGGACATGATTAAGCTATCATGTGAGTAATATGATTATATCAGAAGCTTACATTACTACATCATAACAAGATAAATCGGTTAATGAAATATAAACATTAATCTCAACACAATCACATTGTGAAGTTTGCAGACAACACAACGGTGGTGGGCCTGATCAGAGACGACAACGATCAGGACTACAGAGAGGAGGTTGAGCAGCTGGTGGGCTGGTGCAGAGACATCAGCCTGATCCTGAATGTGGAGAAGACGAAGGAGATCATCGTCGACTTCAGGAAGAACCAGCCTCACCACGGTCCACTGCTCATCAACAGCTCAGTGGAGGTTGTCAGCAGCACCAAATTCCTGGGGGTGCACATCACGGACAACCTCACCTGGTCTGTGAACACCACGTCACTGGTGAAGAGGGCACAGAAGCGACTCTACTTCCTGCGGAGGATGAGGAGAGCCCACCTGCCCCCGCCCATCCTCACGACAGAAGCACCATAGAGAGCATTCTGACCAGCTGTCTCTCTGTGTGGTGTGGAGGCTGCAGTACCTCTGACTGGAAGAACGTGAGGAGAGTGGTGAGGACAGCAGAAGGGATCATCAGGGCTCCTCTTCCCCCCATTAAGGACATTTCATCTCAGTGCTGTGTGTCCCGAGCCCGTAACATCATAAAAGACCCCTCACAACTCCCACCATGGACTGTTCTCCCTGCTGCCCTCTGGGAAGAGGTTCCGCAGCATCCGCTGCAGGTCCACCAGGTTCTGCAAAAGCTTTTTCCCTGTTGCCATCAGACTGTTGAACTGCTGAAGCTATAAACTGGACTCTGTACCACATTCGCATATTTGCACATTTGCATCATTGCATCCTTATCTAGCATTACAAATGCTGCCGAACTCTCAGTTTCTAAAATGCATTCTTGCACAAATGCCCTTTGCACAATCATTTCTGCACATACAAATGGTTTCTAAAAATACGGGACCTGTACACTGTGATCGCACACTGTCTCTTTCTCCTGCATTGTTTACATTTCAATTGTATTACTGTTAAATCACTGCTGCACCTTATCCTGTAATTTACTGTAATTTTCAAGCTGTATGCAAACGAGATTTCGTTCTGTACGCACTCTGTGCATACAAAATGACAAATAAAGTTGTCTAAGTCTAAGTGTGTTACAGCCCCTGGCCTATTGAGACTGTGCAGGCTTGTGTTAGTTATGCAGGTCCAGCTGTGACAGAACACCTTCCTGATTGGCTGCCTGAAGGCTGCGGAGGAGCAGCGACCTCATTGGACCAGCAGAGGATTGTCAAGCCAATCAGATGTTGATGAGGCCCACCTGCACCATATAAAAGACTCCTGAACCACTGAGCTGTATTATACACTGGAGTGCTGGCCGCCATCTTGCTACTCCCTACTCTCACAGGCCGTTTCTCAATTCACGAGAACGCGACTGAACCAGTTGTGCTTGCATCTACTGAGAACACAGGAAGATCGGACTTGACAAGAACGCGAGCACGCAGCACGTATGGTGTATTGGAACAGAAGCGTACTTGTGACGTCATGAGACGCACAGTTCTTTAGCATTTCTTTAACATTCAAAACTATTTATATACTACACCACAATAAATCTTATTGAAAATTTTTTTAAAACAACATTTTTAATTTCTAAAAAGCTTAAAAATTATCTTGCCGCGGTGCATTCTGGGCAAGCGGTCAGTCTGAAGAACGCACAAGTCTGCTCTGATGCATGCTCGATAAAGAGGGCGGGCGAGAACAACATCCGGGGAATTCGGCGCATTCTCGATTTGGCGTTCTCGGTATTGGAACAGTGCTCGGGCTGAGGCTGATGACGTGTCACGAGCACACGAGCACACAAGAACGCTCAAGAACGCATATTGAGAAACGGCCACAGAATCCCATAGGATTTGGTTGCAACAACAAGCAGTTTTCTGGCTGTGTGAAAACGTTTCACAGGTAATTCTACAGTCAGTGGATGTACTAACACTATCAACTACTAGGAAATTATGTGCGGAAATATTTTACATGTTATTCATATTAAATATATATATATATATATATATATATATATATATATATATGTATGTGTATATGTATATATGTATGTGTATATGTATATATGTATATATATATATATATATATGTATGTGTATATGTATATATACCAGTATGTAAATATGTTTTTGTATATTGTTATTTATATATTTATAAATGTTATATATTTAAATAAATAAAATGCAAAATATTTCAGCACATGACTTTCTCAGTACTTGATAGTTTTAGAACATAACATAAAAGTATATGGCATTTGACATTTTAAAAGTTTTAAGCCCCTCCTGAACATGAGAAAATCCTTGTTATTCGATGCTGTAGCGCACATATTCCCTAGTTACTGGGGGAAAATAGGGAGTACCAATATGGTGGATGGTGGCTTCAAAGCGACTCGTTCTAACAGCGGGCTATTAGCACTCCAGTGTATAATATAGCTCAGTGTCCTGAACTCATTCCTTCAGTGGGGGACAGCTAGTAGAAATTGGTTTTGTTAAGCTGTTTCTCCCACCTTTGGTGCTTACAACTGCTTCGGGCAATTTGAACCAGTTGTGCTTGCTTGTTTTGTTAAGTAGTTGAATCTGCTTTTAGATTGATTTTGTACAAGCTAGAAGCTCGTGTTTGGGAAGCTTGGTGCTCCCTTTGCATGTGTTTTTTTTCCCCCTTTTTCCTTTTGAGTTGTTTTCAGTTTACCTTAGACTGACCCGTTTGAACATTTTGTAATTTAATTTGCACTTAGCATTCTTGAAATTGTTAGTCCCTTATTTTTTTTAATTAGGTTATATTGTATTGTGTTTTGCGTTTGTGAAACCATCTTTTTGTAATAAATCATTTTAAATTCCACTTATGTTCTCTGGACACATTTTTATGTTACCGCCCCTGAACCCCTAGACCTTGGGGATGTAACAAGCGGTTCATCAAATTCATCAAGAATTATGGAATTTCCTCAAGCCAAAAGAGGTTTCTGCAGTGTGGGACCATTTTGATCTCATATCGAAAATAAGGTATCTGTTTTAATTTCCCTTTTCATCCTGTTACTCTCAGAGTTTCCACTTGATCTATCTGAATTGAAATAAATTTCAAAGTGACGCTTTTTTACTGTTCCTATTTTCTGCAGGTTAAATGTCGCATTTGTTCAACAGACCACTTCCTATTTAAACAAAAGCACCTCCTCAATTTAAATCACTCGGGTTCCACAGTTCCTCCATGTGCAATGAGGCCATCAGCAGACTGCGGTCAGAATGTGCATCTGTAATCGGAAGCACAAATGAGCCCCAGCCAGGACCATCTTCACAAAAGCTGTGTGCCCCTACTTCAGGCATGTTATTGAACAGTTTGTTGTTTGTAAATCATGTACTTCTTTTTACATAACATTTGGCAACATCTTGACATCGAAGTGGGCAGGCAGACCCAAAGTGCCACAGCTGATGCCATCCAGGAGGTGCACAGATACTTGGCAGAGGGTCCCAGGATCCTATGATATACTGGAAAAACCAAAAGACAGTCCGTACAAACCTCTTCCGCCTTTCATTACAATTTATCTGCACTCCAGAATCATCTGTGCCGTGTGAGCGGGTGTTTTCTACAGCTGGAGAAGTGATATCAAAAAAGTGTAACAGACTCAATATCAAAACGTTGAAACAACTTTTTTTTTTTTTTTAATAAAAACTTTGTAAAAAAAAAATGCCAGTCCACAAGCATCCTCATTCACAACATGTTTACTATAAGGTTATTACGTTATGATACATTATTTGACTGTATCTAAAAAAAAGATCAAAGATTTTTAATTCAAATAAAAATATAAAATAATACAATGCAACATACAATGACTTAAATTGTATTATTGTGTATACTAGGTCATCAAATCAGTGTCAGTTAACTCTGTCAACTAGGTTGCCTGTAGGGATTTTTAAGGTCCAGCAGGTGTCAGTATTCAGTGACACAGTATTGGCACAGTATCAATACAGTTTGGCAACGTGTCGAAACGCTTCAAGACGCCTCACAGGGGCGATTCTAGGATCTGACCTTTAGGGGTGCTCAGCCCCCAGTGTTGACTGTGATTCCTGGCATGAACAACAGGCTTTCTGTTTTTAGTCCAGATGTAAGATTCTTAGAGTTGACTCATTTTTTAGCTAAAGCTGGTCAAACAAGCTGTATGTATATATATATGCCATTAGCTATGCAATCTCATATAAGACATAAGCCTGCCAAATATTATGGCGGTCTCATGACCAGTCCATGTCTTCTGTCAAGCAAATTGCTAACACATTTCCTTTATGAATTTGCATACTGAACTTTGTTTTTTTTTCAAAACTGAGATTAAGAGAAATAGTTTCCTTTTTAGGAAAAAAAACATACAGTTAAGATTTAACTTTTCCGACAGGCATTCTGAATCCACGACTGCATCTACTGAGCTCATGTTTAGAAACTATTCATTAGAACAGCTGAAGCGCTTCGGACACAGATGCCACATGTGCAGAAAAGAATATAGCTGCAGATGTAAAATGTTCGAATAGAAATAAATCCAAATAGCAAGAATAGCTGCGCTCTGCTTTTTTTAGCAACTAAAAATATCTGTGGTCCCATCATGGTCTGATTGTGAAACAAAGATGCAAGGGCGTAGGTTTGATTTGAACTTTGGTAGGGACACCTACACACAAACCTTCCCTGGTCTGACGTCATTGGTCCTACGCAATATGCATGCTCCTATTTTTTGATGCTTGACTTGAGCGTCAGGGCGCGTTTTGTCTGTCTAAAGAGAAAAGTACCATTTCTTGCTACATTTATACAAAGTTTACAACCACGACACACACTAGATGCTGTTTGTTAACGTTTAAAGCATCACAGGATCTGGTGACTGTCGAATTGGGACTTTTTTTCCATTTGAACTAACAGCAACAGAGACAAATGGTAAATATGTGCCTATTAAACCAAATATAGTCACAATATGTCTGTTGTCTATCCTGTATTTTCTTTTGAAGATATAAAAATGCGCAGAGATAAACCCCACCCTTATTTTTTTATCTAAGATACTCTGTCTGCATCATAAAACACACCAAAATTATACATTCAAGGGACTGCAAATAAATGTATTGTATTTACTCTGCACTGGAAGTAGAAGTGTCACTGACACTGACAGCATTTCAAATATTAAATTCAAACAACAAATGTACATCTGGGCTGTGGTTACTCTCTTTAGCCCATTTCATGTAATTTATCTTAACATTCCAAACACATTTCTTACATTATATATCTGAAGTGTAGATAACAGCTCCTCCTTACCTACATCCTCTCAGGCAACTAATTATTTCCCTAACAATAGTGAGTTGTCAATGTTTAAATGTGCAGTAAATCTTAATACATAAGGAGCATGGAGGACCCAATACTGTACTTTGAGTAAGATGGGTGACACCAAGACTGAATTGTTACATGAGTGGTTGTCCTTTTCATCATTGAAATGAGAACAAATTAATATACTATTGGTATATACTAGTACAACTATTAAAGAACAGCAGATTAAACTTTAAGATATGTAAAGGCCTATTTTAAATTAATTTTGCGACCACATCGAGATTAAATAATTTCTTACTTTTTGGTGTACCAAATTACCCTTGTAATGATGAAACATGTTGTGGGCTAAGCCCCTGATGATGAGAATGTCTAGCTCCACCCCTGGTTTGTACTAATTTACTAATGGACTGTGTGGAAATCTATGTACAATAAAACCAATGTAAATAGTGGTCCTCTGTTTTATTTGTCTTTATCCTAATTCTAGAAGTAGAAATAGTCAAATAGCACTATTATTTTGTGGAATCCTAATCATGCTATTATAACTAAGCAAAAGTCTAAACAAAAAATAGTGGTTTAGGCGGCATCTAGTGTTCTTATACTGTATATTATGTAAAAGAAATTACACCTGCTATTTATGCCTGAACTGCCTCAAATGGTTGACAGTAAATGAAAGCAATAATAGCAATGAAATATTGGTAAAAGGGAAACCCTTACCTTTTCTTTTTCAGGCAGCTGTGGCTAAGAAACAGAATTTTGAATAGCCTACAGTCTTTGTTTTTCCATCTTTCCAGCGGTCTTCAGAACTCCTGCCTGGCACAGAATATTTAGTTTTATAAAAGAGATTAGGTTTTTGTAGATAAAATGTATTATACTTCAGAATTAAATGCTATTTTGAGATGCTAACGTTAGTTACTTACATTTCTCCAGTTCCACAAATCAAAACTCTCTCCTGCTTCTGTTCACAACTGCGCTCAGCAGCTTTCACCTATTTTAGTGCAGATAATATTTAGTTTCTTAACTGGGACTAGTTTCGTAGCCTGATATTAATTGTGGTAACGGCAGTGAATCAAAACTTAAATCTCGCGCTCCAAGCACGCACGTACACACACGCAATAGAAAACAGCCAATTAGGAAGAGGAAAGGCGGAATTTAAGGCAGCAAAACCAATGAGAGTGGAGTTAAACAGCACAGTCACGTGTGGTGCAGATTTAAAGGGACAGGAAAGAAAAAGCAGGCAGTGGAGCTGCGCACAGCAGCGGTGAAATGACACCGTGGGAACGCCGAGCGCTTCAAACGGAGGCGCTCCGGGAGAACCTGTGCATGTATGCACGTCTGGCAGAGCCAAACCGACATGCAGGAATACTCTGAATCAGTAATTTTTTAGGGGTGCTGAGCTAAGATTTAGGGGTGCTTGAGCACCCCTAAAATGGCCTAAATACACCACTGACACCTCATCTACCAATCTCTACCAGTAGGAGTCCTTCTTCCAGGCAGTGCACACAAACACTAGCAAGCTGACTAATGAGGGCAGGGCAAGGACTGGTTCCAGGTAAAACACAGGAAAAACAAAAAGAAATCTATGGAGCAAACAGCACACACAGGCATGGAAACAAGACGTTCTGGCAGGGAGTGGATGAGTGAGGCAGGTATAAGCAGGGAAAGTGACAGGTGATCAGAGTTGGCACTAATTAGTTGCAGCACGTGGAGCTGATCTGGTGCTGGTGCTGAGGGACTGAGCTGATTGGATGGTGACTGGTGGCTGTTGGCTGAGAGGAGTGGAACGTAATATGTCCAGAAAAGTCCAAACAAAAACCTAAATCCTGATGTATGCTGACAAAAACACTGGTTATCATTGGAAGTGGTCAAGACAAACCAAAAAGCCCTTGCTGTCAGGCTCCACTTGTGAGCGCCTGGGCCTTATTAAGTTTATGATTCCTGTGAATGTGCACACAGTGGAATGCAATGCATATGGGGTGCTAACCAAAGACCAGCTGATCAAGGAATATGAACAGGTCTTCAGCTGTGGCATCCCGATGACTAACCCTGATGCCATAAAGAATCTAGGCAATTCTGAACACAAAAAGCAATGTCTACCAAATAAGTAAAAGTGGATTTTCTTTTTTAATTTTCTTCTTTATGGCCTATTCAAAGGTCACATGAGACATTTTATGAAACAAGTATCCTCTTAAAACAGGTTGTGCAGCAGTTTAAGGCAGACTTCATCTTCAAGTTGTTTGCGTTTCAGCTCATTTGACTCCACATTTGTCACTCGGTTGCACACAAACAGAGGCATGCCTTCTCTCTATAGGCCATTTGACATATTTTCCACCAGCAATTAAAGGAAATTAAACTCTTTCCACTGTGACACTGAAGCAAACATACAAGACTGTTTGTGACACCACAAGAAATAACACACACACACACAATCATATCTACACACCTAGGGTACATTTATGTTTGTGTACATGTGCACATGCTTGTAAAATCACACAAACAGACAAAGATGTTTTAACTGACTGTAAAAAACAGCATGCACACAGTTCTCTTGTTAGCTGCCGCCTGTGTCATTTGTTGGAAACCGCTTAATGATGATTACAAATGGAGGAGGAACCCTGAGAGCCAAACACGTGGAGACCTGAAACCTGTTCACTGTGTTAAGTGAGAACACCTTGAGTGTGAGTACATGTAGCAGAAGGGAGGTGTAAGGAAAAGATAAAGAATGCACATATATTAGCATTCATTTGTTTGAGCATTAGCATTCAAAGTGTGTGTGTGTGTGTGTGTGTGTGTGTGTGTGTGTGTGTGTGTGTGTGTGTGTGTGTGTGTGTGTGTGTGTGTGTGTGTGTGTGTGTGTGTGTGTGTGTGTGTGTGGATGTTCAATGAAGCAGACAGGAAGAAAGCTTATCTGTATGTAGAAGCCAATTTCTGACCTTATACTGTATGCTTTGCTTCTTTCTACTAATGATCTTCAGTGGTACAACAGTTTCTCTGTTTTGACCAAATCGTTCTTAATAGACACAAGGAGATAATAATAAACTAATAATAATGTAAATAAACTTGCCTTGGCTTGCGTTCATAAAAAGATTTGAATCGATTACAGTTTTTCCAAACCTCTCAAGACTGTGTAGGATCCTACAAAGGGGGAACACATAATTAGGATAGTTTTTTATCTATAATTGATATGTTTTGTTTCATCCTGATTTTTTAGTTCTAAAATATATTAATTAAATATCTAAAAGAAAACCTGGGATTTATGTTTACAAGTAACTGTCCCATGCTTTGAAGAATCCTCTAATAAAAATTAAAACACAAATCTTAAGGAATCTATTTTTATAGCTCTCCGAGGCAATACATATGTTCAGCTCAGTTAGAGTGGTCGTCCTCCAGTAGACATAAAAGCTTTGAAGAATCAAATTATTTTTCTTTGTAGATCAGGCTCTGCCGCTCCTTAATGCCAGAGTAATGTATAACAGCAGCAATCACAGTAGCAGGGATATAATCCATTATTATGACTAGTGACATCTCATTATCTGATGTTGAGCGTATTGGACACAGCTTAGAGCTTGCACCATCCACTGCTGCACTGCTCAATTCCATTTCCACTGCACAAACCACGGCTCTGAATCTATTGCCATCGGTGCACACTGAGTCATTCAGCTTAATAGCATACGCCAGGGAGCGCCAGGTTAATGTCAGTAAACGGCTTTAAATAAGGGAGCAAAAACAACTTTATTGTTTCTCTAAGTGACCCTGACTCTCAGCTTTCTCAGAGTATGAGAGGAAATAACTTTGAGCCAATCGACTCTCTGACATTGATTGTGTCTGACTGCTGAGGGTTGGATAAGGAGTTAGACAGAAATATGGTCATAGCAAGAAAAACTCCATCCAGAAACTCCCATAGATCAGATCATCGGCACAAAACTATGTAAATTCAAAATGAGGCTCCCTTGGCTAGTAGGATAGATTGGAATGTGTGTGTGTGTGTGTGTGTGTGTGTGTTATGACAACCTCTACACAGTTGTGTGCATGCCCAGAAGGTCTGAAGAGGATAAATGGAACCAATTACTGGTACTTCACCACTCATCGTAGCTATCGCCGTGGCCACATGGTGCCATGACAACAGATACACAATGAAGGCTTTTCACATTTTAAAGATCTTAAAAAGGTCCCTGAATACCAGTCTGCTAGGAGGACTGTCGTTCTATGTTTTTGTTGTTTGAGTAAGTGAAGAGTTACACTTTTAATCTTTATAGTACTAAGAAGTATTTGTCCCCACTTAAAAACATTTTATTTAAATGTGTAATTAATAAATCATTTTTGAATTGAAACTGCAAAAATAAGACATCAGCAATACAAATATATGATTTCATCAATACACTTTTAATGTGTTTAGAACAGAAGCCTATGACTCGGTTACAGTCCTTGCAATAATAGTCATACACCCTGGAACTTTTCAAATTACAATCACAAGCTGCAGTGTAGAGATTGGGGATCCCTACACTGCAGCATGTGGAGATTTCAGGTTAAAGACCAACACAGAATATAGTGCCCAATTAAGTATGGTCATTTTAACATATGCTTTAATCTAAACCATGCCCTTGTATTTCTGGCTGTACAGTTAGGATCATTGTCATGCTGATCACAACCTCTACTCGAGACTCAAGTCTTTCGTCATTTCTAACATTTTTCCAGGATTGCCCAGTATGTACCTCCATTCATCTTCAAACCACATCTGAACAGCTTCCCTGTCACTATTGAAGAAAAGTATCCCCACAGCATGACACTGCCACCGTCATATTTCAAGGTGGGTATAGTGTGTTCAGGAGATGTTAGTTTTCCACAATACAGTGCTTTGCATTAGTCAAAATATAACTTTTGATCTTATAAAAAAGTTTTTTCATCCACAGAGTTGCTGTGTCCTCTGCTTGGCTTGTAGGAGAATACAAATTTGACTTCTTATAGCTCCCTTTGAACAATGGAATTTTTTGCCACACTTGCTAAAAGGCCAGGGGTCTCATTTATAAAACATTGCATGGAATCCATACTAAACATGTACATATGCCAAGAAAAACAAAACGGCGTGCACCCAAAACAATTAAGATTTATAAAACCATGCACACGCACACCAGCACATAATTTGCCTTTATACATCACAACTGTGCCTGAATGTTTGCATACCAGGTTGCACCTCATGTTCTGCCCTCTACAGGCTCAGATTCAGCCATAAATGGTCAATGCAAAGGACCATCATGAGCAGCTCTGCGTAATAATCTCTTTGCTATTTTAACCGCCGACTCTGTCTTTCCATTTGCTTGTGGATGCCTCTGTGATAAGGTCATATGTTCGAATTCCCATTCAAAGGCAAAGCATTTGAACTAATAGCCAAACTGCGGGCCATTATCAGAAATAGTTCTGTCTGCCTGGCCATGTCGGGCAAACTGGGACTTGCAGTGTTTAATTTAAATGTCTGCTCATAAGTCGCTCTAGAAATGATGACCTCTTGTTCTCCGAAGAGGATGCCATTTTGCACACTGATCTCATCGTGGAAAGGCCAATATTATGTTGTGAGGAGTGCTGTCCTTTGTGTCTGGCCAGCCTGTGTCAACCGTGGACTTAAGCGTCTGCAGACAATCATCCCTGTTAGTGTGCCGCCTGATCTGGTCAAGCTGTTGGTCACTTACATTCAAATATTCTGCCTGATTGATGAATTCCATATCCTCTTGCATGCGCTGTAGTGAACAGATGGCATGATTTTTAAATCCAGTCTCACAACCAGAATGCTCCACAGTGGCTCTGCTCAGTGGGTGACTTATGAACATCTCAGATCCTGGCTTGTAGACAACTTTTAAGTTGTAGTTTTGCAATGTGAAAACAATGCTCTGAAGCCTCTTAGGTACATTGAGAAGGGGCTTGTTGAATATAGATATCAAGGGTTTGTGATCAGTCTCAACTGTGACAACATCACGTCCATACAGGTAGTGTTGGAACCTATGGCTGAAGTCTCTCTGGACTGTGACAGGTAGAGTCACGTCGTAATAACGTAGCACTGGCATGGATGAGACCAGTGACACCATCTCATGCTTGGGAAGCCAGCACCATGGTGTGTCTTTGTCCAACAGGCGTCACAATTACCAGACAGGTGTGACATGAACTTCAGCAGGTAATTAGCAAATCCTATTAGACGCTGCACTCCCTTTGTATCTGATGGGTTTGGCATGTTGATGATGACATTTACTTTCTCTTGATCAGACTTCAATCCACTAGCTGACAAGATGTGACCATGGAATCAAACCTCTGCTACTTTAAACTGCAGCTTTTTTAAGCTAAGGTGCAGCTTCACTGTCCTGCAGTGCTCCATTAGCGCCCGCAGGTTGCTGTCATGGTCCCTCTCCGCCTCATCTTCAGAGTCTCCACAGCCGACCATCAAAATATCATTGATTGGCTCAACCCCTTTTAGCCCGGCCAGAAGTTAATGTAATTTGCGTTGGTAGACTTTTGGGGCCACAGAAACCCCAAAGGGCAGCTTGAGCCAGCGTTTCCTTGATATGAGCGTTTCAGGGCTTTGTTCAAAAACCTGGGATAAAAACATATCCTCAGCTTGTCAGGTTTCTTCACTATGACCATATTGCTGATCCACTCTGTCGGCTCAGTGACATCGGTGATGTGTCTTCAGCCTGGTATTCATCCAGCTGCCTCTTAACATCTGCCTTCATAGCAATAGGGATATTACCAGGAGCACATTGCACAGGGGGAACAGATGGGTCCAACTCAAATTGAACCTCTCACAGTACTGACTCCACAGGGGAGTTGAAGACCTGTTCATATTCCTTGATCAGCTGGTCTTTGGTTAGCACCCCATATGCATTGCATTCCACTGTGTGCACATTCACAGGAATCATAAACTTAATAAGGCCCAGGCGCTCACTAGTGGAACCTGACAGCAAGGGCTTTTGGTTTGTCTTGACCACTTCCAATGATAACCAGTGTTTTTGCCCATGAACCACACACACAGTGTTAAAAATGCCCATGGAAAACAGCAAATTATATGAGTACATATTTAACCTGGTTTTACTGGGCTGTAGTGTTGCATTAGGTGCTAGCTTCATTTTGTTTGTGTAGCTCATTACATTGCAGGTGGCATCAGAATTAAGCTGGCATTGTTGGGACATCTTGTTGATTTTCAAGGTAATGTACCATTTCCCTGTACTGCTCCTATGCTCTCATGCATGTAAATATCTGTCATTTGTTTCTGAATCCTCAGATGAGTTGTCCACACGATGAAACCTCTTCTCCATGTCTTTACTTTTCATGCTCATCCTAGGAAAATGATTTGCTGTGCCACACAATCTGTAGGACTTCCCAAATGCAGGACAGCGTTCTTTACCCCTGGAATGCACGGCACCGCAATACTTACATACATCGCAGGTTTCACTAAGCAGTGGCGGTGCGCTCTGTTTCTGTCTGCTCGGTCTGAACCGTTGCCTAGTAACGATGTGAACTGTTTCAGCCTGCAGAACGCGCTCCATCGTTCTCATCCGCACGTCAGCTTGTTCAGCTTCGCGTTACATTTCAATTGCACTAACAAGTGTTAATGTCTTTTCCCTTAACAATCTGTGCCTTTGTTACATCTCCAAGGTGTGTTTTTTTGTGTGTGCTAATCCTTTGCCCTGTGCTAGGCTCCACCTTCTCCAGACTCTCTTCTGGTTTCCAGAGTCCAATGCAATCAGCAATCACCTGTGTCCTATTTAAAGGCCGTGATCCTGCACCCCAATGCCTCTTGGCCACTTGCCTGCTATACCACCTCTTGTATATGCTTGCCAGTGCAAATGCCTGCCTTGTCAAGTTTTTTTATGTACACTTGGTCAGACTGTGTTGGTAGGGGAGAGCTGCCTTTTGGTTTAACCCCAGTTTTCTCCTGTTTATGTGATTGTTAGGTTTAGGTTAGTTTGTAGGTTTGTACTTTTTTGCTTTCATGGTTGTTAGGTAAGTTCTTCTTTTATTTTCTAGTTAGGGTTGTTTTGTTTGTTATGTTGGCCTGGGCTCTCCCTGAAGTTTTAACCGTCTGAATTGTAAATAACTTAAATACTAGTACTAAATAAATATTTAAAATATAACTGTGTCTCCTCAGTCCACTTCCTCATTTTATGTCTGTCCCATATAACCCCTAGACTAAGCCACGTGACGTAACAGCCTTGCCCATTTGTATTCTCAGCTGTCCATAATTGCATGCAGTTGCTTTCTCTCTTAGCCTGGTGACAAAATTGTCAACCAATGCGGTACCGCGCACGTGACGTCACGGCCTTAAGAGTAACGCCCCTTTTGCCGCACCGGTAGGGCAAACAGTCGTAGAACGCACATACAAACCAGCCATTACAAGCGCAACAGAACCAGCGATATGACCGACTTTGCAGCCATTAAACTTACCAAGACGATGTCCCAGGCGCACGGTTTACTGGTCGCACTGTGGAAGAGCACACCAACCTTCAGCTGAAACGGTGGCTTGAGTGTCGAGGGCTCAAAAAAACCGGAAGACGGGCCGAGTTGATTCAACGGTAAGCTTTGTTTTTTTCCCTGCTCGGCGTTCATGCCTTTGTTATGATTTCCACCGTGCTCCGTTCACGTCGGCCTTTTTTGTTTGTTTGCAATCAACGTCCAGGAATCTGTATATCTTGCCAATAGGTAGCTACAAAACGATTGTTCACATCTCAGAATCTTTCGCTTAAGAGATTCAGGGCGTTTGTTTTTGAGTAAGCTATCCCGGTAGCAGGGTACCATGTTAGCGCCTGCTAACATGCTAGCCTATATGCTATCATCACCCTTTCCACCGACAAAATGCTTGCTACATATGTAGGTGAATTTGGTAACTTTTTCCGGGTTGAAATGTTGTGTAGGCCGCCCGCACAAGTGTACCCAACGCACACACTTCTCCTTGGCACTCTTGAGTTTCGGGAAATTAATGAAGAAAACATCCTTCATATGCGGCCGATCAGCGTACCTCGAGTCGCTGTTGCACGTCCCATAGCAACAATGTTTATAAACCATGGTCTTAGATGTTGGAAAAAGCAGTCGTTTACCGAGTAAAACCTAGGCTAACGCACGTCTCTTCCACAGCAAAACAGCGGCGGGTTTGGGAGTTTGCCCTACTGCGTACCACGTGATGTGACGTCATCGTGACGTTGTGTTTCTAAAAATAGCTCGCGCGCGGTACCGCATTCTCCATCTTCCCGCTTGCAGCGGCCAAACACATATCTCTCATTTATCACATTTTTAGCAGGCTTGAAGTATTCTGCCAGCTTATCCATTATAGCTGTTGTGTCATTCTGCTGTGCGTCTGTCAGATTCAGATTGTGACGGTATACATGCCTGCACTCACTCCCCATCACAGTTCGAAGCATTACAGCTTGTACATTACCCGGCCTGCTTGAAAGACCTGTGACCAACGCATAGTCCTCAAAATCTGCCCTGAAGACATCCCAGTTCACATTCCAGTCCACAGCAAAACTCATTGGTGATGGTGGTATGTTAGCAGCCATGCATGTCTATGATGGGTACCGTAGTAGTCAAAGACTGGGCTAGACAGATTGAGTGAGAGTGTAAGTAGGCTACTAACATGTAGGAATTTGTTGCAACTACGATTTTACTTTCAGCTAGCAATGACAAGATGCATCTATGAACTCACTCAACTAATGCATACATAGCTGACTTCACAACAATAGTGTTGAATGAAGACATGTTTTCCTCTCTGAAGGCTGTCATTCAGATTGCTTCAATGGTGCCTGTGAGCAGCTGCTCATGTGAAAGGTCTTTTAGCGCATTGCATCGACTGCACACCTGGCTGCGTCAAATGATGGGTCAGCAAAGGCTACACAATCTTGTTGTCATGTCCATTGAGAAAGACATTGTTGGACAGCTGAGCCACGATACTGTAATTGACAGATTTGCCACCCTCAAATGCAGAAGGTACCCATTGATGCTTCCCCCATCCAGCAAGTAATTGAGTGAACCAGGTAGTGTAGTGAATCTGTGATTTGAGAGGCGGGATGATTGTTCCAATGTTGTTCCATATTGTTCCAAATGTGTGTTGTTATACATAAATCAAACTCTATTACTCATACTGTATTGCTTAGAATTAAATAAAGTCAATTTTTTTCCAAAAAAACTAGTTTGTGGCTATCTACCAAAATCAAAATCTATCATGGTCCGCTGGCCCAGATAGGAATGAGGACATAACATAGGCAATGTAGAAGAGAGACAGAGCTGTGTTGACATAAGTGTCTTGAAATAGCCTATTATGTAATATATTTACAAAGGCATAATACATAGTTAGATTAACACCAGACTGTTTTATAACCAAAGTGAACTCCAAAGGGGTGCATTTTGCATGTAAAAGCTATCTGCTCAGGACCCTTAAACTAAAACTTTTTTGTGCGCAAATTGCACATACACTAGAGCATTTTACCTGGGGCTAAGCCTCCCGCCCAAATATAGGGTCCTAAAGACATCCCTGACTCAGGCATAAAAAACAAAATACACTTCTATGATTTGAGATAATTGCCACTTGTGCAGATTGTGAGGCACCTAATTTGCATCTGCATGATGTTTCTTTGCACACTGTATGCTATCTGCAGGTCCCAAACATCTAAATTACATAGGGAAATCTTGGGTGTTATTTGATGTTTATGTTAGGCGTTGGTTTTGGAAAAAAGATTGTTCATAGTGAGTTAGGGAATTTACAACTTGCTAAACGTCTTGACAGCACTCTGTCACACTTGCCATGATTTCACAGGTGGTGCAGTGCACTTGTAATAAAACGCATTTTATAAATAATCAAGGCTAAATATAATATATTGGAATGAATGTTTATCTAAACATTCCAATGTAAAGTTTAAAAATTATAAATCAGCCATTGTCTTCTAATCTAAAAAAATCAGATGGCTACTGCTGCTGCTCCTTGCTGAGCAGTTCAACCTCCAAGCGGAGCTCTCGGCACTGCTGGTGACTCAAACATAGAAGCAGTCGCTCTCAAAACTTTTCTCCTTAATCTGATGATGGCTGACGGTCTTCTTATGACTTATGGAGCTAAAACGGTGACAGCTTGCAGCAACAATGAAAAGAGATTTGGCATTCAAAAATCAACCATTAAAAAATTAAACATTGAAAAATCACTTGCAATGACATTGAAAAAGAGATTTGGCATTGAAAAATTTGACATTGAAAAGTCAAACATTGTTAGAAAGAAAAGACTTATGACATTCTCATTTTATGCAGCAGCTTTTTTTCATCGAGATATGTTTCATTGTCACTGCAGAGTTCCTTTAGCTAAGATGTCACTACAAGCTGACCTCAGGGGCGGGGCTAAATTGAAGGCCCCTTTATGGGCCTTCTGTCTTTCCAGTACTCCTCATCATCTACCTGCATTGAATTTATGGAAAGCTCTTATGGCGCACTGCTTTAGGGGCCCCCTTGGGAGTCCGGGGTTACGGGTCCCCTGACGCCTGCCTCTGTGCTCGGGGAAGGTGGGCCTTCGGTTCTCCACAATCACTATCAAGCTATTTCTGGATAATCTTCACCTAAACTAGTGCACTTTCACATCTCCCACAGGTGCTGGGTCCCAGGTATTAAGTGTTCACTTATATACAGTAATCTTATAATTTATTTATTTATGTTTTTTCACTTTCTTTTTTCAAATATCACATTACACATGTCAGCTTACATAATATATATGATTTAGCAATGGCATCTAGGTGTTATTCGAGTGTAGCTGTTGCTTTATGTCTGTTGGTTGTGCTGTTCTTTTTGTGTCTATTTCCAGGTGATGGAGCAGACAAAGAAGGTTTTATCATTCTCTCCCTTTTATCTCCTCTTTCTTTCACCTCTACTCTTTTTTTTTTCTTTTCTTTCACTTTTTGTTCTTCCTTTACTCTCCCATTGTCATGTCCATATAATTTGAAATTCTCCTTGCAGGAATCATAATAAAGCTATTTACAAGCATAAACCAAGTGGAGCACTATGGCGAAAGCTGTTTGCTCCACTTGTAAAAGCAAAATCTGTCGAGCTCTATCTGGCATTGAGACATCAATTCCTATTGCCATATTGCTAGACAGGACACTGGGAAGGAAAAAAAAAAGAAAAAAAAAAAAAAAAAAAGAATTTATGGAAAGCTCCAGTACTACTGTTCGACCACAAGAAAGGGTATTATTAGGCGCCCGCCTATGCATTGAAAATGCATGGCGGAGGCCTTATGCTATGCACCTAATAAGGGTTTCTTTATTATTATTATTATTATAGTACCGTTAATACAGCCCGAACCGTAGGGTCTACCCCCACATACCATATATCGAAACGTTGGTCTCGACGCCGCGATCAGGGCTTTTTGTACTTGACGTCGTTTCGGCTTACGGTTGGAACAAAATTCACCAAAAACCACTTCTTCAACACAGTTGACCTTTCAAAAATGCGCGGCTGAGCACGGCCCTGGTGTTATGGGGGAGTGGGTTAGGTGTCGGGCTGCAAAGCAGAAGATCGTGGGTTCGACTCCAAGCTGTGCCAATTTCAGAGAATTACATTTTCACCCGATATTTCATTTCCCTTTGGCTTTAAAAAACGATTTTTTAATTTAAATCAATAGCCAGATTAATTTATCCAGCATATATCTTAAATATACCAAATACTATATTTCATTTCCCTTTGGCTTTAAAAAACGATTTTTTTAAATTTAAATCAATAGCCAGATTAATTTATCCAACATATATCTTAAATGTACCAAATACTACAATAAAACATAATCAAATTCATCACAATCTCTTCTGGAATAATAAAAAACATGTGATCAGAAAGAACAACATAGCAATATCAGTAGAAAAAGGAGGAACAAACGTTATTGATTTTAAAGTGATTAATGCCGTGATTAAATTAAAATGGCTGCAGACTTTTATTAAAAATTAAAAGAGTTTATGGTTTATTTTCCCTTCACAACTTTAGAAAAAAAATGGAGGAAGGAATTTCTCTTAAGATGTAACTTTGATCCGGCAAAATTACCGATTAAATTGTCAGACTACCACAGAAGCATTCCAAAAATATGTTAAAAGTTTTCATGTCTTGATTACGTTACTGGAAAATAACCGTAAATTAACAAAATACATTTTATTTGTAACAAATGGAGACCGCGGGCATTTGTTTTGGATGGACTTGCCTTATGATGACGTCATCGGGAAGCGCCCGAGCCGAACTGACCACCCGAGTTGGACTCGTTTTATACAGCTGCGATCAACAATTTTTTCGGAATACCAGAGGACTTCACCATTGACATTCGCAAGAGCTATTGCTGAAGCAACAATGCCCACGTACATGGCCATTGGATGTTCCAACACAACTGGTAAAAGTGGAAAAAACATCGCTTATTTCAACTTCCCAAATCATGAGCCACCGGGCTCGTAGCTGGATTGCCAAATTGAACAGAGCGGTTTTGCCATCTAACTTCTGGCCAGAGAGAAAACACGTCATATGCAGTGACCATTTCGAAGAAGAATGTTTTGAACATGACATGAGGGCGAGGATTTTCGGTAAGTTGATTTCTCCTCCGCTGCAGCGCCGGTAAAGCCGTGCTGCAGCGGGCACGCGCGCACACACACACACACACACACACACACACACACACACACACACACACACACACACACACACACACACGCGCGCGCGTATACTTATAAACTGTAGGACCCGACAGAGTTTGCCCTGGAAATAAGTACGGCTGGATTCCGTCAAAAGTCCGGTTTCTGTCAAGAAACTCTTCTAAAATATCCATATCGCTATCAGATGATGATAGCTCCACGCAAGGACGTGAAGAGACTGTTGGAGGGGCAGGTGCTCAAAGTTAAAAGAGGGCACATGGGGCACGGATTTAAAACACGATACAGAAACATACCTTGCTATACAACTGGCTGAAATGTACCAACCCATACTATAAAGAATGTAACATGGAATCAAGGGCGTAGGTTTGATTTGAACTTTGGTAGGGACACTATTGGTCCAAAGCTAAAATTGGTCCTACACAATATGCATGCTCCTATTTTTTGATGCTTGATTTGAGCATTAGGATGCGTTTTGCCTGTCTAAAAAGAAAAGGCAGCATTATTTGCTACATTTATACAAATTTTATAAGCACAACACACACTAGATGCTGTTTGTTTATCTTTAAAGCATCACAGGATCTGATCAATGTCGAATTGGGACTTTTTCCCACTTTTGAAAACGTTTGCATTTGAACTTACCAGCAACAGAGACAGATGGTAAATACGTGCCTATTAAACCAAATATATTCAAAATATGTCTGTTGTCTAGATTTATCCTGTATTTTATTTTGAAGATATAGAAATGTGCAGACATAAACCCCACCCTTATTCTTTTTTTTTAATCTAAGAAACTCTGTCAGCATCATAAAACACAGAAAAATTATACATTCAAGGGATTGCAAATAAATTTATTGTATTTACTTTGCACTGGAAGTAGAAGTGTCACTGACACTGACAGCATTTCAAATTTTAAATTCAAACTTCAACAAATGTACAACTGCGCTGTAGTTACTCTCTTTAGCCCATTTCATGTAATTTATCTTAACATTCCAAACACATTTCTTACATCATATATCTGAAAGGTAGATAACAGCTTCTCCTTACCTACATCCTCTCAGACAACTAATTATTTCCCTAACAATAGTGAGATTTCAATGTTTAAATGTGCAGTAAATCTTAATACATAAGGAGCATGGAGGACCCAATACTGTACTTTAAGTAAGATTAGTGACACTAAAACTGATCTGTTAAGTTACATGAGTGGTTGTCCATTTCATCATTGAAATGAGAACATATTAATATACTATTGGGATATACTAGTAAGACTATTAAAGAACAGCAGATTAAACTTTAAGATATGTAAAGGCCTATATTAAATTAATTTTGCAACCACATCAACAGATTAAATAATTTTTTCTTTATTTTGGTGTTTTTGTCTTATTAAAATTGGTGGGGGTGTCGGCGACGTTGCAGCGTAAACAGGGGCGTAATGCAGCCGCTGTCGGGTGAACATTATTGCACACTGATAGCGCGAAGAAAACTAAAATGATGCGGCGTGCTGCTGCTGCAGCGCATTGACTCTGCTTCTCCCGGCACCGTCTAGCGATCACCACCTCCCCTCCGCCGCTATTTAAGTAGAACAATGACCAGTGCAAAATTAAGTTCTATTTACCGAAGATGAAGTGTAGACTGCACATTCTGTCGTAGTATGATGGCTCCCACAGTCCATTGAGATTGTCTGCCTGCATCCTTTTCATGGATATTATTCATTTCTTTCTTCTTTCCTCGTCCTTTGGTAAACGACAGAAACGTACATCCGACGATTTGGAATGCCTCTGTGTGCAACCAGGAGCACATGTTAAAGAAAATTGAGCAAAAGGAAAACATTTACTCCTAAACAGTGCCCCAGCAACAGCAAGAACTAGATTCTTTGTGAGAATTGGCAAGAATCTATTCAATAAATTGGGGAAAGCTTCCCAATGAGAAGACTAAACACAGAGTTGGTGGATAAAGACCACCTACATACCAGGTATGGACTTATAATGTGGAGTACTCTGTGTCAGGACCCTCCAAACCAGAGTCAATGTCAGAAGTGCCTTTTTGGGGCTAAAGACAAAATAACCAAAGCTGTTGACCTGTGATCGACAGTACTCCATTGCAAAAAGTTATATATTACAATATACATGCTAAATTAAGGAAAAACCACAAGGAAAGCAACTTAACTTAAACTGAAATCTAAATAAACAACAAATGTAACAAAACAGAAAAAGCAGTGCAAGTGTCTAAGTAAACTAGGAGTTTATTTCACAAGTGCACAATGATAGAAAAAGGCTTCTTTTAAAAATGTTGCCAACTTTGGAACAGTGCTTGTAATGGTTTCATTCTAGGGCCCCACAATTCCTAGCAATGCAAGGGAGAACCACTCATGCAGATAAAGACAGCAAACATTGAAAATGGAAACATAAGCTTGTTGTTGCTAAGTATCTGGTTGCCACAACTTCCAGAAGGTGTAGGTTTTGTTTGTGTCACATGAACATATTTAAAAATTATGTTGAGCACACCTTTTTGTCATGTGTCACCCATAAAGATCTGGTACAGAAATGTCCAGTGCTGAAATGGCTGCAGACTTTCCGGGCTGGGCTCTGTAGTCACCACAGGTGCTGTCCAGTGCCTAATCCAATGAGACTCTGAGTGCTAATGGAGGTAAGGCCCTGTCTTAAGTTTTGACCCGTGGAAAAAGGTTAAATACTAAAATATTGGAAAATCTTGGGGTATTTGTCTTACCTTCCACAGTGTCAGCACACTGATTCAATTGGTTTTAGTGTCTTCCCTGTGTTGTTTTCTGATGTTTCTTTAATGACAACAGTTTACATAGAAGACAGACATTTTGCCTTCCTGCACACAAATCTTTTTTCAAACACTTGTATCAAACCTCCGCTTAAGAAGAACCTCTAAAAACATTTGATTTAAAATCCCCAAGAAATAAAAGCCTACAACCAAGGACAATTTTTAAACAACCAAACATATTTGAAATAAGCAGCATCTGATCTGAACAGCTTACAATTTCCTTTCCACCACATACAGAGAGAGCCACATTTATAATAGACCCCTTGCAACCACGTGACTCGTTACCCAGAACCCCTTGCGTGGCGGCCATATTGGTTGGCATGCCATTGTCTACACAACGCGCCAACATGCAAACAAAGTCTTACGTGGATGAGTTACAGCCTTCTGATAAGGCAGCTTACTTCGCTAAATGTGCAAGGATTGGTAATGCGGACCCTTTGGCTCTTCCTGATAAGGTTTTTTCTAGTAATCCCGATGATTGGCCATCAGTTTGCTACGCGGATCTGGTGAACTACCTTGTGTTGTCACCCACCCCAACGTACAGTGGCGATCAGATGAAGGCCTACAAGAGTTTGGAAGCGCACAAACAGTTCACTGCCGGATGGATACGTGAACTGTCTGTTTGTTACCTGAATGATGTAGCAGTTGTCCGTGGAAGGGTGAGTCTAATGTTTTTTATTCTCATAACTTAGCCGGGCGTACACTGTACGCGCTGGCCGTCTTTTTCCGTACGGGGGTGCGGGCCGGGCGGTCTGCCGTGCCGCGCGGCCGGCGGCGCGTCTCGTCTTTCCTCTCTCCCCTCCGTTCCCCCTGACGCCCGGTGCCTCCCGTGGTCTGGGTCCCTGTCACCCACCGGGGCACGAACAGTATGAGCACTCCGGTCGCGCCGTACACAGGTCGTGAGCGGTGATCTTTTAAACCCCGCGGTTCCGTAGCTGAATATAAGTACCACGACTGAAAAACTCGTAGAGTGTATGCCCGTGAACGGGCGGGTGGGGAGGTGGCGATCGTTACACTGGCCGGAGAGCCGCCGCTGTCTGGAGCAGCAAGAAGCGGGTGCTGCTCCAGACAGCGGCGGCTACAGCAGCAACAGCGGCTTCTCCGGCCGGTGTAGCGATCGCTACACCGGCCGGAGAGCCGCCGCTGTCTGGAGCAGCAGGAAGCGGGTGCTGCTCCAGACAGCGGCGGCTACAGCAGCAACAGCGGCTTCTCCGGCCAGTGTAGCGATCGCTACACCGGCCGGAGCGCGGCTGCTGCAGCGCATTAACTCCGCTTCTCCGGCCCGTGTAGCGATCGCCACCTCCCCTCCGCCGCTATTTAAGTAGAACAATGAATAGAGCAGAATTAAGTTGTATTTACCGGAGATGAAGTGTAGACAACAAATTCTCTCGTAGTATGATGGCTCCCCCAGTCCATTTGGAGTGTCTGCCTGCGCTCTTTTCATTGAAAATATCCATTTCTTTCTTCTTTCCTCATCCTTTGGTAAACGACAGAAACGTACATCCAACGATTTGGAATGCCTCTCTGTGCAACCGGGAGCACAACAAGTGGTAGGCATTGTTTAGATTCCAAAAATAAACTAACTAAAAGTACGCTCTAAATCACCCGTTTTGTCATGTAGTAGACGGGCTGTCAGGCTAGCGTGCCCACCAAGATGGAGGCGCGCACCCCCGATCACGTGACTGTGACGTCAGATGCAAGGGGTCTATTCTTACAAGCTCTTAACAGATATACCTTACACCCTACAAAAGCTCAGCCTAACCAACACTCAGAAGCTTTGCCTTTAACGGTTACGCACACCACCAGGCGGGCGCCTTCTTCAACTTCTTCAGAAGTTGAACGATTCTAGTTTTCATTAATATTACGTTCATTCATTTATACAGCTAATGAGTGTAGTGACATGGAGCTAAACCATTGACAGCAGGTAGATGATTATTTTCCCAGCATAAGCATAATAGCTGGCTACCCTGACTGTGAAGTGTTCATTCTATGCTTGGGGGTGGAACCTGGCTCTGTGTCCTCCTAAGGTAAGCTGTGCTTCATGAGTTGCCACAGGAAGTACATTCTCTGGCTGGGCCTTCTCCACAGTCTTTAGTGGGTACAGCTCCAGGTGGTTCTCAATGGACAAATATAAAGACATTCCACATTTTCGAACTTTTGTAATCACATATTTGAAACCCATGTACCCGTTTTCTTCCTTTTCACAGCTATGCTCTACTTTGAGGTGCTGGATCATATACTGTACATATATATGTGGTGTAATAAACAAAATGTTCATGTGTCTGAATATTTTTCAAAGGCACTGCATTATAAAACTCAAAATTAAGGCTGGGCAAGTTAACGCGTTAATTTCGCGTTAATTCATTAGACTATTAACGGCGATATCTACTTTATCGCGCATTAACGCATGTTGCTCACATGCTTTTATTTTGTGAAGGTCTGTTGCTGCGGTGTAGGGGTTTGAATCAGAACAGTAGATGGCGATAATGTGCCAATAACCTCGCTGTCAGCCCAGCCTCGGATTCAAAGAGGAAGAAAGGTGCTGGCTGGAAAAAGGAAAACGCGAAAAAAAACGAAGCTGACATGCGGAAGGCGGTGTTTCCCGCAGGAATTTGCTTAGGCGACGCGGTGAGTTGGCGGCCGGAACAGGTTTTGTGCGGATGACTGGCGGAGTGGGGGGGGGTCTGCATCGACGCCGTCGGTGAAGTCGCTTCTCGCTTCAAAGTATCCATGTATTTTTGCCTGTTTTTTCCCTGCCATTCACTATATGCACGCGAGAAAGCAACAACAAAAAACGTCAAGTAACATGCAAAGCATATCAAGTTAGCAAGCATTTCAGTTTAAAGTTCTTCCAGCAACGAATATGACAGAAACAAGTTAGTTGTAACCACTGCCAAGTTAAACTTTCTTATCACCGGAGCACCTTGAGCTTAACATATCACTTAAATGCCAAACACACTGTAGACATCACCAAACAATTCAATGACTCAGAGAAGCTAACCAATATAATGGCGAAGTGGATAGCTACTGTAGACCTTTTTTTGTGCTTCACACTTTGGTATTGAACATAAAATGGTAATGCTGCTCCCTGCTGTTACCTCAGAAATTGCCTGTTTTTGGTAGATTTTTTCCCCATAAAGAGAATTTCCTGTCAGTGGCAATAAGCTTTAATTTATTATTATTGCTATTTTTTGTTTTACATGTTTAAGTTGAGCTTTACACTAAATATGTGTTACTGATAAGTGCTACAAATGTTACAACACTTTTGTTCATATGGCAGCAGAACATTTAAAGTGCTCTTTACACTACTTTTGAATTCATTCTTGGAGTTTGCGCATACAATGCGATTAATCATGATTAATCAGGCAAATTATGCGATTAATCGCGATTAAAGATTTTAATCGTTGCCCAGCCCTACTCAAAATATGTTGTGTTAAGTTGTTAGAATGAATAAACATTCATATTTGTGATTGAATCAGAAACTATGCAACTGCTAATGAAATGTAATAACCAAAAAACACATTCATTAAATCATAATAGAGCCTAGAACAGTTTTTATTTTATTTCACACTAAAATTATGGTATGAAAACACTTATCTCTCCTCAATTGACTAAAATAGAGCAGACACTGTGATAAACAGAATAAAAAGATAGATGTTGCCACAGTCAATTACAATCCCATCCTGTTCTGCTGCCTGTGCTGTTTATCAGCTTCCCATCTCAGCTCTATCTAAATGATTTCACAGGCTGAGTAAATAAAGACCTCTCTTACCAGGAAGGAGATGTGGTTGTGCACCGGTTGAAGCAACCACTGGAGGTTGCTGTTTCAGTAAGAGATAAAGTGTATTCTCTGACACAAGTTTTATTTAAATGCTTCGCATGCAAGCATCTCTGACTTTGTTCAATATCTATAACATTCGGTGGATATCTTATGTTTCATATTTACCATAAAACGACTCATGGATGAGCATCAGAACTGGATTATAGGGCAAAGAAGAAGGTAACCTGGTTTGTATGACTTTTGCTTACCTGGTGAACACATTTCCCGAGGATGCATGTTTGAAGGAGTGTGATGCTTTGAGCAATGCTCTGCTGGGAAACCTTGAGTCATGTCAACCACGTAAATGTTATTGTGACACCTACCACCTACCGTGTACCAAGTTGTAGTTAATGTACACCCTTTTGTGGAAACAATTGCAGTTTAAACTTACATGATTTTCTGCTGAGATCTTGGCACCATATTTCAGTGCTTTTATCATCTGCTGATCTTATTCAAACTCCCTGGCTGAAAATGATCTTATTTTGTCAATGCTGCTAAATAGTATTTTATATATTTGTTACAAGATGAATTAGAGCTAAAGCAAAAAGCCAACAGCACTGTGGTTGTGCATTTTAAATTTAGTTGTTTATTGAAGAGTGGCCTCTGACCATTGCCATCGCTTTAGCCATCATAAACTGTAACATACAAGGCTTCGTATTAGCAACAAACATTACAATTCAGTCAGTCTTGCTGCAAGCTAAAATAAAAGCATTTTCATAAATAACTTCAGCGTACAATTATTTACACCACAGTTACATAAGGCAAAAAGACAGTTATTGTTTTCACAATTAACCAATACTTACGAACAAATCTCGTCTGAAACCCAACGTGAAAGATAGCAATCAGCTCAATTCCACAACTGCTCGGTGCTGCGTTCCACCATCTTGGATCTACACCTCCCTTCCCCCTTCTTTTTAAAGTCACCAAAACAACACAATAAAAGGTCCATCAGGGGGCGCCCTAGTGCAGTCTTTAACCCACAAAAGGCAGTACACTCCCCGCCTGGTACAATACAATTGAGCCACAGCATTTAAAACAGATTCTGTTTTCTTTTAAAAATTACTTGCGCTCATCTATGGGTTGTGCTCTGAAACTTTTACACTTTTTAAGTGGATGAGGCTTCTTATGTATAGGACAAACCTTGTCAGGACTTTCTATAAGCTTACTGTAGCTAGTTTGAAATGAATTAGCATCTATAGGGATGTCTGTTTTGTGTACGGTAATCACTTGCGTGTTATTGCTTTTGAAGCTTTTCTCTTTTTTGAAGCTTGCATTGGCAGGTGTAATATCGAAGCTTGGGTCATTTCTTATTTTGACTTGTCTTACAAACCTTGAAAAAACACTGAAAGGGGGAGAGGCAACTTTATGTTCCTCCTTGTACTTTGCACCTATTGCAATCCATTTTTCCTGTAGTCCATAGGGTAACCTCTCCACAATGGGATTTACTCCGCGAGCCGTGTCCAAATATGAGAGTCCTAGTAAATATCCTCCATCTTTTGCACATTCAATTTCCTGCAGAATGTCACCCGGGTCTCTTAACTTTATGTTGTCTCTGTTGTTGAGTTTGGGAAACTGTTCGATCTTTTTTAACAGTGCATTTTCCACTACTTCAGGAGAACCGTAGGATTCCTCCAGTCTTTGCCACACAAGTTCCAGTGCTACAGTTGGACTAAAGACGTTGACTGAGCGGATTATTTTTGCCTGTTGTCCAGACTCAGCTCCCATCCATTAAATCTAGCTCTTCTAGGGCTGTAACATTCAAATCTTTAATAGCATTTTGAAATGACGTTTTCCACGACCAGTAATTCTCTGGGTGGTCATCAAACTGCAAAAGTCCTGAACTTAACATTTCTCTCCGTGCAAGGTACTTAGTAATTTCCTGTACACCTTGTGCCTCTGTTGATGTCGGAGGAGTGTGGAAAGGATATAGTTTGGAGGGGTTCAGTCGCTCTCTGTGTTGTTCTATATGCGCCACTTTAGGCTTAGCTGTTTCTGCACTGTGTGAGCTGTTATTGTCCATTTCTTCTTTCATGGCTTTTTCACACTGTTCACATGCAGCCTTATGACAGGCGAGTGGATCTACTGACAACGAGAAGCCTTCAAAACTAATGTCTGAATGTTTTTGAACATACTCTGCCGTACGCTTTTTTGGGCTGGCAGGGGGTCCCGCTAATGGATAGTCCTGTTAAATTTTTGAGAGAACCTCCTCCTCTTCATAAACTGCAACTTCTGCTTCTGCAGCTGCAACAGCCGTCTGAGAACTCAACCTATGCAAATTAGCCTCAAGTTCAGTTTTCTGCTTCATTATGGCTGCTTCTTTTTCTGAAAACGGCAACCGAGCACGTGCAGCTTCTGCTTTTGCTCGTGCTTTCAATGCTGCAGAACTTGTGAACGAACGTTTGGACTTACATGAGCATATAGACTTAGAACTTGTCTGTATTGCTTGCATTATCCTTGTTCTCCATGTCATCTGCTTTACCTGACCGTAGGCTCATGCTTGATGTGCTGAATATCTCCTTGTGGTTGTGGCCCGCTGCGCTTTGTTCTTTATTGTGCTGTCCTTGCCCTGAGTTTTCCTGATTTTTCAGCAGGCTAGACAGTCAGACAACGATGCTCCAATAACCAAACTTCTTTCTCTTTTTAGTTGTTTATTGAAGAGTGGCCTCTGACCACTGCCATCGCTTTAGCCATCGTAAACTGTAACATACAAGGCTTCATATTAGCAACAAACATTACAAATCAGTTAGTCTTGCTGCAAGCTAAAATAAAAGCTTTTTCATAAATAACTGCGGCGTACAATTATTTACACCACAGTTACATAAGGCAAAAAGACAGTTATTGTTTTCACAATTAACCAATACTTATGAACAAATCTCGTCTGAAACCCAAAGTGAAAGATAGCAATCAGCTCAATTCCACAACTGCTCGGTGCTGTGTTCAACCATCTTGGATCTACACCTCCCTTCCCCCATTCCTTTAAATGTCACCAAAACAACATAACAAAATGTCCATCAGGGGGCGCCCTAGTGCGCTCTTCAACCCACAAAAGGCAGCACATCTGTGTTGCATCAGTTTAAAATAGCTTCAGGTTTGTTTTTCGGGTATAAAATAAGAAGCACTTTCAATAACTCGATTAACTGATGACTGAGTAATGTATGTCACTGTTGTTGATTGCGTCCCATTTCAAATCCTCTAGTTGAAAGCATGAAAACCTGATTCCTTCAAACTTTTGTTTTTGTTTAGGCTGCAAACAGATTATTTTATGGCTATAATGTTATAAATCTCATAAAATCTGACAGCTTTCCAATGAAAGCTTTGTATCAAGGAGCTCATTAAAATGGATTTGGTCAGGCAGGATACCAAAGCTTCTGAACCATTTTTTGTCAACTTGCAAGTAGGGATTTATGTTAGCACTCAGTAATAACATTGCTTAGGAAAACATGCAACAATAACTGTTTGGTATCATTAGAAAGTTGAAATGTCAGAATCATTCAACATAATTCTGCATCCAGGTAGGGAGAAAAAGATGTGGCTTAATTAAATATTTGCCATGGTGCAGAATTAAAGCCAACATTGGATCGACATTTAAGCACTCTTATGCCCATCTGAAATATTTTCAATGAAAATTCATCCATCTATCCACTAACCATACAACAGTTATTTAGTTATTGGATAAGAGCTGGTGACCAGGAACTTCAAGTTTCATTAATTATTATTTTAAAGAAGCAAAGCTAATTTGGTTTAAATTTAAAATTTTGAATTTATGAAGCTAACTTTTTGGTTGGCTGTGCCCTCCACTGGCTTAATGATTACAAAGTAAAAGGTCCTATTAATATTTTTTTCCAACAGTACCCTATGCATTTGGCATATTTACAACAATATTCATTGGAGTATTTGTGCAGGTTCATGTGGATAAAAACTTTTATAATCATGAATCTGTCTGTACAATAAAATAAAATAAAAAGATGTAGGGGAGATATTGTTTTTATAAAGACTAGGCTACGTGTGTACAAGGTCTCATGCATACTCACACACCAGGATCATGAAAAATATTATTGTACAATAAATGCAGATCAAATAAAATAAATTCAAAAGCCACCTCCAGAAAAGGGTCCTTCCTTTGGCTTTTTGTTATAAGAATTATTATTCTGAAGTCACCATGGCCTCACACCACTCGGACAGAGGAGGCCTGGAGACCTGATGTCTGTGTATAAGATCCACTGTTTGCCGAGTGCAAGGCTGAATGCTGCATAGAATGATTATTGTCTATGATAGACTGTCTTTGTTATGTCTCAAACAAGGCCACGGTGCAGTATTAGGGGAAGCCCGAAAAGCGAGACAGACAGAGACAGGGCAGACGCAGACTGCAGCGGGACCGTGGGGTGCGATTTACTTTCCATCTATGTGATCTCTGCTCTGTTTCTCAATAAAGGTGCTGGAACGTCATCACCGCCGTCTCCTCATTTAGTAGAGATGGGAACTCAGTTATCTTTGCTTAGAATTCCTATAACACTTTTGACAAAGCCCCTTTTTATGTCTTAAACACAAATTGTAATGCAGAGAAACATGAATGTCTGAAATAAAAATTGATGGTCACCAAAGAAAAATAAAATGAAAAGGCCAATATGAATTGAAACATGTATCTAGACAGTAACTATGCACGAGTCAATTGGTTTGTGTTCTAAAGTTTATCTTAATCTGGTCTGACCAGTGATCACCATGTCAATAAAATAAACATTGGAACTTTTCCACCACTGTTCCCTACTGTCATGGTTTTCAGATGTTTTGCCCACATGCAGATACGACCAGGCGACAGCAGATAGATTTAAACAGTTTATTAGGAAATGTGCAAATACAAAAGACATCAGTGAAGGTGTAGCCTTCCTACAATGTAGGTTAAATGAGGCAGAGTATCATCCACTTAGGTTGCTCAGCTGGTTCTCAAAGATGACACATCAATGTGTAGCAAGAAGATTTGTCGTGTCCACCAGCAGTGTCCAGAGCATGGAGGGGATGCCAGGAGAAATGCCAGTACCACCACCACATACACACACACTCACTTATTCAGTCTGTGCCACTCTACCCTCCTTAATACCACTGCATGTTTTACGTTGAATTTCTATGCATTTACTCCCCCCCCAGCTGATCAATGACACTGAGATGTTTGAACTGTTGCCCTCAGGGAGGTGCCACAGGTGAATCAACAAAGACACCCACCCCTCTTCTATTCATTACCTCATCTTACACTAATACTCTATTTTATTCTCTGTTGTATTCTCCATTGTGAGATCAATAAAGACTATCTTATCTTATCTTATCTTATTACTCTGTCCTACATGTGTCAGCATACTTTCAGTTTGAGTGTGCATGAGTATAGTGTACACAGTATGAAACATAAAAAAGGCACTGTAAGTCATTATATGATTTGTTGGAAAAAGCGTAGTTCCTGTTTGATGCTAATGACTACTTACAAGGCATTCTTGAAAAGTTCCTTAGGGTCCTCACGGAGAAATACCGGAAGTCCTCGAAGAGCAGAATCTTTGCGGTGCCTGAGGATGTCAGAGGTCTATGCCAAAAAAGCAGGAAAAAACAGTTTAATCATAATAGTTCAAACACTTTCTAATAGTAAAAATATTTTTACTCATTCATTTTTTTTCTACTCCCATATTAATTAAAGATTTTCCCCAGCAACTACACTGTTCCAGAAACATAAATGGGACACCAAAAACAAAGCAATAAAACTCAAGTGAATCATGATCAAGTCAATCTATGATATCAGCCTGTCCAGTTGGGAAGCAACACAATGTGAATTAATTTAGCTTTCTGTTGTGCAAATATAACAGGCAATGGATAGAATTTAGAGGTAATAACCAAATAATGCCCCAAAAATAGTTATTCCTCTGTGGCATCCACAGATCATCTTTTTTGGTCATGTGCATCCTGACAGTTTCCTGATCATCCACTGAATTTGCTCAGCTAATGGTACTCATCCAAGATGGCTCATTAATGTGTGCGGTACCCATCAGTAGTGTGCAGAGTATGGAGGAGATGCCAGGGGACGTGACAGCACACCAGGGGACGTTGAGGACATGGACGGTTTACAACCCAGCAGCAAGATTGCGATCTTCTTCCTTGCAAGATATGGCACAGGAAGAACACTGCCAGAGCACTGCAAAACGAGCTTTGCAGGCCACTACCGTGAATGTTTCTGCTCCAAATGGTCAGAAACAGACTTCATTTAGAGGGCATGAGGTCCGGGGAGTAATTTGCTTATATCACAGGTAATGCTGCCTACAACATTTGTGAAGAGCATAGGGCACCAATGGTGGATGTGACAATTTCGATGTTCAACAGCACACGATGTGCCATCTTGGATGAGCAGCACTACCTGAGCAAATTCAGTGAGTGATCGACACCGCCTCTCGGTAAAATCATCTGCCAGAAAGAAAGAGAAAAGGTCTGTGGCCACCACAACAGAATAACTGTGGGCTGTTTTTTTTTGTTAGTACCTCTAATTTCTACCCATTGCCTCTTAAATTTGCGCAAAGACCCTTTCACAACAATTGTTTCTTTCTAGCTGGACAGGCTGACATAGGAGTATGGCTGACCTGGGAGTTGCATTGCTTTGGTGTTCCTTTTATGTTTTTTAAGCAGTGCAACATATGTCCATTGTTTTTAATATGATCAGTTTAAAATAAAAAAAAGCCTGGCCTGGTTTGAGCAGTCTTCCAAAAAGCTAAGAATTTCAACCACAACATACCTCATCATCAAGCTTCGCCATGACATCATCCATAGCCTTTCCAAAGGCTGCATTTCGGGCACGGTGCAGACGAAGTAGTTTGGGAGTGTAATTGTCCACTGCAGCTCTAAAGGTCCTCAATAGCATCTTGTTTGTGATGCGAAAAAACTCAGCATCAATCTGTCAAATACACAAAGCAACATACACAAAAAGGAACAGGTCAAACAATGGAAGGGTTCTTAGCATACGGAAATGTAACCAGATGTCTACAGCAGTATCAAATTTGTAAATTCTTACCTGCTCCTTGAAAAATAAAGCAGGCCATCTGTCTTGCACATCTATCACCATCGGCTTGTCATCAACAATCTCCCTTCTCCTCAGGGAAAAGGTAATCTCCATCGTTTCTCTTACGAATTTCTCATCTATTTTGGCTGTCTTTGATGCTTCCACCAAGAGCTTTCTTTGCTGTTCAAGTGAGGAATCATCCTGCTGATTTGGATGTTCAGGAAAATGGTTGATCTCCCCACGCTTGGCCTTCTTCAGTGTGTATGGTCCAGTCTCTCCATCGGCCTTCCTTTTGCTGTTGAGGAAAACTTGTTCCGGATACTGCCAAGCCAGCCATCATAACCGTTGCCATCAACATCTCTGAGGCATGGGTATTTGGTGATCAAAGCAACTGCAATGGATTCTACTTTGTGAGGCTCAAAGTACGCTTTTATATCAAAGGCAGCATGGGCAATTTTGTCAAGAATGTCTGTCTTAATGTCTCTTGTAACATCAATGCTTTTCTTGGTCTTCTCATATGCCTCATTGCCTTTTCTTAACTTCAGCTCAACATCAAGAGACAGAGCAGGGATAGGGAATGGAGTGGACCACTCTGACGCACTGCGCAAATTTCTTGTGGAGGTGGGTGAGGGGCTGGGTGAAGCTGCAGGTGAGCTTAGACTTGCAGTGTCAAGTGACGAGATGGATCCAAGGGACTGCGATAGATCCAAGTGATCTTCATAAGCTGAATGCCCTTTCCGCTTAATGTGTAGAACTGCACGTTGAGGTGGAAGTTCTGATATCTCTGACAAATTGCAACAGGCATTTTGGAATTCAGGGTCCTCAAATTGCAATTGGAAATCCCCCTAAAGTTGTAGTTTTTCTTTAAGGAAATCCACAAGCGCATCCACAGACTCTGGCAATTCTGGAAGTTGGACACGTCTTGCTTCATCAGCAGATAGTACAACTCTAAGCAACAGTACCTATGGAACAGGAAACATTCAGGTTAAGGAAAATACACTGCTCGAAAAAATAAGGGTCACACCAAAGCAACACAATGCAACTCCCAAGTCAATCATATGTCAGATAACAGCCTGTCCAGTAACAAAGCAACTCATTGTGAATCCATTTGCCTACTTTTGGTCATAGACAGAAAGTACTGGCAATTACTAAAATATGCCCAAAAAATTGTTATTTGCCAGGTGTAGTCTCAGACCATCTGTTTTTTCATCCTTTCTGGCTGAGTATTTGGTCACATGTGCATTTTGGACAGTCTCACACCGCTTTACTAACCACGAGGCAGTGTAGGGCTGGACGATATAGAAAAAAAGCTTATTGATAACAAAAAAATGCATATTGATCGATATCGATAATTATTGAAAATATTTAAAACCATATTTTATGTGCAGCTCTGCCTGGACATTTTAAGATATTGCTAAATGATTTAATTTTAATAAAGAACACAAACACAGAATTCCAATTAAATCTTTATTTAACCAACTTTTTTAACCATAACAGAATTTTTTTTTAAAGAAAAATAACTTAAGAGACCTGAGTTATGTTATTAAATAATGACAAAGAATATACTAAAGTGACCAGTAAAATTACCAAAATAAATATACCAAATAAATAAATAAAATAGCCTATTTAGGTGGGAATAGTACACTAGTTACTCCTCAGGGTCCATTCTATTTCTAGTCAATTGAGAGGCTGACGCAGGGCTGAGGTCTGAGGTCGTGGCGTGGGAAGATACAGATTGCAGCTCATTTTGCACTGATTCCTGGCACTTGTTGCACAATTTAGGGACCGCTGTTAGAGAAAAACTTGCGTCCCGGAACTTTATATCGCGGATCAAGAGTGGCAAGTAATTGTTTGAAGCCAGGTTTTTCAGCTGCAGACGTATCAATCACTATGAAGCACGTTACTGCATGCGTGATATCCTTACGCCGCTTGGACGCTTTTTCATTTTATCACAAAGAAGGGAGCCCAGTTTAGCCCACATTCGGAGCGACTGTTTTAAAGACGCTGTGCTTTGATTCGAACCTCATGGTCCATAGTTCCACTAACTGACCATAACAGCGTATGAGGTGTGGATAATGCTCAATTATGTGATGTTTTGGTTTTAAGACAAAATCAGGAAACGTGGCTTTAAGTAGTAAGCGATGATCTGATAACTTAAATGCCAGATAACTTAATGTTTCTTCTGTGAATTTGTCAGAAACAACTATTTGAACCATCTCTTTCAAGTCCATTAATATTTCCCATGACGGTTCACTCTCTGGGACGAGCCAACCAACCATGAGAGGTAACAGCCGCAGCAGCGCCCAGTTTTCATGCCCATTCCCCCCAATAGACGTCTTTGAAAGGGCTGATTTAGCGATGACCTTAGGCTTGTTGACTTTATCTGTGTATTTATAGTGGAATGATCTGATGCTGTGGTTAAGTCGGTCCAAAGTGAAAAAGCCTTTAGAAATGAAGTCTGAAAGGCACAATGCTAATTCGAGCGGAACAATGCCTTCAAAAGCATCGTGCAAGACATCAGGGGGGAAACCCGCTACAGGATGAAAGTTAGACAAATGCTTACTCAAAACACACTCACGTTTAACACCATTTACACTCTTAAGTGTTGCATTTCGCTTAAGCTCGTCCACAAACTCATTGTGCTGTTCAACAGTTCTCAAAACAAAATCCCCTGATTTAACAGTTGCTATTTCTCTATGACTCACTAAGCAAAAACGGCAGAACTTATCCACAATAAAGCTTTCCTGGAATCCCGCTAAACTATGTGCTCCGAGATTATCTGCACAGACACAAAACAGCTTCACATTAACAGTCGTCTTCAAGTTCTCCACAAAGACCCCATGTTGACCAACCAGCTTAAGATCCTTTATAAGGGGCTCTAAAAAACTCTCATAACCAAACTTCTTGACATCAACACTCTTTCCTAAAGCTCCCAACTGAATGGATGTCAAACCTGCCCTGAACTTCGCTGGTAAGTTTAGGATGACCCAGTACACTCCAACTACTTTGTGGATCTTGCGTGATGTTCCCAACGGGTTGCACAGTTCAAATTCATCAATATAAAGGGCTATACTGATTTCTGTCTCTTCACCAGGGGAAACATTGCGCTGCCTAAAGTACTGTCCATCCTGGAAAGTCCTGTAAACACCAGGCAAGTGCTCTTGACTCAAAACTAATGCACTTGAATAATCTGGGCGTCTCAGCAAGTTTTCAAGCACCAAAGTCAATGGTACATAAACAAACGTGTTTCTACTATCTTGAGTGTATCGATATTCCACTGTCTCAATCAAAGGAAAATGCTGTGCAAAATACAAGTTTCTTCTGTAGTCAGTAGATAGGCAGCCCTTTTCAGAAATCGTTGACAGTAATGGATTGGAAGCAAAAACAGAGTCAACTATCTCCTTAACTAGTGTGTTCTCTGATGAAAGGTTGTGTTTTGCCAGAACCTCTGAAACTGCCTGAAATGCGTTGGATTTTGGGCAAATCAATAAATCACGTAGACCCTCAATTATTGTTTGAACTGAACTTCGTGAGACATAAAAGACAGTTTGCATAGACAGTAAAAGACTTGCAAGTTTGTTCTCAACTGTTGTACCATCAAAATGTTCTACTGCATGTTCCTCCAACACATGACTCGATTCTTTTTTTTTTTTTTCTTTTCCCCCAGTGTCCTGTCTAGCAATGTGGCAATAAGAATTGATGTCTTAATGCCAAATAGAGCTCGACAGATTTTGCTTCTACAAGTGGAGCAAACAGCTTTCGCCATAATGCTCCGCTTGATTTGTGCATGTAAATAGCTTTATTGTGATTCCTGCAGGGAGAATTTCAAATTATATGGGCACTACAATGGGAAAGTAGTAGAGTAAAGGAAGAACAAGAAGAGAAAAAGAAAGAAAGAGAAGAGGTGAAAGAAAGAAGAGATAAAAGGAAGAGAATGATAAAACGTCCTCTGTCTGCTCCATCACCTGGAAAGAGACGCAAAAAGAACAGCACAACCAACAGACATAAAGCAACAGATACAATCGAGTAACACCTAGATACCATTGCTAAATCATATGTATTATTATTTAAGCTGACATGTGTAATGTGATACCTGAAAAAAGAAAGTGAAAGAAAATAAATAAATTATAGGCTTTCTGTATATAAGTGAACATTTAATACCTGGGACCCAGCTCCTGTGGGAGTTTGTGAGAGTGCATTAGTTTAGGTGAAAATTATACAGAAGGAAATAGCTCGATAGTGGTTGTGGAGAACCAAAGACCCGCCTTCCCCGAGCACAGAGGCAGGGGTCAGGGGACCCATAACCCCGGACTCCCAAAGGGGCCCCCAAAGCAGTGCGCCAGAGAGGAGCCATCACAGGAAATCTGCAACCCCCCCGAGGAAAGAGGAGAGACGACCCCGAGGAAATCCCCCAGCCACCGCAATGCTGACGCCCCCAAGAGCCGCGGGGACGAGCCCGTGGGCTCCGCCGGCAGCCAGCCGCGCTGAAGTGGTCCCGGCCATGGGTCCTGGGGGCCAGAGGCCCCAGGGGCGCCCCGCTCCCGCGGCAGGGGCCCCGGCCGCCCCCCGGGGGGGCCAGGCCTCGCGAAGCCGCCGCCGGGAATGGGCCGGCGCCCACCCGGGAACCCGCCCAAAACCCGAGGACCGTCACCGCGCCAGAGGGCCAAGGCGCCTGCCAACGCAGCAGAGGGGGGCAGGACGTGGGGGGATGGGCTCCGCACCTATCGGAGACTTGAGATGTTCTTGGGAGAGGGAGCGGACCAGACCCGAACCTGGAAGAAAAAAAAAAAATACCCTCATTCACACCATCCCTCCCTAGTGCCCCACTCACCACACACAGACACAAAAAATGGACTCTGTACACACATTCCCACATAACATACACAACAATCCCAAGTGGGGGGGGGGGGGGGTCACCACAATTCAACTATACGACTGCCTGTGCCCGACCCCCGGCCCCGACCCCGGACCAGACGCCCCCCGGATCAGGCCCCCCAAAGAGGGTGGGCCAACACGACCCGTACGGGCCACCCGACCAGAACCCCCCCTCACCCACTATATACCTAATAAACCCCCTCCCACCCCGACCTTACCCTAGCCACCCCTGCCCCCCATCCCTTCCTGGGGAGAGCAGAGGCATCAGCCCCAGATCCGGCAAGCCGCTGGCTACCCGCAGCAGCCCCCCGCCAAGACCCCGGACCCAGTGGCCCGCACCTCCTCCAGGCCCCAGACTCCGTGCCGCTATCGGAGATCAGGGGTGTGCAAAAGACCCCCGATCCTCCCTACGCCCGCTCAGATGTTGTGTTGTTGCATGTTGATCTCAGGTGTGTTTAAAACTGGGAGCACCAAAGGGGGTGCACGGCACAGCCCACCCCCTCTCCGGAAGGAAGCTGGTGCCAGTGCCCCCCCTCCAAGCAACTACCCAGAACCTTCAATGTCTAAATGCGAGAAGGGGTGAAGGGAGCCGTCCGAGGCGAGGCTCACACAACATAAGCCCCCCCCCAGACGTCTTCCCCCCACCCCCCCATATCGTGGCCTACATGAATGTGCGTTGTGAAAATGTTTGAAGTGAAAGTGTCTAAAATGCATGATAAAATTGGGGAGAGGGACGTCACCAGAAAGTGGCAACCTCCAGTAACGCCCCCTCCCCAAGGACCTACATGTGTGGCGGCGTGATGGAGCAGGCAGAGGGAGGAGTCCGGGGATGGGGATCAAAGGATTGGGGAGCCAACCCAGGGAGCCAGCTCCCCTACTGACTCCAATAGGCACCCCCGCTCCCCAAAAGCCCCACCCGGAGAAAGGGGCCCCTCCAGCGGCACCACCATAGCCCGGGGGCCGGGGAGAGGCCGCAGGGCCCGCCAGCCAACCACCCACCAGGACCAACACCTCCACCTCCCCCAGCCCACCCACCAAGCCTACTGGCTTTAACCCCCCCCCCCCCCAAAAAAAATGTAATAATAATAATAATAATAGTAATAATAATAATAATAATATATAAATAAATAAATATAAATAAATAAACAAATAAAGATGGGGGACCCTGGCCAGCCAGCCCGCACGAGCCATCCCAAACCACACCCCCCAGGCGAAACCCGCACCGGGAGACTACCCGGACCAGGACCGGGACAGGGGGCCGGACACAAGCCCACCAGAACGTCCACCCCACCCCCACCCGTAGACTTAACCCCTCCCCAACACTAACATTCATACATCTCACCATACAATCGACAGTAGACATCCAGGCTGGGTAAGTCACTACTCCCCCTCCCTCCCCTCCCCTCCCCCCACTATCAGAGTGCCAACCCAAAGAAGAGGAAGAGCATCTGCCCTGAGATGTTAATGACCATGCCCCCCTACCAGCTCAACAGGCCCCGAGGCCCCCCAGCGCACCAGAGGCCCCGTGCAGGGGCAGACAACCGGGCGCACGCCGGCCCAGACCCCAAGCGGCACACCCCCCTGAACCTGAACCCCCGAGGCCCCGCCGGGACCACCCCCCCCCCCCCCCCCCCGAGGGCGGCACGCCCCAGGGACCGCAGGCCCCCAGACCCACCCAGGACCCACCCAGCGACAGCACAGCTACCAGGTCAGTAACCCACGTCCGTCACCGCGTAGCTCCCCAAGAGCGCCACAAGCGGCGCTGTAGGCCACCCGTAGGCCTCCCAAGCTCCTCCCAGATGGGGGCAACAGACCCTGGAGTCAGACCCACCAAGCGCCCCACTCCGAGTGCCCCCAGAGCCCCAGGAACCCCTCCACCCAGCCACTGCGCCCTGCAGGAAGCAACCCACCGCCCCCCATTCCACTAAGTGATGGTGTTAATCAAAGGAGCCCAAAGAGATCGATCAGATGTGGATGCAGATGCTGTCTCAAGATTAATATGATCCAACAAAAGATCTCTATACTGATTGATACTGAAATTCTCTTTACTTTTCCAATTCATGAGGATAGTTTTCTTTGCGATACATAGTGCAGTGAAAACCATGTAAACTATTTTATTCCCCAGAGGGCTTTCCTCAAAATTACCAAGCAAGCAAACTGATGGGGAAGGTGAAATTTTACAACTCAAGCACTTTGATAAGTCCTTACATATCTGTGTCCAGAATCTCTGGACTGGTGTGCATAACCATAACGCATGAATATAATTATCAGGATGATTGCCTATGCAGTGTGGACAGATATTAGATTGTGCCAAACCCATCTTGAATAATCTTTGTCCTGTGTAGTGTACTCTGTGAAGGACTTTGTATTGTATTAGTTGTAAGTTGGTGTTTCTAGTCAATTTGAAAGTTCTTAGACATATCTGAGCCCAGAAGTTTTGTTCAAAGCTAACTGATAAATCCTCTTCCCATTTCATAATAGGAAGAGATACTGAATCATCTATTTTAGTCAGTGTCCTGTATGATTTAGACAGTAGTTTGGGGGGGTTTAAATCTAGGAACTCTAATATATTATTTGGAATTTGTAAACCACCTTTAATATGCTTAAATTTTTTTCTAATTATAGATTTAAGTTGTTCATATTCCAAAAATTTATTTTTACTAATGCCATATTGCATATTTAGTTTGGAAAAATTGATGAACTCGGTTCCATCAAGTAAATGTTCCAGATATTCAATACCTTTATTCTTCCAGTATGTAAAGTTTATCATATTATTATTTTGTAGGATGTCAGGGTTGTTCCAGATGGGTGTACGACTGCATGGGATAAGTGATGACTTTGTCATTTTAAGAAACTCCCACCATGCTGTCAGAGTAGAGCTGATATTGATATTTTTAAAAGATGTATGCCGTTTTATATTTGAGCTTGACTCGATTCTTGTTGAATTAAAGTTAAAGCAGCACCATCATCAATACTTCCAGCTGCAGTTACAGCAAACGGCTGAATCACAGTTCTAAAGTCATTTGTACTATACTGCTTATGTTTTCTGCTTTTATGTGAACTGAATGTTTTGTAAGCATTTGTTTTAAAGTCACAACCTAAAAAGGGACACTGAACGGTTTCCTGAATTTTAAGATGATTTCCCAGGTGTTTAAAAAAGTCCCTTTCAGAACATATTTCCTGAAAATCACAACATTCACATTTGAAGCTGAAAATAGACTGATCATGAACAACTGCACCTTTGTGATGATGTCTTGAAAGGTGTGACTTTAAGGCTCCTCGAGTTTTAAACACACAAGGACAGTTGGAATGAACACAAGGCCATTGGTGGGGTCTCCTGTGGTGAAGCTCCTGGTGTCTGACAAGATTGTCCTGGTCTGAGGAAAAACCGCAGTACTTGCAGAACATTGGAGATTTGGTATTCCTATCTGAAACATGTAATCGGAAAGAAAGAAAGCAGTGAGCTCCAATAAGTGAATTTGCAAATTACAGCACGGCCTATGGCATGACCAATCACATTTGCCAATCCCACAATGGCAGGTGAACACACCAAAGCTAACCAGGTGACATTGTACTTATAAAAGAGACACAGTGTAATTAATCCAATTCTCTGAACACGACTAATACACTGGTACTGAAATCCAGGATTGTGACACCCAAAGGCATTTGTGAGACAAAGTCGGCAAACAGTCATACATTGTCAATTTGGGTGTGCTGAATTCAAATCTGCCATATGCCAAGCTCTATCTGGTCTGGTAAATTATATGGCTAGTGCCAGTTAGACAGGCACCGTGGGTGAGGACTAAATGCACTTAACTTGTGAACATTGCATGACGCATGATCATTGTGCACACTGAAATCAGAAATAGCACACCGGTTAAAGAAGAGGGCCATAGCCTACTGTACCGCAGATGCGCTGACAGTTTGTAAATGGGATAAACAAACAGTCAATATGGTCCGACCATCGCTCGAAAGTTAGCTAACGCGAATGCCATATTAGCTAGCCCAATAGCAAACACTGCGTCAAAACTAGCACCTGGTCAATCGAAATCTTAAATTCATAAAAACGCACACAGACATGTTAAATAATTTCTTGAGTAGGACACAATGAGGAATACATGCTTAAAGCCTACACGTACCTTTTCAAAGTTTGGCCATCCTGCTAGTCAAGTGGAGAAAACTTCAACCGGAGAGAAGCACATTGTCCAGCCCTTCCGATGCTGAGAGGAAAAGAAACCCCGTGTGTTGGCCAGCAAGCGCATGCGCTGAATAAACACCTGTGGCAATTAGGTATTTTCAATTCGGAATATTCACTATTGTATATTCACACATCACTGAGATGCAACCTATCAGTTTGATGTGGATTTTTCTGTTCATTAATAATAATTCCTATTTCCTGTCCATTCAATTGTGAACATGTAATTACTTGAACAAAGCGTAATTAAATTTTTACGGTGCTTACACACATTTCCAAACCCTAAAAGTCCCGGTGTTGTGCGAAATTCAGTTCCCCTGTGAAAACCTGTTCCCCTCTGTGTCGGGAGCGCGCACTGCAGCCAGAGAGGCGGGGTTTCACGGCGCTTCTGATCAGTTTCTCGGTAAAACAACTCACATAATCATGTCAAGGTTGTAACATTCAGTTTAATCGGCAGCTGTTGTTTACATTACAACGGAATTTACCAGGAAGTCTACACTCTCGTCTTTTCAGGAAGTCTTAATAGGGCTTGGGCGTCATGACGTATTACTTTGTGTGGCCGCCATATTGAATGCTTCCGCCGCCACTACTCAGACTACTGCCTATGACTACTGCGTACTGTACTCCCTCTCTCAGCCGTGTTTTAATTTGATTAATTTTACCTTAACTTGATTTCAACCATGGTAAACCGTTGCTGTGTTGTGGGCTGTAACAGCGCAACACATGATCGCCATGGGAAAAACATGAAAAATGGGTTAACTTTCCACCGCTTTCCTGCCTGGAGGCGCAACCACGGAGAACAAGTGTCAGCGATCAAAAGAGTCGTCGGCTCGCTTGGATCGCGGCTTTAAGACTACCGATCATAACTTTCCACAGTATCCCGATGTCAATGAGAGTGTGTTCCCTGCATTTTCATTCTGGTGAGTTAAAGACGCACGGTTTTATTTTATAGCCTACATTGTTTCTTTCCTTCAACCGCGACACCACACACATGCACATAAATACTAAAACGGCAGCGGGAAAAGGCTCAAATACGTGAGAAACCCGGAGGGTTTAGGGAGGGTTGGCAGTTAACGTTACTAACTAAACCTTTGAAACACATAGCAGCTAGTTAAAAGTACATTACATGCGTGAGTGGTTGTTAGCACTGACGGTTAGCAGGTGCCAGAGCCCGTCTGAGCGCAGCTTACCTTTGTATGAATTACTGTGTTCCCACTGTTTGCTGGCTTTAAGATCTGCAGCTCCTGAACCCATCCATTCATAAACTGCACATGAGACTCCAAGGATTTGTAGCTTTGGAACTTTTATGAAGTATAGGCGCTCACACCGCAAACAAGGTAGCCGAAGACGTCCGATATGCAAAACAGTGGCAACAAGTGGTCGTCGGCGCTCCATAATAATGCTGATTTTGTCAGCATACCGGTCCCTGGCTTCTCTATTTAATGTGTCCCGGTAAATTCCTGATCCTTTTCGGGATTTTAACATCTTTTTTCGATCTATTCTTTATGAACTTTATGAACTACTGCTACCTATCGTTGCACAGCGTTTTTTCAGCCTTAAGCTACCAACATGGCCGCCACGTCCCACAATGCAACGCGGATCCCAAGCCCTATTTGTGTGCCCTGCTATCAGCCAGTTTCCATCCTCTTATTTCAGCAATGGAAAAGCATAAATACACACTACGTGTTGGAATACTGTGTTAGGTGACTTACTTTTATTTGTCAGGCTTAAGTGACAAAAGTTGGAAAAAGACCGATTATCTTGGCGTTTAAAATAACACAAAACACAAACTGAATTTCGCACAAAATCGGGGGTGAGAAAATCCTCGCTGAATGGAATCGCCAAGCAGCCGGTAGCCTCTAAACTTTCGTTTCAGGCGGAGTGTCTGTCCCATTCCAGCCTGAGCCCAGAGAAGCTCCCTGCGCTCAGTCAGAGCCCACCGAGATGTCTCCTTCTCTCCTCCTCACCCATCGCGCATGGGAGCGGAGAAATCTCGGTGTGATCACAGCAGCCTGCTGTGAAGCGACCTGTTCTCCGCACTACCTCTCAGCACGGCGCTGCTACCCTGCAGAACCCCTGAGCCTTGGTGGGGATAGACCCACAGCCCTTTCGGTTCGGAGCCCCCATGCCGCCCGCCCCCCCAGAGAATATGAGGGTTACGGCGCAACAGATAAATGCGCGTCCGCTCTCAGAGCGCTCACACCCAGATTATTAAGTAAAATTCCAGGAACATATAATGCTGAGACACTGTGGTTTGTGCTGAATGTACATCTTTTTCTTTTATGTGCTGTTTTGGCGGATTTCAGCCGTCATAAACGATGCCAGGCAATCGGGCTTCGACGAGTTGTTACCGTGTTTACATCTGAACTATCAGCCAGAACCGCGATTATAAACCCCGATTCCAATTATACACCAGCAACCCATTTCGTTTATTCTCCTAAAATGTTTTTCTCAGACTTACCCGAGTCGTAACAGATTCTTGCATTGTCCTTCGTGTTAAAATCATCACTTTGTGAATCGCGATCTGAACTTGTCATTGTGTACTCCATTGAACTCTCTGTAGTGTAGCCTGGGCCATAGACATCATATACGTAGACGCCTCATTGTCACTGAGCTATATAATACATATTATATAGCTCAGTGCTCATTGTACGCTGCCGGCCGCTAGGCTGACGTGCCTACAGGGCGGCCATCTTGGGTCAGACCACAGATCAGACAGCTGCTGTCAGAATGAATTGGAGGCAGTTCAGATCTTATTTTAATCATATGTTCACAATGCTCGTGACCTTTGAGACAGATTACACATATTTATTCAGAACCAAAACTATTTAAACTGAAGTCAAACTGGATGAAAAATGTACACGCACTTAGATATTTTGCACTTACATATTAATCTAATACACACACAAATTATACACACATAAATCTCTCTCTCTTTTTTCATATATATATATATATATATATATATATATATATATATATATATATATATATATACTGTCAGGATACAGCTTGTTGGCTGCATGCTGAGCCTCCCTCCCTCTCTCTCTTTCCTGCGCAGCCTGATTGGTTCCACCTGTCAGGCTGCAATCACCTCTGATCTGTTGCCATCTGTGTTCTCCTCTTTATAAAGTCACCTCATTCTGCTCTCGTCGCCGGTCCGTAATGTTCCCTCCTGCTCAGTTATGCCTGAATCCTATGTCAGCTCTGTTTTTGTTGCAGTCAGCCTGAAGACCTTTCTTCAACTTTGTTTTATTTCAGTCAGCCAGTAGTCTTTGCTTTGTTTTTGTTTAATCCATTGCCTAAGACTCTGCTCAGCTCTGTTCCACTCAAGTTCTCAACTCCTGTCCATGACTCCTGTGCTGTTCCACGTTCTCAAGTTCCTGTGCTGTTCCACGTTCTCAAGTTCCTGAGCTGTTCCACGTTCTCAAGTTCCTGAGCTGTTCCACGGTCTCAAGCTCTCAGTTCTGATGTTCTGGTCTCAAGTGCTCCACCCTGGTCTCAAGTCTTCAGCTCCGGTGTTCCTTCCTGGTCGGTCTTCCTGTACTCCTCCTGTCTGCCAGCTTCTGCACCCTACATCTCTGTCAGTTAAAAGACTCGGGTTCTTCTCGTCATCCATCATTCACCCTGCTCAATAAATTCACTTCTAAGAACTAGCTCTGTGTGTGCGTGCTGTGTCCGGGTTCATCCAAAGACAAATCATGACATATACAGTGTGTGTATGTATATATATATATATATATCTATATATATATATATATATATACTGTACATATAGGCTATATACACAGACACTGATCTACATAGGAGCAAAACTATATACAGACAAGTGAGAGCAAAGGTGCCAATAACAGCATTTAAAAATTATATAATACAAACCGCAATCTGGGGGGGGGAAAAATCAAAAAACCTAATAATGCATCTTAGAATCAAATACATTACAAAATCGTAGCAAAAACTGTATAATATTTTAACCCCCCCCCCCACACACACACACACACACACACACACACAAATGTCTATCCAGTAATTTAGGGCCATTTTGATTGTTTTTGGTGTTTAATGTACTTTTCTCTGCTTCCATCCCTGCTACCCATTAGCACATATTGTGTTTATGCCGGAAAAACTAACAGTAAAGCATGAGGATTCTCTATCATAAAATCTTACTTATGGAAGGTAATTCCCCAGGATCTGGTTCCTAGTGTCCTTTTATTTGTGCGTCCATAAGCGGAGTAAAAGTCTGGCTTCCTGGGACGTAGCTCTGGAAGTTTGCTTACTTTCAATACAAAATCGAAGTTATTTATTAAGTTAGACAATAATTTAATTCAATCAATTGGTCCCACGTAGCCCCTAAAGGGGTGACGTTTTCAGTCAGTTGATTTATCTGGAAATCGGGTGAGAATTCACCGGATTCAGAGTGTCTGAAAACATAAAGTACATTTTCCTGAATGGACTTGTATTCTGTCTGACTGCAGCTTGGTCTGACCTAAGATGGCCGCTCTTTCGGCACGCCTCTCAACCGAGGACGCGGCGTCTACGTATTCATGTCTGTGGCCTGGGCTACTTCTACGAACTACGTCATCGTACCACGTGACCCAAGTTGTGGATTTTCAGCATAGCGGTCGCCGAGGGACAATTTTAAGTCCTTAAAAAAACCTTTAATGGCGCATTCACGATCTTAATGCCACATTTTTTGAAAATATGGTCACTAATGCATGTATTTCCGAGTTGGTCGATCCCAGAATCAAGAAGTACTTTAAGAAAAGCTTTCATTCAACTAAGGAAGGTAATTTTGAAAAGTTTCCCAGTTGATAATAATTTATTGTTTCTACTTGATACTCTGAGTTGAAATGACTAACTATATTACATTACCCATTCACGAAAACTCAGATTCTATTGTCAAGTGAGCTTTTAACAACATATCCTTTTAACTCAAATAATTCAGTTATACCAATTTTTCAATTAATGATCAATTGCTGTTTAAACTCAGTACCGCAAGTAAAAACAACTCACAACACTGCCTTATCTGTTTGAGAAAACCTGCTTTCTCTTTTCAAAGGAACATGCAATTACATATTCTCTTAAATCACTTTTTTATGTTAAAATAACTCACAATTCAAAATAAAATGCCTTTTCAAGTTACATTAACTCATGTTTTTAAGGCAGCAATTGAACTTAAAATTACAAATTAAATAGACTAACATTTTTAGATATTATCCCTTAACTAATAATGGCAAGTTCAGCAATTTCGCAAAAGACAACACTGAATGCACGTAGAACTCAAATGTTTTTAAACATTTATTTTCACAAATTGTGGTAACAAAGCTCATTAGATAAGAGATCAGTCTAACCACAAAAATAGTTGTGGTGAAAAGTATCCACAATAAGTTCTGAAGTTCAACAATGAAAGGTTTTAAGTTTTGAATCTGTTCATTTAAGAGCATTTAACATTAAAGATTTATTGGGGGGAGGGATCTGCTAGAACAGAGTACAGTTGAGATCACATTTATTACAAAAATGGTTTATAAACAGCTCTTTAAACACAGAGGCGCATGAAACTTTGCATAAACTCAGTAAACGCAAGATAAAACAAGTCTGCCTAAAACAAATAACAGTTGAGACCATCACTTCTAAACTGGTCTAACAAAGTGAATATGGCTAGTATCTGCTTAAAATCCGGAATTGAAGTAAAAAAAAAAGTGTCCCATTTTACAGAATTTTGACTGGGAAAGAAAATTCACAAAATTCCAATTTTCATACCCCACTCAACTGAAAAGAACATTTTCTGAGGCTAGTTATTGTCTGAATTTTCAAACCTCCTGTCCCACCTTAAATTTCCCTGCATTTTAACATCACTAGTCTTCGACCAGTAAAGACCATAATTTTTCATAAATCAGTCAAATACAATGTAGTGCAAGAAGATCTTTACTCCAATCTTAAACTGAAAATCCTGGGTGTGACGTTTCATCACAGAACAATAGTTCAGCACAATACTGAAAGTTTTTGTGCATGAAAAAAGAACAATGAACAACATTCTTACAGGTCTTTCCAACTTGGCAGATGTTACAGTTTATAACTCAGGATTCTGTTTCTCAAGCCGTGTAGTCGAGCCGAGGCCTGGTCTGGTTTTATCTTCATCACCACTCTCTGAATAAACTCAAAGGAGTACTTCATGGCTTCTAGATACTTGAGATTGACACAGTAGATGACACCCATAAGCATGGCAAAGCTATGTGCCACATCCTTAACATGTGAACCACAATGGTCTCCTCCACCACAACTGCCACATCGAAGACCTCATGTGGAATGGCACCCTGTTTCCCACCTTCACAGCCTATCAGAAGGCCAAGCTGCATCCCTTTCATGGCTTCATCCAGAGTCTCAACATGAGCCTTAATGGAAAAAATAAATTAGACCATTTTTATGTGCAAGCATAGGACATAATTATTCCAAGGCATCTATATATTGCTGGTTGTTTGATTTAATACAAACGTTACAAAAATAAAAATATATAAAGAATGTCTTACATCACACATCCTGATGACATCTGATGGATCTTCTCCTGATATGTATTGTGGCAGACCAAGCAGAGCAGCAGTCCTTCTCCTCTTGTTTGTGTCCTACAAGACATGATGACAAAAGACTTGTAGTAAGCATTAAAATTTTGCCTGATTTTCTTGCCATCCTCACTTCCACTTACATCTTTCTCAAGGCAGTCCAGAATGTCTTTGAGTGACTGCTTCTTCCCAGACTTTGTTGCCATTGTGTACATCTCCAGGAGTCTTGGGACCAGGCCATCAAGTCCGTCAAGAAAGGATACCAGAAGGTCTGTGGTAACGATCCTCTTAAATTCTGCCCTAATCTGAGGAAATATATAGAAAACAAAAACATATTTCTCAATAGGACAGTTAACACTGTCTAACATAACAGGATATAATATCTCTTGGAATGAATACATCATGTAATCACCTGTTTCTCTTGAAACAGAGCTGGCCATCGGGAAATTAGCTCTGTGATGTGTGGTTCATCTCCAATGATCTCTTTTGTACGCTTGGAAAATGTAGCAACCATCAGATCCTCTAGCAGCTGGTGATCAGGTGATCTTCTGCATTTCAGTCTCCATTATCTTGCGCTTCTCCTCCATTCTTTCAGGATTTTGCCCTTCAGGTGGATCAGGACAGTAGTTTACCTCACCCTTCTTTGACTTCTTGACACATTTTCCCCTTGAACCTCCTGTTTTTCTTTTATTTATGATAACTTCAGGGCATCCTGCTGCACTTAACTTTTACCGGTAGTTTCCAAGCTTAAATTTCAGGCTGTGAAAACATGAGTACTATCCTTTCTCAGACCCTGGTTCGCGCAGACAGGGATGCTTCTCCACCAGTGCTTTGGCTACATTTTCATAGTGCTCTCTCTCAGGATAAGCACTAATCTTTGGCATACTGTCTGCAAGCGTGTCGAGGATATCGGTCTTTAAACCTTTAGAAATCACCATCACAGATCCATCCTTGGTATATCTATAATTTTCTTCTGTCAGTTGCAGCTCTACATCATGCGAGAACTCTGTAATTGGGAAAGGATCAGCCCATTCAACAGAATCCCCACTACTGACGGAAGGGAGGCTGCCTGTGTCCAGTGTAGAATCAGTGGAGTCTTCAACTGTGAACAATACTTTCACAGTTGCCCGGTCTACAGGAAGGTCTTTGATGTCTGTTAGGTTGCACAACTGATTATTGAAATCAGGATCCTCAAACTGCAAAATGAATCCTCCTCTCAGACCAAGGCTGGTTCACAACACCTGGTATAGTTCCTCAACATTTGAGGGGATGGCTTCAACTGAAAGACGTCTGATGTCAGTTTCTGACACTACAACACGCAGAAGCATTGTAGACCACTTTCACCTGAAAATGGAAAGAAAAAAATTACGTCCAAGTATAAAATTCAATATATGGCATTAGGATAATGTTACGCTCCTGTTCTTAGAAGTTTTAAAATCACAAATCCAAAACTTACAGCTCCACTTCATCCACAGTTGTAGTCTTTAATGACTGGACCACCAGCACCTTAAAAACACAGATCATAGACTTCCAGATGGCAAGGAAGCGAGCGACAGCATAATTTTGAGCTCCCAGACGGTCCAGCTTATCCCTTGATATCTGACATGTCGTATAACAGTTAATAGTATTTAAAATAGTATGTCAAGGGATACTAAAAGAAAGACTAGAGGAATTCATCAAGAAAAAGCGAAAGAAGACGTTTTTACACCGAAAGAAGCTGACGGCGCTAGCAAGCTAAAAACACAGAGAGCCATGGAGGCTATCGAAGCTAACATCCTTGCTAAGCTAAAAGAAGTTCAAGCCGATTTGAAAAAAGAAATCACGGACAAGACTGGCCTTGTAAATAAAGAAATGTCAGCGTTCAGAGAAGATATGGGGAAACGGCTTGATGATATTGTTGCGGACCTGAAAGACGTAACGAGCAGAGTCGAGGAGGCGGAACAGAGAGTGGCCGAAGTGGAGGAATTTTGGATTTTCATTTGTTGCCACTTCAAATCATCAAAATTAAATGAAATAAACATTTGAATGCATCAGTCTGTGTGCAATGAATAAATATAATGTACAAGTTACACCTTTTGAATGCAATTACTGAAATAAATCAAGTTTTTCTAAATATTCTAATTTACTGGCTTTTACCTGTATATTTTCTTCTCTGAAATGGTTGCACTAAAACAATTCCCTGAATTTTATCCACACACAGCTTCTATCCCGTATTCACCTCGTTCACTCTGTGCATCTGATTACTGTTGTTTTGGTAAAACTTTGTTTTATTATTACATTGGCTTAATTATTTTTCTAGGTAATGTATTAAAATTAGAGATGCGTGATATATCGACATTAACATCGGTATCGGCCAATGTTTGTCATTTTTTAACATATTGTGATCGGTCCGATCAGTAAACCTGGGCCGATATTAATAACCAAGGTTTAATTCCAGCTAGTTACCCTTTATACCTGTGTTTATTTTTTTTTTTCCCAGTGTCCTGTCTAGCAATGTGGCAATAGGAATTGATGTCTCAATGCCAGATAGAGCTCGACATATTTTGCTTTTACAAGTGGAGCGAACAGCTTTCGCCATAGTGCTCTGCTTGATTTATGCATGTAAATAGCTTTATTGTGATTCCTGCAGGGAGAATTTCAAATTATATGGACACTACAATGGGAGAGTAAAGGAAGAACAAGAAGAGAAAAAAAAGAAAGCGAAGAGGTGAAAGAAAGAAGAGATAAAAGGGAGAGAGTGATAAAACGTTCTCCGTCTGCTCCATCACCTGGAAAGAGAGATGCAAAAAGAACAGCACAACCAACAGACATAAAGCAACAGATATACAATCGAATAACACCTAGATGCCATTGCTAAATCATATGTACTATTATTTAAGCTGACATGTATAAAGTGAAATCTGAAAAAATAAAGTGAAAGAACATAAATAAATAAATAAATAAATCACAGGCTTTCTGTATATAAGTGAACACTTAATACCTGGAACCCTGCACCTGTGGGAGTTTGTGAGAGTGCACTAGTTTAGGTGAAAATTATCCAGAAGGAAAAAGCTCGATAGTGGTTGTGGAGAACCAAAGCCCCGCCTTCTCCAAGCACAGAGGCAGGAGTCAGGGGACCCATAACCCCGGACTCCCAAAGGGGACCCCAAAGCAGGGCGCCCAGGAGGAGCCGACACAGGATATCTGCAACCCCCCCCCCCAAAGGAAAGAGGAGAGACGACCCCGAGGAAATCCCCCAGCCACCGCAATGCCGACGCCCCCAAGAGCCGCGGGGACGAGCCCGTGGGCTCCGCCGGCAGCCAGCCCCGCTGAAGTGGTCCCGGCCATGGGCCCTGAGGGCCAGAGGCCCCAGGGCCCCCCCGGGGGGCCAGGCCCCGCGAAGCAGCCGCTGGGAGTGGGCCGGCGCACACCCGGGAGCCCGCCCCAAACCCGAGGCCCACTAATGCGCCAGAGGGCCAAGGCGCCCGCCAGCGCAGCGGAGGAGGGCAGGACGTGGGGGGATGGGCTCCGCACCTATCGGAGACTTCAGATGTTCTTGGGAGAGGGAACGGACCGGACCCATACCTGGAAGAAAAAAAAAAAAAAAAAACTCATTCACACCATCCCTCCCTAGTGCCCCACTCACCACACACAGATTTACAAAAAAAAAAAAAAAAAAAAAGACGCTGTACACACATTCCCACATAACACTCACATCCAACACTCACAAGAGGGGGGGGTCACCCCAATTCAACTATACGACTGCTTGTGCCCGACCCCCGGCCCCGCCCCCGGACCAGACGCCCCCCGGACCAGGCCCCCCAAAGAGGGGGGGCCAACACGACCCGTACGGGCCACCCAGCCAGAACCCCCCTCACCCCCTAAATACCTAATAAACCCCCTCCCTCCCCCACCTTACCCTAGCCCCCCCTGCCCCCCACCCCTCCTGGGGGGAGCGGAGGCGTCAGCCCCAGACCTGGCAAGCCGCTGACTACCCACAGCAGCCCCCCGCCAAGATCCCGGACACAGTGGCCCGCACCACCTCCAGGCCCCAGACCTCCTATACCTGTGTTTAAAGAGGGGGAGGTGAGGGGGTTGGTCATGCGGTCATGTTAAAGTGACAGTATTTTTAAATGAAACAGAGATTAACATAGTAGTGTGTAAGTCTATACTATAACCCACATTCAAAAATTCTGCTCGAATAGTTTTCAGTCGGTACAAACGTTTACAAAATTTAACCATCACAGAAACTAATACTAAGTAAATGTGTGTGCACATACACATCGGTAAATTTCCTCAGCTGCCTGCGGACGGCTCTCTGCTCCAGAGCCATTTACCTGAAAAAGCCAGCTCTCTATCGGGTTAGTGATCCAGCTTTGCTGATTTGTCACATCTACCTCCGCTGGTCACTAACCTGTTCCCTTACCTCCAGGAGATTGCCAGCCAGTTAGGCACAAGCAGCGCGTCCTGACAGATTCCTTGCCAATAAAATGGATGAAATCTGGCTGAGGTTCGCCTCACGTAAATTAGATAGCTGTGTAGCAATCTTCACAGAGACTTGGCTTACAGTCTTAATATGTGCGCACCGAATGCCTGAGCTGGGCTAGCAAGCCGTTCTTTCTGCTCTCCCAATCTCAAAATACCTAGCAGTTAACGGCAGACCATTGAAACTGGCTAGAGTTCAGCTCTGTGATTATTATTGCTACGTACATCTGGCCTAAAGCTAATGCTAAGCTCGCCCATGAAGAGCTTTACTGCTTTATCAGTGGGCTCATGAATAGCAACCCGGATGTGGCTGTGATTGTAGCAAGAGACTTTAACCATGTTGAACTAAATGCTGTGCTACCCAATTTCCAACAACTCATTAAGTTCCCGACCAGAGACAATAATATATTGGATCAAGTTTACTGCAACATCACAGCAGCATATAAAGCTGCTTCTGTTCCTCACTTTGGTGCATCAGATCACGTCTTGGTGAAGCTGATACCTGCCTACAAGCCACTGATCTGCAGAACCAGACCAGTCACCACAACCATTCAGGTTTGGACTGAGGAGGACTGCTGAGCTTTACAGGACAGTTTGAAACACACTGACTTGGATGTATTTAAAGAGGGTGCTGATCTAGAGAATTATTCATCGTCTGTGCTCTCTTATATTCTCTTTTGCACTAATACTGTCCTACCCACAAAGACAATCCTTTGTCTTTGTGGGTAGGACAGAGTGTTTCCTAACCAGAAACCATGGGTAGAAAGCACAGTGTTGTCCCTTAAGACAGCATTCAGATCAGGAGACAGACTAGCCTACAGCAGGGCTAGAAGTGAACTGAAGAAACTGATACAAATAGCAAAGCACAGGTACAAACAGCACATTGAGGACCACTTCAGCAGCAACAACCCACGCAACATGTGGAGAGGCATCAGAACCATGACAGACTACAAGCACAGCACCCAGCGGCACCAGTAATGACCTGGCTCTCCCTGACGCCTTAAACAGCTTCTTCGCACGCTTTGACTCTCCAAGAATCAGGAAGCCTGAACATGTTCCCCAGCCAGATAAGCACCATCAGCCTCTTGTGCTGCAGCTGCACCAAATGACCTTCTCCTTGAAGAAGGTCAACACCAACAAGGCTGCAGGTCCAGACATGGTGCCAGGTCGGACACTTAAATCGCATGCTGACCAGCTAGCAGGGGTCTTTCTGGACATCTTCAACCTCTCCCTGCAGTTCTCTTTGGTTTTACTGCCTGCCTGAAATCCTCCATCATTGTGCCTCTCCCCAAAAAGCCAATCATCACCTACCTCAGCGACTATCGTCCCATCTTACATTTGTACCTTACACAGAAAATCATGGCCTCTGAGATCCAACGATCAGCTTTTGCTCACGGTTCCTTTTGCCCGCGCAGAGCTAGGGAAGAAAGCCTTTAGCTACGCAACTCCTTATGCGTGGAAAGTTTTACAAAGAGACTGGAAGTTGACTGAGTTTTTATCTTTAAATGCTTTTAAGTTGAAAGTGAAAGAATTTGAAACGGCCTCAATTATCTGTAATTGTTTTATTTGATATGTTTTGTTTTTGTTTGTGTGTGCCTGTCATTTAATCTAATGTATACCTGTTAAATGTGTAACTTTGCTGCCTCTTGGCCAGGACTCCCTTGAAAAAGAGGTTTTTAATCTCAATGGGATTTTTTTCCTGGTTAAATAAAGGTTAAATAAATAAAAAAAAAAATCGCTCTAAACCCCGCCATTATGAAGTGTTTCGAGAGGATCCTCCTAAAGTACATCAAGGACTTCATCCCTGCTGGCCTGGACAGTTTTCCTACAGGAAGAATCACTCCACGGAGGATGCTGTATCGTTAGCACTTCTCTCAGCTCTGACTGATCTGCAGCATCCAAACACCTATTTTAGGATACTCTTCATAGACTTCAGCTCAGCATTCACCACCGTGCTCCCAGACATGCTGGCTCTGAAGCTCCACAACATGGGATTATCCACACCTCTCTGTTACTGGATCAGTAACTTCCTCACCAACAGGCCCCAGGGGGTGAGGATAGGAAAACGCACATCTGCTCCACTGATCCTCAACACAGGAACACCACAGGATTGTTTCCTCAGCACCCGCTCTATTCACCCTTTTTATCCAGGGCTGTTCTGCTGTCCACCCCACACACACAGTGGTGAAGCTTGCGGATGACACCACTGTAGTGGGTCTCATGTCCAACAATCATGAGTCCCAATATAGGGATGAGGTCAGCAATCTCACACAGTGGTGCTCCAGGAACAACCTCATCCTGAACATCCGTAAGACCAAGGAGGTCATAGTTTACTATAGGTCCAGGTGGACTGAACACGCTCCTCTCTACATACAGGGGGAGGTGGTGGAGCGTGTGGACAGCATTAGGTTCCTGGGCATTCACATCTCCTCTGACCTCTCCTGGACTGTGAACACCTCCCACCTGGTGAAGAAAGGCCAATAACGACTCTTCTTCCTCAGGAAACTGAAACGAAGTGGATTTTCCTTAGAAATGACTTAGCACGAGTGGTGAGGACAGCACAGGGGATTGTGGGATGCTGTCTACAGGATTTGGACTCAGTTTATGCAGAATATGTCCAGACAAGGGCCTGACGCATCTCCACTGCTGCACGTTATCAATCTGGCTGGTTATGTGCCCATAACCTTCTCAATTGATTCACTGCCATGTAAATAATAATAATAATAATAATAATAATAATAATAATAATAATAATAATTAGTATTATACAAAAACCTTTACTCTTGATAAATGTCTCACCCCATGCATGAAGCTATTTATAAAATAAAATATAGTTTTATTTGTATTGTACATTTGCCCTAAATGTACATTATTTTATTATCATCTGTTGTTTTTATATTTTGTACTTTGGTACAAAAATATTTGCATGATTCCATTTGCCTGTCCCTTTGCAGCTAATACACCTACATTTCCTCACCGGGACAATGAAAGATATTCTATTCTATTCCGTTCTGTTATATTCTTTTAATTTTCACTTTTTAACAGGTTTTGTTCATATTAAAAAATAGAATAACTTTTCTCCACTCCTTTAAGCATTTTCTTATTCTGAATTACTTTAATGTTACAGGTTAATCATAAAACATAAAAAGTTGAGGCTACACGGGCCCTCCTGGTTTGTCTAATTGAGGGTTTATTTCTCAACGTTGCCTCTTGAAATAATCACTTGCTCGTTTGCCATCTCTCAGTAATCTTGTCTAAGATTTCCTGTTCAACTGATTTCTCCATTTGTGAGCTGACGTTTAGTTCTTTGTACTCACAGCAAAAGAAAGCGATATTCCTTATTCCCTCTTCATGCATGAAGGTCAGCTCTTTGCAAGTCACTGTTGTGAGGAGAGTGAGAACCTGGCAGGAGGAGGAAGTTTTACAGCTGGTATTTTGGAAAAAAAGGAAAACAACACAAAGAAAGAAACTGGCAGAGAAAAAGTTTGCCCGAGATGCACAGTTACTTCTGTTTAAACCACTTGTCATGCATCAAGCAGCAAATCCAGAGACACCCAGGGATACTTACCTTTTAGCTAAACATTGCCTCCTTTGTTAAGGGTAGATTTGTGCATCACTTTAGATCTCCAGGTAATGCCAACCCAGTAAAAAAATAAGGCTTTAGAGGCTGCTTGTAAACATTACACATAATCCAGGATAAATCCTACCACTCCAGCTTCTTTACATTCTCCTCCATTATTTCCGTCCCACTTTCCCAGGTAGGTTGTCTGCTGTGCCTTAGATTGAATTTATTAATCCTGGTCCTGGAGTGAAGAGCCTCTCTTCTAGAAGGGAGACCTCAGACAGGGAGGTCATGATTCAGATAAACATGGTGCTGCTGTCACAATCCTCTGACAGCTGCACAAGGCCCAGGCACTATTGGCCTTGCAGTCGCTTGACCTCTTTACAGCACTTCACTCGAGATTTTTTGCTTGCTGGCGGCAGTAATGTCACCTTAAAAACAGGTATGATCAGAATCAAGAGAACCTTTATTGTCTTGTGTGTTACCATGATGAAATTTTTGATAAGGCAGGTCAAGCGCCACAATTGCAATCGTGTCAAACAGGAAAAAGATTATTTAAATATAGGACACAAACTACTGGTTTTTCAACAAATGAGGAAGCAGATTTGTTATTTAATATGTATAAGTTAGATGAATATATTTATTTATTCTGAAAGGCTTAAAATCTAGTCAAATCTTGTCACAACAACTTCCAAGAGCACCTCTCACAACTTCAGGAGCAACTTCTTATCGCAGACATGGACGAAGGGACGCTGATTTTGGAAGTCGAGAGTCAAACAATTTTGTATGATCCTAAGCATCCAGATACACAACGAAAACAAAAGGTGTGGGAGAAATGTGCAAACATGCCTGTAGGCCTGTTGTTTTGATGTAAACGTGATTAATGGCTGCTCTGCTACAGTCCTGTGATCTCCCCCCATCAACACAGAGAGGTGGTATTGATGTTTTCAGTAAAACCATGTAATGAAGTAAATAAAAACAATAATTTAAACCACTGAGTATTGAAAATGTCTTTATTGTTAAACACAACATATTTACAGCAGAATTTACAGTTTAAACCATTTTGTCTTGCCATGGCACACTCCCTTCTGGAGAGTTGAAATATGTACAGAAAGCAACTCTGACAGTCCTGGCTTCAGCCAATATATGTTGTCTTGCCATACTGCCAACAGGCCGCATCCTGCCTCCTTGCTCATGTGCTTCATCCAGCAGCTGCTGGTTCTCCCTTAGAGTCAACAAGAATTAATGGAGGACACATGCTGTTATCACAACGGAGTCCACATTATGGGGGAGCAAGTTTATTCTGCAATGCAGAATTCTCTACCTAGAGGCCAAAATACGGAAAGCATTTTCTATTACCATTCTAGCTCTTCACAGATTGTAGTTGAAGATCCTCTCTTATGATCCAGGTGTGATGCAGGGTATGGTTTTACTCTGTGGGTCTTCAGTGGAAAAGCAGCATTAGCTACTATGACATAGGGTATCCTGTTAATCACCAAGGAGGGGCTCATTGGCCAGCACTTTTAAGGTTTCATGCTCCAGTCCAATACCCTAGGCTATTTCTGCATAGATGCCTCCATCACTCGATCGTCCATAGTCGTCCATAGTCCCCCTCGCTGAGAGACTGCTGAGACTAGGCCACAACACAAACAACGAGGGTCACAACAACAACTACTGGTACTTCAGCCAGAAGATGTGTTACAACTAGTACAACTACTGCTGCATCGAGCGGACGGGCCACAAGACAACCAGACCATCGCTAACAAACTTTTAAATTTGCTGAAGGAGCCACAAGTTTCCTATATACCAGAAGGAGTGGGTGACGAGTCATATTGTTTTTATTGTACCGATGCTCCAGAGGCTAAACAGCAATACTAGACAGCAAGCAAAAATAGCAATAATAAACACACTGCACACCTTGGAACACACAACAACAACAGCCTACTCCACCTTTTTCCTCACAGGCGGTGCTCTAAACTTCATCCACTCATCAAGGAAGATGCACTCTAGTAACCCCAACCCCCCACTCATCTACAGATCATCCCCACCAGACAGTTGAGTCATACTAGACAGGAATGAATTATCCCAGCATTTAATTTATCTATGGTATTAACAATATATTTTTGAATTGAATATAATAGAATTTTAAATACACACTACAGGAATGTCATTTTCACATAATAAGTGATTAAACTGAGTCCTTAATTCCAAATGTCTCTTCAAAAGTGTTAATCACGGCAGGTGTGGAGCTGACTGCACTTTACATGCTTTGAATAATAGTTTTTTAGGTTTTAAAATGGTAAACTTGACGTTTAAACTCTGTTGGCCTGTTTTCAGAGTAAAATACCAGCCATACGGCATCTGCATGTTGGGGAGGGGAATCTCAAAGGTAATTTGTACACAGCCTTTGTGCGGCTCTGTGCAGTCTTTTGGTGTGTATGTCGGCCAATAAGCTTTATACTTTAAAGGGACAGTGAGTAACTAATTTGGTTTTTAAATATCAAAAATCAAGTATTGCTTCTATAAATACATATTCTGGTCTAATAGCTTTACGTCAAAAATGAAAGAGGTATAATAACTTAGAATCAGTTTGTAAATATATAAATGCCGGTGCACACACTGGGAGGCACCATGATGCATGGACCGCGGAACGCATTTCAAATTGGTCGGGCCCATCAGGCAATACTCATAATACCACTACCCATCACATACGCACGCGCCCGCATACACATAAAACACCAGCATCCCTTTGATCACGCAACTGATTTGCGTCACATGACACAAGACAAGCCAATCCGTTTTTACACACCAGAATTTATTGCTTTCTCATAGGCTGTGGTCCCTGAGCATGATAAATGTGTCTGCCATGTTATAATTAAAATCGGCACTGAATTTTTATTTAACTTTTTTTCTGACGTTCCAGCACACACGCCCCGGATTTATTTCCACTTACAATCATTATATTACAGCTAACACAATATTTACAGAATAAAAATACTTTAAAAAGAAAAGTCAAACTTACCCCTGCTCTAAATATTCCCGAAAAAGTGTCGCCGTCTGTCATTATGCTGGATGAAGTCCCTGGCTATCCTCAAAGCATCCACTGTGGTGAAAAGATCCCTGTGTGTGTGGGCGCACGCACATCAAGCTATTTAGTCTTTTTTGGGTCATTGTCGATCTCAGATAGGTCTTGATACGACGGAGGGACGAGAAACACCTCTCAGCACTTGCAGTGGACACAGCTAACTAAGCTAACAAAGCAAACGAAGTAGCGGCAGTCATAAGCAGCGCAGAGGTGGCTTGGTGGGAAAACTTTTGTTTACATCACATGACACAATCAGCCAATACATTTTTAGATGGGATGATTTATCGCTTTCTCATTGGAAAATGATGCTGCTGCCATAGACTACTGTGCATTTGAAAAAATAGCTATTGAATAATTGAATTTTATTTATATATATTATTTTACATGTTTGATCCTCAAAAGTAGGTAGGACCGCGGCCCTACCGGCCCTACCGGTTCCGCGTCCGTGCCATGATGTGTCGCCATTTCTGATTTCAGCAGCTGAAATGGGACAAACTTGTCAGCCTTACGCGTTTTCCCTGTCTGTCTTTTATATGAGGACGTGCTGTCGCTGAAGGAGTAGAAAACAAGAAAAGACGACTGTAGATCATTCTATTTGCCGTTTTCTGTTGAAATGGAGGACCATTCATACTATTTGCCCAACTGGAGGGAAGAGAAAGTAACCAAGAACAGAAAAAGAAATAATGACCAGGAGAAAATGGGAGTCTGTATCGGCATAGCTATTATTACCAGGTGGAGTGAAGACAATTCATGATAGAGCGGGGCTTCAAAACGGATGCGGAGGTTGCAGGCTTTCTGCTTGATAGGTAAGTTAATTCAATATAACAGTGAAGTTAGAAATCAGGGCAGTGTCCGGCTCCTTGTCCCGGTCCAGGTTCATGGTGGCTCTCGGTGCTGGTTCTGTCCGGGGAACAGGGGTCTGCATGGTTCGGGTGGGCTGGCTAACCAGAGTTTATTTTTCCTTCTTCCGCTGGATGGTCCGGAGGGTGGGCGGATGGGGTGGGGGTGGTGTTGGCCTCAGTCTGCGGTTGGCTCTTGGACCCTGCCGCCTATCTATGATCCCGCGGCCTATGGTGGTGCGCCTGGTGGAGCCTCCCTCTCCATCCCCGCTAACTGTAGTGCGCAGCGAGACCTGGTCTCTTTACCTGTGTTTATAGTTGCTTTTTTAGAGCACAAATAAGTGACTCCATGTTGAGCAACGAGCCAAAAAAATGTGACTCATCGTATTTACAAGCAACTTTAGAAAAAAAAAAAAGGCACATTTGGCAACAGTGCCAAAAACCATTTCACACGATCACTGTAGCTATTAGCTATGAGCAGAAGCTAATAATGCATTTTATTTGAAAATTAAATTAATGATCTAAAATAAATAGGAAATAAAACATTTATAGAGAGTAGGCAGCTTTAAAAAAAGATAAGTTTTGAAGTGATTTTTAAAATGGGAGAGGGAGTCAACATTGTGGATGTCAGGATGCAGCTGATTCCAGAGTTGCAGGGCAGAATAGGAAAAAGCTCTGTTACCCATGGTCTAGAGGCGGATGGAGGGGACAGATTGGATCCTAAATTGGATAAGAAGTTAGTGTAGCTGTTGTGGAATAGGGGTAATGTGTTGGAAAGATGAGGTTTGGGTGATGATATGGGCAGGAGAGTTCTGAACCAACTGAAGTTTAAGGGTTTTCTGTGGAAGACCATAGAGGAGAGAGTTACAATAGTCAAGACGGGAGGTGACTAAGTAAAAATTAGGCCATCTGCCAAGTACTCAAGGACTTAATATATTTCGCAGTGCTTTCCCTTTCAAGTTTTGACAGATTATACAAGCAAATTGAGGGGAGAAGTGCTCCTGAAAATATGGCACAATTGTATGCACATTGGCCACGACTGGGCTTCAGAGTTACTGAATACCTGTTTGAGGTTATGATAATCAGGAGGTACATTTGTCAGATCTACAGAATTTACCTCTTGATACTGGCTGGTAGGAGCAGATGTGACTAGGGCTGACTGGAGACAAGAGGAAAAACTATGGGTACTTCAGCACTCAAGGCTGTTCTCCCTCCATTTCAAAAGCAAGTTCTTGTTGTCATATTTGGAATGTTCTAGAGATGGAATGCTGAAATTCAGAGGGTTATAATTTTCTCCTGGTCGAAAACCAGGGGGTTGGGGAGCAGAACACATGTTTGTGAATGCTTATATACAGTTCTGATAGTAAAGGATAATAAAAGCTGGTTGAGGAAATTCTCATTAATCTCTGCTTGATTATTAAATTTCCTATAACATAAGCATAACTTTGCCGCTCAAACAGAGACTGTGGCATGAATTCATGTTCAGCAATTAGAGAAGTTTATTCTGGGCCGGAACTAGAAAGAGGTTCTGCTGGGTCTGACCGGTTTAATCATTCTGTCTTGTTTTGTTATGGTTTTCTGACCCACTTCAAGAATTATTCCAGGAGTGCAGTAGATGAGGTAAGGATGTTTATCAACATGAGTTCAACAATGATAAATTAGCACAACATAGTGAGGATAAGGGCCTAGGATTCTGGTGGCGGTAAACGGTGATGGAGAATTCATTTCTGGACAGAAGTTCTCTATGGATAAGTATTGCAAGATTGGCTTACCGTCTGGAGAAGGATGACTTTGAGGGGGAAGCCGAGAAACCGGCAGTGAGTGAGGGTTGTATGGTGTGAGTTCCTGCAGGAGTCCTGGCAGCCTCGGGCTTGGTCAGCTCTAGTTTCACAAGGTGCAACAGTTAATGATGGAAAGACCAAGCAGAAAGATAAAGGCTGGGAAGGTTGAAGCTGCAGTGGACAACCATGAGTTTTAGACTACACTGATCCTCAGAGATAATTTGAATCAAGATCCAGGACTGAAGTGGCAACAGCAACCTGTGAGCACAGAAAGCACAAAGAAAAGTTGAGCAGCATTAAGTAAACATAAAAGGTTTTCAGAGACTAGGAATACAACAAGAGCACAGAGGCTTGACTCTACTGTACCAACATAGGTTGTTCATCAGGCCAGGAGTTGTCACACAAATACAAAAACACACTCACACCAGGATCATGACAGTATTTTGTGTGTTAAAGTCTGTATCTGTTATTGAGATACAGACAGCACTTTTGACTATAGATGTCCAAAGTAAAATTTAGTTATTCAAAGTAGTCAGCGGAAATCATGGCATTCATTCCTTTCATTCTGAGAACTTTGCCAGAAGAGTACAAGGCCAAATGTAATCACTTTTTAAAGAGACCTGGAAGATTGTCCAAGAAAATAGTAAAAAATAACTGCAAGTATAGCCTTGGTGAAGGATACACTGATTGCTTATCATAGTAAGTTTAAATTACACCTTTTCCTTTTGAAAAGCAGATATTTTGTTGATTCTGTTCTCAGAAAATAAATTCTAAAGCAGTCAGGGATTTTGTTTGCAATGAATAGAAAAAAAATGCTTCTGTTTTAAGCTTCCGTTTTTATCATCTCATACTAGCATTTTCTTTTAAGCATTACCCTGTGTTTTCTGTTGTTTTTGATGGGTGTATTGCGAAGTTGTTCCACGTAACACTGTCTGCGTTCTTTCCTCTTGTAGCTTGTTCCTGCTTGCCCACAGGGGGAGCCGATAAAGACCAGGCCTCCACGGATGGCAAGGGAACACACTGCAGAGAATATCTCCTTGCTGCTCAGACAAACACCAGCTTGACTTTTCATTATGCTTCCCTCGATCTGTCTTTTTTTCCTTTTTTTCTGCTCCTTTCTCTCTCACTTGGTGTATGTCTCTCAAGTGTTCCCAGTGTGCGCTGTCCAACATAAATCACAGACCCTCAGCCAGCCAACCTGGAGCTATGTTTTGACTGTTCTTGAACTCCAAAAGCACACTAAAAGCTCCTGTGAGACAAAAAAGGGGAAATGTGTGAAGAACGGAAACCTTTTAGCCAAAGGGGGAAATAAAATCTGCCTGTTCATTTTTGAAAAGGAAAACACATCAAGTTCTAACCTGTTTAGCTTAATCTAAACAGTTGATTCTTTAAAATAATAAAATTAAATTCTTCCTTCTCAAATTCAAACAATTTGATTAGAACTTCAGAGCATCACAGTATTTCTTTTTGTTCTAATGCAGTTTTGTCTGTGACAACTTGCGACCTTCCACTCAGCCAATCAGCGATGTCAGATGCTTACCTGTCAAGAGCTGCTGGCTTCCTTTTTTTGTAACGCTGAATACAACCGAGCAGAAACAAAATTACATTAAAGATTATTTCAGTATGTAAAAATGTGTTTAACATCAATCAATGATCTTATGCTTTCAGTGTATTCATTACATACTAAAACACACTCTGGCAGCTACATCTCTGCAGTTAAATCAAGCTGGATGAACAGGTGGCAGATGCCTTTGTCCAGATAGTGACAGGCCACTGCTTAACCTGTCTTTGCTCGAGATCTTAAAGGTTGCAGCTGGAAAGTCCTGACAAACTTCCAATGATCACTGAGAGACCCTTTCCGAAATCTGAACAAAAGGAACATTTTTGACAAATTAAACCAGTGTTGCAGAAACTATAGAGGTAAGCTGAGGATGTGAGGCGACATAAGTCAATAAGAGGAAAGAAGCACAGATGTGCTAGGGGTCAAAGCTGTCATAAATGATGAAGAGAAAATTTCTAGTCTTGCTAGAGATTCTCAATAGGACTTAGGTGTGGACTTTGACTGGACCTGACATAACCATGCTTTGATCTAAAACATTCTATTTTAGCTCTGGCTGTGTTTTTAGGGTTATGTCTAAAGCACAATGCTGCTGTCTCTGTGTTTCACCACTATTATAAATAAGCTGGGTTCTGTATGATTTCTTTTGTTTTTTTTTGTTAAATGTAATGTTTTGCATGTATCCTAGTTTTGATTTTGGTCTTTTCTGACCAAGGCAAACTATTAGAGCATGCAAAAAGATCTTAGCTACCGCCTACGGAATACAGGGTCTAATATGGCTAAAGTTTGCCAAGTTATAAAATGAACAAGTTTAGAAACTAAGTCCTACCCTTGCCCTGGGTCTTTCTGCATGGAGTTTGCATGTTCTCCCTGTGCATGCATGGATTCTCTCCAGGTACTCCGCCTTCCTCCCACAGTCCAAAAACATGACTGTTAGGTGTGAGTGTGTGCGTGAATGGTTGTTTCTCCTGTTTGTCTCTGTGTTGCCCAGCGATAGACTGGCGACCTGTCCAGAGTGTACTCTCGCCCACTGACAGCTGGAGATCGGCACCAGTACCCCTCCCGACCCCATTAGGGATAAGCGTGTTAGAAAATGGATGGATGGATGGATGGATGAAGTTTAAATACTAAAGCCTTATGATTAAAGCCGGGTGTACACTGTACGAGTTTTTGCCCTTTTCGGGCCGATTCTTCAGTCGTACGAGAATTTTTTGGATCGGGCCGAGTTTCAGCTTGATCGTGCATCCTGCATCGTGTAGTATACAGGGGGTAACGAGGGGCGATTCTACTCTCACAACCGCCTCCCGATCAGGAATCGGTCAGATGAAAATCAAACATGTTTGAAATTCAGTCGGCCCTCGTGAGCGATTGTGAGTGATTGTGAGTGATCGTGAGCGATCGTGAGCGCGTCCTGCTGTTGAAGCGGAGTTACGAGCGTCTACGAGCCGATTTCCCCCAACCTTGCGCACTGCGCAAACAGGGAAATTTTTCTTCGTCCTCTCAAACGAAAACATAGGAGTGGAGAGAAGCATGGCAACGGTACATGTAGCCTTTAGTTTTTGGTTAAGCCCTTTATACTTTTAAATAATTGGTCTGCTGGAAAGTCCTGATGCACCTCTGCTACTCTGAGAAGATCAGGGTCTCGTGTGTCTCCTCGCACTGCCTTGTAAAGTTTGCTCCTTTAAAGGCATACTATGCAACATTTTTCAGTTAATTAATGTGTTCCATACCGTTTTGGATGATTAAATGAGTCATTTCAGGTCGAACAAAGGTTTTCTCGGCCGCCCTGGGGGTCTGTGGGGGAAATACCGCACTTGCAATGCAAGAGCCCTCGGCTCGCACACACAGAAGTCTCGCTTTACGGCGAGAACTCCATGTGTTTTTGCCCTGCCATTCACTATATACACGCGCGAAAGCAACAACAAAGAACCACGTGTTAACGTCAAATAAACATGCAAGCATATCGAGTTTTATTATTATTATTATTATTATTATTTTTTTTTTTTTATGTTGGCGAGACGCTACCGCGGCGGCCGCGGCGAGGTGGCGGCCGTGGCTGCGGCTTGGCGAGGCGGCGGCTGCGGCTTGGCTAGGCGGCGGCGGTAGCGTCTCGCCAACATAAAAAAAATAAAATAAAATAATAATAATAATAATAATAATAATAATAAAACTGGCGAGGCGGCGGCGGCGGCAGCCGCGGCTTGGCGAGGCGGCGGCGGCGGCGGCGGCAGCCGCGGCTTGGCGAGGCGGCGGCTTGGCGAGGCGGCGGCTTGGCGAGGCGGTGGCTTGGCGAGGCGGCGGCTTGGCGAGGCGGCCGCCGCGGCCGCCTCGCCAAGATAGCGCTGCGGGAAGCTTGATGTTCATACCTTCACTGTGTTAGTCATTGTTTGTACTGCCGTTTTTTCCACTTTTCGTTGCGTTCGCCTGTCTGCTAAGCTCAAAACAACCGCGCCTGTCTTGACGGAGAAACCAGAACAGCTGAGCATCTTTACGACAGTGAACTTTTACTTTCGCCCTCTGGGGGGAGCCTCGCTGGAAAATCAACCCCAGTTGCATAGTATACCTTTAAAAAAATAAAACAAAAACAAGACATCCAATTAATACATGTTACTCAAAATAAGTATTCAAAAAACATATTCAGTTACTTCAACCTTCAATATAAGTAAGCAGTCTTCAAGTGTAATCAAAATCAAAAACAAACTGTCAAACTATGCAATGGTTATGTCATAATTTTTTAGCAAGCAGAAAGTGCCGAAAAGTGGAAAAAAGACTGGAAGAAAGTGCAAGACAAAAATGTGGTTATTTTTTTAAACTATAGCCTATCTATGCTCACGTGTCTCCATAATAAAGATGAAATGAATGAATGTACTTTGGGTTGACATTCCAATTCCAATTTGTTTTTTTATAACCATTTGCAAAGATACAATTGAAATTCACAATTCACTTTTGGTGATCAGTGTTTTTAATTAATTCAAGCTTTTTTATGCATCACAAAGCGTCTGAAACTACTACTTTAAGCAGGCTTATACGAGCGAATGCGAAGTCATCACGTCAGTGACTTTGGTAGGCACCATGCATATTTTTAATAAGTAATAGTACTATAAGGAAACTTTGTTTACGAAAAGTAATGCTTCCCTGACGTCATAACTTAAATAAGATGCACATTTCTGAACATATTTGCCAACCAAACACACACATAAGGTAAACAACAACAAAGATCGTCCCATAGGAAACTGCACTGTGTTCCAATCTTTAAATGAAGAAATAAAAAGAAGCAAAAGAGCAGAATGAACAGGCCTAGGAATTGGCCTTAGCATTAACAGCGTAAATATGTTTGAACTTACACTATGATGAAAATCTGAAGTCATTACAGACTAGCTTCTGGGGCTCTCGTGTAGCTACGCTAATGCTAATGTTACCTAACTTATATGTGCGCTGCTACTCCAACACACGACAGCTAGAAATACTTACAACTTATGCTGGACATGAGCTACATAAGACCCTCAAAATATAGTCCTCTTTGCATAGAACAGATTTGTTACTCTGAGTTTGTGAGGCTTATAATTTTTATGCATGGATCTGTAACAGACCGCTCTGACGCTCACGCTCCCTGACGAGTCTTTGTTGGTCACTGTGGTTAAAACATTAAAACATAATCTAAAACATTGGCTTTGAAGTTATGTTAAAACAAATATATTATAAGTGAAAACGAGACAGTATATGTGTGTACAGTATAAAAAAACTACCTAGGTAGTTTACATTAGTTCAGCAGTGACCGACTAGTACTTTACTTACCTTCAAAGTTGTTAATGTAATTCGACACGTAAAACATGAAGCTTTTCTCTTTTTTACTCCCGGGAGCAGATGATACGGTTCGTATAAAGTGGAGGACGTCGTTAATTGTTACTTTTGGAAGGTCCTGAAGGCAGCAAGTGTAGAACGCCATTGCTTGCCGTGGGTGAACAGCCTAACCGGAAGTATAGTCCCTTACCCGTTTCAGTTAGCGGAAGTTGCGTAGCAACATCGTGCACACATAGCCTATTGCCAAGGCAGCGCGTTTCGTTCTAGTGAGCCTCATATTTAACAGTGAGCATCGACACTTCCACCTTTTTCTTCTTCTACTGATGACATTTGGCTTCCAGGTAGACGAGTCCGCGTAGTGCCATCTCTCTACGGGGCTGAGTCCGACGTGTGGTTTTAGAACGTACAGTGTGAACAGTCAGGTCGCATCAGAGCGTCGGGCCGCACAGTGTAGAACATATATCTTGAGCAGTGAACTTTTAAACCCTGCAGTTTTGTCGTACAGTTTGAGCTGTATATGAGTATGACGATTGCAAATATTGAACAGTGTATGCCCAGCTTAACTAAATCAAATCCTTTATGTAAATCTGAAAAATTGGCACCAACAGCTAAAGTGTATTATCTCACTTGAGCTGTAGATCACTGCAGAACCTCCAGAGTTGCCATTGCCATCTTGGCTGCCTCTCTGTTTAATGTGTTCCTTGCCCAGTTTGTCAGTTTGGTGTATGGTCATGTTTTGGTAAATTTGAAGTTTTTGCATAACCTTTCCCTTCTCAGATGATGAATTAAACAGTGCTTAGACCGATGTTTAAAGCATGGAAAGTATTTATAGCCTAACCCTGCTTTAAACTAATCCACATCATTATCATGGATTTGTCTGCTGTGCATCTTGGTCTTTTAACCTACAGTTTTTTTATTTGACTAGTGTTCTTTAACAAACCTTTTATAGAGCAAATTTTGTTCCATTATTGTTGCAAGCAAAGAACACGTTTTGCAAATGGAAATGTGAAAAAAAAAACATTCTGTAAATGGAAATTAGAAGAAAAAATCCCAAAATTAAACTTTGAAAAAACTTCTAAATCAAAACAGGTTTTGAGAGTTACTTTATTTTTTCAAAATAAAGAAAATGTAAATAATTTTATCAGATTTTCTCTTCAAATTGTTTTACAGACTTTAATATATATATACACACTACCGTTCAAAGGTTTGGGGTCACATTGAAATTATTTTTGAAGGAAAAGCACTGTACTTTTCAATGAAGATAACTTTAAACTAGTCTTATCTTTAAATAAATACACTCTATACATTGCTAATGTGGTAAATGACTATTCTAGCTGCAAATGTCTGGTTTTTGGTGCAATATCTACATAGGTGTATAGAGGCCCATTTCCAGCAACTATCACTCCAGTGTTCTAATGGTACAATGTGTTTCCTCATTGGCTCAGAAGGCTAATTGATGAAAACCCTTGTGCAATCATGTTCACACATCTGAAAACAGTTTAGCCTGTTACAGAAGCTACAAAACTGACCTTCCTTTGAGCAGATTGAGTTTCTGGACCATCACATTTGTGGGGTCAATTAAACGCTCATCAACTTTCATCTGAAACTCGACAGTCTATTCTTGTTCTTAGAAATGAAGGCTATTCCATGCGAGAAATTGCTAAGAAATTTAAGATTTCCTACAACGGTGTGTACTACTCCCTTCAGAGGACAGCACAAACAGGCTCTAACCAGAGTAGAAAAAGAAGTGGGAGGCCGCGTTGCACAACTGAGCAAGAAGATAAGTACATTAGAGTCTCTAGTTTGAGAAACAGACGCCTCACAGGTCCCCAACTGGCATCTTCATTAAATAGTACCCGCAAAACACCAGTGTCAACATCTACAGTGAAGAGGCGGCTGCGGGATTCTGGGCTTCACGGCAGAGTGGCAAAGAAAAAGCCATATCTGAGACTGGCCAATAAAAGAAAAAGATTAAGATGGGCAAAAGAACACAGACATTGGACAGAGGAAGACTGGAAAAAAGTGTTGTGGACGGATGAATCCAAGTTTGAGGTGTTTGGATCACAAAGAAGACCCCTTGTGAGACGCAGAAAAAATGAAAAGATGCTGGAAGAATGCCTGACGCCATCTGTTAAGCATGGTGGAGGTAAAGTGATGGTCTGGGGTTGCTTTGGGGCTGGTAAGGTGGGAGATTTGTACAGGGTAAAATGGATTCTGAATAAGGAAGGCTATCACTCCATTTTGCAACGCCATGCCATACCCAGTGGACAGCGCTTGATTGGAGCCAATTTCATCCTACAACAGGACAATGACCCTAAACACACCTCCAAATTGTGCAAGAACTATTTAGAGCAGAAGCAGGCAGCTGGTATTCTATCGGTAATGGAGTGGCCAGCGCAGTCACCAGATCTGAACCCCATTGAGCTGTTGTGGGAGCAGCTTGACCGTATGGTACGCAAGAAGTGCCCATCCAACCAATCCAACTTGTGGGAGCTGCTTCTGGAAGCGTGGGGTGCAATTTCTCCAGATTACCTCAACAAATTAACAGCTAGAATGCCAAAGGTCTGCAATGCTGTAATTGCTGCAAACGGAGGATTCTTTGACGAAAGCAAAATTTGATGTGAAAAAAATCTTATTTCAAATACAAATCATTATTTCTAACCTTGTCAATGTCTTGACTCTATTTTCTATTCATTTCACAACGTATGGTGGTGAATAAGTGTGACTTTTCATGGAAAACACAAAGTTGTTTGGGTGACCCCAAACTTTTGAACGGTAGTGTATATTTGCTTCAATGGAGCAAAAAAGGGGGAAATTCTCATCCTCTGCGGAGCGGAGAACTTCACGGGCATCGCAGGAACTGCTGGAACGAAGCTAAGTTGCAGTCTCATTTCTGTGCATCCAGCCACTGAAGTACAGAATGCCGAAGCAGCTTTGTTTATTTTTCCTCAGCTGTTACAGGAAAGCTGACGTAAGACGCCGCAGATTGGCCTCCTTTACCCACTTCCCAAGCTGAGAGAAAAAGGGAGCTGAAATTGCCTTCTGCATGCCGGGGACTTTACTGCAACCGGGTCAGAGACCGATGCAAGGCCTCGGGCCAGGCTGATCCCGACAACATTGCGGCGTTGTTGGCTGCATGTCTGCTGCTGCTAAGCCGCTAGCCGCTGCTGAAAGAACCATGTCTACCCTGCTTTTCCACTGTTCTTCCTTGGATGGCCAAAGTGGACCGAATTCAGATGAGGTACCGACAGTTTTGGCAGAGAGATCACAAGGAAAGTTACACGGTCATTTGGAAATGTTTGTGTAACACGTCCACATGGTGTTCTTAAACACAAAGAGCTAACGGACGTAACTCATGCTAGCATGCTGTACCATGTCATTGGCAATGTGATTCGAGTGTGTTCTATGATTATAACAAACGTTACCTCCACAGGAGTTTCATACCTTGATGGTATATTAATGTTTATGTTAACCAGCTCACTCATTATGACTAAAACTAATGCAGAAGTTTAAAGTTAGTGCCGAAAATCCGCCAGCCAAAACGGCTCTTAGCTTCTGGTAACTTCCGATTTCCGGTTATTCAAATACGGTCGTTTCAAGCATAAGGCTTGTTCGTTTCGCTTCGCCATCGTTCGATAGTGCTATGAGCGTTATTACCCGATTAATATGGAATATTAATGTCGATTTAAAGATGTTTTGTATAACTTTAGATTAGCCGATTTTAGCGACCTCATCACTACTGTGACCCCTAGCTCCCGGAAGTAGAATCGCATGAAAAAAATCGAGCGTTTATAAAGTTTCCAGATTCTTGCAGAGAAAATCATTCTTTAAAATGTTATTTCCTGAGGTCACATGGGACCGACAAACGCGATGGTCAGAGGATTTTAAGCTCTTCACAAATCCCCGAAATTAGTAAATTTTACGGGCTCCTTTGTTTTTCAACTTTACATCAATCGACGGCAGAGGAGTAACAGTCTAAAATATGTCGAAAAACAAGATCCATTCTTCATCTCCGAGTGCTTCTCCCAGCGGGAAACGTCTAAAGCCGATCGCTAATGCGAGTGACAATGACGCTATCCTGCTAGCGCTTGAGCAACAACAGGCCAGAATGGAGGCTATGGTGGAGAGGGTGCTTCAGACTGAACTTGGAGGGGTGAAAGCCTCGGTCAATGCGTTGCAAAAGGACTTGGCGGAGCATATGTCAGCGATGAAAGGCCTTGGTGAGAAGGTGGACCGCGTTCAATCAGAAACTAGGGGGCTGAAACGTGATTTTGTTACCGTCAAAACCGAGGTGGAACAGCTTCAAGAAAAGCTAGCAGAATTGGATGATCGGGGAAGACGGAACAATGTGAGGCTAGTGAACTTAGCAACCAACAGAGAGGGAGGAGATACCGTCAAATTCCTACAGGAAATGCTGCCTAAATGGATACCCTCGCTTGGAACAAAAGCCGTACAGATTGAAAGAGCGCATCAAATTTACTCCACCAAAGCTGACATGAAGCCCAATCGTCCTCAAACCCTCATATTCAAAGTCCTAAACTACCAGGATCGTCAGGCCATTCTACAGGGTGCCAGGCAAGCTAGGAGTACCAACACTCCCATCACAGATGAGGGCAGGGAGCTACTATTCTTCGCCGATTACAGCAAGTACACCAGCGACAGGAGGACGGAATTCAAACCTGTGCGGAAAGATCTGTGGGCGAAAGGGATATCCACTTTTCTGATTTACCCTGCTACTCTACGGGTGTCCTTTCGAGGCAAGGAGCTGTCGTTTGAGACAGCATAAGGAGCGGAGAAGTTCAGCCGCGAGCTAGAGCTACCCAGCCGAGCGATCACTAACTCCCCAAGACGGAAGCTAGCATTTTCTTCACTGAGCGGGGACGGCATGGATATGAATGCGATCGTAGAGGGAGATACACCGGCCGCCACTGACTGATTTGAGTACATGGACTGTGTTGTCGGCTAAACGAAGAAGATGGCTAAAGTTGGACATTTCCACAAGGATTCGTAAGCATTCTATAATACATACGTGGGACATCCTTTTATGTGGTTGCTTGTAGTTCAATTACTAGTTGAAAGGGCTAACCAAGTTTACGTTAAACTAGCTCTTATTTTGATTCCTAATCCTTCGCATTTGTGTGCACTTTGTTAATCTTTTTCCACGATGACTACTATTTTGGATGGGGGCCTATCCTAATGTTGTTTTTGCTTATGGGGAAAGTGAGCTAACGATTTTGACTGCGTTAAGTGGGTTACACGGGTCTGTGCTAGACAGTTATGGGAGGGAAGGGGGGGTAACAGGGTACAGAGGGGAGATAACCTTAGATACATGATCAATGACTCAATTTACGTTCTTGCACCCGACACAAGATTAATGTCGGACGACAATGGTTAAGTTATCACTATTATGTTGGAACGTTAAAGGTCTTAATACCAAAACAAAGCGTGTGAAATGTTTAGGCTTCCTGCGACGGCACAATGTAGACATGAATGCAGTGCTTGATGTTGAATTAGACAGATCCTCTCATGTAGTATCTACTGTGTAACATCAGGCATCTAGTGACCTAAATGCATTTGTAGCCAACCTCGGTCTTTTTGATGTGTGGCGTTCACATCACCCAGATGTCAGGGATTACACATTTTTCTCCTCTAGTCACAAAACTTTTTCCAGAATTGACCATGTTTTCCTATCACATTCTCTTAGCCCAGCTGTACTTTCGTGCTCTATTTTACCTATGACAATATCTGATCATAATCCTGTTCAAATCGAAATTGACGTGGGGATCAAAATTACAAAATTCCCAAGGTGGAGATTTAATACTACTCTTTTGCAAAACGAAACATTTATCACTGAATTTAAAACAGGACTACTTTGATTTTCTATCCATAAACAGGAACTCTGCTTCTGATCCTATATTTGTTTGGATGGCTACAAAGGGATTTATAAGGAATTTTTGTATCTCCTTTTCATCTAATCTAAATAAAGTTAGAAACCAGAGAGTAAAAATATTGGAGCAACAATGTAATATACTTGAGGGTCAACTCAAAAAATGCTATACCCGGTCAGTAGAAAATAGTTTAACAGCAACTAAACATGAATTAAATGATATATTGAGAAGAAAAGCAGAATTCCTCATACACAGAGTTAGACAGAAATATTACTTCCATGGCAGTAGGCCTAGCAAACTTCTTGCATTGAAATTAAAACAGAGTGAGAAATATGCATCCATACAGTCTATTAGATCACCTAGAGGGGAACTAGTTTTTGATCCAAAATAAATAAATAAATAATTTCAGTCCTTTTACCAAGACTTGTATTCTCCTAATGGAACATCTGAAATCGGCAGATGTCATAAGTTTCTGGATGCTTTAAATATGCCCTGTGTGGAACAAACAGAATCTGAGGAACTGGGTAAACCTACATCGATGGAGGAACTTCTTAGTGCTGGGAGAAGTCTGACCAGAGGGAAAACACCTGGACCGGACGGTATCCCCCCAGAGTTGTTATTACAGTTTTGGGACAGCCTAGGCCCAGTATTGTTGGAGAAGATACACCAGGGTCACTTTCATGATCATATGAATAGTGCACTCATAGCTCTGCTACCAAAGAAAGGCAAAGACCAGACTGAATGTGGCAACTATAGGACTATGTCTTTAATAAACTCTGACTTGAAGATGTACTCGAAAGTGCAGGCCTTAAGATTGGATAAATATATGGGGAAGCTTATACATTTTGATCAAACAGGGTTTATGAAGGGACGCTTAGCTGCGGACAATATACGCTGTTTGCTCCATATTATTCATCATTCTCATGAGGCAGATTCCCCATCTGCAGCTCTATCACTTGACACGGCCAAGGCGTTTGACACAATCAACTGGGATTATTTATGGATGGCTTTGGATAAATTTGGTTTGGGATCCAAGTTTATAGACATGGTCAAAGTTCTATATAGAAACCCCTCAGCGATGGTATGCACAAATGGCTTACACTCTGATCCATTTGCAGTTTATAGAGGAACACGTCAGGGTTCACCTCTCTCTCCTGCCTTATTTATTCTCTCTATTGAACCACTAGCACAATAAATCAGACATCAAGTTATCACACCTATTCAAATCAAAGGGTCAAGGCATGTGATATCTTTGTTTGCAGATGATATTATCTTGTATATGTCAGACTTACAGAAATCCCTCAATGCCTTACTACCCGTATTTGATGAATTTGAGGCTATAAATGGTTATAAAATTAACTGGGACAAGTCTGCATTAATGCCACTCAACAACATGGCCAAGAAGGTTGCAATACCCTCTATGATCCCTGTAAAATCAGGGTTGATTTATTTAGGCATACAAGTTAGGACGTCACTCTCTGAAATGATCAAGTGTAACTATGAAACATTACTCAAAGATGTACAGCAGAACCTTGCCACTTGGAGCAAAATGTCAGGTTCCTTACATACTAGAATATCTGTAGTAAAAATGAATGTCCTTCCTCGAATTAACTTTATTAGCATGATGCTTCCACTGCCACCTCCAACTGACTATTGGAAAAGAGTAGATGTAATTTTACGTAAGTTTATATGGGATGGGAAACACCCTAGAATACGCTTCTCCACTTTACAACGTGCCAAGGAGGATGGAGGACTTTCACTACCAAATTTCAAATTGTACCATCAAGCTTTCCAATTGCGTCCTCTAAAAATTTGGTTCAATTCAATTCAATTTTATTTATATAGCGCCAATGCGGTACCGCGCGCGAGCTATTTTTAGAAACACAACGTCACGATGACGTCACATCACGTGGTACGCAGTAGGGCAAACTCCCAAACGCGCCGCTGTTTTGGTGTGGAAGAGACGTGCGTTAGCCTAGGTTTTACTCGGTAAACGACTGCTTTTTCCAACATCTAAGACCATGGTTTATAAACATTGTTGCTATGGGACGTGCAACAGCGACTCGAGGTACGCTGATCGGCCGCATATGAAGGATGTTTTCTTCATTAATTTCCCGAAACTCAAGAGTGCCAAGGAGAAATGTGTGCGTTGGGTACACTTGTGCGGGCGGCCTACAAAACATTTCAACCCGGAAAAAGTTACCAAATTCACCTACATATGTAGCAAGCATTTTGTCGGTGGAAAGGGTGATGATAGCATATAGGCTAGCATGTTAGCAGGCGCTAACATGGTACCCTGCTACCGGGATAGTTTACTCAAAAACAAACGCCCTGAATCTCTTAAGCGAAAGATTCTGAGATGTGAACAATCGTTTTGTAGCTACCTATTGGCAAGATATACAGATTCCTGGACGTTGATTGCAAACAAAGAAAAAAGGCCGACGTGAACGGAGCACGGTGGAAATCATAACAAAGGCATGAACGCCGAGCAGGGAAAAAAACAAAGCTTACCGTTGAATCAACTCGGCCCGTCTTCCGGTTTTTTTGAGCCCTCGACACTCAAGCCACCGTTTCAGCTGAAGGTTGGTGTGTTCTTCCACAGTGCGACCAGTAAACCGTGCGCCTGGGACATCGTCTTGGGTAAGTTTAATGGCTGCAAAGTCGGTCATATCGCTGGTTCTGTTGCGCTTGTAATGGCTGGTTTGTATGTGCGTTCTACGACTGTTTGCCCTACCGGTGCGGCAAAAGGGGCGTTACTCTTAAGGCCGTGACGTCACGTGCGCGGTACCGCATTCATGAAACATGTCATCTCAAGGCACTTTACAAAGTCAAGTTCAATCATACTATACAGATTGGGTCAGATTATACAGATTGGTCAAAAGATTTCCTATATAAGGGAACCAGTTGATTGCATCAAACTCCCGACAAGCAGCATTCCCTCGTGAAGAAGCGTAGAGCCACAGGGAGAGTCGTCTGCATTGTCCATGGCTTTGCAGCAATCCCTCATACTGAGCAAGCATGAAGCGACAGTGGAAAGAAAAACCACCCACTAACGGGAAGGAAAAATCTCCAGCAGAACCGGGCTCAGTATGAACGGTCATCTGCCTCGACCGACTGGGGGTTACAGAAGACAGAGCAGAGACACAACAAAAGAGACAAACAAGCACAGAAGCACACATTGATCCAGTAATCTGTTCTACATTAGATGGTAATAGCCGGTGATCTGTCTTCTCTGGATGATGTCACAGTTAACAGAACGTCAGACCAGGTGTACCTACTATGAAGAAAAAAGAGAGAGAACAAAAAGTTATAAGCAGAAATGATGACAAGCAATGCTTAATTGAAGAACAGTAGAACTCAATAGAGTGAGAAAAATAGATCCTGATGTCCTCCAGTAGCCTGGTTAGACTCATCACCAACTTCCTGGAGGGAGATTGAAGAAGGCCTGGTGCATCCTATAAGGCTTCAAAATGTATTATTCTCGACTTTGTCTAAAAACAATCATATTGATTTTGGTCCTATAACACAGTATACAATTAGAAATTTCAGAGGAATAGAAAAACAGGCTAGATGTGACAAGAAAGCACACACGCGCACGCCTCTCTGGAATAATTATGGTCTGACTTCTGGAAAGATGCCCTTTCAATCTCAGGCATGGGCTTCTTGTGGTATTCATATGCTGGGCGATATATACAGTAGGGATGGACTGATGAGTTTTCAAAACCTTTGTCAATTGTTTGATATTCCTTAGTCATATTTTTTTCTATATCTTCAGTTGCGATCAGCACTACGTGCTTATGGGGTACCATGGGACTCAAATGTCCAAATTCACCCTGTCATCTATAAATTGCTGATTTCTCCACACAGAGGATTTGTCACCTTTATATATCGATGGCTCTTGAAATTATCCTACTCTACCATTCCTATAGTAGCTAAGTGGGAAAGCGATTTAGAGACAAATTCTATAGAATGGAAAGGGGTATGGGATAACATTTTCAGTGCATCAAAGAACCCCAATCATCAGCTGATTCATTTCAAGTTTTGTCACAGGGCATACTGGACACCCATCGATAGGTTCCATGCGAGACACACAAACAGCCTATGCTGTAGTTTGTGCAATACAGATATTCCAGGTACCTATAAACACATGGTTTGGGAATGTAAAGAGGTTAAGTTTTTTTGGGAAAGAGTGACTTCTAATTTGTCTGAATTATTAGAATTAGAGATTCCATTACAACCAAGTTTGCTGTTACTGAATGACGACTCACAGTTTGAATGTACAAAGAAACAGCGAAAAGTGTTGCTCGCAGGCCTAACAGCGGCAAAAAAACTAATTGTTCAGAGATGGCTCCCCCCACACAGGCTTCCTATTAAAAAATGGCTGTTATACTTTCAAGATGTTATAATGATGAAACTGTCTACTGCAAGAATCCATGGGGCAAGAGTGTCAACAATACAAATGTGGGAAAGAACTGCAGAGGGAGTTTCAGACTTGCTGGCAAATCACACACAATGAGATGTCTCGCATGCTTTGTACTTTTTTTATTTGTATATATATATATATATATATATATATATATATATATATATATATATATATATATATATATATTTCTTTTTTTTTTTTCATTTATGACCTAATGGGTCATGTGATTTGTATCTAAGGTTGGGGTGGGGCGGGTGGGTATCGAGCACTGACTTTGTAATGTTCCTGTGTCCCAATTTGGGAATTTGTTCTTAAATAAAAAACAGTGAATCACAAAAAAAAAAAGTATTTCCTCAAATAATTTTATGTGTAACTCGTGATTTGCATTGTGAATTGGTTGAAAACATGCCAAATGTTGTTCTAAATTAGTTAAGCTAATCTAACTCTATTCCATGTTCTTTAAGTCAGGTCTGCAGTGAACCAGGATTCACTGAATTATTCTGATGATGATCAGCCACTTTTTTTCTTTTTGCATGTACATAGTTCCTTAGTTTAGCTTCTTTTATCTTAATTTTGCTTAGTAGTTTTAGTTAAGTTTCACTAGCCTAGTAGAGGATTTATTGATTGAATTATAGTGTTAATTCAAATAAACAGCGTTCTATAGTGATGTTCTCTGGATGTTCATTTTATTTCTGTTATTGAATTCTTGAACTTGAAGAGAAGTTGTCACTCATTTATTCTATGTGTGTGCAGAGTTTGCTGTTAAAAGATTGCCAGTGCTCGTATCATCCCTTTCAACTATTGTCCTGATATCAGCTTAAGAGCTGATATTCACCGGACAATATCTAACAGACAGAGAGTTATTTATTAAACATTAAATAACTTTAAACAGTGTATAATTGCACAACAACATTCACAACTCTTGGTGCACAGCTGCAAAAGCAATTGGAACCTTCTGCTCCCCTCATCCGGAATATCTGTCCGTTAAGTGCAGACCATTTTAATTAGTTAGAGAGCTCAACTCTGTTATTATCATTGCAGCATACGTTCAGACTAAAGCTAACATTAAACTAGCCCTGGAAGAGCTATACTGTTTTATCAGTTGACAAATGAACAGTAATTCAGAAGAAGCTGTCACTGTAGCTGGAGACTTTAATCATGTTGAACTAAAAGCTATGCTCCCTATTTCCATTACATAAAGTTTCCAACCAGAGACAATAGTATTTTCAATCAAGGCAAGGCAAGGCAAATTTATTTATATAGCACATTTCAGTACAGAGACAATGCAAAGTGCTTTACATGATTAAAATATAGGAAAATAAAACAGAATAAAAGCAAGCAGGCATAAAATACAGAAACAAAATAGAACATGGGAAAATAAAAATTAAAAGCAAACAAGTAAAAACAGGTGGAATACAAAGTAAACTAATTATATTTCAGTAATACAGTTCAATTAGAACAGTCGAAGGCAATCCAAAAAATGTGTTTTAATCTTGATTTAAAGGAACTCAGGCTTTCAGCACTTTTACAGTTTTCTTAGACTTGGACTTAGACAACTTTATTTGTCATTTTGTATGCACAGAGTGCGTACAGAACGAAATTTCGTTTCGCATACAGCTTGAAAACAATGTAAACAGTGCAGGAGAAAAACGACAGTGGTAACAGAGTTCGGCAGCATTTGTAGTGCTAGATAAGGATGCAATGATGGAATGTGCAAATATACGAATATTGTACAGAGGCCATTTTGTGGCTGTTCAACAGTCTGATGGCATATGTGCAAATGTGTAAATGTGCAATTATGCAAATGTGCAATGTGCAAGTATAAGAATGTGGTACAGAGTCCATTTTTGTGGCTTCAGCAGTTCAACAGTCTGATGGCAACAGGGAAAAAGATTTTGCAGAACCTGGTGGACCTGCAGCGGATGCTGCAGAACCTCTTCCCAGAGGGCAGCAGGGAGAACAGTCCATGGTGGGGGTGTGAGGGGTCCATGATGATGTTATGGGCTCGGGACACACAGCGCTGAGATGAGATGTCCTTGATGGAGGGAAGAGGTGACCCGATGATCCCTTCTGCTGTCCTCACCACTCTCCTCACGTTCTTCCAGTCGGAGGCATTGCAGTCTCCACACCACACGGAGAGACAGCTGGTCAGAATGCTCTCTATGGTGCTTCTGTAGAAGGCCGTGAGGATGGGCGGGGGCAGGTGGGCTCTCCTCATCCTCCGCAGGAAGTACAGTCGTTTCTGTGCCCTCTTTACCAGTGACGTAGTGTTCACAGACCAGGTGAGGTTGTCCGTGATGTGCACCCCCAGGAACTTGGTGCTGCTGACCACCTCCACAGCTGAGCTGTTGATGAGCAGTGGAGCGTGGTGAGGCCGGTTCTTCCTGAAGTCGACGATGATCTCCTTCGTCTTCTCCACGTTCAGGACCAGGCTGTTTTCTCTGCACCAGCTCACCAGCTGCTCCACCTCCTCTCTGTAGTCCTGATCGTTGTCGTGTCTGATCAGGCCCAACACCGTTGTGTCGTCTGCAAACTTCACAATGTGATTGGTGGTGAACCTGTCATCAGGGTTAACAGCAGGGGGCTCAGGACGCAGCCCTGAGGGGAGCCCGTGCTGAGGGTGATGACATCAGAGGTGTTCTGTCCGACCTGGACTGACTGAGGTCTGTTGGTGAGGAAGTCCAGCAGCCAGTTGCGAAGAGGTATGCTGAAGCCCAGATGTTCCAGTTTTCCTACCAGGTGCTGTGGGATGATGGTGTTGAACGCTGAACTCAAGTCCAGGAACAGCATCCGCATGTGCGTGTTCTTCTCCTCCAGGTGTTCCAGGCTCAGGTGAAGAGCAGAGGAGATGGCGTCCTCAGTGGAGCGGTTCCGTCGGTAGGCAAACTGGAACGGGTCGAGTGTTGGGGGGAGACTGGAGACGATGTGTTGTTTCACCAGCTTTTCAAAGCACTTCATCATGATGGGAGTCAGTGCAACAGGCCGGTAGTCATTGAAACAGGTGACTTGAGGTTTCTTTGGCACCGGAATGATGGAGGCCGACTTAAAGCATGCCGGCACTGTGGCTCGGTCCAGCGAGGTGTTAAAAATGTCTGTGAGGACACCAGCCAGCTGACCTGCACACTCCTTGAGCACCCGCCCAGGTATGTTGTCGGGACCAGGGGCCTTCCGCGGGTTGACTCTCCTCAGAGTCTTCCACACGTCGGCTGTGTCAAGGCGGAGGACCTCCTCTTCCTGATGGGGAACAGCTTTCACTGCCGGAGTGCTGTTCAGTGCCTCAAACCTCCCAAAGAAGTTATTTAGTCCATTGAGGAAGTCAGCATCAACTTCACCCACCGGGGGGGAGGGCGGTTTCTGGAAGTTTGTTCCAGATAAGTGGAGCATAGGAACTAAATGCTGCTTCTTCGTGTTTGGTTCTGGTTCTAGGTATGCAGAGAAGGCTGAGGCCAGACGACCTTAGTGGTCTGGAGGGTTGATACACTGATAACAAGTCTGATGTATTTAGGTGCTAAGCCATTCAGGGATTTATAAACTAACAGAAGGATTTTAAAGTCTATTCTCTGAAATACAGGGAGCCAGTGTAAGGACTTTAGAACTGGGGTGATGTGCTCTACTTTCTTAGTCTTAGTGAGGACGTGGGCAGCAGCGTTCTGGATCAGCTGCAGCTGTCTGATCCACTTTTTAGGTAGACCTGTGAAAACACCGTTGCAGTAATCAATTTGACTAAAAATAAACGCATGGATTAATTTTTCCAGATCCTGCTGAGACATTAGTCCTTTAACCCTGGAAATGTTCCTCAGGTGATAGAAAGCTGACCTTGTAATTGTCTTTAGATGCTTTTGGAGGTTCAGGTCTGAGTCCATCACTACTCCCAGATTTCGGGCCTGATCAGTGGTTTTTAGCTGAAGCAGCTGAAGCTGTGTGCTAACTTTTGATCTCTCCTCTATTGGTCCTAAGATTATTACTTCAGTTTTGTTTTTATTCAATTGGAGAAAATTTTGGCACATCCATGCATTGATTTCTTCTATGCATTTACTCAGTGCTTGAACTGGTTCATAGTCACCTGGTGACATTCAATTCAATTTCAATTCAATTTTATTTATATAGCGCCAAATCATGAAACATGTCATCTCAAGGCACTTTACAAAATCAAGTTCAATCATATTATACAGATTGGGTCAGATTATACAGATTGGTCAAAATGTCCTATATAAGGAAACCAGTTGATTGCATCAAAGTCCCGACAAGCAGCATTCACTCCTGGGGAACCGTAGAGCCACAGGGAGAGTCGTCTGCATTGTACATGGCTTTGCTGCAATCCCTCATACTGAGCAAGCATGAAGCGACAGTGGGAAGAAAAACCACCCATTAACGGGAAAAAAAAACCTCCGGCAGAACCGGGCTCAGTATGAACGGTCATCTGCCTCGACCGACTGGGGTTACAGAAGACAGAGCAGAGACACAACAAGAGAGACAAAAAGCACAGAAGCACACATTGATCTAGTAATCTGTTCTACATTAGATGGTAGTAACGGGTGAGCCGTCTTCATGGTGATGTAGAGTTGTGTGTTGTCTGCATAGTTATGGTAGCTGATGTTGTTGTTTTTTATGATCTGAGCTAAGGGGAGCATGTAGATATTGAACAGGAGGGGACCCAGGATGGACCCTTGGGGAACCCCACATGTAATTTTTGTCATCTGGGATGTAAAGTTATCTACTGATACAAAAAAGTCCCTGTCCTTTAAGTAGGATTTAAAAATAAATTGTGATGAAACAGAACAATGAAGGAAATCAGGTCTAATACAACATCTCAGGAGCATATAAGGTTGCAGAAGCTCCTCACTTTGGATAGTGAGACCACATCTCTGTGGACTTGATCCCTGCTTAGAAACCCTGATGTGTAGCACCAGATCCCTCATCAAAACCATTCATGTTTGGACTTAGAAGCCTGCTCAACATTACAGAACTGCTTTGAACACGCACACTAGAGAGTGTTTAGAGAGGGTGCTGATCTAGAGGATTATGCATCATCTGTGCTGTCCTATATTCACTTTTGTGTTGATACCGTCCTACCCACAAAGACAGTCATCAGTATAACAGTGGAAATTAATCCAATGCTGTTTGATGATTTTACCAGTCAGAAGCACATATATACTGGTCCTTCTAAAAAAAATAGCTATTGTGATAAAGTTCATTATTTTCCATAATGTAATGATAAAACTTGAACATTCATATATTTTAGATTCATTGCACACTAACTGAAATATTTCAGGTCTTTATTGTCTTAATACGGATGATTTTGGCATACAGCTCATGAAAGCCCAAAATTCCTATCTCACAAAATTAGCATATCATGAAAAGGGTCTCTAAACGAGCTATGAACCCTAATCATCTGAATCAACAAATTAACTCTAAACACCTGCAAGAGATTGCTGAGGCCTTTAAAACTCCCAGCCTGGTTCATCACTCAAAACCCCAATCATGGGTAAGACGGCCGACCTGACTGCTGTCCAGAAGGCCATCATTGACACCCTCAAGCAAGAGGGTATGACACAGAAAGATATTTCTGAACGAATAGGCTGTTCCCAGAGTGCTGTATCAAGGCACCTCAGTGGGAAGTCTGTGGGAAGGAAAAAGTGTGGCAGAAAACGCTGCACAACGAGAAGAGGTGACCGGACCCTGAGAAAGATTGTGGAGAAGGGCCGATTCCAGACCTTGGGGGACCTGCGGAAGCAGTGGACTGAGTCTGGAGTAGAAACATCCAGAGCCACCGTGCACAGGCGTGTGCAGGAAATGGGCTACAGGTGCCGCATTCCCCAGGTCAAGCCACTTTTGAACCAGAAACAGCGACAGAGGCGCCTGACCTGGGCTTCAGAGAAGCAGCACTGGACTGTTGCTCAGTGGTCCAAAGTACTTTTTTCGGATGAAAGCAAATTTTGCATGTCATTTGGAAATCAAGGTGCCAGATTCTGGAGGAAGACTGGGGAGAAGGAAATGCCAAAATGCCAGAAGTCCAGTGTCAAGTACCCACAGTCAGTGATGGTCTGGGGTGCCATGTCAGCTGCTGGTGTTGGTCCACTGTGTTTTATCAAGGGCAGGGTCAATGCAGCTAGCTATCAGAAGATTTCGGAGCACTTCATGCTTCCATTTGCTGAAAAGCTTTATGGATATGAAGATTTCATTTTTCAGCACGACCTGGCACCTGCTCACAGTGCCAAAACCACTGGTAAATGGTTTACTGACCATGGTATCACTGTGCTCAATTGGCCTGCCAACTCTCCTGACCTGAACCCCATAGAGAATCTGTGGGATATTGTGAAGAGAAAGTTGAGAGACGCAAAACCCAACACTCTGGATGAGCTAAAGGCCGCTATCGAAGCATCCTGGGCCTCCATAACACCTCAGCAGTGCCACAGGCTGATTGCCTCCATGCCACGCCGCATTGAAGCAGTCATTTCTGCAAAAGGATTCCCGACCAAGTATTGAGTGCATAACTGTACATAATTATTTGAAGGTTGACTTTTTTTGTATTAGGAACACTTTTCTTTTATTGGTCGGATGAAATATGCTAATTTTGTGAGATAGGAATTTGGGGTTTTCATGAGCTGTGTTATGCCAGAAGCAGTTTGAATATGCTTATTATTATAATTAATTATAATTTTGTATTATAATTTAAATAATAAGTCATTCAACTCGAAATTTAGCTATAACAAATATAGTTCAAATGGTGGTGATGTTAGCTAAAAGCTTGTAATGATTTATACTACTAATCTATTAATTAACTAGCTGTTATGAACTCATTTATGCTGGAATAAATGATCTGGTCGGATTTTAACCGACGAGGTTTATCCGGCAGACTGTGAGAACCCCAATATAACTGCAATTAGAGTTAAAATCCTTATTCCCCGGATGTTGTTCTCGCCCGCCCTCTTTATCGAGCATGCATCAAAGCAGACTTGTGCGTTCCTCAGACTGACCGCTTGCCCACAATGCACCGCGGCAAGATAATTTTTAGGCTTTTTAGAAATTAAAAATGTTGTTTTAAAAAAAAATTCAATAAGATTTATTGTGGTGTAGTATATAAATAGTTTTGAATGTTAAAGAAATGCTAAACAACTGTGCGTCTCATGACGTCACAAGTACGCTTCTGTTCCAATACACCATACGTGCTGCGTGCTCGCGTTCTTGTCAAGTCCGATCTTCATGTGTTCTTGCCAAGACCGGACTTGACGAGAACGCGAGTCCGTACTCGCGTTCTCGTGAATTGAGAAACGGCCGTTATCTCTCTGTCCGTCGTTAGGGGCGGCGGCCATTTTGGGCCGAGTTGCATGATGGGAGTTGGTGGCCATTTTGACCACCTTGCATCATGGGAAATGCAGTCCGTCATGTCCCGAACTAATGCAAGTTTGTCACGTCCTGACATGGCACAACAGCTGTATGCCAAAATCATCCGTATTAAGACAATAAAAGACATGAAGTATTTCAGTTAGTGTGTAATGAATCTAAAATATATGAATGTTCAACTTTTATCATTACATTATGGAAAATAATGAACTTTATCACAATATGCTAATTTTTTCAGAACCTGTATAGTAAAGAGAATTGGCCCAAAGACTGAACCCTGTGGTACTCCACAAGTGACCCTAGAGTTTGAAGAAGATTTATCATTAACATGAACAAACTGCAATCTGTCAGTCAGATAAGATTTAAACCAGCCTAATTATTTTCCCTTAATCCCTACAGTATGTTCAAGTCTTTCTAGGAGAATCAACTGTATCAAATGCAGCACTGAGATCTAACAGGCCAAGTACAGACGCAAGTCCATTGTCTGAAGCTTGACTATGAAGCTTGACTGAAACTCTTCAAATAGGTCATTACTTTGTAAATGTTCACATACTTGATTAGCAACTATTTTCTCAATAATTTTAGAAAGGAAAAGACGATTAGATATATGTCTGTAATTTATTAAGTTATCTCGATCAAGAGAGTGTTTGTTATATAAAGGTTTAATAACAACTACTTTAAAGGCCTGTGGTATATATCAATCTACCACGGATAGATTAATCGTGTCTAAAATGGGGGCATTAATTACAGGGAGTACTTCCTTAAATAACTTGGTTGGGATTGGGTCTAACATACAATTTGAAGGTTTAGATGAAGCTAAAATTTGGGATAACTCAGAGAGCTCTGCTGAACAATTCAAACACCGGTCAGGTTTTAAAGATTCCTCTAATGCTGCCTCACTTACTGAGGACAAGGTAATCATGTTTGGGAGGATGTCAAGGATTCTATTTCTAATAGAATCAATTTTATTTATGAAGAATTCCATAAAGTCATTACTGCTGAGAGCTAAACAAATGGATGGATCAACAGAGCTCTGAAACTCTGGATAAGGATTTTTTTTATTCTCCTCTATTAAAAATGGAAAATATGCTGTTGTAACTTTGCAAAGCGTCTTTTTATACAACAGTAGACTGGTTTTCCAGATTAGGTAGGATTCCTCTAGATGTGTAGAGTGCCTTTTTCTATCCAATTTCCTAATGTTGTGCTTCAAATAATGTAGCTCTAAATTAAACCAGGGAGCCAATTTCCTATGAATAATCACCTTCTTTTTCAAGGGAGCTACGTTGTCTAATGCAGAACGCAACGAGTAAGTGACACCATCAACAAAAGCGTCAATTTGTGAATAAGAAGAAACAACATTGCTGCCATCTGCTGCTAAATCACAGTGGGAGGAGGAAATCAGTTTGTTTGCAAGTTATCTGTGGTTTTGGGTCATGCAGACTGAATGAACTAAGGCACACACATAATCCTCTTGATTGTTCAGAATGCATAATGTTTCTTTCCTTTCTTTTTCTACTCTTCTTCTTTCTTTTATATTAATTTGCTTTATCTGCCTCTGTCCCTTTAACCTGCCCATACACCATCATCTTTCCCTTTTCCTTTCAAGTTGTTTCATTGTTCTGTTTCATCACAGTTTATTTTTATTGTTTTCCCCTTGTTTTATTATTTATTTATTTCATTTGTTTTCTATCATGTTATTTCTATTATTTCATATTCCTATGTCTTTTTATAGAATACCTTAGAATTGTGCTTTCCCTCCTACAATCTTGCTTTCCTTATTTTATGTTTAGTCTTCTTTCCTCCATTTATTTTCTGGTCCCAACCTTATTTCCTCCTCTCCTGCATCATTTCCCCACCTCTTTTCCAGTCTAATTTCCTTGTCTCCTCTGTTCTTTGCCATTCACTCCTCCTTTGTTTCTACCATCTGTGTAGTCTTGTTTCCTCATTTTGCCCTAATCACCATTTCATTGTTTCCTTTTGTTTTCCTACCAACGTCCACCCTTCAATTCCATCCTAGGTTTATATTTCCTACTCATTCACATCTTAACATGCTTCTCACATATTTAATTACTTTGGACTCGATAACAGGAGAAAGACTCTTACATTGAAGGGCAAACCGCCATTGGTATCTCTGAGAGGCTGTAGGATTTTTCCCAATTTTCATTTTGTTTACCTGTTTTTTAGAAGCAGCTCTCCAACTTTGTTGCTCTCTGGTGTTAAAGGAAACATCCTCCTGATGACGCTTAGATCATCAGTTGTTAAAAATGCACTGCTTAGGCTACCAAATGTCTCCAGTCATGCACATAAGCATTTTTGGGGTACAGAATAAAACAATGTTTTTTACATGCAGGCCATCTGACAGCTTTCCCTGGCCTGGGACAACACCATCCTTTTGCCGCTCCCCAACAAAAGACACACACCCACACACACATAATCACAATTACGGTGTCCATGGTTCCTTTCGTTTACTAGATCAGAAACAATCATTTTAATCAGCTATAATGCAGAATTATTGGAATTAAGTGGAGGATTTGCCTCTGATCCATTCTACTCAGACTCTCGACCAGGCAACCAGCCCCTCCATCAGCGCTGTTCCTGAGCGAGACTGAACCGGCTCAGTGACAATTAACACAGGTGAGGAGAGTGACAGTAACTAGACTGAAGGAGAGAGATGGCACTGATCTGACAGAGGCAGGAGGAGAACAGAATCTACAGAAATACATAATGGACGACCCGATATGATACAATAAACTAAACTGAGGATAGGGAAAGGCAGGCAGAAAAATAAAGATCTAACAGAACAACTAACATCATAATGAACAAAAACTGACTAAGATTGAAACCAAATCAGACTGATAACATAAAGTGAGAACAGAAAACTTAAAGCTATAGTTGGTAATCCTGTTCAGAAACACTTTTTGTTGTACTAGGTGAAATGGTCCTTCGATCCTGACAATAGTCAATACATTATGTATTCAGAAAAAGGAGGTTAAAAAATAGATCTCTGTGAAAGATAGAGGCCTGTAAAATCTCTGACCAATCTGGTCATTCGGTTCGAAAGGAAAGAACCAATTGGATGCCTTCATGTCTCATCCTGCCTATGCCACCCTCTGTCCCTTGAGTTCCAGGAGTATCGCCTTATCTATTGGTCGTCCAACATGGCAATCATTCTGACATGCTCACATAACGGCAACATGTGTGCTCGTTCCTAGTTAGTTTACACTTGCTAGCTGCGCATGCGCACTTCTAGTGTTTATGTATCCGATTAGCCTCTGTGTTAGCCGTTTATTGTAGCTCCACTGCTCTCAACTTATACTTTCACAAGAAACAAAACATGTACAAGTATGTAAGAAGAATTGGAAGGCCTCATAAAAAAATAAAAATAAGACGAGCGTAGATTTGTGAGAATTTCTCACGAGATCCCCCTAAACAGCAGAAGAGCAGGTAAGACAATCTCTAACCCTAAGAGAGCCCATCGTTACTCCTGCCATTTTAGTTGAGCCATGAGGGAAATGTTCATATACTCTTCCCTAGGCCAAGGCGGGTTTGCTCCTGGTGTATGCTAGACGCCAAGGAACACCGGAGTGTTCCTTGTATTTGAATCGGTCCGGAGGAAGGCGAGGAACTACCCATGGTGACGCCTTATGAGCTTGCCCATGGTCCTTCTAACTAAAACTCACCAGGTCCCCTGCAGAACCGCCAAAGCGGTTGCAGGGGAGGCTGTTTCGAGGGGTTTAACGTCGCTCGTTGACAGGGGTCCGTTCCTTACCCCCCTCGTCACCCATAGGATACGCGCGGCAGATTAACTGACTCCAAGAATGCCCCATTCTACTCCTGTATAGTGACCAAGGACCCTTGTCGGACCACAGAACCATGATCCCCTGGTCAAGTAGGATAACGCGGACAGGGTCACACAGCCCATGCCCTAAGAGAGTCATAGTTTGGTTGGAAAAGATTACAGCACATGGTTCAACAAATACAGCCATAAGTAACTAGAGAAGAGCGGACTGAAACTAAAAATGTTTACTTGGATAATTTATGGGTCTGTTACCTGGTCAGCTGTATCTCCATGAGTTATTTCTTCCTTTCTTTGCTACTTTTTGATGTCTCTCTCGTCACCCTGGTCGTCCGTTCTGCTGTCACAAGTCACAACTAGCACAGCCAAACTCATCGTTGACAAAATAGCCAGGAAACCTGGTCACTTTATTCTTAGCTGCACTGCTAGCATTAGCTGGATTGCTTCTTATCTGGCTCCGGATGGTCATCATTCACCTGCAATTCCTGTCCTGCTGCACTTGTTCCAGTCATATCCTCATTTTTATATTTACTAATAAAATCCATCAAGGTTCTACTTTCATGTTTTCTTAATATATTTTCTTTCCAGAGCACCAGACTTCTGAAAACCAGTTCATCCTGATAGTTTGCTTGAGTGGCTAAATGAAGTTCAAAACTCGTCTTAATGGTCAAGCAAACAAAAAAAAGCAAATAAATAAATGTAAGCAGTAATTAAATTGTACAATGAGACACACATGTAAATATCTCTTTTAATTAGCCAATTTATTTATTCTTCTTTTAAATAATCATGTCAATTATTTATTTTTCATTATAATTGTCAACTTTATTTATTAATTACTTAGTTTTTAAATGTATTTATTTTTGTGGATGTTAACTGCTTAAAGTTACCTCTGCATACATCATACTCTGAATTTAAAGAATGCATTGTTTGCTTCGGCAAATACTCATGGCTTTGGTATGCCTTGAGTTACCATTAATGTCCATCATTACAACAGTTTGAACTGTCACTAAATAAAAATAGAACTAAATTACTGAGGTACAAAATATTGTGCAGCATTTACTGTAATCATTTTAAACTGTTAATTTCTCTCTGTGTTTCGCTTTCAAAGATATAATTTAGAATGTTGTGACGTCACAAAAAAGCAGCCCAAAGAAATCTCTGAGTTATCTGCCTGTGTGTTTTTCTGTTTGCTTATTTTTAGTTCTTGTTTAAATAATAGCTTTTATTCAAGTATTTTTTACAATTTATATTTAATAGCCTGTTTGTTAGGTTTGATTTTGTATTTTAAGCATGTTTTTGATATTTTTCATTGGTCAAAAAGTTACATTCATTCATGGCATGGGGCTACGACTTAAGGGATTTGTACAACTTTTGCTGTTTAAAAATATTAAGGTTTTTGTCTCATTGACAAATATAGTTCGGTTCAACTCTTCAACCTGCTTTTCTTTCTTTCTATCTCGGCAACTAATTATGATTTTTATGGCTTAAAAGTATAGTGGACAATTTTTTCAGAAATGTTAGTAAGAAACGGCCAAATAACTGCGCATGCGCAACACCATCCTAGTTGTTCTTCCGCTCCTTAGGAGTATCGCATGAAAAAATCTCCCAAATTCACTCTGGTCTTATTTCTTTCTTCTGAGGCCTTCCTCTTCTGCTCAAAAACTTGTAAGACATTTTGCTTCTTGCAGCTTTCAGCCATTTTCAAAGTATACGGTGAGGCAGCAGAGCTACTATGAATGGTTAACACCGAAAGCTAACTGGATACATAAACACACGCCCATCAACTCTCATGCAATGATCGTGTGACACACACATTTCCCTGACTTCACATGCACACTACACGCTACACGCTACACGTGGCATTTTTCATGCATAAACATAACAAAGCCCATTTGGGCCGCAGATGATCCGTTCACAGCAATGTCCGTTTAGAGCTCAGTCTAAACCCCTCCTTCTGCAGAGCTGTTTCAGCTTCTTTCACTACCATCAGTAATTCCTGCTGCAGTTTGCGTTAACAGAGCAGCAGAGGAAGAGCGATCAGAGTTAGAAATAATTTTTGGTCTTAACCAGTGGTGAAAGTAAGCTTGGTCGGTTGGGTACTATGTACTGCTAAAAGTATTTAAGCCAGTAGACAGGAGGCAAGAGGGGAGAGCTGCTGCCAGATAAAGCCTTCATTCAGAACCAATCATGGCTGCACGTTGGATCAGAAAATACCACAACACTAATTCAGTTTATAGGTTTCTTTATTATTCATTCCGAATTGTTTCTGAACTATATGTGCTGTGTTTCGGTGGTTCAACACTACCTACTTCTCCTCTCCATTCCCTCGAAGCCAGGGGTTTTTATCAGCAGCCAGCCTTCAAAACGTGAACCACTACATTTAAATGTCCCTCCGCCCGTAGAAAAATGTCTCAGTTAAAATCAATAGGAGTGTTACTAGATGTGTTTAGTGCTATTTTGTTTAACAACAAGGAACCAGTGGTGCTGCAGTGGGTGTGCTGTGTTGCCTCGCACTTGAATTCAGGTGCACACAATTAAATTAATTTAGTTGCACACTTTTAAAGTGCATTTTAAGGAACTTGTAACAACAGGGGCTTCAGCTCAGACCCGTCATTCCCCCCTTCCCTCTAGAGGAGCACTGTAGTCTTTATTTATGCTTTTTTCTTCCACAGTTTATCCCTCATGAGCAGCGCACCAATGGGGGGAAAAAATCTGCCCACCTCACCGCCTCAAACCGGTATCATTAAGTATAAATTATGTTTGTACCAGACGTTACCAAATAAAAAAAATTTTTCTCTACAGTCACTTAGGAAACTGTGAGGTGCAGAGCTTGAAAAGCTGCACCTATATTTAACGAATCTGGGTTTGCACTGCATAGAAAGTGCTATATTTCATATAGAATTCCGCCTTTAATACTATTAGTGGGCTTTCCGTCCGCTTGGACCACAAACAAAATATGTGGTCCAAGTGTAGATTACTGATAATTTACAGTATTTTCATTGCCTGTGGTTATAATCCACTACAATATTTTCTTATTAATGTCAGAAAACAAAAGATTGTGTTATGTTGTTGAGCTGTTTTTGAAGAACTTCTGTTTGCAAAGCAACCATATTTCCCCCTTTTTAAAATACTATTAGTGGGCTAAAAATTAAGCAGAATGTAATCTTTCCGTCCGCTTGGACCACAAACAAAATATGTGGTCCAAGTGTAGATTACTGATAATTTACAGTATTTTCATTGCCTGTGGTTATAATCCACTACAATATTTTCTTATTAATGTCAGAAAACAAAAGATTGTGTTATGTTGTTGAGCTGTTTTTGAAGAACTTCTGTTTGCAAAGCAACCATATTTCCCCCTTTTTAAAAACAAATAATAATATTCTCAACTCAACATTATTTATACAATCTAAAAACTAGTAATTCAAAACAGAATAAAAAGTTAAAGCCAGCAAAATGTAAAATAAAATGCAGGTCCACAAAAACAAATAATAAAAACTTCAAAAGATACTATCTCAAACTGGGTTAAAGGCCAAAAGAAGATCAGTTTTAAGAGAACATTAAACACAGAAAGTGAAATGGCCTGCCTGATATGTGAAGCTACTAGAATCCAGAGAAGAGAAGTGTGGTTACCTCGTTGTACTCTTGGTTTGACCAAAAACAACAAATTATATGCAGACCTGAGCAAATGAGAGGGAGCATGCTTATAAAGCAGGTCTGACACATACTGGAAAGCAAAGGCCATGAAGATATTTATAAACAAATAAAATCATTTTAAAATAAATCTGGATGTAAACCAGTAGCCAATAAATTGCTGCTAAAACTGGAAACATTTTCTGGTACCAGTTAAAAGACTAGCAGCACCATTTTGTACCAGCTGCAGTCAAATCACCAGCGTTTAGTTAAGCCCAGAGTGATAAATTATTGTGGTGGTTTGAGGAGGTAGAAGCAGCGATTCTGAGGTGGAGTGGCTAGAAAAGTACTGAGTAGATACTTGAAAGGATCCAGGGGTAAGTTTGCCAGTGAATCCACTGCCTGACAAAGTCCTCAGGTCAGGTCCACAGTTCCACTTCCAAAGCATACACAGCTTGGGAATTTCCCTGTTCCCATTAACTGAGGTGGCAGAAAGTTTTCCAGAGCTTCTTTGAAGCCAACCAAAAGTCTCTCTCCATAGTATCTCTGAATTCCTCACATGACTAAGTTTTAGCCTCCGCAAAAACAAAACTGCAGTTCTTCTGGCCACCCAGTACCATCCAGAATGCAGGCCCTGAACGTCATCCATTCCAATTCCATGTCCACAACCTCTCTCAGAACAAGAGAAAAAATCTCATGGGGGAGTGAACTGATGATAACCTTGACATGTTCCTTGGCCAGTGTGCTCAGCTGACCCTCACCACTTGTTTAGGTTTACCAGGTTTGTCAGGCAGCCTCCCCTGCTACTAGATCCACCTCAACTACCAGGTGGTTATTGGTTGACACCTCAGCTCCTTTCTTCACCCAAGTGTCCAAGATTTTACTTTGCAGGTCTGATGATATGATTATAAAATTGGCCATTGACCTTTGACATATGGGGCCTGGTTTCAACACTTTTGGACCACATTGTGTTTGAACATGATGTTGATTATGGACATTCCTGGCTGTTCAGCATGGCCAAAGAACGCACACAATTTTTCTCCCAAGCAGAACAAGAGCTTTTAATGGAAGGTTATGCCGAATTTGAGTCATTTATTAAAATGACAGGGGATTTACACAGTAGTCACAAAAAAGTTACTGGAATATTACAAGCAATAGTGAATTAAAGAGTTTTAAACAACTTCAAGATAACTATAACCTGGAAAAATGGGATTTCTTTAGATACCTTCAGCTAAGATACCATTACAATAAAAATATAAAATTTTTGGAGGAGGATGAGACAGGTATACTTAAAATCTTATTAGATTCCAGCAACGGAAGACCTCCCAAAAAAAACAATATCCAAACTATACTCATGTCTACAAACAGAGTGAAGATGTAATACAACATATCTTAAAATGGGAAAAAGAAGCTAAAATAACAATAACTGATGATGTTTGGTTAAATATTTGTAATTCTGTGATCTACACGTCAAGTTCTGACCTATGGAGGGAATTTTCCTGGACATGCATGGTCCGTTTTTTTGTTACACCTAACATTAAAAGTAAGCATTGTAACGACACTGAGAAGGCAAAATGTTGGAGGAACTGTGGGAATGTGTCTGCAGGACATTTTCATGTCTTCTGGGAATGTACTAAGATCGCATCCTACTGGTCAGGAGTGATAAAAGAAATCAATACTAAAATGGACTTAAATTTACGCTGTGATTTTACTACGGTTTTCCTGGGTAGTTTACCCCAAGAGCTGAGGAAGTCCGACAGAAATCTACTACTAATATTAATAGCAGGTGCAAAGAAAGCTAGAACCACTAGAGGTGGCTTAATGCGGAACCACCATCATGTTCAGACTGGAAGGACATAATTGAGGAAATTCACACAATGCATGACTTTTTCATTAAGACTTGCCACTTATAAATACAATAAATACTGGAAAAAATGGAACATTCATCGGAACTTGACACCAACTGTATAAGTTATGTAATTACTTTTTTCCTTTTTTTTAAAAACTAACCTCCAGACAAAGAACAAAGGCTGCTTAAATAGGGGTGGAATAACCTAAACTTTCCACATGAGGGAGGGACAACAAAACAGAGGAACAACAAACCAGAAATATAAACACAAAAACTAATAGAAACAAATAAAGCAAAATCATCTGTAACTTAGCACAAATAAGTGAATATTAAAATCAAATAAATAAGGTCAACTTCAACAAATAAACTTCCTTGCCTCCTCAGTCTTTTGGAGTAGTGGTATGTTCCTGGCTTCCCCCCTCCAGTTGTTTTGTATTTGCAGAACCTCGAAAAAAGAATAAGTGTAAGTAAACCACTCAGACATACAGTATATTAACTAAAGTGTGCATCCATGAGAAAACATGTGTCTAAATAAAATAACTTGATCTTAATTTATGTATAGTGTAATCTGGAACCAATAAATGTAAATTATGGAAAACTAGGTGGTGGTGGTGGTAGAAGCACCCATCACAGCTTGCTGTCAGGATTCTGTGTGTCTGTGTTCCACTAACTCTGCTCCACAGGTGGCTGCAGTTGACGGGTGGGCGTGGCCCACACCTGTGGCTCATCTGGGCTGCTCAGCTCTGGTTTAAAAGGAGTGCTCACTCAGCTGGAAGATGTCAGAGTGTTACCCTCGTTGTTGTGGCGTTTACGTCTTCAAGTAACGCTTGCTGGACGACAGTATATTTCTAACGAAAGGTTTTATTGAACATAGACACGACCGACTGATAACATGACTCGTACAGACTGCTTGACTGACGTACATCACGCTGCGTGCCTGGAACTCAAGGCTGCGTGCAATATTATGCACTTAAACTTTTACTCTACATGACATCTCCCCCCTTTTTCAAGTATAGTAGCCATTCCTATACAAACATTAACTGTTAGCCTAACTTTAAACTATATGCTTAATCTTGTACACCCAATTCACCTCAGTCATTATTTAATAAACAAAATCTTCCATATGCCCGACAAAAACATTCTTAAAAGGTTTCTTATGTTTCGTTTTTTTTTTTCAATGTCCCCCCTTTTTTTTTTTTTTTTTTTTTTGAACAGTAACTAAGGGTGTGGGTAGACTACCACAGTCCACTGAGATGAGAAGGGATTTATTCTGCCCTTTTGTTCATCATCTCAACTAAATGGCATACCTGGGGTTTGGTTTAACAGTCCGACCAAACCTGGTGACGACTGGAGTAGGGTGTTCAGGGGAACCAGGGGTGTCAGCAGGAGCACCGGCGGTGGTTAAGCCCTGCTCTGCTGGCTCACGCTGTCCATCTTGATCCGTCGGCTGAGGAACATCCATCTGTCGTGGTGATGGCAGCTCCTGGTTGATCAGCCTGATGTGGCGCCGGTTCCGTCGTGGGGTGTCGCCTCGCTCCGTCTCCAGTGTAAAGGAACGCGGCGCAGCCTCCTGGCGCTGCACAGTCGCTGCACAGTCGCTGGTGTTGTCCAAGCCTTTTCTCCGTCGATTTTCAATCTGACTTTATCGCCGATGGAGAGTGGCGGTAGAGGCTTGGCGGAGTACCTGCAGTTGTAGTACTTCTCATAGGACTGTTTTGCTTTTGCGTCATTTTTCTTGACAGTCTCTAGATTAGGCCACATTGGCCGCAGGCTCTCTTTGAGTACGGGGAGTGTTGTGCGGATTTCTCGGCCCATTAGCAACTTGGCTGGACTTTGCCTAGTCGGCTCTGTTGGTGTTGAGCGATAACTCAGGAAAGCTAGATGGGGGTTATCTTGCTTGAGAATCCACTTTGCCGTCTTCACAGCTCGTTCGGCCATGCCGTTGGATTGTGGGAAGTGAGGGCTTGAAGTAACGTGCTGGAAGCTGTAAAGTTTCTGAACTGCTCGGCTGAGAACTGAGGACCGTTATCTGTCATGAGCTCCTCTGGTATCCCGTAGCGTGTGAAGATGCTTTTCAGCTTTTGTATGACAGTTTCTGAGTTTGTCTTTGGTAAGTCTAGGATCTCGAGCCATCTGGAAAAGTAGTCTATCACGATCAAGTAGTGACGACCTTTGAACTCGCACAGGTCTGCTGCGAGCTTTTGCCATGGTAGGTCTGGCAATGGTGTGGAGATCAACGGTTCTCTACTTTGGCTCGGTCTGTTGATGTTGCAATGTTTACATGACGTCACGAGCTTCTTCACGTCACTGGTGATGCCCGGCCACCACACAGCGCCGTTGTACCGTTCTCGCCACTTGGTAAGGCCTTGGTGGCCCTCGTGAATCTTCTGCAACATAAAGTCTCTCATACTGCAAGGGATCACGATCTGCTTGCCACGTCGCAGCAATCCATTGGCCTCACTGAGTGAGCCACGGTCTTTGAAGTAGGCGCTTGCTCTGACAGCTACGCTCTTCGAGTGTTCCGGCCACCCCTTTTGGACATACTTGAGGACACACTGGAGCTCGGCATCCACTCGTCTGGTCTTTTATCTGCTCGATGATCGGCTTCCTCACTCTCCGGTCGTCCTCCACCGAGTCCACGTACGCTTTCACCTCCGCGTCTAGGTCACCTGGGTCGGTCTCCGCCATTGGCTGCCTAGATAGGGCGTCTGCGACGACTAGGTATTTGCCTGGAACATATTCTGCGACTGGGTTAAACTTCATTTACCTGATAAGCAGGCGCTGACAACGAATTGGTGTGGTATCGAGGTCTTTCGAGTTGATTAGAGTTACCAGTGGCTTGTGGTCTGTAAGTAGCTTGTATCTCTCTAGGCCGCAAAGATACTGGTAGAAACGCTCAGAGGCCCACACTCCTGCGAGACACTCTTTTTCTATCTGAGCGTATCTCTTCTCGGCATCAGTCAACGTACGCGAACAGAACGCAACAGGTTTCAGGGCCCCATCATGGCTCTGCAGGAGGACTCCTCCGAGCCCATAACTGCTTGCGTCTGCACTGACGATGGTTGGCTTCGCCGGATCAAAGAACTCCAAGACTGGTGCTGTTGAGATAAGCCGTTTCACTTCTGTGAGCGCTCTGTCTTGCTGAGGACCCCAGCACCAATATCGCTCAGTCTTGAGTAGCTCGTTGAGCGGCTGTAACACCGTGGAGAGGTTTGGTAGGTAACGGCCTAAGTAGTTCACCATACCAAGTAGCCGTCTCAGCTCACTCACGTTCTGAGGTGGTTCCATGGTTGTTATGGCTTTGACCCTCTCTTGGTTAGGGGCTATGCCGTCCTTGGTCACGACTTGTCCCAGGAAGTTCAGCTCCGGTTGGCTAAGCCTGCATTTGTCCTTGTTTAGACGTAGACCTGCAGCGGTGATGGTCTCCATGACTCGCTTTAGCCTCTGGTCGTGAATTTCCTGTGTTTCTCTGCAGACCAAAATGTTGTCCATGTACACGACTGTCCCTTCATGCCCTTGCAGTAGTTCAGACATCTTTCGCTGAAAGATCTCGGGCGCCGATGTAATTCCAAACGGTAGCCGCTTAAAGCAGTATCTGCCTAGGGGCGTGATGAAGGTGGTTAGACGTGCACTGTTCTCTTCCAGAGGGATTTGCCAGAACCCGCTCTCGGCGTCTAAGCTGGAGAACACGGTACTCTTTGCTAGCTTGGGCATGATGTCATCCAAGGTAGGTAAAATAAACTTCTCACGTTTCACATTTTCATTAAGCTTTTTCAGGTCCACGCAAATTCTTATTTTTCCATTCTTTTTCATGACAGGTACCATAGGCGCGCACCATTCAGTTGGATCAGTAACCTTTTCTATTATGCCCATAGATTCCATTCTTTTTATTTCCTCTTCAACTCTGGGGAGTAGTGGAATTGGTACTCGCCGTGGCGTGGCGATGCTGTATGGCTCTGCGCCTTCTTTAAGCGTGATTTTCACTGGCGCTCCTTTCAGTGTCCCTAAGCCACTGAATGTGCTGATCTCATCTATGCGCTTAATTAGGCCCAGTCTGGTTGCCACTGTTCTGCTCAAGAGATTGTCGCCATTTGTTTTAACTACAATTACTCTGAAGCAGCAATTTTGCAGTTGCCCACTGATATTAGCCTTTAATTTAGCTAAAAACTGGCCCAGTGTGGCCACTGTACCACCTGGGCTCTGGAGGGTGTTCTTCACTTCACTGAGCTTGGGCTTGCTCCGTAGTGTTTCGTATGTGGCTTCAGACATAATTGAGGTGTCTGCACCGGAATCAATTTTCATCCTCTGCTAGTGGTGCATCCATTTGTTTTAGCTCCACTGAGCCCAAGAATACTGTCTCATCATCACCAGCTTCGGTAACCTCTTGTACAGCTTTTGAATAGCACACAGCTGCAAAGTGCCCAATTTTGTTACACTTCATGCACTTTTTGCCTTTTGCATTGCACTGCTTGGCCTCCGTATGATTACGCCCCCATCTCGTGCATGCTCCTCGTTTTGTCCTTCTGTTTACCTTCGCCATGTAGTCGAATTTCTTATGTTCAGTTTTCCTCGCTGACCTTACATTGTCCACGTGCTCTACGCCGTGCCCCCTGTCTGTATTCTGTGACTTAATCAACTCACTATGCCTGGCTGTTTCAATGGCAGTCTTCAGTGTTAAATCACTTTTCATTTGCAGTCTTTGTGACACTTGTTTATCCCGAATTCCGATCACTATGCGATCCCGCATTTGTTCCTCTTTTAGTGCTCCAAAGTCACAGTTTTCAGCTAGCTCATACAGTTGCCTTACGAATGCTTCCACACTCTCGCCTGGTTGTTGAGCTCTTGAGTGAAACTTGGCGCGTTCATAGATCACGTTTCGTTTCGGAATGAAATGTTCGTCGAATTTAGCCATTACAACGTCGTAAACATCAGCATCCGTTGCATTAGTAAACGTGAAAGCCTTGAATATGTGCTCTGCCTCCGCTCCCATGGAATAAATCAATGCGTTTACCTGCACATTTTTCTCTTCCTCCGCAACCAGTGAAGCTATGCGATACCTGCTGAATCGTAGCTTCCAGTCAGGCCATGCTTCGGGCTTTGAGAAGTCAAACTGCTCCAGTGGGGTAAACTTTGCCATGGCGATACACACTTCGTTGTTTTTTTGTTTTTTTTTTCGTCCGACGTTACACAGCTCCAACGCAGTTGTCTTCTGACACCATGTGGCGTTTACGTCTTCAAGTAACGCTTGCTGGACGACAGTATATTTCTAACGAAAGGTTTTATTGAACATAGACACGACTGACTGATAACATGACTCGTACAGACTGCTTGACTGACGTACATTACGCTGCGTGCCTGGAACTCAAGGCTGCGTCACACATGCGCAGTGTGCAATATTATGCACTTAAACTTTTACTCTACATGACAGTTGTGGTATGCCTAGGCCTAGATCCTGTCTCCTGACCTTAGCGCCTGTGAGTTTCTGAACCCCCTGTTTTTGGATCTGACTTTGTCTCCAGTCTCCTGTTCCCTCCAGTTTGTTGTGTGTTTTGGATTTACTCACCCGTGTGACTCCCTGCTCTGAAGACCAGTCTCCTGAATCCCTGCCCGCTCAGATTCTGCTCTGGCGATCTCCCCCTCAAACTCAGTTGGAGGTACCAAGCTGGGCACGAGGTTACCCTTCCTGGATTCCCTGGTACTTTTGGACTCACCCTGGTTCTTCCAGCTGCTCCTTTCCGCCTCCGCTGCTGTGGGCTGCTCGAGCTCTCCGCCAGGATCCAACTGCAAGCCCTCCCGTCACTCAGCCACCCACCATCAGTAAGCTCACGACCACAGAACTCCTTCCCCACTCATCCTCCCCGGACAGGTCCTCTCACCATAGCGGTAAGCGTTGCAGCATCTGGAAGTTTCCCCTGGTTTGGCTTTTAGTAATCCTGTCACTCACACTGTGGGCTAGATTTTGTTGAGCCTTTAATAAACATCTTAAAATTGTTCTTGCGTCCAAATCTGTCTGCATGTGGGCCAAACACCTTAAAACCATGACACTTGCACTGAGTGAGTGTCCTGCCTTTGCAGTCCAGAGGAGAGGCGCTGACATAAAATTAAAAGTTGCCCTCAACTTCCTAAACATATGGATTAATTCAATCTATATGAAGTTGTTAAACCCTGCCCCACCTTTCCTGGCTGCGTTTTGGCATCCAAATTGACCTCTTTGCATCCAAAGCTCTGTAAAATACTACAATACAGAGTTTCACCACCTTTGTATGTGTGTGCTTCACCCGCCGCACCTGGTGAGACAATAATTGGATTCTGTTGGACACTTTAAACCATAAAACCTATCTGGTCAGCTGAACCAAAGTGTGCTGAGTATGAAGTTCTTGTTCTTTTGCTCGTGCGGGTTAATTTGGACCCAGACAGTTTACACTGGAGTCAGATATAGACAGCATTTTAAAAGTAATGTGAATGACATTGCAAAAAAACTAACAGATTTTAGAAACAAAAAATCTGAATAGAGCATTGACACCTACAGCGGGAATATACAAACGTTTGAGGAAACAAAATAAATAATAAAGACACAATATTTACATATGTGTATCTACACCCAATATTTTTTTCTATTCTCTTTTAAGGCATGTTGTGATTGTGTAAATAAGATTTTTTTGTTTCCCAGTCAAGTAGCTGACTACTCTGACTGAAGGTTGGTCATTTTGACCATCAGAGAGAAGACTTGCTATGGCAGTTAGGTTTTGCAAAGTGTGCTTCTGTAGCACTGATCGGAATGTAAAACCTCTAAAAACTTTGTGTCCATCATGACTGGGGTCTGCAAAGACTTTACCTGCCCTTTTCACCTTAGATCTCACCAAGTTCCGAATGGTCAACTGTGATCTGCAGACCCGATTGTTCAAAAAAGGCCCAGTATCTTTACTAACATTTTAATCTGACTATTTTTGGACTGTGATAATCGCTTTAGTATCCAAAAGATCAAAGAGATGTACATGAAAATCGGCACATGACTGGACTTGGAAGGTTTTCAGCTTGATCATCCCTGAAAGAGCTATGTCACCTGTTGATTGGAAACTCAGAAATCAGTGAATGCACCAGTAACAATAACTCTCTGGTGTGGACAGTGTTACAAGGAGAAGAAGATTCAAGGAAAGCAAAGAGATGTAGGAATCTATTATCAGGAAATCTTGGTTATTCAGCATGGGGATATATAAATAGGGTTCATTCAGGTTGTGAGAAGTGTGGAGAAGATGTGGAGAATTTTATGCTGATTACTGCACTGATAGAGTGATAGATTTTGGTAGAGGAAGTTTGATGTATTGGGCCGGCATCTCTGTCAATAAAAGAGATTAATCAGTAGTAATCCCATGGAATGACATTCATCAAACCCTACCCTCAGAGTGGAGGGGATAGAACGGCCTGAGCTTAGCCCCTTTGAGCACTTGTAGGATCAGTCAGATGGGGCTGTTCATGCAGAGTGACCAACACAAGCACATTGTCTAACTTGCCACAAATGTTTTAGAATGGGTTGCTAGCCCAAAACAGTGTGTAACCCTGCAGGTGAACAGTATGAAGAGGCGCTAGATCAGTGGTCCCCAATCCTGGTCCTCGAGGGCCAGTGTCCCTGCAGGTTTTACATGTGTCCCTGATCCAGCACACCTGACTTACTTCCCCAGTGTGATGTCAAGTTCTCCAGAGTCCTCCTAATGACCTCATTATTTGACTCAGGTGTGTTGAAGCAGAGTAACAAATAAAAGTTGCAGGACACCGGCCCTCGAGGACCAGGATTGGGGACCACTGCGCTAGATCTTTCCTCACTCTGTTATATTACAGTAGATCACTACTCTCCAGTTTTGCAGTACAGTATTTGCTATTATTTTGACTTTTAACTTTGTGGACTCCCTCTCTTGTCTTTCACTTCATAATAGGTAAATTTTCCCCGGTGTTAGCTGCCTAGCTGTAACACCATCCTGTGTGTGGTGGCGATTGGGGGGTTTGGGGGTTCATCAGCTGGGCTCCTACTGCCAACAACTTCATGTTCTCCTACTAGGGATGATACACTTGAGATTTTATTTCAGCGTTTAACCCTGTCTCTCTCCTAGATAAATGTATTTCCTGAGATTTTAGTGTGATTAACTGTACATGCTATCTTTAATCTTGATGTTGTGCCATATTAAAGCCATAATGAAATAATTGATGTCAGATTGAATTCTGACCATGTACCCTGGAGGAGGGACCAGAATGAATTCCACCACCCTGCTGCAAAGACAGTCTCTCCACAGGGTGCCTGCTGTAAACCCAGACCTCTCCTCACAGCAGGGTCCATGCTACAGACCACTCCCACAGACAGGGGGTCAGAGCACTTCTGACCAGACCCTCACTTCTCTCAGATCACTTCTTTCAGGACAAAGCTACTTCTTCTTCACCATTCCTTCCTCCCTGAGACAAACGAAGGAAGAGGAAAGGGTGGCCTGAACCATGAGGCCTCACAAGGCCGAAAGACAGAAGTCAGCACCGGGGAGAAATCCCTCTTCGCAGGACATGACCAGGCAAATCAGAGTTAAGTCTGCTGCCTTAACTTCAGCGTCAGGCGCAGGAGGAAAGAATCCTGCCATGCCAGAAACAGCTTTGTTTATTTCTCTTCAGCCTTTACAGGAAAGCAGACTCCAGACGGAGCTGAAAAACTGGCAAGGAGCCACTTCCCCATGCTGAGAGGAAAACCTGCTGAAATCGTGACTGCAACCGGGTCAGAGGCTGTCTGCAGGACCTCTGAGCCTCTGATCCTGACCACGCTTCGCCAAGCTGCCCGACCATGCTGTTGGTTAGCTCATAACTGCAGAGCCGCAGGCCAGCCCGCTGCTGAAAGACCAATGGTTTTCCCTGCTTTTCAGTGCTCCTTCCTTGGATGGCCAAAGTGGACCGAACTCACATCAGGCACCGACAGGTTGGACAGAGAGACCCAAAGGGAAAGGTTACATGGTCATTGGAAAATGTTTGTAATGCATCCACATGTCTTTAAACAAAGGGGCTAACGGAATTAGCCCACGCTAGGATCCTGTTCCATGGCATTGCTGATATGGTTCATATGTGGTTTATGGTTATAACAAATGTTATCTCCACAGGGGTTTCATACATTGATGGGATATTAATGTTTATGTTATCCGGCCACTCATTATGACTAAAATAAAAGCCGAAGCTTTAAAGTCGACGCCGAAAATCCGCTAGCCAAAATGCTATTTAGTTCCTGGTTACATCCGGCTCCGGACTTTCAAAAGGAACTTGTTTTAAAGCATAAGGCTTGTTTGTTTTGCTCCACTGTCATTCAATAGTGCTATGAGCCTTATTATGGCATTAATATGGAATATTAATGTTGATTTAAAGGAGTTTTGATTAACTATAGGAGTAACCAGTGCCGCAACTCTTTGTCCCATAAAATGGGCCGTTCATAAAGTTTCCATGATTTTACTGAGCGAAGCATTCTGTAAAAATTTTTTCATTTTTTTTTTTTGTTTCCTCAAATAATGTTTTGTGTAATTCGGGATTTGCATTGTGAATGGGTTATTTTTTTTTCACAGATCAAAATAGAAACTCAGAATACATCAATAGAATAAAAAAATAAAAAATGGTATGGAGTGTGACAGAAACCCCTTAGGGCTTATACCAAAGGCCACACCCCTAAACCAACAAAACATCAGGCAGCTCACATTATGAAAGTCCTTTCATTCAAGAGAGAAAACAGAATAGACATGTACAGTAACATTATTTTTACATTTTAGCTTTCAGATTTCAGGGAGTCAATATTTGTAAAATCATACATCACTGTCTTTTTTGGATAACAGTATTTTTTTCAAAGACTTTCTACCATTTATTTCTGAAGATTCCAAATATTTTCCATATTCATTCCATAATTTTGCACCACGATGCCGAAAAGAAAATTGCACTTGAGTTTTAATACTTAACGGTAAATGAAAAGACAAAGCTTGTCTAGTATTATAAGAATGCACTTGGCAGTTCTTAACAAAATAATTCTTGAATGTATCAGGAGACTGACTTTGTTTTATCATAAAAACAAAGGTACATGTTTGATAAATATTAATTTCAAAAATATTTAACAGCTGTAATTTGGAAAAAAGAGGAGAACTAGCTGCATCAACTTTAGAAAATGTTGCTAAGCGAACAAAAGCTTTTTGTAATAGTATTTTTTTTAAGATAACTAGGAAATGTACTTGCCCAAACAATATTACAGTATGACAGGTATGGATAGATTAATGAATAATATAGAGTTAACATCACTTTATTGTGAACAGAATTTCTAATCCTTCTCAAAATACCTAGAGATTTAGTGACTTGTTTGCAGACTGTACCAATTTGTTCTCTCCAAAGGAGTTTGTCGTCAAGTTGAACACCCAAAAAACGAACAGTAGAAACTTTATCAATTTGGTGGTTTTGAATACAAATTCTTATATCATCAAATGTATAATTTCTGTGCCCAGCAAAAACCATGAAATTACATTTTTTAACATTCAAAGATAACTTATTGGCTTGGAATCAGGTTGAAAATTGGGCTAGATCTCTGTTCAATTTCTCTGTAATAGCAGTCAAGTCTTTGTGAGAGATTAGAAAATTTGTATCATCTGCAAACAAAATAGGTATTGTAGAACTTGTGACATTAGCAAGATCATTAATGTAAACTAAAAACTGTCAGGGTTTGTTTATCGATGAACTCAGGACGCACACACGGAACTAAAAGTTTGAGTCTTTATTGAAGGAAGTATACTGGGTGGTGAGTGATGAAGACCGGAGGTTCAGGACTGCAGAAGGTCAGGGATGTAGATGATGGCAGGAGCTGACGGCCCGGAGACAGAGTCCACACTAGCTAGGTGCTTCTCGGCTAGCAGGCCTAATAGCACTCAGGGCGGCTAGTCAGGTTAGCAGTTATCAGGAGACACCAGGGCACAGAGCAGAGCTTCACCAGAGCAGCTTGACAGGTTAGCAGTTATCAGGAGACACCAGGGCACAGAGCAGAGCTTCACCAAAGCAGCTTGACAGGTTAGCAGATCACTGAAGGCACCTGGACAAAGAGCAGAACTTCTCCAGGAACAAACCACAGAATAAAAAGACTTACAGAGGGACTGGCATGGAGTGGTGGATAGCAGATGACGGCCCAGTGCTGAACTGAAGGCAGAGGGAGGTTTAAATAGAGCACTTAACAGGTGGAACAAGGGTCTGGCTAATTGACTGGTAAATTGTTAACAGGTGTGACTGACTGCTGAGGAGGTGAAGTGAAAATGACAGAAAATAACTGATGACAATGAAAACTAACAATAAATAAAGTCAAACCTAACCCACATGTGATGAAAAATGAAAATAACAGAAAAATGAAGTCAAACCAGAACTCAACCATGACAAAAACAATAAAGGCCCTAGGATGGAGCCCTGCGGTACTCCAAATTGTATTGAATTTTGCTTTGAATCAAGACCATTCATTGATACATACTGATATCTATTTTTTACATAACTAGTTAACCATTTATGAACAAAACCTTGAAACCCATATTTAAATAACTTTTTCAGTAAAATTTGATGATGAACAGTATCAAATGCTTTAGAGAGATCCAAGAACACTCCTATTGTATATTCATTATTGTTTAACGCAGTTAATATTCTGTCAGTAAGTTCTACAAGTGCCATATAGGTGGAATAATTCTTCCTAAAACCATATTGATACTGATAAATTATATTATGTGTATTAAAATGTTTTAATAATCTTTTATAAATCTATTTTTCTAGAACTTTTGAAAAACATGGTAAAACGGAAACAGGACGATAATTTGTAAACATACTTGGGTCACCAATTTTAAATACAGGGATGACTTTAGCTACTTTTAAATCTGTAGGGACAATACCAGTAGTCATTGACAGTGCACATATGTGTGTCAGAGGTTTGCTCAATGGAGTCTGTACATCTTTAATCAGAGAGGCTCTGATGCCATCATGCCCTGGAGCTGAGTTTTTTAACTGCATTATAACCTCACACACTTCATTACTGTTTGGAAGATCAAAGCTATCCATTGTTGGAAATGAATCTTTAATATAATCAACTGGATCAATCGTTGTGTTTTGGATCTTGTTGGCAAGTGTGATACCTATACTTGAAAAAAAATTATTAAAATGACAAACAATTTTATATGGATCAGACAGAAAAGATTTTCCATTAACAAAAGTTGAAGGAAACTTTGATGCAGCCTTTTTTCTTTGTAATAACTGGTTAATAGTTTTCCAAGTGTTTTTTATATTATTTAAACATTTTCTAAACTGATTGCTGTAATATTTTTTCTTAGATGCTCTCAACAAATGAGCAAATTTATTTTTATATGATTTATATGTAGCCAGGTTTAGTGGAGTTGGGCATGTAAGATATTTTTTATATAATTTATTTTTAATTCTAGAAGATTTTTTCAAGCCACTTGTAAACCAAGGGTTATTTTTCCTCACAACTCCATACATTAATGGGAAACATTTATCAAAACAAGAATTAAACAGTTTTATGAACACTTTATAGGCAGAATTTGGTCCTTTTTATTATAAACTTCATCAAAAGAAATTTCTTGTATCATTTTTTGAAATTTGATTTTATTTGATTTACTAAAATTTCTAAAGTATTGAGTTTCAACTTGTCTTGTCTTCACCTTTTCATTATTTTTTGCAAAATGAAAAACTGGTAATTGATCATTTATGTCTGTAAATAATAGTCCAGACATCGTATCATATGACAAAGTATTAAACAGTATATTGTCGATCAGTGTTGCAGATTGACGAGTTATCCTGGTTGGTTTGTCTATAGCTGGAAAAAAATAATTAGCATGCAGCATATTTAGAAATTCATTTGTCAGACCATGAATTTCACTTTTCAAAATATTAATATTAAAATCTCCCATAATATAACATATTTTGTCTTCTTGATTTATTTTTCCAAGAACTTTGTTCATTCCATCATTAAATTTAATAATATCAACATCAGGTGGCTTATAAATCTGACCAATCACAATATTTTTGTTTTTAGAAGTCTCAAGCTCGACAAACGTTGATTCTATATTAAATTCTTCATTATTGAGAATTAGATCATCTCGTTGAATAAATTTAAAATTTTGTTTCACAAAAATTGACAGCCCTCCCCCTGTCCGGCTCTGCCTGATAGTATGGACAGAGTTGTATCCTGGCAGTTCATATAAACCAGATTCTTTAGAATTTTCTGTAAGCCATGTTTCACTGAGGCCAACAACCGAAAATGAATGATTTAATGTAGATAAGAATGTGACTAAGTGATCATATTTTTTAGGAAGACTACGTATATTCAAATTGAGAAGAGAAAATACACTATCTGTAACGATCGGTGTGCTGGTTTGACCTGCTCACTCACTCCACACACCTGTCTTGCTCCACCTCCTCTGCAATTAACTGTTACCTGCTCCACCTGCTTATCCCACTACTTAAGCAGACCTGACCCCATAGTCCAGTGCTAGTTCGTTTTAGCCCACTGGTTAGAGGAATCCAGCATTCGTCTGCTAGTTTGTTTCCAAAGCCTTTTTCCCTTTAATACCAAGCCTGCTTGTTCCCCTTTCTGACCCTGTCTGTCTGCCTCCTGTTTTTGAAACCCGGACTGAAACCCGACCTCGCTCTTGGATAACCCCTTCTGGATTGTCAGTGGATCTCTGCCCTATCGGACCCGACCTTGGACTGTCTCAGAACCACGAACCCGGAAAGCCCCTGCCCGGCCCGTTTGGCTGTTATCGCCGCAAAGCCCCCTGGCCCGGATCAGTCAGCGCCGGCCCTGCGCTTCGTTCTCGAGCCGACACCCCAAGCTGCCGGCTCCAACCTCTCAGGTTAGTGATCTGTTCCTACTGCACTTTGTCTCTTTAGTGCCCCCCCAGATCACTAACCTGTTGCCTTTGCCTCCAGCAGTTCCCCTACCCACGCTGACGTAGGCTGCTAACCGTCAAACTGAGCCACTCTTTTCATTAAACAATATTACTCTCCACTGACCTTGTCTCGGTTGATCACTGGGTCCATTCCCGAATCATTACAGAACGAACTAGCCACCTATCATGGACCCTTCACCAGACGGTCAGTGGCGAGCCGGCGTAGAACAGTCCATCTCACAATTGGAATCCGGTGTTGCGGAGATTTTAGCCCATCTCCGTAGCCAGCCTATCCCTGACCCGCCACTTCCGCAAACACCGGCACTCGACACTACGTCACACTCGGTGACTACGTTATCCGAGCCGCGCCTTTCTCCGCCTGAGCTCTTTAGGGGAGATCCTGAGCAATGCAGAGCGTTCCTCACACAGTGTGAGATTCACTTTGAACTCCAGCCATCCTCCTTCCCCACCGATCGTTCCAGGATCGCCTACGTAATTTCCCTGTTAGCGGGCAAGGCTAAATTATGGGGTACTTCCGAGTGGCAGAATGACGCTCGCGTCTGCCACTCATATCATGAGTTCTCCCGAGAACTAATCAGAGTGTTCAGTCCTGTGTTACCCTGTAGAGAATCCTCTAGGGGACTCTTCACTCTCAGACAAGGGGATAAGACGGTCTCTGAATATATTGTTGAGTTTCACCTCTTGGCTGCAGAAAGCCTGTGGAACGAGCACGCCCTAATGGAGTTTTTTTTTACTGGACTAAATGATAAAATTAAGGATGAGCTTGCCACTCGGGATTTTCCTAATTCCTTAAAGGAGTTAGAAGACTTATCGTCCAGGATAGACCTTCGTTTAATGGAACGACGAAGGGAGCGGCGGGCGGCTACCCAGCCTCGTTCCAGGGTTTTTTCATCAGCTTTGCCATCGCCTCCTGGTGGCTCGGCTGATCCCGAACCCATGCAGCTGGGTAAGACCAGGCTGACAGAAGAGGAACGTCAGCGCAGGCAGCAACAAAACCTGTGCTTCTACTGTGGTGGGAAGGGACACCGCGCCACAACCTGTCTGGTAAAAGCCCAGGCTCAGTAGGGAGAGGGAGATCCCTTCTGAGCCGTACCAGACTTTCAGTCTCCCCGGACCTCCTTTTTCCTGCCATCCTGACGGCAGCTGCCCGTGTTCATCATCTGTCTATTTTTATTGATTCCGGGGCCGACACGGAGTTTCTAGACGAAGGACTCGCTAGAAGACTTAACATCAAACTCGTTCCGGGGTCGTCATCACACAATGTCCTTGCCCTCGATGGTCGGCGGCTGAATCATTCCCATCTCGTCACGGAGCCCGTCGAATTACTGATTGGAGGTAACCACAGAGAAATCTTAACCTTCATGGTTATTGAGTCTCCCCAGGTTCCTGTAATTCTAGGGGCCACGTGGCTCAGGAAGCACAACCCCCAGATTGACTGGCGCAGAGTAGTAATATTGAGCTGGGCACCGTCCTGTTCTAAGTCTTGTCTGCTTTCTGCTCAGCCCCCCCAGGTGCCGGAGAACGAGGCGGAGCAGGTGTATCCAGATCTATCAAAGGTACCTGCTGAGTATCATGATTTAAAGGAGGTATTCAATAAAGCCAAAGCCACGGCTCTTCCCCCCCACCGGCCCTTTGATTGTAGCATTGAGCTCCTACCCGGTTCTACTCCCCCTAGGGGGCGACTCTATTCGCTGTCATTACCGGAATCCCAAGCCATGCACAAGTATATCAGCGAAGCCCTTAAGGCTGGGATTATACGACCTTCTTCCTCACCCGCTGGAGCAGGGTTCTTTTTTGTAGGGAAGAGGGATGGGACCCTTAGGCCCTGCATAGATTATAGAGGTCTCAATGAAATCACGGTTAAGAACCGCTACCCGATTCCACTTATGAACACGGCATTCGACCAGATTCAGGGGGCTAGGATTTTCACCAAGTTAGACTTACGTAACGCCTATTACCTGGTTCGTATCAAGGAAGGGGATGAGTGGAAGACCGCTTTTAACACCCCCACGGGCCACTATGAGTATCTGGTCATGCCGTTTGGGCTTACTAATGCACCAGCAGTTTTCCAGAACCTCGTTAACGAGGTGCTCAGGGACATGGTTGGGCGCTTTGTTTATGTATACCTAGATGACATTCTGATATATTCTGAGAACCTTTCGATCCACAAACAACATGTCCGGTCAGTACTTCTTCGGCTGCTCCAGAACCAGCTATTTGTTAAAGCCGAGAAATGCGATTTCCATGTCTCCACCATGTCATTTCTGGGATTTGTGGTTTCGCCAGGTCAGATCTCTATGGATCCAGCCAAGGTCCGGGCAGTGACTGAGTGGCCTGTTCCAACCGATAGAAGGCAGCTCCAGAGGTTTCTGGGATTTGCAAATTTTTATCGCCGGTTCATTCGAAACTACAGCAAGATGGCCGCTCCTCTTCACACCCTCACGTCAAGTAAATTCAGGTTTGTCTGGAACGAAAAGGCGGAGGAGGCTTTCTTGCACCTCAAGTCCCTGTTCACGTCAGCCCCGATTCTGATTTCCCCAGACCCTGAGAAGCAGTTCATTGTCGAGGTTGATGCCTCTAGTTCTGGGGTTGGGGCCGTCCTCAGCCAAGATGCCGGGAACGGTCGTGTTCACCCATGTGCCTTTTTTTCCAGGCGATTATCCAACGCAGAGAGGAACTATGACGTGGGTGACCGGGAACTCTTGGCAGTCAAATTGGCCTTAGAGGAGTGGAGGCACTGGTTGGAGGGTTCTAAGCTGTCGTTCCTGGTGTGGACAGACCACAAGAATTTGGAGTATCTCAGGAGCGCAAAGAGATTGAACCCCAGACAAGCCAGGTGGGCTCTCTTTTTTAGTCGCTTCAGTTTCTCTCTTTCTTACAGACTGGAACCAAGAATGTAAAGCCAGACGCTCTATCCAGGATTTATGAAACAGGAGAGGAGAGTTCTGTTGAGGCCCAGGAGTTCATTTTGCCAGACGCAGTCCGTTGTGCCATCACTAGGCTCGACTTGGAGCAAGAGATCAGGAGGTCCCTGGAGGGAGGAACTATCCCTGAGGCCTGTCCCAAGGACAAGCTCTTCGTGCTAGACCCCTTGAGGAGTAGTGTCCTTAATTTCTGTCATAGCTCCCACCTATACTGTCACCCGGGTATAACCAAGTCTATCAGAATCGTTCAATCACAGTTCTGGTGGCTGACCCTGGCAGCGGATGTCAGGGAGTTTGTGAACGCCTGCCCTAAGTGTAACCAGGCAAAAGCCTCCCGACGACCCCCATCCGGTCTGCTCCGCCCTCTCCCCGTTCCCTCTAGACCCTGGTCCTGTCTCGCGATGGATTTCATCACAGGTCTGCCAGTTTCTGAGGGGAACTCGGTCATCCTCACCATTGTGGACCGGTTTTCCAAGATGATCCACTTAGTTCCACTGCCTAAACTTCCCTCTGCAAAGGAGATGGGCAACATCTTGGCCCGGGAGGTTTTCCGTTTACATGGCCTCCCCACTGATATTGTGTCTGACAGAGGTCCCCAGTTTGTTGCTCGTTATTGGCAGGAGTTTTGCTCCATGTTGGGGATCTCTGTCAGTTTGTCGTCTGGGTTTCACCCCCAGACCGATGGCCAAACAGAGCGATTAAATCAGGAGGTTGAGACTAAGCTCCGTCTCCTCTGCGGTTCCGATCCCACCAGGTGGGTCCAGAACCTTCCTTGGACGGAGTACGCCATAAATTCCACCCCTTCATGCACCACAGGCCTATCTCCCTTCTATATAGTATACGGTTTCCAGCCTCCGGTTTTCACCGTTGAGGAGAGGGATGCCAGAGTTCCATCCGCTCGTTTGTCTGCCTTGAGGTGCCAGCGGGCTTGGAGAAGGGCAAGAAGGGCTATTCTACACTCTTCCCAGGTCCAGGCTCGGGCCGCTAATCGCCGGCGGATCCCAGCCCTGCATTATAGACCCGGAGACAAGGTCTGGCTCTCCACCAAGGACCTGCCGTTAAAGGTGGAGAACAGGAAACTAGCTCCGCGTTTCATCGGGCCCTTCCCGATCTCCAAGGTGGTGAATCCGGTGGCGGTCCGGCTTCGTCTGCCTCAGGCCATGAAGATTCATCCGACCTTCCATGTTTCGCGAGTTAGACCGGCTAGGATTTCTAGACTGGTGCCCACCCCCAGACCCCCTCCTCCTACCCGTATGATCGATGGAGGACCCACATACACTGTTAGACGCATCCTGAAGTCCAGAAGGAGGGGTCGAGGCGTTCAATACCTTGTCGACTGGGAGGGCTATGGACCTGAGGAGCGTTCATGGATCCCGTCTCGATTCATTTTGGACAAAACCCTCATCCGGGATTTCCACAGGACACATCCCGATCAGCCCAGAAGGGCGTCTGGAATCCGCCCTTGAGGGGGGGGTTCTGTAACGATCGGTGTGCTGGTTTGACCTGCTCACTCACTCCACACACCTGTCTTGCTCCACCTCCTCTGCAATTAACTGTTACCTGCTCCACCTGCTTATCCCACTACTTAAGCAGACCTGACCCCATAGTCCAGTGCTAGTTCGTTTTAGCCCACTGGTTAGAGGAATCCAGCATTCGTCTGCTAGTTTGTTTCCAAAGCCTTTTTCCCTTTAATACCAAGCCTGCTTGTTCCCCTTTCTGACCCTGTCTGTCTGCCTCCTGTTTTTGAAACCCGGACTGAAACCCGACCTCGCTCTTGGATAACCCCTTCTGGATTGTCAGTGGATCTCTGCCCTATCGGACCCGACCTTGGACTGTCTCAGAACCACGAACCCGGAAAGCCCCTGCCCGGCCCGTTTGGCTGTTATCGCCGCAAAGCCCCCTGGCCCGGATCAGTCAGCGCCGGCCCTGCGCTTCGTTCTCGAGCCAACACCCCAAGCTGCCGGCTCCAACCTCTCAGGTTAATGATCTGTTCCTACTGCACTTTGTCTCTTTAGTGCCCCCCCAGATCACTAACCTGTTGCCTTTGCCTCCAGCAGTTCCCCTACCCACGCTGACGTAGGCTGCTAACCGTCAAACTGAGCCACTCTTTTCATTAAACAATATTACTCTCCACTGACCTTGTCTCGGTTGATCACTGGGTCCATTCCCGAATCATTACACTATCCTTAGATGACTCCAACAAAAGATAAAATTTTTCTTCATTATAATATTTGCAGGAACGATTATTTAGAGTACCACAAAAGAAGTTAATATCAGGATCAAAATCATCATTATAAGAATTGTCAAGATCGTTCAAATCAAAGGGGTGAAATATTAATACATTTTCATCCAAATTTCTATCCATATTATTTTCGTTATGACTTGAAAGCAAGTGCTCTTCATCAAGCATGTAAAAAGGAAACTCAGCAGAGCAGTCTCTACAAAACCAAGAGAGCCAGAGATTAGAATAATGTCCAGTTATATGAGTACATTTTAAATGAAATCCTCTTTTGCAAATAGAACATGTTACTTGACATTTCATTGCTTTTTAGAACAACTATCTTTGCTGTTCATGTCAAACATAATCAAGTTAAGTCATTCACTTCATGATCATTTACATTATTGTTCTTTTGCTTAGTTTGTGGGACGGTGTTATGAGCTTATCAAATCTCAGATAAGCTATGTCCCCTCGCTTTCTGGCTTCTTTCATGGCAGGAATAAGTTCTTTGCGCTTTTGTCTCACAGTCTCAGAGTAATCCTCATTGATGTAGATGTTCGATCCTTTGAGGTATCTTGCCTTCTCCAAAACAGTATTTCTGTCTTTGAAACGAAGAAACCTGGCCACAATTGGCCTTGGTTTTTCATCTTTAGCAGGTGGCTTTCCAGAGCGATGGACACGCTCAAGCTCAATGTGTTTTTGGTCTAGTTTGAGTTTTTCACTCAGGATCTTTCTTATTTTATCCTCTGAATCACTCCATTTTTCATGTCCAGACTCAGGGATTCCATCAAAAACCAGGTTTTTACGCCGAGACTGATTTTCCAAATAGTCAATTTTCACATTCACAGTGTTCATCTTTGAATTGAGCATGCTGACATCATTGTTCAGGTCTTTACAGTTTTGGGACAACTTTTCTGCATGAAGCTTTTCATCCTCAAAATCCTTCTGAGTGAACTGAAGGCTTGCCCTCAGGTCACACAGTACTTTTGTGAGTCCATCCAGTCTTTTGTTGAATGAATCCATGAGCATTTGCACAAAGCCTTTGTATGTATTTTCTTGCTGTTTTAACAACTCCATATAAACAGACTTCTGCTGCTCCAGTAGATCACGTACCTGAGTAGCAGTGATGAAGTCCTCCTCATTTTTCATCTTTGGAGGCATTTTGTTGTCCACATGTGAATATTAATCCAAATCCAAAGCTCAAGGGAGGTTCTCCTAGTGTTAGGCCCAGCACTTACGTATCCAAATGTATGCACTTCAGAAAGTCTATTCTCCAAAAATATGTTGAGAAATCTCAATATAAATTGATATCCTCACGTAATAGGGGTTTAGAGAAGGGACTAGCTTGATTTAGTATGGATTGTAACAAGACCTGCCTCTCCTAGGGTTAAAACACAGGCCAAATGTTGTTCTGAATTAGTGAAGCTAATTTAACCTCAATTCACATTCTTTAACATAAACTTTGGTTCTTTAACTCAAACAAAATGTTATTTCATCAAATAACGTTTTGTTTACTCAGGATTCGCAAGGTGAATGGATTGAAAACATGCCAAATGTTTTTCTAAATTCGTTAAGCTAATTTAACTCAATTCCATGCTCTTTGAATCAGATCTGCAGTGAACGGGATTCACTGATTATTCTGATTATGATCAACCACTTTGTTTGATCTTTTGTGTACCTTTGCATGTAATTAGTTCCTTAGTTTAGCTTCTTTTTATCTTCATTTTGCTTAGTAGTGTAGTTAAGTTTCACTATCCTAGTAGAAAGGATTTGTTAATCGAAATATAGTGTTAATTCAGATAAACAGCATTATATAGTGATGTTCTTTGAATGTTTATTCTATTTGTTATCAAATTCTTGAACTTGAAGAAGTTGCCACTCCTTTATTGTATGTGTGTGCAGAGTTTGCTGTTAAAAGATCGCTAGTGCTAGTGCTCAAATTCATTCCTTTCAACCATTGTCCTGATATCAGTTTAAGAGCTGATAATCACCAGACAATACTTGACAGATTGTTATTTATTAAACATTAAATAACTTTAAACAGTGTATAATTGCACAACACTATAGACTTTAAAACTTGCTCAGAACCTTTCTGCTTGGCTCTGCACTCATAGTAGAGTTGCACGCCTAGATGAAACCACTAAAGAAGCTTGTACTGTCATGACATTTTTAGTTTTCTCTCACATAGAAAGTTTTGGCAACAAGGATCTTGTGGAATGCATGTAATTTACTTAAAATATGTCTGTACGAGTCTATAAGATTGACTTTGGTTGTGTAGAGTTCCTTTAGATGACATGTTGTGAATTGGCGCTATGTTAACAAACTGAAATGAAACTGAAAATAATTCAATCTTAGAAAGACCAAGTATTTTTATTTCTGTCTTTGAATTTCCGCAGACAAAAAGCAACCCCACTGACACCAGTGAACATCCAGGGAACTGGAATAGAGATAGTTGACTCTTATAAATACCTGGCACTGCATGAAAAGTGTGATTTTCGTCACTATGCGGCACTGTAGATTGTCGTGGAAGTTCAGGTTAACGGCTGTTCACGGTAATTTGCAGGCAACACCGAAAACTGCCGTGAATTGTCAAAAATTGACGTGGGCCTTGCTTGGCGTGGTCCCCCCATGACCCCCCCTCCTCCTAATTCTAGGGGAGGCTTTAACATGTAAATGAAAATGCTGTGAGCTATACAAATGCAAATCAGGGTTGCAGGGGGAGTTTACCCATGTCTCGCATTCAACTCCTCTTCAACTCCTCTTGGATGCGATCTACAACTTTCAGCCAGTCCGCAGACTGACGAGAAGAAACTGCTGATTGCTATCAGTGGACTGTCTCATATGAGTCAGTCGGTACTGAAGAAATGCCAAGAGCGTGGAAATGTTCAAGTCAGAAGTTTTGGTTGGGTCATTCAGGTTAAAGTAAATGAAATGGGGTTTAATGAACTAAAAATAAGTCCCACTTTAATGGAGAGGTATAGTGAGGATTTAACTATATATACAGATGCATCTAAACTAACTGATAAAAGAATGGGTGTTGCTTATGTCATTCCAAAATTAAACATTAAAGTTGGAAAAAGAATGAGTGATGATTTAGCAGTTTACACAGCGGAATTGATTGCTGTGTGGCTAGCTTTGCTTTGGGTGGAGGACAATAGCTTCAGATTCCAGCTCAGCTTTAATCAGTATTAAAACATTTCAGTCAAAATCAAGGCAAGACATTGTGTATGATATACTGCAAGCTGCAAATAATCTAATAAAGTCAGGAATTAATATAACTCTGGTATTGTACCAGCTCATATAGGAGTAATAGGAAACGAGTTAGCAGATAAAAGTGCTAAGCAAGCAGCTAGACATTCTAATATAGATGTTGAAGTGCACTACAGCAAAGAAGAAATTAAAAGTATGGTCAAAAACATAGTTAAGGGTAAATGGCAAACATTATGGGACGGTGGGCAGACTGGAAGACAGTTCTATAACATTCAGAATAAAGTGGGAAAGAGCAGAAATACAAACAGAAGTAAGGAGGAGGAGGATGTATTTTCTAGAATGAGGTATGGACACACACGTCTAAATAAAACTTTGTTAATAATGAAGAAGCATGCTGATGGCAACTGAATTCTGTGGTAGTCCAGAGACTATAGAGCATGTTATTGTACACTGTAATAAATATCAGGAAGAAAGACAAAGACTAGTCTTACAATTACAAGGAGAACAGATGAGGCTAAACTTAGAAGAAATTCTGCAAAAAAAACACAGGGGAAATGAGTGTAAACTACGTAATTGGCTTCCTGAGGAATACAGGACTAATAAAAATAATTTAGTATGATCTTTTTGTTTGTTTTGTTTTGATTGGTTTGTTTCGTTATGTTTGTTTGTGTGTTTGTTTTATTTGTTTGCAACCTATTAGGGAAGGTTAGACTCCAGTACCACACTCCAGTCCAGTTGGTGGCGGTAATGCACCATTAAAGTTAGTTGCCAACCGCCATAAAAACCGAAAGAAGAAGAAGAAGAAGAAGTGGACCGTCTCGTCAGCTAATAGTGCCGATATGAATGAGCGGTTCACTTAACTGCAGAATTCGGTAAACTCCAGGTTGCTGTCCATAGAGGACAAGTTGGCGGCTCTGCAGTCGAACAACTGTGCGGGAGAGACTAACTCCAAGAAGAGAAGACGGGTGCAGAATCCCAAGCTTTGGTAAGAATATGTTCGGTGACTGCTAGCTAAGCTAAAAGTAGCCTAGCCTACAACCAAATCTAAGATTAGCCTAGTAGCCTTGCAAAAGAACAAGCTTTATTAAAGTGTATTTTCATTTACAGGAAGCAGTATGCCGTCTTCACAACTCGGAGACAAATTGCAGGCGCTATGAACCGGAGCGAGGCGGTGACCTCCTATTTGCTCGGAGCCATGTCTGCAATTCCAGATTCACACGATGTTGATAAAGACGACATTATCTGTAAGTGACTTGTTTTTACTGCTTCTCCTTCCTTGTTTAATGTTATTGTGACTTGCGTTTGATTTTTATTCATACCACTTTCATTTAATTATTTTCCAGCCTGGCGAAGAAGATGGCGTTGTTGGCGTGGTCTGGATGGATTGGACGGCCGCCGCCATTTCGTAGGCCGGTGTTGTGCGCAATTCTGTTTTCCCCGTGTCGGGAGCGCACTTTGCAGCCGTTTTCCCGGCGCTTCTAGTTGATTTCTCGGTAAAACAAATCCTATAATCATGTCAAGGTTGTAACATTCAGTTTAATCGGCAGCTGTTTACAAAATTGTAAAATAAAAATAAACGGTCTTTCAGACATCTCCCGAAAACTTTGGGAAATAAAGAGCAAATGTTTCTAAATTCTCAAAAATTATGTGTGATAGGATGTAGTATACTAGAAATTTCCTTAATCCAGTAAACTGTCATATTTTATATTACAAAGGGATGTACTGGGAAGTCTACACTCTTGTGTTTTCAGGAAGTCTTAGGCTGTTTCTCAATTCACGAGAACGCGCTCGCATTCTCGTGAATTGAGAAACGGCCATAATGTTTGTGTCCTGCTATCAGCCATCCCATCCTCCTCTTTCAGCAATGTAAAATCATAAATACACAGTAGGTGCTGGAATAGTGTTTTATGGCTTACTTTTATTTGTCAGGTTAAAGTGACAAAGGTTGGAAAAAGACCGTTTATCTTACCATTTCTAACAATACAGCGTAAGAAGACATAGTTTGTTTATTTGTATTCTACAATTTTGTAAACAACTGCCGATTAAACTGACTGTTACAACCTTGACATGATTATATGAGTTGTTTTACCGAGAAATCAATTAGAAGCGCCGGGAAAACCTGCTGCAAAGCGCATTCCCGACACAGGGGAAACAGATTTTCACGGGGGAACAGAATTGCGCACAACACCGGGTCTCTCTGAACTCTGTGTGAAGCTGCAGTCCCGGTTAGAGGCGACGCCGAAGTACAGAGCCACGCACAGTAGGCGTCTGCACATCGGACCTGCCTCAGAAAGAACGCCGCCAGCAGTTACCTACAACCCCGAGGAGGCAAACGGACAGTTCACGGGGTTGTAATTTTTGGATCCTCGCGTTGTATATAGTTGTTTGTTTTAATAAAGCTCTTTCTTTGCATAAACATCTTCCTGGCAAATGTTCATTTTCTGTATAAATTCATTCATGTCCTTGATGGTAGCCTAATAATAGTGTAGTAGCCTACATAGGATAACATGAATATACAGCATAATATGAATGAATAAATAAATAAATATATATATAATAAATATATATAAATATGTAAATAAGTTATTGGGGATCTGCCAACCAATCAGGAGTGATTTTACTTGTTTGAAAGAAGTGGTTCCATCCAATACTCAGTAAGAACATTCAAGCCTGGCTTGGCCACGTGTGGTTTTGCTGCCAATCAGGAGCGATTTTACTTATTTAAAAATAGTGGTTTCAGCCAATACTGAGTAGGTTATTCAAGCCAGACCTGGCCAGCCGCGCGGGTTCGCTGCATTCATATGCTAATTAGGGCCATTAGTACAGCTGATCGCTCTCCACATACGTCAGAGTCCGGTTCCGACAATTTGTGGCACTGAAAACGGCGACAAGCGCGGGTTGCAAATTGTCGTTAACTGCCGAAAATGAGGGAGATCTGCGGTAGTTTACGGGGACGAAAATCTCACTTTTCATGCAGTGTGGGCGTTCAACCTGAATAATAAACTTGACTGGATTTCCAACACTAATGCTCTATACAAGAAGGATCAGAGAAGACTCTACCTAATAGGGATACTGAGGTCTTTTGGAGAGCAGGGGCGATCCTGAAGACCTTGTTTGACTATGTGGTGGCATCAGCCATCTTCTATAGTGTAGTTAATTTAAGCTGCAGCTTATCTTCAGCTCATCAAGAAGGCCAGCAGTGTTCTAGGATGCCCCATCGACCCTGTGCAGGTGGTGGGAGACGGAAAAATTCTGGCATAAAATAATTTAATTGCTCCTCAATATGAACTATTCCCATCAATGAGACTTTGCTGTGAGCACATTTAGTGACAGACAACTACATACTAAATACCAAAATCAGAGTTATTGCAGACTTTTTTTTTCAAAGGCAGCTTACAGATTTTACAACCATCACTGTTCTCAACAAATTCAATAGATGTTTACATCCCTGCTACCTTTGCAGTTTTTTTATTCTTGTAAATGTAAATTTCTTATACATACACATGCGATTTTGTACATTTTTAAATCACTAAGATTAAACAACTGAGTAGAGTTGCATATCACTTTAATCTTAGTATGCTATTTTTACCAGCTGTACAGTATTCTTCCGTATGTTGTGAATTTGTGCTTACTGTCTAGTCTCTTATTTTATGATTTTAAATTTTATGTACCTTTGTGTGTATCTGCAGGCTCCATTTGCCTTTTGCTTTGCTGGTACACCTGAATTTCCCTACTATGGGTCAATGAAGGATTTTTCTGTTCTATTGTATTTCTATTCTGTGCAGCTACATCATTCAATCTAATAAACACTAAAAAACATATAAGCTGTCATAAGCAGTTCTGCATTGGTAAAGAAGATCGGACAATCTTTTCATTCATGACACCATGCAAACTATACTGTTCAACCACCAAGGTTTTTTTTCCTTACAACTGGGGCACAATTTAAAGGGTAATAAACTGTCTTAGCACTGATATAAGATTTACGTATGACAGAATAATTGCAAAGAATAATTGTGTTAGTACAGATTTACTTAGTTTTGGTGCAAAAATTACGTTTTGTTCCTCAACAGATATCAGAATATAATAAGAATCAGTTCACCCCTATAATGAAAAGATCTTGTCAAATACTATTACAGAATACTTTTACTAATTTCCGATCGTCTTGTATTGCATTACTGAAATTGTTTGAACAGGGCTTAAGAAATCTTACGCTGTGATGTGTGTGGGTTTGTGTAGACTAAATAAATCAATATGCTTCTAAGAAGAGTGCTTTAACCAAGTCTTCCTTTCGGTACGATGGATATCTGCAGACTATCAGACCCTCACACTTTCAGTGATTGATTAAGTGTCAGGGATGAGTCAGTTCACAGTTAGTGTTTGTGTGTGTTTTTAAGAAATGGGTAATGTTTCAATACCTTTTGAGATTTTTGTTTTATTATAGTTGATATTTGTATTTCTGATTTTTAAGTACATTATTTGCTTTTTTTACATAAAATAAATCAAATAGGTATAATATAAAAATCCACAAAAGGGTTTAAACAAAATAAATTCCCTTAATAGTATTTTGGCTTTGACTAATCGATACCATATTGGTTGGATAATTTGAAATGACTATTGTGGATCATAAGGAATAGCAGTCATGAGTCAGTCAAAGTCGGGGATGGGTCTAAGCTTTCTCAAATCTCTTGACAATATTTCCTTTAACAAGAAAATTATCCCTACATGGACCCTGTCTGTGTAAAAATTGCACAAGTAATGATCGAAACTAGAATACTGCTTGATTATGTCATATCCACAGGGCTGTATTTGTGGGTTTGTGTGTGTGCACACATAAGCCCGCAACTCTTTTCATTACAGGGTGTGACCAGCATGTGGTTTCTTAGCTGTTCCTCATCAAGTCCATCAGGTGGAGCTTAAAAAGGAGAGAGTTTCCTGAGGTGAATGTCAGACTGTTCACACTCACTGGGTTGCAATCAGGCCTTCTAGCATGATTGAATTATCTGTTGTCTTCCGTGCACGTACCCTTGCTCTGGTCCACAGTTCTGTCCAGAATGTCACTTTGTTGCTTCATAGTTATTGGTATCCATTGGAGAACTCACTACTGGAATACCTCTGTTAATCTCCTCTCTGTTCCACCAGCTGCCCTCCTGGTTTCACTGTCTACTGTAGACTCCTCCCCGGTTCTATCAACACTCACTTGCCTGTCTCCCCTCCAATGGCATTTCAATTCTTATCTAGGAACAGAACAGAACACAAGGCAAGGGAAATTTATTTGTATAGCACATTTCAGTACAAAGACAATGCATAGTGCTTTACATGATTAAAATTTAAAACAGCATCACAACCAACCTGCGCTGCTCACCACATCCTGCCAACCTCAGTCCAATCTGTTGCAGTTTCAGTTCTCTAAATATTGAATAAATAACAGTCTGTTGTGAAACTGTTTTAAAAACATTTCAATCTGAAAAACTCACACGGAAAGAAAAAGACAATCAGAAGAATTTTATTGATACAATTATTTTAAGAGTTTGGTGCTCAGACCTCGGCAGGAAACATGCGCTGAATTTTGCTTTAATATGAGAACAGGGATGTTTCCCCCCAGGCCTGAAACTGGTGGACTCTTACTGCAAACACAGGTTTGCATGAACCTGTCCATGATGAGCAAGCATGAAGCGACAGTGGAGAGGATAATCTCCCCTTTGGGAAGAAACCTCTGGGAGAACCAGGCTCAACATGGCGGTCTTCTGCCGGACCGATTGAGATGTGATGGGGAATGCAGTAAGAGTCCAGGAGGAATTACACTCTGATAGGGACGAGGTTGAAGAAGCACCATGGAAAAGCCAGGTGGAGCTTAGCTACGATGGTGGAGAAGGGGATGGAGGTGGGTTGAATCGGGTTATCTGAGTCAAAATCCGACATAGCTGGGTATTGCTGGGTAGTGTAGATATTAATACCGGCCTGCTCCTGCTTATCTCTGAAGGCCCGTCTTACCCCGGTTTAAGATTTGGCAGTATCCCCGGACTTCTCCCTCTGCCTGCTCCATCACGCTGCCACACATGTAGGTCCTTGGGGAGGGGGGCGTTACTGGAGGTTGCCACTTTCTGATGACGTCCCTCTCCCCAATTTTATCAGGCATTTTAGACACTTTCACTCCAAACATTTTCACAACGCACATTCATGTATGCCATGGTATGGGGGGGGGGGGGGGGGGCTTATGTTGTGTGAGCCTCGCCTCGGACGGCTCCCTTCACCCCCTCTCGCATTTGACATTGAGGGTTCTGGGCAGTTGCTTGGAGGGGGTGGGCTGTGCCATGCACCCTATTCGGTGCTCCCAGTTTTAAACACACTTGAGAACAACATGCAACAACACAACATCTGAGCGGGCGTAGGGAGCATCGGGGTCTTTTGCACACCCCCGATCTCCGATCGCGGCACGGAGTCTGGGGCCTGGAGGAGGAGCGGGCCACCGGGTCCGGGGTCTTGGTGGGGGGCTGCTGTGGGTAGCCAGCGGCTTGCCGGGTCTGGTGCAGACGCCTCTGCTCTCCCCAGAAAGATGTGGGGGGCAGGGGTGGCTAGGGTAAGGTGGGGGAGGGAGGGGGTTTATTAGGTAATTAGGGGGTGAGGGGGGTTCTAGTTGGGTAGCCCGTACGGGTCGTGTTGGTCCCCCCTCCTTGGGGGCCTGGTCCGGGGGCGGGGCCGGGGGTCGGGCACAGGCAGTCGTATAGTTGGATTGTGGTGACCCCCCCCCCCACTTGGGATTGTTGGATGTGAGTGTTATGTGGGAATGTGTGTACAGCGTACAGGGTTTTTTTTTTTTTTCAGCTACAGTCCGCTCCCTCTCCCAAGAACATCTCAAGTCTCCGCTAGGTGCGGAGCCCATCCCCCCACGTCCTGCCCGCCTCCGCTGCGCTGGCAGGCGCCTTGGCCCGCTGGCGCATTGACGGTCCTCGGGTTTGGGGCGGGTTCCCGGGTGGGTGCCGGCCCATTCCCGGTGGCTGCTTCGCGGGAGCTGGGCGCCCCTGGGGCCTCTGGCCGTCAGGGCTCATGGCCGGGACCACTTCAGCGTGGCTGGAGCCCACAGGCTTGTCCCCGCGGCTCCTGGGGGCGTCGGCATTGCAGTGGCTGGGGGATTTCCTCGGGGTCGTCTCTCCTCTTTCCTTGGGGGGGGTTTCAGATTTCCTGTGTTGGCCCCTCTTGGGCGCCCTGCTCTGGGGGCCTCTTTGGGAGTCCGGGGTTATGGGTCCCCTGACGCCTGCCTCGGTGCTCGGGGAAGGCGGGCCTTTGGTTCTCCACAACCACTATCGAGCTATTTCCTTCTGGATAATTTTCATCTAAACTAGTGCACTCTCACAAACTCCCACAGGTGCAGGGTTCCAGGTATTAAGTGTTCACTTATATACAGAAATCCCATAATTTATTTATTTATTTTCTTTCACTTTCTTTTTTCAGGTATCACTTTACACATGTCAGCTTAAATAATAATACATATGATTTAGCAATGGCATCAAGGTGTTACTCGATTGTATCTGTTACACTATGCCTGTTGGTTGTGCTGTTCTTTTTGCATCTCTCTTTCCAGGTGATGAAGCAGACGGAGGACGTTTTATCATTCTCTCCCTTTTTATCTCTTCTTTCTTTCACCTCTTCTTTCTTTTTTTTCTCTTCTTGTTCTTCCTTTACTCTCTGACTTTCCCATTGTAGTGTCCATATAATTTGAAATTCTCCCTGTAGGAATCACAATAAAACTATTTACATGTATAAATCAAGCGGAGCACTATGGCGAAAGCTGATTGTTCCACTTGTGAAAGCAAAATCTGTCGAGCTCTATTTGGCATTAAGACATCAATTCTCATTGCCGCATTGCTAGACAGGACACTGGGAAATAAAAAAAAGATTTGGCAGTAAAGGAGAAACAATTATCAGAGGCAAACATATAAAGTATGCATATTTAATTAATTTAGAATTCCAAAGGAGACAAAAGTTACATTACCATTGTTACCTACGTGCTTCTCCCAGGCATTGCAGTTTTTGTCTCATCAAAGGTTCGCAAAGACATCCTTTTAATAGGCTGACTGCCCCTCCTGCTTAGTTGGGAAGGGGGTAGTCCCAGATTTGGGGGCTATCTGTTATCTGCCTTGGCTGCCTATCTGTTCTCAAACAAAGAGGCTGTTCTTCTTGGTTAGGGGTCAAGCCAAATGAGCGCTCCAACCATAAATCGTCTCTCAACCCATCCTACAAGCTGTGTGCTTTTCTGCCTCAAAGTGGAGACACAATCTTAAATGCCAGGCATTCCTTATTAATATAACAACTAAGATATTTTCCTCAACAGTAGCAGGCTGAGTTGTGGATTTGAAGACCTTTTAAGAGGAACTCTGGATACTGATTGGGCTTCGTGGAGGTGCAGTTCAAAGCTGATTGGCTTGTGTTGGAGGCAGATGAGCCTCTGATTGGATGAGGGTAAGTAATTCAGTTTCTTCAGGTGAACTTCTGCCTAGGCTTCATTTTGAAGAAATTATCATTCTTTGTGGGGAGGGGAGGAGGTGGCTAAGAAGGTCTGGTTTGGAGGTGAGGTTCTGCAAGCTATCCAGAGGGATTGGTGTTGCTGTGGGGTAGAATGATCTGAGATGAAGGGACTGTGGAACTGAAGTTTTCCAGGGTATACTTGCAGAGTATCAGAATGTGGCTTGAAAGGAATAGTTGCTCGAAGTATCTCTGGTTGTGAAAAATGTAGAGAACATAAAAATATTAGGATGCTCAAATGATTCAAAAAAGTTTAGCATTTGGCTGGAACCATTTGATTGTCAACCAGTACAGTAGACAATCAAATGAGGAGTGGTTGTCAGGAAGCTGCTTAAAGATGACAGGTGGATTAGATGATTGAATCTATGTCTGCAACTACAACACACTGTCCAGACCATGCCCGAGGTGGAAAATCAGCAGCTCAAACAAACCAATCAAAACCATGACAATATGAGTCAGTAAACACATTTTCAAAATGCTGTCCTTGTCCTAATACACCTTATTTCTCAAACCCAAACTATAAACCATCGTTTGTCCAATAACAGACATTTACACACAGCACACTAGAACATAAAATCCAATATGATTTTTGTCAGCTATTCTGCCACTATCTTTTTTCATCTTCTAAATCTTATACAGTAAAACAGGAAACGAAAATCTGTTTTGTTTTTTTCAGTGATATAAATGTTGACATCCACACTAATCTTTAGAATTCGAGGCTCCATCTGAATACCTCTATTGGGTAAGGACTCTTTAGCCAAAGCCGAAGGCTTCATCCAAATACTCTTAATAGCTTCTAGCTCCTGTTCCTGGCTTCTGTTCCTTGACCCCCCATGGCCCTCCTGGGGTCAACAGTTAGAACTCTATCGTAAGGAGGAAAGGAATCGTGGACTGCTGTGCTGAATTCAGACAGCATTTAACTCAGATGTCATTACGTGATGGAAACGCACATGGATGATGCAAGTCAAATCCAGGCCTAGAGCCTTCAAAATTAACTACAAAGTGTGTGCTCTCTGCTGTCCGGACATTTTCGTTGATTTCTGTGAGAGGGCTGTGCTGATGTGTCATGTCATGCAAAGGATTGTGGGATACCTTAATGGTTCTTAGCGTCTGTAAGGGACGTAGCTGACGCACTTTCACTTTGGCTAAAGAGTCCTTGCTCTATAAGGTTATTCAGATTGAGCCCAAGTGTGTCAGTAGTCGCCATGATAAGTGCTGTCTGAATAGTACAGTCACGAACAAGGAGGTAGAAAAAGGAGCCTGTTTGCTCACTATCGCGGCTAATTTAGCATTAGAATCTTGCGATGTCCCTTACCGGTGCTAAAGAGCTATTAATATCCAATCCCACTATCCCTTGTATGACATGACGTATAAGCACAGCCCACCTGACGCAGATGAAGAGAGCACGCAATTTGTAGTTCATTTTCAGAAATCTCTAAGCCTGGGATTGACTGGCAACATCCATGTGCATTTTAGTCACGTAATGATGGAGTTAAAAGCTGTCCGAAGCACAGCAGGCCGAAGCTTCTTTCCTAACCAAGATAATGTTCACACTGTTAACCCCATAAAAGGTCAAAGAACAGGAGCTAGGAGCTATAATTAAGGGCATTTGGATGGAACCTGGAGAGTAAGAGAATGCAAGAAAAAAACCCAGCAAACCCCCAACAAAAGCACCATACAGACAACATCATAAAGCATAACACGTGAGGAGTTGCTGATGTGTTTTCAGGCGGGGGGATTGGGGGGCACTGCATCCCAGTCAAGTTCACCCAAGTGAGCAGAGCATTTGTGCACATCCAACCTAGGTGTCCTGTCCTGGGGGGGGGGGGGTGCGACAGTGTTGAACCATAGTCTTAGACGGTGTGTTTATCAGCCAGTTCAGTAGGGCACTGCTCCAGGTCACAGGTGTCATCGAAGGGTAGGTGGCGGGGGTAGAGCAATTTGTTTGCATAACATCCAGGAGAGTTTGAGATACCAGCCACCAAGGTCAGCATCGGGGAGCCAGGCTAGCAAGAAATAGTTTTGTCTAAGGTTTACTGTAACATTTTCCATCTGCCTTTAAAGTCTTATTAGTACGTCTCCATGGCAAATCCCAAACAGGCAAATTGAGTTCAGACCACAGCCAGCATACGATGCTGTGCAAGGATTGCATCCAGCTTGTGGTTTTGCTCACAAAGCATCTGAGTCTGGGTGTGCACAACTCGATTTAATCCCTCACACACTCCCGGCAGCTTCACCATTGACAGAACAGCTGCTGAGATTTTCCGAATTTGTCAATATACCAGGTAACCGCCAGCTCCAATAAGCAGAAATCCTGTTATCATAGATCCAATTATGTACCAATCTTCCATGTCCTCGTTGGACAAAATAGACAGACACACAATCCTCCACGTCCCACAGGAGTCCAAAGTGTATCCAATTGCATAAATTCCATTGAGGACAGCTGGGCTGTCCTCTGACCTATCCTCTCATTGAGAAAATTTGATTGATTGCATTGAGCGACCTGCTGACAAGATCCATGGTTTGCAATATGGATGATTTGCAGAAAAGGGCTCTGAAAGAATTACAAAGCAGCATCAGACAAAGAGCAAACAGGAGAGATACGGGGAGGAGAGGAGCAGAGAAAAAAAGCGTCCGCCTTCACCGAGAACCAGAAAAAGATTATATATATATATATATATCCATCCATCCATCCGTCCATCATCTTCCACTTATCCGGGGTCGGGTCGCAGAGGTAGCAGCTTCAGTAGGGAGGCCCAGACGTCCCTCTCCCCAGCCACTTGGGCCAGCTCCTCCGGGGGAATCCCAAGGCGTTCCCAGGCCAGCCAAGAAACATAGTCCCTCCAGATGCCCGAGCCACCTCAACTGGCTCCTCTCGACGTGGAGGAGCAGCGGCTCTACTCTGAGTCCCCCCCGGATGGCTGAGCTCCTCACCCTATTTCTAAGGGAGAGCCCAGACACACTTCGGAGAAAACTCATTTCGGCCGCTTATATCCGGGATCTCATTCTTTCGGTTATGACCCAAAGCTCATGACCATAGATGAGGGTAGGAACGTAGATTGACTGGTAAATCGAGAGCTTCATCACAACGGACCAGTACAGCGCCCGCTTCACAGCAGACGCCGCACCAATCCGCCTATCGATCTCCCGCTTCCCTCATTTGTGAACAAGACCCCAAGATACTTAAACCCCTCCACTAGGGGTAGCACATCCTCCCCAACCCGGAGAAGGCACTCTACCCTTTTCCGGCTCAAGACCATGGTCTCGGATTTGGAGGCACTGATTCTCATCCCGGCCGCTTCACACTCGGCTGCGAACCGCTCTAGTGAGAGCTGTAGATCATGCCCTGTTGAAGCCAATAGGAACACATCATCCGCAAATAGCAGAGACGCAATCATAAGACCGCCAAAACGGATCCCCTCAACACCTTGGCTGTGCCTAGAAATTCTGTCCACAAAAGTTATGAACAGAATCGGTGACAAAGGGCAACTTCGGCGGAGTCCAACTCTCACCGGAAACGAGTCCGACTTACTGCCGGCAATACGGACCAGACTCTGACACCAGTCATACAGAGGCCGAACAGCCCTTGTTAAAGAGTCCGGTACTCCATACTCCTGGAGGACCCCCCACAGGACCCCCCGAGAGACACGGTCGAATGCCTTCTCCAGATCCACAAAGCACATGTAGACTGTTTGGGCAAACTCCCATGCACCCTCCAGGATCCTGCTGAGGATATAGAGCTGATCCAGTGTTCCACGGCCAGGATGAAAACCACATTGCTCTTCCTGAATTCAAGATTCGACTATCCGACGGACCCTCCTTTCCAGAACCCCGGAATAGACCTTACCAGGGAGGCTTAAGAGTGTGATTCCTCTGTAGTTGGAACACACCCTCCGGTCCCCAATTTTAAATAGGGGGACCACCACCCCAGTCTGCCAATCCAAGGGCACTGCCCCCGATGTCCACACAATGCTGCAGAGACCCGTTAACCAACACAGCCCCGCAACATCCAGAGCCTTAAGGTACTCAGGGCGAATCTCATCCACCCCTGGGGCCTTGCCACCGAGGAGCTTTTTAACCACCTCAGCAACTTCGGTGTGTTGGTGGGATTAAGGAGGTCTTCGAAGTATTCCGCCCACCAATGCACAACGTCCTGAGTCGAGGTCAGCAGCACACCACCCCCACTATTAACAGTGTACTGCGCTGCTTCCCCCTCCTGAGACGCCGGATAGTGGACCAGAATCGCTTCGAAGCCGTACGGAAGTCTTTCTCCATGGCTTCTCCGAACTCTTCCCACGCCCGGGTTTTCGCCTCAGCGACCAGCCAAGCCGCCTGCCGCTTCGACTGCCGGTAAACATCAGCTGCTTCCGGAGTCCCACAGGCCAATAAAGCCCGATAGGACTCCTTCTTCACCTTGACAGCTTCCCTCACCGCTGGTGTCCACCAGCGTGTTCGAGGGTTGCCGCCGCGACATGCACCGACAACCTTGCGGCCATAGCTCCGACTAGCCGCCTCGAAAATAGAGGGGCGGAACATGGTCCACTTTGAAGCTCTCCCGGAGGTTAAAGCTCCGTCTCACGGGGGACTCTGCCAGACGTTCCCAGCAAACCCTCACAATACGTTTGGGCCTGCCAGGTCTGACTGGCTTCCTCCCCCACCATCGGAGCCAGCTCACCACCAGGTAGTGGTCGGTGGAGAGCTCCGCCCCTCTCTTCACCAGAGTGTCAAAGACACGCGGCCGCAGGTCAGATGAAACAACAACAAAGTCGATCATTGAACTACGGCCTAGGGTGTCCTGGTGCCAAGAGCACATATGGACACCCTTATGCTTGAACATGGTGTTCATTATGGACAATCCATGGCCTGCAAAGAAGTCCAACAACAGAACACCACTCGAGTTCAGATCAGGTGGGCCATTCCTCCCAACCACGCCCCTCCAGGTCCCACTGTCATTGCCCACGTGAGCCCCCAGCAAAACGAGGGAGTCCCCAGGAGGGGCACTCTCCAGTACCCCCTCCATGGACTCCAAAAAGTGTGGGTAAGCCGAACTGCTGTTTGGCGCATAGGCACAAACAACAGTCAGAACCCGTCCACCACACGTATGCGGAGGGAGGCCACCCTCTCATTCACTGGGGTGAACCCCAACGTACAGGCACCGAGGGGCAATAAGTATGCCCACTCCAGCTCGGCGCCTCTCACCAGGGGCAACTCCAGAGTGGAAGAATGTCCAGCCCCTCTCAAGGACACTGGTTCCAGAGCCAGAGCGGTGCGTCGAGGTGAGTCCGACTATCTCTAGTCGGAACCTCTCAACCTCGCGCACGAGCTCAGGCTCCTTTATTACAGAAAATAACCTAGCCAAAACTACTAAGTCGACCTTTTCAAGTTTAACAAGCTGAAAACTAACCAGAAAAATGGCAAAATTGATAGCATTCACAGTGAGCAAACAGCACGTGGGGGCAAACAGTGTTGACTGTTCAAATGCAGCCCCACTGAATGTGGCTTTCAAAGTGTCTTTTACAGGGTTGAGGTAGGTCTTGATTGGTCCGTGGCTTCTGGAAATGGTCCACACATGAGCTCAGTATGTCGGAGGCGGGTCCAGTGTCCTTACAGCCAATCCCAGGCGCTTGCTGCCACAGTCATTTCTGATTAACCCCGAGCCCAGTCTGCAGTACTAAGTGAAAATCGACAGCTGTAACATTCTTGAATCAGCAGTTTTTATCCCATAGATTGTACAACTGGCACAGACCTCATTTAATCAGTGATTTCTCTCCTACGTGTAGCACCCCACTGTGCTGTCCAGTATCAGTAGAGACAGGAACTTGATCAACATGGTGGTGTGCCTATTTGGGTTCACTATTTCCTGGTAGATACCACGTAGGTTTATGTATGTTGAGTCAATCTAGTGATTACCATATGCCATGCATATTCCTACATTAACCAAAAATAATCCCAGACAACCTTTTAACGAAAATATCTTCTTTTAATACAACCCTTGGAAAAATACTTGTTCAAGCTCAAACGTATGCACACCAAAAATACCGTAAAGGAACCAAACTTAAATACAAGGGCCAATACCCTTACTTCAGAAAACTAAATGTCTCTAAATATAAAATAAAATGGTGTGAGTGCTTTTCCCTTCAATCGTTTATGCTCTGAGTCTGTCCATATAACTTCATATTTTTCCAAGAAAACACAGTTTGTAACTGTCAACACAATACAACGCGTGGGCCCACTGTTACTCACACACACACACACACACACACACACACAGTTTGGTACTGTTCAAAGTTTTCATTGCAGGCCTGTTTGAAGATTGGGTGTGATGCCGCAGACGAGAATCCTCTTCTCCAAGTGCAACCCTACGACACACAAACCTGCACGCTCCACAGGTGTCCGCTCCACAAATAACGTGAAAAAACCTTGCGCATCAGACGACTCCAGACACCTTGGCCACATGTAGACATGTGTACGGAAAACACTTCCCAAAACCACTGGAGCCCGTGACACCATCAGGACACCTTCCCCCGCGTCTCCGATCAGCCGCCGGCCTTTGATCAGCCACAGTTCGTCCTCGTGCTTTATAAATCCACACCCCCCTGCAGATGTCCTAATCACCGCAATTTTTGTTTTAGACAAAAAGTCTACAAAACTGTCTAGTTCTTTCAGTCTTGGCACCCATGCCAGGCGGTATCCATCACCATACTTCCAGTGCTTACATACGTAATCCTACGATTCTCCTGGAAATTTGCTACTTTTTACTTTCCCTACATGCCTGATTATTATTAGGGAGTGCTGCAAAGTTTATGACTGGATGCAATGAATGGTCCACTGTCGCCTCATGCTCGTTCAATCAACAGGATTGTTTAAGAGGCGGTAGCCATGTTTCCAATCAAATGTCAAGTGAATGTTGAGAAAACGTTTACAATGTCTCAGATAAAGAAAAAGCAAATTAAGCATGTTTCCACCTACTGGTTTGGAGCGAATAAACCACACTATGCAAAGCATAATTTTGGCAGAACTTTATGTTATTCATGGCTATAATAAAGAGGAAGTATTGGTTCTTTGTTTTCGGCCTTCTGTGAGTTATCCTTCAGGTTTTAAGACTACGTTCACACTGCAGGTCTTCAATTCAATTCAATGAAATTTTATTTATATAGCGCCAATTCATGAAACATGTCATCTCAAGGCACTTTACAAAATAAAAATCAATCAGATTATACAGATTGGTCAAAAACAATTTCCTATATAAGGGAACCAGTTGATTGCATCAAAGTCCTGACAAGCAGCATTCACTCCTGAAGAAGCGTAGAACCACAGGGAGAGTCGTCTGCATTGTCCATGGCTTTGCAGCAATCCCTCATACTGAGCAAGCATGAAGCGACAGTGGAAAGAAAAACTCCCCATTAACGGGAAGGAAAAACCTTCAGCATAACCAGGCTCAGTATGAACGGTCATCTGCCTCGACCGACTGGGGGTTTGAGAAGACAGAGCAGAGACACAACAAGAGAGACAAACAAGCACAGAAGAACACATTGATCCAGTAATCTGTTCTACATTAGATGGTAATAGCGGGTGATCTGTCTTCCCTGGATGATATCACAGCTAACAGAACGCCAGACCAGATGTACCTACTATGAAGAAGAAAAAGAGAGAGAACAAAAAAAGTTAAAAGCTGAAATGACGACAAGCAATGCAAAATTGAAGAGTAGAACTCAGTACAGTGAAAAAAATAGAAAAATAGACCCTGATTTCCTCCAGTAGCCTAAGCCTATAGCAGCATAACTATAGAGGTAGCTCAGGGTAACATGAACCACTCTAACTATAAGCTTTGTCAAAAAGGAAAGTTTTAAGATTAGTCTTAAAAGTAGACAGGGCCTCACGGACCAAAACTGGGAGTTGGTTCCACAGGAGAGGAGCCTGATAGCTAAAGGATCTGCCTCCCATTCTACTTTTAGAGACTCTAGGAACCACCAGCAGACCTGCAGTCTGAGCGTGAAGTGCTCTGTTAGGAACATAAGGGGTAATCAGAGCTCTGATATATGATGGAGCTTGATTATTAAGGGCTTTATATGTTAGAAAAAGAATTTTAAATTCTATTCTTGATTTAACAGGAAGCCAATGAAAGGAAGCTAAAATTGGAGAAATATGATCCCTCTTGTTGATTTTCATCAAAACTCTTGCTGCAGTATTTTGGATCAGCTAAAGACTTTGAACTGCATTTTGTGGACGTCCTGATAGTAAAGAATTACAAAAGTCCAGCTTTTAAGTAACAAATGCATGGACTAGTTTTTCAGCATCGCTCCTGGACAGAATGTTTCTAATTTTGGCGATATTCTGGAGGTGAAAAAAGGAAACTCTGGAAACCTGTTTAATATGGGATTTAAATGACATGTCTTGGTCAAAAATAACACCAAGATTTTGTACTTTATTACCAGAGGCCAAATTAATGCCATCAAGATTAAGTGATTGATTAAGAAGTTTATTTTTTGAGGACTCTGGTCCAAAGATTACAACTTCTGTCTTGTCAGAATTTAAATGCAGAAAATGTAAAGTCATCCAGCTTTTGATGTCATCAAGACATGCCTGTTGTTAAAGTAATTGATTGGATTCATCAGGATTTATGGATAAATATAGCTGGGTGTCATCAACATAACAGTGGAAATTAATCCCATGCTGTCTGATAATTTTGCCAATCGGAAGCATATATATAGTAAAGAGAATTGGTCCAAGGACTGAACCCTGTGGTACTCCACAAGTGACCTTAGAGTTTGAAGAACATTTATTATTAACATGAACAAACTGGAATCTGTCCGACAGATAGGATTTAAACCAGCCTAATGCTTTCCCCTTAATCCCTACAGTATGTTCAAGTCTTTGCAGGAGAATATTGTGATCAACTGTATCAAATGCAGCACTGGGATCTAACAGGACAAGTACAGACACAAGTCCATTATCTGAGGCCATGATAATATCATTAGTGACCTTCACAGAGCTGTTTCAGTGCTATGATGAGCTCTGAAGCCTGACTGAAACTCCTCAAGTAGGTCATTACTTTGTAAATGTTCACATAGTTGATTAGCAACTACTTTCTCAAGAATTTTAGGGTTAGGGTTAGGAAAAGAAGATTAGATATAGGTCTGTAATTTATTAGCTCATCTTGATCAAGAGAAGGTTTCTTAAGTAAAGGTTTAATAACAGCTACTTTAAAAGCCTGTGGTACATATCCATTTACTAAGGATAGATTAATCATGTCTAAAATAGGGCCACTGATCAAAGGGAATACCTCCTTAAACAGCTTGGTTGGGATTGGGTCTAACATACAGGTAGAAGGTTTAGATGAAGCTAAAATTTTAGATAGCTCAGAAAGCTCTACAGCTTTTAAACAGTTCAAACACCGCGCAGGTTCTAAACATTCCTCCAACGCTGCCTCACTTACTGAGGACGAGCTAATCATGATTGGGAGGATGCCAATCATTTTATTTTTAACAGAATCAATCTTATTTATGAAGAATCCCATAAAATCATTAATGCTAAGAGCTAAGGGAATGGATGGATCAACAGAGCTGTGACTCTGGGTAAGTTTGGCAACTGTACTAAAGAGAAATCTAGTATTATTTTTATTCTCCTCAATTAATGATAAAAAATATGCTGCTCTAACTCTGTGAAGGGTCTTGATATACAACAATAGACTGTCTTTCCAGATTAGGTAGGATTCCTCTTGGTCTGTAGAGTGCCATTTTCTCTCCAATTTCCTAACATTGTGCTTCAGTTAGATTAAACTAAGGTTATTAAAAAATGGGTTGTGAGGAAATACTGTTCATTCTTCACAATCAATGCCGTATGTCAGCACAAGGTCTAAAGTATGGAGCCAAGAGTGCGTCAGTTTATGCACATTTTGAGCAAAACCAATTGAATCTAGGATAGTTTTAAAGGCTACACTAAGGTTATCACATTCAGTGTCAACATGAAAGTTAAAATCACCCACTATAATAACCTTGTCAATATTTAACACCGAATCAGATCAGAAGTCTGACAACTGATCCAAAAACTGAGTGTAAGGGCCTGGTGGATGATACAAAACAACAAACAGAAGAGGTTCTTCAAGGACTTCTCTTCATCTGCTGTTTTTTGCTTCACGGAGACGTGGCTGTGTGGAGCACTGCAGCTGGACGGCTTCCAACTTCTCAGAGCTGACCGCGACACACATCTTTCCGGCAAAGGGAGGGTGGAGGGATCTGTTTCTACATCAACACCGGCTGGTGCAACGATTTGGCAGTGATCCAGCAGCACTGTTCTCCTGACCTGGAATCCTTCATCATAAACTGTAAGTCTTTTTGTTCACCCCGCGAGTTTGCTTCATTCATTCTGGTCGGTGTTTACATCGCGCCGAACGCAAACGTGCAGGTCGCTCGGCGCACGCTCGCAGACCAGATTCTGAATGTGGAGCAGAGAAATCCGGACTCCTTAGTTATTGTCCTTGGTGACTTTAACAAAGGAAACCTCACTCATGAACTTCCTAAATATAAACAGTTTATTAAATGCCCAACCAGAGAGGACAGCATTCTGGATCACTGTTACACCACAGTCAGAGATGCTTATCACGCCGTCCCCCGTGCTGCACTGGGCCAGTCTGACCACGTCATGGTTCACCTGATTCCTGCTTACAGGCAGAAACTAAAGCACATCAAACCTGTAGTGAAGACATCAAAGAAGTGGACCAGTGAGGCTGTGGAGGATCTTCAGGCGTGTTTGGATTCTACTGAATGGGACGTTTTCAGGGCTGCTACCACCAGTCTGGATGAGTTCACAGAGGCTGTGACATCATATATCAGCTTCTGTGAGGACTGCTGTGTTCCATTACGAACCAGGGTGAGTTACAACAATGATAAACCCTGGTTCACAGCAACACTCAGAAGGCTAAGGCTGGACAAAGAAGATGCCTTCAGAAGTGGGGACAAATGCAGATTCAGAGATGCAAAATATAAGTTTAGCAAGGCGGTGAAAGACGCTAAACGACTGTACTCTGAGAAGCAGTTTTCAGCCAACGACACTGCTTCTGTCTGGAAAGGGCTGAGGCAGATAACAAATTACAAGCCTAAAGCCCCCCACTCCATGAACGACCGACAGTTAGCAAACGACCTGAACAACTTCTACTGTCGTTTCGACAGACAAAAGGCCAGTCCTGCAATCACCCCCCACGACTCCACCCAACAGATCACCTCCACCTCCTCCTCAGTGACAACTCTTTCCATACATGAGAGAGATGTTAAACTCTTCAGAAGACAGAAACCCAGGAAAGCTGCTGGACCAGACTGTCTCTCCATCCACCTTGAAGCACTGTGCTGATCAGCTGTCTCCAGTGTTCACAGACATTTTTAACTCCTCACTGGCGACATGTCACGTGCCAGCCTGCTTCAAATCCTCCATCATTATCCCTGTTCCCAAGAAGCCAAGGACCACAGGACTTAATGACTTTAGACCCGTCGCTCTGACCTCTGTGGTTATGAAGTCCTTTGAGCGCCTTGTGCTTTCACACCTTAAATAAATCACTGATCCCCTCCTGGACCCCCTACAGTTTGCCTACATAGCCAACAGGTCTGCAGACGACGCTGACAACTTGGCCCTTCACTACATCCTCCAGCACCTGGACTCTGCAGGAACCTACGCCAGGATCCTGTTTGCGGATTTCAGCTCTGCCTTCAATACAATCATCCCAGCTCTGCTTCAGGAGAAGCTCTCCCAGTTGAATGTGCCCGACTCCACCTGCAGGTGGATTACAGACTTCCTGTCTGACAGGAAGCAGCATGTAAAGCTGGGAAAACATGACTATGACTCACAGCTCATCAGCACTGGTTCCCCCCAGGGCTGTGTTCTTTCTCCTCTGCTCTTCTCCCTGTACACCAACAGCTGCACCTCCAGTCATCAGTCTGTCAAGCTCCTGAAGTTTGCGGACGACACCACTCTCATCGGACTTATCTCTGATGGTGACGAGTCCGCCTACAGGTGGGAGGCTGACCATCTGGTGACCTGGTGCAGGGAGAACAACCTGGAGCTCAACGCTGTAAAAAGAGTGGAGATGGTTGTGGACTTCAGGAAGAACTCAGCCCCAGCTACCCCCGTCACCCTCTGTGACTCCGCCATTGCCACTGTGGAGTCTTTCCGCTTCCTGGGAACCATCATCTTCCAGGACCTACAGTGGGAGCTGAACATCAACTCCCTCACCAAGAAAGCCCAGCAGAGGATGTACTTCCTACGGCAGCTGAAGAAATTCAACCTGCCAAGGACAATGATGGTGCAGTTCTACTTCTCCATCATTGAGTCCATCCTCACCTCCTCCATCACCATCTGGTACGCTGGTGCCACCGCTAAGGACAAGGGCAGACTGCAGTGTGTCATCAGGTCTGCAGAGAAGGTGATTGGCTGCAATCTTCCATCTCTCCAGGACCTGTACGCCTCCAGTACTCTGAGGCGTGCAGGCAAGATTGTGGCTGATCCCTTGCTCCCCAATCACAGACTATTTCAGTCACTTCCCTCTGGCAGGAGGATGCGGTCCATCAGGACCAAAACCTCATGCCACAAGAACAGTTTCTTCCCATCTGCTACCGGCCTTATGAACAAGGCCAAGAGTCGGCCGTGAAACTGGACACTGTCTCTCTCCCCCGTTTAGGACTTACAAGCTTCTGCGTTACATTAATGCACAGTTTACTGAGTGTATATAGCTTCTGTATATATATCCTTTTATTTTACTGTATTTTTATTTTTTGTCTGCACCATCAACACCAAGTCAAATTCCTTGTAAGTGCAAACCTACTTGGCGATTAAACTTGATTCTGATTCTGATTGTTTTGCAGTTTGGATGAGGGAAACTGAGGGTTAAATGTTCAAAAGAACTGTAGTTATTAATTGGCCTGGGACTAATTACAGGATTGTCTCAGAAAATTAGAATATCGAGAAAAAGTATACTAGTAGGCTATTCAACTAATCACTTGAATCGTCTAATTAACTCGAAACACCTGCAAGGGTTTCCTGAGCCTTGAAAAACACTCAGCTTGGTTCAGTAAACTAAATCACAAGTATGGGTAAGACTGCTGATCTGACTGCTATCCAGAAGACCATCATTGACACCCTCCATCACGAGGGTAAGACACAAAAAGAAATTTCTCAAAGAGCAGGCTGTTCACAGAGTGCAGTTTCAAAGCACATTCACAAAAAGTGTGTTGGAAGGGGGAAATGTGGCAGGAAACGCTGCACAACCAAGATCTGGCACCTACCCACAGTGCCAAAACCACCAGTAACTGGTGTAATGACCATGGCATTACTGTCCTTGATTGGCCTGCAATTCCCCTGACCTGAACCCCATCGAGAATTTGTGGGGTATTGTGAAGAAGAAGCTGAAAGACACCAGACCCAACAATGCAAATGAGCTAAAGGCCACTATTGAAGCATCCTGGGCATCCATAACACCTCAGCAATGCCACAGGCTGATTGCCTCCATGCCACGCCGCATTGATGCAGTAATCTGTGCAAAAGGATTCCCAACCAAGTACTGAGTGCATTAATGGACATTTTCAAATGTTTGATTTTGTTTTGCTGTTGTAATTTTTTTTTTTTACTTGGTCTGAGGAAATATTCCAATATTTTGAGATAGGATTTTTGAGTTTTCTTCAGCTGTACGCCATAATCAGCGATATTAAAACAATAAAAGGCTTGCGATATTTCAGTTGATTTGTAATGAATCCAGAATGTATGACATTTCATGTTTTTTAATTGCATTACAGAAAATAAAGAACTTTATCACAATATTCTAATTTTCTGAGACAGTCCTGTAATAAATCAGACTAAAAGATGGTTGCTACTCCTCCCCCCTCTTCCCGTAGATCTGGGAATGTGGAAATTTAAATAATTGGATGGAGTTGACTACGTTCCTACCCTCATCTATGGTCACGAGCTTTGAGTCGTGACCGAAAGAACGAGATCCCGGATACAAGCGGCTGAAATGAGTTTTCTCCGTAGTGTGTCTGGGCTCTCCCTTAGAGATAGGGTGAGGAGCTCAGTAGAGCCGCTGCTCCTCCACGTCGAGAGGAGCCAGTTGAGGTGGCTCGGGCATTTGGTCAGGATGCCTCCTGGACGCCTCCCTGGTGAGGTGTTCCGGGCACGTCCCACCGGGAGGAGGCCCAGGGGAAGACCCAGGACACGCTGGAGGGACTATGTCTCCCGGCTGGCCTGGGGACGCCTTGGGATTCCTCCGGAGGAGCTGGCCCAAGTGGCCGGGGAGAGGGACGTCTGGGCCTCCCTACTGAAGCTGCTACCCCCGCGACCCGACCCCGGATAAGCGGAAGAAGACAGACGGACGGACGGAGTTGACTCATTTATACTAACGTAGTCCTCTTGTAGCCAGGTTTCTGTGAGACAAAATAAATCAATCTGATTATCAGAAATCAATTCATTAACTAACAAAGTCTTTGGAAGGAGAGACCTTATATTTAATAGACCACATTTAATTGTTTTATTTTTTGGTTCAAAGTGAGCCATATTGATTTTTATTAGATTTTTATGATTTGTTCCTTTTAGATCAGTTTCTGATCTATTCAGTTTTGGCCGTGGGAAAGACACTGTCTCAATAGGATAATGGGTGGGTAACAGTACAGAAGCAGCAGAGAGGTGTGTTAAAATACGGCTCTGATGCTCGATTCCGATTTTAAATTAAATCTGATTCTTTTGAGGTGGCCTTTCATACTACTATTAAATTTGACTGGCGTCATACTTCTATCTGAATGGTTCAAGACCGCAAAGCGATCCGCATGCGCAGATAACAGAAGGAAACGTCACACATCAGTGTGCTGTTTACAGAAGTAATGGTGAATGGAGTTGTTTCCAGTAGTGTTCAATAAAGTTTTGCAAAAAAAACAAAACCTTGAAGGATTAAAAAACAGATATTGGCCAACATCTCTCCTTGTTATTAATAGAAAGCCATTGAGCAATGTGAGCCGAAAATATTAAGACCACATCACAAGAAGAAGAAAGCAGTGCAACTGTTAACAATGGTCTTCTATGAAGGGCTAACTTGCTACTACTGTGTGTGGATTTGTACTTGGAGCAAGGAGAGTGACATGAAAAACAGATAAAACGCAATATGACTGTTCAGGCTGCGGACGTTTTGAAAAATATCCGATACATATCCATAATAGTACAAGATATGGAAGTGGCACAAATCAGATTTTTTTTTGGGGGGGGGGGGTGAAAAGACCGGAATTGGGCCATTTATGCTGCCATGACAAAGACAGATATGGGTCGCATAGGGGCAAAAGGATTGGATTTGGGTCGCATTTCCCTGCAGTGTGAATTTACCCTAAGATCCACGATTGTCAGCTCTAAGTCTCCTTAGAAAAACCTGTCCGCCCTCGAACGCCAACAAAACACTCAAGCTCATACCCTGAGCCCAGACTTCCTCTCCCAAGCGTATTCACCTACTCAAACAGTAAGCTTATCTAGACCATTCATTAATTCTGTTCCGTCTCTCCAGTGTGTTCTTGTTGCCCCCGGGCCTGGTGTAGTCATGTGGACTAATAAATGAAACGTTTACATTTGTCATATTTGTAAGACAGTACCAAATATTTTAAATTTATAGACTGTATTTTATGACAAACAAAAATGATTAACATTTTCAGGTGTATTTATTTATTTACATTTCTCAACCAAATTTATAATTTGGTTGAGAAATATTACATTACATTATCATATTAACACATGATTCAACAAATACAACCATAAGTAAATAGAGTAGAACAGACAAAAACTAAAGTATATCTTATCTAATATACAAATTACCTCACCCAGTTAAACTATGCCCAGATTTGATTCAGAAGCTTAGATTCTATATTTTATGGACATCTATACCTCCATTTATTTATTTATTTTATTTTTTTTTTCCCAGTGTCCTGTCTAGCAATGTGGCAATAGGAATTGATGTCTCAATGCCAGATAGAGCTCGACAGATTTTGCTTTTACAAGTGGAGCGAACAGCTTTCGCCATAGTGCTCTACTTGATTTATGCTTGTAAATAGCTTTATTGTGATTCCTGCAGGGAGAATTTCAAATTATATGGACATTACAATGGGAGAGTAAAGGAAGAACAAGAAGTGAAAGAGAAATAAAAGAAAAAGAGTAGAGGTGAAAGAAAGAACAGATAAAAGGGAGAGAATGATAAAACCTTCTCCGTCTGCTCCGTCACATGGAAAGAGAGATGCAAAAGAACAGCACAACCAACAGACATAAAGCAACAGATACAATCGAATAACACCTAGATGCCATTGGTAGAGACGACCCCGAGGAAATCCCCCAGCCACCGCAATGCCGACGCCCCCAAGAGCCGCGGGGACGAGCCCGTGGGCTCCGCCAGCAGCTAGCCCCCTGAAGTGGTCCCGGCCATGGGCCCTGGGGGCTAGAGGCCCCAGGGGCGCCCCGCCCCCGCGACGGGGCCCCGGCCGCCCCCCGGGGGGCCAGGCCCCACGAAGAAGCCGCCGGGAGTGGGCCGGCGCACGCCCGGGAACCCGCCCCAAACCCGAAGCCCACCAATGTGCCGGAGGGCAAAGGCGCCTGCGAACGCAGCGGAGGAGGGCAGGACGTGGGGGGATGGGCTCCGTACCTATCGGAGACTTGAGATGTTCTTGGGAGAGGGAGCGGACCACGGCCATACCTGAAAAAAAAAAAAAAAAAGGAAAACTCATTCTCACCATCCCTCCCTTGTGCCCCACTCACCACACACAGATTTAAAAAAAAAAGACGCTGTACACACATTCCCACATAACACTCGCATCCAACACTGACCAGAGGGGGGGGTCACCCCAAATCGACTATACGACTGCTTGTGCCCGACCCCCGGCCCCGCCCCCGGACCAGACGCCCCCCGGACCGGGCCTCCCAAAGAGGGCGGGCCAACACGACCCGTACGAGCCACCCAGCCAGAGCCCCCCTCACCCCCTAAATACCTAATAAACCCCCTCCCTCCCAGTGTTGCCAACTCAGCGACTTTGTCGCTATATTTAGCGACTTTTCAGACCCCTCCAGCGACTCTTTTTCAAAAAAGCGACTAGCGACAAATCTAGCGACTTTTGGAGACTCTTACGTGAAAGCACGTATCGTTCATACTCTTGTCCTCCAGCGGCTGGTACTGCCGTGGGGCGCCACCCCCGTCCCAACCCCGTTCTCCCGCTAACGCAAGAGTCCCTCTCAGCGCTGCAGTCAGAGCCACAGCATGTTTACCCTCAGCCTCCAGACTGCAAATGAAGCGCGCATGCGCCGGGATTGACGGCGCAGGTTGATCATAAATAACTGAATTTGAAATATTTTATCTTAAATAAATAACGCCATTTGATTCACACAGCCACATGTTCATGTTTTACCGTGATTTGTAGGCTCCTTAGTGGACCACAAGAGAAAAAAGAAAATGTTAAAAAAAAGTTGAAAAGAAAAAATTTGTAACTCCGCCATAGTGTCTCTTTATGGTTCATTTTGCCGGTCTCAAACGGAGGAGGGTTAGTATTGTAATAAAAGAAACATTAATAAAAATAAAAAAATAAAAAAATAAAATAGAAAATAATAATAATAAATAAACATTAATGGACAAAAAAAGTAGCTCTATATATTTTGAGTGTTTTTACTCACTTTTTGTCTCTCTCTAACAACGTTATTTCTCCCACAGCGTCAATAACATGCACATCACATCATGTGGCAGATTATGCAAATTATGCGATGACGTCATTCAGCGACTTCTAGCGACTTTTAGACCAGCCAATAGCTACTTTCCTTACTGAGGAGTTGGCAACACTGCTCCCTCCCCCACCTTACCCTAGCCACCCCTGCCCCCCGCCCCTCCTGGGGGGAGCGGAGGCGTCAGCCCCAGACCTGGCAAGCCGCTGACCACCCATTGCAGCCCCCCGCCAAGACCCCGGACACAGTAGCCCGCATCTCCTCCAGGCCCCAGACTCCTTGCCGCCATCGGAGAACGGGGGTGTGCAGAAGACCCCGATCCTCCCTACGCCCGCTCAGATGTTCAATTCAATTCAATTCAATTCAATTCAATTTTATTTATATAGCGCCAAATCATGAAACATGTCATCTCAAGGCACTTTACAAAATCAAGTTCAATCATATTATACAGATTGGGTCAGATTATACAGATTGGTCAAAATGTCCTATATAAGGAAACCAGTTGATTGCATCAAAGTCTTGACAAGCAGCATTCACTCCTGGGGAACCGTAGAGCCACAGGGAGAGTCGTCTGCATTGTACATGGTTTTGCTGCAATCCCTCATACTGAGCAAGCATGAAGCGACAGTCGGAAGAAAAACCACCCATTAACGGGAAAAAAAACCTCCGGCAGAACCGGGCTCAGTATGAACGGTCATCTGCCTCGACCGACTGGGGTTACAGAAGACAGAGCAGAGACACAACAAGAGAGACAAAAAGCACAGAAGCACACATTGATCTAGTAATCTGTTCTACATTAGATGGTAGTAACGGGTGAGCCGTCTTCTCTGGATGATGTCAAAGTTAACAGAACGCCAGACCAGGTGTACCTACTATGAAGAAAAAGAGAGAGAGCAAAAAGTTAAAAGCTGAAATGACGACAGTCATTTCAATGTAATACAATACAAAACTGGAGAACCGTAGAATGAAGAACAGTAGAAATCAGTAAAGTGAGAAAATTAGACCCTGATGTCCTCCAGTAGCCTAAGCCTATAGCAGCATAACTATAGAGGTAGCTCAGGGTAACATGAGCCACTCTAACTATAAGCTTTGTCAAAAAGGAATGTTTTAAGATTAGTCTTAAAAATAGATAGGGTGTCTGCCTCACGGACCAAAACTGGGAGTTGGTTCCACAGGAGAGGAGCCTGATAGCTAAAGGATCTGCCTCCCATTCTACTTTTAGAGACTCTAGGAACCACCAGCAGACCTGCAGTCTGAGAGCGAAGTGCTCTGTTAGGAACATACGGGGTAATCAGAGCTCTGATATATGATGGAGCTTGGTTATTAAGGGCTTTATACGTTAGAAGAAGAATTTTAAATTCTATTCTTGATTTAACAGGAAGCCAATGAAGGGAAGCTAAAATTGGAGAAATATGATCCCTCTTGTTGATTTTCATCAGAACTCTTGCCGCAGCATTTTGGATCAGCTGAAGACTTCGAACTGCATTTTGTGGACTTCCTGATAGTAAAGAATTACAATAGTCCAGCCTTGAAGTAACAAATGCATGCACTAGTTTTTCAGCATCACCCCTGGACAGAATGTTTCTAATTTTGGCGATATTCCGGAGGTGAAAAAAGGAAACTCTGGAAACCTGTTTAATATGGGATTTAAATGACATGTCTTGGTCAAAAATAACACCAAGATTTTTTACTTTATTACCAGAGGCCAAGTTAATGCCATCCAGATTCAGTGATTGATTAAGAAGTTTATTTTTTGAGGACTCTGGCCCAAAGATTACAACTTCTGTCTTGTCAGAATTTAAATGCAGGAAATTTAAAGTCATCCAGCTTTTGATGTCATCAAGACATGACTGCAGTCGAAGTAACTGATTGGATTCATCATGTTGTGTTGTTGCATGTTGTTCTTACTCTCCCTACGTTCCTTGGCAACGCAAGGCCTCAGTCAATCGTTCCCCCCAAATGTTTGTTTGTTAAGTGTATGTGATGGACGGTTGTACTGGAACTGACTTTTCGATTGCAATGCAAATTGTAATTGACAAATAAAATTTGATTGATTGATTGATTGATTGATGACTGCCTTCCTCTGATGAAACCAGTTTGATCTGGATGTATTATGAGAGGAGTTACTTTGTCTAATCTTTTTGCAAAAGCTTTACAGATTATCTTAATATCCACATTAATTAAGGATATGGGACGATAACTGGTGGGCAACACAGGATCTTTGTCTGGCTTGAGCAGAAGGCTGATGGTGGCAGAATTCATATTAGCTGGAAATCTACCTTTTTCCTGTATTTCCTGCAACATTCTGTGGAACGTTGGAGCTAGAATATTCCAGAACTCTTTATAAAACTCAGTAGGGAATCCATCTGGACCTGGAGCCTTTTTATTAGGCATGCTTTTAAGAGCTTCCTGGGTTTCAGCTGTTGTCAGCGGGGAATCCAGTGTCATTCTTTGGTTATCTGATAATTTAGGAAGTGTAATTTTATCCAGAAATTGCTTAATATCCTTCTCGGATGGATTTATCTGTGGTGTGTATAAAGATTTGTAGAAATCGCGGAAGGTATTATTTATACACTCCGGTTCACTTACTGTATTACCAGTTGAATCTGTAACTGCAAATATAGTAGTTTTCTCCTTATTTATTTTAAGCTGATTAGCTAGGAAGCTTCCTGACTTATTGCCATGTTCAAAATTTTCTATTCGAAGTCTTTGTATTTTCAATATAGTGGTTTAGTTCTAATTTTACTTCACGGATTTTACCTAACTTTCCTTCTTCTTGAGAGGATTCTAGTAACTTAAGTTTTTCCTCTAATTCCTGAATCTTTTTGTTTTCTTTTTTCTTTTTATGAGATGAGAAAGAAATTATTTTACCTCTCATCACTGCTTTTCCAGCTTCCCACAATATCGATGCCGATGTACCTGGTTGATCATTGTATTCCAAGTATGAAGCCCACTGTTCTTTGATGAATTTTATAAATTCTTCATCTTTAAGCAGTGATGTATTAAATCTCCAGCTTTTGTTTTGTGGGGTTATTTTTTTATTAATTAAGGTGAGAGTAACAGGAACGTGATCACTGATAGCAATAGGATGAATTACCGTCTCTGAAACAACCGACAGCAGTGAGCTGCTTATTAGAAAGTAGTCCAGACGAGAGTACGAATGGTGAACATTTGAGAAAAAAGTGTATTCTTTACTATTAGGATGAAGAGAACGCCATGCATCGCAAAGACCAAAATCACCCATGTATTGTTTGACTACACTTACTGACTGCCAACTACGCTGAGCCCCTGTTTTATTCAACCTGTCTATATCGTTATTTAAACCAAAGTTGAAGTCACCTCCTATAATTAGTGAACAATCCCCGTGTTTTGAAAGTGCAAGGAAGAATTGGTGGAAAAAAGAGGGGTCATCAACATTTGGACCATATATACTGACAATACATAGCTTGGTTGGTTATGGATAGCTATTTTAATTATTATGCATCTACCTTCAGGATCTATAGTTTTATCTAATATTTTAAAACTAACGTTTTTGTGGATTAAGATTGCTACACCTCTCTGTCTAGAGTTATAGCCGGCCGCAAACACATCAGGAAACTCAGGTGAATTAAGCTCACTTGCATTTGTAGCTGATTTGTGGGTTTCTTGCAATAAGACAACATCTGCCTTTAATCTAGTAAGCTGGTTAATGATCTTCATTTTTTTCTCTCTGGTGCCAGCCCCATGCACATTCCATGTCACAAACTTTACATTCGCCATAGATGTGAGTGAGAAGTTAGAAGGTGCAGGCCCTTGAGAAAATAGTCATACATAGACCCAGGTAGCATCATATGATGTGCTTGTGATTGACTGATGATCAGGAAAGAAGCAGACAAATAAGATAGAAATACACAAAAAAATAAAAAAGTGCAAAGAGTAAGAGAGTGTGAAAAGGGATAAACCATAGCCCGTGCCTTGTGTACCCAACCGTGAACAACAACCATACCAACGTGCTCTTGAGCTGTGCGTGTATTTCATTTATCACCGTGTACCGATCTGTGCGCCTTTTTTATTTATTTATTTTATTTATTTATTTTTAAGTCATTGAAACATGCTTTAAGTCCACCTGTGGTGTAACTAATAAAGCCAAGGGGTGATCTTCTGATCCCTGAACAACTGTCCATTAATATAAAGTCTGTCAACCGATATGGTGGCTTTAACGCCGTCCATCATATATTTTTTCCTGATTGGGAACAGTACTCGCCTGCGATCTAGGATTTCCTTAGGAAACTGATCATTAACACTAAAGTCTGTCCCTCTCAGTTCCCTGCCACAACTTCTAACAAATTATTTTTGTTTATAATGCTCAAATTTAGCTATGATCGGGCGAGGACGGGTTTTGTCGGGTTTCTTACCTCCGAGCCGGTGGACTCGATGAAAAGTGATGTTTTTTACCTGATCCGCCGGGATTTTTAGCTTCTGCTGGAGAAAGCTACGGATTGTTTCCTCTGCTATCTCTCCCTGCTGCTCCTGGATGCCTGCAAAGACGAGATTATCTCTCATACTTCGCGACTGTATGTCCAGAATGGATTCCTTAATTTTCTTATTTTCGCCGGAAAGCTGGATAATCCCTTCGGTCAACTCCGTAACCTTCCCCCTCAGCGCGTCATTCTCCGCGGCCATAGCTGTTAGCTGGGCTTGGCTAAACTCCACCGACTCCCTGAGAGACTGAAACTCCTTATGTAGAACCTCTACCAAGGAGAGACGCGCGTCAAGGCTGGTAAGCTTCTTGTCGATGGATTCCAAGATGTCACTGAAGTTCGCACAGCTCTCGCAAGATCTCAGCCGCTCATCTCCGTGTCTCCGCGTAACGTGCAGGTTTTAGCTCAACGGTAGGACCTCCATTTATAAGCGTAAAATCTTTACACTGGCGCCGGGGCAGTGCTGTCCTTAGGTGGACTGAACATTTGGGTTCTGGTACTCGTGTTTTGGTACTGATCTGTACTGGTGTGGATATGGGTGGGACAAGAGGGGGTTGCCATCTGGTGGCTCTATAGAACTATAAAAACAGAGGAAATAAGGGTCATTACAAATAAAGAAACAGGCAATGCTTGACCGTTCCTCTGAAACATATCCCTCCAAGTCAACCAGATACTGGTATACACTGCAGTGTTTGTCCAAGATCCTTAAAACAATAAATATCTCTATGCTTTAGTCTGTTTCCTAACTGTTTTCTGCATGTGGGTCAAACTGTTTCTGAAACTGTGACAGACCATCAGGCCAGTCTTACCCAGCATAGTCAATAACAGAACTGCCATCTTAGCCAAACTCTAAAACATCCTCCAGTCCTTCTGCAAAAAATATAATCATACTCAACCCCAATAAGATCAGATGTCCTTCAGGATTTCATTTCTAAAATCACTCCACCTTTTTTTCAACATGATGCCTCTAGGATATGTTTTTGAAGGACAAAGCATTAAAATGGGCAAAGGCAAAGTACAACTATTATACTATTATACTATCCTCAGTACCCCCTATAGCGCTTTCATTGCAGACTTCAAACATACTATTATATCTAGCTAATAAGGCAAGGCAAGTTTATTTATAAATCAGTACCAAGATTATTGATAAGTGTTGTACGTGAACTAAACAAAAAACAAATTAAAAAACGGAAGAAAGAAAAGCATTGCAGAGACAGAGGGAAAACATTACAAAGGCAAGTGCATTGCATTGGAATAGTAGCAGCAGTTCAGATACAGTATAAAACAAGTTTGACTACAAACTTCAACATTAACTTTTATAGGCAACTCTTAAGAAATTGGTTTTTAACCTGAATTTAAACTGAACAGCTGGATAAAGACAGATTAGTCAGAGATACAGCCAAAAGCTCCATCATAACTCTGAAGGAGCTTCATAGAAGCACAGTGAGAATCTTTCTACTAGTAATTGTCCACTCCTTAAATCTGCCTTTTATGGAGGAGTGATAAGAAAAAGTCAGTCTTGAAAGAAAGCAATAAGAAGTCCAGTTTTCAATTTGCTCTAAAGGAAACAAATAATTTGGTCTGTGCAGAAAACGCAAAAAAAACAAAACAAAAGCAATTAAAAAAAACATTTTAACCTGTATGCAAAATGCAGGATCAATTTGATCAAATCATCTTCATGTGTTTGAATGGCCCATTCCAAGTCCGGGCCTAACTTTAAAGACAAATCTGTAGCCATGGTTAAAAAAACATATGTTCGTAGTTGCTCTCCATCTAGCCTGACTGAACTCAAGCTATAATGTAAAATACATACCAAGCATATACAAGTGTACTCTTACAAAGACCCAGAGATCTTTAGATCCAGGTTCTTATAGATACACTTCTATAAAGATAAACTCTACACTCAGCTTTGGCTGTCCCCAAAATACATTGAGGATTAAACAATACTGCGTATTAGGGGTTGGTTGTTTGTACTTGTGATCCGTCTTTCTGAAGCATAGAAGCAGACTCCGAGGATGTCTTATGTTCTCTTTTTCCTCTGCTCTGTTTTTTTCGCCCTCTCTCACTTTTAACATTTCCCTTCACTGCATGAAAAGTGAGATTTTCGTCCCCGTAAACTACCGCAGATCTCCCTCATTTTCGGCAGTTAACGACAATTTGCAACCCGCGCTTGTCGCCGTTTTCAGTGCCACAAATTGTCGGAACCGGACTCTGACGTATGTGGAGAGCGATCAGCTGTACTAATGGCCCTAATTAGCATATGAATGCAGCGAACCCGCGCGGCTGGCCAGGTCTGGCTTGAATAACCTACTCAGTATTGGCTGAAACCACTATTTTTAAATAAGTAAAATCGCTCCTGATTGGCAGCAAAACCACACGTGGCCAAGCCAGGCTTGAATGTTCTTACTGAGTATTGGATGGAACCACTTCTTTCAAACAAGTAAAATCACTCCTGATTGGTTGGCAGATCCCCAATAACTTATTTACATATTTATATATATTTATTATATATATATTTATTTATTTATTCATTCATATTATGCTGTATATTCATGTTATCCTATGTAGGCTACTACACTATTATTAGGCTACCATCAAGGACATGAATGAATTTATACAGGAAATGAACATTTGCCAGGAAGATGTTTATGCAAAGAAAGAGCTTTATTAAAACAAACAACTATATACAACGCGAGGATCCAAAAATTACAACCCCGTGAACTGTCCGTTTGCCTCCTCGGGGTTGTAGGTAACTGCTGGCGGCGTTCTTTCTGAGGCAGGTCCGATGTGCAGACGCCTACTGTGCGTGGCTCTGTACTTCGGCGTCGCCTCTAACCGGGACTGCAGCTTCACACAGAGTTCAGAGAGACCCGGTGTTGTGCGCAGTGTCTGTTCCCCCGTGAAAATCTGTTTCCCCTGTGTCGGGAATGCGCTTTGCAGCAGGTTTTCCTGGCGCTTCTAATTGATTTCTCGGTAAAACAACTCATATAATCATGTCAAGGTTGTAACAGTCAGTTTAATCGGCAGTTGTTTACAAAATTGTAGAATACAAATAAACAAACTATGTCTTCTTACGCTGTATTGTTAGAAATGGCAAGATAAACAGTCTTTTTCCAACTTTTGTCACTTTAACCTGACAAATAAAAGTAAGCCATAAAACACTATTCCAGCACCTACTGTGTATTTATGATTTTACATTGCTGAAAGAGGAGGATGGGATGGCTGATAGCAGGACACAAACATTATGGCTGTTTCTCAATTCACGAGAATGCGAGCGCGTTCTCGTGAATTGAGAAACAGCCTAAGACTTCCTGAAAACACAAGAGTGTAGACTTCCCAGTACATCCCTTTGTAATATAAAATATGACAGTTTACTGGATTAAGGAAATTTCTAGTATACTACATCCTATCACACATAATTTTTGAGAATTTAGAAACATTTGCTCTTTATTTCCCAAAGTTTTCGGGAGATGTCTGAAAGACCGTTTATTTTTATTTTACAATTTTGTAAACAGCTGCCGATTAAACTGAATGTTACAACCTTGACATGATTATAGGATTTGTTTTACCGAGAAATCAACTAGAAGCGCCGGGAAAACGGCTGCAAAGTGCGCTCCCGACACGGGGGAAACAGAATTGCGCACAACACCGGCCTACGAAATGGCGGCGGCCGTCCAATCCATCCAGAGCCACGCCAACAACGCCATCTTCTTCGCCAGGCTGGAAAATAATTAAATGAAAGTGGTATGAATAAAAATCAAACGCAAGTCACAATAACATTAAACAAGGAAGGAGAAGCAGTAAAAACAAGTCACTTACAGATAATGTCGTCTTTATCAACATCGTGTCAATCTGGAATTGCAGACATGGCTCCGAGCAAATAGGAGGTCACCGCCTCGCTCCGGTTCATAGCGCCTGCAATTTGTCTCCGAGTTGTGAAGACGGCATACTGCTTCCTGTAAATGAGAATACACTTTAATAAAGCTTGTTCTTTTGCAAGGCTACTAGGCTAATCTTAGATTTGGTTGTAGGCTAGGCTACTTTTAGCTTAGCTAGCAGTCACCGAACATATTCTTACCAAAGCTTGGGATTCTGCACCCGTCTTCTCTTCTTGGAGTTAGTCTCTCCCGCACAGTTGTTCGACTGCAGAGCCGCCAACTTGTCCTCTATGGACAGCAACCTGGAGTTTACCGAATTCTGCAGTTAAGTGAACCGCTCATTCATATCGGCACTATTAGCTGACGAGACGGTCCACTTCTTCTTCTTCTTCTTCTTTCGGTTTTTATGGCGGTTGGCAACTAACTTTAATGGTGCATTACCGCCACCAACTGGACTGGAGTGTGGTACTGGAGTCTAACCTTCCCTAATAGGTTGCAAACAAATAAAACAAACACACAAACAAACATAACGAAACAAACCAATCAAAACAAAACAAACAAAAAGATCATACTAAATTATTTTTATTAGTCCTGTATTCCTCAGGAAGCCAATTACGTAGTTTACACTCATTTCCCCTGTGTTTTTTTTGCAGAATTTCTTCTAAGTTTAGCCTCATCTGTTCTCCTTGTAATTGTAAGACTAGTCTTTGTCTTTCTTCCTGATATTTATTACAGTGTACAATAACATGCTCTATAGTCTCTGGACTACCACAGAATTCAGTTGCCATCAGCATGCTTCTTCATTATTAACAAAGTTTTATTTAGACGTGTGTGTCCATACCTCATTCTAGAAAATACATCCTCCTCCTCCTTGCTTCTGTTTGTATTTCTGCTCTTTCCCACTTTATTCTGAATGTTATAGAACTGTCTTCCAGTCTGCCCACCGTCCCATAATGTTTGCCATTTACCCTTAACTATGTTTTTGACCATACTTTTAATTTCTTCTTTGCTGTAGTGCACTTCAACATCTATATTAGAATGTCTAGCTGCTTGCTTAGCACTTTTATCTGCTAACTCGTTTCCTATTACTCCTATATGAGCTGGTACAATACCAGAGTTATATTAATTCCTGACTTTATTAGATTATTTGCAGCTTGCAGTATATCATACACAATGTCTTGCCTTGATTTTGACTGAAATGTTTTAATACTGATTAAAGCTGAGCTGGAATCTGAAGCTATTGTCCTCCACCCAAAGCAAAGCTAGCCACACAGCAATCAATTCCGCTGTGTAAACTGCTAAATCATCACTCATTCTTTTTCCAACTTTAATGTTTAATTTTGGAATGACATAAGCAACACCCATTCTTTTATCAGTTAGTTTAGATGCATCTGTATATATAGTTAAATCCTCACTATACCTCTCCATTAAAGTGGGACTTATTTTTAGTTCATTAAACCCCATTTCATTTACTTTAACCTGAATGACCCAACCAAAACTTCTGACTTGAACATTTCCACGCTCTTGGCATTTCTTCAGTACCGACTGACTCATATGAGACAGTCCACTGATAGCAATCAGCAGTTTCTTCTCGTCAGTCTGCGGACTGGCTGAAAGTTGTAGATCGCGCCCAAGAGGAGTTGAAGAGGAGTTGAATGCGAGACATGGGTAAACTCCCCCTGCAACCCTGATTTGCATTTGTATAGCTCACAGCATTTTCATTTACATGTTAAAGCCTCCCCTAGAATTAGGAGGAGGGGGGGTCATGGGGGGACCACGCCAAGCAAGGCCCACGTCAATTTCTGACAATTCACGGCAGTTTTCGGTGTTGCCTGCAAATTACCGTGAACAGCCGTTAACCTGAACTTCCACGACAATCTACAGTGCCGCATAGTGACGAAAATCACACTTTTCATGCAGTGCTTACTTTTCTCTCTTACCTTCTTTTACCTTTCTGTTTCAGTGTCAACTGAATATGAAATAATCCCAAAATAATGTCCAATAAAGCTTTCTGCATACATATAAAGTGGAGCACTATAGCGAAAGCAGTAACACTCCACTTGTGAAAATAAATCTAATGGGATCTCTTTTGCACCAAGAAATCCTTAGTGCTACACTTCCAGACATTACACACACACACATATTTTATTTATATTTATATATATATATATATATATATATATATATATATATATATATATATATATATATATATATTAGGGCTGGGCAACGATTAAAATATTTAATCGCAATTAATCGCATAATTTGCCTGATTAATCACGATTAATCGCATTGTATTTACAAACTCCAAGAATTAATTCAAAAGTAGTGTAAAGAGCACTTTTATTTTAATGTTCTGCTGCCATATGAACAAAAGTGTTGAAACATTTGTAGCACTTATCAGTAACACATATTTAGTGTAAAGCTCAAAAACATGTAAAACAAAAAATAGCAATAATAATAAATTAAAGCTTATTGCCACTGACAGGGAATTCTCTTTATGGGGAAAAAATCTACCAAAAACAGGCAATTTCTGAGGTAACCGCAGGAAGCAGCATTACCATTTTATGTTCAATACCAAAGTTTAACTTGGCAGTGGTTACAACTAACTTGTTTCTGTCATATTCGATGCTGGAAGAACTTTAAACTGAAATGCTTGCTAACTCGATATGCTTGCATGGTTATTTGACGTTAACACGCGGTTTTTTGTTGTTGCTTTCTCGCGTGCATATAGTGAATGGCAGGGAAAAACAGGCAAAAACACATGGATACTTTGAAGCGACTTCACCGACGGCGTCGATGCAGACCCCGCTCCGCTCCGCACAAAACTTGTTCCGTTCGCCAACTCACCGCCTCGCCTAAGCAAATTCCTGCGGGAAACACCGCCTTCCGCATGTCGGCTTTGTTTTTTTCCGGCCAGCACCTTTCTTCCTCTTTGAATCTGAGGCTGGGCTGACAGCGAGGTTATTGGCGCATTATCGCCAACTACTGTTCTGATTCAAACCCCTACACCGCAGCAACAGACCTTCACAAAATAAAAGCATGTGAGCAACATGCGTTAACCCGCGTTAAAGTAAATATCGCCGTTAATAGTCTAATGAATTAACGCGAAATTAACGCGTTAACTTGCCCAGCCCTAATATATACAGGGGTTGGACAATGAAACTGAAACACCTCTCATTTTAGTGTGGGAGGTTTCATGGCTAAATTGGACCAGCTGAATAGAATTGAGTGCAACACATTTTTAAATGGAAAAAAAACACTTTAATTATGAATCAAGGAAATTCAAGATGGCGGCGCCATGAGAGGCTGCGGCTGCTACGGCCCTCGACAACCTGCGAGCATTCCTACAAAATATGCCACCTAGCATGCTACAAACTATACATTGATCCAGTTATGACCGCCAGAGCCTGCTGGAGTTACGGTCAACAAGTGTTTTTGGACTCGTAACTACAACTACTCTAGATTGTTTATGTAGCATCGGAGTGCTTCGGGCGGAAGTCCCAGAGGCCCACAATGCAGCGGATTCGTCGAGTAGCACACGCCGGAGGAGGAGCAAGCGAAAGCTGTGTGACCGGTGGCGAAAGTGCAGCTGTCGAGGTGGGCTAACAGCGAAGCTAAAAGCAAACCCCTACAAACCACCGCTTCCATCCATCTTGCTTCCCAACGTCCGCTCACTGGACAACAAAATAGATCACCTACAACTCAAACTCTCTTCAAAGAGGGAGTTTAGTAACTGCTGCGCTCTCATCCTGACGGAGACATGGCTTAACTCATCGATACCGGACAACTCTAGGACTGTTTTGAGTGCTCTGACTGGTACCTGTTCAAAGCTGCAGCAACATATAACAACAAGATCAACATTGATGAGTATGCCAAGACTGTGTCAGCCTACATCAACAAATGCACTGAGGACGTCAGCGCCACTAAGAACATCATCACTCGGACCAACCAACGATCCTGGATGACTGAGGAGGTTCGAGAAACAGCCACGGAACTTAGCCTTCAAGTCTGGCGACAAGTAGGCACTGAGGACAGCAAGAGCCAACTTTGAACCATGCCATCAGGTTAGCGAAGCGAGCCACAGTCAAAACACAGGGTCTTTAACGTGTTGAAGACGCTGAGAAGAGTCAACCCGCGGAGGACCCCAGGCCCCGACAACATACCTGGGCGGGTGTTCAGGGAATGTGCAGATCAGCTGGCTGGTGTCCTCACAGACATTTTTAACACCTTGCTGGACCAAGCCACAGTGCCAGCATGCTTTAAGTCTGCCTCCATCATTCTGGTGCCAAATAAATGTCAAGTCACCTCATTTAATGACTACCGGCCTCCCATCATGATAAAGTGCTTTGAAAGGCTGGTAAAAGAACATATCGTCTCCAGACTCCCCGAACATTCGACCTGTTCCTGTTTGCCTATCGGCAGAACCGCTTCACTGAGGATGCCATCTCCTCCGCTATTCACCTGAGCCTGGCACACCTGGAGGACAATAACAACCATGTGCGGATGCTGTTCCTGGACTTCAGTTCAGCGTTCAATACCATCATCCCACAGCATCTGGTAGGAAAACTGGAACATCTGGGCTTCAGCACACCCCTTCTCAACTGGCTGCTAGACTTCCTCACCAAGAGACCTCAGTCAGTCCGGGTCGGACAGGACACCTCTGATGTCATCATCCTCAGCACAGGCTCCCCTCAGGGCTGCGTCCTGAGCCCCCTGCTGTTCACTCTGATGACACACGACTATGTCCCCAGGTTCACCACCAATCACATCGTGAAGGTTGCAGACGACACAACGGTGGTGGGCCTCATCAGAGACGACAACGACCGGGTCTGGCTGGTGCAGAGACAACACCCTAATACTGAACGTGGAGAAAACGAAGGAGATCATAGTCGACTTCAGGAAGAACCGGCCTCGCCACGCTCCATTGCTCATCAAGCTCAGCTGTGGAGGTGGTCAGCAGCACCAAATTCCTGGGGGTGCACATTACAGACAGCCTCACCTGGTCTGTGAAGACCATGTCACTGGTCAAGAGGGCACAGAAGCGCTTGTACTTCCTGTGGAGGATGAGGAGAGCCCACCTGCCCATCCTCAAGACCTTCTACAGAAGCACCATAGAGAGCATTCTGACCACCTGTCTCTCTGTGTGGTGTGGAGGCTGCAGCACCTCCGACTGGAAGAAAGTGAGGAGAGTGGTGAGGACAGCAGTGAGGATCATCGGGCTCCTCTTCCCTCCATTAAAGACAGTTCATCTCAGTGCAGCATGTCCTGAGCCCGTAACATCATCAGTGAACCCTCACATCCTCACCATGGACTGTTCTCTCTGCTGCCCTCTGGGAAGAGGTTTTGCAGCATCCGCTGCAGGTCCACCAGGTTCTGCAACAGCTTTTTCCCTGTTGCCATCAGACTGTTGAACTATTGAACTCTAAACTGGACTCTGCATCACACATGCATAGAACTGAACTTTATGGCCATTTCGCATCATTTGCACTGCCAACGTTGCTGAGCTTTTATAACCAATTTAAATTTAAAAGTACACAACTGAACATTTAATACATTTTTGCACCATTAATAATTTGCACTGCCGACATTGAACTTTTCAAATGAATGCCTTTTTGCACCATTATCTTTGCACTACAAACATGGTTGAACATTCTTCTGCACACTTTTTTAAAAACAGTTTTTCTCCTGCACTGTTACATTCTTATCACTGCTGCACTTTATATTGTAATGTTATTTTATTTCAATTACAATCTCATTACATTGTCGTAAGCTGTATGCAACGAAATTTCATTTTTTATGCACTCTGTGCATACAAACTGACATTAAAATTTGTCTAAGTCTAAGAATCAGAAAGAAAATAGCAGATGCTTTAAACACTACTTTGTGTTGCTCTATCATGATAAATAAAAATAAAACTTGACGTTGCGTTTGTAATTTGACAAATTTTGAAAAAGTCCCTGGGTAGAAATAATTCTGTAAGGGTATAAATTAATAGGTCTACCCAGGTTATCAGCCAAGCTACCCAGGATTACTGATATTGTTTCAGGGTAAATATTGAATTCAGCGTTTGCATCTTGATTTTTCATTATTTTTCGTTCCCCTAACTCCATCCTGCCAGTTCTTCTATCTGTCACCTTCTGCAAATCAGTCCTTCACCTCAGGTTCCCCTTTTCAGTTTTTTTCCATCTTCCCTTTTTTCCCCTTTAGTCATATTGCCACATCGTTATTTCCACTCCTTCTTCTCTTCTTTCTCTGTCTCTGACTGCTGACTGACAGTGCAGACATGCTGGGGTAAATTGGGATGTAGCTGAAATGACAGGCTCTTTGTATTGATTTGTTCATCTCCAGCATCCATCACAGTGTGCACACAGGCCGAGAACACACAGTTATAAAGCCATGCATACAAACAGACACTCACAGCGTTTGCAAGGAGAAAAAACCTGTCCATGTTCCCGGCCTAGTAAACTAATCACATTACCTTGATGGAAGGGACCATGGAAGTTCACAAGGCCAGCGATTTGGCGAAAACCACTGAATTGTCTTGTGTTTTGTTTTTTAGTTACCATCAAAAAAACAATTGTAATGAAAAGGCAAAAAGCAGATTTAACAGCATAACAGCTTTTGCTCTATTTTGGGGGTCATTCACTGTTTTGTTTCAGTTTTGCTGCTTTTTGTGATACACACATTACTTGTGTACAAAACAATAAGCTGTCTTGAAAGTTGAATGAAAAATGAATGAATGAATTTCAAATCTGCAAATGACCAAACCCCAAAGAGTGCCAAAGCGTTTTAGACAAACACACAACTGAAGAGTTTTCCTCCTGATAAACAAAAAACAAGCAGCTTTAAACCAAAATCACCCTGCTGTGTCTGTAAATGTGAAACCCATAGCATTACCAAGTGTCCCGCTTCTGCATCAGTGTTGAAGAAAAAACGTCATTCATACACAAAAATCGACCCTGCTTTAGTTGCCTGAGAAAAGGTCATGAGACGAAGGATTGTAAGAGACGACACACATTCAGTATAGACCAATTCACGTGTGATGTCACAAGCAACATCCGGGTCACGCTGGTAGGCAAAAACAGTACTGTTTTCACCTACCAGCGTGACAAAACGGCTGATTTAGAGCATGCTTTTAGTTAGTTTATTTTTGGAATCTAAACAATGCCTACGACTTGTTGTGCTCCCAGTTGCACACAGAGGCATTCCAAATCGTTGGATGTACGTTTCTTTTGTTTACCGAAGGACGAAGAAATGGATAATTTCAATGAAAAGGATGCAGGCAGACAATTCCAATCGACTGTGGGAGCCATCATACCACGACAGAATTTGCAGTCTACACTTCATCTCCGGTAAATACAACTTAATTTTGCACTAGTCATTGTTCTACTTAAATAATTATCTAAATAAAAATTAGGATATATACTTAAGTCAAGACGTAAACGTTCGTTTCATAATAATATACGTACATGTACAAGGTATGCAAACCCTCTGGCATGAGTCTGTGAAAAGGATTAATAAGACAATATATCCAGTAATGGAATATATATTAAATTGTTGATTTAGAGCTACTTTACATTGACTACTCTAAAAATATTTAGATCCGAGATTTATACTGTCGTTGGCCCGATACCTTGGCTTTCACAAAGCACACAGTCGTGTCCTTCTCCAGTATGTTACACAAACATGTCTGAACATGTCCCGATATGAAATAGTTGTAGCCGTCAAGTGATTTCATGGCTTTCATACTCTCTCGTGTGTACTGGCCTGGCGTGTTGATAAGGTAGCTGTATATGTCGCTGTACAGAACACTTGGCCAGCATTTCACAGACTCGCTCCATCTCTTCAGGCTTTTGCCTGAAGAGATGGAGCGAGAGATGGATCTGGCAATGATCTGGCAATCTGATACCATCAACCATCAACTTATTCTTATAACGATCTTTTGATACGTTATCTAAAGAACAAAAATATGTCGAGAACTCGTCGTTTCCTTTGTTTTCGTCCGCCATTGTGTTCGCCTTTTGCCTACCAGTCAGGTGCGCATGCGCGAAAAACCCGAATCAAAACAATAACAATGAATTGGTCTATATGCAGCTATCAACCCAACTTGCTTGCATGCAGAGAGGAAGGATGAACCTGTAGAGGCAACAACAAATAGTTCTACTTCCAAAGAAGAACTTTCAATTCAGTAAACGCACAACGTTGTGTAACATACATCAACACAGCATGCTTCGGCTTCCATAAGTATTGTACCAGCCCTTGTGTCTTCAGTACAAGAACCACACAGAGAAATATTAACATATGCAATACTGGACACACAGAGTGACTCAACGTTTGTACTTGACAGACTGAATGTGGATGTCCAACCAACAAAACTGAAGCACAGTACTACGACTGCTATCGACACAATCATTTCCAGCAAGTGTTCATGGTCTACAAGTTTGAGGACTTAACTCTGAGTTACGTCCTCAGTAAGCTTAGAGCCGTGACTTCATCCCTTGGACAAGTCTTATGTCCCAACAAAGGAAACTGTTGTAGCACCCCACTGCCCTGTCATGGAATAACCAGTGTTGCCAACTCCTCAGTAAGGAAAGTAGCTACTGGCTGGTCTAAAAGTCGCTAGAAGTCGCTGAATGACGTCATCGCATAATTTGCATAATCTGCCACATGATGTGATGTGCATGTTATTGACGCTGTGGGAGAAATAACGTTGTTAGAGAGAGACAAAAAGTGAGTAAAAACACTCAAAATATATAGAGCTACTTTTTTTGTCCATTAATGTTTATTTATTATTATTATTTTCTATTTTATTTTTTTATTTATTTATTTTTATTAATGTTTCTTTTATTACAATACTAACCCTCCTCCGTTTGAGACCGGCAAAATGAACCATAAAGAGACACTATGGCGGAGTTACAAATTTTTTCTTTTCAACTTTTTTTTAACATTTTCTTTTTTCTCTTGTGGTCCACTAAGGAGCCTACAAATCACGGTAAAACATGAACATGTGGCTGTGTGAATCAAATGGCGTTATTTATTTAAGATAAAATATTTCAAATTCAGTTATTTATGATCAACCTGCGCCGTCAATCCCGGCGCATGCGCGCTTCATTTGCAGTCTGGAGGCTGAGGGTAAACATGCTGTGGCTCTGACTGCAGCGCTGAGAGGGACTCTTGCGTTAGCGGGAGAACGGGGTTGGGACGGGGGTGGCGCCCCACGGCAGTACCAGCCGCTGGAGGACAAGAGTATGAACGATACGTGCTTTCACGTAAGAGTCTCCAAAAGTCGCTAGATTTGTCGCTAGTCGCTTTTTTGAAAAAGAGTCGCTGGAGGGGTCTGAAAAGTCGCTAAATATAGCGACAAAGTCGCTGAGTTGGCAACACTGGGAATAACTGGGACCCAAACGTAAATAAACGTAAACCCTTCAGGTTTACCTAAATCAAATTAAAATGTATTCCTCTGATCACCATTCACTCGACTTATAAAGGAAATAACTTAAATAATTCCAGACAACCTGCTACAGAAAACAGTTCCGTTTAATGAAAACTCAAAAATAATATATATAAAAATCAAATGCTCAGCCCCGACTCAGGCTACCTACTCTGTTAAATGGCACAAATAATATTATTAACCACATAGGCTTCTACCGCCTAAACTTAAATATCCCTCAAACCAATATAAAATAAAGTTTGAGCACTTTATCAACCCTTTTTTTTTTTCCAAAAACTAGTTCAACACTTTTTTTCCAACACTGGAATCCAACTATTTCTTCTTCACTAACAGTATTCCATTCTTTTACAAAGAATTACACATTACGAAACCTTACACGTGGGCCCACACTCACTCACTCTCACACACACACAGTTCGGTACCGGTTTATGTTTTCGTTGCAGGCTTGTTGAAGCTAGGGTGCGATGCCACACACGAAAATCCTCTTCCTCCAGTTCAGAAACCACGCCAACGGACCCGCTCACCCAACAGATGCAAGCTCCGCCAGCGCACGGAAATCTCTGTCGTTTCTTCTCCCCTTTAACTCCAGAGAACCTTCTCAGCGACGCCGGAACTGGTGTCGCCAGGTTGACACGGTCACCTCGCCTCTCACGTTCAGCCGCAGTTTCCCTCAGAACAGCCGCGGTTCTCGTCCCGGTCTCGTCACCTCCGTCGCGTCTCAACACACACCTCAGAAGTCATACACTGCGATGGTTGAGTCAACTTGTGAAAAAACCTGGAACAGTTCTGTACTTTCTCCAAACTTGTTCTCGGCTCTCCTAAACGGGGTCTCCACAGACCCGGCTGCAGAAACAAATTACAGGGGGGGCATTCCATTTTTTTAGGGGGGCACACTTTAAAAAGAAAAAAAAATTATATTTTATATATATATATATATATATATATATATATATATATATATATATATATATATATATATATATATATGCTTCAGGCTGAACAGTGGCTCTGTGACTACTGTAGCGAACAAACAAATAGCAATAGTGTCAGTGTTGCCAAATTAGACAGGTTTCCAACCAATTAGGCTTTTGAACACATTGAGCTGGGAAAAAAATAGCTTATGGGCAGATAAAAAAATTTCGGAAGCTTTTCATAACATTTGTTGGGCTTTTAGAAAGAATTACTAACAAAATATATCAAAATAGTCATTATCTATTTTTTAAATAAGTTGAATCTGTCGATCTGACATAATCAATGAATAATAGTTATAATGAATAATATTGTTATAATAAAACAAGAAAACAATAATGGTTAATCAAGTGTTTGGTCAGTGTAAACGCCCAAGAGGGGTTGAGTTCTACTTATCAACTTAAAAATATTTCATGACTGCGTGTAAGAGAAATGTTTAATTGAGCTATACTGAGAGAAATTACGTGTATATTAAGGTAGATTTACAGCTCATGTTGGGAAGCAATTTATAATTTATTTTTTTCCGGTTGATATATCCTGATTGTTAAAGAGATCTTGTGTGTTATTTGGTTGTCTGATTGTACATTTAGTTTGGAGCCCATATGCTCAGTTTTTTTCTTTGCTTCGGCGCAGTTGTGTGCTAATGGCATGTTCTTATGTGTTTAATAGTTCTGTGCTTTTAACATGAGAGAGTTTGAGATTTGGGCTTGTTTTTTATTTTAAGTTGGGCAGGTTTTATGCTGGTTTGGGTTACTGGAAACTAACAGTGACATAGGGTAACCTGTAGCGCTGTGTCTTAACTTAAAAGTCCAGCATAAGCTACACGCTAATAAACATGAGCGCTGGTGTCAGGCTGAACACTGACTGAAGTAAAAATTCTGACTAGAACAGGTTCTGTAATTACAGCAGCTATGAGGACAAGGTGCAGAACAGCTTGTGCTCGTAGCTGTCCTAGCTAACCCTGCTAGCTGTCTAGCTAACCCTCCTAGCATCAATGTTTACTCCAGTTTAGACTTCAGTGCTGGCATTTCAAACATAAATTAATAACGCTCCTTCCAGCTCGCTCTCTGCTTCGTTGTCACGTCTTGTAATTGTTTGGTAATCAGACCAAATTTTCATCCCGCTCTACCGACACCAACGGTGACCACAGCAGAACTGCGGCGGCGGCCGGCGGCGACTGAAGGCTATGACTCAGTGTCCCGCCCCACTCCAGCTGTGATTGGCTAGCATGCTGCCGTCTGTTGTTGATTTGATTGGTTAAATTGTATGATTGGCACATCAAAGATAGTACTAAAAGGACGATGGCCACTCCGAGGTAAAAAAAAAAAAAAAAAAAAAGACAGCTTCCAGTCCAGGGCGGGCACAGCTGGCTCACAGGGCGGGCACGGCCCCCCAGTGCCCGCCCATGCCGCCGGGTCTGGGTCTCCATCAGCGTCCACCTTTCTCTTTCTTTTTCTTTTTCCGTTGCCCCACCTTCTTCTTCCCATCATTCCACAGTCCGTCTTTTTTTTTTCCTTCTTCACGTTGAGTTCACTTGTCCCTCAGTTTTTTTAACTACTTTCACAAATGGTAGTCAGTCCGCAGTCTTAAGACTAATAAAAATTCAGTCAAATAAGCAATATTACACATTGTAAATACACATGTCATGTTCAGTAATGCTTTGTCTTACTTCCTTTTTTTTTCACATTATGAGCAAAAATAATCACTCCCGCAGAGTAGATACACATTGAAAACAAACAACAAGAAACAATGATACAAGGTTCTCACTTGTATTTATTATTATTATTATTTTTATTTTTTTAAAATAAAGAATATCAACCTGTGATCATCTTGTAAAAATCCAAATGTTTTTGGTGCATGGTGTTTTGTTTTGTTTTTTTAGCCAGGGCTACACTGTGTTATCATGGATTCATCTTAAAAACTTGGCAGATAAGTTCCCACCTCTTCAAGACTGCGATATAGGGCTTCTAATTGGATATGACTGTCCAGCAGCACTAGCTCCACTTGAAGTTGTCATTGGTGGCAAAAATCAACCGTTTGCAGAGAGATCAGAATTAGGAGTTGTCATGGTTTTCAGATGTCGTGCCCACATGCAGATACGATCGGGAGACCAAACACAGTTTTAAGATGTTTATTTAGGAAAGTACAGTCAACAAGGACGAGGCTACAAGTAGCCATGGAGAGGCCTAAACGTCGAAGTGGGAGTGACTGCGAAGAGAGAGAGGGGAAAAGTGACTAAAGGGCTTGAACCAAGAATAATGCCAGAACGTGTGCTGCTTACCATTAGCTGAGCAGACCTGACCGGGGGGAGGAGGTGCCGAGGGAACTCCGTGAGCCTACCCTAGTTGGTGTTGGTGGTTAGTGGCTGGAGGGCGGCAGATGGAGCTGGCGAGAGATCTGGAGCAAGCCTTGACTGGCTGGAGCGACAGACGATTTAACCAGAGTACAGAGAGTTCAGATGCATCAGTGGAATTCGGGAGGGGAACCTCAGGCCCGACTTGGTAACGCCAAGGGAGTATGAGGGGGAGAGCCAGAGCAGAATCTGAGCGAGGAATTCCACTGGTCTGATTCTTCGGACAGGTCTTCAAGACAGGTGAGTGCATCCAAGCACAAAACTGTGACAAAAACAGGAGAACCAGGATTAGTCAAATGGTTGGACGAAAAAAACTGGTTCCAGGAGCTTGGTCAGAGGCCACGTCGTACCACGACTGGTTTAAGGCTCTGGCGTCTTCCATCTGTCAGAGCTCTGCTTAAGAAGCCAGAGGAAGCCGCTTCCAATGAGCCACAGGTGTGGGCCACGCCTCCCAGCCAACTATAACCACCTGTGGAGCAGAGTAGAGCAGGATAACACAGAGAACCCTGACACTACCCCCCCTCAACGGCCGCCTCCTGGCGGCCCAGACGAGGAGGTGTAGGGTTGTACAGACCAAAAGTTCATTATTAAATTCTTGTCAGAGATAGCAGATCCCGAGACCCACGAACGTTCCTCAGGGCTGCGACCCTCCCAATCGACGAGATATTGGTGACCCTTGCCTCGTCGACGGGCGTTCACAACCCTGAGGACGCGAGGGTTCTGATTGTCCTGGGAGGGTGGAGGGGGTTCGGCTGGAGGGCTTAAGTCACTGTCCAAAACTGGTTTGATTTGGGAGACATGGAAGGTGGGGTGAACTCGGGAGTGAGGAGGCAGGCGCAGACGAACGGTGGTAAGGTTGATGACAGTCTCTATTTCAAAAGGTCCAGAGAATCGGGGAGCAAGTTTCTTGGCGGAGGGGTTGGTTAAGACATCCCTGGAGGATAACCAAACCCTCTGACCGGGGCGATATTGGGGGGCCAGTCTTCGGTGCTGGTCGGCAAATCTCTTACTCTGCTCCGCGGCGCGGGTGGCTTTCCAGATTTCCTGACAACGTGTGATATATTCATTAACGGAGGCAAAGGGGATCCTGAGTTCATCGGTGGGTAGAAGTGGAGGTCGATATCCTAATGCTACTTCAAACGGTGAGCGTCCAGTGGATGAGGAGATGTGTGAGTTAAGGGCATATTCTACCCAAGGCAGAAACTTATTCCAATCAGCAGGTGACGACGACGTGAGACAGCGGAGGGTGGTTTCCAGTTGTTGATTCATGCGTTCAGTTTGACCATTGGTCTGAGGATGGTATTCAGAAGTGAGGGTGTAGCGGGCGCCCAGAGCAGAGCAAAAGTGCCGCCAGACCTGGGAGACAAACTGGGATTCCGTCGAGTCTGAACACATGTCTAATGAGGAGCTGGGCTGTCTGGAGGATGTTGGGTAACTTACGGATGGGGATGAGATGACAAGACTTTGAGAATCGGTCCACGACTGTCAAAATGGTTGACATGCCTTGAGAAGTGGGGAGACCAGTGACGAAATCCATAGCAATGTGGGACCAGGGACGCTTGGGGATGGGAAGAGGGTTTAACAAACCGGAGGGTGGCTGGGTAGAAGGCTTATTCTGGGCGCAGACTGGACAGGCTAGAACATACTTTCTCACGTCTTTAGTCCATGATGGCCACCAAAAGCGCCGGGAAACTTGAGACTGGGTTCTGTATATACCCGAATGAGCAGAAAACTTCGAATCATGACACCATCTTAAGACGTCGGGGCGAACAGACTGAGGTACATATTTGAGACCCTCCAGCCCTGTACCTGGGTCCGGGTCTAATTGTAGGGCCTGATTAATCCGGTCTTCCAGGTCCCAATGCAGGGGTCCAACGATGCACGAGGGAGGAAGAACCCGTTCCGGCTCCCTTTCTTGTTCAGGAGGAGCAAACTGGCGGGAGAGGGCATCGGGTTTGACATTTCTTGAGCCGGGCCTGTAGGTTATTGAGAGGTTGAATCGTGAGAAAAACAGCGACCAGCGGGCTTGTCGAGAATTAAGGCGACGGGCAGACTGTAGATATGAGAGGTTCTTGTGGTCCGTCCATATAATAATGGGCTGCTCGGACCCCTCGAGCCAGTGCTGCCACTCCTCTAAAGCTAATTTTATAGCTAGCAACTCACAATCACCTACATCGTAATTCCGCTCGGCTGGGGATAAACGTCGAGAAAAAAAAGCACAAGGATGGAGCTTGTTATCAGAATCAGAGAGTTGGGACAATACCGCACCTACCCCAGTGTTAGAGGCGTCAATCTCTAATGTAAACTGTCTTAATGGGTTAGGATGGATAAGGATAGGTGCCTGGGAAAACTGGGACTTAAGATGGCTAAAGGCTGCCTCTGCCTCGGGTCCCCAGACCAACAGGACCTTGGTAGAGGTAAGAGCGTGTAGGGGAGAGGCTATCAGGCTGTAGTTCCTAATGAACCGACGGTAAAAGTTAGCAAAACCTAGAAAGCGTTGAAGCTGTTTCCTTGACTCTGGGATGGGCCACTCCACTACCGCTTTAATCTTTTCAGGGTCGGACCTGACCTGTCCTCCCTCTAAAACTAGACCAAGGAAGGAGACAGGGGACTGATGAAAATCGCACTTCTCGGCTTTTACAAATAAACGATTCTCTAACAGTCGTTGAAGGACAAGGCGGACATGCTGCTTATGTTGCTCAAGGTTACTAGAATAAATGAGAATGTCGTCTAAATAGACGAAAACGAAAACATTCAAAAAGTCCCGAAGGACATCATTAACTAAGGCTTGGAAAACAGCTGGAGCGTTGCACAAACCAAAAGGCATAACTAAATACTCAAAGTGCTCTAACAGGGTCTTAAAGGCTGTTTTCCACTCGTCCCCTTGTCTGACCCGAACTAAATGATAAGCATTGCGCAAATCGAGTTTGGTAAAGATGGTTGCATTCTGGACTGGTTCAAGAGCTGAGGAAAGTAAAGGTAGTAGGTACTTATTCTTGACAGTTATTTGACTAAGCCCACGATAATCTATACAGGGTCTAAGGGAACCGTCCTTCTTGCCAACGAAAAAGAAGCCGGCGCCTAAAGGTGAAGAGGATGGACGAATCAACCCCGCTGAAAGCGATTCGCTTATGTATTTCTCAAGCGCTTGACGTTCAGACCTCAAGATGTTATAGAGGCGACTGACCGGTAGCGGAGCTCCAGGTAACAGGTCAATGGCGCAGTCATAAGGGCGATGTGGCGGGAGAGAACAAGCCTGACTCTTGCTAAAAACTAACCGAAGGTCATGGTAATCTTGCGGAACGCGAGAGAGGACAATTGCTCCCGATGGTTACCAGAAACTATTACCTCTAGGGGTCTGGTCCGATGAGTGATTATAGTTCATCTCTGACCATCTAAAGCCGAAACCTGTAAAGGCTCAGATAATGGCTTGGTTGGAACACGGAGCTGATCAACTAAATCCTGATCGATTAAATTAAAGTTGGAACCAGAATCCACTAGGGCCGAAACATCTAAACCGTCCTGATCAAAAAGTAAAGAAACAGGTAAACAAAAACGAGAACCCGACAACCCCTTCGTAGTTCTATGGGGAGAAGTTCTAGTCCTGTCCGCCGTCTTCCCCATTACAGGCGGGGGACTCGCTCTTTTGGCCAAACGGAACAATCCCTGACAAAATGTCCCTTGCCATCACAATAAAGACACAAATTACCTGAAAAGTGCTGTTGTCGCTCTTCATTGGTTAACCGAACCCTGCCTAACTGCATGGGCTCTGGAGGTGATGGCGGGGTTTCTACCTGTCGCGGTAACCCACTATTTAACGCTGATAAACCCACAGACCGCAAGGTCTTGTCCGAACGGCCCCGGTTACGGCTACGCAGCCGGGTATCTAAGCGAATGGCTAAGGCCACAAAATCCTCAAAAGCACTGGGTTTTTCAACCCGTGTTAACTCATCCTATAATGTGTGGTCAAGCGCTTGAAAAAATACTGCCTTTAAAGGCTTAGATTCCCAACCTGCGGCAGCGGCCAAGGTTCGGAACTCGACAGAAAAATCCGATACGCGGTGTCCCTGGTGTTTTAGATTTTCTCTGTTCCCCTAGCGTTTCCATACACCCCAGCGTTCCCATACGCCCCGGCATTCCCATATGCTCCGGCGTTCCCCTACGCCCTGGCGTTCCCTAACGCCTTTGTCCCTTGGTGTTTCCGCACGCCTGTTGTCCCCTGGCGTTTCCGTACGCCTGTGTTCCCCTGGTGTTTCCGTACGCCTGTTGTCCCCTGGCGTTTCCGTACACCTGTTGTCCTCTGGCGTTTCCGTGTCCCTGTTGTCCCCTGCCGTTTCCGTAGCTCTGATTAGGCACTCCTGTCAGCCTGTCACGCCTGTTGTCTCCTGGCGTTTCTCTAGGCTCTTTAGTTCCCCTGTGTGTTCTGTCTTTGGTTTGCCCTGATTTGGACTGGTTTTGTTTGATTCTTGTCTGCCATCCAGAAACCCCCTCCACCCACCCAGGGTAGGAGGTTCTGGGTCGGGGGGGGGGGGGGGGGGGTAATGTCATGATGCAGCCTGAAGGCTGCACTCTGAGCATTTCTTGGCTCCTTCTCCTCCAGTGTAGCTCTGATTAGGCACTCCTGTCAGGCTGCAATTAACCATGGACTCGCTCCACCTGCTCACCCTGCTATAAAACTCACCCAGTTTGTTCCTCGTCGCTGGCTCGTATTCAGTCAATCCATCACCACGCCTGTCCGTTCCAGTCCTCACGTCTTTGTCTCCGTCTGTTCAGTAATGTACCTATCTGCTGCGCTGCTGGACTCTGCTCCGTCGTTTCCGTCTTCATGGTCTCTGGTTTCACTCCCGGTTCTGCAGCAGCCCAGCTCCTTCGAATCCCAGTTATCATCTCCGCTCCGTTCCTGTCAGCCAGCTCCTGCACCCTACAACTCCGCCCGGTAACTGACTCTGGTTCTTCATCGTTCATCATCCTCTGTTGCAATAAACTCTCAAGATCAGCTCTGTGTGTGTGTGCTGTGTCCGGGTTCATTCAAAGACAAATCATGACAGGTAAGAACTCTGTCATAATGCTTTTGGATTTTGGGAAGTCCATATAAGCATGGAATGTCTTCTCCTGGATATAATGCAATAAGATGAATGGTTGATTACCTTGTCTTTTTCAAGTTGTTGGAGGTAGTCTGTGATCTTCTTTTTGTAAGCGCTGGTTGGATCTCTTTTCATGGTCTCATACGTGTCACTCAGTAGTGTATTTTTTTTTTCCTGGTAATCAGAAGTGTTGAGGACCATGGTGCATCTTCTTTTGTCAGCTGGTAAGATGGTGATACTTTGGTACTAGCTAAGAGATGTTATGGCTTTCCAAACCTAGGTAGATGTTTGTTTCTTTATTAATCTTTATTAACCTACTCTTGATTAGGAACATATGTACTAAATGTGGTATAAGCAGAACTTAGTGCAGGTTTTAGAAATGTTTGTGTACAGTGTGAGAAGAAAAAAAAACATTTCAGTGTCAAAGAAAATGCTTTTGTCCCTTATAGGTGATGGGAATGCTAACCCTTGACTGTGTTCAAACTGGATTAAAAGTGTCTTTCTTGTAAGTTAATTTTCTCTGAGCTGTAAGCCTTAATGTGTGTTTTCTGCCCGAGTGCTTTGCCTTTATTGGCTCCTGTCTCCATTTTAAATTTAGGCACAGAATTAAGCTATCTACAGGGAAATAAGTGGAAACAGCAAGTCACAGTTGACAGCACCAGAGCTGTGTGCATGTTGATACATCTGTACATATGCACGTCCATGTGTCCGCTAAGCCTCTATACAGAGAAATAACACATGGCTGCAGCAACTTATCTGGTAATTTCAGCTTTTCTCTGTTCTTAGTTCTGTCTATTTAACTTTTCATCAATGGAAAGGTAAAAGTCAGTTTTTAAGGTTAAAATTTTACACACATGTTTCAAGGCTGTGTAAATGACACGTCACAACTGCAACAATTTTCAGATTGATCAGTGAAAATACAGTTAAACAGTTAATCTGAGAAATATCTCACTTTTAACCACGTCATATTTTAAGAAGAGAGACTCTGAATGTGAGCAACCACGGAGACAGACAGTTAGTTAAAGAGTTTATTGACAGGCTGCGGTCTGAACTGAAACGGTGCTGGCTGGTTGGGGTTTCTGGGCTCTGCTGGGAAAGATGAGGAGACTGGTGAATAACAGGAAGGTGCTGATGAGAACTGTGAGGAGCGCTGGAACTCAATGAGAGGGAGGCTTGGTTTGGTCTTGGGAGGGTGGTGTCCAGAGGGCTAGGCTGAAGGTACAGGTCCGGTTGGTTCTCTCCAGGTGGTGATGTTGGAGGGTGGACAGGCAGGTGAGCTCAAGCAGGAGGGCTAAACAGTGAATCCTTAAGTATTGTTAGAGTTGACAATGTGCATGTACGGCTTGAAGCCTTTTGATCTAATTAAGAGGCTATTCCAAACCTGTTAATTAAAACCTTAAAGTGCCACACATTTGAACTAATGTTCTTTAGTCATCAAGTATCTAATGTAGCTCCTTTTTACCTGAGGTCAAACATTTACTTCCTTGGGTTCCTCTGCTACTCCTGTCTCTCATATTACTCTTGACTTATATGTTGACACATATTGGTAACTGGTCTTATCTGTTTTTTTCTCGAATGCATTGACATTTTAATTATTATTCTATATTTACAGAAACTTGAAAAACAATTAATTGATTCATTCATTAATTTTTTATTCAAATACAGTCTGCCTGTGTGTGATTTCATCTTATGAAAGCAGCTGTTTTCTAAAGGCCACAGAGATTTGGTATATTACATTAGTCAACAAACAGCTTCCTGAAGATCAAGGAATACAGCAGAAAGATAAGATTTACATTTCTGGAGAAACAATACCCAAGCTTTGATCATTCCCCAGAACACTATTCAATACATCACCCATAAAACTGTAATATGGAATCCAAGTGACCATCATCCTCTTAAACTGAAGAGATTGGTAAGGGCAGCATTAACCAAAGAAGCAGCTAAGAGACCCATGGTAATCTTTGTTGGAGGAGCAGAAAACCACTGTTCAGGTAAGGCAAGACAAGGCAAGTGTATTTATTATTCCGTTTTCAGTAACAAGCAGATTAAAAGTGCAGATAATAAAATGACAGGACAGCTATTGGCTATACACTTGACAAATGTTGTCGTTACAGGGCAGAAACAATAAGAAAGCCATTGTTAAAGAAAGTAAAAAAAACAACATCAAAACTACTCCTCACCAGGACACATCCTCTATGGTGAAACATGGGGGTGGCAGCATCATGCTGGGGGTATAATTTCCTTCAACTGGTCACAATTTAAGGGAAAGTAGATTGGGACTAACAAAAAATCAGTAAATGTATTTCTTTAGCAAAGTTTTATTCAAAGATTTAATTGTGGCCTACTTCTGCTGATTTGGCAATGAAACAAGTTAGCTGTAGTTTCTTAATGACTTGACCAACTTACCATATTTTAACTCTCAAAATCTTTTTATGCAGCAATAAACCAGTGAAATCAAAGCTATTCCCAAATGCATAGTACTTCAATAATTGGCAAACATTTATTGTTGTCCAAGCAGTTTTTTTGCGATATGCATATTGTGTATAGTGATGCTGTAATAAAGGTATTTTTGTGAAATGTGAAGCGCCATCCCACAAATGATGAGAGAGAGGTTCTTCTTACAACAGAACTACACCAAACACATAGCAACTTCAATGGAATGGTTTGGACTGAAGCTGTTGTATTGGTCAGAATCCCCCACTCAATGTGTAGTCCAAAGCCACTTGAATATCTGTCTCAAAATTGATTAATTGATTAATGCTCAAAGATGCTTTCCTAATCTGATTGAGATTGGTACTAGAAACATTGCAGCTGTAACTAAGGTACATCTGAATTGCATTGACTCAAGGCGGCTAAATACAGATCCATGCCACACTTTTTAGAGTTGTATTAGTAACTTGTAAGCCGAAGATACGTAGAATTTTGTTGTTGCAATGTGAAAAATAATAAAAAGGTACAAGAGAAATGGGTATGCTTGCAAAGCATTGTAAATGTCATACAATACAATACAGTATAATACAATGTACTTTACTGATCCCAGAATTTGAGAAATTACTGGGCAGCAGCAACATAACATATGATGCGTGAGACCTGAAAATATGAAATAGAAAGCATAATCAAAAAACGCAGAAGTACGTACATCCTGTATCTACATACACTGGTGATAATTGCACAGTAGAAATTTAAAATAAAATGTAATGTGGAAATGTGTCATTGTGAAAATGAAAGTCTGCAGTATAATTCAGACCAGTGCCAGAAATAATTATTGTATTAAGTGATGGCATGTGGTAGGAAAGATTTCCTGTATCTGTCTGTTCAACAGCATAGTCTCTTCTGGGTTTTACATAAGGTCAGAGTTTGAAGAGAAAAGGGTTGAGGAGTTTACATGTATCATTCCCTTTTTTTCTCATGCGCATAAGATTTATGGAAATAAATGAGAGAGATTATATTTCCCTACTCTCAACTTTAAAGGAGCAATAAGTAAGAAATTTATTGCAAAATCAACCAAAATCATTCTCACTTGTCACCCAGGATGGAAGTAACATTCCCTATAAACAATCAGTCCTCTACATCAACAATTTCTTAGTCAGGTTTTTCTCTTGTCAAACCTAGAGGTACGGTCTGCAACTACTTCGGTGCAGTGTGTAGCCTGTGTTTACTTCCTGCTTCCTGAGACAATCCTATAAAGGCTCCAAAAACGGAGTGCAGCATTTGGTATCTTATCTTGGCAAAAGAGCAGCAGCGTGAAAACATGGAAGCCAGTAAGAGAAGTGGAGCAGAAATATAACAGAGTACAACATAATATACCTATCCCGTGTAACTGAAAATTCAGCGTGGATTCAGACCAGCAACGGACCATTGAGAAATAGCTGTTCTCCGTGAAGGCGTTGTGTATGTGTTGTGCCAATTTGCAACACTAGGTATCAGTATTACTTTTTGCTCATTTAAGAGTGTCAATGATAAAGACATACTGGGGACCTGTGCTACCTGCTGTGGTGAGGGAATAGTAATTCCCACAGTTTCCCAGGATGGTCAAACAATGCAATAATAATGCTGTCTCAGCTGGAGGTATTTTAAAACACTGAACTTCACATTGGTTTTTGACAAACATCCAGACAATAAAATAACCTCCACCACCAAGCTGCAGCCTTTATGCCTTCTTTCAAATCACTAAATGTAAACCATGCAAACATCCATCCATCCATCCATTTTTTAACACGTCTATCCCTTGTGGGGTCACGATGGGTGCTGGTGTCTATCTCCAGCTGTTAATGGGCGAGAGGCGGGTTACACCCTAGACAGGTCGCCAGTCTATCGCAGGGCAGTGATATAACATGTTTGACTTAATTTACCACTGAATTTTAACCATCATACAAACAGTGCTGTGAAAAACACTGACTCTGGTTATACTGTAGATTTATTCCTGCTGAAGGGGAGTTTGTATTTGTGCTTTTGCTACATGCATACTTGTTATGAGGGATTGACTGAGTTTAATAGATTTTTTTTGGTAAAGTGCTGTGAGACGATATTTGTTTTGAATTGCCATTATATAAATTAACTGAATTGAAATGTGTTACCTTCTACAGATGTCTTCTTTTTCGCTTTTTTATGTTTCAAATTACATAAATGTAACATGAGTGAATGCAAAACACTGTTTTCAAATAATGATTTTGTTAGTTCATCCATCCATTATCTATACACGCCTATCCCTGATGGGGTTGCGAGGGGTGCTGGTGCCTATCTCCAGCTGTCAATGGACGAGAGGTGGGGTACACCCTGAACACGTCGCCAGTCCATCACAGGGCAACACAGAGACAGATAGGGAAAACAAACATTTACACACACACTCACACCGAAGGAGAATTTAGAGAGACCAGTTAACCCAACAGTCAAGTTTTTTGGACTGTGGGAGGAACCCGGAGTACCTGCAGAGAACCCATGCATGCACAGGAAGAACATGCAAACTCCATGCAGAAAGACCCAGGGTTGGACTCGAACCCAGGACTTTCTTGCTGCAACAGAGCTACCCACTTCGCAGCCCCATTTTTTTAGGTATTGGGATTTCGAAAACTATCTAAATTAACTGAACCTCTGTGAAAAAGCACTTGCCCCCTAAACATAACTGGTTGCTCAACCGTTGGCAAGAACAGCCGCCATCAACGATTTGCAGTTAGGCTGACCTTGCCAGTTGGCAGTGGCGGTTTCTGATATGGGCAACCCCCCAAGGCAGCTTCTCCTCTAGGGCGGCATCAGATCCCCCCCCCCCCCCCAAACTGACAAAGTTCACTTTTTTTCTTCAATGCCCCCCTTTCTAAGATCCAACTTAACTTGCATGCAGGAATATATCTCAACATAACCCCTGCAACAACTATAAACTGATCATACATTGTGCCTCTGTTAGTCTTAAATCAATGACAATCTCGGGCTTGCATGTTTCTAGCCAGAGCTGATGTCAGGTGTGGTGTTTGTTGCGGCCATCTGAAAGTCTTTATGGACATCAAGTCTGTTGCAGGCTTTTGTTTTTATTGACACAAGAGCGCTGAAGGCTGTCTTAGACTGGTAAGTGGTGCTAAAGGGGAGAATAACCCTCATCAGTGCGTGTTGGACCAGTCTGGATAAAAGAATTTCTCCTTTGACAATCCAAAACCTTTTGTATCCATTTTCTTGGAGGGAAAATCCTTGCTTTTACGTTTCTCAGACATATTTTCTTTATAAAAACTCTCACTGAAAAGATGGGACATACTTCAGCAACTCAGAAGTTCACGGCACAGCCACATGACGCGGGTTTGCACAGGGCACCAAACAGGCTGGGACCTCTTTTGCCTTTTGAACTCTCTTGTCTAAATGTATAAATTAGGGCTGGGCAAGTTAACGTGTTAATTTCGCGTTAATTCATTAGACTATTAACAGCGATATTTACTTTATCGCGCATTAACGCATGTTGCTCACGTGCTTTTATTTTGTGAAGGTCTGTTGCTGCGGTGTAGGGGTTTGAATCAGAACAGTAGGTGGCGATAATGCAGCAATAACCTCGCTGTCAGCCCAGCCTCGGATTCAAACAGGAAGAAAGGTGCTGGCTGGAAAAAGGAAAACGCGGAAAAAAAACAAAACTGACATGGGGAAGGCGTTTCCCGTGTTTCCCGTAGGAATTTGCTTAGGCGAGGCGGTGAGTTGGCGGCCGGAACAAGTTTTGTGCGGATGACCGGCGGAGCGGGGGGGGGGCACGCAAGAAAGCAACAACAAAAAAACGTGTGTTAACGTCAAATAAACATGCAAGCATATCGAGTTAGCAAGCATTTCAGTTTAAAGTTCTTCCAGCAACGAATATGACAGAAACAAGTTAGTTGTAACCACTGCCAAGTTAAACTTTCTTATCACCGGAGCACCTTGAGCTTAACATATCACTTAAATGCCAAACACACTGTAGACATCACCAAACAATTCAATGACTCAGAGAAGCTAACCAATGTAATGGCGAAGTGGATAGCTACTGTAGACCTTTTTTTGTGCTTCACATTTTGGTATTGAACATAAAATGGTAATGCTGCTCCCTGCTGTTACCTCAGAAATTGCCTGTTTTTGGTAGATGTTTTCCCCATAAAGAGAATTTCCTGTCAGTGGCAATAAGCTTTAATTTATTATTATTGCTATTTTTTGTTTTAAGTTGAGCTTTACACTAAATATGTGTTACTGATAAGTGCTACAAATGTTACAACACTTTTGTTCATATGGCAGCAGAACATTAAAATAAAAGTGCTCTTTACACTACTTTTGAATTCATTCTTAGAGTTTGTGCATACAATGCGATTAATCATGATTAATCAGGCAAATTATGCGATTAATCGTGATTAAAGATTTTAATCGTTGCCCAGCCCTAGTATAAATACATTCAGTTGCTGGCATAGGATTGGCTGAGATGTTATTTGTGATAGCCAATATCTGAACCTTTGTACTGAACAATGTGTATTTTTCTCAGAAACCTTGCCAGTATAAAAGGCTCAGTTGCTAGTCTATTATTTGTTGGTTTAAATCCTGAATTTAACTCTCTTCCAATCCATTTTATATTTTTTGTCTCATGTCATTTGCCCTACAGTTGCCAAACAAATTCTGACTTTAATAAGCCACATGTTTCCTATGTACTGAGGGCCTTGGTTTCAGTTGTGCTTGCATATCAACATTCATTCAAACAATCTTGTTAAAACTATAAAATCAACCTCTGCTGACGACAAGAATAGTATTTAACATTGTGTACATATTAAAAACATGTTGGAAGTATTTGTTTTGCTAAATATTTTAGATTAGGACTACTAGCAATTATGCAGGTTAGACTCCACCTTTCATTTTATCACTTTATGTGAATTCCTATGCATATACAAATAGATCCATATAGGCTTCCTTTGCAAATCTATTAGTCTTTGTTTTTGTTTTTTTTTCCATGAAATTATTCTGGAATTTCCCAGGAGAAAATAAAAATCTTTTGTCACATAATAATTTGCATTTCCACAGCAGAGACAAAGTCCTTAGAAGATTAGAAGCATGAGGCTACATAATAAGGCGGGCCACTAATGGTGGTCTAACAGTCTAATCTCAAATACTCAGAAAAAAGGTCAACAGATCATATCGGTAGGGGGTGTGTGCGTGGGGGTGGGGGGGGGATGCGCTCCCAATCATTTTCTTTTAATAAAATGCCCTGGTCTCAGCCACAAGTCAAATACATCTTAACAAAAATATATTCTACATGCCTCAACCACAGTGTTTCTCTGAATCCTGTTATATATATATATATATATATATATACATCATAAATTTCAACCATGGGTCATTTGACATTTTTTTTTTTCTGCAATATTCTGCAATTTTTCAGAATGTGTTTTACTCACTGTACATTGGCCCTTTCTGGCATGTTCTTCCAATGTGGGGGCTGTTCATGTAGATTATCTCCTCCTGCTGAGTGTCAGGGTGTTCCTGTTATCTAGGGATGCAGATATCCATCAACAATGGCAATTAGAGTCTAATCAGACCAGTACAGCAATATTTTAATAATATTTCCATTATGGTTTAAAATCTAAACACCAGACTCTGGAAATATGAAACTTCAACGGATTTTATTCAAGCTGAATGTTAACACTGTAAAACACTATGATATCCTACTTGAAACACTGCCCTTAGATTTATGCCTCCTTTGTCTGATTTGGACCTGGTTCAAGCAATGGAAATGCAGGGGAGAGAAATATGAGTCTGGCAAAGATTCCTGCAGTGGAAACACACCTAATAAACAAGTAGACTTACATGTTATGTTATTGATAGATGAAAAGAAGGTAACTGTGCTCAGATGTGGGTAAAGTACCCATGGAAGGCTGATGGAAAATTAAGGTAATGTATTGTTGTCTGTAGATGAATAATATTAAACTATTAAAAAAAGAATAAAACTTTATGTAACTGAAGTCCGTCTTTAATATTAATGGCTTGATATTATTTTTGCCATATTTTCAGCTCGTCTATTTTGGGTCTTTCAATTTCATTAATGATGAGGTTAATGGCTAGTTAAACGTTACATGATGATGAAGTTCATGGTTAGTTATAAGTTAACAGTTTCAGGCCCCATTTTGTGAATACACAAGCTTTATAAATAAGGACCCTGATCTTTACTAATTGAAAAAGGCAGGGTATTATCTAAGCATAATTGTTATGGGAGTTGTCAGTGTGTATTATTATGTTGTGCTTTAATCAGACTTATTAAACTGATAATAGTTGAGTGTCATCCTCCTGCATCATAAACATATTATAAAACTGTTGAACATACCCAAAAGTCCAAAAAGACAACAGATTGCATGAAACGCCACACATGTCATGTTGAACATGAGTGCCTGTAGGGGCTCACAAACAATCTAGGGCTTAAATAAATCTGTTTGATAAAAGGATCGCAGTAACAGCTGCAGGGAGAAAAGAGCGGCTGAAATGAGTGGTAATTAATTCCTTGTTTTTTCCCCCGCTCTGTCTCAGTCTCACATCCACTTTATCTCCCTTTGTTTCCTCTGGTGGCCCTTCTTATTCATTTCATTACTTTCAGCTGGTCATATTTTCTCATTCCGCCACCTCTCTGGCCCAAAGGCCCTTCCTACACGGCTCAACTCAGAGCTCATAACTGTTGTAATTGAAACCGTCATTGACTTAACTGCTTTAATGAATCACCTTTCCTGGTAGTCTTTGTGTGAATTTGTATAAGGTGTTGCATACAATCCCTGTTTGGTAAAAATTACATGGGAGAGAGAAGATAAATATCTTGACTCTAAAAAAAATAATAAAAAGATGGACAATATCAATATTAGATTGAATTCAAGGGATTAAGGTATTCCAAAAGAGTGTTCTGACAAGATGAGTTGATTTTTTCCCCCCACTAAAAAGCTGTGTTTGAGGAACAAGATGAATTAAAATGTAGAAATTCACTTGGCCCAGTAGTTTCAAACAGTGACAGGAAATGTTTAGGTATAGCCCTGCATTTTTCCTTTTTTTTTTTTTTCCTCAGACCGTTTGGTCTGAACCTGCAGTCAGTAGTATGAATAACACGGTATTCCGAGTAATCCTCAGATTGGTCTGTTCACTGTCTCAAAGGCTGCCACTGCCTTGTCCTGAAACTCACCTGCAGTGAGAACAGAAATTAATCATATGGGCTTGAAGCTGTTGGTGACCCCGCCCTGGATTACAAATCAGGAAATAAATATGATAACATATAATTGGACCGATCCTGTCCTCAAACTTCCTCGGCAGCACTGGCTTCGGACATTGCTGAGTCAGCGCCTTGAGCCACCAGCTGATAAGGCTCTGGCACACAGGGCTCCACAAAGACTCCCTCAAACTCTAGTGATGAGGGGTGACAAATTCTCCAACTCAAAAGCCCAAATCATGACATAACTACCAGTGTAACTCAATAAATTCAATATGGCAAATAAAGCTGCTGCTTTCCCCCCCATCCTGAACAAAGCCTCCCACCACCTTTTCAGCTTATCCAAGCCGACTTTGGTGGAATTTTTCAAATTTGTCTGGGGATGGGATTATACTTTTACATGGCAATGAGTTACATTTAAGCAGGGAAGATTGCAGAAATAGAGAGAGGTTTTCACTGAACCTCCACCTAAACTAAATGAGCACATAAACCTCTTCAACAATCATGCAATTATGAAAGTTTAGACAAAATAAACTTCATTCAATTTAATTCAGTTTTATTTGTATATCGCTCATTCACAACACATGCCATCTCAAGGCACTTTACAAAGTCAAATCCAATCAAATCATACAGATTGGTAAGAAAAAAAGGTGTGAAATACAGAGTTCTGCTGTTTTGGGACATGCAAAGAGGGGATCGATTACTTTTTGTCATGTTTTTGAGATGCTTAGCCCACATGCAGATAAGAACGGGTGACCAGAGCACAGTTTTTAAGATGTTTATTAAGAAGAAGGCAATAAATGAAGCAAGATTATAATCGCCTGGACGAGGCCTGAACGTCAGAGCGGGGTTGACTGTAAGAGAAGGGGAGAGCATGAATAGAAGGCAAGAACCAGGAACGTGCCGAATCATACGCTGCTTACCATGTAGCAGGAGAGACCTAACTGGGGAAGAGTAGCGCCTCGGGAACCTAGTGTGCCTACTCTAGATGTTGAGGTGGTGACTGGAGGGCGGCAGATGGAGCTGGCGAGGAATCCGAAGCAAACCTCAACATTGACTTGAGTACGAGGAAGGCTCTTGGAACTAACTGTGGAGTTGGCAATCTTCAGCAGGAGTTTCAGAGAACCAGACTTCGTTGAGGATGTACCTCAGAGAAGAATATTAAGAGTTAGCTGAGAGGAGCTTGGAACCACAGAAGAACTAGGAGCTAGGATCTGGTCAGGTACCGCTCAGAAAGAGCTAATGCTCTGACACCCTCCATCCATCTCCAGTTGCCTCAAATGCTCCTCCTAGTTGCAGTGGATGGGAAACACCTGTGGCTGGCATCCACCTATTGCACCCAGCTGGAGAAAGGTGAGAACAACAGACCACATTTCCACTACACAGAACTGTGTACCTGACAAAAAATGTTTAATTCCTTTGGCACTGTCATAAACAATTATATTAGTAATCGAATATTCTATCAATTATTCAGGCTATTTATTTATTATTCGCTATATAAGTTCAGTCCATTTACCATTTCACATCAATTATGCTGACGATTAATCGGGTAAAGATAGAATATTCACACATTCTGCAGATTTTTCACTTATTTACTTCATCTTATTTGAGTAATAGAAATAAATGAAAAAAATCAAAGTAGCAAATAATTATTTTATTTATTTTTATTTATTTTTTGAATGAGAAATTAATTTGCAGCTAAAAGTTTTGGAATCAAAATGTTAAAAGCTCAGTCCTTTCCAGTTGACTTAACATTAATCCAGTGCTAGCTCCCTCTGTAGTAAAAATGGTCACAAATCAAAAATGCATAAATTCATTTGCATATTGTATTCTTTTTTTTTTAAGATTCAAAAGTATAACTCTATTTATATAAAACAGAACCCTTTTAGTGTACTTCAGGGCTAAGTTAAACTATTTTACATTTTTTAGTCCACAAATAAATAATAAGAATAATTACATATTCATCAAAAAGCTAAACAGCTCATTTAAATTCAGGATTAATAAATTGCTTATTTTTCAAACTATTCTTATCTATCTATATATAATAGAATAGAAATACCTCTACTGTCCCACAGTAAGTGAATTTGGGTGTGACAGTGTCAAAAACAGGTAGGCCTAGGCACCAGACTTACACACAAGATTATCCATCCATCCATCCATTTTCCTTCACGCTTTATCCCTCATGGGGTCACAAGGGGTGCTGGTGCCTATCTCCAGCTGTCAATGGGCGAGAGGCGGGGTACACCCTGCATAGGTCGCCAGTCTGTCACATGGCCACACAAGATTAATCAATTTAAAAATTAAAATTTAAGCTGTACAACAGAAGAGAAAGTAAAAGTGTTCTGCAATTATTAATGAATAATAAGTTATATTCAGATAAATCAAAACAGATCCTAGTGAGAGAGGTAAGCTCCTTTTCTGGAAATACATATGACCAATGTGAGCTACAAACCTGAACCCAATTAAAAAGGAACGTTTGTAAAAATTTGTATATTTGCCCATTATATATGACAACAGTAGATCTATATTAAAATACTTAACAGAATTATACCTTAAAGTAATCAGAAAGTCAAAAGTCCAAGGTTTTTGAATATTAACTCTCTAGCTGTTTTTGGTGCTTTTTCATTGTGTACTATGATCAAAACATAGTGTAAAAACATACAATGAAACATCAACATTCAATATATAACATGTATTTAAACTGTACAGACACGAGACCCAAAGGTTCAATCATCTTGAGGCAGTTAAAAAAAGGTTGACTATAATTTAATGGAGGAGAACGTATACCAAATTATTTATTTCATTAAGAACAAATCCATAGCTGGTTTATTTACCACATCAAAATAACAGAGAAGTTAAAATTATAGCAGACTGAAGGAGAGTGGCTCTTTACTCAAATAAAGAAGCTGTTCTCTTTACATAGAGCACACCTGGTAGCTGTATTACAGTCTAAACTAAGGCCCATTATTATAGCCAGTTGTCTACCTGGGTTATTAGTGTCACATGCTCCTTAAAGATTAGGTTAAAATATATATATACATATATATATATATATACACATATATATATACATATATATATATATATATATATATATATATATATATATATATATATATATATATATATATATATATATATATATATATATATATGTGTGTGTGTGTGTGTGTTATGGATAAGTTATCTCCATGGGGTACAAGGAAACAAGTCATGCTAAGCCAACACCTGTCTCCCTGAAACAGAACTTGCACAGTAACATTTTCTAGCACAGTAAGCATGCATGTTTAGGCTTTTTAAATGCTGATCAGGAATGACACAGTTCAGAGAACCCCATCCACACCTCCATCCATCTCCCTTCTGGGAACAGAAGCCAGAAGGTGTGAGTCAGTATTACACATTTTAACATTACTTGGCACTTGCCACAGATGGATTTTTTTTAACAATTGCATACAACTCAGAAATAGCAGGACACATCACCACATGACTACTCAGCTGTAGAAAGGTGCCAGACTGCATTAAATGGATGTCCATCAACACCATGTCAGCATTCTTCTATTTTCTTCACATACCTTTGTTTCTTTTATTGCACTTATATTATGGTTTTTACTGCAGAATACAAAAAAAAATTCTTTGTTGAATTACAATTAAACATGCAAAACTAACATAAACTGACAGGTAAAGACTTTAAAGAAATCACAGCAAAACAACCACCAACAGATTGATAATGGGCAGAACAAAAAGTTCTACTTACTCTAAAGGAAGTCAATGATTTTTCCTGAAGTTTCCCCAAGACCCTTTGTGAATAATTGCACATGCGCAAGACAGTCTTACCCGCTCTTCCACTCCTCAGAGAGATTGCATCAAAAAATCTCCCAAATCCACTCTGGTCTTATTTCTTTCTACTGAAACCTTCCTCTTCATCTCATAAACTTGTATGTGGTTTGCTTCCTGTGACTTTCAGCCATATTCAAAGTATATAGTGAGAGCAGCGGATCTACAGTGAACGGCTAACACCGAAAGTAACTGGATACATAAACAATAGACGTGTGCATGCGCAGCCAGTAAGCGGAAACTATCAAGGAGCACATTAGAATGACTGGCATGTGCGACCACGAATGGATAAGGCAATATCGCAGGATCTTGGGGGACAGAGAGGGGTGAGGACAGGCCCAATCCTCTGACCATTCCCTGTCATTCGAACTGAACAGCAGCAATTGGTCAGAGTTTTTACAGGCCTGCAGCTCTCACGGAGATCTAGTTTTTTAACGTCATTTGTCAGAATACATAATGTATTGACTACTGTCAGGATGGAAGGACCATCTCACCCGGTATAACAAAAAGTGTTTTCGAACAGGATTACTCTTAGGTGAACAGGAGGTCAGATTAATCAAAATAGTGTGCAATAAAACATTTTTAGTACAACCTTTTCAGACAACAGTGTACTATGAGAATATTTTATACCTAATGTTTTCTATTTATCTCCATACAACCAAATGTAAATGTAAATTGAAATGGCTTAAATGCACGGGTACAAAAAGGTTTATTTCTGGGTATAAAATGGAAGTGGGAAGGGACGAAAAGGAAACTGGTAGGTTTGAAATGGGTGTGTTTCTCACGTCTTTTTTTCTATAGTGGGTTTTAGTTTACCCTTAATGTCATAAAACTAAAGGGATGAAATAGACTTATGAAAAACACTGTATAGTGGGATCAAACTTCCACATTTATTGCACCAGCGAACAAACATATCAAGCATTTCTAATATGTTGGAATGTTAATTGCAAACTTACAAAATCTTGGCAAGAGACATGATGAGAAATCATTTGTTAAGCTTAAATTGCTTTAAAGAATGCCAATAATATCCACATCAACATCTTCTATGTGGAGTTTAATTGTCTTCATTTTTAGTTCAAAATGATGGATAACTAATTACTACCTTGTGGTGCCCCTCTGGATTGAAGCTTGTCGACATCAAGGTGACTCCAGCTACTCAGCCCTGTTGTGTATGATAATGTCATAGTAATTTCTGCACATGCTGCAATGCTGCTAATATATTCAAGCCTGGAGCAAATCCAAAAATGTGTAAGTCCTGGTGGCAAATGGGCCCACAAGTGGAGAAAACAAAACAAAAACAAAGCTGTCAGGTTTTATCAGCAATCCTGACTGCAGTTGAATCATAATCAGTAGTATGATGACAATTATATCATTTTCCTCAAACAATGATTATCATTTGAAGGACAATTGTAAAACTAAAAATGTTTTTGCATGGTTTCAATAAAAACCTGTCACTCACTTGTCAAGACATTACAATCTGTGATAAAAGACCTGTGTGCTTCTATTACATGTCAAAATCCAGCTAAGCCATTCATAAAGCATGGATGGGAAAATACTATTAAGCTAAAAAGCTGTTTGGTTGTTGCACTAAAAATCTTTCTTTATTCCCATCTGTTGTATTCAAGTTGATTAAACTGTAAGCTCAGCCCAGATAACCCAGACAACTGGGTTATCGTGCTAACCAAGTCCTGGATCAAATGTGAACACAACAGATTGAGTTGGGGTTTTGACTCACCATACTGCGTTAGGTCTTTAACTTCAAAAGGGTTACAGTGCCTAACATTGAAGCTACAAAAGAATGGGTTCAAATAAATAATATTATACAGTCGAAATTTGAGATAAAATGAATAGTTAAAGTTTAATGGATGGAATGCCACCCCTGGAATAAATCCAATCTTATAATTTCCTCTCTGCTAAATATTCCACATTAAATTGTTTGTGGGATTACAGTATAACAAACTGAAGAAAAAAATCTACATTTAGATATTGAGGGTTCTGGGCGGGGGGAGGGGCTGGCGCCGGGCGCTTCTGGAGGGGGGGGGATGGCTGCAGCGGGAGACCCCTTTTAGCCATAAAATGCATTTGAGAACAACATGTAACAAACCAACATTTGAGAAGGTGGAGGCAGGTATTTTTTTTTTTTTTACACCCTTGTTCTCCAATTGTCATCCGAAGTTTGAGGCCTGGAGGAGGAGCGGGCTACGTAGCCGGGGTCTGGGCTGGGGGATGGTCCTGGAAGTTGGCTGGGGGATGGCACTTCCTTCTTTTTTTTGATGGCACTTCTGCAATTCCCAGGAATTGGGTGTGGGGCTTAAGTATGGAGAGCAGGGTGTAGGGGAGGCAGCGCCTCCGGGTTCCTTGGGTGGGCTCTGGTTGGATGGCCCATTCTGATCATGTTGGCCCCATCTCCGGGTGGATGGGCTCGTGGGTCACTAGGGCTGGGATCAGGGTGGAGGGTTGGGGCTGGTGTATGGACTCGGTATGTCAGGTTTGGGGACTGTTGGGTTTGGGGGTTCCCCCCCTTCTTGATGATGGGGTTCACCTCCCAGGTCTGGTGGGCTGGACACCCCTCTGGGGTGCCAGTACCTGGACCTTGGAGTAAAGGATGTGTTTGGTGAGTGCAAGTGTGTGTACAGCATCCCTGATTTTTATTCATTTATTTTTATTGTGTGGGTAAGAGTGTTTCCATGTGGGGGCACTAGGGTGGGAACGTGTGAATGTGACTGTGTTTGTGGTTTTCTGTTTGTCTTTTTGTCAGGATGGGTTTTTGACTGCCCCCTCCCCTGGGGCATCTCTGGTCTCCACTAAGTGGGGAGCCCATCCCCCCATCCAGTTCCTCTCTGTTGGCTGGCTCCTTGACCCGCTGGTGCTTTGGTGGTCGTCTGTGACTGGCGCTGGTTGCTAGGGTGTGTGCTGACTCACTCCTAGCAGCCACTTCGCGGGATCTAGGCTCCATGGCTCTGCTGGGGCCCTGCTGGAGGGCGGGGTGCCCTTGGGCCTCGGGTCTCTGGGCCAGTGGCTGCCATAGGTGGCTGCCAGCGGAGCTCTTGGGGTCGTAGTTGCAGCTCAGAGGGGCTTCGGCACTGTGACTGCTGGGGGCTTTCCTGGGGCTATCCTCTGCTCTTCCTTGGGATAGGAGTGGGAGCTTTCCCAATGTTGGTCCCTTTCGGGCTCCTTTGCTCTGGTGGCCCTTTCAGGCATTTAGGGTTGTGGTTTCCCCCGTGTCTGATCGGTGTTCTGGGGGGCAGGTCTTTCACTCCTCACAACTAGTGAGCATTTTCTTATGGATAAACCTTACATATACAAGTGCACTCTCGCAAACACCCACAGGTTCTTGGATCCAGTTGCTTACAGATTCACTTCTATATAAAAAAACACTATCATTAGCTTTGGCAGTCACCTTATATATCTTGTTTTAAATAATACTACGTGTTTTTCAGTGATGCCATCAAGACATTGGTTGTTTGTACCTGGAACACTTTATTGGTTGGTTTATCTGTTCTTTTTATATATCTCTGCACGTGTAGAAGCAGACTCTGAGGATGTAATCTTTTTCTCTACTCTCTTTGTGTCAACTGGAATCACAGCAAATCAGTAGATCATGTACAATCATAGCATTGGGTCAGCAGATGTAGAAAGTGTGCAGAGGTCACCATCTTTCTGCAGTCAATAGCTTTAGAACTCCAAAGTTCAGAAGGGGTATACAGTAGAGAATAAAGAGCTTCGCAGAATAGGCTTCAATGGCTTAGTTAGCAGCTGCATCCAAGCCTACAATTACCAAGGGCAATACAAGAGTTGTATGCAGTGGTATAAAGTCGCTGGCTTTAGAGTAGTGAGGGCATGTTTTTGGAATCCTGCTTCTTTGTCAGGCAACCCATTAGATGAGTCCTTTGGCAGTTATTGGGCGAGCAGGACGTTGACTGTACAATATCTGACATAAGGTTTGGTTGGGGAATTCAGTTTCGAGCTGTATATCAGGATTTAGGCACAGCCCTTTAGATCTAAATTATTCTTGCCATTAGTTTGGGGATCTCCCCTTAATGTTTCCATATGACTCCAAACCAAAGTGCAAAGTGCAAAAAGACAAATGAGCGAGTTTGATGTAGAAGCATTTCACTGCATTCGAGTCCTGACCTCAGGTAGCCAAGAGCATACTTGTGGGCGACTGTGGCTTGATGGGTTGAGTAGTTGTCTGGCAATCAGAAGGTTGTGGATTCGATTCCAGCTTCCCCTTGCCACATGTTGATGTACCCCTGGGCAAGGCACTTAACCCCAAGTTGCCTACCGAGCTGCGTCTCAGTGTATAAATGTGTGTGCGTTAGTCAGAGCAATTGGGTGAATGTGGCTATAGTGTACAGCGCTTTGGGTGGTCAGCATGACTGGAAAAGCGCTATATAAGTTCAGTCGATTTACTTCCCCTGGTGACTTGGGATGATTTAAGGCCTCACATAATTAGCAAGGAAAGAGAAATTTATATTTTACTTAAGATCGCAAAAGAGAGTGATTTCTCGCCAGGTGTAGTGATCATGCCCACTTTAAATTTCTGACCAGTCAAACATTACTCATCACACACCACACCAGCAAATATGTGAAATATGTCAAAATATGTGTCAAGAACAGGCTGCAAGCCGGTTGGACCGCAAGATGGAGTAGACGCTTTTTCCTAAGCTCCCACCTCGAACATTATTACTCTATTAATTTTCACTTCGTGTCTGTTAAACTAATAGTAACTATAAAGTTACACTGGAACCCTGATCAGTTAGTTAAACGATGACCAGCAAAACAAAGAAAGAAGAGCAGAAAAAAGACGAGGGGAACATCATGGCTGTGCTAACGGCTACGCTAGCCGAACACAAGAAATCCCTCTCAGCGGAGTTCAATGCGGCGTTTACTAAACTTGAATCCAAACTGGAGCACTTTGAATCCACCATTACTACCCACCACCAGCGAATTTCATCACTGGAAAATGTGGCCACTACCATGAGCGATGACATACAGGAAATTCAAGCTGAGCTAGCTACGGTGACCGGAGAGAACAACAGGCTGAAAGCTAAGCTAATTGACTTGGAAAGTAGGAGCCGCCGCAACAAAGCTAGGTTGGTGGGACTTCCTGAAGGCATAGAAGGATCGCATCCGACAACTTTTTTCTCTCAACTACTGCTGGAGGTCTTCGGGGAAGATGTGTTGAAAAAGCCTCCAGAGCTGGATCGAGCACACCGGGTGCTAACGGCGAATCCAGGCCCCGGTGAGAAACCCAGAGCCGTAATTGTTGTTTCCACAACTATCTGATCAGGGAGCTCGTTACACGCAAAGCCAGAGAGTTACGAGGCAAGTTGAAGTACAAAGGTACCCCGTTCCATATTTTTGAAGATTACTGCCCAGAGGTCTTACAACAGCGCTCAGCTTACCGTGGGATCATGAAGGAACTCTATGATCGAGGACTCAAGTCCGCTTTACGCTACCCAGCCAAACTATTCATCATGACCGAGAATGGGAATCGAAGGTTCCTGGCTTCACCTGAGGACGCCAAGCGCTATATTGGCACTTGTCATCCGCCTACCGCTGGTCCATCAGTGGAATAATGGTTAGCTGCACCAAGGTTTTTTTTTCTTGTTTCTCTCTTTTTTTGTGTGTATTAATCTAGCAACCTCTAGAACTCAGATCATTCTTCATAGCTTGTCTAATGCAAAGCTATCTCTAGAAATTCTTTACTTCGTTGTTGTTATTATTCCGATTAACCTATACAATTAAAATAAGCCCTGGACCTGATTACGTGTACTTACACTGGCTGTAATGCCAGTTTGTATGACCAATAGACTGCTCATCTAGAGCCAGCATATCTATCTTGAGGTGTTTTAGCCGATAATTTTGTTTTTACTCGGTTATGGAGTTTTTTCAGAAGTTCCTCTGCAGTTACGTTGGTTGAATTTGTGGCTATCTGGTGTGAGCTGGTTACCTTCTGACTAGTGACCATTCTAATTTTGGGAGGAGGAAAGTGTTAGTCTAAAATGAGGGAAGTCTCGCAGGGGATAGAAGATGCCCTGCTGTGCAATGGACACTTAAATGTTTGTTTTTGCTTTAAAGGGGGGCTGGGTTCAAATGCATGTATTGTTACTCGTGGTATAGATGTGTGTGTGCGTGTGTGCTATGTGTTTTTTTTTTTTTTCCCTTCTCTTACGGTTGTCGGCCAACAATATGCCAAGTATCAATCTCCGCTCAGCCAATTTGGACTGCCATATTGAAATGTATACTTCTCTCGTGGAATAATAAGGTATGACCAACACAGGTAATAATTTGAGGGTTGTTTGGTGGAATGTGAGAGGTCTGGGAAATGCCACTAAGATTGCTAAGGTCATGGCTCATTTGCAGCAACTTAAAGGGGACATATTCTTCTTACAAGAAACACACCTTCGTAATAGAGAAATAATGCGACTTAAAAGAAGCTGGATTGGCCATATATTTCACTCTAGATTCAACGCCAAGGCTCGAGGAACAGCCATACTTATTCGTAATAATATTATGTTTGAACAACACAAAATAATAGCGGACACGGAGGGCCGTTTCATAATTGTGTTCTGCAAATTACAAAACTCTCTGGCCATACTAGCCTGCGTCTATGGTCCAAATTGGGATGACGACACCTTTGTGTCTAGACTCTTTTCGTCTATGCCTGATATTGAAAACTATTATTTGATCTTAGGAGGAGACTTTAATATGATCCAGGATACCCTTTTGGACAGATCCTCAAAAAAAAACAATCTCATTATCTAATGCTGCAAAAAGTCTTAATGTTTATAAAACTGAGTTGGGACTGGTAGATCCGTGGAGACATGGGAACCCGGCACTTAAACAGTTTTCCTTCTTTTCCCATGTCCACCATACTTATACACGCATTGATTTTTTCCTTATTGATATCAGACTGCTTTCTAAAGTAAAAGCCTGTGATTATCACACTATAGCTATATCTGACCACTCACCAGTCTCCTTAGATTTAGAATTACTCTGTCATTCTCGTTTTAATTTTTGGAGATTTAATTCTATACTGCTTACAGAGGAGGACTATAAACAGTTTTTAAAAAATCAGCTTTCACTCTACTTTGATCTTATTGACTCACCTGATATATCGAGAAGCACCCTCTGGGAAGCCTCCAAAGCATATATAAGAGGTCAGCTCATTAGGCCCGAGCAGCTAAGCGCTGCGAAGGCCTATTGTATCTGTAGTGTTAATTATTAGGCCCGAGCAGCTAAGCGCTGCGAAGGCCTATTGTATCTGTAGTGTTAATTAGGCCCGAGCAGCTAAGCGCTGCGAAGGCCTATTGTATCTGTAGTGTTAATTATTATTATTATTAGGCCCGAGCAGCTAAGCGCTGCGAAGGCCTATTGTATCTGTAGTGTTAATTATTATTCTTATTCTTATTAGGCCCGAGCAGCGAAGCGCTGCGAAGGCCTATTGTTTCTGTGTTGTTTCTTATTATTAGGCCCGAGCAGCTAAGCGCTGCGAAGGCCTATTGTATCTGTAGTGTTAATTATTATTAGGCCCGAGCAGCGAAGCGCTGCGAAGGCCTATTGTTTCTGTGTTGTTTCTTATTATTATTAGGCCCGAGCAGCTAAGCGCTGCGAAGGCCTATTGTATCTGTAGTGTTAATTATTATTATTATTATTATTATTAGGCCCGAGCAGCGAAGCGCTGCGAAGGCCTATTGTATCTGTAGTGTTAATTATTAGGCCCGAGCAGCTAAGCGCTGCGAAGGCCTATTGTATCTGTAGTGTTAATTATTATTATTATTATTATTATTATTCTGCCCCCCTAAAGAGGGGCCTTTTTGGGGGCTTTCTCATTTTCAAAAACTCACCAAACTTGGCAGATGCATGGTGACTGTTTAAAAATTTTGTATTTTAAGGTCGTCACAAAAATCTAAAGAAAAATGCCTCAACGGCGCCACCTAGAAATTTTCAAAGGACCCTTTGCTATTCACTTACTTCGTCGTAGAGACATGAAATTTGGTACAGTTGTAGAGCTCAACAAGACGCTCAGAATTTACAATTAATGTCATAGTGCAAATATCACAGGAAGTTGGCCATTTTAGACTGAAAGTCTGATTTTGACCCAATTTTTGACGTTTATAGCATTGGTATTTGATGGATCTCCTCCTAGAGATTTTGAGCGATCGGCTTGAAACTCGGGCAGTCTGATCATAAGGCATGGCCAATCAAAAGTTATCAAAACGGTGAGTTTTTGAGCATGCTGAAGGGGCGTTAGCAGGGGTCAAAGTTCACCTATTCGCCACAAAAAATAAAAGTGTTATATCTCCTACACAGAAACACACAGAGGCACCAAACTTTCTGTGATTAATCATCATCAGGTCTCCTATAATATCCAATGGTCAAATGATGACATCACTTAGGCCACACCCCCTGACAACAGGAAGTGTCATGTTTTGCTGTAAACGGTCGCTATGTTACCCCTCTGAGCTAATCAACATGAAACTGTGTCCAGAGACAGAAAACATGTTGTTGTGTTGTGGATTCCAGCCCCAAGTCGATTCGATGGAGCAGGAGAGCGTGGCGGCGTGGTGAAGTCACCTCAAACGCCGCTGCCATACGTTTGGCTCTGAATTCCACATTTTTGGGCCGAGCTGCATAAAACTCACTTGGATGCATCCTTATCCATCCCCCAACAGGAATCCATAACAAATTTTGGTGGGCGTGACCTAATGCCTCAACGGCGCCACTTAGCAATTTTCAAAGGACCCTTTGCTATTCACTTACTTCATCGTAGAGACATGAGATTTGGTACAGTGGTAGAGCTCAACAAGACGCTCAGAATTTACAATTAATGTCATAGTGCAACTATCACAGGAAGTCGGCCATTTTAGACTGAAAGTCTGATTTTGACCTCAATTATGACGTTTACAGCATTGGTATTTGATGGATCTCCTCCTAGAGATTTTGAGCGAGCGGCTTGAAACTCGGGCAGTCTGGTCATAAGGCATGGCCAATCAAAAGTTATCAAAACGGTGAGTTTTTGAGCATGCTGAAGGGGCGTTGGCAGGGGTCAAAGTTCACCTATTCGCCACAAAAAATAAAAGTGTTATATCTCCTACACAGAAACACACAGAGGCACCAAACTTTCAGTAATTGATCACCATCAGGTCTCCTATAATATCCAATGGTCAAATGATGACATTGCTTAGGCCACGCCCGCTGACAACAGGAAGTGTCATGTTTTGTTGTAAGCGGTCGCTATGTTACCCCTCTGAGCTAATCAACATGAAACTGTGTCCACAGACAGAACACATGTTGTTGTGTTGTGGATTTCAGGCCCAACTGGATTGGATGGAGCAGGGGGGCGTGGCGGCGTGGCAAAGTCACCTCAAACGCTGCTGTCATACGTTTGGCTCTGAATTCCACAGTTTTGGGCCGAGCTGCTTAAAACTCATTTGGATGCATCCTTATCCACCCCCCAACAGGAATCCATAACAAACTTTAGTGAGCAGGACTTAGTTTCTCTATAGCGCCACCAAGCAAATTTCAAAGGACCCTTTGGTATTCACTTACTTCATCATAGAGTAATGAAATTTTGTACAGTTGTAGATCTCAGCAAGACGCTCAGAATTTACAATTAATGTCATAGTGCAAGTATCACAGGAAGTAAGCCATTTTAGATTGAAATCTGAATTTTGATACCAAGTTGACATGTAAAGCATATGTATTTGATCAAACTTGTCCAGCAGGGGGCAGCAAGAGACCACAAATAAACCCCAAAGGAATTTCTCTTGGTAAGTAAGTGATCTTAACTCTTTGGTTTCCTTACATATTTAAGTTGAACAGATATAAAAATCCTGCTTGAAAACTGACAAACTCTTGTTCAATACATTTCAGTTTTTATTTATATAGCGCCAAATCATGAAACATGTCATCAGGGGTGGATTGGGACAAAAAATTGGCCCTGGCATTTTGGATTAGACTGGCCCACCACATTTTTTTTGTGTACTGAATGTGTATACCAACTGTGCAATACCAACTGTGCAATACCTTGAAGTCAGGATAATGAAAATTAGTGAGAGTGGACACTTAAAATACTTCCAAAATCTTAATTTATTAACACTGTAAAATGTAAACTCCACCACAGCACAGCAACTATTCTTAGATCAGAGAGAGAGAGAGAGAAAGAGAGGTGTCACGGTCAGTCACACATATTATCACGTTACATCATCATAGTTATTGTAAGTTGCTCATCAGATCTATTCAGTCTTCCAGATACTGTAGGGTAACATTGGACTAATGTGCACTCACTGTGTAAAAAAGGATGCCAATGACAAAATGAACCAGAGAAATGCCTCACTTGTCATCATGGAAAGAAAGAAAATATATAATAACATAATATAAATTTTGATTTACTCAGTCATTTGTAATAAGTATTTTATTTATCTAATTTCCTAATTTTTGATCATATTTTCTTAAATATCGCAGACTTTTCGCTATTTTTCATGTAAATCCTTGGTGGCGCTTCATAGCGAAGCCGGTGAGGCCGCAGCGAGCTTGGCCTCCCCTGGGATTGCGCAATCCCATGTTAACTGTGCTGACTTCCATTCTGTGAATGCATCTTCCTGTCTCTAGATCATAAATTCAATTGTTCAAACAGTTATGAACTGATTTTCCACAATTTAATATATGTGGATTACGAATTGTGTTTTGGTCATCAAACTGTGTGCAGATAACATGTTTTCGTGGTGCTGGCCGATCATAAACAGCAAAGAACTGGTTGTAGGTGAGGCCGGCAGTTCCTTGACCGCTAGGCAGGGGGCGCTCAAGGGGCACCGCTCGTGATCCCCAAATAGTAGAGTCAAAACAAGTTATTGATGTTTTATTAGCAAGTTTTGCTAAACAAGTAAAGCACTAAAAAGACTCTAAACATACAGCTGGAACAGGACTGATCAGGGAAGGCTTTCCTCCCTGGCAGTGAGCTCCACTGAGACTAAGAGAGTTTTAAATCTGAAGAAGATAAAGATAACTTTTACCGGAAAATTATGATATTTTTGTTCAGAAAGAGCGCCACAGGGACTTAAATTATAAGTAGAGGTAAGACAGCGATACTTATTCATGTTTTGTTTTTGTGATAAAATGTGCGTAATATGGGTTATAGTTTTAGAATGTGTTACAAATGCAGAAATCCATCATAACTCATAAACTGTTACCAATCAAATGACAATTTTTTTTCATCAAAGAACCAATATTTTTCCATGTATCTTGGTGAATTTATTTGGCTCAATCAGTCTCCTTCAGCACTTTGCAACGAGTCTACTCTGTAGAGTGTATATATTTGTAAATCTGACTCTGATGACGTCAGTGCCTCACCAGCTATGAACCCTACCGCACGTCACTGACTACAACCACAACCACCACCATATTTTACATCAGACACCGGAGCAGATGAAGGGCCTGCTGTTGGGAACATGTCAGTCAGTTTGACACATTTCGCAGCATCCGTTTGAAGAACTCGTTTCTTTTTTTCGTGCAGTTTCTCTGCGCCTCCCTTGCGTTTCTTATCCATTACTACTGTGAACACCGCTGCACAAAGTTCCACATGGAGCGTGAAGGTGTTTTTCTACTTTATGATTGGCCTAGCCCTTTAGACTGTCAGGGATGATAACCAATGGGCTGCAGTAGCCTGTGGTAAGGGCCGGATGATCGGAACATACTCTTGCGCTGCTGATATTTTTCTTCATGCATTATGCAAATATAACGAGGCAGATATATAAAATAATAATAATAATAATATTAATAATAATAATACCTATTATTAATATACATGTCGGGTCTGCCGGCCCAAACAGCACGTCGGCCCACCGGGAAAATGCCCGGTACGCCCGATTACCAGTCCATGCCTGCATGTCATCTAAAGGCAGTTTACAATGTCAAAATCAATCAGATTATACATATTAAGTCAGATTATCCAGATTGGTAAAATAAATTCCTATATAAGGGAACCAGTTGATTTCATCAAAGTCGTAACAAGCAGCATTCACTCCTGGAGAAGCGTAGAGCCACAGGGAGAGTCGTTTGCATTGTACATGGCTTTGCAGCAATCCCTCATACTGATCAAGCATGAAGTGACAGCAGAAGGAAAAACTCCCCATTAACAGGAAGGAAAAATCTCCAGCAGAACCGGGCTCAGTATGAACGGTAATCTGCCTTGACCGACTGGGGGTTACAAAAGAGAGAGAAGAGACACAACAAGAGAGACAAAAAAGCACAGAAGCACACATTGATCCAGTAATCTGTTTTACATTAGATGGTAATAGCAGGTGATCTGTCTTCCCTGAATGATGTCACAGCTAACAGAACGCCAGACCAGGTGTACCTACTATGAAGAAAAAATAGAAAAAACAAAAAGTTAAAAGCTGAAATGACAACAGTCATGCAAAATTGAAGAACAATAGACCCTGATGTCCTCCAGCAGCCTAAGCCTATAGCAGCATAACTATAGAGGTAGCTCAGGGTAACATGAACCACTCTAACTATAAGCTTTGTCAAAAAGGAAAGTCCCAAGAGCCAGCTTCTAGTGGAGGAGTTCAAGTATCTTGGGGTCTTGTTCACGAATGAGGGGAAGATGGAGCGGGGGATCGACAGGCGGATTGGTGCAACGTCTGCTGTGAAGCGGGCGCTGTACCGATCCGTTGTGGTGAAGAGAGAGCTGAGCCAAAAGGCCAAGGTCTCGATTTACCAGTCGATCTACGTTCCTACCCTCATCTATGGTCACGAGCTTTGGGTCGTGACCGAAAGAACGAGATCCCGGATACAAGCGGCCAAAATGAGTTTTCTCCATAGTGTGTCTGGGCTCTCCCTTAGAGATAGGGTGAGGAGCTCAGTCATCCGGGGAGGACTCAGAGTAGAGCCGCTGCTCCTCCACATTGAGAGGAGCCAGTTGAGGTGGCTCGGGCATCTGGTTAGGATGCCTCCTGGACGCATCCCTGGTGAGGTGTTCTGGGCACATCCCACCGGGAGGAGGCCCAGGGGAAGACCCAGGACACGCTGGAGAGACTCTGCTCGCCTGGGAACGCTTTGGGATTCCCCCGGAGGAAGTGGCCCAAGTGGCTGGGGAGAGGGACGTCTGGGCCTCCCTCTTGAAGCTGCTACACCCGCGACCTGACCCCGGATAAGCGGAAGACGATGGATGGATGGAAAAAGGAAAGTTTTAGGATTAGTCTTAAAAGTAGACAGGGTGTCTGCGTCACGGACCAAAACTTGGAGTTGGTTCCACTGGAGAGGAGCATGATAGCTAAAGGATCTGCCTACCATTCTGGTTTTACAGACTTTAGGAACCACCAGCAGACCTGCTTTCTGAGAGTGAAGTGGTCTGTTAGAAATTACTAAAGTTTGTACACAACATACACATGTGGAATATTGCTAACGTGTTACTTTAGCAATATTCCAATTGCTAAAGTGTTACTTTTACATTATTACTTTTGGGTGTGTATCCACCAATTTAACTGTCAAACTTTCATAAAAGCTGTCTTAATGCAAGAAACGAAACCCTTAAACACATGAAATAATTAACTTTAAATAACTAAAAAGGCTTTGTTAACTTTTCACATGAAGCTGGATTAACAGCTAGTAAGATACCTTTGATTAAGTTGGTATACTAATGTTTAAACCAGGGGTGTCAAACGTACGGCCTGCGGGCCGGATCTGGCCCGCCGAACGATTTAGTCCGGCCCGGTGGCCAAATGCATTTTCATTATTCAACGGCTGTGTCTCCTCGGTGCATCGACCGATCTGCACCACATTTTTTGTGAGTCGTGGGGGAGCGCTGCCCAACGCATACGTGTGTATTGCATGGTGGACGGGCGAGGAAAATGCGCGACAGCTTCTGCGGTGGCTGGCGGTGGGAGGTGCGCGTACCCTAGCGGTGGACCATAGGCCAGAGCGGCGCTTGGCTGCGAGGGCCGATCATCACCGCTTGCGGTTTTAATTATTCTTATTATTCTGCCCCCCTAAAGAGGGGCCTTTTTGGGGGCTTTGTCATTTTCAAAAACTCACCAAACTTTGCAGATGCATGGTGACTGTTTAAAAATTTTGTATTTTAAGGTCGTCACAAAAATCTAAAGAAAAATGCCTCAACGGCGCCACCTAGAAATTTTCAAAGGACCCTTTGCTATTCACTTACTTCGTCGTAGAGACATGAAATTTGGTACAGTTGTAGAGCTCACCAAGACGCTCAGAATTTACAATTAATGTCATAGTGTAAATATCACAGGAAGTCGGCCATTTTAGATTAAAAGTCTGATTTTGACCTCAATTTTGACAGTTACAGCATCGGTATAAGATCTAACTCCTCCTAGAGATATCGAGCGATCGGCTTGAAACTCGGGCAGTCTGATCATAAGGCATGGCCAATCAAAAGTTATCAAAACGGTGAGTTTTTGAGCATGCTGAAGGGGTGTTGGCAGGGGTCAAAGTTCACCTATTCGCCACAAAAAATAAAAGTGTTATATCTCCTACACAGAAACACACAGAGGCACCAAACTTTCTGTGATTAATCATCATCAGGTCTCCTATAATATCCAATAGTCAAATGATGACATCACTTAGGCCACACCCCCTGACAACAGGAAGTGTCATGTTTTGCTGTAAACGGTCGCTATGTTACCCCTCTGAGCTAATCAACATGAAACTGTGTCCAGAGACAGAAAACATGTTGTTGTGTTGTGGATTCCAGCCCCAAGTCGATTCGATGGAGCAGGAGAGCGTGGCGGCGTGGTGAAGTCACCTCAAACGCCGCTGCCATACGTTTGGCTCTGAATTCCACATTTTTGGGCCGAGCTGCATAAAACTCACTTGGATGCATCCTTATCCACCCCCCAAGAGGAATCCATAACAAATTTTGGTGGGCGTGACCTAATGCCTCAACGGCGCCACTTAGCAATTTTCAAAGGACCCTTTGCTATTCACTTACTTCATCGTAGAGACATGAGATTTGGTACAGTGGTAGAGCTCACCAAGACGCTCAGAATTTACAATTAATGTCATAGTGTAAATATCACAGGAAGTCGGCCATTTTAGATTGAATGTCTGATTTTGACCCCATTTTTGACGTTTATAGCATTGGTATTTGATGGATCTCCTCCTAGAGATTTTTAGCGAGCGGCTTGAAACTCGGGCAGTCTGATCATAAGGCATGGCCAATTAAAAGTTATCAAAACGGTGAGTTTTTGAGCTTGTTGAAGGGGCATTAGCAAGGGTTAAAGTTCACCTATTCGCCACAAAAAATAAAACTGTTATATCTCCTACACAGAAACACACAGAGGCATCAAACTTTCAGTGATTGATCACCATCAGGTCTCCTATAATATCCAATGGTCAAATGATGACATTGCTTAGGCCACGCCCCCTGACAACAGGAAGTGTCATGTTTTGTTGTAAGCGGTCGCTATGTTACCCCTCTGAGCTAATCAACATGAAACTGTGTCCACAGACAGAACACATGTTGGTATGTTGTGGATTTCAGGCTCAACTGGATTGGATGGAGCAGGGGGGCGTGGCGGCGTGGCATATTCACCTCAAACGCTGCTGTCATACGTTTGGCTCTGAATTCCACAGTTTTGGGCCGAGCTGCTTAAAACTCATTTGGATGCATCCTTATCCACCCCCCAACAGGAATCCATAACAAACTTTAGTGAGCAGGACTTAGTTTCTCTATAGCGCCACCAAGGAACTTTCAAAGGACCTTTTGCTATTCACTTACTTCATCGTAGAGTAATGAAATTTTGTACAGTTGTAGATCTCAGCAAGACGCTCAGAATTTACAATTAATGTCATACTGCAAGTATCACAGGAAGTAAGCCATTTTAGATTGAAATCTGAATTTTGATACCAACTTGACATGTAAAGCATATGTATTTGATCATACTTGTCCAGCAGGGGGCAGCAAGAGACCACAAATAAACCCCAAAGGAATTTCTCTTGGTAAGTAAGTGATCTTAACTCTTTGGTTTCCTTGTATATTTAAGTTGAACAGATATACAAATCCTGCTTGAAAACTGACAAACTCTTGTTCAATACATTTCAGTTTTTATTTATATAGCGCCAAATCATGAAACATGTCATCAGGGGTGGATTGGGACAAAAAATTGGCCCTGGCATTTTGGATTAGACTGGCCCACCACATTTTTTTTGTGTACTGAATGTGTATACCAACTGTGCAATACCAACTGTGCAATACCTTGAAGTCAGGATAATGGAAATTAGTGAGAGTGGACACTTAAAATACTTCCAAAATCTTAATTTATTAACACTGTAAAATGTAAACTCCACCACAGCACAGCAACTATTCTTAGATCAGAGAGAGAGAGAGAGAAAGAGAGGTGTCACGGTCAATCACACATATTATCACGTTACATCATTATAAGAAGTTATTGTAAGTTGCTCATCAGATCTATTCAGTCTTCCAGATACTGTAGGGTAACATTGGACTAATGTGCACTCACTGTGTAAAAAAGGATGCCAATGACAAAATGAACCAGAGAAATGCCTCACTTGTCATCATGGAAAGAAAGAAAATATATAATAACATAATATAAATTTTGATTTACTCAGTCATTTGTAATAAGTATTTTATTTATCTAATTTCCTAATTTTTGATCATATTTTCTTTAAAATCGCAGACTTTTCGCTATTTTTCATGTAAATCCTTGGTGGCGCTTCATAGCGAAGCCGGTGAGGCCGCAGCAAGCTTGGCCTCCCCTGGGATTGCGCAATCCCATGGTAACTGCGCTGACTTCCATTCTGTGAATGCATCTTCCTGTCTCTAGATCATAAATTCAATTGTTCAAACAGTTATGAACTGATTTTCCACAATTTAATATATGTGGATTACGAATTGTGTTTTGGTCATCAAACTGTGTGCAGATAACATGTTTTCGTGGTGCTGGCCGATCATAAACAGCAAAGAACTGGTTGTAGGTGAGGCCAGCAGTTCCTTGGCCACTAGGCAGGGGGCGCTCAAGGGGCACCGCTCGTGATCCCCAAATAGTAGAGTCAAAACAAGTTATTGATGTTTTATTAGCGAGTTTTGCTAAACAAGTAAAGCACTAAAAAGACTAAACATACAGCTGGAACAGGACTGATCAGGGAAGGCTTTCCTCCCTGGCAGTGAGCTCCATTGAGACTGAGAGACTTTTAAAACTGAAGAAGATAAAGAGAACTTTTACCGGAAAATGATGATATTTTTGTTCAGAAAGAGCGCCACAGGGACTTAAATTATAAGTAGAGGTAAGACAGCGATACTTATTCATGTTTTGTTTTTGTGATAAAATGTGCATAATGTGGGTTATAGTTTTAGAATGTGTTACAAATGCAGAAATCCATCATAACTCATAAACTGTTACCAATCAAATGACAATTTTTTTCATCAAAGAACCAATATTTTTCCATGTATCTTGGTGAATTTATTTGGCTCAATCAGTCTCCTTCAGCACTTTGCAACGAGTCTACTCTGTAGAGTGTATATATTTGTAAATCTGACTCTGATGACGTCAGTGCCTCACCAGCCATGAACCCTACCGCACGTCACTGACTACAACCACCACCATATTTTACACCAGACACCGGAGCAGATGAAGGGCCTGCTGTTGGGAACATGTCAGTCAGTTTGACACATTTCGCAGCATCCGTTTGAAGAACTCGTTTCTTTTTTTCGTGCAGTTTCTCTGCGCCTCCCTTGCGTTTCTTATCCATTACTACTGTGAACACCGCTGCACAAAGTTCCACATGGAGCGTGAAGGTGTTTTTCTACTTTATGATTGGCCTAGCCCTTCAGACTGTCAGGGATGATAACCAATGGGCTGCAGTAGCCTGTGGTAAGGGCTGGATGATCGGAACAGACTCTTGCGCTGCTGAAATTTTTCTTCATGCATTATGCAAATATAACGAGGCAGATATATAAAATAATAATAATATTAATAATAATAATACCTATTATTAATATACATGTCGGGTCTGCCGGCCTGCATGTCATCTAAAGGCAGTTTACAATGTCAAAATCAATCAGATTATACATATTAAGTCAGATTATCCAGATTGGTAAAAGAAATTCCTATATAAGGGAACCAGTTGATTTCATCAAAGTCGTAACAAGCAGCATTGACTCCTGAAGAAGCGTAGAGCCACAGGGAGAGTCGTTTGCATTGTACATGGCTTAGCAGCAATCCCTCATACTGATCAAGCATGAAGTGACAGCAGAAGGAAAAACTCCCCATTAACAGGAAGGAAAAACCTCCAGCCGAACCGGGCTCAGTATGAACGGTAATCTGCCTTGACCGACTGGGGGTTACAAAAGAGAGAGAAGAGACACAACAAGACAGACAAAAAAGCACAGAAGCACACATTGATCCAGTAATGTGTTTTACATTAGATGGTAATAGCAGGTGATCTGTCTTCCCTGAATGATGTCACAGCTAACAGAACGCCAGACCAGGTGTACCTACTATGAAGAAAAAATAGAAAAAACAAAAAGGTAAAAGCTGAAATGACAACAGTCATGCAAAATTGAAGAACAATAGACCCTGATGTCCTCCAGCAGCCTAAGCCTATAGCAGCATAACTATAGAGGTAGCTCGGGGTAACATGAACCACTCTAACTATAATCTTTGTCAAAAAGGAAAGTCCCAAGAGCCAGCTTCTAGTGGAGGAGTTCAAGTATCTTGGGGTCTTGTTCACGAATGAGGGGAAGATGGAGCGGGAGATCGACAGGCGGATTGGTGCGACGTCTGCTGTGAAGCGTGCGCTGTACCGATCCGTTGTGGTGAAGAGAGAGCTGAGCCAAAAGGCCAAGCTCTCGATTTACCAGTCGATCTACGTTCCTACCCTCATCTATGGTCACGAGCTTTGGGTCGTGACCGAAAGAACGAAATCCCGGATACAAGCGGCCAAAATGAGTTTTCTCCATAGTGTGTCTGGGCTCTCCCTTAGAGATAGGGTGAGGAGCTCAGTCATCCGGGGAGGACTCAGAGTAGAGCCGCTGCTCCTCCACATTGAGAGGAGCCAGTTGAGGTGGATCGGGCATTTGGTTAGGATGCCTCCTGGACGCCTCCCTGATGAGGTGTTCTGGGCACGTCCCACTGGGAGGAGGCCCAGAGGAAGACCCAGGACACGCTGGAGAGACTATGCTGGCCTGGGAACGCTTTGGGATTCCCCCGGAGGAAGTGGCCCAAGTGGCTGGGGAGAGGAAGGTCTGGGGCTCCCTCTTGAAGCTGCCCCTGCGACCTGACCCCGGATAAGTGGAAGACGATGGATGGATGGAAAAAGGAAAGTTTTAGGATTAGTCTTAAAAGTAGACAGGGTGTCTGCGTCACGGACCAAAACTGGGAGTTTGTTCCACTGGAGAGGAGCCTGATAACTAAAGGATCTGCCTACCATTCTGGTTTTACAGACTTTAGGAACCACTAGCAGACCTGCTTTCTGAGAGTGAAGTGGTCTGTTAGAAATTACTAAAGTTTGTACACAACATACACATGTGGAATATTGCTAACGTGTTACTTTAGCAATTTTCCAATTGCCAAAGTGTTACTTTTACATTATTACTTTTGGGTGTGTATCCACCAATTTAACTGTCAAACTTTCATAAAAGCTGTCTTAATGCAAGAAACGAAACCCTTAAACACATGAAATAATTAACTTTAAATAACTAAAAAGGTTTTGTTAACTTTTCACATGAAGCTGGATTAACAGCTAGTAAGATACCTTTGATTAAGTTGGTATACTAATGTTTAAACCAGGGGTGTCAAACGTACGGCCTGCGGGCCGGATCTGGCCCGCCGAACGATTTAGTCCGGCCCGGTGGCCAAATGCATTTTTATTATTCAACGGCTGTGTCTCCTCGGTGCATCGACCGATCTGCACCACATTTTTTGTGAGTCGTGGGGGAGCGCTGCCCAACGCATACGTGTGTATTGCATGGTAGACGGGTGAGGAAAATGCATGACAGCTTCTGCGGTGGCTGGCGGCGGGAGGTGCGCGTACCCTAGCGGTGGCCCATAGGCCAGAGCGGCGCTTGGCTGCGAGGGCCGATCATCACCGCTTGCGGTTTTAATTATTATTATTATTATTCTGCCCCCCTAAAGAGGGGCCTTTTTGGGGGCTTTCTCATTTTCAAAAACTCACCAAACTTGGCAGATGCATGGTGACTGTTTAAAAATTTTATATTTTAAGGTCGTCACAAAAATTTAACGGAAAATGCCTCAACGGCGCCACCTAGCAATTTTCAAAGGACCCTTTGCTATTCACTTACTTCAACGTAGAGACATGAAATTTGGTACAGTTGTAGAGCTCACCAAGACCCTCAGAATTTACAATTAATGTCATAGTGTAAATATCACAGGAAGTCGGCCATTTTAGATTGAAAGTCTGATTTTGACCTCAATTTTGACAGTTACAGCATCGGTATAAGATCTAACTCCTCCTAGAGATATCGAGCGATCGGCTTGAAACTCGGGCAGTCTGATCATAAGGCATGGCCAATCAAAAGTTATCAAAACGGTGAGTTTTTGAGCATGCTGAAGGGGCGTTGGCAGGGGTCAAAGTTCACCTATTCGCCACAAAAAATAAAAGTGTTATATCTCCTACACAGAAACACACAGAGGCACCAAACTTTCTGTGATTAATCATCATCAGGTCTCCTATAATATCCAATGGTCAAATGATGACATCACTTAGGCCACACCCCCTGACAACAGGAAGTGTCATGTTTTGCTGTAAACGGTCGCTATGTTACCCCTCTGAGCTAATCAACATGAAACTGTGTCCACAGACAGAAGACATGTTGTTGTGTTGTGGATTCCAGCCCCAAGTCGATTCGATGGAGCAGGAGAGCGTGGCGGCGTGGTGAAGTCACCTCAAACGCCGCTGCCATACGTTTGGCTCTGAATTCCACATTTTTGGGCCGAGCTGCATAAAACTCACTTGGATGCATCCTTATCCACCCCCCAACAGGAATCCATAACAAATTTTGGTGGGCGTGACCTAATGCCTCAACAGCGCCACTTAGCAATTTTCAAAGGACCCTTTGCTATTCACTTACTTCATCGTAGAGACATGAGATTTGGTACAGTGGTAGAGCTCACCAAGACGCTCAGAATTTACAATTAATGTCATAGTGTAAATATCACAGGAAGTCGGCCATTTTAGATTGAATGTCTGATTTTGACCCCATTTTTGACGTTTATAGCATTGGTATTTGATGGATCTCCTCCTAGAGATTTTTAGCGAGCGGCTTGAAACTCGGGCAGTCTGATCATAAGGCATGGCCAATTAAAAGTTATCAAAACGGTGAGTTTTTGAGCTTGTTGAAGGGGCATTAGCAAGGGTTAAAGTTCACCTACTCGCCACAAAAAATAAAACTGTTATATCTCCTACACAGAAACACACAGAGGCATCAAACTTTCAGTGATTGATCACCATCAGGTCTCCTATAATATCCAATGGTCAAATGATGACATTGCTTAGGCCACGCCCCCTGACAACAGGAAGTGTCATGTTTTGTTGTAAGCGGTCGCTATGTTACCCCTCTGAGCTAATCAACATGAAACTGTGTCCACAGACAGAACACATGTTGGTATGTTGTGGATTTCAGGCTCAACTGGATTGGATGGAGCAGGGGGGCGTGGCGGCGTGGCATATTCACCTCAAACGCTGCTGTCATACGTTTGGCTCTGAATTCCACAGTTTTGGGCCGAGCTGCTTAAAACTCATTTGGATGCATCCTTATCCACCCCCCAACAGGAATCCTTAACAAACTTTAGTGAGCAGGACTTAGTTTCTCTATAGCGCCACCAAGCAAATTTCAAAGGACCCTTTGGTATTCACTTACTTCATCGTAGAGTAATGAAATTTTGTACAGTTGTAGATCTCAGCAAGACGCTCAGAATTTACAATTAATGTCATACTGCAAGTATCACAGGAAGTAAGCCATTTTAGATTGAAATCTGAATTTTGATACCAAGTTGACATGTAAAGCATATGTATTTGATCATACTTGTCCAGCAGGGGGCAGCAAGAGACCACAAATAAACCCCAAAGGAATTTCTCTTGGTAAGTAAGTGATCTTAACTCTTTGGTTTCCTTGTATATTTAAGTTTAACAGATATACAAATCCTGCTTGAAAACTGACAAACTCTTGTTCAATACATTTCAGTTTTTATTTATATAGCGCCAAATCATGAAACATGTCATCAGGGGTGGATTGGGACAAAAAATTGGCCCTGGCATTTTGGATTAGACTGGCCCACCACATTTTTTTTGTGTACTGAATGTGTATACCAACTGTGCAATACCAACTGTGCAATACCTTGAAGTCAGGATAATGGAAATTAGTGAGTGGACACTTAAAATACTTCCAAAATCTTAATTTATTAACACTGTAAAATGTAAACTCCACCACAGCACAGCAACTATTCTTAGATCAGAGAGAGAGATAAAGAGAGAGAGGTGTCACGGTCAATCACACATATTATCACGTTACATCATTATAAGAAGTTATTGTAAGTTGCTCATCAGATCTATTCAGTCTTCCAGATACTGTAGGGTAACATTGGACTAATGTGCACTCACTGTGTAAAAGAGGATGCCAATGACAAAATGAACCAGAGAAATGCCTCACTTGTCATCATGGAAAGAAAGAAAATATATAATAACATAATATAAATTTTGATTTACTCAGTCATTTGTAATAAGTATTTTATTTATCTAATTTCCTAATTTTTGATCATATTTTCTTTAAAATCGCAGACTTTTCGCTATTTTTCATGTAAATCCTTGGTGGCGCTTCATAGCGAAGCCGGTGAGGCCGCAGCGAGCTTGGCCTCCCCTGGGATTGCGCAATCCCATGGTAACTGCGCTGACTTCCATTCTGTGAATGCATCTTCCTGTCTCTAGATCATAAATTCAATTGTTCAAACAGTTATGAACTGATTTTCCACAATTTAATATATGTGGATTACGAATTGTGTTTTGGTCATCAAACTGTGTGCAGATAACATGTTTTCGTGGTGCTGGCCGATCATAAACAGCAAAGAACTGGTTGTAGGTGAGGCCAGCAGTTCCTTGGCCACTAGGCAGGGGGCGCTCAAGGGGCACCGCTCGTGATCCCCAAATAGTAGAGTCAAAACAAGTTATTGATGTTTTATTAGCGAGTTTTGCTAAACAAGTAAAGCACTAAAAAGACTCTAAACATACAGCTGGAACAGGACTGATCAAGGAAGGCTTTCCTCCCTGGCAGTGAGCTCCACTGAGACTGAGAGACTTTTAAAACTGAAGAAGATAAAGAGAACTTTTACCGGAAAATGATGATATTTTTGTTCAGAAAGAGCGCCACAGGGACTTAAATTATAAGTAGAGGTAAGACAGCGATACTTATTCATGTTTTGTTTTTGTGATAAAATGTGCATAATGTGGGTTATAGTTTTAGAATGTGTTACAAATGCAGAAATCCATCATAACTCATAAACTGTTACCAATCAAATGACAATTTTTTTCATCAAAGAATCAATATTTTTCCATGTATCTTGGTGAATTTATTTGGCTCAATCAGTCTCCTTCAGCACTTTGCAACGAGTCTACTCTGTAGAGTGTATATATTTGTAAATCTGACTCTGATGACGTCAGTGCCTCACCAGCTATGAACTCTACCGCACGTCACTGACTACAACCACCACCACCATATTTTACACCAGACACCGGAGCAGATGAAGGCCTGCTGTTGGGAACATGTCAGTCAGTTTGACACATTTCGCAGCATCCGTTTGAAGAACTCGTTTCTTTTTTTCGTGCAGTTTCTCTGCGCCTCCCTTGCGTTTCTTATCCATTACTACTGTGAACACCGCTGCACAAAGTTCCACATGGAGCGTGAAGGTGTTTTTCTACTTTATGATTGGCCTAGCCCTTTAGACTGTCAGGGATGATAACCAATGGGCTGCAGTAGCCTGTGGTAAGGGCTGGATGATCGAAACAGACTCTTGCGCTGCTGATATTTTTCTTCATGCATTATGCAAATATAACGAGGCAGATATATAAAATAATAATAATATTAATAATAATAATAATACATATTATTAATATACATGTCGGGTCTGCCGGCCTGCATGTCATCTAAAGGCAGTTTACAATGTCAAAATCAATCAGATTATACATATTAAGTCAGATTATCCAGATTGGTAAAAGAAATTCCTATATAAGGGAACCAGTTGATTTCATCAAAGTCGTAACAAGCAGCATTGACTCCTGAAGAAGCGTAGAGCCACAGGGAGAGTCGTTTGCATTGTACATGGCTTTGCAGCAATCCCTCATACTGATCAAGCATGAAGTGACAGCAGAAGGAAAAACTCCCCATTAACAGGAAGGAAAAACCTCCAGCCGAACCGGGCTCAGTATGAACGGTAATCTGCCTTGACCGACTGGGGGTTACAGAAGACAGAGCAGAGACACAACAAGACAGACAAAAAAGCACAGAAGCACACATTGATCCAGTAATCTGTTTTACATTAGATGGTAATAGCAGGTGATCTGTCTTCCCTGAATGATGTCACAGCTAACAGAACGCCAGACCAGGTGTACCTACTATGAAGAAAAAATAGAAAAAACAAAAAGGTAAAAGCTGAAATGACAACAGTCATGCAAAATTGAAGAACAATAGACCCTGATGTCCTCCAGCAGCCTAAGCCTATAGCAGCATAACTATAGAGGTAGCTCAGCGTAACATGAACCACTCTAACTATAATCTTTGTCAAAAAGGAAAGTCCCAAGAGCCAGCTTCTAGTGGAGGAGTTCAAGTATCTTGGGGTCTTGTTCACGAATGAGGGGAAGATGGAGCGGGAGATCGACAGGCGGATTGGTGCGACGTCTGCTGTGAAGCGTGCGCTGTACCGATCCGTTGTGGTGAAGAGAGAGCTGAGCCAAAAGGCGAAGCTCTCGATTTACCAGTCGATCTACGTTCCTACCCTCATCTATGGTCACGAGCTTTGGGTCGTGACCGAAAGAACGAAATCCCGGATACAAGCGGCCAAAATGAGTTTTCTCCATGGTGTGTCTGGGCTCTCCCTTAGAGATAGGGTGAGGAGCTCAGTCATCCGGGGAGGACTCAGAGTAGAGCCGCTGCTCCTCCACATTGAGAGGAGCCAGTTGAGGTGACTCGGGCATCTGGTCAGGATGCCTCCTGGACGCCTCCCTGATGAGGTGTTCTGGGCACGTCCCACCGGGAGGAGGCCCAGAGGAAGACCCAGGACACGCTGGAGAGACTATGCTGGCCTGGGAACGCTTTGGGATTCCCCCGGAGGAAGTGGCCCAAGTGGCTGGGGAGAGGAAGGTCTGGGGCTCCCTCTTGAAGCTGCCCCTGCGACCTGACCCCGGATAAGTGGAAGACGATGGATGGATGGAAAAAGGAAAGTTTTAGGATTAGTCTTAAAAGTAGACAGGGTGTCTGCGTCACGGACCAAAACTGGGAGTTGGTTCCACTGGAGAGGAGCATGATAGCTAAAGGATCTGCCTACCATTCTGGTTTTACAGACTTTAGGAACCACCAGCAGACCTGCTTTCTGAGAGTGAAGTGGTCTGTTAGAAATTACTAAAGTTTGTACACAACATACACATGTGGAATATTGCTAACGTGTTACTTTAGCAATTTTCCAATTGCCAAAGTGTTACTTTTACATTATTACTTTTGGGTGTGTATCCACCAATTTAACTGTCAAACTTTCATAAAAGCTGTCTTAATGCAAGAAACGAAACCCTTAAACACATGAAATAATTAACTTTAAATAACTAAAAAGGTTTTGTTAACTTTTCACATGAAGCTGGATTAACAGCTAGTAAGATACCTTTGATTAAGTTGGTATACTAATGTTTAAACCAGGGGTGTCAAACGTACGGCCTGCGGGCCGGATCTGGCCCGCCGAACGATTTAGTCCGGCCCGGTGGCCAAATGCATTTTTATTATTCAACGGCTGTGTCTCCTCGGTGCATCGACCGATCTGCACCACATTTTTTGTGAGTCGTGGGGGAGCGCTGCCCAACGCATACGTGTGTATTGCATGGTAGACGGGTGAGGAAAATGCATGACAGCTTCTGCGGTGGCTGGCGGCGGGAGGTGCGCGTACCCTAGCGGTGGCCCTTAGGCCAGAGCGGCGCTTGGCTGCGAGGGCCGATCATCACCGCTTGCGGTTTTAATTATTATTATTTTTATTCTGCCCCCCTAAAGAGGGGCCTTTTTGGGGGCTTTATCATATTCAAAAACTCACCAAACTTGGCGGACGCATGAAGACTGTTTAAAAATTTTGTATTTTAAGGTCTTTATAAAAATCTAAAGAAAAATGTCTCAATGGCGCCACCTAGCAATTTTCAAAGGACCCTTTGCTATTCACTTACTTCATCGTAGAGACATGAGATTTGGTACAGTGGTAGAGCTCACCAAGACGCTCAGAATTTACAATTAATGTCATAGTGCAAATATCACAGGAAGTCGGCCATTTTAGATTGAAGGTCTGATTTTGACCCGATTTTTGACGTTTACAGCATTGGTATTTGATCGAACTCCTCCTAGAGATTTTGAGCGAGCGACTTGAAACTCGGTCAGTCTGATCATAAGGCATGGCCAATTAAAAGTTATCAAAACGGTGAGTTTTTGAGCATGTTGAAGGGGTGTTAGCAGGGGTCAAAGTTCACCTACTCGCCACAAAAAATAAAACTGTTATATCTCCTACACAGAAACACATAGAGGCACCAAACTTTCTGTGATTGATCATCATTGGGTCTTCTTTAATATCCAATGGTCAAATTATGACATCACTTAGGCCACGCCCCCTGACAACAGGAAGTGTCATGTTTTGCTGTAAACGGTCGCTATGTTACCCCTCTGAGCTAATCAACATGAAACTGTGTCCAGAGACAGAAGACATGTTGATGTATTGTGGATTCCAGCCCCAAGTGGATTCGATGGAGCAGGAGAGCGTGGCGGCGTGGTGAAGTCACCTCAAACGCCGCTGCCATACGTTTGGCTCTGAATTCCATATTTTTGGGCCGAGCTGCTTAAAACTCACTTGGATGCATCCTTATCCACCCCCCAACAGGAATCCATAACAAACTTTGGTGGGCGTGACCTAATGCCTCAACGGCGCCACCTAGCAATTTTCAAAGGACCCTTTGCTATTCACTTACTTCATCGTAGAGACATGAGATTTGGTACAGTGGTAGAGCTCACCAAGACGCTCAGAATTTACAATTAATGTCATAGTGTAAATATCACAGGAAGTCGGCCATTTTAGATTGAAGGTCTGATTTTGACCCCATTTTTGACGTTTACAGCATTGGTATTTGATGGAACTCCTCCTAGAGATTTTGAGCGAGCGGCTTGAAACTCGGGCAGTCTGATCATAAGGCATGGCCAATTAAAGGTTATCAAAACGGTGAGTTTTTGAGCATGCTGAAGGGGCGTGAGCGGGGGTCAAAGTTCACCTACTCGCCATGAAACACAAAACTGTTATATTTCATATACAAAAACTCACAGAGCCACCAAACTTTCAGTAGTTGATCACCACTAGGTCTTCTACAATATCCAATGGTCAAATGATGACATCACTTAGGCCACGCCCCCTGACAACAGGAAAAACTGTTATATCTCCTACACAGAAACACACAGAGGCACCAAACTTTCTGTGATTGATCATCATCGGGTCTTCTACAATATCCAATGGTCAAATGATGACATCACTTAGGCCACGCCCCCTGACAACAGGAAAAACTGTTATATCTCCTACACAAAAACACACAGAAGCACCAAACTTTCTGTGATTGATCATCATCGGGTCTTCTACAATATCCAATGGTCAAATGATGACATCACTTAGGCCACGCCCCCTGACAACAGGAAAAACTGTTATATCTCCTACACAAAAACACACAGAAGCACCAAACTTTCTGTGATTGATCATCATCGGGTCTTCTACAATATCCAATGGTCAAATGATGACATCACTTAGGCCACGCCCCCTGACAACAGGAAAAACCGCTATATCTCCTACACAGAAACACACAGAGGCACCAAACTTTCTGTGATTGATCATCATCGGGTCTTCTACAATATCCAATGGTCAAATGATGACATCACTTAGTCCACGCCCCCTGACAACAGGAAGTGTCATGTTTTATTGTTAGCAGTCGCTATGTTACCCCTCTGAGCTAATCAACATGAAACTGTGTCCACAGACAGAAGACATGTTGCTGTGTTGTGGATTCCAGGCCCAACTGGATTTCATGTAGCAGTGTGGCATGGTGGCGTGGCAAAGTCACCTGAAAGGCCGCTGCCATATGTCCAGACTTCCATAGGATATTGACAAATTTAATAAAAAGTAACTTAAAATTACCTTAAAAGGACAACATTTTTAAAAGTCAAAAGGCTTATTTAATGCTTTGAGAACATCTCTTCTATTCGGCTACAAAATCAACCAAAACAGGATGATCTTTTAAGCTATAAGACCATTTTTAAGATGTCAATACATAGATTTTAAGCTGGTGGGTCGCCACTGCCTCCGGTGGCCTAATGCATCACTGCATCAACTGATCTCCACCAGTTTAATCTTGTCATGGCAAAATTATTTTTTCTCTTCATGTGTGGCCCTAATACTCCATCGTAAGAACACCGCTGTCGTTACCGCGGGTCCTGGGGAAAAAAAAAAAACGCTGCTCCTGGGGGGAGCGCATAGATGTGTAATACTTCTCATTGCAATTCAGACAGTGCAGTTCATTTTAAAGAGGCAGTTTTGGCGCATATTACGATAGAAATGGGCTGCGGGGAGCCTAAGTGTGTTGTCGTGGGCGTGTTTACCCGCTGCAGGTAACCGCTGTGAAACAATCAGAAAGATTTCCCTGATTAATAACATCTTTATGGAGCGCTAGACTTATTGTTACTATGTTTTACCAGTTCTCTCTCTCTCGCTCGCTCGCTCGCTCGTCATCGGACAAAAATCAAACTGCTTCGTGTTTGTATTTGAAATTGTGCGTCAGACTCAGATTTAGAAGATTGTTACGACGTTTGAGCTGTAACTGCAACCGTTATATATATCTTGTAACTTTGACAGACAACACCAACTGTCCCCACAATCCAGTGCACACAATACCACAACAGACCTCATCACGCTCTACAGTACATCAAGAAAACTAAATCAACTAAAACAAGTTCACGAGTGCACTTGAAATGAAGTTAATCCATATTTGTGTGTCAGGGTGTCTAAGCACTCTCCAGAATTTGAAATCTCAGCAGAACCTGTAATAATTATAGAAAGTAACGTTATAGTTGTTCTGCCTTTTGTTAAGACAGCAAGGAATTCATGTCGTGAATACATTACATAAATAAGATATTAATTAATTCTTAGTCAGAGGAAATCCATGGTAAAAACAGTTAGAAACGTTTTGGGTTCATATTTAATCAGAGTGAGACATCACAACTTTGTTAGATCTCTATGTGAATTACGTGAGATAGTGAGTGCTCTCACCTTAAAAAAAGATCTTTGACGTATTTTGCTCCGGTTAAAAGCTGCTTTTCAGCTATGAAGCTAGGGAAACTGCTAATGTTGAAGTTGAATTTGTTCTACACGCTTCTGCCTTGGAAAAATATTTGTCTTTTTACAAAAACAATGTTTAAAACCAGATTTGGTAACAAAGGTTATTCAGACAACGCAAGAAAAGGAAGCTTTGTGTGGGGAACTTTTGTCCTAGCTGTCTAGCTGCATATGGCCCCAGGACAGCACAATAGTTTTCTTGAAGTATAATTTTGGAGAAGTAGAAACAAGTATTCATTTCAAAAGGTAGGTAAAAAAGGAAAAAAGTTTTTACAAAATCTTAAAATGTTGGATAGTCGTTATTTCAATCTTGCTGTGAAAATTGGTGAAATATTATCATTTTTAATGCTTAGATATAAAATTGCAAGGCGATTACTAAAATTGCCTTTTGTTGAAAATGTTTTTTGGCAAGCCATACTTTATATTTATAGGTAGCCTAGATGTGCATAATAAAAGAGTGGAACTAAAAGCTGGTCTAAAATTTTTATGGAGCTTTAACTTGCTAAGAGTAATAACGTTAGATGATTATATCTTTAAAATGAGATATCTGTCTCATAAAATGTGATAGTTTACTTGGTCTAAAGAGATGATTCAATTCAATGTTATTTATATAGCGCCAATTCATGATATATGTCATCTCAAGGCACTTTACAAAGTCAAAATCAATCAGATTATACAGATTGGGTCAGATTATACACATTGGTCAAAAATATTCCTATATAAGGGAACCAGTTCATTGCATCAAAGTCTTGACAAGTAGCATTCTCTCTTGAAGAAGCGTAGAACCACAGGGAGAGTCGTCTGCTGTGTCCATGGCTTTGCAGCAATCCCTCATACTGAGCAAGCATGAAGCAACAGCGGGGAAAAAACTCCCCATTAACGGGAAGGTAAAACCTCCAGCAGAACTGGGCTCAGTATGAACGGTCATCTGCCTCGACAGACTGGGGGTTACAGAAGACAGAGCAGAGACACAACAAGACAGACAAAAAAGCACAGAAGTTCTACATTAGATGGTAGTAGCGGGTGATCTGTCTTCCCTGGATGATGCCACAGCTAACAGAACACCAGACCAGGTGTACCTACAATGAAGAAAAAAGAAAAATCAAAAAGTTAAAAGCTGAAATGACAACAGTCATTCAAAATTGAAGAACAATAGACCCTGATGTCCTCCAGCAGCCTAAGCCTACAGCAGCATAACTATAGAGGTAGCTCAGAGTAACATGAACCACTCTAACTTCAAGCTTTGTCAAAAAGGAAAGTCCCAAGAGCCAGCTTCTAGTGGAGAAGTTCAAGTATCTTGGGGTCTTGTTCACGAATGAGGGGAAGATGGAGCGGGAGATCGACAGGCGGATTGGTGTGGCGTCTATGTGAAGCGGGCGCTGTACCGATCCGTTGTGGTGAAGAGAGAGCTGAGCCAAAAGGCGAAGCTCTCGATTTACCAGTCGATCTACGTTCCTACCCTCATCTATGGTCACGAGCTTTGGGTCGTGACCGAAAGAACGAGATCCCGGATACAAGCGGCCAAAATGAGTTTTTTCCATAGTGTGTCTGGGCTCTCCCTTAGAGATAAAGTGAGGAGCTCAGTCATCCGGGGAGGACTCAGAGTAGAGCCGCTGCTCCTTCACATTGAGAGGAGCCAGTTGAGGTGGCTCGGGCATCTGGTTAGGATGCCTCCTGGACGCCTCCCTGGTGAGGTGTTCTGGGCACGTCCCACCGGGAGGAGGCCCAGGGGAAGACCCAGGACACGCTGGAGAGACTATGCTGGCCTGGGAACGCTTTGGGATTCCCCCGGAGGAAGTGGCCCAAGTGGCTGGGGAGAGGAAGGTCTGGGCCTCCCTCTTGAAGCTGCCCCTGCGACCTGACCCCGGATAAGTGGAAGACGATGGATGGATGGAAAAAGGAAAGTTTAAGGATTAGTCTTAAAAGTAGACAGGATGTCTGCGTCACGGACCAAAACTGGGAGTTGGTTCCACTGGAGAGGAGCATGATAGCTAAAGGATCTGCCTACCATTCTGGTTTTACAGACTTTAGGAACCACCAGCAGACCTGATTTCTGAGAGTGAAGTGGTCTGTTAGAAATTACTAAAGTTTGTACACAACATACACATGTGGAATATTGCTAACGTGTTACTTTAGCAATATTCCAATTGTTAAAGTGTTACTTTTACATTATTTCTTTTGGGTGTGTATCCACCAATTTAACTGTCAAACTTTCATAAAAGCTGTCTTAATGCAAGAAACGAAACCCTTAAACACATGAAATAATTAACTTTAAATAACTAAAAGGTTTTGTTAACTTTTCACATGAAGCTGGATTAACAGCTAGTAAGATACCATTGATTAAATTTGTATACTAGTGTTTAAACCAGGGGTGTCAAACGTACGGCCTGCGGGCCGGATCTGGCCCGCCGAACGATTTAGTCCGGCCCGGTGGCCAAATGCATTTTCATTATTCAACGGCTGTGTCTCCTCGGTGCATCGACCGATCTGCACCAGATTTTTTGTGAGTCGTGGGGGAGCGCTGCCCAACACATACGTGTGTATTGCATGTTAGACGGGTGAGGAAAATGCATGACAGCTTCTGCGGTGGCTGGCGGCGGGAGGTGCGCGTACCCTAGCGGTGGCCCATAGGCCAGAGCGGCGCTTGGCTGCGAGGGCCGATCATCACCGCTTGCGGTTTTAATTCTTCTTCTTATTATTCTGCCCCCCTAAAGAGGGGCCTTTTTGGGGGCTTTGTCATTTTCAAAAACTCACCAAACTTTGCAGATGCATGGTGACTGTTTAAAAATTTTGTATTTTAAGGTCGTCACAAAAATCTAAAGAAAAATGCCTCAACGGCGCCACCTAGAAATTTTCAAAGGACCCTTTGCTATTCACTTACTTCGTCGTAGAGACATGAAATTTGGTACAGTTGTAGAGCTCACCAAGACGCTCAGAATTTACAATTAATGTCATAGTGTAAAAATCACAGGAAGTCGGCCATTTTAGATTGAAAGTCTGATTTTGACCTCAATTTTGACAGTTACAGCATCGGTATAAGATCTAACTCCTCCTAGAGATATCGAGCGATCGGCTTGAAACTCGGGCAGTCTGATCATAAGGCATGGCCAATCAAAAGTTATCAAAACGGTGAGTTTTTGAGCATGCTGAAGGGGCGTTGGCAGGGGTCAAAGTTCACCTATTCGCCACAAAAAATAAAAGTGTTATATCTCCTACACAGAAACACACAGAGGCACCAAACTTTCTGTGATTAATCATCATCAGGTCTCCTATAATATCCAATGGTCAAATGATGACATCACTTAGGCCACACCCCCTGACAACAGGAAGTGTCATGTTTTGCTGTAAACGGTCGCTATGTTACCCCTCTGAGCTAATCAACATGAAACTGTGTCCAGAGACAGAAGACATGTTGTTGTGTTGTGGATTCCAGCCCCAAGTCGATTCGATGGAGCAGGAGAGCGTGGCGGCGTGGTGAAGTCACCTCAAACGCCGCTGCCATACGTTTGGCTCTGAATTCCACATTTTTGGGCCGAGCTGCATAAAACTCACTTGGATGCATCCTTATCCACCCCCCAACAGGAATCCATAAGAAATTTTGGTGGGCGTGACCTAATGCCTCAACGGCGCCACTTAGCAATTTTCAAAGGACCCTTTGCTATTCACTTACTTCATCGTAGAGACAAGAGATTTGGTACAGTGGTAGAGCTCACCAAGACGCTCAGAATTTACAATTAATGTCATAGTGTAAATATCACAGGAAGTTGGCCATTTTAGATTGAATGTCTGATTTTGACCCCATTTTTGACGTTTATAGCATTGGTATTTGATGGATCTCCTCCTAGAGATTTTTAGCGAGCGGCTTGAAACTCGGGCAGTCTGATCATAAGGCATGGCCAATTAAAAGTTATCAAAACGGTGAGTTTTTGAGCTTGTTGAAGGGGCATTAGCAAGAGTCAAAGTTCACCTACTCGCCACAAAAAATAAAACTGTTATATCTCCTACACAGAAACACACAGAGGCATCAAACTTTCAGTGATTGATCACCATCAGGTCTCCTATAATATCCAATGGTCAAATGATGACATTGCTTAGGCCACGCCCCCTGACAACAGGAAGTGTCATGTTTTGTTGTAAGCGGTCGCTATGTTACCCCTCTGAGCTAATCAACATGAAACTGTGTCCACAGACAGAACACATGTTGGTATGTTGTGGATTTCAGGCTCAACTGGATTGGATGGAGCAGGGGGGCGTGGCGGCGTGGCATATTCACCTCAAACGCTGCTGTCATACGTTTGGCTCTGAATTCCACAGTTTTGGGCCGAGCTGCTTAAAACTCATTTGGATGCATCCTTATCCACCCCCCAACAGGAATCCTTAACAAACTTTAGTGAGCAGGACTTAGTTTCTCTATAGCGCCACCAAGCAAATTTCAAAGGACCCTTTGGTATTCACTTACTTCATCGTAGAGTAATGAAATTTTGTACAGTTGTAGATCTCAGCAAGACGCTCAGAATTTACAATTAATGTCATACTGCAAGTATCACAGGAAGTAAGCCATTTTAGATTGAAATCTGAATTTTGATACCAAGTTGACATGTAAAGCATATGTATTTGATCATACTTGTCCAGCAGGGGGCAGCAAGAGACCACAAATAAACCCCAAAGGAATTTCTCTTGGTAAGTAAGTGATCTTAACTCTTTGGTTTCCTTATATATTTAAGTTGAACAGATATACAAATCCTGCTTGAAAACTGACAAACTTACTCTTGTTCAATACATTTCAGTTTTTATTTATATAACGCCAAATCATAAAACATGTGTCATCTAAAGGCAGTTTACAATGTCAAAATCAATCAGATTATACATATTAGGTCAGATTATCCAGATTGGTAAAATAAATTCCTATATAAGGGAACCAGTTGATTGCATCAAAGTCGTAACAAGCAGCATTCACTCCTGAAGAAGCGTAGAGCCACAGGGAGAGTCGTTTGCATTGTACATGGCTTTGCAGCAATCCCTCATACTTATCAAGCATGAAGTGACAGCAGAAGAAAAAACTCCCCATTAACAGGAAGGAAAAACCTCCATCAGAGGCGGGCTCAGTATGAACGGTAATCTGCGTTGACCGACTGGGGGTTACAAAAGACAGAGCAGAGACACAACAAGAGAGACAAAAAAGCACAGAAGCACACATTGATCCAGTAATCTGTTTTACATTAGATGGTAATAACAGGTGATCTGTCTTCCCTGGATGATGTCACAGCTAACAGAACGCCAGACCAGGTGTACCTACTATGAAGATAAAAGAGAGAGAACAGAAAGTTAAAAGCTAAAATGACAACAGTCATGCAAAATTGAAGAACAATAGACCCTGATGTCCTCCAGCAGCCTAAGCCTATAGCAGCATAACTATAGAGGTAGCTCAGGGTAACATGAACCACTCTAACTATAAGCTTTGTCAAAAAGGAAAGTCCCAAGAGCCAGCTTCTAGTGGAGGAGTTCAAGTATCTTGGGGTCTTGTTCACGAATGAGGGGAAGATGGAGCGGGAGATCGACAGGCGGATTGGTGCAACGTCTGCTGTGAAGCGGGCGCTGTAGCGATCCGTTGTGGTGAAGAGAGAGGTGAGCCAAAAGGCGAAGCTCTTGATTTACCGGTCGATCTACGTTCCTACCCTCATCTATGGTCACGAGCTTTGGGTCATGACCGAAAGAACGAGATCCCGGATACAAGCGGCCAAAATAAGTTTTCTCCATAGTGTGTCTGGGCTCTCCCTTAGAGATAGGGTGAGGAGCTCAGTCATCCGGGGAGGACTCAGAGTAGAGCCGCTGCTCCTCCACATTGAGAGGAGCCAGTTGAGGTGGCTCGGGCATCTGGTTAGGATGCCTCCTGGACGCATCCCTGGTGAGGTGTTCTGGGCACATCCCACCGGGAGGAGGCCCAGGGGAAGACCCAGGACACGCTGGAGAGACTCTGCTCGCCTGGGAACGCTTTGGGATTCCCCCGGAGGAAGTGGCCCAAGTGGCTGGGGAGAGGAAGGTCTGGGCCTCCCTCTTGAAGCTGCTACACCCACGACCCGACCCCGGATAAGCGGAAGACGATGGATGGATGGAAAAAGGAAAGTTTTAGGATTAGTCTTAAAAGTAGACAGGGTGTCTGCGTCACGGACCAAAACTGGGAGTTGGTTCCACTGGAGAGGAGCCTGATAGCTAAAGGATCTGCCAATCATTCTGGTTTTACAGACTTTAGGAACCACCAGCAGACCTGCTTTCTGAGAGTGAAGTGGTCTGTTAGAAATTACTAAAGTTTGTACACAACATACACATGTGGAATATTGCTAACGTGTTACTTTAGCAATATTCCAATTGCTAAAGTGTTACTTTTACATTATTACTTTTGGGTGTGTATCCACCAATTTAACTGTCAAACTTTCATAAAAGCTGTCTTAATGCAAGAAACGAAACCCTTAAACATGAAATAATTAACTTTAAATAACTAAAAAGGTTTTGTTAACTTTTCACATGAAGCTGGATTAACAGCTAGTAAGATACCTTTGATTAAGTTGGTATACTAATGTTTAAACCAGGGGTGTCAAACGTACGGCCTGCGGGCCGGATCTGGCCCGCCGAACGATTTAGTCCGGCCCGGTGGCCAAATGAATTATCATTATTCAACGGCTGTGTCTCCTCGGTGCATCGACCGATCTGCACCAGATTTTTTGTGAGTCGTGGGGAGCGCTGCCCAACGCGTACGTGTGTATTGCATGGTAGACGGGCGAGGAAAATGCATGACAGCTTCTGCTGTGGCTGGCGGTGGGAGGTGCGCGTACCCTAGCGGTGGCCCATAGGCCAGAGCGGCGCTTGGCTGCGAGGGCCGATCATCACCGCTTGCGGTTTTAATTCTTATTATTATTCTGCCCCCCTAAAGAGGGGCCTTTTTGGGGGCTTTCTCATTTTCAAAAACTCACCAAACTTGGCAGATGCATGGTGACTGTTTAAAAATTTTGTATTTTAAGGTCGTCACAAAAATCTAAAGAAAAATGCCTCAACGGCGCCACCTAGAAATTTTCAAAGGACCCTTTGCTATTCACTTACTTCGTCGTAGAGACATGAAATTTGGTACAGTTGTAGAGCTCAACAAGACGCTCAGAATTTACAATTAATGTCATAGTGCAAATATCACAGGAAGTTGGCCATTTTAGACTGAAAGTCTGATTTTGACCCAATTTTTGACGTTTATAGCATTGGTATTTGATGGATCTCCTCCTAGAGATTTTGAGCGATCGGCTTGAAACTCGGGCAGTCTGATCATAAGGCATGGCCAATCAAAAGTTATCAAAACGGTGAGTTTTTGAGCATGCTGAAGGGGCGTTGGCAGGGGTCAAAGTTCACCTATTCGCCACAAAAAATAAAAGTGTTATATCTCCTACACAGAAACACACAGAGGCACCAAACTTTCTGTGATTGATCATCATCAGGTCTCCTATAATATCCAATGGTCAAATGATGACATCACTTAGGCCACACCCCCTGACAACAGGAAGTGTCATGTTTTGCTGTAAACGGTCGCTATGTTACCCCTCTGAGCTAATCAACATGAAACTGTGTCCAGAGACAGAAAACATGTTGTTGTGTTGTGGATTCCAGCCCCAAGTCGATTCGATGGAGCAGGAGAGCGTGGCGGCGTGGTGAAGTCACCTCAAACGCCGCTGCCATACGTTTGGCTCTGAATTCCACATTTTTGGGCCGAGCTGCATAAAACTCACTTGGATGCATCCTTATCCACCCCCCAACAGGAATCCATAACAAATTTTGGTGGGCGTGACCTAATGCCTCAACGGCGCCACCTAGAAATTTTCAAAGGACCCTTTGCTATTCACTTACTTCGTCGTAGAGACATGAGATTTGGTACAGTGGTAGAGCTCACCAAGACGCTCAGAATTTACAATTAATGTCATAATGCAAGTATCACAGGAAGTTGGCCATTTTAGATTGAATGTCTGATTTTGACCCCATTTTTGACAGTTACAGCATTGGTATAAGATCTAACTCCTCCTAGAGATATCGAGCGATCGGCTTGAAACTCGGGCAGTCTGATCATAAGGCATGGCCAATCAAAAGTTATCAAAACGGTGAGTTTTTGAGCATGCTGAAGGGGCGTTGGCAGGGGTCAAAGTTCACCTATTCGCCACAAAAAATAAAAGTGTTATATCTCCTACACAGAAACACACAGAGGCACCAAACTTTCAGTAATTGATCACCATCAGGTCTCCTATAATATCCAATGGTCAAATGATGACATTGCTTAGGCCACGCCCCCTGACAACAGGAAGTGTCATGTTTTGTTTTAAGCGGTCGCTATGTTACCCCTCTGAGCTAATCAACATGTAACTGTGTCCAGGGACAGAACACATGTTGTTGTGTTGTGGATTTCAGGCCCAACTGGATTGGATGGAGCAGGGGGGCGTGACGGCGTGGCGAAGTCACCTCAAACGCTGCTGTCATACGTTTGGCTCTGAATTCCACAGTTTTGGGCCGAGCTGCTTAAAACTCATTTGGATGCATCCTTATCCACCCCCCAACAGGAATCCATAACAAACTTTAGTGAGCAGGACTTAGTTTCTCTATAGCGCCACCAAGCAATTTTCAAAGGACCTTTTGCTATTCACTTACTTCATTGTAGAGTAATGAAATTTTGTACAGTTGTAGATCTCAGCAAGACGCTCAGAATTTACAATTAATGTCATAGTGCAAGTATCACAGGAAGTAAGCCATTTTAGATTGAAATCTGAATTTTGATACCAAGTTGACATGTAAAGCATATGTATTTGATCAAACTTGTCCAGCAGGGGGCAGCAAGAGACCACAAATAAACCCCAAAGGAATTTCTCTTGGTAAGTAAGTGATCTTAACTCTTTGGTTTCCTTATATATTTAAGTTGAACAGATATACAAATCCTGCTTGAAAACTGACAAACTTACTCTTGTTCAATACATTTCAGTTTTTATTTATATAACGCCAAATCATAAAACATGTCATCAGGGGTGGACTGGGACAAAAAAATCGGCCCTGGCATTTTGGATTAGACTGGCCCACCACATTTTTTTTTGTGTACTGAATGTGTATACCAACTTTGCAATACCAACTGTGCAATACCTTGAGGCCAGGTTAATGGAAATTAGTGAGAGTGGACACTTAAAATACTTCCAAAATCTTAATTTATTAACACTGTAAAATGTAAACTCCACCACAGCACAGCAACAATTCTTAGATCAGAGAGAGAGCTAGAGAGAGAGGTGTCACGGTCAATCGCACATATTATCACGTTACATCATTATAAGAAGTTATTGTAAGTTGCTCATCAGATCTATTCAGTCTTCCAGATACTGTAGGGTAACATTGGACTAATGTGCACTCACTGTGTAAAAAAGGATGCCAATGACAAAATGAACCAGAGAAATGCCTCACTTGTCATCATGGAAAGAAAGAAAATATATAATAACATAATATAAATTTTGATTTACTCAGTCATTTGTAATAAGTATTTTATGTATCTAATTTCCTAATTTTTGATCATATTTTCTTTAAAATCGCAGACTTTTCGCTATTTTTCATGTAAATCCTTGGTGGCGCTTCATAGCAAAGCCGGTGAGACCGCAGCGAGCTTGGCCTCCCCTGGGATTGCGCAATCCCATGTTAACTGCACTGACTTCCATTCTGTGAATGCATCTTCCTGTCTCTAGATCATAAATTCAATTGTTCAAACAGTTATGAACTGATTTTCCACAATTTAATATATGTGGATTACGAATTGTGTTTTGGTCATCAAACTGTGTGCAGAGAACATGTTTTCGTGGTGCTGGCCGATCATAAACAACAAAGAACTGGTTGTAGGTGAGGCCGGCAGTTCCTTGGCCGCTAGGCAGGGGGCGCTCAAGGGGCACCGCTCGTGATCCCCAAATAGTAGAGTCAAAACAAGTTATTGATGTTTTATTAGCGAGTTTTGCTAAACAAGTAAAGCACTAAAAAGACTCTAAACATACAGCTGGAACAGGACTGATCAGGGAAGGCTTTCCTCCCTGGCAGTGAGCTCCACTGAGACAGAGAGAGACTTTTAAAACTGAAGAAGATAAAGGGAACTTTTACCGGAAAATGATGATATTTTTGTTCAGAAAGAGCGCCACAGGGACTTAAATTATAAGTAGAGGTAAGACAGCGATACTTATTCATGTTTTGTTTTTGTGATAAAATGTGCGTAATGTGGGTTATAGTTTTAGAATATGTTACAAATGCAGAAATCCATCATAACTCATAAACTGTTACCAATCAAATGACAATTTTATTTTCATCAAAGAACCAATATTTTTCCATGTATCTTGGTGAATTTATTTGGCTCAATCAGTCTCCTTCAGCACTTTGCAACGAGTCTACTCTGTAGAGTGTATATATTTGTAAATCTGACTCTGATGACGTCAGTGCCTCACCAGCTATGAACCCTACCGCACATCACTGACTACAACCACCACCACCACCATATTTTACATCAGACACCGGAGCAGATGAAGGGCCTGCTATTGGGAACATGTCAGTCAGTTTTACACATTTCGCAGCATCCGTTTGAAGAACTCGTTTCTTTTTTTCGTGCAGTTTCTCTGCGCCTCCCTTGCGTTTCTTATCCATTACTACTGTGAACACTGCTGCACAAAGTTCCACATGGAGCGTGAAGGTGTTTTTCTACTTCATGATTGGCCTAGCCCTTTAGACTGTCAGCGATGATAACCAATGGGCTGCAGTAGCCTGTGGTAAGGGCCGGATGATCGGAACAGACTCTTGCGCTGCTGATATTTTTCTTCATGCATTATGCAAATATAACGAGGCAGATATATAAAATAATAATAATAATAATACATATTATTAATATACATGTCGGGTCTGCCGGCCCAAACAGCACGTCGGCCCACCGGGAAAATGCCCGGTACGCCCGATTACCAGTCCATGCCTGCATGTCATCTAAAGGCAGTTTACAATGTCAAAATCAATCAGATTATACATATTAAGTCAGATTATCCAGATTGGTAAAAGAAATTCCTATATAAGTGAACCAGTTAATTGCATCAAAGTCGTAACAAGCAGCATTCACTCCTGAAGAAGCGTAGAGCCACAGGGAGAGTCGTTTGCATTGTACATGGCTTTGCAGCAATCCCTCATACTGATCAAGCATGAAGTGACAGCAGAAGGAAAAACTCCCCATTAACAGGAAGGAAAAACCTCCAGCAGAACCGGGCTCAGTATGAACGGTAATCTGCCTTGACTGACTGGGGGTTACAAAAGAGAGAGAAGAGACACAACATGACAGACAAAAAAGCACAGAAGCACACATTGATCCAGTAATCTGTTTTACATTAGATGGTAATAGCAGGTGATCTGTCTTCCCTGGATGATGTCACAGCTAACAGAACGCCAGACCAGGTGTACCTACTATGAAGATAAAAGAGAGAGAACAGAAAGTTAAAAGCTGAAATGACAACAGTCATGCAAAATTGAAGAACAATAGACCCTGATGTCCTCCAGCAGCCTAAGCCTATAGCAGCATAACTATAAAGGTAGCTCAGCGTAACATGAGCCACTCTAACTATAAGCTTTGTCAAAAAGGAAAGTCCCAAGAGCCAGCTTCTAGTGGAGGAGTTCAAGTATCTTGGGGTCTTGTTCACGAATGAGGGGAAGATGGAGCGGGAGATCGACAGGCGGATTGGTGCGACGTCTGCTGTGAAGCGGGCGCTGTACCGGTCCGTTGTGGTGAAGAGAGAGCTGAGCCAAAAGGCCAAGCTCTCGATTTACCAGTCGATCTACGTTCCTACCCTCATCTATGGTCACGAGCTTTGGGTCGTGACCGAAAGAACGAGATCCCGGACACAAGCGGCCAAAATGAGTTTTCTCCATAGTGTGTCTGGGCTCTCCCTTAGAGATAGGGTGAGGAGATCAGTCATCCGGGGAGGACTCAGAATAAAGCCGCTGCTCCTTCACATTGAGAGGAGCCAGTTGAGGTGGCTCGGGCATCTGGTTAGGATGCCTCCTGGACGCATCCCTGGTGAGGTGTTCTGGGCACGTCCCACCGGGAGGAGGCCCAGGGGAAGACCCAGGACACGCTGGAGGGACTCTGCTGGCCTGGGAACGCTTTGGGATTCCCCCGGAGGAAGTGGCCCAAGTGGCTGGGGAGAGGAAGGTCTGGGCCTCCCTCTTGAAGCTGCTACACCCGCGACCTGACCCTGTATAAGCGGAAGACGATGGATGGATGGAAACAGGAAAGTTTAAGGATTAGTCTTAAAAGTAGACAGGGTGTCTGCGTCACGGACCAAAACTGGGAGTTGGTTCCACTGGAGAGGAGCATGATAGCTAAAGGATCTGCCTACCATTCTGGTTTTACAGACTTTAGGAACCACCAGCAGACCTGCTTTCTGAGAGTGAAGTGGTCTGTTAGAAATTACTAAAGTTTGTACACAACATACACATGTGGAATATTGCTAACGTGTTACTTTAGCAATATTCCAATTGCTAAAGTGTTACTTTTACATTATTACTTTTGGGTGTGTATCCACCAATTTAACTGTCAAACTTTCATAACAGCTGTCTTAATGCAAGAAACGAAACCCTTAAACACATGAAATAATTAACTTTAAATAACTAAAAAGGTTTTGTTAACTTTTCACATGAAGCTGGATTAACAGCTAGTAAGATACCTTTAATTAAATTTGTATACTAGTGTTTAAACCAGGGGTGTCAAACGTACGGCCTGCGGGCCGGATCTGGCCCGCCGAACGATTTAGTCCGGCCCGGTGGCCAAATGCATTTTCGTTATTCAACGGCTGTGTGTCCTCGGTGCATTGACCGATCTGCACCAGGTTTTTTGTGAGTCGTGGGGGAGCGCTGCCCAACGCGTACGTGTGTATTGCATGTTAGACGGGTGAGGAAAATGCATGACAGCTTCTGCGGTGGCTGGCGGCAGGAGGTGCGAGTACCCTAGCGGTGGCCCATAGGCCAGAGCGGCGCTTGGCTGCGAGGGCCGATCATCACCGCTTGCGGTTTTAATTATTATTATTTTTATTCTGCCCCCCTAAAGAGGGGCCTTTTTGGGGGCTTTATCATATTCAAAAACTCACCAAACTTGGCAGATGCATGAAGACTGTTTAAAAATTTTATATTTTAAGGTCATCACAAAAATCTAACGGAAAATGCCTCAACAGCGCCACCTAGCAATTTTCAAAGGACCCTTTGCTATTCACTTACTTCATCGTAGAGACGTGAAATTTGGTACAGTTGTAGAGCTCACCAAGACGTTCAGAATTTATAATTAATGTCATAGTGCAAATATCACAGGAAGTCGGCCATTTTAGATTGAAGGTCTGATTTTGACCCCATTTTTGACGTTTACAGCATTGGTATTTGATCGAACTCCTCCTAGGGATTTTGAGCGAGCGACTTGAAACTCGGTCAGTCTGATCATAAGGCATGGCCAATTAAAAGTTATCAAAACGGTGAGTTTTTGAGCATGTTGAAGGGGCGTTAGCAGGGGTCAAAGTTCACCTACTCGCCACAAAAAATAAAACTGTTATATCTCCTACACAGAAACACACAGAGGCACCAAACCTTCTGTGATTGATCATCATCGGGTCTTCTTTAATATCCAATGGTCAAATGATGACATCACTTAGGCCACGCCCCCTGACAACAGGAAGTGTCATGTTTTGCTGTAAACGGTCGCTATGTTACCCCTCTGAGCTAATCAACATGAAACTGTGTCCAGAGACAGAAGACATGTTGGTGTGTTGTGGATTCCAGCCCCAAGTGGATTCGATGGAGCAGGGGGGCGTGGCGGCGTGGTGAAGTCACCTCAAACGCCGCTGCCATACGTTTGGCTCTGAATTCCACATTTCTGGGCCGAGCTGCTTAAAACTCACTTGGATGCATCCTTATCTAGCCCCCGACAGGAATCCATAACAAACTTTGGTGGGCGTGACCTAATGCCTCAACGGCGCCACCTCGCAATTTTCAAAGGACCCTTTGCTATTCACTTACTTCATCGTAGAGACATGAGATTTGGTACAGTAGTAGAGCTCACCAAGACGCTCAGAATTTACAATTAATGTCATAGTGCAAATATCACAGGAAGTCGGCCATTTTAGATTGAAGGTCTGATTTTGACCCCATTTTTGACGTTTACAGCATTGGTATTTGATCGAACTCCTCCTAGGAATTTCGAGCGAGCGGCTTGAAACTCGGTCAGTCTGATCATAAGGCATGGCCAATTAAAAGTTATCAAAACAGTGAGTTTTTGAGCTTGTTGAAGGGGCGTTAGCAGGGGTCAAAGTTCACCTACTCGCCACAAAAAATAAAACAGTTATATCTCCTACACAGAAACACACAGAGGCATCAAACTATCTGTGATTGATCATCATCAGGTCTTCTATCATATCCAATGGTCAAATGATGACATCACTTAGGCCACGCCCCCTGACAACAGGAAATGTCATGTTTTGCTGTAAACGGTCGCTATGTTACCCCTCTGAGCTAATCAACATGAAAATGTATCCAGAGACAGAAGACATGTTGGTGTTTTGGATTCCAGCCCCAAGTGGATTCGATGGAGCAGGGCGGCGTGGTGGTGTGGTGAAGTCACCTCAAACGCCGCTGCCATACGTTTGGCTCTGAATTCCACATTTTTGGGTCGAGCTGCTTAAAACTCCCTTGGATGCATCCTTTTCCACCCCCGACAGGAATCCATAACAAACTTTGGTTGGCGTGACCTAATTTTTCTATAGCGCCCCCTAGAATATTTTAAATGATCAGCCCCAAGCCATGCTTTAAGATAGAATTACGAAAGTTGGTACACAACATACACGTGGAATATTGCTAAAGTGTTACTTTTACATTATTACTTTTGGGTGTGTATCCACCAATTTAACTGTCAAACTTTCATAAAAGCTGTCTTAATGCAAGAAACAAAACCCTTAAACACATGAAATAACAATTAACTTTAAATAACTTAAAAGGTTTTGTTAACTTTTCACATGAAGCTGGATTAACAGGTAGTAAGATACCTTTGATTAAATTGGTATACTAATGTTTAAACCAGGGGTGTCAAACGTATGGCCCGCGGGCCGGATCCGGCCCACCGAACGATTTTGTCCGGCCCAGTGGCCAAATGCAATATCAATATTCAACGGCTGTATATCCTCGCTGCATCGACCGATCTACACCAGATTTGTTGTGAGTCGTGGGGGAGCGCTGCCGAATGCGTTCGTGGGAATCTCCCGGCGGACGGGCGGGGAAAATGCGTGACAGTTTCTGCGGTGGCTGGCGGCCGGCGGTGCGCGAACCCCCGCGGTGGCCAATAGGCCGGAGCGGCGCTTGGCTGCGAGGGCCGATCGACGCCGCTTGCGGCTTTAATTCTTATTATTATTATTCTGCCCCCCTAAAGAGGGGCCTTTTTGGGGGCTTTATCATATTCAAAAACTCACCAAACTTTGCAGATGCATGGTGACTGTTTAAAAATTTTGTATTTTAAGGTCGTCACAAAAATCTAAAGAAAAATGCCTCAACGGCGCCACCTAGAAATTTTCAAAGGACCCTTTGCTATTCACTTACTTCGTCGTAGAGACATGAGATTTGGTACAGTTGTAGAGCTCAACAAGACGCTCAGAATTTACAATTATTGTCATAATGCAAGTATCACAGGAAGTCGGCCATTTTAGACTGAAAGTCTGATTTTGACCTCAATTTTGACAGTTACAGCATTGGTATAAGATCTAACTCCTCCTAGAGATATCGAGCGATCGGCTTGAAACTCGGGCAGTCTGATCATAAGGCATGGCCAATCAAATGTTATCAAAACGGTGAGTTTTTGAGCATGCTGAAGGGGCGTTGGCAGGGGTCAAAGTTCACCTATTCGCCACAAAAAATAAAAGTGTTATATCTCCTACACAGAAACACACAGAGGCACCAAACTTTCTGTGATTGATCATCATCAGGTCTCCTATAATATCCAATGGTCAAATGATGACATTGCTTAGGCCACGCCCCCTGACAACAGGAAGTGTCATGTTTTGTTGTAAGCGGTCGCTATGTTACCCCTCTGAGCTAATCAACATGAAATTGTGTCCACAGACAGAACACATGTTTGTATGTTGTGGATTTCAGGCTCAACTGGATTCGATGGAGCAGGGGGGCGTGGCGGCGTGGCATATTCACCTCAAACGCTGCTGTCATACGTTTGGCTCTGAATTCCACAGTTTTGGGCCGAGCTGCCTAAAACTCATTTGGATGCATCCTTATCCACCCCCCAACAGGAATCCATAACAAACTTTAGTGAGCAGGACTTAGTTTCTCTATAGCGCCACCAAGCAATTTTCAAAGGACCTTTTGCTATTCACTTACTTCATCGTAGAGTAATGAAATTTTGTACAGTTGTAGATCTCAGCAAGACGCTCAGAATTTACAATTAATGTCATACTGCAAGTATCACAGGAAGTAAGCCATTTTAGATTGAAATCTGAATTTTGACACCATGTTGACATGTAAAGCATTTGTATTTGATCAAACTTGTCCAGCAGGGGGCAGCAAGAGACCACAAATAAACCCCAAAGGAATTTCTCTTGGTAAGTAAGTGATCTTAACTCTTTGGTTTCCTTATGTATTTAAGTTGAACAGATATACAAATCCTGCTTGAAAACTGACAAACTTACTCTTCTTCAATACATTTCAGTTTTTATTTATATAGCGCCAAATCATGAAACATGTCATCAGGGGTGGACTGGGAGAAAAAAATCGGCCCTGGCATTTTGGATTAGTGAGAGTGGACACTTAAAATACTTCCAAAATCTTAATTTATTAACACTGTAAAATGTAAACTCCACCACAGCACAGCAACTATTCTTAGATCAGAGAGAGAGAGAGAGAGAGAGAAAGAGAGGTGTCACGGTTAATCACACATATTATCACGTTACATCATTATAAGAAGTTATTGTAAGTTGCTCATCAGATCTATTCAGTCTTCCAGATACTGTAGGGTAACATTGGACTAATGTGCACTCACTGTGTAAAAAAGGATGCCAATGACAAAATGAACCAGAGAAATGCCTCACTTGTCATCATGGAAAGAAAGAAAATATATAATAACATAATATAAATTTTGATTTACTCAGTCATTTGTAATAAGTATTTTATTTATCTAATTTCCTAATTTTTGATCATATTTTCTTTAATATCGCAGACTTTTCGCTATTTTTCATGTAAATCCTTGGTGGCGCTTCATAGCGAAGCCGGTGAGGCCGCAGCGAGTTTGGCCTCCCCTGGGATTGCGCAATCCCTTGTTAACTGTGCTGACTTCCATTCTGTGAATGCATCTTCCTGTCTCTAGATCATAAATTCAATTGTTCAAACAGTTATGAACTGATTTTCCACAATTTAATATATGTGGATTACGAATTGTGTTTTGGTCATCAAACTGTGTGCAGATAACATGTTTTCGTGGTGCTGGCCGATCATAAACAGCAAAGAACTGGTTGTAAGTGAGGGTAGAACGAGATCCCGGACACAAGCGGCCAAAATGAGTTTTCTCCATAGTGTGTCTGGGCTCTCCCTTAGAGATAGGGTGAGGAGCTCAGTCATCCGGGGAGGACTCAGAGTAGAGCCGCTGCTCCTTCACATTGAGAGGAGCCAGTTGAGGTGGCTCGGGCATCTGGTTAGGATGCCTCCTGGACGCATCCCTGGTGAGGTGTTCTGGGCACGTCCCACCGGGAGGAGGCCCAGGGGAAGTCTCAGGACACGCTGGAGAGACTCTGCTGGCCTGGGAACGCTTTGGGATTCCCCCGGAGGAAGTGGCCCAAGTGGCTGGGGAGAGGAAGGTCTGGGCCTCCCTCTTGAAGCTGCTACACCCGCGACCTGACCCCGGATAAGCGGAAGACGATGGATGGATGGAAAAAGGAAAGTTTAAGGATTAGTTTTAAAAGTAGACAGGGTGTCTGCGTCACGGACCAAAACTGGGAGTTGGTTCCACTGGAGAGGAGCATGATAGCTAAAGGATCTGCCTACCATTCTGGTTTTACAGACTTTAGGAACCACCAGCAGACCTGCTTTCTGAGAGTGAAGTGGTCTGTTAGAAATTACTAAAGTTTGTACACAACATACACATGTGGAATATTGCTAACGTGTTACTTTAGCAATATTCCAATTGCTAAAGTGTTACTTTTACATTATTACTTTTGGGTGTGTATCCACCAATTTAACTGTCAAACTTTCATAACAGCTGTCTTAATGCAAGAAACGAAACCCTTAAACACATGAATTAATTAACTTTAAATAACTAAAAAGGTTTTGTTAACTTTTCACATGAAGCTGGATTAACAGCTAGTAAGATACCTTTAATTAAATTTGTATACTAGTGTTTAAACCAGGGGTGTCAAACGTACGGCCTGCGGGCCGGATCTGGCCCGCCGAACGATTTAGTCCGGCCCGGTGGCCAAATGCATTTTCATTATTCAACGGCTGTGTCTCCTCGGTGCATCGACCGATCTGCACCAGGTTTTTTGTGAGTCGTGGGGGAGCGCTGCCCAACGCGTACGTCTGTATTGCATGTTAGACGGGTGAGGAAAATGCATGACAGCTTCTGCGGTGGCTGGCGGCGGGAGGTGCGCGTACCCTAGCGGTGGCCCATAGGCCAGAGCGGCGCTTGGCTGCGAGGGCCGATCATCACCGCTTGCGGTTTTAATTAGGCCCGAGCAGCGAAGCGCTGCGAAGGCCTATTGTTTCTGTGTTGTTTCTTATTATTATTATTAGGCCCGAGCAGCGAAGCGCTGCGAAGGCCTATTGTTTCTGTGTTGTTTCTTATTATTATTATTATTATTATTATTTTTATTCTGCCCCCCTAAAGAGGGGCCTTTTTGGGGGATTTATCATATTCAAAAACTCACCAAACTTGGCGGACGCATGAAGACTGTTTAAAAATTTTGTATTTTAAGGTCCTCATAAAAATCTAAAGAAAAATGCCTCAACGGCGCCACCTAGCAATTTTCAAAGGACCCTTTGCTATTCACTTACTTCATCGTAGAGACATGAGATTTGGTACAGTGTTAGAGCTCACCAAGACGCTCAGAATTTACAATTAATGTCATAGTGCAAATATCACAGGAAGTCGGCCATTTTAGATTGAAGGTCTGATTTTGACCCGATTTTTGACGTTTACAGCATTGGTATTTGATCGAACTCCTCCTAGAGATTTTGAGCGAGCGGCTTGAAACTCGGTCAGTCTGATCATAAGGCATGGCCAATTAAAAGTTATCAAAACGGTGAGTTTTTGAGCATGTTGAAGGGGTGTTAGCAGGGGTCAAAGTTCACCTACTCGCCACAAAAAATAAAACTGTTATATCTCCTACACAGAAACACATAGAGGCACCAAACTTTCTGTGATTGATCATCATTGGGTCTTCTTTAATATCCAATGGTCAAATGATGACATCACTTAGGCCACGCCCCCTGACAACAGGAAGTGTCATGTTTTGCTGTAAACGGTCGCTATGTTACCCCTCTGAGCTAATCAACATGAAACTGTGTCCAGAGACGGAAGACATGTTGATGTATTGTGGATTCCAGCCCCAAGTGGATTCGATGGAGCAGGAGAGCGTGGCGGCGTGGTGAAGTCACCTCAAACGCCGCTGCCATACGTTTGGCTCTGAATTCCACATTTTTGGGCCGAGCTGCTTAAAACTCACTTGGATGCATCCTTATCCACCCCCCAACAGGAATCCTTAACAAACTTTGGTGGGCGTGACCTAATGCCTCAACGGCGCCACCTAGAAATTTTCAAAGGACCCTTTGCTATTCACTTACTTCATCGTAGAGTAATGAAATTTTGTACAGTTGTAGATCTAAGCAAGACGCTCAGAATTTACAATTAACGTCATAGTGCAAATATCACAGGAAGTCGGCCATTTTAGATTGAAGGTCGTAATTTGACCTCATTTTTTGACATTTACAGCATTGGTATTTGATCGAACTCGTCCTAGGGATTTCGAGCGAGCGGCTTGAAACTCGGTCAGTCTGATCATAAGGCATGGCCAATTAAAAGTTATCAAAACGGTGAGTTTTTGAGCATGTTGAAGGGGCGTTAGCAGGGGTCAAAGTTCACCTACTCGCCACAAAACATAAAACTGTTATATCCCCTACACAGAAACACACAGAGGCACCAAACTTTCTGTGATTGATCATCATCGGGTCTTCTACAATATCCAATGGTCAAATGATGACATCACTTAGGCCACGCCCCCTGACAACAGGAAAAACTGTTATATCTCCTACACAGAAACACACAGAGGCACCAAACTTTCTGTGATTGATCATCATCGGGTCTTCTACAATATCCAATGGTCAAATGATGACATCACTTAGGCCACGCCCCCTGACAACAGGAAAAACTGTTATACCTCCTACACAGAAACACACAGAAGCACCAAACTTTCTGTGATTGATCATCATCGGGTCTTCTACAATATCCAATGGTCAAATGATGACATCACTTAGGCCACGCCCCCTGACAACAGGAAAAACTGCTATATCTCCTACACAGAAACACACAGAGGCACCAAACTTTCTGTGATTGATCATCATCGGGTCTTCTACAATATCCAATGGTCAAATGATGACATCACTTAGGCCACGCCCCCTGACAACAGGACGTGTCATGTTTTATTGTTAGCAGTCGCTATGTTACCCCTCTGAGCTAATCAACATGAAACTGTGTCCACAGACAGAAGACATGTTGCTGTGTTGTGGATTCCAGGCCCAACTGGATTTCATGTAGCAGTGCGGCATGGTGGCGTGGCGAAGTCACCTGAAACGCCGCTGCCATATGTCCAGACTTCCATAGGATATTGACAAATTTAATAAAAAGTAACTTAAAATTACCTTAAAAGGACAAAATTTTTAAAAGTCAAAAGGCTTATTTAATGCTTTGAGAACATCTCTTCTATTCGGCTACAAGATCAACTGGATTCGATGGAGCAGGGCGGCATGGTGGCGTGGCAAAGTCACCTGAAACGCCACTGCCATATGTCCAGACTTCCATAGGATATTGATAAATTTAATAAAAAGTAACTTAAAATTACCTTAAAAGCACAACATTTTTAAAAGTCAAAAGGCTTATTTAATGCTTTGAGAACATCTCTTCTATTCGGCTACAAAACCAACCAAAACAGGATGATCTTTTAAGCTATAAGACCATTTTTAAGATGATTAAAATACATACATAGACATCAATACATAGATTTTAAGCTGGTGGGTCGCCACTGCCTCCGGTGGCCAAATGCATCGCTGCATCAACTGATCTGCACCAGTTTAATCTCGTCATGGCAAAATTATTTTTTCTCTTCATGTGTGGCCCTAATACTCCATCGTAAGAACACCGCTGTCGTTACCGCGGGTCCTGGGGGAAAAAAAACGCTGCTCCTGGGGGGAATTTTTGATTATGCTCACGCATAGATGTGTAAAACTTCACATTGCAATTCAGACAGGCGCAGACTGCACCGTGCAGTTCATTTTAAAGAGGCAGTTTTGGCGCATATTCCGATAGAAACGGGCTGCGTGGAGCCTAAGTGTGTTGTCGTGGGCGTGTTTACCCGCTGCAGGTAACCGCTGTGAAACAATCAGAAAGATTTCCCTGATTAATAACATCTTTATGGCGCGCTAGACTTATTGTTACTATGTGCTGCTTTACCAGTTCTCTCTCTCTCGCTCGCTCGCTCGTCATCGGACAAAAGTCAAACTGCATCGTGTTTGTATTTGAAATTGTGTGTCAGACTCAGATTTAGAAGTGTTGTTACGACGTTTGAGCTGTAACTGCAACCGTTATATATATATATATATATATATATATATATATATATATATATCTGGTAACTTTACTGAATTTGCAGCTTAAGAAGATTGGGTTTGACAGACAACACCAACTGTCCCCTCAATCCAGTGCACACAATACCACAACAGACCTCATCACGCTCTACAGTACATCAAGAAAACTAAATCAACTAAAACAAGTTCACGAGTGCACATGAAATGAAGTTAATCCATATTTGTGTCAGGGTGTCTAAGCATTCTCCAGAATTTGACATCTCAGCAGAGCCTGTAATAATTATAGAAAGTAACATTATAGTTGTTCTGCCTTTTGTTAAGACAGCAAGGAATTCATGTCGTGAATACATTACATAAATACGATATTAATTCTTAGTCAGAGGAAATCCAAGGCAAAAACAGTTAGAAAAGTTTTGGGTTCATATTTAATCAGAGTGAGACATCACAACTTTGTTAGATCTCTATGTGAATTACATGAGATAGTGAGTGCTCTCACCTTAAAAAAAGATCTTTGACGTATTTTGCTCCTGTTAAAAGCTGCTTTTCAGCGATGAAGCTAGGGAAACTGCTAACGTTGAAGTTGAATTTGTTCTACACGCTTCTGTCTTGGAAAAATATTCGTCTTTTTACAAAAAGAATGTTTAAAGCCAGATTTGGGAACAAAGGTTATTCAGACAACTCAAGAAAAGGAAGCTTTGTGTGGGGAACTTTTGTCCTAGCTGTCTAGCTGCATATGGCCCCAGGACAGCACAATAGTTTTCTTGAAGTATAATTTTGGAGAAGTAGAAACAAGTATTAATTTCAAAAGGTAGGTAAAAAAGGAAAAAAGTTTTTACAAAATCTTAAAATGTTGGATAGTCGTTATTTCCATCTTGCTGTGAAAATTTGTGAAATATTATCATTTTTAATGCTTAGATATAAAATCGCAAGGCCATTACTAAAATTGCCTTTTGTTGAAAATGTTTTTTGGCATGCCATACTTTATATTTATAGGTAGCCTAGATGTGCATAATAAAAGAGTGGAACTAAAACCTGGTCTAATATTATTATGGAGCTTTAACTTGCTAAGAGTAATAACGTTAGATGATTATATCTTTAAAATGAGATAACTGTCTCAAAAAATGTGATAGTTTACTTGGTCTGAAGAGATGATGCAATTCAATGTTATTTATATAGCGCCAATTCATGAAATATGTCATCTCAAGGCACTTTACAACGTCAAAATCAATCAGATTATACAGATTGGGTCAGATTATACACATTGGTCAAAAAAATTCCTATATAAGGGAACCAGTTCATTGCATCAAAGTCTTGACAAGTAGCATTCTCTCTTGAAGAAGCGTAGAGCCACAGGGAGAGTCGTCTGCATTGTCCATAGCTTTGCAGCAATCCTACCTACTGAGCAAGCATGAAGCGACAGCAGGAAAAAAAACTCCCCATTAACGGGAAGGAAAAACCTCCAGCAGAACCGGGCTCAGTATGAACGGTCATCTGCCTCGACAGACTGGGGGTTACAGAAGACAGAGCAGAGACACAACAAGACAGACAAAAAAGCACAGAAGTTCTACATTAGATGGTAGTAGCGGGTGATCTGTCTTCCCTGGATGATGCCACAGCTAACAGAACGCCAGACCAGGTGTGCCTACTATGAAGAAAAAAGAAAAATCAAAAAGTTAAAAGCTGAAATGACAACAGTCATTCAAAATTGAAGAACAATAGACCCTGATGTCCTGCAGTTGCCTAAACCTATAGCAGCATAACTATAGAGGTAGCTCAGGGTAACATGAGCCACTCTAACTATAAGCTTTTTAAAAAAGGAAAGTCCCAAGAGCCAGCTTCTAGTGGAGAAGTTCAAATATCTTGGGGTCTTGTTCACGAATGAGGGGAAGATGGGGTGGGAGATCGACAGGCGGATTGATGCGGCGTCTGCTGTGAAGCGGGCGCTATACCGGTCCGTTGTGGTGAATCTGCACCAGATTTTTTGTGAGTTGTGGGGGAGCGCTGCCGAACACGTTCGTGTAAATCGCCCATTGGACGGGCGGGCAAAATGCGTGACAGCATCTGCGGTGGCGGGCGGCCCGCGGTGCGCAAATCCCAGCGGTGGCCAAGGCCGGAGCGGCGCTTTGCTGCGAGGGCCGCTCGATGCCGCTTGCGGCTTTAATTATTATTATTATTATTATTATTATTATTTTTATTCTGCCCCCCTAAAGAGGGGCCTTTTTGGGGGCTTTATCATATTCAAAAACTCACCAAACTTGGCAGATGCATGAAGACTGTTTAAAAATTTTATATTTTAAGGTCATCACAAAAATCTAACGGAAAATGCCTCAACGGCGCCACCTAGCAATTTTCAAAGGACCCTTTGCTATTCACTTACTTCATCGTAGAGACGTGAAATTTGGTACAGTTGTAGAGCTCACCAAGACGTTCAGAATTTATAATTAATGTCATAGTGCAAATATCACAGGAAGTCGGCCATTTTAGATTGAAGGTCTGATTTTGACCCCATTTTTGACGTTTACAGCATTGGTATTTGATCGAACTCCTCCTAGGGATTTTGAGCGAGCGACTTGAAACTCGGTCAGTCTGATCATAAGGCATGGCCAATTAAAAGTTATCAAAACGGTGAGTTTTTGAGCATGTTGAAGGGGCGTTAGCAGGGGTCAAAGTTCACCTACTCGCCACAAAAAATAAAACTGTTATATCTCCTACACAGAAACACACAGAGGCACCAAACCTTCTGTGATTGATCATCATTGGGTCTTCTTTAATATCCGATGGTCAAATGATGACATCACTTAGGCCACGCCCCCTGACAACAGGAAGTGTCATGTTTTGCTGTAAACGGTCGCTATGTTACCCCTCTGAGCTAATCAACGTGAAACTGTGTCCAGAGACAGAAGACATGTTGTTGTGTTGTGGATTCCAGCCCCAAGTGGATTCGATGGAGCAGGGGGGCGTGGCGGCGTGGTGAAGTCACCTCAAACGCCGCTGCCATACGTTTGGCTCTGAATTCCACATTTCTGGGCCGAGCTGCTTAAAAGTCACTTGGATGCATCCTTATCTAGCCCCCGACAGGAATCCATAACAAACTTTGGTGGGCGTGACCTAATGCCTCAACGGCGCCACCTCGCATTTTTCAAAGGACCCTTTGCTATTCACTTACTTCATCGTAGAGACATGAGATTTGGTACAGTAGTAGAGCTCACCAAGACGCTCAGAATTTACAATTAATGTCATAGTGCAAATATCACAGGAAGTCGGCCATTTTAGATTGAAGGTCTGATTTTGACCCCATTTTTGACGTTTACAGCATTGGTATTTGATCAAACTCCTCCTAGGGATTTCGAGCGAGCGGCTTGAAACTCGGTCAGTCTGATCATAAGGCATGGCCAATTAAAAGTTATCAAAACAGTGAGTTTTTGAGCTTGTTGAAGGGGCGTTAGCAGGGGTCAAAGTTCACCTACTCGCCACAAAAAATAAAACAGTTATATCTCCTACACAGAAACACACAGAGGCACCAAACTATCTGTGATTGATCATCATCAGGTCTTCTATCATATCCAATGGTCAAATGATGACATCACTTAGGCCACGCCCCCTGACAACAGGAAATGTCATGTTTTGCTGTAAACGGTCGCTATGTTACCCCTCTGAGCTAATCAACATGAAAATGTATCCAGAGACAGAAGACATGTTGGTGTTTTGGATTCCAGCCCCAAGTGGATTCGATGGAGCAGGGCGGCGTGGTGGTGTGGTGAAGTCACCTCAAACGCCGCTGCCATACGTTTGGCTCTGAATTCCACATTTTTGGGTCGAGCTGCTTAAAACTCCCTTGGATGCATCCTTTTCCACCCCCGACAGGAATCCATAACAAACTGTGGTTGGCATGACCTAATTTTTCTATAGCGCCCCCTAGAATATTTTAAATGATCAGCCCCAAGCCATGCTTTAAGATAGAATTACGAAAGTTGGTACACAACATACACATGTGGAATATTGCTAAAGTGTTACTTTTACATTATTACTTTTGGGTGTGTATCCACCAATTTAACTGTCAAACTTTCATAAAAGCTGTCTTAATGCAAGAAACAAAACCCTTAAACACATGAAATAACAATTAACTTTAAATAACTAAAAAGGTTTTGTTAACTTTTCACATGAAGCTGGATTAACAGGTAGTAAGATACCTTTGATTAAATTGGTATACTAATGTTTAAACCAGGGGTGTCAAACGTATGGCCCGCGGGCCGGATCCGGCCCACCGAACGATTTTGTCCGGCCCAGTGGCCAAATGCAATATCAATATTCAACGGCTGTATATCCTCGCTGCATCGACCGATCTACACCAGATTTGTTGTGAGTCGTGGGGGAGCGCTGCCGAATGCGTTCGTGGGAATCTCCCGGCGGACGGGCGGGGAAAATGCGTGACAGTTTCTGCGGTGGCTGGCGGCCGGCGGTGCGCGAACCCCCGCGGTGGCCAATAGGCCGGAGCGGCGCTTGGCTGCGAGGGCCGATCGACGCCGCTTGCGGCTTTAATTATTATTATTATTCTGCCCCCCTAAAGAGGGGCCTTTTTGGGGGCTTTCTCATTTTCAAAAACTCACCAAACTTGGCAGATGCATGGTGACTGTTTAAAAATTTTGTATTTTAAGGTCGTCACAAAAATCTAAAGAAAAATGCCTCAACGGCGCCACCTAGAAATTTTCAAAGGACCCTTTGCTATTCACTTACTTCGTCGTAGAGACATGAAATTTGGTACAGTTGTAGAGCTCAACAAGACGCTCAGAATTTACAATTAATGTCATAGTGCAAATATCACAGGAAGTTGGCCATTTTAGACTTAAAGTCTGATTTTGACCCAATTTTTCACGTTTATAGCATTGGTATTTGATGGATCTCCTCCTAGAGATTTTGAGCGATCGGCTTGAAACTCGGGCAGTCTGATCATAAGGCATGGCCAATCAAAAGTTATCAAAACGGTGAGTTTTTGAGCATGCTGAAGGGGCGTTGGCAGGGGTCAAAGTTCACCTATTCGCCACAAAAAATAAAAGTGTTATATCTCCTACACAGAAACACACAGAGGCACCAAACTTTCTGTGATTAATCATCATCAGGTCTCCTATAATATCCAATGGTCAAATGATGACATCACTTAGGCCACACCCCCTGACAACAGGAAGTGTCATGTTTTGCTGTAAACGGTCGCTATGTTACCCCTCTGAGCTAATCAACATGAAACTGTGTCCAGAGACAGAAAACATGTTGTTGTGTTGTGGATTCCAGCCCCAAGTCGATTCGATGGAGCAGGAGAGCGTGGCGGCGTGGTGAAGTCACCTCAAACGCCGCTGCCATACGTTTGGCTCTGAATTCCACATTTTTGGGCCGAGCTGCATAAAACTCACTTGGATGAATCCTTATCCACCCCCCAACTGGAATCCATAACAAATTTTGGTGGGCGTGACCTAATGCCTCAACGGCGCCACTTAGCAATTTTCAAAGGACCCTTTGCTATTCACTTACTTCATCGTAGAGACATGAGATTTGGTACAGTGGTAGAGCTCACCAAGACGCTCAGAATTTACAATTAATGTCATAGTGTAAATATCACAGGAAGTCGGCCATTTTAGATTGAATGTCTGATTTTGACCCCATTTTTGACGTTTATAGCATTGGTATTTGATGGATCTCCTCCTAGAGATTTTTAGCGAGCGGCTTGAAACTCGGGCAGTCTGATCATAAGGCATGGCCAATTAAAAGTTATCAAAACGGTGAGTTTTTGAGCTTGTTGAAGGGGCATTAGCAAGGGTTAAAGTTCACCTACTCGCCACAAAAAATAAAACTGTTATATCTCCTACACAGAAACACACAGAGGCATCAAACTTTCAGTGATTGATCACCATCAGGTCTCCTATAATATCCAATGGTCAAATGATGACATTGCTTAGGCCACGCCCCCTGACAACAGGAAGTGTCATGTTTTGTTGTAAGCGGTCGCTATGTTACCCCTCTGAGCTAATCAACATGAAACTGTGTCCACAGACAGAACACATGTTGGTATGTTGTGGATTTCAGGCTCAACTGGATTGGATGGAGCAGGGGGGCGTGGCGGCGTGGCATATTCACCTCAAACGCTGCTGTCATACGTTTGGCTCTGAATTCCACAGTTTTGGGCCGAGCTGCTTAAAACTCATTTGGATGCATCCTTATCCACCCCCCAACAGGAATCCTTAACAAACTTTAGTGAGCAGGACTTAGTTTCTCTATAGCGCCACCAAGCAAATTTCAAAGGACCCTTTGGTATTCACTTACTTCATCGTAGAGTAATGAAATTTTGTACAGTTGTAGATCTCAGCAAGACGCTCAGAATTTACAATTAATGTCATACTGCAAGTATCACAGGAAGTAAGCCATTTTAGATTGAAATCTGAATTTTGATACCAAGTTGACATGTAAAGCATATGTATTTGATCATACTTGTCCAGCAGGGGGCAGCAAGAGACCACAAATAAACCCCAAAGGAATTTCTCTTGGTAAGTAAGTGATCTTAACTCTTTGGTTTCCTTGTATATTTAAGTTGAACAGATATACAAATCCTGCTTGAAAACTGACAAACTCTTGTTCAATACATTTCAGTTTTTATTTATATAGCGCCAAATCATGAAACATGTCATCAGGGGTGGATTGGGACAAAAAATTGGCCCTGGCATTTTGGATTAGACTGGCCCACCACATTTTTTTTGTGTACTGAATGTGTATACCAACTGTGCAATACCAACTGTGCAATACCTTGAAGTCAGGATAATGGAAATTAGTGAGAGTGGACACTTAAAATACTTCCAAAATCTTAATTTATTAACACTGTAAAATGTAAACTCCACCACAGCACAGCAACTATTCTTAGATCAGAGAGAGAGAGAGAGAAAGAGAGGTGTCACGGTCAATCACACATATTATCACGTTACATCATTATAAGAAGTTATTGTAAGTTGCTCATCAGATCTATTCAGTCTTCCAGATACTGTAGGGTAACATTGGACTAATGTGCACTCACTGTGTAAAAAAGGATGCCAATGACAAAATGAACCAGAGAAATGCCTCACTTGTCATCATGGAAAGAAAGAAAATATATAATAACATAATATAAATTTTGATTTACTCAGTCATTTGTAATAAGTATTTTATTTATCTAATTTCCTAATTTTTGATCATATTTTCTTTAAAATCGCAGACTTTTCGCTATTTTTCATGTAAATCCTTGGTGGCGCTTCATAGCGAAGCCGGTGAGGCCGCAGCGAGCTTGGCCTCCCCTGGGATTGCGCAATCCCATGTTAACTGTGCTGACTTCCATTCTGTGAATGCATCTTCCTGTCTCTAGATCATAAATTCAATTGTTCAAACAGTTATGAACTGATTTTCCACAATTTAATATATGTGGATTACGAATTGTGTTTTGGTCATCAAACTGTGTGCAGATAACATGTTTTCGTGGTGCTGACCGATCATAAACAGCAAAGAACTGGTTGTAGGTGAGGCCGGCAGTTCCTTGGCCGCTAGGCAGGGGGCGCTCAAGGGGCACCGCTAGTGATCCCCAAATGGTAGAGTCAAAACAAGTTATTGATGTTTTATTAGCGAGTTTTGCTAAACAAGTAAAGCACTAAAAAGACTCTAAACATACAGCTGAAACAGGACTGATCAGGGAAGGCTTTCCTCCCTGGCAGTGAGCTCCACTGAGACTAAGAGAGTTTTAAATCTGAAGAAGATAAAGAGAACTTTTACCGGAAAATGATATTTTTGTTCAGAAAGAGCGCCGCAGGGACTTAAATTATAAGTAGAGGTAAGACAGCGATACTTATTCATGTTTTGTTTTTGTGATAAAATGTGCTTAATGTGGGTTATAGTTTTAGAATGTGTTACAAATGCAGAAATCCATCATAACTCATAAACTGCTACCAATCAAATGACAAATTTTTTTTCATCAAAGAACCAATATTTTTCCATGTATCTTGGTGAATTTATTTGGCTCAATCAGTCTCCTTCAGCACTTTGCAACGAGTCTACTCTGTAGAGTGTATATATTTGTAAATCTGACTCTGATGACGTCAGTGCCTCACCAGCTATGAACCCTACCGCAAGTCACTGGCTACAACCACCACCACCATATCTTACATCAGACACCGGAGCAGATGAAGGCCTGCTGTAGGGAACATGTCAGTGAGTTTGACACATTTCGCAGCATCCGTTTGAAGAACTCGTTTCTTTTTTTCGTGCAGTTTCTCTGCGCCTCCCATTACTACTGTGAACACTGCTGCACAAAGTTCCACATGGAGCGTGAAGGTGTTTTTCTACTTTATGATTGGCCTAGCCCTTTAGACTGTCAGGGATGATAACGAGGCAGATATATAAAATAATTAATAATAATAATAATAATAATACATATTTATATACATGTCGGGTCTGCCGGCCCAAACAGCACGTCGGCCCACCGGGAAAATGCCCGGTACGCCCGATTACCAGTCCATGCCTGCATGTCATCTAAAGGCAATTTACAATGTCAAAATCAATCAGATTATACATATTAGGTCAGATTATCCAGATTGGTAAAATAAATTCCTATATAAGGGAACCAGTTGATTGCATCAAAGTCGTAACAAGCAGCATTCACTCCTGAAGAAGCGTAGAGCCACAGGGAGAGTCGTTTGCATTGTACATGGCTTTGCAGCAATCCCTCATACTGATCAAGCATGAAGTGACAGCAGAAGAAAAAACTCCCCATTAACAGGAAGGAAAAACCTCCATCAGAGGCGGGCTCAGTATGAACGGTAATCTGCGTTGACCGACTGGGGGTTACAAAAGAGAGAGAAGAGACACAACAAGAGAGACAAAAAAGCACAGAAGCACACATTGATCCAGTAATGTGTTTTACATTAGATGGTAATAACAGGTGATCTGTCTTCCCTGGATGATGTCACAGCTAACAGAATGCCAGACCAGGTGTACCTACTATGAAGATAAAAGAGAGAGAACAGAAAGTTAAAAGATGAAATGACAACAGTCATGCAAAATTGAAGAACAATAGACCCTGATGTCCTCCAGCAGCCTAAGCCTATAGCAGCATAACTATAGAGGTAGCTCAGGGTAACATGAGCCACTCTAACTATAAGCGTTGTCAAAAAGGAAAGTCCCAAGAGCCAGCTTCTAGTGGAGGAGTTCAAGTATCTTGGGGTCTTGTTCACGAATGAGGTGAAGATGGAGCGGGAGATCGACAGGCGGATTGGTGCAACGTCTGCTGTGAAGCGGGCGCTGTAGCGATCCGTTGTGGTGAAGAGAGAGGTGAGCCAAAAGGCGAAGCTCTTGGTTTACCGGTCGATCTACGCTCCTACCCTCATCTATGGTCACGAGCTTTGGGTCGTGACCGAAAGAACGAGATCCCGGATACAAGCGGCCAAAATAAGTTTTCTCCATAGTGTGTCTGGGCTCTCCCTTACAGATAGGGTGAGGAGCTCAGTCATCCGGGGAGGACTCAGAGTAGAGCCGCTGCTCCTCCACATTGAGAGGAGCCAGTTGAGGTGGCTCGGGCATCTGGTTAGGATGCCTCCTGGACGCATCCCTGGTGAGGTGTTCTGGGCACGTCCCACCGGGAGGAGGCCCAGGGGAAGACCCAGGACACGCTGGAGAGACTCTGCTCGCCTGGGAACGCTTTGGGATTCCCCCGGAGGAAGTGGCCCAAGTGGCTGGGGAGAGGAAGGTCTGGGCCTCCCTCTTGAAGCTGCTACACCCGCGACCTGACCCCGGATAAGCGGAAGACGATGGATGGATGGAAAAAGGAAAGTTTTAGGATTAGTCTTAAAAGTAGACAGGGTGTCTGCGTCACGGACCAAAACTGGGAGTTGGTTCCACTGGAGAGGAGCATGATAGCTAAAGGATCTGCCTACCATTCTGGTTTTACAGACTTTAGGAACCACCAGCAGACCTGCTTTCTGAGAGTGAAGTGGTCTGTTAGAAATTACTAAAGTTTGTACACAACATACACATGTGGAATATTGCTAACGTGTTACTTTAGCAATATTCCAATTGCTAAAGTGTTACTTTTACATTATTACTTTTGGGTGTGTATCCACCAATTTAACTGTCAAACTTTCATAAAAGCTGTCTTAATGCAAGAAACGAAACCCTTAAACACATGAAATAATTAACTTTAAATAACTAAAAAGGTTTTGTTAACTTTTCACATGAAGCTGGATTAACAGCTAGTAAGATACCTTTGATTAAGTTGGTATACTAATGTTTAAACCAGGGGTGTCAAACGTACGGCCTGCGGGCCGGATCTGGCCCGCCAAACGATTTAGTCCGGCCCGGTGGCCAAATGCATTATCATTATTCAACGGCTGTGTCTCCTCGGTGCATCGACCGATCTGCACCAGATTTTTTGTGAGTCGTGGGGGAGCGCTGCCCAACGCGTGCGTGTGTATCGCATGGTAGACGGGCGAGGAAAATGCATGACAGCTTCTGCTGTGGCTGGCGGTGGGAGGTGCGCGTACCCTAGCGGTGGCCCATAGGCCAGAGCGGCGCTTGGCTGCGAGGGCCGATCATCACCGCTTGCGGTTTTAATTATTAGGCCCGAGCAGCTAAGCGCTGCGAAGGCCTATTGTATCTGTATTGTAAATTATTAGGCCCGAGCAGCTAAGCGCTGCGAAGGCCTATTGTATCTGTAGTGTTAATTATTATTATTTTTATTAGGCCCGAGCAGCTAAGCGCTGCGAAGGCCTATTGTAACTGCAGATTTTATTATTATTAGGCCCGAGCAGCTAAGCGCTGCGAAGGCCTATTGTAACTGCAGATTTTATTATTATTAGGCCCGAGCAGCTAAGCGCTGCGAAGGCCTATTGTAACTGCAGATTTTATTATTATTATTATTATTATTTATTCTTGGGACTTTTGAAACGGCTTTTTGGAGGCCTAAACATGCATGAAAACTCACCAAACTTTGCCCAAAATTGTCCCCCGTGAGAAATCGCATGATTTTAGTGTAATTGAAAATGGGCGTGGCAAACCTGCTCAACAGCGCCAACTAGAGTGAGTTGGGCCAAACCGTAACACGTAGAAAGCTGAAATTTTTTACCTAGGTAGGTTTTTTAAAATTATGAAAAAAAGTCTCTTGGGTGTATGCTCTAAAACCCACAGGAAGTCTGCTATTTTGGGTCAAAGGGTAAAATATTGGCCGTTTTTGCCTCAAACTTTAACGAACTAGTCCTAGGCATTTTAACCTATTACTTTCAATTTTTTTCAGCATGCAGTTAAGACATTGACTTTTAAAAGTTATCAAAGGTTTTATGAAATATGCATATTTGCCTGAGCTGTCGCATTGCAAAAATCAGGTTTGTGGAAAACCATTAAAAACGCATTAAATCAGTAAGCCCCAAGCCATGCTTTGTCTGAGAATTATGAAACTCAGTAAGTGCATGTAACTTCATAGGCCCTACAAAAAAGCCTCTTGAAGCAATGGGCTACCTCCTACAGGAAATCATTAATTTCTCATCAAAGATGTCATTTTCCCATATTTTTGGGTGTTACATTTGAATAAACTACTCCTAAACCGTTACACTTATGGCATTCAAAGTTACTCCAAAAAATTCCTCACACATAGAGGATCAAAAGTTATCAAAAACATTTTTGCTACGTCCAACCATATTTTTTTGACAATTATTTATAACATGAATTGTGTTTTGAAGGAAAAAACATTTATTATTTCCAACACTAGATGGCAGCAAACCCAAATGTTTGGGCGTCATCTGTAAGTCACGGTACATATTTTACCAAACCATTCATACACATTCGTCCAAAAGTGGAAGCAGCTTTAAAATATCTTTAGCTGGCCTTTAAAAGAAAGAAGCTTTGAATCTTTAATCCTATATAAGGGAACCAGTTGATTGCATAAAAGTCTTGACAAGCAGCATTTCCTCCTGAAGAAGCGTAGAGTCACAGGGAGAGTTGTCTGCATTGTCCATGGCTTTGCAACAATCCCTCATACTGAGCAAGCATGAAGCAACAGGGGAAAAAAACCTCCTTCATTAACATGAAGGACAAACCTCCAGCAGAACCGGGCTCAGTATGAACGGTCATCTGCCTCGACCCACTGGGGGTTACAGAAGACAGAGCAGAGACACAACAAGACAGACAAAAAAAGCACAGAAGCACACAGTGATCCAGTAATCTGTTCTATATAACCACAACTGTTATGACTTTGGGCAATAACTAATGTGCAATAATCTATTTAATACACTGTGCTATAACCTGTGCAAGGATCCAGAAGAACTTCTTCTGCTTTCACCAAGTGAATATATGTCAGTACATGTGTATGTAGGCATGTGTATATATATATATATATATATATATATATATATATATATATATATATATATATATACACACACACTATTGAGCCGACAAGTGAATTTCTCCAATGTGAGATCAATAAAGACTATCTTATCTTATCTCATATCAAGACTTAGATTTGCCCACACAGGATTAGATGGTACATTATTCAAAATAGGGAAGCATAACACTGGCATATGTAAATATTGTGAGGAACAACAGACAGTTGAACGTATATGACACACTGTGAGAAAGTTCATAAAGATCAAGAGAAGAAGAAGACTTCCCAACAGCAGGGGGCGCACTCCAACAATCTGAAACGTGTCCGTTTGCCTGAGGAAGAAGTCCGTGATGTCACAGCTAACAACATTAGCACCACACATTGGAGAATTTAGGAGGGGAAACAGACAAACAGGTAAGGCTTTTTGGATTATATATGCATGTAGTGTAATATCCCCCACCACAACTTGAGGTGGGATGAGCAGTCTCAGTTCTGCGGCTAATTCTAGTGCCTTAAGGCGCTAATATTAGCGCTAATGCTAGCGCCTTAAGGCTAACGAGCAAGGCTCTTGTTTACATCCGGGTTCCGCTGGCTCAGAGCCTTTCTCTCTATGGCTCTGCGTTTGCTACCAGCACAGAGATGTATACGTAGACCAAAAGTTATGATCGGTGTTCAATCATAACTTTTGGAAGAACATCTCAAACTGGCCACAGATGCATGAATGAAAGCAGTGGTGGTCAAAGGTTTTCTTTGGGTTTATGCGAACCAGCAAGTCAGGAAGTGGAGCGGATTGACCATCTGACAACAACTTCCCTCGGTAAGCGTTTCTGTCGACAGACACACTGTCGCTGCTCCAGTTAATTAATGAATTATTTCCACCTGTGGCCATGTCACCTTTCAGCGTGTATTCACTGGCTTCCAGCAACTTAGCTGATAAACCAATCAGGGACCTCCTCAATATTCGCTGTAACGCTTTATTTAAAATTCGAAGAGTAAAGGCTAATTTACCATGACGCGCATTTGTCCCGCATTTGACAGGGTCCGATTTGGAAAAAGTTAAATAATAAATTAAATAATTTCACCTGCGCTTTTCTGAACAAAAGAAGGCAGAGCTGCAGTCAGAGCGGCTATCAGTCAATATGCAGCAGCTCCACCTGATGAGCCGCTGCGCACCACGACACTCTTAATAAAATGACAAGGATTTTGATTTGTACAGATTATTAAGGAAACGACGTAAAAAAAAAAACTGCAGCTACAACATGGACTGGAGAGCGGGTTCTAACTGGGTGAGGCCAGAGGTTATTCTCAGAGAGCTTTTATGAAGTAATTTTTTTTATTTTTACACGCAGTTGAGCGACACTGCAGAAGCAAGTCGTACTAGAAACCACTGAACAAGCCTCCTGTCTGTGGATCTATGGACTCATTTTACTCCAACCCCAAAACATCTGCCAAACAGAGTACTGCAGCCAAGATTAACTTCAACAATAACTTTACGAAATACATTAACATTTTGCTTATTAAAAATGTCCATATTTAAAAGCAAGTTATGTTTTTTTCTGATAAACTTTGAGCAATTTTATTAAACTTTTTAAAAAATTAACATCCCATCCTTCATCGATTTATACCGGCTTTTCCCTACAGGTGTGACGTCAAGCCGTATCTGATGGGGAAACGCAGCTCGGCGTCACACGGGGTCGTGGGGGGTGGGGGCTCGTCCATCCTGGACAGGTTGCCAGTCACAGGGCAACCTGTCCTGTGACACATACATATGCCTACATACACATGTACTGACATATATACCTGGTGATAGCAGCAGAAGTTCTTTGGATCATTGGACAGGTTATAGCACAGTGTATTAAATAGATTATTGCACATTAGTTATTGCCCAAAGTTATAACAGTTGTGGTTACAGTTACTGATAGCAGCAGAAGTCACTTCTTTCAGGATTATTGCACGGGTTATCGCACAGTGAATTAGATTATTGCACATTGGTTACAGTTACAGTGCAGCACTGTATATTCTGATAGCAGCAGGAATGAATGACTTGCGGTAGCGCTCCTTTTTACAGACAGGGTGTCTAAGTCTGCCACTAAAGGAGCTGCTCAGCTGCTCTACAGTCTGGCGCAGGGGGTGGAAGGTGTTGTCCATGATGGATGTGAACTTGGACAACACCCTCCTCTCAGCTACTTCCTCCGCTGAGTCCAGAGTGCAGCCCAGGACAGAAGTGGCCTTCCTCACCAGCTTATTCAGACTCATTCGGTCCCGTTCTGCGCTGCCTGGAGCCCAGCAGACGACAGCGTAGAGAAGGGCTGAGGCCACCACAGAGTCATAAAAAGTCTTAAGCAATAAACTGAGTATCTCCATGTTTTGTTGACAGAACAAGAGATTTGGGAAACACTGACATTTTTCAAAATTTTGTAACATTTTATTATTATAGCAACCAATCAATTAATTGTTAAAATAATCAATAGATTAATCAACAATGGAAATAATCTAGACCCAGAGTTTGTCTTTGCATCGTGTTTACTCCTGTAAGATATAAAAATTAATTAGCTTTGAACTGTTTTTGTTCCCCCTTAGGTCACAGCAGTGTCAGACATTGGTGGGAGGACTGTGGATGAGGCCACAAGACGTATGATGTTCTTCATCATGGACTATGGCCTGTCAAGGCAGTACAACTTTGTGGGCTGGAATGGAAAGTAGGAATTCAGGACTTTAAATCTGTTTGAAGTCATATTTGGTAAGTGCATAATGGATAATAACTGTAATATAGTAACTTTAGGATATTTGTGTCTGTCGAGGGAAATTTATGTATGTTATGAATTTAATTTTCTAATGTCAATAATACCCTCACCTTAAGGACATAAATGTCCCCTCAAAACAGGTGCTCCAGAAATGTTATCATATAAGAAATGTTTTCAAGATTTTCTTGCACAGATCTTCCAGTCAACAGCTGTTCTTATCAAAAAAATTACATTTTGTAATTTTTCCTTGGTTTTTAATTTTTTTATGGGCAATTTAATAAAGCCAGATTTTAGAAAGAAGTAAAAAAATGTGACAGCCTTGGCCAGTCAGCTTTGAATTTTGATCTTTTTTTCTTAGCTTTTTCCCAGTTCATTCTGACGTTTGCAGGTTTGTAAAGTCAATTGTGTAAAGGGATACTTCACCCAAAATTACAATTTAAATCTTGGGTAATTGATATAAAACTGATCATTTGTTGGTAAATTTCACCTTAACATAGTTGACTTTACAATTGTAGTTGAGAGTTGTGTTGGTACATATAAAGTGACCATAAGATATGTTTCCCGTAGGAGCTTTAAAGAACAACACATTAACCAGACAGATCACCAGGAAGGATTTGGAGAGGGCAGTGTCGAAATGGCTGATCGGATCAAGGGACAGGGGATGCAATAGAAAGGTCCAACAGGTCCCTCCTTCCCATATGATGGACCATGTTTTTTGTGTTCCATGTTCTTTTTTGATATATAACCATTATAACTAGTTTCTTAAATTGTTATAATGGTTATTATATTACGTATAATATCGTATGTGTGTGTGTGTGTATTATGTACCTGATACGTAAAATACAATCTATTATATCTATTATCTATTATAAGTAAGGCAGCATTGGAGGAATCTTTAGAACCTGCACAGTGTTTGAACTGTTTAGAAGCAGTAGAGCTTTCTGAGCTATCTAAAATCTTAGCTTCATCTAAAACTTCTACCTGTGTGTTAGACCCAATCCCAACTAAGTTGTTTAAGGAGGTATTCCCTTTGATCAGTGGTCCTATTTTAGACATGATTAATCTATCCTTAGTAAATGGATATGTACCACAGGTTTTTAAAGTAGCTGTTATTAAACCTTTACTTAAGAAACCTTCTCTTGATCAAGATGAGCTAGTAAACTACAGACCTATATCTAATCTTCTTTTCTTATCTAAAATTCTTGAGAAAGTAGTTGCTAATCAACTTTGTGAACATTTACAAAGCAATGACCTACTTGAGGAGTTTCAGTCAGGCTTCAGAGCTCATCATAGCACTGAAACAGCTCTGGTGAAGGTCACTAATGATATTCTCATGGCCTCAGATAATGGACTTGTGTCTGTACTTGTCCTGTTAGATCTCAGTACTGCATTTGATACAGTTGATCAAAATATTCTCCTGCAAAGACTTGAGCATACTGTAGGGATTAAGGGAAAAGCATTAGGCTGGTTTAAATCTTATCTGTCGGACAGATTCCAGTTTGTTCATGTTAATAATAAATCTTCCTTAAACTCTAGGGTCACCTGTGGAGTACCACAGGGTTCAGTCCTTGGACCAATTCTCTTTACTAAATATATGCTTCCGATCGGCAAAATTATCAGACAGCATGGGATTAATTTCCACTGTTATGCTGATGACACTCAGCTATATTTATCCATAAATCCTGATGAATCCAATCAATTACTTCAACTGCAGTCATGTCTTGATGACATCAAAAGCTGGATGACTTTAAATTTCCTGCATCTAAATTCTGACAAGACCGAAGTTGTAATCTTTGGGCCAGAGTCCTCAAAAAATAAACTTCTTAACCAATCACTTAATCTGGATGGCATTAACTTGGCCTCTGGTAATAAAGTAAAAAACCTTGGTGTTATTTTTGACCAAGACATGTCATTTAAATCCCATATTAAACAGGTTTCCAGAGTTTCCTTTTTTCACCTCCGGAATATCGCCAAAATTAGAAACATTCTGTCCAGGAGTGATGCTGAAAAACTAGTCCATGCATTTGTTACTTCAAGGCTGGACTATTGCAATTCGTTACTATCAGGAAGTCCACAAACTGCAGTTCAAAGCCTTCAGCTGATCCAAAATGCTGCAGCAAGAGTTCTGATGAAAATCAACAAGCGGGATCATATTTCTCCAATTTTAGCTTCCCTTCATTGGCTTCCTGTGAAATCAAAAATAGAATTTAAAATTCTTCTTCTAACGTATAAAGCCCTTAATAATCAAGCTCCATCATATATCAGAGCTCTGATTACCCCGTATGTTCCTAACAGAGCACTTTGCTCTCAGACTGCAGGTCTGCTGGTGGTTCCTAGAGTCTCTAAAAGTAGAATGGGAGGCAGATCCTTTAGCTATCAGGCTCCTCTCCTGTGGAACCAATTCCCAGTTTTGGTCCGTGAAGCAGACACCCTGTCTACTTTTAAGACTAATCTTAAAACCTTCCTTTTTGACAAAGCTTATAACTAGAGTGGCTCATGTTACTCTGAGCTACCTTTTATAGTTTTACTGCTATAGGCTTAGGCTACTGGAGGACGTCAGGATCTAATTTTCTCACTCTATAGAGTTCTACTGTTCTTCAATTATGCATTACGTGTTGTCATTTCTGCTTTAATTTTCTGTTTCTCTCTTTTATCTTCATAGTAGGTACACCTGGTCTGGCGTTCTGTTAACTGTGACATCATCCAAAGAAGACGGCTTACCCGCTATTACCATCTAATGTAGAACAGATTACTGGATCAATGTGTGCTTCTGTGCTTTTTTTGTCTCTCTTGTTGTGTCTCTGCTCTGTCTTCTGTAACCCCCAGTCGGTCGAGGCAGATGACCGTTCATACTGAGCCCGGTTCTGCTGGAGGTTTTCCTTCCCGTTAATGGGGAGTTTTTCTTCCCACTGTCGCTTCATGCTTGCTCAGTATGAGGGATTGCAGCAAAGCCATGTACAATGCAGACGACTCTCCCTGTGGCTCTACGCTTCTCCAGGAGTGAATGCTGCTTGTCGAGACTTTGATGCAATCAACCGGTTTCCTTATATAGGAACATTTTTGACCAATCTGTATAATCTGACCCAATATGTATCAACTGGTTTCCTTATATAGGAACATTTTTGACCAATCTGTATAATCTGACCCAATATGTATAATATGATTGAACGTAACTTTGTAAAGTGCCTTGAGATGACATGTTTCATGATTTGGCGCTATATAAATAAAATTGAATTGAATTATTGCATTTAACCTAATAAAAACATGAATAATGTATTTTATTAGGTCAAATGTGTGTATGTATATGTATATATATATATATATATATATATATATATATATATATATATATATATATTAGTGCATGCCATGCCAAGAGGCAACTCATGTGTTTTATATAAAGACAAATTAATTCTATCCAATTTTATTTATATAGTTCCAACATGTCATCTCTTTACAACCCCAGCGGTCCGGCCCGGTGGCCAAATGCATTATCATTATTCAACGGCTGTATCTCCTCGCTGCATCCACCAATCTGCACCAGATTTTTTGTGAGTCGTGGGGGAGCGCTGCCGAAAGGGTTCGTGTGAATCGCCCAGTGGACGGGCGGGGAAAATGCGTGACAGCTTCTGCGGTGGCTGGCGGCAGGCGGTGCGCGTACCCCAGCGGTGCTTGGCTGCGAGGGCCGCTCATCGCCGCTTGCGGCTTTAATTATTATTATTATTTATTCTTGGGACTTTTGAAACGGCTTTTTGGAGGCCTAAACATGCATGAAAACTCACCAAACTTTGCCCAAAATTGTCCCCCGTGAGAAATCGCATGATTTTAGTGTAATTGAAAACGGGCGTGGCAAACCTGCTCAACAGCGCCAACTAGAGTGAGTTGGGCCAAACCGTAACACGTAGAAAGCTGAAATTTTTTACCTAGGTAGGTTTTTTAAAATTATGAAAAAAAGTCTCTTGGGTGTATGCTCTAAAACCCACAGGAAGTCTGCTATTTTGGGTCAAAGGGTAAAATATTGGCCGTTTTTGCCTCAAACTTTAACGAACTAGTCCTAGGCATTTTAACCTATTACTTTCAAATTTTTTCAGCATGCAGTTAAGACATTGACGTTTAAAAGTTATCAAAGGTTTTATGAAATATGCATATTTGCCTGAGCTGTCGCATTGCAAAAATCAGGTTTGTGGAAAACCATTAAAAACGCATTAAATCAGTAAGCCCCAAGCCATGCTTTGTCTGAGAATTATGAAACCCGGTAAGTGCATGTAACTTCATAGGCCCTACAAAAAAGCCTCTTGAAGCAATGGGCTACCTCCTACAGGAAATCATTCATTTCTCATCAAAGATGTCATTTTCCAATATTTTTGGGGGTTACATTTGAATAAACTACTCCTAAACCGTTACACTTATGGCATTCAAAGTTACTCCAAAAAATTCCTCACACATAGAGGATCAAAAGTTATCAAAAACATTTTTGCTACATCCAACCATATTATTTTGACAATTATTTATAACATGAATTGTGTTTTGAAGGAAAAAACATTTATTATTTCCAACTCTAGATGGCAGCAAACCCAAATGTTTGGGCGTCATCTGTAAGTCACGGTACATATTTTACCAAACCATTCATACACATTCGTCCAAAAGTGGAAGCAGCTTTAAAATATCTTTAGCTGGCCTTTAAAAGAAATAAGATTTTAATCTTTAATCCTATATGTAGGAGCGCAAATGCATTGATTGGGTAATTAGCGTTCATGTCTATTTAAGGGGGGAACTTTTCTTTGATAGGTAGGTTTTCCACCCGGAAGGGGAAAACAGTTTTTGACCGCAAAAAGATAAATACAAGCAAGCAAGTCTGCTTTATATGTTGTCTGGAGATGTGTTCATGTATGATGGACATTTGATATGCAAAGAGGAAAATAAATGGACGAAGCGTTCAACATGCCCTGACGACTCGGACTCTAATTCATCCCAAAAAGGTAACAATAAGCGCGTCAACTCTATTACCCCGATGCAGCACCTCAGTGGCTTAAAGTATTGGCTTGACCGCTACAAAACCAGTCAAAAACTGTTTGTGCATCTTCACGAACTGTGCATAAGTAAAGATACGTGTTTCTGCATGGTTGATGGTGGTGATTGCGCAAGATAAGACTGGGCTGGAGGTTACGTGTTTGGAGTGGAGCATCAGCTGATCGAACTCAGCTCACCTGAGGTGACGTCGGACAGGATAGACATCGGTGAGGACGCAGTTGATCAGCTCGGCGCTGGATTTGAACAATCATTCGTCTGGATTAGGTATGTGTAGCGCTACCACCGATATGATGGCCATCTAAATATAGTGTGCACACATAAGGGCGTAATTCCAATGCATTGGTTGCTGAAGTGGATGAACAATTAATTTTGTATCAACAAACTGTTGCGATCTGTGGACTGTCGGACTTCAATTATGGAGGATTGCGCGGCTAAAATGGATAAACATTTTAGCCGAGGGAACCAGTTGATTGCATAAAGGTCTTGACAAGCAGCATTTCCTCCTGAAAAAGCGTAGAGCCACAGGGAGAGTAGTCTGCATTGTCCATGGCTTTGCAACAATCCCTCATACTGAACAAGCATGAAGCAACAGGGAAAAAAAACCTCCCCATTAACAGGAAGGAAAAACCTCCAGCAGAACCGGGCTCAGTATGAACGGTCATCTGCCTCGACCGACTGGGGGTTACAGAAGACAGAGCAGAGACACAACAAGACAGACAAAAAAGCACAGAAGCACACATTGATCCAGCAATCTGTTCTATATAACCACAACTGTTATAACTTTGGGCAATAAATAATGTGCAATAATCTATTTAATACACTGTGCTATAACCTGTGCAATGATCCGGAAGAACTTCTGCTGCTATCACCAAGTGAATATATGTCAGTACATGTGTATGTAGGTGTATATATATATATATATATATATATATATATATATATATATATATATATATATATATATATATATATATATATATATAGTCTAAAGACAATTACATGATCGGCTTTCTATCACCTGAAGAACATTTCCAGGATTAAAGGACTGATGTCTCAGCAGGATCTGGAAAAACTAATCCATGCGTTTATCCTAGTAGAATCGATTACTGCAACGGTGTTTTCACAGGTCTGCCTAAAAAGTGGATCAGACAGCTGCAGCTGATCCAGAACGCTGCTGAACGCATCTAAATACATCACAGACTTGTTATCAGTGTATCAACCATCCAGAGCACTAAGGTCTTCTGGCTCCAGCCTTCTCTGCGTACCTACAGCCAGAACTAAACAAGGAGAAGCAGCATTTAGTTCCTACGCTCCACTTATCTGGAACAAACTTCCAGAAAACTGTAAAAGTGCCGAAAACCTGAGTTCTTTTTAATCAAGATTAAAAACACATTTGTTTAGGAGTTTTTGACTGTTCTAGTTAAACTGTTCTACTGAAAAAGCATTAGTTCAACTTTTTTAGTCCAGCTGTTTATTGATGTCTACATTTTCTGTTTTCTTTTCCTGTATTTTAATCATGTAAAGCACTTTGCATTGTCTCTGTACTGAATTGTGCTATACAAATAAATTTGCCTTGCCTTGCCTTTTCCTTGCCTTTATATTTATATATATATATATATATATATATATATATATATATATATATATATATATATATATATATATATATATAATGTGTATATATGTGTATATATGTGTATGTATATATGTATATATATATGTGTGTATATATGTATATATATATGTGTGTATATATGTATATATATATGTGTGTATATATGTATATATATATATATGTATGTATATATATATATATGTATGTATATATATATATATATATGTATATGTATGTACAGTATGTATGTATGTATGTATGTATATGTGTATATAACCGGGAAGTACACATGACATCATTTCTTTTGTATTTTTTTAATTCTTATTTTTTTTTCTCTCTTTTTGATCCACTGTATATAGGAAGATACACTGTATATAACCGATGCACCCTTTCATACTGCTGACTATTGACTGACTATTGAGCCGATGTGACAAGTGAATTTCTCCAATGTGAGATCAATAAAGACTATCTTATCTTATATCAAGACTTAGATTTGCCCACACAGGATTAAATGGTACATTATTCAAAATAGGGAAGCATAACACTGGCAGATGTGAGTATTGTGAGGAACAAGAGACAGTTGAACATATCTGACACATTGTGAGAAAAATTCATAAAGAACAAGAGAAGAAGAAGACTTCCCAACAGCAGGGGGCGCACTCCAACAATCTGAAAGGTGTCCGTTTGCCTGAGGAAGAAGCCCATGATGCCACAGCTAACAACATTAGCACCACACATTGGAGAATTTAGGAGGGGATGCAGAAAAACAGGTAAGGCTGTTTGGATTATATATGCATGTAGTGTAATATCCCCCACCACAACTTGAGGTAGGATGAGCAGTCTTAGTTCTGCGGCTAATTCTAGCCGCTAATATTAGCGCTAATGCTAGCGCCTTAAGGCTAGCGAGCAAGGCTCTTGTTTACATCCGGGTTCGGCTGGCTCAGAGCCTTTCTCTCTATGGCTCTGCGTTGGCTACCAGCACAGACATGTATACGTAGACCAAAAGTTATGATCGGTGTTCAATCATAACTTTTGGAAGAACATATCAAACTGGCCACAGATGCATGAATGAAAGTAGTGTTGGTCAAAGGTTTTCTTTGGGTTTATGCGAACCAGCAAGTCAGGAAGTGGAGCGGATTGACCATCTGACAACAACTTCCCCCGGTAAGCTGCCGACAGACACACTGTCGCTGCTCCAGTTAATTAATGAATTATTTCCATCTGTGGCCATGTCACCTTTCAGCGTGTATTCACTGGCTTCCAGCAACTTAGCTGATAAACCAATTAGGGACCTCCTCATTATTCGCTGTAACGCTTTATTTAAAATTCGAAGAGTAAAGGCTAATTTACCATGACGCGCTTTTGTCCCGCATTTGACTGGGTCCGATTTGGAAAAAGTAAAATAATAAATTAATTAATTTCACCTGCGCTTTTCTGAACAAAAGAAGGCAGAGCTGCAGTCAGAGCGGCTATCAGTCAATATGCAGCAGCTCCACCTGATGAGCCGCTGCGCACCACGACACTCTTAATAAAATGACAAGGATTTTGATGTGTACAGATTATTAAGGAAACGACATTAAAAAAAACTGCAGCTACAACATGGACTGGAGAGCGGGTTGTAACTGGGTGAGGCCAGAGGTGATTCTCAGAGAGCTTTTATGAAGTTATTGTTTTTATTTTTACACGCAGTGGAGCGACACTGTAGAAGCAAGTCGTACTAGAAACCACTGAACAAGCCTCCTGTCTGTGGATCTATGGACTCGTTTTACTCCAACCCCAAAACACCTGCCAAACAGAGTACTGCAGCCAAGATTACCTTCAACAATAACTTTACGAAATACATTAACATTTTGCTTATTAAAAATGTCCATATTTAAAAGCAAGTTATGTTTTTTTCTGATAAACTTTGAGCAATTTTATTAAACTTTTTAAAAAATTAACAATCCATCCTTCATCGATTTATACCGGCTTTTCCCTACAGGTGTGACGTCAAGCCGTATCTGATGGGGAAACGCAGCTCGGCGTCACACGGGGTCGTGGGGGGTGGGGGCTCGGCCATCCTGGACAGGTTGCCAGTCACAGGGCTAAAATATATCTGTTTTATTAAAATTCAAAAAAGTTAATGCCTTTTTATAAACTCATGAGTCGTGATAATTAATTGCTGTGCAATAACGGGCAAAGCAGAGAGTGATTATTGTAATGTGCGATCTGTGTTAAACTAAAATGTATGACATCATAGTGTTGGTTATGTGTCCTGCATTGTCAAGGTTGTGGTTGGCCTTGTTTGTTCATATGATTAATTTATACTGAAGGTGACAGGGAGCCAGTGGAGGTAATGTTCAGATGTGAAGTAGATGATGTAAAGATGTAAATTGCTGTCTTTTGTACTAGTTGTAGTTTATGGAGGTTTTCTGGAGGACAGGGAGGGAAGGGAGCTGAAAGTGTAAAGTGGACTGTGGACCAGTTTGGCTAAAGTGTTAAGGAAGAACTTGATGTTGCCGATATGAAAGTTAACCAGGTTATGTTATGGATGTGGACAGTGGAGGAGAATACCCCACAGATTTTCTATGGGGCTAAGGTCAGGGGAGTTGGCTGGCCAATTTAGAACAGAAATACCATGGTCCGTAAACCAGGCACAGGTAGATTTTGCGCTGTGTGCAGGCGCCAAGTCCTGTTGGAACCTGAAATCTCCATCTCCATAGAGCAGGTCAGCAGCAGGAAGCATGAAGTGCTCTAAAACTTGCTGGTAGACGGCTGCGTTGACCCTGGATCTCAGGAAACAGAGTGGACCAACACCAGCAGATGACATGGCACCCCAAACCATCACTGATGGTGGAAACTTTACACTAGACTTCAGGCAACGTGGATCCTGTGCCTCTCCTGTCTTCCTCCAGACTCTGGGACCTCGATTTCCAAAGGAAATGCAAAATTTGCTTTCGTCAGAAAACATGACTTTGGACCACTCAGCAGCAGTCCAGCTCTTTTTTTTCCTTAGCCCAGGTGAGACGCTTTTCGCGCTGTTTCCTGGTCAACAGTGGCTTGACACGAGGTATGCGGCAGTTGAAACCCATGTCTTTCAAGCGTCTCTTGGTGGTGGATCTTGAAGCACTGACTCCAGCAGCTGTCCACTCCTTGTGAATCTCCCCCACATTTTTGAATGGTTTTTTTTTCCCAATCTTGACTAGGGCGCGGTGATCCCTATCGCTTGTACACTTTTTCTGACCACAGTTTTTCCTTCCCTTTGCCTCTCTATTAATGTGTTTGGACACAGAGCTCTGAGAACAGCCAGCCTCTTCAGCAATAACCTTTTGTGTCTTTCCCTCCTTGTGCAATGTGTCCATGGTCGCCTTTTGGACAGCTGTCAAATCTGAAGTCTTCCCCATGTTTGTGTAGGCTTCAGAACTGGACTGAGAGACCATTTAAAGCCCATTGCAGGTGTTTTGAGTTAATCAGCGGATTAGTTTGTGGCACCAGGTGTCTTCAAAATTTAACCCTTACACAATATTCTAATTTTGTGACACACGGAATTTTGAATTTTCATTTGTTGCCACTTCAAATCATCAAAATTAAATGAAATAAACATTTGAATGCATCAGTCTGTGTGCAATGAATAAATATAATGTACAAGTTACACCTTTTGAATGCAATTACTGAAATAAATCAAGTTTTTCAAAATATTCTAATTTACTGGCTTTTACCTGTATGCCTACATGCACATGTACTGACATATATTCACCTGGTGATAGCAGCAGAAGTTCTTCGGATCATTGCACAGGTTATAGCACAGTGTATTAAATAGATTATTGCACAGTGGTTATTGCCCAAAGTTATAACAGTTGTGGTTACAGTTACTGATAGCAGCAGAAGTCACTTCTTTCAGGATTATTGCACTGGTTATCGCACAGTGAATTAGATAGATTATTGCACATTGGTTACAGTTACAGTGCAGTACTGTATAATCTGATTGCAGATTATATAGCAATCAGAATGATTGCTATATAATCTGCACAGGGGGTGGAAGGTGTTGTCCATGATGGATGTGAACTTGGACAACACCCTCCTCTCAGCTACTTCCTTCACTGAGTCCAGAGTGCAGCCCAGGACAGAAGTGGCCTTCCTCACCAGCTTATTCAGCCTCATTCTGTCCCGTTCTGCGCTGCCTGGAGCCCAGCAGACGACAGCGTAGAGAAGGGCTGAGGTCACCACAGAGTCATAAAAAGTCTTAAGCAGGGGCCTGCTCACTCCAAAGGAACTCAGCCTCCTCAGGAGGTGGAGGCGGCTCTGGCCCTTCTTATGCAGAGCGTCGGTGTTATGAGTCCAGTCCAGTTTTGTGAATTTCTCCATTGTGAGATCAATAAAGACTATCTTATCTTATCAGTTTATTATTGACGTGAACACCCAACAAAAGAGTCCTACGTCTCTGATTTCAGCTTCATAAATGTGAATATTTCTGTTTTCTTTGCTCATTTATGGCAATAAACTGAGTATCTCCATGTTTTGTTGACAGAACAAGAGATTTGGGAAACATTGACATTTTTCAAAATTTTGTAACATTTTATTATTATAGCAACCAATCAATTAATTGTTAAAATAATCAATAGATTAATCAACAATGAAAATAATCTAGACCCAGAGTTTGTCTGTGCATCGTGTTTACTCCTGTGAGCTATAAAAATGAATTAGCTTTGAACTGTTTTTGTTCCCCCTTAGGTCACAGCAGTGTCAGACATTGGTGGGAGGACTGTGGATGAGGCCACGAGACGTATGATGTTCTTCATCATGGACTATGGCCTGTCAAGGCAGTACAACTTTGTGGGCTGGAATGGAAAGTAGGAATTCAGGACTTTAAATCTGTTTGAAGTCATATTTGGTAAGTGCATAATGGATAATAACTGTAATATAGTAACTTTAAGATATTTGTGTCTGTCGAGGGAAATTTATGTATGTTATGAATTTGATTTTCTAAGGTCAATAATACCCTCACCTTAAGGACATAAATGTCCCCTCAAAACAGGTGCTCCAGAAATGTTATCATATAAGAAATGTTTTCAAGATTTTCTTGCACAGATCTTCCAGTCAACAGCTGTTCTCATCAAAAATATTACATTTTGTATTTTTTCCCTGGTTTGTAATTTTTTTATGGGCAATTTAATAAAGCCAGATTTTAGAAAGAAATAAAAAAATGTGACAGCCTTGGCCAGTCAGCTTTGAATTTTGATCTTTTTTTCTTAGCTTTTTCCCAGTTCATTCTGACGTTTGCAGGTTTGTAAAGTCAATTATGTAAAGGGATACTTCACCCAAAATTACAATTTAAATCTTGGGTAATTGATATAAAACTGATCATTTGTTGGTAAATTTCACCTTAACATAGTTGACTTTACAATTGTAGTTGAGAGTTGTGTTGGTACATATGAAGTGACCATAAGATATGTTTCCCGCAGGAGCTTTAAAGAACAACACATTAACCAGACAGATCACCAGGAAGGATTTGGAGAGGGCAGTGTCGAAATGGCTGATCGGATCAAGGGACAGGGGATGCAATAGAAAGGTCCAACAGGTCCCTCTTTCCCACATGATGGACCATGTTTTTTTCTGTTCCATGTTCTTTTTGATATATAACTAGTTTCTTAAATTGTTATAATGGTAATTATATTACGTATAATATCGTATCTGTGTGTGTGTGTGTGTGTGTATTATGTATCTGATACGTAAAATACAATTTATTATATCTATTATAAGTAAGGCAGCATTGGAGGAATCTTTAGAACCTGCACAGTGTTTGAACTGTTTAGAAGCAGTAGAGCCTTCTGAGCTATCTAAAATCTTAGCTTCATCTAAACCTTCTACCTGTATGTTAGACCCAATCCCAACCAAGTTGTTTAAGGAGGTATTCCCTTTGATCAGTGGTCCTATTTTAGACATGATTAATCTATCCTTAGTAAATGGATATGTACCACAGGTTTTTAAAGTAGCTGTTATTAAACCTTTACTTAAGAAACCTTCTCTTGATCAAGATGAGCTAGTAAACTACAGACCTATATCTAATCTTTTCTTATCTAAAATTCTTGAGAAAGTAGTTGCTAATCAACTTTGTGAACATTTACAAAGCAATGACCTACTTGAGGAGTTTCAGTCAGGCTTCAGAGCTCATCATAGCACTGAAACAGCTCTGGTGAAGGTTACTAATGATATTCTCATGGCCTCAGATAATGGACTTGTGTCTGTACTTGTCCTGTTAGATCTCAGTGCTGCATTTGATAGATTTGATCAAAATATTCTCCTACAAAGACTTGAGCATACTGTAGGGATTAAGGGGAAAGCATTAGGCTGGTTTAAATCTTATCTGTCGGACAGATTCCAGTTTGTTCATTTTAATAATAAATCTTCCTCAAACTCTAGGGTCACCTGTGGAGTACCACAGGGTTCAGTCCTTGGACCAATTCTCTTTACTATATATATGCTTCCGATCGGCAAAATTATCAGACAGCATGAGATTAATTTCCACTGTTATGCTGATGACACTCAGCTATATTTATCCATAAATCCTGATGAATCCAATCAATTACTTCGACTGCAGTCATGTCTTGATGACATCAAAAGCTGGATGACTTTAAATTTCCTGCATCTAAATTCTGAGACCGAAGTTGTAATCTTTGGGCCAGAGTCCTCAAAAAATAAACTTCTTAACCAATCACTTAATCTGGATGGCATTAATTTGGCCTCTGGTAATAAAGTAAGAAACCTTGGTGTTATTTTTGACCAAGACATGTCATTTAAATCCCATATTAAACAGGTTTCCAGAGTTTCCTTTTTTCACCTCCGGAATATCGCCAAAATTAGAAACATTCTGTCCAGGAGTGATGCTGAAAAACTAGTCCATGCATTTGTTACTCCAAGGCTGGACTATTGTAATTCGTTACTATCAGGAAGTCCACAAAATGCAGTTCAAAGCCTTCAGCTGATCCAAAATGCTGCAGCAAGAGTTCTGATGAAAATCAACAAGCGGGATCATATTTCTCCAATTTTAGCTTCCCTTCATTGGCTTCCTGTAAAATCAAGAATAGAATTTAAAATTATTCTTCTAACGTATAAAGCCCTTAATAATCAAGCTCCATCATATATCAGAGCTCTGATTACCCCGTATGTTCCTAACAGAGCACGTCGCTTTCAGACTGCAGGTCTGCTGGTGGTTCCTAGAGTCTCTAAAAGTAGAATGGGAGGCAGATCCTTTAGCTATCAGGCTGTGGAACCAACTCCCAGTTTTGGTCCGTGAAGCAGAACCCCTGTCTACTTTTAAGACTAATCTTAAAACCTTCCTTTTTGACAAAGCTTATAACTAGAGTGGCTCATGTTACTCTGAGCTACCTTTATAGTTTTACTGCTATAGGCTTAGGCTACTGGAGGACGTCAGGATCTAATTTTCTCACTCTATAGAGTTCTACTGTTCTTCAATTATGCATTACGTGTTGTCATTTCTGCTTTAACTTTCTGTTCTCTCTCTTTTATCTTCATAGTAGGTACACCTGGTCTGGCGTTCTGTTAACTGTGACATCATCCAAAGAAGACGGCTCACCCGCTATTATCATCTAATGTAGAACAGATTACTGGATCAATGTGTGCTTCTGTGCTTTTTTTGTCTCTCTTGTTGTGTCTCTGCTCTGTCTTCTGTAACCCCCAGTCGGTCTAGGCAGATGACCGTTCATACTGAGCCCGGTTCTGCCGGAGGTTTTCCTTCCCGTTAATGGGGAGTTTTTCTTCCCACTGTCGCTTCATGCTTGCTCAGTATGAGGGATTGCAGCAAAGCCATGTACAATGCAGACGACTCTCCCTGTGGCTCTACGCTTCTCCAGGAGTGAATGCTGCTTGTCGGGACTTTGATGCAATCAACTGGTTTCCATATATAGGAACATTTTTGACCAATCTGTATAATCTGACCCAATATGTATAATATGATTGAACTTTGTAAAGTGCCTTGAGATGACATGTTTGTTTGGCGCTATATAAATAAAATTGAATTGAATTAATTTATTGCATTTGACCTAATAAAAACATGAATAATGTATTTTATTAGGTCAAATGTATATATATATATATATATATATATATATATATATATATATATATATATATATATATATATAGTGCATGTCATGCCAAGAGGCAACTCGTGTGTTTTATATAAAGACAAATTAATTCAATTGAATTTTATTTATATAGTTCCAACATGTCATCTCTTTACAACCCCAGCGGTCCGGCCCGGTGGCCAAATGCATTATCATTATTCAACGGCTGTATCTCCTCGCTGCATCGACGGATCTGCACCACATTTTTTGTGTGTCGTGGGGGAGCGCTGCCGAACGGGTTCGGGTGAATCGCCCGGTGGACGGGCGGGGAAAATGCGTGACAGCTTCTGCGGTGGCTGGCGGCCGGCGGTGCGCGAACCCCCGCGGTGGCCAATAGGCAGGAGCGGTGCTTGGCTGCGAGGGCCGATCAACGCCGCTTGCGGCTTTAATTATTATTATTATTTATTCTTGGGACTTTTGAAACGGCTTTTTGGAGGCCTAAACATGCATGAAAACTCACCAAACTTTGCCCAAAATTGTCCCCCGTGAGAAATCGCATGATTTTAGTGTAATTGAAAACGGGCGTGGCAAACCTGCTCAACAGCGCCAACTAGAGTGAGTTGGGCCAAACCGTAACACGTAGAAAGCTGAAATTTTTTACCTAGGTAGGTTTTTTAAAATTATGAAAAAAAGTCTCTTGGGTGTATGCTCTAAAACCCACAGGAAGTCTGCTATTTTGGGTCAAAGGGTAAAATATTGGCCGTTTTTGCCTCAAACTTTAACAAACTAGTCCTAGGCATTTTAACCTATTACTTTCAATTTTTTTCAGCATGCAGTTAAGACATTGACTTTTAAAAGTTATCAAAGGTTTTATGAAATATGCATATTTGCCTGAGCTGTCGCATTGCAAAAATCAGGTTTGTGGAAAACCATTAAAAACGCATTAAATCAGTAAGCCCCAAGCCATGCTTTGTCTGAGAATTATGAAACTCAGTAAGTGCATGTAACTTCATAGGCCCTACAAAAAAGCCTCTTGAAGCAATGGGCTACCTCCTACAGGAAATCATTCATTTCTCATCAAAGATGTCATTTTCCCATATTTTTGGGTGTTACATTTGAATAAACTACTCCTAAACCGTTACACTTATGGCATTCAAAGTTACTCCAAAAAATTCCTCACACATAGAGGATCAAAAGTTATCAAAAACATTTTTGCTACGTCCAACCATATTTTTTTGACAATTATTTATAACATGAATTGTGTTTTGAAGGAAAAAACATTTATTATTTCCAACACTAGATGGCAGCAAACCCAAATGTTTGGGCGTCATCTGTAAGTCACGGTACATATTTTACCAAACCATTCATACACATTCGTCCAAAAGTGGAAGCAGCTTTAAAATATCTTTAGCTGGCCTTTAAAAGAAAGAAGCTTTGAATCTTTAATCCTATATAAGGGAACCAGTTGATTGCATAAAAGTCTTGACAAGCAGCATTTCCTCCTGAAGAAGCGTAGAGTCACAGGGAGAGTTGTCTGCATTGTCCATGGCTTTGCAACAATCCCTCATACTGAGCAAGCATGAAGCAACAGGGGAAAAAAACCTCCTTCATTAACATGAAGGACAAACCTCCAGCAGAACCGGGCTCAGTATGAACGGTCATCTGCCTCGACCGACTGGGGGTTACAGAAGACAGAGCAGAGACACAACAAGACAGACAAAAAAAGCACAGAAGCACACAGTGATCCAGTAATCTGTTCTATATAACCACAACTGTTATGACTTTGGGCAATAACTAATGTGCAATAATCTATTTAATACACTGTGCTATAACCTGTGCAAGGATCCAGAAGAACTTCTTCTGCTTTCACCAAGTGAATATATGTCAGTACATGTGTATGTAGGCATGTGTATATATATATATATATATATATATATATATATATATATATATATATATATATATATATATACACACACACTATTGAGCCGACAAGTGAATTTCTCCAATGTGAGATCAATAAAGACTATCTTATCTTATCTCATATCAAGACTTAGATTTGCCCACACAGGATTAGATGGTACATTATTCAAAATAGGGAAGCATAACACTGGCATATGTAAATATTGTGAGGAACAACAGACAGTTGAACGTATATGACACACTGTGAGAAAGTTCATAAAGATCAAGAGAAGAAGAAGACTTCCCAACAGCAGGGGGCGCACTCCAACAATCTGAAACGTGTCCGTTTGCCTGAGGAAGAAGTCCGTGATGTCACAGCTAACAACATTAGCACCACACATTGGAGAATTTAGGAGGGGAAACAGACAAACAGGTAAGGATTATATATGCATGTAGTGTAATATCCCCCACCACAACTTGAGGTGGGATGAGCAGTCTCAGTTCTGCGGCTAATTCTAGTGCCTTAAGGCGCTAATATTAGCGCTAATGCTAGCGCCTTAAGGCTAACGAGCAAGGCTCTTGTTTACATCCGGGTTCCGCTGGCTCAGAGCCTTTCTCTCTATGGCTCTGCGTTTGCTACCAGCACAGAGATGTATACGTAGACCAAAAGTTATGATCGGTGTTCAATCATAACTTTTGGAAGAACATCTCAAACTGGCCACAGATGCATGAATGAAAGCAGTGGTGGTCAAAGGTTTTCTTTGGGTTTATGCGAACCAGCAAGTCAGGAAGTGGAGCGGATTGACCATCTGACAACAACTTCCCTCGGTAAGCGTTTCTGTCGACAGACACACTGTCGCTGCTCCAGTTAATTAATGAATTATTTCCACCTGTGGCCATGTCACCTTTCAGCGTGTATTCACTGGCTTCCAGCAACTTAGCTGATAAACCAATCAGGGACCTCCTCAATATTCGCTGTAACGCTTTATTTAAAATTCGAAGAGTAAAGGCTAATTTACCATGACGCGCTTTTGTCCCGCATTTGACAGGGTCCGATTTGGAAAAAGTTAAATAATAAATTAAATAATTTCACCTGCGCTTTTCTGAACAAAAGAAGGCAGAGCTGCAGTCAGAGCGGCTATCAGTCAATATGCAGCAGCTCCACCTGATGAGCCGCTGCGCACCACGACACTCTTAATAAAATGACAAGGATTTTGATTTGTACAGATTATTAAGGAAACGACGTAAAAAAAAAACTGCAGCTACAACATGGACTGGAGAGCGGGTTCTAACTGGGTGAGGCCAGAGGTTATTCTCAGAGAGCTTTTATGAAGTAATTTTTTTTATTTTTACACGCAGTTGAGCGACACTGCAGAAGCAAGTCGTACTAGAAAACCACTGAACAAGCCTCCTGTCTGTGGATCTATGGACTCATTTTACTCCAACCCCAAAACATCTGCCAAACAGAGTACTGCAGCCAAGATTAACTTCAACAATAACTTTACGAAATACATTAACATTTTGCTTATTAAAAATGTCCATATTTAAAAGCAAGTTATGTTTTTTTCTGATAAACTTTGAGCAATTTTATTAAACTTTTTAAAAAATTAACATCCCATCCTTCATCGATTTATACCGGCTTTTCCCTACAGGTGTGACGTCAAGCCGTATCTGATGGGGAAACGCAGCTCGGCGTCACACGGGGTCGTGGGGGGTGGGGGCTCGTCCATCCTGGACAGGTTGCCAGTCACAGGGCAACCTGTCCTGTGACACATACATATGCCTACATACACATGTACTGACATATATACCTGGTGATAGCAGCAGAAGTTCTTTGGATCATTGGACAGGTTATAGCACAGTGTATTAAATAGATTATTGCACAGTAGTTATTGCCCAAAGTTATAACAGTTGTGGTTACAGTTACTGATAGCAGCAGAAGTCACTTCTTTCAGGATTATTGCACGGGTTATCGCACAGTGAATTAGATTATTGCACATTGGTTACAGTTACAGTGCAGCACTGTATATTCTGATAGCAGCAGGAATGAATGACTTGCGGTAGCGCTCCTTTTTACAGACAGGGTGTCTAAGTCTGCCACTAAAGGAGCTGCTCAGCTGCTCTACAGTCTGGCGCAGGGGGTGGAAGGTGTTGTCCATGATGGATGTGAACTTGGACAACACCCTCCTCTCAGCTACTTCCTCCGCTGAGTCCAGAGTGCAGCCCAGGACAGAAGTGGCCTTCCTCACCAGCTTATTCAGACTCATTCGGTCCCGTTCTGCGCTGCCTGGAGCCCAGCAGACGACAGCGTAGAGAAGGGCTGAGGCCACCACAGAGTCATAAAAAGTCTTAAGCAATAAACTGAGTATCTCCATGTTTTGTTGACAGAACAAGAGATTTGGGAAACACTGACATTTTTCAAAATTTTGTAACATTTTATTATTATAGCAACCAATCAATTAATTGTTAAAATAATCAATAGATTAATCAACAATGGAAATAATCTAGACCCAGAGTTTGTCTTTGCATCGTGTTTACTCCTGTAAGATATAAAAATTAATTAGCTTTGAACTGTTTTTGTTCCCCCTTAGGTCACAGCAGTGTCAGACATTGGTGGGAGGACTGTGGATGAGGCCACAAGACGTATGATGTTCTTCATCATGGACTATGGCCTGTCAAGGCAGTACAACTTTGTGGGCTGGAATGGAAAGTAGGAATTCAGGACTTTAAATCTGTTTGAAGTCATATTTGGTAAGTGCATAATGGATAATAACTGTAATATAGTAACTTTAGGATATTTGTGTCTGTCGAGGGAAATTTATGTATGTTATGAATTAAATTTTCTAATGTCAATAATACCCTCACCTTAAGGACATAAATGTCCCCTCAAAACAGGTGCTCCAGAAATGTTATCATATAAGAAATGTTTTCAAGATTTTCTTGCACAGATCTTCCAGTCAACAGCTGTTCTTATCAAAAAAATTACATTTTGTAATTTTTCCTTGGTTTTTAATTTTTTTATGGGCAATTTAATAAAGCCAGATTTTAGAAAGAAGTAAAAAAATGTGACAGCCTTGGCCAGTCAGCTTTGAATTTTGATCTTTTTTTCTTAGCTTTTTCCCAGTTCATTCTGACGTTTGCAGGTTTGTAAAGTCAATTATGTAAAGGGATACTTCACCCAAAATTACAATTTAAATCTTGGGTAATTGATATAAAACTGATCATTTGTTGGTAAATTTCACCTTAACATAGTTGACTTTACAATTGTAGTTGAGAGTTGTGTTGGTACATATAAAGTGACCATAAGATATGTTTCCCGCAGGAGCTTTAAAGAACAACACATTAACCAGACAGATCACCAGGAAGGATTTGGAGAGGGCAGTGTCGAAATGGCTGATCGGATCAAGGGACAGGGGATGCAATAGAAAGGTCCAACAGGTCCCTCCTTCCCATATGATGGACCATGTTTTTTGTGTTCCATGTTCTTTTTTGATATATAACCATTATAACTAGTTTCTTAAATTGTTATAATGGTTATTATATTACGTATAATATCGTATGTGTGTGTGTGTGTATTATGTACCTGATACGTAAAATACAATCTATTATATCTATTATCTATTATAAGTAAGGCAGCATTGGAGGAATCTTTAGAACCTGCACAGTGTTTGAACTGTTTAGAAGCAGTAGAGCTTTCTGAGCTATCTAAAATCTTAGCTTCATCTAAAACTTCTACCTGTGTGTTAGACCCAATCCCAACTAAGTTGTTTAAGGAGGTATTCCCTTTGATCAGTGGTCCTATTTTAGACATGATTAATCTATCCTTAGTAAATGGATATGTACCACAGGTTTTTAAAGTAGCTGTTATTAAACCTTTACTTAAGAAACCTTCTCTTGATCAAGATGAGCTAGTAAACTACAGACCTATATCTAATCTTCTTTTCTTATCTAAAATTCTTGAGAAAGTAGTTGCTAATCAACTTTGTGAACATTTACAAAGCAATGACCTACTTGAGGAGTTTCAGTCAGGCTTCAGAGCTCATCATAGCACTGAAACAGCTCTGGTGAAGGTCACTAATGATATTCTCATGGCCTCAGATAATGGACTTGTGTCTGTACTTGTCCTGTTAGATCTCAGTACTGCATTTGATACAGTTGATCAAAATATTCTCCTGCAAAGACTTGAGCATACTGTAGGGATTAAGGGAAAAGCATTAGGCTGGTTTAAATCTTATCTGTCGGACAGATTCCAGTTTGTTCATGTTAATAATAAATCTTCCTTAAACTCTAGGGTCACCTGTGGAGTACCACAGGGTTCAGTCCTTGGACCAATTCTCTTTACTAAATATATGCTTCCGATCGGCAAAATTATCAGACAGCATGGGATTAATTTCCACTGTTATGCTGATGACACTCAGCTATATTTATCCATAAATCCTGATGAATCCAATCAATTACTTCAACTGCAGTCATGTCTTGATGACATCAAAAGCTGGATGACTTTAAATTTCCTGCATCTAAATTCTGACAAGACCGAAGTTGTAATCTTTGGGCCAGAGTCCTCAAAAAATAAACTTCTTAACCAATCACTTAATCTGGATGGCATTAACTTGGCCTCTGGTAATAAAGTAAAAAACCTTGGTGTTATTTTTGACCAAGACATGTCATTTAAATCCCATATTAAACAGGTTTCCAGAGTTTCCTTTTTTCACCTCCGGAATATCGCCAAAATTAGAAACATTCTGTCCAGGAGTGATGCTGAAAAACTAGTCCATGCATTTGTTACTTCAAGGCTGGACTATTGCAATTCGTTACTATCAGGAAGTCCACAAACTGCAGTTCAAAGCCTTCAGCTGATCCAAAATGCTGCAGCAAGAGTTCTGATGAAAATCAACAAGCGGGATCATATTTCTCCAATTTTAGCTTCCCTTCATTGGCTTCCTGTGAAATCAAAAATAGAATTTAAAATTCTTCTTCTAACGTATAAAGCCCTTAATAATCAAGCTCCATCATATATCAGAGCTCTGATTACCCCGTATGTTCCTAACAGAGCACTTTGCTCTCAGACTGCAGGTCTGCTGGTGGTTCCTAGAGTCTCTAAAAGTAGAATGGGAGGCAGATCCTTTAGCTATCAGGCTCCTCTCCTGTGGAACCAATTCCCAGTTTTGGTCCGTGAAGCAGACACCCTGTCTACTTTTAAAACTAATCTTAAAACCTTCCTTTTTGACAAAGCTTATAACTAGAGTGGCTCATGTTACTCTGAGCTACCTTTTATAGTTTTACTGCTATAGGCTTAGGCAGGGGCGTGCATACATAGACACTAGGTGGTGCTAAAGCACTAGGAAGTTTGCCCTTTATCAACGAAAATGCCCTTTTGAAACTCGTTTTTTTTTTTTTTTTTTTTTTTTTTTTTTTTATTAATATTCAGGGCAGTCAAAACATTTCCCTGATTATATAATGGAGCGATATTTGTGCCTTCTGGGTGAGCGCGGAGCAGACCCTGGACTGGAAGCCGTCTTTTTCTTTTTTTTTCTTTTTTTACCTCGGAGTGGCCATCCTCCTTTTAGTACTATCTTTGATGTGTCAATCATACAATTTAACCAATCAAATCAACGACTGAAGGCAACATGCTAGCCAATCACAGCTGGGGAGGGGCGGGACACTGAGTCATAGCCTTCAGTCTCCGCTGCAGTTCGGCTGTTGTCACCGTTGGTGTCGGTAGAGCGGGATGGAAATTTGGTCTGATTACCAAACAATTAAAAGAAGTGACAACAAAGCAGAGAGCGAGCTGGAAGGAGCGCTATTAATTTATGTTTGAAATGTCAGCGCTGATGTCTAAACTGGAGTAAACATTCACGCTAGGAGGGTTAGCTAGGGGACAGCTAGCAGGGTGAGCTAGGACAGCTAGCAGGGTTAGCTAGGGGACAGCTAGCAGGGTTAGCTAGGGGACAGCTAGCAGGGTGAGCTAGGACAGCTAGCAGGGTTAGCTAGGGGACAGCTAGCAGCACAAGGAGCAGAACCAAGCACTAAAACTGCCAAACTGAAGAGATTTGAGTTACTTGCAGGTAGAAGGGAACTCTGCTTTGTTCTGATCCTTGTTCTCATAGCTGCTGTAATTACAGAACCTGTTCTAGTCAGAATTGTTACTTCAGTCAGTGTTCAGCCTTACACCAGCGCTCATGTTTATTAGCGTGTAGCTTATGCTGGACTTTTGAGTTAAGACACAGCACTACAGGTTACCCTAAGTCAGTCTGTTAGTTTCCAGTAACCCAAACCAGCAAAAAACCTGCCCAACTTAAAAGAAAAAACAAGGCCAAATCTCAAACTCTCTCATGTTAAAAGCAAAGAACTATTAAACACATAAGAACATGCTGTTAGCACACAACTGAGCTGAAGCAAAGAAAAAAAAAACTGCGCATATGGGCCCCAAACAAAATGTACAATCAGACAACCAAATAACACACAAGATCTCTTTAACAATCAGGATATTTCACCCAGAAAAAATAAATTATAAATAGCTTCCCAACATGAGTTGTAAATCTACCTTTAATATGAACTTAATTTCTCTCAGTATAGCTCAATTAAACATTTCTCTTACACGCAGTTATGAAATATTTTTAAGTTGATAAGTAGAACTCAACCCCTCTTGGGCGTTTACACTGACCAAACACTTGATTAACCATTATTCTTCTCTTGTTTTATTATAACAATCAATATTATTCATTATAACTAATTTTCATTGACGATGTCAGATCGACAGATTCAACATATTTAAAAAATAAATAATGACTATTTTGATATATTTTGTTAGTCATTCTTTCTAAAAGCCCAACAAATGTTATGAAAAGCTTACGAAATTTTTTACAATCTGCCCATAAGCTATTTTTTTTTCCAGCTCAATGTGTTCAAAAGCCTTATTGGTTGGAAACCTGCCTAATTTGGCAAGACCGACTACACTATTGCTATTTGTTTGTTACAGTAGTCACAGAGCCACTGTTCAGTCTGAAGTATATATATATATATATATATATATATATATATATATATATATATATATATATATATATATATATATATATATAAAGTGCACCCTCCTACCTGGTAGTGTGTAGCCTGCCACTGTAAAAAAAAGTTTGACTGCCCTGAATATTATTAAGATCTTACTGAGGTCGGTTTTGAAATGATCTTTTGAAAACCTGAGCCATTAAAAACCACTGAAACAATGCCCCGAAATGAGCCACCTCCTTGCGCACACCCGACCAGCCTATCTCTCTTCCTTTGTCACGTGAACTCGCGCGGTCACCTGCATCTTCTATGGAGAAGATGAGGAGCAGCTTAAGACAGAACTAAAGGTCTTCCACTCCAGCTTTACTTCAAAGAACCTATAAGAAATATGTTCAATACTGAGGGAAAACAATGGCCAGCTGATCTTTCCTGCCTTTGTCAAAATGATCCAAATATATGCAACATTACCAGTGATGACAGCTTCAGTTGAAAGATCATTTTCCAAGCTGAAAATCATCAAAACTAAACTAAGAAGCCTGTGTGGAGAAGAAAGGCTCTCTGACCTTCTTCTGCTTGCCATTGAAAAAGACATTGAGGTAAACCACAGCGAGGTCATCAACATCTTTAAAGACATGGCACCAAGGAGGATGCTGCTTTAAAGTAGTACGCTTTAGTCTGTTCTGTTGGTGGTGTGACTTTTTTCCATTGAAAACTCACATTTAGAGAATGTTACAAATAAAAGTCAAATTTCATTCAACATGCGTGTGTATTTTATTATTTTTTTTTTTATAATTAAGTGTTCCACATGCGCTAAAAAGTGCCCTCCCCCCCCTCCTGAGCACCTGCCCCCCAAAATGTCTGTGCACGCCACTGGGCTTAGGCTACTGGAGGACGTCAGGATCTAATTTTCTCACTCTATAGAGTTCTACTGTTCTTCAATTATGCATTACGTGTTGTCATTTCTGCTTTAATTTTCTGTTTCTCTCTTTTATCTTCATAGTAGGTACACCTGGTCTGGCGTTCTGTTAACTGTGACATCATCCAAAGAAGACGGCTTACCCGCTATTACCATCTAATGTAGAACAGATTACTGGATCAATGTGTGCTTCTGTGCTTTTTTTGTCTCTCTTGTTGTGTCTCTGCTCTGTCTTCTGTAACCCCCAGTCGGTCGAGGCAGATGACCGTTCATACTGAGCCCGGTTCTGCTGGAGGTTTTCCTTCCCGTTAATGGGGAGTTTTTCTTCCCACTGTCGCTTCATGCTTGCTCAGTATGAGGGATTGCAGCAAAGCCATGTACAATGCAGACGACTCTCCCTGTGGCTCTACGCTTCTCCAGGAGGGAATGCTGCTTGTCGAGACTTTGATGCAATCAACCGGTTTCCTTATATAGGAACATTTTTGACCAATCTGTATAATCTGACCCAATATGTATCAACTGGTTTCCTTATATAGGAACATTTTTGACCAATCTGTATAATCTGACCCAATATGTATAATATGATTGAACGTAACTTTGTAAAGTGCCTTGAGATGACATGTTTCATGATTTGGCGCTATATAAATAAAATTGAATTGAATTATTGCATTTGACCTAATAAAAACATGAATAATGTATTTTATTAGGTCAAATGTGTGTATGTATATGTATATATATATATATATATATATATATATATATATATATATATATATATATATATATATATATATATATATATATATATATTAGTGCATGCCATGCCAAGAGGCAACTCATGTGTTTTATATAAAGACAAATTAATTCAATCCAATTTTATTTATATAGTTCCAACATGTCATCTCTTTACAACCCCAGCGGTCCGGCCCGGTGGCCAAATGCATTATCATTATTCAACGGCTGTATCTCCTCGCTGCATCCACCAATCTGCACCAGATTTTTTGTGAGTCGTGGGGGAGCGCTGCCGAAAGGGTTCGTGTGAATCGCCCAGTGGACGGGCGGGGAAAATGCGTGACAGCTTCTGCGGTGGCTGGCGGCAGGAGGTGCGCGTACCCCAGCGGTGCTTGGCTGCGAGGGCCGCTCATCGCCGCTTGCGGCTTTAATTATTATTATTATTATTCTGCCCCCCTAAAGAGGGGCCTTTTTGGGGGCTTTCTCATTTTCAAAAACTCACCAAACTTGGCAGATGCATGGTGACTGTTTAAAAATTTTGTATTTTAAGGTCGTCACAAAAATCTAAAGAAAAATGCCTCAACGGCGCCACCTAGAAATTTTCAAAGGACCCTTTGCTATTCACTTACTTCGTCGTAGAGACATGAAATTTGGTACAGTTGTAGAGCTCACCAAGACGCTCAGAATTTACAATTAATGTCATAGTGTAAATATCACAGGAAGTCGGCCATTTTAGATTGAAAGTCTGATTTTGACCTCAATTTTGACAGTTACAGCATCGGTATAAGATCTAACTCCTCCTAGAGATATCGAGCGATCGGCTTGAAACTCGGGCAGTCTGATCATAAGGCATGGCCAATCAAAAGTTATCAAAACGGTGAGTTTTTGAGCATGCTGAAGGGGCGTTGGCAGGGGTCAAAGTTCACCTATTCGCCACAAAAAATAAAAGTGTTATATCTCCTACACAGAAACACACAGAGGCACCAAACTTTCTGTGATTAATCATCATCAGGTCTCCTATAATATCCAATGGTCAAATGATGACATCACTTAGGCCACACCCCCTGACAACAGGAAGTGTCATGTTTTGCTGTAAACGGTCGCTATGTTACCCCTCTGAGCTAATCAACATGAAACTGTGTCCACAGACAGAAGACATGTTGTTGTGTTGTGGATTCCAGCCCCAAGTCGATTCGATGGAGCAGGAGAGCGTGGCGGCGTGGTGAAGTCACCTCAAACGCCGCTGCCATACGTTTGGCTCTGAATTCCACATTTTTGGGCCGAGCTGCATAAAACTCACTTGGATGCATCCTTATCCACCCCCCAACAGGAATCCATAACAAATTTTGGTGGGCGTGACCTAATGCCTCAACGGCGCCACTTAGCAATTTTCAAAGGACCCTTTGCTATTCACTTACTTCATCGTAGAGACATGAGATTTGGTACAGTGGTAGAGCTCACCAAGACGCTCAGAATTTACAATTAATGTCATAGTGTAAATATCACAGGAAGTCGGCCATTTTAGATTGAATGTCTGATTTTGACCCAATTTTTGACGTTTATAGCATTGGTATTTGATGGATCTCCTCCTAGAGATTTTTAGCGAGCGGCTTGAAACTCGGGCAGTCTGATCATAAGGCATGGCCAATTAAAAGTTATCAAAACGGTGAGTTTTTGAGCTTGTTGAAGGGGCATTAGCAAGGGTCAAAGTTCACCTACTCGCCACAAAAAATAAAACTGTTATATCTCCTACACAGAAACACACAGAGGCATCAAACTTTCAGTGATTGATCACCATCAGGTCTCCTATAATATCCAATGGTCAAATGATGACATTGCTTAGGCCACGCCCCCTGACAACAGGAAGTGTCATGTTTTGTTGTAAGCGGTCGCTATGTTACCCCTCTGAGCTAATCAACATGAAACTGTGTCCACAGACAGAACACATGTTGGTATGTTGTGGATTTCAGGCTCAACTGGATTGGATGGAGCAGGGGGGCGTGGCGGCGTGGCATATTCACCTCAAACGCTGCTGTCATACGTTTGGCTCTGAATTCCACAGTTTTGGGCCGAGCTGCTTAAAACTCATTTGGATGCATCCTTATCCACCCCCCAACAGGAATCCTTAACAAACTTTAGTGAGCAGGACTTAGTTTCTCTATAGCGCCACCAAGCAAATTTCAAAGGACCCTTTGGTATTCACTTACTTCATCGTAGAGTAATGAAATTTTGTACAGTTGTAGATCTCAGCAAGACGCTCAGAATTTACAATTAATGTCATACTGCAAGTATCACAGGAAGTAAGCCATTTTAGATTGAAATCTGAATTTTGATACCAAGTTGACATGTAAAGCATATGTATTTGATCATACTTGTCCAGCAGGGGGCAGCAAGAGACCACAAATAAACCCCAAAGGAATTTCTCTTGGTAAGTAAGTGATCTTAACTCTTTGGTTTCCTTGTATATTTAAGTTGAACAGATATACAAATCCTGCTTGAAAACTGACAAACTCTTGTTCAATACATTTCAGTTTTTATTTATATAGCGCCAAATCATGAAACATGTCATCAGGGGTGGATTGGGACAAAAAATTGGCCCTGGCATTTTGGATTAGACTGGCCCACCACATTTTTTTTGTGTACTGAATGTGTATACCAACTGTGCAATACCAACTGTGCAATACCTTGAAGTCAGGATAATGGAAATAAGTGAGTGGACACTTAAAATACTTCCAAAATCTTAATTTATTAACACTGTAAAATGTAAACTCCACCACAGCACAGCAATTATTCTTAGATCAGAGAGAGAGAGAGAGAAAGAGAGGTGTCACGGTCAATCACACATATTATCACGTTACATCATTATAAGAAGTTATTGTAAGTTGCTCATCAGATCTATTCAGTCTTCCAGATACTGTAGGGTAACATTGGACTAATGTGCACTCACTGTGTAAAAGAGGATGCCAATGACAAAATGAACCAGAGAAATGCCTCACTTGTCATCATGGAAAGAAAGAAAATATATAATAACATAATATAAATTTTGATTTACTCAGTCATTTGTAATAAGTATTTTATTTATCTAATTTCCTAATTTTTGATCATATTTTCTTTAAAATCGCAGACTTTTCGCTATTTTTCATGTAAATCCTTGGTGGCGCTTCATAGCGAAGCCGGTGAGGCCGCAGCGAGCTTGGCCTACCCTGGGATTGCGCAATCCCATGGTAACTGCGCTGACTTCCATTCTGTGAATGCATCTTCCTGTCTCTAGATCATAAATTCAATTGTTCAAACAGTTATGAACTGATTTTCCACAATTTAATATATGTGGATTACGAATTGTGTTTTGGTCATCAAACTGTGTGCAGATAACATGTTTTCGTGGTGCTGACCGATCATAAACAGCAAAGAACTGGTTGTAGGTGAGGCCAGCAGTTCCTTGGCCACTAGGCAGGGGGCGCTCAAGGGGCACCGCTCGTGATCCCCAAATAGTAGAGTCAAAACAAGTTATTGATGTTTTATTAGCGAGTTTTGCTAAACAAGTAAAGCACTAAAAAGACTCTAAACATACAGCTGGAACAGGACTGATCAGGGAAGGCTTTCCTCCCTGGCAGTGAGCTCCACTGAGACTGAGAGACTTTTAAAACTGAAGAAGATAAAGAGAACTTTTACCGGAAAATGATGATATTTTTGTTCAGAAAGAGCGCCACAGGGACTTAAATTATAAGTAGAGGTAAGACAGCGATACTTATTCATGTTTTGTTTTTGTGATAAAATGTGCGTAATGTGGGTTATAGTTTTAGAATGTGTTACAAATGCAGAAATCCATCATAACTCATAAACTGTTACCAATCAAATGACAAAATTTTTTTCATCAAAGAACCAATATTTTTCCATGTATCTTGGTGAATTTATTTGGCTCAATCAGTCTCCTTCAGCACTTTGCAATGAGTCTACTCTGTAAAGTGTATATATTTGTAAATCTGACTCTGATGACGTCAGTGCCTCACCAGCTATGAACCCTACCGCACGTCACTGACTACAACCACCACCACCACCATATTTTACATCAGACATCGGAGCAGATGAAGGCCTGCTGTTGGGAACATGTCGGTCAGTTTGACACATTTCGCAGCATCCGTTTGAAGAACTCGTTTCTTTTTTTCGTGCAGTTTCTCTGCGCCTCCCTTGCGTTTCTTATCCATTACTACTGTGAACACCGCTGCACAAAGTTCCACATGGAGCGTGAAGGTGTTTTTTCTACTTTATGATTGGCCTAGCCCTTTAGACTGTCAGGGATGATAACCAATGGGCTGCAGTAGCCTGTGGTAAGCGCCGGGTGATCGGAACAGACTCTTGCGCTGCTGATTTTATTTTTATTCATGCATTATGCAAATATAACGAGGCAGATATATAAAATAATAATAATACATATTATTAATATACATGTCGGGTCTGCCGGCCCAAACAGCACGTCGGCCCACCGGGAAAATGCCCGGTACGCCCGATTACCAGTCCATGCCTGCATGTCATCTAAAGGCAGGTTACAAAGTCAAAATCAATCAGATTATACATATTAAGTCAGATTATCCAGATTGGTAAAAGAAATTCCTATATAAGGGAACCAGTTAATTGCATCAAAGTCGTAGCAAGCGGCATTCACTCCTGAAGAAGCGTAGAGCCACAGGGAGAGTCGTCTGCATTGTCCATGGCTTTGCAGCAATCCCTCATACTGAGCAAGCATGAAGTGACAGCAGAAGGAAAAACTCCCCATTAACAGGAAGGAAAAACCTCCAGCAGAACCAGGCTCAGTATGAACGGTAATCTGCCTCGACCGACTGGGGGTTACAAAAGAGAGAGAAGAGACACAACATGACAGACAAAAAAGCACAGAAGCACACATTGATCCAGTAATCTGTTTGACATTAGATGGTAATAACAGGTGATCTGTCTTCCCTGGATGATGTCACAGCTAACAGAATGCCAGACCAGGTGTACCTACTATGAAGAAAAAATCGAAAAAACAAAAAGTTAAAAGCTGAAATGACAACAGTCATGAAAAAACGAAGAACAGTAGACCCTGATGTCCTCCAGCAGCCTAAGCCTATAGCAGCATAACTATAAAGGTAGCTCAGCGTAACATGAGCCACTCTAACTATAAGCTTTGTCAAAAAGGAAAGTCCCAAGAGCCAGCTTCTAGTGGAGGAGTTCAAGTATCTTTGGGTCTTTTTCACGAATGAGGGGAAGATGGAGCAGGAGATCGACAGGCGGATTGGTGCGACGTCTGCTGTGAAGCGGGCGCTGTACCGGCCCGTTGTGGTGAAGAGAGAGGTGAGCCAAAAGGCCAAGGAGGAGCTCAGTCATCCGGGGAGGACTCAGAGTAGAGCCGCTGCTCCTTCACATTGAGAGGAGCCAGTTGAGGTGGCTCGGGCATCTGGTCAGGATGCCTCCTGGACGCCTCCCTGGTGAGGTGTTCTGGGCACGTCCCACCGGGAGGAGGCCCAGGGGAAGACCCAGGACACGCTGGAGAGACTATGCTCGCCTGGGAACGCTTAGGGATTCCCCCGGAGGAAGTAGCCCAAGTGGCTGGGGAGAGGAAGGTCTGGGCCTCCCTCTTGAAGCTGCTACACCCGCGACCCGACCCCGGATAAGCGGAAGACGATGGATGGATGGAAAAAGGAAAGTTTTAGGATTAGTCTTAAAAGTAGACAGGGTGTCTGCCTCACGGACCAAAACTGGGAGTTGGTTCCACTGGAGAGGAGCATGATAGCTAAAGGATCTGCCTCCCATTCTGGTTTTACAGACTTTAGGAACCACCAGCAGACCTGCTTTCTGAGAGTGAAGTGGTCTGTTAGAAATTACTAAAGTTTGTACACAACATACACATGTGGAATATTGCTAACGTGTTACTTTAGCAATATTTCAATTGCTAAAGTGTTACTTTTACATTATTACTTTTGGGTGAGTATCCACCAATTTAACTGTCAAACTTTCATAAAAGCTGTCTTAATGCAAGAAACGAAACCCTTAAGCACATGAAATAATTAACTTTAAATAACTAAAAAGGTTTTGTTAACTTTTCACATGAAGCTGGATTAACAGCTAGTAAAATACCTTTGATTAAATTTGTATACTAGTGTTTAAACCAGGGGTGTCAAACGTACGGCCTGCGGGCCGGATCTGGCCCGCCGAACGATTTAGTCCGGTCCGGTGGCCAAATGCATTTTCATTATTCAACGGCTGTGTCTCCTCGCTGCATCGAGCGATCTGCACCAGATTTTTTGTGAGTCGTGGCGGAGCGCTGCCGAACACGTTCGTGTGAATCGCCCAGTGGACGGGCGGGCAAAATGCGTGACAGCATCTGCGGTGGCGGGCAGCCGGCGGTGCGCAAATCCCAGCGGTGGCCAATAGGCCAGAGCGGCGCTTTGCTGCGAGGGCCGATCATCACCGCTTGCGGTTTTAATTATTATTCTTATTCTTATTCTTATTATTCTGCCCCCCTAAAGAGGGGCCTTTTTGGGGGCTTTCTCATTTTCAAAAACTCACCAAACTTTGCAGATGCATGGTGACTGTTTAAAAATTTTGTATTTTAAGGTCGTCACAAAAATCTAAAGAAAAATGCCTCAACGGCGCCACCTAGAAATTTTCAAAGGACCCTTTGCTATTAACTTACTTCGTCGTAGAGACATGAGATTTGGTACAGTTGTAGAGCTCAACAAGACGCTCAGAATTTACAATTAATGTCATAATGCAAGTATCACAGGAAGTTGGCCATTTTAGACTGAAAGTCTGATTTTGACCTCAATTTTGACAGTTACAGCATTGGTATAAGATCTAACTCCTCCTAGAGATATCGAGCGATCGGCTTGAAACTCGGGCAGTCTGATCATAAGGCATGGCCAATCAAATGTTATCAAAACTGTGAGTTTTTGAGCATGCTGAAGGGGCGTTGGCAGGGGTCAAAGTTCACCTATTCGCCACAAAAAATAAAAGTGTTATATCTCCTACACAGAAACACACAGAGGCACCAAACTTTCTGTGATTGATCATCATCAGGTCTCCTATAATATCCAATGGTCAAATGATGACATTGCTTAGGCCACGCCCCCTGACAACAGGAAGTGTCATGTTTTGTTGTAAGCGGTCGCTATGTTACCCCTCTGAGCTAATCAACATGAAACTGTGTCCACAGACAGAACACATGTTGGTATGTTGTGGATTTCAGGCTCAACTGGATTCGATGGAGCAGGGGGGCGTGGCGGCGTGGCATATTCACCTCAAACGCTGCTGTCATACGTTTGGCTCTGAATTCCACATTTTTGGGCCGAGCTGCCTAAAACTCATTTGGATGCATCCTTATCCACCCCCCAACAGGAATCCATAACAAACTTTAGTGAGCAGGACTTAGTTTCTCTATAGCGCCACCAAGCAATTTTCAAAGGACCTTTTGCTATTCACTTACTTCATCGTAGAGTAATGAAATTTTGTACAGTTGTAGATCTCAGCAAGACGCTCAGAATTTACAATTAATGTCATACTGCAGGTATCACAGGAAGTAAGCCATTTTAGATTGAAATCTGAATTTTGATACCAAGTTGACATGTAAAGCATATGTATTTGATCATACTTGTCCAGCAGGGGGCAGCAAGAGACCACAAATAAACCCCAAAGGAATCTCTCTTGGTAAGTAAGTGATCTTAACTCTTTGGTTTCCTTATATATTTATGTTGAACAGATATACAAATCCTGCTTGAAAACTGACAAACTTACTCTTGTTCAATACATTTCAGTTTTTATTTATATAACGCCAAATCATAAAACATGTCATCAGGGGTGGACTGGGACAAAAAAATCGGCCCTGGCATTTTGGATTAGACTGGCCCACCACATTTTTTTGTGTACTGAATGTGTATACCAACTTTGCAATACCAACTGTGCAATACCTTGAGGCCAGGTTAATGGAAATTAGTGAGAGAGGACACTTAAAATACTTCCAAAATCTTAATTTATTAACACTGTAAAATGTAAACTCCACCACAGCACAGCAACTATTCTTAGATCAGAGAGAGAGAGAGAGAGAAAGAGAGGTGTCACGGTTAATCACACATATTATCACGTTACATCATTATAAGAAGTTATTGTAAGTTGCTCATCAGATCTATTCAGTCTTCCAGATACTGTAGGGTAACATTGGACTAATGTGCACTCACTGTGTAAAAAAGGATGCCAATGACAAAATGAACCAAAGAAATGCCTCACTTGTCATCATGGAAAGAAAGAAAATATATAATAACATAATATAAATTTTGATTTACTCAGTCATTTGTAATAAGTATTTTATTTATCTAATTTCCTAATTTTTGATCATATTTTCTTTAATATCGCAGACTTTTCGCTATTTTTCATGTAAATCCTTGGTGGCGCTTCATAGCGAAGCCGGTGAGGCCGCAGCGAGCTTGGCCTCCCCTGGGATTGCGCAATCCCATGTTAACTGTGCTGACTTCCATTCTGTGAATGCATCTTCCTGTCTCTAGATCATAAATTCAATTGTTCAAACAGTTATGAACTGATTTTCCATAATTTAATATATGTGGATTACGAATTGTGTTTTGGTCATCAAACTGTGTGCAGATAACATGTTTTCGTGGTGCTGGCCGATCATAAACAGCAAAGAACTGGTTGTAGGTGAGGCCGGCAGTTCCTTGACCGCTAGGCAGGGGGCGCTCAAGGGGCACCGCTCGTGATCCCCAAATAGTAGAGTCAAAACAAGTTATTGATGTTTTATTAGCGAGTTTTGCTAAACAAGTAAAGCACTAAAAAGACTAAACATACAGCTGGAACAGGACTGATCAGGGAAGGCTTTCCTCCCTGGCAGTGAGCTCCATTGAGACTGAGAGACTTTTAAAACTGAAGAAGATAAAGAGAACTTTTACCGGAAAATGATGATATTTTTGTTCAGAAAGAGCGCCACAGGGACTTAAATTATAAGTAGAGGTAAGACAGCGATACTTATTCATGTTTAGTTTTTGTGATAAAATGTGCGTAATGTGGGTTATAGTTTTAGAATGTGTTACAAATGCAGAAATCCATCATAACTCATAAACTGTTACCAATCAAATGACAATTTTTTTTCATCAAAGAACCAATATTTTTCCATGTATCTTGGTGAATTTATTTGGCTCAATCAGTCTCCTTCAGCACTTTGCAACGAGTCTACTCTGTAGAGTGTATATATTTGTAAATCTGACTCTGATGACGTCAGTGCCTCACCAGCTATGAACCCTACCGCACGTCACTGACCACCACCACCATATTTTACATCAGACACCGGAGCAGATGAAGGGCCTGCTGTTGGGAACATGTCAGTCAGTTTGACACATTTCGCAGCGTCCGTTTGAAGAACTCGTTTCTTTTTTTCGTGCAGTTTCTCTGCGCCTCCCTTGCGTTTCTTATCCATTACTACTGTGAACACCGCTGCACAAAGTTCCACATGGAGCGTGAAGGTGTTTTTCTACTTTATGATTGGCCTAGCCCTTTAGACTGTCAGGGATGATAACCAATGGGCTGCAGTAGCCTGTGGTAAGGGCCGGATGATCGGAACAGACTCTTGCGCTGCTGATATTTTTCTTCATGCATTATGCAAATATAACGAGGCAGATATATAAAATAATAATAATAATAATAATAATAATACATATTATTAATATACATGTCGGGTCTGCCGGCCCAAACAGCACGTCGGCCCACCGGGAAAATGCCCGGTACGCCCGATTACCAGTCCATGCCTGCATGTCATCTAAAGGCAGTTTACAATGTCAAAATCAATCAGATTATACATATTAAGTCAGATTATCCAGATTGGTAAAAGAAATTCCTATATAAGTGAACCAGTTAATTGCATCAAAGTCGTAACAAGCAGCATTCACTCCTGAAGAAGCGTAGAGCCACAGGGAGAGTCGTTTGCATTGTACATGGCTTTGCAGCAATCCCTCATACTGATCAAGCATGAAGTGACAGCAGAAGGAAAAACTCCCCATTAACAGGAAGGAAAAACCTCCAGCAGAACCGGGCTCAGTATGAACGGTAATCTGCCTTGACTGACTGGGGGTTACAAAAGAGAGAGAAGAGACACAACATGACAGACAAAAAAGCACAGAAGCACACATTGATCCAGTAATGTGTTTTACATTAGATGGTAATAGCAGGTGATCTGTCTTCCCTGGATGATGTCACAGCTAACAGAACGCCAGACCAGGTGTACCTACTATGAAGAAAAAATAGAAAAAACAAAAAGTTAAAAGCTGAAATGACAACAGTCATGCAAAAACGAAGAACAGTAGACCCTGATGTCCTCCAGCAGCCTAAGCCTATAGCAGCATAACTATAAAGGTGGCTCAGCGTAACATGAGCCACTCTAACTATAAGCTTTGTCAAAAAGGAAAGTCCCACGAGCCAGCTTCTAGTGGAGGAGTTCAAGTATCTTGGGGTCTTGTTCACGAATGAGGGGAAGATGGAGCGGGAGATCGACAGGCGGATTGGTGCAGCGTCTGCTGTGAAGCGTGCGCTGTACCGATCCGTTGTGGTGAAGAGAGAGCTGAGCCAAAAGGCCAAGCTCTCGATTTACCAGTCGATCTACGTTCCTACCCTCATCTATGGTCACGAGCTTTGGGTCGTGACCGAAAGAACGAGATCCCGGATACAAGTGGCCAAAATGAGTTTTCTCCATAGTGTGTCTGGGCTCTCCCTTAGAGATAGGGTGAGGAGCTCAGTCATCCGGGGAGGACTCAGAGTAGAGCCGCTGCTCCTCCACGTCGAGAGGAGCCAGTTGAGGTGACTCGGGCATCTGGTCAGGATGCCTCCTGGACGCCTCCCTGGTGAGGTGTTCCGGGCACGTCCCACCGGGAGGAGGCCCAGGGGAAGACCCAGGACACGCTGGAGAGACTCTGCTCGCCTGGGAACGCTTTGGGATTCCCCCGGAGGAAGTGGCCCAAGTGGCTGGGGAGAGGAAGGTCTGGGCCTCCCTCTTGAAGCTGCTACACCCGCGACCTGACCCCGGATAAGCGGAAGACGATGGATGGATGGAAAAAGGAAAGTTTTAGGATTAGTCTTAAAAGTAGACAGGGTGTCTGCGTCACGGACCAAAACTGGGAGTTGGTTCCACTGGAGAGGAGCATGATAGCTAAAGGATCTGCCAATCATTCTGGTTTTACAGACTTTAGGAACCACCAGCAGACCTGCTTTCTGAGAGTGAAGTGGTCTGTTAGAAATTACTAAAGTTTGTACACAACATACACATGTGGAATATTGCTAACGTGTTACTTTAGCAATATTCCAATTGCTAAAGTGTCACTTTTACATTATTACTTTTGGGTGTGTATCCACCAATTTAACTGTCAAACTTTCATAAAAGCTGTCTTAATGCAAGAAACGAAACCCTTAAACACATGAAATAATTAACTTTAAATAACTAAAAAGGTATTGTTAACTTTTCACATGAAGCTGGATTAACACCTAGTAAGATACCTTTGATTAAGTTGGTATACTAATGTTTAAACCAGGGGTGTCAAACGTACGGCCTGCGGGCCGGATCTGGCCCGCCGAACGCTTTAGTCCGGCCCGGTGGCCAAATGCATTTTCATTATTCAACGGCTGTGTCTCCTCGGTGCATCGACCGAACTGCACCAGATTTTTTGTGAGTCGTGGGGGAGCGCTGCCCAACGCATACGTGTGTATTGCATGGTAGATGGGTGAGGAAAATGCATGACAGCTTCTGCGGTGGCTGGGGGCGGGAGGTGCGCGTACCCTAGCGGTGGCCCATAGGCCAGAGCGGCGCTTGGCTGCGAGGGCCGATCATCACCGCTTGCGGTTTTAATTAGGCCCGAGCAGCTAAGCGCTGCGAAGGCCTATTGTATCTGTAGTGTTAATTATTATTATTAGGCCCGAGCAGCTAAGCGCTGCGAAGGCCTATTGTAACTGCAGATTTTATTATTATTATTATTATTATTATTAGGCCCGAGCAGCTAAGCGCTGCGAAGGCCTATTGTATCTGTAGTGTTAATTGTGTATCCACCAATTTAACTGTCAAACTTTCATAAAAGCTGTGAATGGCTCTGAATTCCACATTTTTGGGCCGAGCTGCATAAAACTCACTTGGATGCATCCTTATCCACCCCCCAACAGGAATCCATAACAAATTTTGGTGGGCGTGACCTAATGCCTCAACGGCGCCACTTAGCAATTTTCAAAGGACCCTTTGCTATTCACTTACTTCATCGTAGAGACATGAGATTTGGTACAGTGGTAGAGCTCAACAAGACGCTCAGAATTTACAATTAATGTCATAGTGCAAATATCACAGGAAGTTGGCCATTGGTAGTCATAAACTGCTACCAATCAAATGACAAATTTTTTTTCATCAAAGAACCAATATTTTTCCATGTATCTTGGTGAATTTATTTCGCTCAATCAGTCTCCTTCAGCACTTTGCAACGAGTCTACTCTGTAGAGTGTATATATTTGTAAATCTGACTCTGATGACGTCAGTGCCTCACCAGCTATGAACCCTACCGCACGTAACTGGCTACAACCACCACTACCATATTTTACATCAGACACCGGAGCAGATGAAGGCCTGCTGTAGGGAACATGTCAGTGAGTTTGACACATTTCGCAGCGTCCGTTTGAAGAACTCGTTTCTTTTTTTCGTGCAGTTTCTCTGCGCCTCCCATTACTACTGTGAACACTGCTGCACAAAGTTCCACATGGAGCGTGAAGGTGTTTTTCTACTTTATGATTGGCCTAGCCCTTTAGACTGTCAGGGATGATAACGAGGCAGATATATAAAATAATTAATAATAATAATACATATTTATATACATGTCTGGTCTGCCGGCCCAAACAGCACGTCGGCCCACCGGGAAAATGCCCGGTACGCCCGATTACCAGTCCATGCCTGCATGTCATCTAAAGGCAGTTTACAATGTCAAAATCAATCAGATTATACATATTAGGTCAGATTATCCAGATTGGTAAAATAAATTCCTATATAAGGGAACTAGTTGATTGCATCAAAGTCGTAACAAGCAGCATTCACTCCTGAAGAAGCGTAGAGCCACAGGGAGAGTCGTTTGCATTGTACATGGCTTTGCAGCAATCCCTCATACTGATCAAGCATGAAGTGACAGCAGAAGGAAAAACTCCCCATTAACAGGAAGGAAAAACTCCCCATTAACAGGAAGGAAAAACCTCCAGCAGAACCCGGCTCAGTATGAACGGTAATCTGCCTTGATTGTTAAAGTGTTACTTTTACATTATTACTTTTGGGTGTGTATCCACCAATTTAACTGTCAAACTTTCATAAAAGCTGTCTTAATGCAAGAAACGAAACCCTTAAACACATGAAATAATTAACTTTAAATAACTAAAAAGGTTTTGTTAACTTTTCACATGAAGCTGGATTAACAGCTAGTAAGATACCTTTGATTAAGTTGGTATACTAATGTTTAAACCAGGGGTGTCAAACGTACGGCCTGCGGGCCGGATCTGGCCCGCCGAACGATTTAGTCCGGCCCGGTGGCCAAATGCATTATCATTATTCAACGGCTGTGTCTCCTCGGTGCATCGACCGATCTGCACCAGATTTTTTGTGAGTCGTGGGGGAGCGCTGCCCAACGCGTGCGTGTGTATTGCATGGTAGACGGGCGAGGAAAATGCATGACAGCTTCTGCTGTGGCTGGCGGTGGGAGGTGCGCGTACCCTAGCGGTGGCCCATAGGCCAGAGCGGCGCTTGGCTGCGAGGGCCGATCATCACCGCTTGCGGTTTTAATTCTTATTCTTATTATTCTGCCCCCCTAAAGAGGGGCCTTTTTGGGGGCTTTCTCATTTTCAAAAACTCACCAAACTTTGCAGATGCATGGTGACTGTTTAAAAATTTTGTATTTTAAGGTCGTCACAAAAATCTAAAGAAAAATGCCTCAACGGCGCCACCTAGAAATTTTCAAAGGACCCTTTGCTATTCACTTACTTCGTCGTAGAGACATGAGATTTGGTACAGTTGTAGAGCTCAACAAGACGCTCAGAATTTACAATTAATGTCATAATGCAAGTATCACAGGAAGTTGGCCATTTTAGACTGAAAGTCTGATTTTGACCTCAATTTTGACAGTTACAGCATTGGTATAAGATCTAACTCCTCCTAGAGATATCGAGCGATCGGCTTGAAACTCGGGCAGTCTGATCATAAGGCATGGCCAATCAAATGTTATCAAAACGGTGAGTTTTTGAGCATGCTGAAGGGGCGTTGGCAGGGGTCAAAGTTCACCTATTCGCCACAAAAAATAAAAGTGTTATATCTCCTACACAGAAACACACAGAGGCATCAAACTTTCAGTGATTGATCACCATCAGGTCTCCTATAATATCCAATGGTCAAATGATGACATTGCTTAGGCCACGCCCCCTGACAACAGGAAGTGTCATGTTTTGTTGTAAGCGGTCGCTATGTTACCCCTCTGAGCTAATCAACATGAAACTGTGTCCAGGGACAGAACACATGTTGTTGTGTTGTGGATTTCAGGCCCAACTGGATTGGATGGAGCAGGGGGGCGTGGCGGCGTGGCGAAGTCACCTCAAACGCTGCTGTCATACGTTTGGCTCTGAATTCCACAGTTTTGGGTCGAGCTGCCTAAAACTCATTTGGATGCATCCTTATCCACCCCCCAACAGGAATCCATAACAAACTTTAGTGAGCAGGACTTAGTTTCTCTATAGCGCCACCAAGCAATTTTCAAAGGACCTTTTGCTATTCACTTACTTCATCGTAGAGTAATGAAATTTTGTACAGTTGTAGATCTCAGCAAGACGCTCAGAATTTACAATTAATGTCATACTGCAAGTATCACAGGAAGTAAGCCATTTTAGATTGAAATCTGAATTTTGATACCAAGTTGACATGTAAAGCATATGTATTTGATCATACTTGTCCAGCAGGGGGCAGCAAGAGACCACAAATAAACCCCAAAGGAATCTCTCTTGGTAAGTAAGTGATCTTAACTCTTTGGTTTCCTTATATATTTATGTTGAACAGATATACAAATCCTGTTTGAAAACTGACAAACTTACTCTTGTTCAATACATTTAAGTTTTTATTTATATAACGCCAAATCATAAAACATGTCATCAGGGGTGGACTGGGACAAAAAAATCGGCCCTGGCATTTTGGATTAGACTGGCCCACCACATTTTTTTTGTGTACTGAATGTGTATACCAACTTTGCAATACCAACTGTGCAATACCTTGAGGCCAGGTTAATGGAAATTAGTGAGAGTTGACACTTAAAATACTTCCAAAATCTTAATTTATTAACACTGTAAAATGTAAACTCCACCACAGCAACTATTCTTAGATCAGAGAGAGAGAGAGAGAGAGAGAGAGAGAGAGAGAGAGAAAGAGAGGTGTCACGGTTAATCACACATATTATCACGTTACATCATTATAAGAAGTTATTGTAAGTTGCTCATCAGATCTATTCAGTCTTCCAGATACTGTAGGGTAACATTGGACTAATGTGCACTCACTGTGTAAAAAAGGATGCCAATGACAAAATGAACCAGAGAAATGCCTCACTTGTCATCATGGAAAGAAAGAAAATATATAATAACATAATATAAATTTTGATTTACTCAGTCATTTGTAATAAGTATTTTATTTATCTAATTTCCTAATTTTTGATCATATTTTCTTTAATATCGCAGACTTTTCGCTATTTTTCATGTAAATCCTTGGTGGCGCTTCATAGCGAAGCCGGTGAGGCCGCAGCGAGCTTAGCCTCCCCTGGGATTGCGCAATCCCATGTTAACTGTGCTGACTTCCATTCTGTGAATGCATCTTCCTGTCTCTAGATCATAAATTCAATTGTTCAAACACTTATGAACTGATTTTCCACAATTTAATATATGTGGATTACGAATTGTGTTTTGGTCATCAAACTGTGTGCAGATAACATGTTTTCGTGGTGCTGGCCGATCATAAACAGCAAAGAACTGGTTGTAGGTGAGGCCGGCAGTTCCTTGACCGCTAGGCAGGGGGCGCTCAAGGGGCACCGCTCGTGATCCCCAAATAGTAGAGTCAAAACAAGTTATTGATGTTTTATTAGCGAGTTTTGCTAAACAAGTAAAGCACTAAAAAGACTCTAAACATACAGCTGGAACAGGACTGATCAGGGAAGGCTTTCCTCCCTGGCAGTGAGCTCCATTGAGACTGAGAGACTTTTAAAACTGAAGAAGATAAAGAGAACTTTTACCGGAAAATGATATTTTTGTTCAGAAAGAGCGCCACAGGGACTTAAATTATAAGTAGAGGTAAGACAGCGATACTTATTCATGTTTAGTTTTTGTGATAAAATGTGCGTAATGTGGGTTATAGTTTTAGAATGTGTTACAAATGCAGAAATCCATCATAACTCATAAACTGTTACCAATCAAATGACAATTTTTTTTCATCAAAGAACCAATATTTTTCCATGTATCTTGGTGAATTTATTTCGCTCAATCAGTCTCCTTCAGCACTTTGCAACGAGTCTACTCTGTAGAGTGTATATATTTGTAAATCTGACTCTGATGACGTCAGTGCCTCACCAGCTATGAACTCTACCGCACGTCACTGACCACCACCACCACCATATTTTACATCAGACACCGGAGCAGATGAAGGGCCTGCTGTTGGGAACATGTCAGTCAGTTTGACACATTTCGCAGCGTCCGTTTGAAGAACTCGTTTCTTTTTTTCGTGCAGTTTCTCTGCGCCTCCCTTGCGTTTCTTATCCATTACTACTGTGAACATCGCTGCACAAAGTTCCACATGGAGCGTGAAGCTGTTTTTCTACTTTATGATTGGCCTAGCCCTTTAGACTGTCAGGGATGATAATTAATGGGCTGCAGTAGCCTGTGGTAAGGGCCGGATGATCGGAACAGACTCTTGCGCTGCTGATATTTTTCTTCATGCATTATGCAAATATAACGAGGCAGATATATAAAATAATAATAATAATAATACATATTATTAATATACATGTCGGGTCTGCCGGCCCAAACAGCACGTCGGCCCACCGGGAAAATGCCCGGTACGCCCGATTACCAGTCCATGCCTGCATGTCATCTAAAGGCAGTTTACAATGTCAAAATCAATCAGATTATACATATTAAGTCAGATTATCCAGATTGGTAAAAGAAATTCCTATATAAGTGAACCAGTTAATTGCATCAAAGTCGTAACAAGCAGCATTCACTCCTGAAGAAGCGTAGAGCCACAGGGAGAGTCGTTTGCATTGTACATGGCTTTGCAGCAATCCCTCATACTGATCAAGCATGAAGTGACAGCAGAAGGAAAAACTCCCCATTAACAGGAAGGAAAAAACCTCCAGCAGAACCGGGCTCAGTATGAACGGTAATCTGCCTTGACTGACTGGGGGTTACAAAAGAGAGAGAAGAGACACAACATGACAGACAAAAAAGCACAGAAGCACACATTGATCCAGTAATGTGTTTTACATTAGATGGTAATAGCAGGTGATCTGTCTTCCCTGGATGATGTCACAGCTAACAGAACGCCAGACCAGGTGTACCTACTATGAAGAAAAAATAGAAAAAACAAAAAGTTAAAAGCTGAAATGACAACAGTCATGCAAAAACGAAGAACAGTAGACCCTGATGTCCTCCAGCAGCCTAAGCCTATAGCAGCATAACTATAAAGGTAGCTCAGCGTAACATGAGCCACTCTAACTATACGCTTTGTCAAAAAGGAAAGTCCCAAGAGCCAGCTTCTAGTGGAGGAGTTCAAGTATCTTGGGGTCTTGTTCACGAATGAGGGGAAGATGGAGCGGGAGATCGACAGGCGGATTGGTGCGACGTCTGCTGTGAAGCGGGCGCTGTACCGGTCCGTTGTGGTGAAGAGAGAGCTGAGCCAAAAGGCCAAGCTCTCGATTTACCAGTCGATCTACGTTCCTACCCTCATCTATGGTCACGAGCTTTGGGTCGTGACCGAAAGAACGAGATCCCGGACACAAGCGGCCAAAATGAGTTTTCTCCATAGTGTGTCTGGGCTCTCCCTTAGAGATAGGGTGAGGAGATCAGTCATCCGGGGAGGACTCAGAATAAAGCCGCTGCTCCTTCACATTGAGAGGAGCCAGTTGAGGTGGCTCGGGCATCTGGTTAGGATGCCTCCTGGACGCATCCCTGGTGAGGTGTTCTGGGCACGTCCCACCGGGAGGAGGCCCAGGGGAAGACCCAGGACACGCTGGAGAGACTCTGCTGGCCTGGGAACGCTTTGGGATTCCCCCGGAGGAAGTGGCCCAAGTGGCTGGGGAGAGGAAGGTCTGGGCCTCCCTCTTGAAGCTGCTACACCCGCGACCTGACCCCGGATAAGCGGAAGACGATGGATAGATGGAAAAAGGAAAGTTTAAGGATTAGTCTTAAAAGTAGACAGGGTGTCTGCGTCACGGATAGCATGATAGCTAAAGGATCTGCCTACCATTCTGGTTTTACAGACTTTAGGAACCACCAGCAGACCTGCTTTCTGAGAGTGAAGTGGTCTGTTAGAAATTACTAAAGTTTGTACACAACATACACATGTGGAATATTGCTAACGTGTTACTTTAGCAATATTCCAATTGCTAAAGTGTTACTTTTACATTATTACTTTTGGGTGTGTATCCACCAATTTAACTGTCAAACTTTCATAACAGCTGTCTTAATGCAAGAAACGAAACCCTTAAACACATGAAATAATTAACTTTAAATAACTAAAAAGGTTTTGTTAACTTTTCACATGAAGCTGGATTAACAGCTAGTAAGATACCTTTGATTAAGTTGGTATACTAATGTTTAAACCAGGGGTGTCAAACGTACGGCCTGCGGGCCGGATCTGGCCCGCCGAACGATTTAGTCCGGCCCGGTGGCCAAATGCATTTTCATTATTCAACGGCTGTGTGTCCTCGGTGCATCGACCGATCTGCACCAGGTTTTTTGTGAGTCGTGGGGGAGCGCTGCCCAACGCGTACGTGTGTATTGCATGTTAGACGGGTGAGGAAAATGCATGACAGCTTCTGCGGTGGCTGGCGGCGGGAGGTGCGCGTACCCTAGCGGTGGCCCATAGGCCAGAGCGGCGCTTGGCTGCGAGGGCCGATCATCACCGCTTGCGGTTTTAATTAGGCCCGAGCAGCTAAGCGCTGCGAAGGCCTATTGTAACTGCAGATTTTATTATTATTATTATTATTATTATTATTTATTCTTGTGACTTTTGAAACGGCTTTTTGGAGGCCTAAACATGCATGAAAACTCACCAAACTTTGCCCAAAATTGTCCCCCGTGAGAAATCGCATGATTTTAGTGTAATTGAAAACGGGCGTGGCAAACCTGCTCAACAGCGCCAACTAGAGTGAGTTGGGCCAAACCGTAACACGTAGAAAGCTGAAATTTTTTACCTAGGTAGGTTTTTTAAAATTATGAAAAAAAGTCTCTTGGGTGTATGCTCTAAAACCCACAGGAAGTCTGCTATTTTGGGTCAAAGGGTAAAATATTGGCCGTTTTTGCCTCAAACTTTAACGAACTAGTCCTAGGCATTTTAACCTATTACTTTCAAATTTTTTCAGCATGCAGTTAAGACATTGACGTTTAAAAGTTATCAAAGGTTTTATGAAATATGCATATTTGCCTGAGCTGTCGCATTGCAAAAATCAGGTTTGTGGAAAACCATTAAAAACGCATTAAATCAGTAAGCCCCAAGTCATGCTTTGTCTGAGAATTATGAAACTCCTTACGTGCATGTAACTTCACAGGCCCTACAAAAAAGCCTCTTGAAGCAATGGGCTACCTCCTACAGGAAACCATTAATTTCTCATCAAAGATGTCATTTTATCATATTTCTGGGTGTTGCATTTGGATAAACTACTCCTAAACCGTTACTATTATGGCATTCAAAGTTGCTCCAAAAAATTCCTCACACATAGAGGATCAAAAGTTATCAAAAACATTTTTGCTACGTCCAACCATATTATTTTGACAATTATTTTTATGTCAATTGTGTTTTGAAGGATAAAAACAGTTATAATTTTGAACGCTAGATGGCAGCAAATCCAAATGTTTGTTGATCGATATATGTCTGAAATATTGTAATTCACGGTGCATATTTTACCAAACCATTCATACACATTCACCCAAAAGTGGAAGCAGCTTTAAAATATCTTTAGCTGGCCTTTAAAAATATGAAGTTTTTAATTTGTCCTCACTCACGAGAGGACAACAGTTTGCTTGACCTGTCAAACATGTTGTCACTGTTTATTTGTCCCAAGACTACATGTAAGTTTTCACACCATCAGCAGTGGCTGGGATGACCATTCACTCAGAACTGAATGGGAATCTAACACACAGTTAGTTATGGGAGATGAGAAGCATCCAGCATGCTGTCGTAGAACCAGAAATCACACAATTAAGAAGGATTATTTTTTGTGCTTGCAATCATACAGTTTCGCACCTTAATGCCTATATTTCAAACCAGAAATGAAATTATCTGATCATTTATCTGATCACTCCAATACAACAAAACATTGAGTACATCAGAGAGGTGGCACTGAAACTGGTTTCCTTGAAATCTGTTTATAATGGTCCTTCCAAATAACTGACGGATTTTTGAGTCATTTTTTTCCCAATCCTTAGCTCCATGAATTAAATTATATTCAGTAAGTTGTAGCAACAAAATCATGACCTCTTTTTTATTCTCTATATGTCTCCATCTTTTGTGCAGGGTCTTGCCTGCCTCATTTTGACTGGGACGACAGCGGACTGCTTGATGACCCACACTGTGGGGTCATTTTTCCTGAAACTGGCAATGTGTTGATACCCAAACAACTGGTAGCACTGAGGGCAGCCATGGATGCACTGGGACATTTTGAATCACATGGCTCAGATATATATATGTTGCTATTGTCCAGTATGACCAACACTTTAGAAGTTTAATCTTATTGTGGTTACCATTGCTGCAAAAGGTTTTTAGGTAGTAAAATCAAGCCAGTGAAATGTAAATAAGTTTGTGTATTCACTAAATAAAAATGTAGAACTGCTGGCATTATGATGGTAAGGTGTATGGTACTGTATCAACCTTTTAAAAATGCTGAGGTTATTGAAAAAAGGGCACATGGGGCTGTTAATAAACCTGAGGTTGCAAACATTGTGGGTAAATTAAACAGTCCTTTATTTTCCACATTGCATAATAAACATACCCTTTGATAAAGTCTTTATTTCCAATTCTTACCAATATTAATCAAAGTGAATACACCTTTCCACAAGGATTGTTTTATTGTTGAAATTAAGACTGAAAGAACTCCATTAATTCTCCAGGTTTTTCCCAGTAAACAATCCATGCATTACCAATAAAACGGGCTGTATTAAAAAAAACTGGCTCATGAAATGGATGAAGCCAAAAACAGAACTATGAAAAACAATTTCTGAATTTAAGACTGTCAGAAAATTTAGAACAATGTCAAACCTGTTTTTTTTTTTTCTAACCTTTTTTTTCAGCCTAAACGGCTCCGCTAAGAGCTATGAAGGACATGCTGCAACAGTTACTGATCAAAGTAGTCAATACTGGGAACTAAAACGGTTACATGTTAAGTTATTTTTAAACAAGCCCAAATCCTCTGTCGTGTGTTTAAAGATTCCATCAAATCATGAATTGTTCAAGTCTTGTTAGTCTTGTGATGGAAGTCGGCGTGTCTCAAAGCAGGTTGATGATCTGTTTGACCACCAGGGCTATTTTCCATGGTGATAGTTCATGTAGGAGCCTTCCATCCAACCCAGAACTTTGATGGCTTTCACCTCATCAGTGGATGCTGCAAAACAGATATGTGTTATGGTTATGTAAAGGATAATACTCCTCTTAAAGAAAAAACAAATCACCACTAAGATGAAAACACAAGGGGAGTGGTGGCCTAGTGGTTAGAGCTAGGGCTGGACGATAATTCAATTGAAATATATATCGAACGATAGACGTGTGGCGCAATAGGAAAAAATAGGGTAGATAAAACTTCGATAGAAAGTTTTCCTTTCTTCCTTTCAGCATATCATATTAGTTGATGCTGCAGTCACTACTTCCTCTTAACCTATCGTAATCGCGGACCCAGACACGCCGTCACAAAGCGCCGCCCTCTCAAACCACAACACAGAGCATGTGAATGTCGCAGCAAGTAGAGGCGGAGAGGAAACGGTGTAGGTACCAGATCGACTCGGGTGGTCAGATTGGCTCGGGCGCTTCCAGATGACGTCATCATATGGCAAATCCATCCAAAACAAACTGCATTATGCCCGCGGTCTCCATTTGTTACAAATCAAATTTATTTTGTTAATTTACGGTTATTTTCCAGTAACTTAATCGAGGCATGAAAACTTTTAACATATTTTTTCGAATGCTTCTGTGGTAGTCTGACAGTTTAATCGGTAATTTTGCCAGATCAAAGTTACATCTTAAGAGAAATTTCCTTCCTCCAATTTTTTTTAAAGTTGTGAAGGGAAGATAAACCATAAACTCTTAATTTTTATTAAAAGTCCACAGCCATTTTAATATAATCACGGCATTAATCACTTTAAAATCAATAACGTTTATTCCTCCTTTTTCTACTGATATTACTATGTCGTTCTATCTGATCACATGCTTTTTATTATTCCAGATGAGATTGTGATGAATTTGATTATTTTTTATTGTAGTATTTGGTATATTTAAGATATATGCTGGATAAATTAATCTGGCTATCCCTCCCGTTTTTGTTAACAATATTCTTCCAAAAATTGAGCCAACTGACAAATATTTGTTGATTTTTTTTGTAAAATGGCATGATAATTTGTTCTATTTTTTTCAGTGTGGTCATTGTTAATCATTAAACCTAAATATTTTACCTAATTTTTATCAATTAAAGTGAGTTGATTATTTTGAATTGCTAAGATTTCACATTTTTTTCTATGTTCATCTTTAAGCCTGAAGCTTTTGAGAAAAAAGAAACCGCTAAATTAACTAAATAAGATTGATTAGTTACAAATGCAGACTGTGGGCTCAATGTAGTTTGTTTGAGTGGCTTTGCCATAAGGTGACTTCACCGGGAGGCGCAAGCACAGACATGAATACGTAGACGCCACGTTCTCGGTTGAGAGGCGTGCCGACAGAGCGGCCATCTTAGGTCAGACAGAGCTGCAGTCAGACAGAATACAAGTCAGTTCAGGTAAGTGGTGCTTTATGTTTTCAGACACTCTGAATCCGGTGAATTCTCAACCGATTTCCAGATAAATTAGCTGACTGAAGACGTCACCCCTTTAGGGGCTACATGAGACCAATTGATTGAATTAAAAGATTGATAGTTTAACTTAATACATAATTTCGATTTTGTATTGACAGTCAGCAAACTTCCAGAGCTACGTCCCAGGATGCCCGACTTTTGCTCGGCTTATGGGTGTGGAAATAAAAGGGTATTACAAACCAGATCCCGGGGTATTACCTTCCACAAGTAAGATTTTACGATAGTTAATCCTCATACTTTACAGTTACAGTTTTTTCCGGCATAAACACATTATGTGCTAATGGGTAGCAGGGATGGAAGCGGAGAAAAGTACATTAAACACCCTGATTTCTAAAAGATCTGACTGAGGATATATATATATATATATATATATATATATATATATTAGGGCTGGGCGATATAGAAAAAAAGTTTATCGATAAAAAAAATGCATATTGATCGATATCGATAATTATTGAAAATATTTAAAACCATATTTTATGTGCAGCTCTGCCTGGACATTTTATGATATTGCTAAATGATTTGATTTAAATAAAGAACACAAACACAGAATTCCAATTAAATCTTTGTTTAACCAACTTTGGTTGGTTAAATAAAGAGTGGCAGGTTTTTCAGCTGCAGAGAACAGCAGACATATCCATCACTATGAAGCACGTTACTGCATGCGTTATGTCCTTATGCCGCTTGGACGATTTGTCATTTTATCACAAAGAAGGGAGCCCAGTTTAGCTGCTGTACCTGCTTTGTTTTGGAAGAAGTTCCAGACGACGACGACGCGGGGCCGCGCAGCTTAAGCTCGCGGGGCCGCGCTGCTAAAGCTCGCGGGGCCGCACAGCTCAGCTCGCGGGGCCGCGCTGCTGCGGGTGTGAGCGGCTTACGTGATGAATACTGGTGGGTTGCGTTACCAGACTGCTTTTACCGGTTCCTTGCAAGTTTTACAAATCACTGTGGTTTATTTCTATCAGGCTGGCGAACTAGTAAAACCCCGTTTTGGGACAATTTCCTCCGCCGCTACTTGCTGCGACATATTCACGTGTTGTGTGTTGTGGTTTGAGAGGGCGGCGCTTAGTGACGGCGTGCCGACTGTAGCAAGGAAGTAAAACTGTCTATCGAAGTTTTTATCGACCCTATTTTTTCCTATCGCGCCACACGTCTATCGATCGATAGATATTGTTATTGAATTATCGCCCTGTAGGCAGACAGCTCGCGCTTGTCAGCCCCGCGTTACTGCTGCGCGGCTTTGTAAGAATCTTATGGAACTTCTTCCAAAACAAAGCAGGTATAGCAGCTAAACTAGGCTCCCTTATTTGTGATAGAAAACGTCCTTACCCGCCACAACGTCGGACCTCTGCTCTTCTTCTTCTTCTTTTGTTCTTCTTCTTCTTCTTCTTTATGGTTTTTTCTGGCGGTTGGCACGCAACGAAACGGTGCATTACCGCCACCAACTGGTTTGGAGTGTGGATCAGAATGACTTATACTACCTAAAATAAATTAAACCAACCTACCAAAATAAAACAAACACCCAAAAAAAAAAAAAAAAAAAAAAAAAAAATTAAATCCTATCAATTAAATTACTAAGTCTAAGATAATGAAACATAATCCCATAACACTCATCTCTTGAATTACTTCTAAGCATTTCTATTAAATCAAATTTTATTCTTTTCCTTTTCAAATTTTTAACCATTTCCCTTCTTTCTTCTTCATATTTCTTACAGTATATCATAATATGCTCAACTGTTTCTTGTTCCCCACAATACTCACATCTTCCAGTGTTATGCTTCCCTATTTTGAATAATGTTCCATTTAATCCAGTGTGCCCAAATCTAAGTCTTGATATGATTGTTTCTTCCCTTCTGCTCCTCCCTGCACAACTCATTTCTCCCACTCTCCTCTGAATCATGTACAGCCACCGTCCTTTCCTCTCTTCCTCCCATTGCTTTTGCCACCTTTCCTTCATCTTCTGTTTAATAATGCTCTTTACTTCCATCTTACTAACTTTAATTGAGATATCAATGTTTTCTCTAATTGTAGCCTCCTTTGCAACCTTATCTGCCTTTTCATTTCCTTTTATTCCCATATGTGCTGGTACCCACAAAAATATAACTGTAATTCCCATCATTTGAATTCTGAATAATGTTTGCTGGATTTCTATTAAAATATCTGGTCTACTATCTGAATGACTTCTCTGTAAACTGATTAATGATGAAGATGAATCTGAACAAATTATTACTCTCAGTGGTCTTATTTCCTCTACCCATTGTACTGCCAACAGAATTGCTACCATTTCTCCTGTGTATACTGATAAGTTATCACTGATCCTCTTTCCTATTGTAATTTTAAACTCTGGAACAATAACTGATACTCCTATCTTATTAACTAAACTTTTAGATGCATCTGTGTATATCTGAATGAAACTATAATAACTGTTAATATATTTCTGTATTGTATCTGAATTCAAAATAAACTCCCTATCTTTGTTTTTCTTTTTTAATAATTTCAAATCTACTTTTGCTTCAGGTACTATCCAAGGTGGAACTGCTGGCATTGGTACTGTCGGACTGAAAATTAAATCAACTAATTCTAACTCTGTTGCTTTTTGTTTAACTGTCCATCCAAAGCTATTTCTCTCCCTTTTCTCCATTTCCCAACAAGACTTTAAAGTGCTTTGTGCTGGATGATTATCACTATGACCTTTTAAATTAGCCCAATAATTTAAAGACAACTGAGTTCTTCTCAGCTCTAATGGCATTTCTCCCATTTCCACCTGGAGTGCTGCTGTTGGAGTTGTTTTAAATGCCCCTGTACATAATCTCAAAGCCTGAAACTGGATGTTGTCTAACTTTTTTAAAGATGAACTCGATGCAGATCCATACACCACACAACCATAATCCAATACTGACCTAATTAATCCACAGTAAATGGCCTTCAATGCTTTTCTATCAGCCCCCCAATCACTTCCCACCAAACATCTCATAACATTTAACACCTTCCTACATTTGTCCTGTATTTTCTGTATATGTACACTCCATGTTATCCCCTCGTCAAACCATAACCCCAAAAACTTAAAGTGTTTTACTCTTTCTAATTCTTGATTATACATTTTTAGTTTTATCTCTGTACTAATTCTTTTCTTTGTAAAAAACATTGTCTTTGTCTTATCTACTGAGAATTTGAAACCCCATTTATATGACCACTGTTCTATTTCTGTTATTGCATCCTGTAGCTTTTTAACAATAAATTTCAAATTTTTCCCCCTCTTCCAAATTGCCCCATCATCCGCAAAAAGAGAAAACCCCATCCCATTCCCTATTTCCTTGAAAACATCATTAATTAATATAGAGAATAATAAAGGACTCACTATGCTCCCTTGAGGTGTTCCGTTCTCTACCCTATATTTCCTCGAATAATTCTTCCCTATTCTAACTTGTATTAATCTCCCTTGTAAAAAATCCTTAATCCATCTAAATATTCGTCCTTTAATTCCTAATTGACACAGTCTAATTAACAATCCTTCTCTCCACATCATATCATACGCCTTCTCTATGTCAAAGAAGACAGCCACCACACTTTCTTTGTTAACCTGTGCTTTTCTAATTTCATGTTCTAAACATACAGCTGGATCCATTGTATTTCTCCCTTTCCTAAAACCACTTTGGTATTTAGCTATATATCCTTTCTTTTCCATATAATATGTTAGCCTTTCATTTATCATTTTCTCCATTATCTTACATATGTTAGATGTTAAAGCAATTGGTCTATAATTTCCTGGATTAGAACAATCTTTTCCTGGTTTGCGTATTGGCACCACCACAGCCTCCTTCCAGCTCTGTGGCAGTTTCCCATCCTCCCATACTTTATTATATAATTCTAGTAATACTTCCTTTGATTTTTCATTGAGTTGATTTATCATTACATAACAAATCTGATCCTTTCCTGGTGCTGACGTCTTAGATTTCTGGATAGCACGTTTTAGTTCTGTCATTGTAAAAGGTTTGTTTAATAAATCATTATAATTTTCTTCTTGTTGTAACTCTTCATTCTCCCTTACAGTTTTTTCTCTCCCTCTTTTTCCTTCTTCACTAATATTATCTGAGCTGTGAATTTTTACAAAAGTTTTAGCCAGCATCTCTGCCTTTTCCTCATCTCTCACTGCTATTATTTGTCCATCTTTTAAAACTGGGTATCCATACTCTCGTTTTATACCATTCATTCTTTTTATCATACCCCAAACTTTACCAATCTCTGTCTCTCTTCCTACTGAACAACAAAACTTCCTCCAGTATTCTTTCTTTGCACTTTTTATAATTCTCCTTACATTTGCTTGAGATTTTTTATAATTAATAAAATTCTCAAAACAATGATTTCTTTTTACCACTTTAAAAGCTTTATTTCGAGATTTTATCGCTTTTTCACATTCCTTTGTCCACCATGGAACAATCTTATTTTTACGCTTTCCTTCCTTCTTTTTTATTGACTTTTCTGCAGCCTGTAGAATAACTTTACAAATTAAAATATTTAAATTTTCAACATCTTCATTTCTATCAATTTTTTCAATTTCTTGTTCACTAATATTTCTAAATTTATCCCAGTCAGCACTACTAAATGACCATTTCTGCAATCCTACTGTTTCATATTCTTCTACATTCAATCCTACTACTGTTATGATTGGATAATGGTCACTTCCTACTGTTGTTCCTCTGACTACTTCCCATGTACAAATGCCTGCTAATGAATCTGAAACTAATGTGAGATCTAGTGCTGTTTCTGTACCCGTTCTGATATTTAATCTTGTTCCTCTTCCATCATTTAAACACACTAAATTTGTCATATCCATCACCTCCTCAATCACCATCCCATTAGCATCATTAATGTTACCCCATAATGAGCTATGTGCATTAAAATCCCCACACCAAATCACCTTCCCTACTAACTGTACCACCAGTTCCTCTAGCAACTCTAAAGACAATTTTTTACATGGATTATAAAAGTTAACAACTTTAATATTTCCTTCTTTAGTCCATACTTCAGTTATTAAATATTCTAGTTCTTTCCCTTTTCCTATAACTCTATATTGCATTCCTTGTTTAATAAATATTATACATCCTCCTCCACTACCCTCCCCCCTATCTCTACGAATACTATCGTACCCTTTAATAACAAATTCTAATTCTGATTTAAGCCAAGTTTCTTGAACACATATGATATCTGGTTTATTTTTTAAATCTCTAATAAATCCTTTAAACTCCTGCCCATTTGCTATTAAGCTTCTTGAATTCCATTGTAAAATAATCAGTTTGCCTTATCACTTGCTCCTCCTGCTTTCCCATCTGATTCAAGTCTTGTTTTAATTTGCTCCCAAGATATATCTTTTATGCCCAAAAACTTCTCAGCTCCCTTAACTATTATTTTAATTTTCTCAGTTTTATGTTTAACTTGATCCGTACAGTTTATCACGTATGCCATAAACAAAATAATCTTATCCACTGACAGTCCTGGATTTGCTTTCTCTGTTTGACCTGGTTCTTTTCTCGACATCTGGATAACATTGTCAGTTTCCACTCTTCCTTTTTGTCCTTGTACTGTCTTCACTGCTTCTGCATAACTTATGTTGTTAACTGTTTTAACCTGTTGTATTTTCACAGCCCTTTTCCTAACTTCACATCCTCCATACGTTACCCTGTGTTGGCCACCACAATTGCAACACTTATCCTGCACCTTTTCCTTACAATCCTCCACCCTATGCTCATCTCCACATTTAGGACATCTCTGTTTTCCTTTGCAAGCCACTGCTATATGTCCATATCTCTGGCATTTGTAGCATCGTAGTGGTGGGGGGATGTATGGCCTAACTGGAAAAATCATGCATCCTATTTTCACTTTTTCTGGCAACACTGACTCCTGAAACTCCAGAAGAAGCGACAAGCTCTCAACTCTTTCATCATTTACTGTTCTCATAAGTCTTTTAATTCTGCTCACCTCACCTCCATTTATACTGCGTTTAAGTTTGTCCAAGTCTTCCTCCACTGGTATCCCTGTTATCACGCCCCTTGTGACTTTACTTTCACCCACAATCTTTCTCTCACTAATTATTTTCTTACACACACTTTCAACTTCCCACGCTTTATTTTTCTGTTCCTCCGTTTTGCACACTATAAACAGGCTTCCATCTCTCAAAATCCTCGCCATTTCCACATCTCCAAGCTTCTTTTTTAACTCCCTGGATACTGCTATAGGACTTAAACTGATATGCTCATCTTCTTTCCTAAATTTCAGGATGATTTTAACTTCCTTTTTCCCAGCCTTTTTCCGAACAAACCCACTAGCTTCATCAGAACTGCTCTCTTCCAAACTCCTTTTACTTCCTTGACTGGTCATCCACCCTCCTTCTGCTCTACTCAGCCCAATTCCTCCTCTCCTATTAGCCACTGGAGTCCAGTCGCCATAACCCATTTCCCCATCTTCCTCTACTTCCTGAGTAGCCATTCTGACCCATTCACAAACCAGCTTATGCCAACCGCCGATGAGCTGTCCTCCTCCCTGCCCGTAGCTCTGCGGCGTCTCCTGGTTTCACGTAGCGCCGAACACCTTTTGCGTTCACAACTCCCAGCTCCGACCGCAACTCCAACACAACTCAAAACCACCGCGCTCAGTACTTGTTCTTCTTCTTCTTCTTCTTGATTTTTTTATTGGCGGTTGGCAAAAAACGTTTAGGTGAGCATTACCGCCACCAACTGGTATGGAGTGTGGACTGCATGACAAAAAAAAAAAAAAAAAAAAAAAAAAAAAAACTATATCCTATTATACAACCTACTCTGTTTCAAAAACTCAAATATGACCTGGTATCCTCTGCTTCCTGATTCCTTTCGCAATAAATCAACAATATCAAGCTTAATTTTCATGTTACTAAGTTTCCTTGTCAACCTATTTCTCTGAATCCAATATTTATTACAATTCAAAATGACATGTTCCACAGTCTCATCTTCCCCACAGTCACATTTCCCTGTCTGATGTTTACCTATCAAAAATAATTATCTATTCAATCCAGTGTGTCCCATTCTAAGCCGTGAAATAATTATCTCTTCTCTCCTGTTCCTTTCTGTTATTCTCATTTGTCCAATTCTCTTTTGTATTTTATAAAGCCATCTTCCTTTCTTTTCTTCATCCCATAACTTTTGCCACCTCTCTTTGGCTTTTTGTTTAATTATACCCTTTATTTCTGTTATACCAAAACTAACATTAATATCTACCCTTACCTTATTTGTACTCTCCTTAGCCATTCTGTCTGCCATTTCATTTCCTTTAATCTCATTATGTGCCGGAACCCAAACAAAATTTACTACTAACCCCATCATATTTATTCTATAAAGCGTTTGTTGTATTTCAATTAATCTATTGCCTTGAGTGAGATGTGAGCTTTTAGATTATCCAGGATTAGCAGCATGGGACGATCAGGGGTGCAGTTAGTGTGCTGTATCAGGTGATCAAGGAACTCAGGCCAGATGTCTTCATTCATCCATCCCGTTCTGGTGGCGGTACCTTTGGCTCCTGGACGTGCTCCTGTCATGAAGCAATCCTTAAACTTGACTCTGGGGAAGACAAACATGGGAGGTATGGCATTCCCAGCAGCATTCACTGCACACACCACAGTCACCAGTTCTCCTCTTTCAGCCGATGTGACAGAACCAACTTGCTTTTTTCCTGTCTCCGTCATAACCTGATCAAATAGAAAGTTTAGAATCAATGGCATGTGCAAGCAGTATTCTACTACTGGTAATATGCCCTCTAGTGTATCTGCTGTGGCTTTTGTACTGTAAAGACAACTGTTTCATCCACATTGTAAATCATGTGTGGAGGGAAGGCATGCCTGTTAAAGATGAGAGGCAAAGTAAGAACCTTATCAGAATCAAAGCCAAATCTTACAGGTAATGCCTCCGTAAAGCATTTGCGACTAAATAATTAATTCTGTCACCTGTCCATAACTACAGCCAGATTGTCAAATAACTCCCTGACTGTAGTTTTATTGAAGGCTGTAGCTCTTCCCAGGGATGTTGCCTCTGGAGTTCGGATAGAGAGATGGCGACGTGCTAGGAAGCTGCAAAACCAATCTTCACCTAGAGTAGACAATTCATTATTATAAGATTCAGCTGTGTGCCAAGATCAGTTGGCCTTAATTAACCTACAGAATCATGTGATCTCTTGCACACCCTAGCCTACCTGCACATTGTGTCTTTGTCCAATTGTCAGGGACAGGGATATTGTTTCTTTCTGCATATTCAAAGGCCAGTTGATGGGACTTAACTGGAGGAAGGCCAATGAAACTAGTTGTTTCAAGTGTTTGGCACGCTCCTCCTCCATCTCATTTGTAATAATTCTCTTTGCCTCAGCTACTGCACCCCAGGCTACCGATTTTACTTCCCCTTTCTCTTTTTTCTTTATGAATCTTAAAAGGCTTGACTTGTCAATATTTCTATCCCTAGCAGCTGCTCTTAGAGATTCTTTCCTTCCTTGACTTTAGCGGCTGCACTCTCCATCTCCTCGAGGGGTGTTTTGCCCCAGGTTGTCTTCCTGGTGTATTTCCTTGGCATGATGGCTTTTCTACAATGTTTATGACATTTGAAATAAAAATGTAACATTACATATTAATTAATATGTAATTAATAGTAATATTACATTACATATGCAGTGTAATATTACATTAAAATATGTTTACAACCAAACTTAACCTGTGCCTCATGGTGGGGGTAAAGTAAGACACTGTATCACTTTACCCCACAGCATTTGTCTCAATTTACCCCACCTCCACCATTTTTTTTAAAAATGACCTTTCTTAGCAATTCAGGCTAACCTTCAGCTAGCACCATCACATGGTTTTATATGTTGGTAGTTCATCAACAGGTATGATATAAGTTTTTCTACTAGAATCAATTTGCTTTGGCACAACAGTTGATTAAGTTGACAGCAAGAAAATTTACTTTTACATGCAAAAAACACATTTTGTTGGAAAAAACATGCTTACCTGAGCAAAATGAGCTTCTCTCCTTTATGGCAAAGGGGAAATGGGAGGAGCTTGGAAACAAAATGGTCACATGGGCACAAATGTGTTCTGTTGCCTAGATACAGGGGTTGTCTCACATTACCCAGTGTCTCACTTTACCTCACTCTCCCCTACGTGCTGCGTACTCGCGGTCAAGTCCGATCTTCCTGTGTTCTTACCGAGAGTACGGACTCGCGTTCTCGTGAATTGAGAAACGGCTATCGTCACAGGGCTGCAACAATGCAGTTATTCTCTCAGAAAGCAATGGTTGTAAGTGTTGCTCATTGTTTACAGATTCGATAAGATATATGTCAAGCTCCATCATATATCAGAGCTCTGATTACCCCGTATGTTCCTAACAGAGCACTTCGCTCTCAGACTGCAGGTCTGCTGGTGGTTCCTAGAGTCTCTAAAAGTAGAATGGGAGGCAGATCCTTTAGCTATCAGGCTCCTCTCCTGTGGAACCATCTCCCAGTTTTGGTCCGTGAGGCAGACACCCTGTCTACTTTTAAGACTAATCTTAAAACCTTCCTTTTTGACAAAGCTTATAACTAGAGTGGCTCATGTTACTCTGAGCTACCTTTATAGTTGTACTGCTATAGGCTTAGGCTACTGGAGGACATCAGGATCTAATTTTCTCACTCTATAGAGTTCTACTGTTCTTCAATTATGCATTACGTGTTGTTATTTCTGCTTTAACTTTCTGTTCTCTCTCTTTTATCTTCATAGTAGGTACACCTGGTCTGGCATTCTGTTAACTGTGACATCATCCAGAGAAGCCAGATCACCCACTAGTACCATCTAATGTAGAACAGATTACTGGATCAATGTGTGCTTCTGTGCTTTTTTGTCTCTGTTGTTGTGTCTCTGCTCTGTCTTCTGTAAACCCCAGTCGGTCGAGGCAGATGACCGTTCATACTGAGCCCGGTTCTGCCGGAGGTTTTCCTTGCCGTTAAAGGGGAGTTTTTCTTTCCACTGTCGCTTCATGCTTGCTCGGTATAAGGGATTGCTGCAAAGCCATGGACAATGCAGACGACTCTCCCTGCTGCTCTACGCTTCTTCAGGAGGAGTGAATGCTGCTTGTCAAGACTTTGATGCAATCAACTAGGGTCCCTTAGATAGGAAATGTTTTGACCAATCTGTATAATCTGACCCAATCTGTTTAATCTGATTGAATTTGACTTTGGAAAGTGCCTTGAGATGACATGTTTCATGAATTGGCACTATATAAATAAAATTTAATTGAATTGAACTATTAAGTCTAGTAAGTAAGTCTAGTGTAAGTCTAGTGTTTTTTGTCTCTCGTGCTGCGGGTAACATATTGTTTAAAGGTGGGGAGGGTGGAGGACAGGGATACTTTGTTAAAGTTGCCTTAGATCAGAAAAATAGCCTGGGGGTGTTTTGTTTGCATTCTGTTCAGAACGGTGTAGATAACGTCACATACTGCTCCAGGGTTAGCAGACCGGGCACATAGCTTGCTATCGTGATAACGGGAATAAACTCTCTCGGGACCATGAAAGTCCTGAGCCTGACAGCTAGCAGTTCAATATCCTTAGTGCAAAACGTGTCTTTAATTGTAATATGACCAAAGCTGCACCACCTCTTATTAATAAACACAGCCACACCCCTTGCTCACTTCTTTTTCAGTGGGCAGTTTTTCTTCCCACTGTCGCTTCATGCTTGCTTAGTATGAGGGATAGCAGCAAAGCCATGTACAATGCAGACGACTCTCCCTGTGGCTCTACGCTTCTCCAGGAGTGAATGCTGCTTGTCGGGACTTTGATGCAATCAACTGGTTTCCTTATATAGGAACATTTTTGACCAATCTGTATAATCTGACCCAATCTGTATAATATGATTGAATTTGACTTTGTAAAGTGCCTTGAGATGACATGTTTCATGATTTGGCGCTATATAAATAAAATTTAATTGAATTGAAATTGAATATGTTAATATCTTTTATGGGTATTTTGTGTATGAAGGAACGGTAAAATGTTGTGGTCTGTGTGACAGCAGTGTGTGTGTTTACTTGCTAATTTGCCGCTTTTCTAGCCGGCTGTGAAAATGCCTGTTGAGTTAATATTATGCAGCTGTTACGTTAATACTGATATTTACATGGCTGTTTATTAAGCCATTTTTTGTATCTTTCTTTTCTAGTTTTACACCGAATTCAAAGCAGTCAGAAATGCTGACTAAATGTGTAAGACGATAATAAAGGAGCAAGCCGATCATTTCCTGGCTCTTTAATAAGGAGTTTGGCTGGCTGTTTATCTGTGTTCACGCTAGACCAAAACACATAGAGAGAACAGTACAATGTTGATTTATATAACTTCAGTTGTACTTCTTGATTTCTTTGTTTTATCTACTGAAAATGTAAAACTCCATTTGTAAGACCATTTTTCAATCTTATGAATTGATTTTTGGACTTTCCCTACAATAAATTTAACATTCCTTCCACGTTTCCAAATATCTCCGTCATCAGCAAACAATGAAGGCTGTTTCATGCGAGCAGAGGCTGTTTTGTGTGAGCAGAGACCATTTTGTACTGGAGGAAAACTTATAAATGATATTTTGAGTGCAAAGTTGGCGGACAGTTTGTAAAACAATTTTTTTATGTGAAACCTTTTGGCAGGAAACTATCTCCATAACTCCTGCTGCAGCATTTTGGATCAGCTGAAGACTTTGAACTGCATTTCAACCAGTAAACTAATGATTAAACCAGGGGGGCAAATGCATTATCATTATTCAACGGCTGTATCTCCTCGCTGCATCGACCGATCTGCACCAGATTTTTTTTATGAATCGTGGGGGAGTTCGGCCGAACGCATATGTGTGTATTGCCTGGTGGACGGGCGGGGAAGATGCGTGACAGCTTCTGCGGTGGCTGGCGGCAGGCGGTGCGCGTACCCCAGCGGTGCTTGGCTGCGAGGGCCGCTCATCGCCGCTTGCGGCTTTAATTATTATTATTATTTATTCTTGTGACTTTTGAAACGGCTTTTTGGAGGCCTAAACATGCATGAAAACTCACCAAACTTTGCCCAAAATTGTCCCCCGTGAGAAATCGCATGATTTTAGTGTAATTGAAAACGGGCGTGGCAAACCTGCTCAACAGCGCCAACTAGAGTGAGTTGGGCCAAACCGTAACACGTAGAAAGCTGAAATTTTTTACCTAGGTAGGTTTTTTAAAATTATGAAAAAAAGTCTCTTGGGTGTATGCTCTAAAACCCACAGGAAGTCTGCTATTTTGGGTCAAAGGGTAAAATATTGGCCGTTTTTGCCTCAAACTTTAACGAACTAGTCCTAGGCATTTTAACCTATTACTTTCAATTTTTTTCAGCATGCAGTTAAGACATTGACTTTTAAAAGTTATCAAAGGTTTTATGAAATATGCATATTTGCCTGAGCTGTCGCATTGCAAAAATCAGGTTTGTGGAAAACCATTAAAAACGCATTAAATCAGTAAGCCCCAAGCCATGCTTTGTCTGAGAATTATGAAACTCAGTAAGTGCATGTAACTTCATAGGCCCTACAAAAAAGCCTCTTGAAGCAATGGGCTACCTCCTACAGGAAATCATTCATTTCTCATCAAAGATGTCATTTTCCCATATTTTTGGGTGTTACATTTGAATAAACTACTCCTAAACCGTTACACTTATGGCATTCAAAGTTACTCCAAAAAATTCCTCACACATAGAGGATCAAAAGTTATCAAAAACATTTTTGCTACGTCCAACCATATTTTTTTGACAATTATTTATAACATGAATTGTGTTTTGAAGGAAAAAACATTTATTATTTCCAACACTAGATGGCAGCAAACCCAAATGTTTGGGCGTCATCTGTAAGTCACGGTACATATTTTACCAAACCATTCATACACATTCGTCCAAAAGTGGAAGCAGCTTTAAAATATCTTTAGCTGGCCTTTAAAAGAAAGAAGCTTTGAATCTTTAATCCTATATAAGGGAACCAGTTGATTGCATAAAAGTCTTGACAAGCAGCATTTCCTCCTGAAGAAGCGTAGAGTCACAGGGAGAGTTGTCTGCATTGTCCATGGCTTTGCAACAATCCCTCATACTGAGCAAGCATGAAGCAACAGGGGAAAAAAACCTCCTTCATTAACATGAAGGACAAACCTCCAGCAGAACCGGGCTCAGTATGAACGGTCATCTGCCTCGACCGACTGGGGGTTACAGAAGACAGAGCAGAGACACAACAAGACAGACAAAAAAAGCACAGAAGCACACAGTGATCCAGTAATCTGTTCTATATAACCACAACTGTTATGACTTTGGGCAATAACTAATGTGCAATAATCTATTTAATACACTGTGCTATAACCTGTGCAAGGAGGAAGAACTTCTTCTGCTTTCACCAAGTGAATATATGTCAGTACATGTGTATGTAGGCATGTGTATATATATATATATATATATATATATATATATATATATATATATATATATATATACACACACACTATTGAGCCGACAAGTGAATTTCTCCAATGTGAGATCAATAAAGACTATCTTATCTTATCTCATATCAAGACTTAGATTTGCCCACACAGGATTAGATGGTACATTATTCAAAATAGGGAAGCATAACACTGGCATATGTAAATATTGTGAGGAACAACAGACAGTTGAACGTATATGACACACTGTGAGAAAGTTCATAAAGATCAAGAGAAGAAGAAGACTTCCCAACAGCAGGGGGCGCACTCCAACAATCTGAAACGTGTCCGTTTGCCTGAGGAAGAAGTCCGTGATGTCACAGCTAACAACATTAGCACCACACATTGGAGAATTTAGGAGGGGAAACAGACAAACAGGTAAGGCTTTTTGGATTATATATGCATGTAGTGTAATATCCCCCACCACAACTTGAGGTGGGATGAGCAGTCTCAGTTCTGCGGCTAATTCTAGTGCCTTAAGGCGCTAATATTAGCGCTAATGCTAGCGCCTTAAGGCTAACGAGCAAGGCTCTTGTTTACATCCGGGTTCCGCTGGCTCAGAGCCTTTCTCTCTATGGCTCTGCGTTTGCTACCAGCACAGAGATGTATACGTAGACCAAAAGTTATGATCGGTGTTCAATCATAACTTTTGGAAGAACATCTCAAACTGGCCACAGATGCATGAATGAAAGCAGTGGTGGTCAAAGGTTTTCTTTGGGTTTATGCGAACCAGCAAGTCAGGAAGTGGAGCGGATTGACCATCTGACAACAACTTCCCTCGGTAAGCGTTTCTGTCGACAGACACACTGTCGCTGCTCCAGTTAATTAATGAATTATTTCCACCTGTGGCCATGTCACCTTTCAGCGTGTATTCACTGGCTTCCAGCAACTTAGCTGATAAACCAATCAGGGACCTCCTCAATATTCGCTGTAACGCTTTATTTAAAATTCGAAGAGTAAAGGCTAATTTACCATGACGCGCATTTGTCCCGCATTTGACAGGGTCCGATTTGGAAAAAGTTAAATAATAAATTAAATAATTTCACCTGCGCTTTTCTGAACAAAAGAAGGCAGAGCTGCAGTCAGAGCGGCTATCAGTCAATATGCAGCAGCTCCACCTGATGAGCCGCTGCGCACCACGACACTCTTAATAAAATGACAAGGATTTTGATTTGTACAGATTATTAAGGAAACGACGTAAAAAAAAAAACTGCAGCTACAACATGGACTGGAGAGCGGGTTCTAACTGGGTGAGGCCAGAGGTTATTCTCAGAGAGCTTTTATGAAGTAATTTTTTTTATTTTTACACGCAGTTGAGCGACACTGCAGAAGCAAGTCGTACTAGAAACCACTGAACAAGCCTCCTGTCTGTGGATCTATGGACTCATTTTACTCCAACCCCAAAACATCTGCCAAACAGAGTACTGCAGCCAAGATTAACTTCAACAATAACTTTACGAAATACATTAACATTTTGCTTATTAAAAATGTCCATATTTAAAAGCAAGTTATGTTTTTTTCTGATAAACTTTGAGCAATTTTATTAAACTTTTTAAAAAATTAACATCCCATCCTTCATCGATTTATACCGGCTTTTCCCTACAGGTGTGACGTCAAGCCGTATCTGATGGGGAAACGCAGCTCGGCGTCACACGGGGTCGTGGGGGGTGGGGGCTCGTCCATCCTGGACAGGTTGCCAGTCACAGGGCAACCTGTCCTGTGACACATACATATGCCTACATACACATGTACTGACATATATACCTGGTGATAGCAGCAGAAGTTCTTTGGATCATTGGACAGGTTATAGCACAGTGTATTAAATAGATTATTGCACATTAGTTATTGCCCAAAGTTATAACAGTTGTGGTTACAGTTACTGATAGCAGCAGAAGTCACTTCTTTCAGGATTATTGCACGGGTTATCGCACAGTGAATTAGATTATTGCACATTGGTTACAGTTACAGTGCAGCACTGTATATTCTGATAGCAGCAGGAATGAATGACTTGCGGTAGCGCTCCTTTTTACAGACAGGGTGTCTAAGTCTGCCACTAAAGGAGCTGCTCAGCTGCTCTACAGTCTGGCGCAGGGGGTGGAAGGTGTTGTCCATGATGGATGTGAACTTGGACAACACCCTCCTCTCAGCTACTTCCTCCGCTGAGTCCAGAGTGCAGCCCAGGACAGAAGTGGCCTTCCTCACCAGCTTATTCAGACTCATTCGGTCCCGTTCTGCGCTGCCTGGAGCCCAGCAGACGACAGCGTAGAGAAGGGCTGAGGCCACCACAGAGTCATAAAAAGTCTTAAGCAATAAACTGAGTATCTCCATGTTTTGTTGACAGAACAAGAGATTTGGGAAACACTGACATTTTTCAAAATTTTGTAACATTTTATTATTATAGCAACCAATCAATTAATTGTTAAAATAATCAATAGATTAATCAACAATGGAAATAATCTAGACCCAGAGTTTGTCTTTGCATCGTGTTTACTCCTGTAAGATATAAAAATTAATTAGCTTTGAACTGTTTTTGTTCCCCCTTAGGTCACAGCAGTGTCAGACATTGGTGGGAGGACTGTGGATGAGGCCACAAGACGTATGATGTTCTTCATCATGGACTATGGCCTGTCAAGGCAGTACAACTTTGTGGGCTGGAATGGAAAGTAGGAATTCAGGACTTTAAATCTGTTTGAAGTCATATTTGGTAAGTGCATAATGGATAATAACTGTAATATAGTAACTTTAGGATATTTGTGTCTGTCGAGGGAAATTTATGTATGTTATGAATTTAATTTTCTAATGTCAATAATACCCTCACCTTAAGGACATAAATGTCCCCTCAAAACAGGTGCTCCAGAAATGTTATCATATAAGAAATGTTTTCAAGATTTTCTTGCACAGATCTTCCAGTCAACAGCTGTTCTTATCAAAAAAATTACATTTTGTAATTTTTCCTTGGTTTTTAATTTTTTTATGGGCAATTTAATAAAGCCAGATTTTAGAAAGAAGTAAAAAAATGTGACAGCCTTGGCCAGTCAGCTTTGAATTTTGATCTTTTTTTCTTAGCTTTTTCCCAGTTCATTCTGACGTTTGCAGGTTTGTAAAGTCAATTGTGTAAAGGGATACTTCACCCAAAATTACAATTTAAATCTTGGGTAATTGATATAAAACTGATCATTTGTTGGTAAATTTCACCTTAACATAGTTGACTTTACAATTGTAGTTGAGAGTTGTGTTGGTACATATAAAGTGACCATAAGATATGTTTCCCGTAGGAGCTTTAAAGAACAACACATTAACCAGACAGATCACCAGGAAGGATTTGGAGAGGGCAGTGTCGAAATGGCTGATCGGATCAAGGGACAGGGGATGCAATAGAAAGGTCCAACAGGTCCCTCCTTCCCATATGATGGACCATGTTTTTTGTGTTCCATGTTCTTTTTTGATATATAACCATTATAACTAGTTTCTTAAATTGTTATAATGGTTATTATATTACGTATAATATCGTATGTGTGTGTGTGTGTATTATGTACCTGATACGTAAAATACAATCTATTATATCTATTATCTATTATAAGTAAGGCAGCATTGGAGGAATCTTTAGAACCTGCACAGTGTTTGAACTGTTTAGAAGCAGTAGAGCTTTCTGAGCTATCTAAAATCTTAGCTTCATCTAAAACTTCTACCTGTGTGTTAGACCCAATCCCAACTAAGTTGTTTAAGGAGGTATTCCCTTTGATCAGTGGTCCTATTTTAGACATGATTAATCTATCCTTAGTAAATGGATATGTACCACAGGTTTTTAAAGTAGCTGTTATTAAACCTTTACTTAAGAAACCTTCTCTTGATCAAGATGAGCTAGTAAACTACAGACCTATATCTAATCTTCTTTTCTTATCTAAAATTCTTGAGAAAGTAGTTGCTAATCAACTTTGTGAACATTTACAAAGCAATGACCTACTTGAGGAGTTTCAGTCAGGCTTCAGAGCTCATCATAGCACTGAAACAGCTCTGGTGAAGGTCACTAATGATATTCTCATGGCCTCAGATAATGGACTTGTGTCTGTACTTGTCCTGTTAGATCTCAGTACTGCATTTGATACAGTTGATCAAAATATTCTCCTGCAAAGACTTGAGCATACTGTAGGGATTAAGGGAAAAGCATTAGGCTGGTTTAAATCTTATCTGTCGGACAGATTCCAGTTTGTTCATGTTAATAATAAATCTTCCTTAAACTCTAGGGTCACCTGTGGAGTACCACAGGGTTCAGTCCTTGGACCAATTCTCTTTACTAAATATATGCTTCCGATCGGCAAAATTATCAGACAGCATGGGATTAATTTCCACTGTTATGCTGATGACACTCAGCTATATTTATCCATAAATCCTGATGAATCCAATCAATTACTTCAACTGCAGTCATGTCTTGATGACATCAAAAGCTGGATGACTTTAAATTTCCTGCATCTAAATTCTGACAAGACCGAAGTTGTAATCTTTGGGCCAGAGTCCTCAAAAAATAAACTTCTTAACCAATCACTTAATCTGGATGGCATTAACTTGGCCTCTGGTAATAAAGTAAAAAACCTTGGTGTTATTTTTGACCAAGACATGTCATTTAAATCCCATATTAAACAGGTTTCCAGAGTTTCCTTTTTTCACCTCCGGAATATCGCCAAAATTAGAAACATTCTGTCCAGGAGTGATGCTGAAAAACTAGTCCATGCATTTGTTACTTCAAGGCTGGACTATTGCAATTCGTTACTATCAGGAAGTCCACAAACTGCAGTTCAAAGCCTTCAGCTGATCCAAAATGCTGCAGCAAGAGTTCTGATGAAAATCAACAAGCGGGATCATATTTCTCCAATTTTAGCTTCCCTTCATTGGCTTCCTGTGAAATCAAAAATAGAATTTAAAATTCTTCTTCTAACGTATAAAGCCCTTAATAATCAAGCTCCATCATATATCAGAGCTCTGATTACCCCGTATGTTCCTAACAGAGCACTTTGCTCTCAGACTGCAGGTCTGCTGGTGGTTCCTAGAGTCTCTAAAAGTAGAATGGGAGGCAGATCCTTTAGCTATCAGGCTCCTCTCCTGTGGAACCAATTCCCAGTTTTGGTCCGTGAAGCAGACACCCTGTCTACTTTTAAGACTAATCTTAAAACCTTCCTTTTTGACAAAGCTTATAACTAGAGTGGCTCATGTTACTCTGAGCTACCTTTTATAGTTTTACTGCTATAGGCTTAGGCTACTGGAGGACGTCAGGATCTAATTTTCTCACTCTATAGAGTTCTACTGTTCTTCAATTATGCATTACGTGTTGTCATTTCTGCTTTAATTTTCTGTTTCTCTCTTTTATCTTCATAGTAGGTACACCTGGTCTGGCGTTCTGTTAACTGTGACATCATCCAAAGAAGACGGCTTACCCGCTATTACCATCTAATGTAGAACAGATTACTGGATCAATGTGTGCTTCTGTGCTTTTTTTGTCTCTCTTGTTGTGTCTCTGCTCTGTCTTCTGTAACCCCCAGTCGGTCGAGGCAGATGACCGTTCATACTGAGCCCGGTTCTGCTGGAGGTTTTCCTTCCCGTTAATGGGGAGTTTTTCTTCCCACTGTCGCTTCATGCTTGCTCAGTATGAGGGATTGCAGCAAAGCCATGTACAATGCAGACGACTCTCCCTGTGGCTCTACGCTTCTCCAGGAGTGAATGCTGCTTGTCGAGACTTTGATGCAATCAACCGGTTTCCTTATATAGGAACATTTTTGACCAATCTGTATAATCTGACCCAATATGTATCAACTGGTTTCCTTATATAGGAACATTTTTGACCAATCTGTATAATCTGACCCAATATGTATAATATGATTGAACATAACTTTGTAAAGTGCCTTGAGATGACATGTTTCATGATTTGGCGCTATATAAATAAAATTGAATTGAATTATTGCATTTGACCTAATAAAAACATGAATAATGTATTTTATTAGGTCAAATGTGTGTATGTATATGTATATATATATATATATATATATATATATATATATATATTAGTGCATGCCATGCCAAGAGGCAACTCATGTGTTTTATATAAAGACAAATTAATTCAATCCAATTTTATTTATATAGTTCCAACATGTCATCTCTTTACAACCCCAGCGGTCCGGCCCGGTGGCCAAATGCATTATCATTATTCAACGGCTGTATCTCCTCGCTGCATCCACCAATCTGCACCAGATTTTTTGTGAGTCGTGGGGGAGCGCTGCCGAAAGGGTTCGTGTGAATCGCCCAGTGGACGGGCGGGGAAAATGCGTGACAGCTTCTGCGGTGGCTGGCGGCAGGAGGTGCGCGTACCCCAGCGGTGCTTGGCTGCGAGGGCCGCTCATCGCCGCTTGCGGCTTTAATTATTAGGCCCGAGCAGCTAAGCGCTGCGAAGGCCTATTGTATCTGTAGTGTTAATTATTATTATTATTAGGCCCGAGCAGCGAAGCGCTGCGAAGGCCTATTGTTTCTGTGTTGTTTCTTATTAGGCCCGAGCAGCGAAGCGCTGCGAAGGCCTATTGTTTCTGTGTTGTTTCTTATTATTATTATTATTATTATTTTTATTCTGCCCCCCTAAAGAGGGGCCTTTTTGGGGGCTTTATCATATTCAAAAACTCACCAAACTTGGCAGATGCATGAAGACTGTTTAAAAATTTTATATTTTAAGGTCATCACAAAAATCTAACGGAAAATGCCTCAACGGCGCCACCTAGCAATTTTCAAAGGACCCTTTGCTATTCACTTACTTCATCGTAGAGACGTGAAATTTGGTACAGTTGTAGAGCTCACCAAGACGTTCAGAATTTATAATTAATGTCATAGTGCAAATATCACAGGAAGTCGGCCATTTTAGATTGAAGGTCTGATTTTGACCCCATTTTTGACGTTTACAGCATTGGTATTTGATCGAACTCCTCCTAGGGATTTTGAGCGAGCGACTTGAAACTCGGTCAGTCTGATCATAAGGCATGGCCAATTAAAAGTTATCAAAACGGTGAGTTTTTGAGCATGTTGAAGGGGCGTTAGCAGGGGTCAAAGTTCACCTACTCGCCACAAAAAATAAAACTGTTATATCTCCTACACAGAAACACACAGAGGCACCAAACCTTCTGTGATTGATCATCATTGGGTCTTCTTTAATATCCAATGGTCAAATGATGACATCACTTAGGCCACGCCCCCTGACAACAGGAAGTGTCATGTTTTGCTGTAAACGGTCGCTATGTTACCCCTCTGAGCTAATCAACATGAAACTGTGTCCAGAGACAGAAGACATGTTGGTGTGTTGTGGATTCCAGCCCCAAGTGGATTCGATGGAGCAGGGGGGCGTGGCGGCGTGGTGAAGTCACCTCAAACGCCGCTGCCATACGTTTGGCTCTGAATTCCACATTTCTGGGCCGAGCTGCTTAAAACTCACTTGGATGCATCCTTATCTAGCCCCCGACAGGAATCCATAACAAACTTTGGTGGGCGTGACCTAATGCCTCAACGGCGCCACCTCGCAATTTTCTAAGGACCCTTTGCTATTCACTTACTTCATTGTAGAGACATGAGATTTGGTACAGTAGTAGAGCTCACCAAGACGCTCAGAATTTACAATTAATGTCATAGTGCAAATATCACAGGAAGTCGGCCATTTTAGATTGAAGGTCTGATTTTGACCCCATTTTTGACGTTTACAGCATTGGTATTTGATCGAACTCCTCCTAGGAATTTCGAGCGAGCGGCTTGAAACTCGGTCAGTCTGATCATAAGGCATGGCCAATTAAAAGTTATCAAAACAGTGAGTTTTTGAGCTTGTTGAAGGGGCGTTAGCAGGGGTCAAAGTTCACCTACTCGCCACAAAAAATAAAACAGTTATATCTCCTACACAGAAACACACAGAGGCATCAAACTATCTGTGATTGATCATCATCAGGTCTTCTATCATATCCAATGGTCAAATGATGACATCACTTAGGCCACGCCCCCTGACAACAGGAAATGTCATGTTTTGCTGTAAACGGTCGCTATGTTACCCCTCTGAGCTAATCAACATGAAAATGTATCCAGAGACAGAAGACATGTTGGTGTTTTGGATTCCAGCCCCAAGTGGATTCGATGGAGCAGGGCGGCGTGGTGGTGTGGTGAAGTCACCTCAAACGCCGCTGCCATACGTTTGGCTCTGAATTCCACATTTTTGGGTCGAGCTGCTTAAAACTCCCTTGGATGCATCCTTTTCCACCCCCGACAGGAATCCATAACAAACTTTGGTTGGCGTGACCTAATTTTTCTATAGCGCCCCCTAGAATATTTTAAATGATCAGCCCCAAGCCATGCTTTAAGATAGAATTACGAAAGTTGGTACACAACATACACGTGGAATATTGCTAAAGTGTTACTTTTACATTATTACTTTTGGGTGTGTATCCACCAATTTAACTGTCAAACTTTCATAAAAGCTGTCTTAATGCAAGAAACAAAACCCTTAAACACATGAAATAACAATTAACTTTAAATAACTAAAAAGGTTTTGTTAACTTTTCACATGAAGCTGGATTAACAGGTAGTAAGATACCTTTGATTAAATTGGTATACTAATGTTTAAACCAGGGGTGTCAAACGTATGGCCCGCGGGCCGGATCCGGCCCACCGAACGATTTTGTCCGGCCCAGTGGCCAAATGCAATATCAATATTCAACGGCTGTATATCCTCGCTGCATCGACCGATCTACACCAGATTTGTTGTGAGTCGTGGGGGAGCGCTGCCGAATGCGTTCGTGGGAATCTCCCGGCGGACGGGCGGGGAAAATGCGTGACAGTTTCTGCGGTGGCTGGCGGCCGGCGGTGCGCGAACCCCCGCGGTGGCCAATAGGCCGGAGCGGCGCTTGGCTGCGAGGGCCGATCGACGCCGCTTGCGGCTTTAATTATTATTATTATTATTATTATTATTATTTTTATTCTGCCCCCCTAAAGAGGGGCCTTTTTGGGGGCTTTATCATATTCAAAAACTCACCAAACTTGGCAGATGCATGAAGACTGTTTAAAAATTTTATATTTTAAGGTCATCACAAAAATCTAACGGAAAATGCCTCAACGGCGCCACCTAGCAATTTTCAAAGGACCCTTTGCTATTCACTTACTTCATCGTAGAGACGTGAAATTTGGTACAGTTGTAGAGCTCACCAAGACGTTCAGAATTTATAATTAATGTCATAGTGCAAATATCACAGGAAGTCGGCCATTTTAGATTGAAGGTCTGATTTTGACCCCATTTTTGACGTTTACAGCATTGGTATTTGATCGAACTCCTCCTAGGGATTTTGAGCGAGCGACTTGAAACTCGGTCAGTCTGATCATAAGGCATGGCCAATTAAAAGTTATCAAAACGGTGAGTTTTTGAGCATGTTGAAGGGGCGTTAGCAGGGGTCAAAGTTCACCTACTCGCCACAAAAAATAAAACTGTTATATCTCCTACACAGAAACACACAGAGGCACCAAACCTTCTGTGATTGATCATCATTGGGTCTTCTTTAATATCCGATGGTCAAATGATGACATCACTTAGGCCACGCCCCCTGACAACAGGAAGTGTCATGTTTTGCTGTAAACGGTCGCTATGTTACCCCTCTGAGCTAATCAACGTGAAACTGTGTCCAGAGACAGAAGACATGTTGGTGTGTTGTGGATTCCAGCCCCAAGTGGATTCGATGGAGCAGGGGGGCGTGGCGGCGTGGTGAAGTCACCTCAAACGCCGCTGCCATACGTTTGGCTCTGAATTCCACATTTCTGGGCCGAGCTGCTTAAAAGTCACTTGGATGCATCCTTATCTAGCCCCCGACAGGAATCCATAACAAACTTTGGTGGGCGTGACCTAATGCCTCAATGGCGCCACTTCGCAATTTTCAAAGGACCCTTTGCTATTCACTTACTTCATCGTAGAGACATGAGATTTGGTACAGTAGTAGAGCTCACCAAGACGCTCAGAATTTACAATTAATGTCATAGTGAAAATATCACAGGAAGTCGGCCATTTTAGATTGAAGGTCTGATTTTGACCCCATTTTTGACGTTTACAGCATTGGTATTTGATCGAACTCCTCCTAGGGATTTTGAGCGAGCGGCTTGAAACTCGGTCAGTCTGATCATAAGGCATGGCCAATTAAAAGTTATCAAAACAGTGAGTTTTTGAGCTTGTTGAAGGGGCGTTAGCAGGGGTCAAAGTTCACCTACTCGCCACAAAAAATAAAACAGTTATATCTCCTACACAGAAACACACAGAGGCACCAAACTATCTGTGATTGATCATCATCAGGTCTTCTATCATATCCAATGGTCAAATGATGACATCACTTAGGCCACGCCCCCTGACAACAGGAAATGTCATGTTTTGCTGTAAACGGTCGCTATGTTACCCCTCTGAGCTAATCAACATGAAAATGTATCCAGAGACAGAAGACATGTTGGTGTTTTGGATTCCAGCCCCAAGTGGATTCGATGGAGCAGGGCGGCGTGGTGGTGTGGTGAAGTCACCTCAAACGCCGCTGCCATACGTTTGGCTCTGAATTCCACATTTTTGGGTCGAGCTGCTTAAAACTCCCTTGGATGCATCCTTTTCCACCCCCGACAGGAATCCATAACAAACTGTGGTTGGCGTGACCTAATTTTTCTATAGCGCCCCCTAGAATATTTTAAATGATCAGCCCCAAGCCATGCTTTAAGATAGAATTACGAAAGTTGGTACACAACATACACATGTGGAATATTGCTAAAGTGTTACTTTTACATTATTACTTTTGGGTGTGTATCTACCAATTTAACTGTCAAACTTTCATAAAAGCTGTCTTAATGCAAGAAACAAAACCCTTAAACACATGAAATAACAATTAACTTTAAATAACTAAAAAGGTTTTGTTAACTTTTCACATGAAGCTGGATTAACAGGTAGTAAGATACCTTTGATTAAATTGGTATACTAATGTTTAAACCAGGGGTGTCAAACGTATGGCCCGCGGGCCGGATCCGGCCCACCGAACGATTTTGTCCGGCCCAGTGGCCAAATGCAATATCAATATTCAACGGCTGTATATCCTCGCTGCATCGACCGATCTACACCAGATTTGTTGTGAGTCGTGGGGGAGCGCTGCCGAATGCGTTCGTGGGAATCTCCCGGCGGACGGGCGGGGAAAATGCGTGACAGTTTCTGCTGTGGCTGGCGGCCGGCGGTGCGCGAACCCCCGCGGTGGCCAATAGGCCGGAGCGGCGCTTGGCTGCGAGGGCCGATCGACGCCGCTTGCGGCTTTAATTATTATTATTATTTTTATTCTGCCCCCCTAAAGAGGGGCCTTTTTGGGGGCTTTATCATATTCAAAAACTCACCAAACTTGGCGGACGCATGAAGACTGTTTAAAAATTTTGTATTTTAAGGTCCTCATAAAAATCTAAAGAAAAATGCCTCAATGGCGCCACCTAGCAATTTTCAAAGGACCCTTTGCTATTCACTTACTTCATCGTAGAGACATGAGATTTGGTACAGTGGTAGAGCTCACCAAGACGCTCAGAATTTACAATTAATGTCATAGTGCAAATATCACAGGAAGTCGGCCATTTTAGATTGAAGGTCTGATTTTGACCCGATTTTTGACGTTTACAGCATTGGTATTTGATCGAACTCCTCCTAGAGATTTTGAGCGAGCGACTTGAAACTCGGTCAGTCTGATCATAAGGCATGGCCAATTAAAAGTTATCAAAACGGTGAGTTTTTGAGCATGTTGAAGGGGTGTTAGCAGGGGTCAAAGTTCACCTACTCGCCACAAAAAATAAAACTGTTATATCTCCTACACAGAAACACATAGAGGCACCAAACTTTCTGTGATTGATCATCATTGGGTCTTCTTTAATATCCAATGGTCAAATTATGACATCACTTAGGCCACGCCCCCTGACAACAGGAAGTGTCATGTTTTGCTGTAAACGGTCGCTATGTTACCCCTCTGAGCTAATCAACATGAAACTGTGTCCAGAGACAGAAGACATGTTGATGTATTGTGGATTCCAGCCCCAAGTGGATTCGATGGAGCAGGAGAGCGTGGCGGCGTGGTGAAGTCACCTCAAACGCCGCTGCCATACGTTTGGCTCTGAATTCCATATTTTTGGGCCGAGCTGCTTAAAACTCACTTGGATGCATCCTTATCCACCCCCCAACAGGAATCCATAACAAACTTTGGTGGGCGTGACCTAATGCCTCAACGGCGCCACCTAGCAATTTTCAAAGGACCCTTTGCTATTCACTTACTTCATCGTAGAGACATGAGATTTGGTACAGTGGTAGAGCTCACCAAGACGCTCAGAATTTACAATTAATGTCATAGTGTAAATATCACAGGAAGTCGGCCATTTTAGATTGAAGGTCTGATTTTGACCCCATTTTTGACGTTTACAGCATTGGTATTTGATGGAACTCCTCCTAGAGATTTTGAGCGAGCGGCTTGAAACTCGGGCAGTCTGATCATAAGGCATGGCCAATTAAAGGTTATCAAAACGGTGAGTTTTTGAGCATGCTGAAGGGGCGTGAGCGGGGGTCAAAGTTCACCTACTCGCCATGAAACACAAAACTGTTATATTTCATATACAAAAACTCACAGAGCCACCAAACTTTCAGTAGTTGATCACCACTAGGTCTTCTACAATATCCAATGGTCAAATGATGACATCACTTAGGCCACGCCCCCTGACAACAGGAAAAACTGTTATATCTCCTACACAGAAACACACAGAGGCACCAAACTTTCTGTGATTGATCATCATCGGGTCTTCTACAATATCCAATGGTCAAATGATGACATCACTTAGGCCACGCCCCCTGACAACAGGAAAAACTGTTATATCTCCTACACAAAAACACACAGAAGCACCAAACTTTCTGTGATTGATCATCATCGGGTCTTCTACAATATCCAATGGTCAAATGATGACATCACTTAGGCCACGCCCCCTGACAACAGGAAAAACTGTTATATCTCCTACACAAAAACACACAGAAGCACCAAACTTTCTGTGATTGATCATCATCGGGTCTTCTACAATATCCAATGGTCAAATGATGACATCACTTAGGCCACGCCCCCTGACAACAGGAAAAACTGCTATATCTCCTACACAGAAACACACAGAGGCACCAAACTTTCTGTGATTGATCATCATCGGGTCTTCTACAATATCCAATGGTCAAATGATGACATCACTTAGTCCACGCCCCCTGACAACAGGAAGTGTCATGTTTTATTGTTAGCAGTCGCTATGTTACCCCTCTGAGCTAATCAACATGAAACTGTGTCCACAGACAGAAGACATGTTGCTGTGTTGTGGATTCCAGGCCCAACTGGATTTCATGTAGCAGTGTGGCATGGTGGCGTGGCGAAGTCACCTGAAACGCCGCTGCCATATGTCCAGACTTCCATAGGATATTGACAAATTTAATAAAAAGTAACTTAAAATTACCTTAAAAGGACAACATTTTTAAAAGTCAAAAGGCTTATTTAATGCTTTGAGAACATCTCTTCTATTCGGCTACAAGATCAACTGGATTCGATGGAGCAGGGCGGCGTGGTGGCGTGGCAAAGTCACCTGAAACGCCACTGCCATATGTCCAGACTTCCATAGGATATTGATAAATTTAATAAAAAGTAACTTAAAATTACCTTAAAAGCACAACATTTTTAAAAGTCAAAAGGCTTATTTAATGCTTTGAGAACATCTCTTCTATTCGGCTACAAAACCAACCAAAACAGGATGATCTTTTAAGCTATAAGACCATTTTTAAGATGATTAAAATACATACATAGACATCAATACATAGATTTTAAGCTGGTGGGTCGCCACTGCCTCCGGTGGCCAAATGCATCGCTGCATCAACTGATCTGCACCAGTTTAATCTCGTCATGGCAAAATTATTTTTTCTCTTCATGTGTGGCCCTAATACTCCATCGTAAGAACACCGCTGTCGTTACCGCGGGTCCTGGGGAAAAAAAAAACGCTGCTCCTGGGGGGAATTTTTGATTATGCTCACGCATAGATGTGTAAAACTTCACATTGCAATTCAGACAGGCGCAGACTGCACCGTGCAGTTCATTTTAAAGAGGCAGTTTTGGCGCATATTCCGATAGAAACGGGCTGCGTGGAGCCTAGGTGTGTTGTCGTGGGCGTGTTTACCCGCTGCAGGTAACCGCTGTGAAACAATCAGAAAGATTTCCCTGATTAATAACATCTTTATGGCGCGCTAGACTTATTGTTACTATGTGCTGCTTTACCAGTTCTCTCTCTCTCGCTCGCTCGCTCGTCATCGGACAAAAGTCAAACTGCATCGTGTTTGTATTTGAAATTGTGCGTCAGACTCAGATTTAGAAGTGTTGTTACGACGTTTGAGCTGTAACTGCAACCGTTTTTTATATATATATATATATATATATATATATAAATATATATATATATATATATATATATATGGTAACTTTACTGAATTTGCAGCTTAAGAAGATTGGGTTTGACAGACAACACCAACTGTCCCCTCAATCCAGTGCACACAATACCACAACAGACCTCATCACGCTCTACAGTACATCAAGAAAACTAAATCAACTAAAACAAGTTCACGAGTGCACATGAAATGAAGTTAATCCATATTTGTGTGTCAGGGTGTCTAAGCATTCTCCAGAATTTGACATCTCAGCAGAGCCTGTAATAATTATAGAAAGTAACATTATAGTTGTTCTGCCTTTTGTTAAGACAGCAAGGAATTCATGTCGTGAATACATTACATAAATAAGATATTAATTCTTTGTCAGAGGAAATCCAAGGCAAAAATAGTTAGAAAAGTTTTGGGTTCATATTTAATCAGAGTGAGACATCACAACTTTGTTAGATCTCTATGTGAATTACGTGAGATAGTGAGTGCTCTCACCTTAAAAAAAAATCTTTGACGTATTTTGCTCCCGTTAAAAGCTGCTTTTCAGCTATGAAGCTAGGGAAACTGCTAACGTTGAAGTTGAATTTGTTCTACACGCTTCTGCCTTGGAAAAATATTCGTCTTTTTACAAAAAGAATGTTTAAAGCCAGATTTGGGAACAAAGGTTATTCAGACAACGCAAGAAAATGAAGCTTTGTGTGGGGAACTTTTGTCCTAGCTGTCTAGCTGCATATGGCCCCAGGACAGCACAATAGTTTTCTTGAAGTATAATTTTGGAGAAGTAGAAACAAGTATTAATTTCAAAAGGTAGGTAAAAAAGGAAAAACGTTTTTACAAAATCTTAAAATGTTGGATAGTCGTTATTTCCATCTTGCTGTGAAAATTTGTGAAATATTATCATTTTTAATGCTTAGATATAAAATCGCAAGGCCATTACTAAAATTGCCTTTTGTTTAAAATGTTTTTTGGCATGCCATACTTTATATTTATAGGTAGCCTAGATGTGCATAATAAAAGAGTGGAACTAAAAACTGGTCTAAAATTTTTATGGAGCTTTAACTTGCTAAGAGTAATAACGTTACATGATTATATCTTTAAAATGAGATAACTGTCTCATAAAATGTGATAGTTTACTTGGTCTAAAGAGATGATTCAATTCAATGTTATTTATATAGCGCCAATTCATGAAATATGTCATCTCAAGGCACTTTACAAAGTCAAAATCAATCAGATTATACAGATTGGGTCAGATTATACACATTGGTCAAAAAAATTCCTTTATAAGGGAACCAGTTCATTGCATCAAAGTCTTGACAAGTAGCATTCTCTCTTGCAGAAGCGTAGAGCCACAGGGAGAGTCGTCTGCATTGTCCATGGCTTTGCAGCAATCCTACCTACTGAGCAAGCATGAAGCAACAGCGGGGGAAAAAACTCCCCATTAACGGGAAGGTAAAACCTCCAGCAGAACCGGGCTCAGTATGAACGGTCATCTGCCTCGACAGACTGGGGGTTACAGAAGACAGAGCAGAGACACAACAAGACAGACAAAAAAGCACAGAAGTTCTACATTAGATGGTAGTAGCAGGTGATCTGTCTTCCCTGGATGATGCCACAGCTAACAGAACACCAGACCAGGTGTACCTACTATGAAGAAAAAAGAAAAATCAAAAAGTTAAAAGCTGAAATGACAACAGTCATGCAAAATTGAAGAACAATAGACCCTGATGTCCTGCAGTAGCCTAAACGTATAGCAGCATAACTATAGAGGTAGCTCAGGGTAACATGAGCCACTCTAACTATAAGCTTTTTAAAAAAGGAAAGTCCAAAGAGCCAGCTTCTAGTGGAGAAGTTCAAGTATCTTGGGGTCTTGTTCACGAATGAGGGGAAGATGGAGCGGGAGATCGACAGGCGGATTGGTGCGGCGTCTGCTGTGAAGCGGGCGCTGTAAAGGTCCGTTGTGGTGAAGAGAGAGCTGAGCCAAAAGGCCAAGCTCTCGATTTACCGGTCGATCTACGTTCCTACCCTCATCTATGGTCACGATCTTTGGGTCGTGACCGAAAGAACGAGATCCCGGATACAAGCGGCCGAAATGAGTTTTCTCCATAGTGTGTGTGAGCTCTCCCTTAGAGATAAGGTGAGGAGCTCAGTCATCCGGGGAGGACTCAGAGTAGAACCACTGCTTCTTCACGTCGAGAGGAGCCAGTTGAGGTGGCTTGTGCATCTGGTTAGGATGCCTCCTGGACGCCTCCCTGGTGAGGTGTTCTGGGCACGTCCCACCGGGAGGAGGCCCAGGGGAAGACCTGGGACACGCTGGAGGGACTATGTTTTCTCTGCTGGCCTGGGAACACCTTGGGATTCCCCTGGAGGAGGTGGCCCAAGTGGCTGGGGAGAGGGACGTCTGGGCCTCCTTTATAAAGCTGCTACCCCCGCGATATTGCTAAAGTGTTCCTTTAGCAATAGTCCAATTGCTAAAGTGTTACTTTTACATTACTTTTGGGTGTGTATCCACCAATTTAGATGTTAAACTTTCATAAAAGCTGTCTTAATGCAAGAAACAAAACCCTTAAACACATGAAATAGCAAGTAACTTTAAAAAACTAAAATGGTTTTGTTAACTTTTCACATTAAGCTGGATTAACAGCTAGTAAGATACCTTTGATTAAATTGGTATACTAATGTTTAAACCAGGGGTGTCAAAGGTACGGCCCGCGGGCCGAATTCGGCCCGCCGAACGATTTAGTCCGGTTCGGTGGCCAAATGCATTATCATTATTCAACGGCTGTATCTCCTCGCTGCATCGAGCGATCTGCACCAGATTTTTTGTGAGTCGTGGGGGAGCGCTGCCGAACACGTTCGTGTGAATCGGCCAGTGGACGGGCGGGCAAAATGCGTGACAGCATCTGCGTTGGCGGGCGGCCGGCGGTGCGCAAATCCCAGCGGTGGCCAATAGGCCAGAGCGGCGCTTTGCTGCGAGGGCCGATCATCACCGCTTGCGGTTTTAATTAGGCCCGAGCAGCGAAGCGCTGCGAAGGCCTATTGTTTCTGTGTTGTTTCTTATTATTATTATTATTATTTTTATTCTGCCCCCCTAAAGAGGGGCCTTTTTGGGGGCTTTATCATATTCAAAAACTCACCAAACTTGGCAGATGCATGAAGACTGTTTAAAAATTTTATATTTTAAGGTCATCACAAAAATCTAACGGAAAATGCCTCAACGGCGCCACCTAGCAATTTTCAAAGGACCCTTTGCTATTCACTTACTTCATCGTAGAGACGTGAAATTTGGTACAGTTGTAGAGCTCACCAAGACGTTCAGAATTTATAATTAATGTCATAGTGCAAATATCACAGGAAGTCGGCCATTTTAGATTGAAGGTCTGATTTTGACCCCATTTTTGACGTTTACAGCATTGGTATTTGATCGAACTCCTCCTAGGGATTTTGAGCGAGCGACTTGAAACTCGGTCAGTCTGATCATAAGGCATGGCCAATTAAAAGTTATCAAAACGGTGAGTTTTTGAGCATGTTGAAGGGGCGTTAGCAGGGGTCAAAGTTCACCTACTCGCCACAAAAAATAAAACTGTTATATCTCCTACACAGAAACACACAGAGGCACCAAACCTTCTGTGATTGATCATCATTGGGTCTTCTTTAATATCCGATTGTCAAATGATGACATCACTTAGGCCACGCCCCCTGACAACAGGAAGTGTCATGTTTTGCTGTAAACGGTCGCTATGTTACCCCTCTGAGCTAATCAACGTGAAACTGTGTCCAGAGACAGAAGACATGTTGGTGTGTTGTGGATTCCAGCCCCAAGTGGATTCGATGGAGCAGGGGGGCGTGGCGGCGTGGTGAAGTCACCTCAAACGCCGCTGCCATACGTTTGGCTCTGAATTCCACATTTCTGGGCCGAGCTGCTTAAAAGTCACTTGGATGCATCCTTATCTAGCCCCCGACAGGAATCCATAACAAACTTTGGTGGGCGTGACCTAATGCCTCAACGGCGCCACCTCGCAATTTTCAAAGGACCCTTTGCTATTCACTTACTTCATCGTAGAGACATGAGATTTGGTACAGTAGTAGAGCTCACCAAGACGCTCAGAATTTACAATTAATGTCATAGTGCAAATATCACAGGAAGTCGGCCATTTTAGATTGAACGTCTGATTTTGACCCCATTTTTGACGTTTACAGCATTGGTATTTGATCGAACTCCTCCTAGGGATTTCGAGCGAGCGGCTTGAAACTCGGTCAGTCTGATCATAAGGCATGGCCAATTAAAAGTTATCAAAACAGTGAGTTTTTGAGCTTGTTGAAGGGGCGTTAGCAGGGGTCAAAGTTCACCTACTCGCCACAAAAAATAAAACAGTTATATCTCCTACACAGAAACACACAGAGGCACCAAACTATCTGTGATTGATCATCATCAGGTCTTCTATCATATCCAATGGTCAAATGATGACATCACTTAGGCCACGCCCCCTGACAACAGGAAATGTCATGTTTTGCTGTAAACGGTCGCTATGTTACCCCTCTGAGCTAATCAACATGAAAATGTATCCAGAGACAGAAGACATGTTGGTGTTTTGGATTCCAGCCCCAAGTGGATTCGATGGAGCAGGGCGGCGTGGTGGTGTGGTGAAGTCACCTCAAACGCCGCTGCCATACGTTTGGCTCTGAATTCCACATTTTTGGGTCGAGCTGCTTAAAACTCCCTTGGATGCATCCTTTTCCACCCCCGACAGGAATCCATAACAAACTGTGGTTGGCGTGACCTAATTTTTCTATAGCACCCCCTAGAATATTTTAAATGATCAGCCCCAAGCCATGCTTTAAGATAGAATTACGAAAGTTGGTACACAACATACACATGTGGAATATTGCTAAAGTGTTACTTTTACATTATTACTTTTGGGTGTGTATCCACCAATTTAACTGTCAAACTTTCATAAAAGCTGTCTTAATGCAAGAAACAAAACCCTTAAACACATGAAATAACAATTAACTTTAAATAACTAAAAAGGTTTTGTTAACTTTTCACATGAAGCTGGATTAACAGGTAGTAAGATACCTTTGATTAAATTGGTATACTAATGTTTAAACCAGGGGTGTCAAACGTATGGCCCGCGGGCCGGATCCGGCCCACCGAACGATTTTGTCCGGCCCAGTGGCCAAATGCAATATCAATATTCAACGGCTGTATATCCTCGCTGCATCGACCGATCTACACCAGATTTGTTGTGAGTCGTGGGGAGCGCTGCCGAATGCGTTCGTGGGAATCTCCCGGCGGACGGGCGGGGAAAATGCGTGACAGTTTCTGCGGTGGCTGGTGGCCGGCGGTGCGCGAACCCCCGCGGTGGCCAATAGGCCGGAGCGACGCTTGGCTGCGAGGGCCGATCGACGCCGCTTGCGGCTTTAATTATTCTTATTATTCTGCCCCACTAAAGAGGGGCCTTTTTGGGGGCTTTCTCATTTTCAAAAACTCACCAAACTTGGCAGATGCATGGTGACTGTTTAAAAATTTTGTATTTTAAGGTCGTCACAAAAATCTAAAGAAAAATGCCTCAACGGCGCCACCTAGAAATTTTCAAAGGACCCTTTGCTATTCACTTACTTCGTTGTAGAGACATGAAATTTGGTACAGTTGTAGAGCTCAACAAGACGCTCAGAATTTACAATTAATGTCATAGTGCAAATATCACAGGAAGTTGGCCATTTTAGACTGAAAGTCTGATTTTGACCCAATTTTTGACGTTTATAGCATTGGTATTTGATGGATCTCCTCCTAGAGATTTTGAGCGATCGGCTTGAAACTCGGGCAGTCTGATCATAAGGCATGGCCAATCAAAAGTTATCAAAACGGTGAGTTTTTGAGCATGCTGAAGGGGCGTTGGCAGGGGTCAAAGTTCACCTATTCGCCACAAAAAATAAAAGTGTTATATCTCCTACACAGAAACACACAGAGGCACCAAACTTTCTGTGATTAATCATCATCAGGTCTCCTATAATATCCAATGGTCAAATGATGACATCACTTAGGCCACACCCCCTGACAACAGGAAGTGTCATGTTTTGCTGTAAACGGTCGCTATCTTACCCCTCTGAGCTAATCAACATGAAACTGTGTCCAGAGACAGAAGACATGTTGTTGTGTTGTGGATTCCAGCCCCAAGTCGATTCGATGGAGCAGGAGAGCGTGGCGGCGTGGTGAAGTCACCTCAAACGCCGCTGCCATACGTTTGGCTCTGAATTCCACATTTTTGGGCCGAGCTGCATAAAACTCACTTGGATGCATCCTTATCCACCCCCCAACAGGAATCCATAACAAATTTTGGTGGGCGTGACCTAATGCCTCAACGGCGCCACTTAGCAATTTTCAAAGGACCCTTTGCTATTCACTTACTTCATCGTAGAGACATGAGATTTGGTACAGTAGTAGAGCTCAACAAGACGCTCAGAATTTACAATTAATGTCATAGTGCAAATATCACAGGAAGTTGGCCATTTTAGACTGAAAGTCTGATTTTGACCCAATTTTTGACGTTTATAGCATTGGTATTTGATGGATCTCCTCCTAGATATTTTTAGCGAGCGGCTTGAAACTCGGGCAGTCTGATCATAAGGCATGGCCAATTAAAAGTTATCAAAACGGTGAGTTTTTGAGCATGCTGAAGGGGCATTAGCAGGGGTCAAAGTTCACCTACTCGCCACAAAAAATAAAAGTGTTATATCTCCTACACAGAAACACACAGAGGCATCAAACTTTCAGTGATTGATCACCATCAGGTCTCCTATAATATCCAATGGTCAAATGATGACATTGCTTAGGCCACGCCCCCTGACAACAGGAAGTGTCATGTTTTGTTGTAAGCGGTCGCTATGTTACCCCTCTGAGCTAATCAACATGAAACTGTGTCCACAGACAGAACACATGTTGGTATGTTGTGGATTTCAGGCTCAACTGGATTGGATGGAGCAGGGGGGCGTGGCGGCGTGGCATATTCACCTCAAACGCTGCTGTCATACGTTTGGCTCTGAATTCCACAGTTTTGGGCCGAGCTGCTTAAAACTCATTTGGATGCATCCTTATCCACCCCCCAACAGGAATCCTTAACAAACTTTAGTGAGCAGGACTTAGTTTCTCTATAGCGCCACCAAGCAAATTTCAAAGGACCCTTTGGTATTCACTTACTTCATCGTAGAGTAATGAAATTTTGTACAGTTGTAGATCTCAGCAAGACGCTCAGAATTTACAATTAATGTCATACTGCAAGTATCACAGGAAGTAAGCCATTTTAGATTGAAATCTGAATTTTGATACCAAGTTGACATGTAAAGCATATGTATTTGATCATACTTGTCCAGCAGGGGGCAGCAAGAGACCACAAATAAACCCCAAAGGAATTTCTCTTGGTAAGTAAGTGATCTTAACTCTTTGGTTTCCTTATATATTTAAATTGAACAGATATACAAATCCTGCTTGAAAACTGACAAACTTACTCTTGTTCAATACATTTCAGTTTTTATTTATATAACGCCAAATCATAAAACATGTCATCAGGGGTGGACTGGGACAAAAAAATCGGCCCTGGCATTTTGGATTAGACTGGCCCACCACATTTTTTTTGTGTACTGAATGTGTATACCAACTTTGCAATACCAACTGTGCAATACCTTGAGGCCAGGTTAATGGAAATTAGTGAGAGTGGACACTTAAAATACTTCCAAAATCTTAATTTATTAACACTGTAAAATGTAAACTCCACCACAGCACAGCAACTATTCTTAGATCAGAGAGAGAGAGAGAAAGAGAGGTGTCACAGTCAATCACACATATTATCACGTTACATCATTATAAGAATCTATTGTAAGTTGCTCATCAGATCTATTCAGTCTTCCAGATACTGTAGGGTAACATTGGACTAATGTGCACTCACTGTGTAAAAAAGGATGCCAATGACAAAATGAACCAGAGAAATGCCTCACTTGTCATCATGGAAAGAAAGAAAATATATAATAACATAATATAAATTTTGATTTACTCAGTCATTTGTAATAAGTATTTTATTTATCTAATTTCCTAATTTTTGATCATATTTTCTTTAAAATCGCAGACTTTTCACTATTTTTCATGTAAATCCTTGGTGGCGCTTCATAGCGAAGCCGGTGAGGCCGCAGCGAGCTTGGCATCCCCTGGGATTGCGCAATCCCATGTTAACTGTGCTGACTTCCATTCTGTGAATGCATCTTCCTGTCTCTAGATCATAAATTCAATTGTTCAAACAGTTATGAACTGATTTTCCACAATTTAATATATGTGGATTACGAATTGTGTTTTGGTCATCAAACTGTGTGCAGATAACATGTTTTCGTGGTGCTGACCGATCATAAACAGCAAAGAACTGGTTGTAGGTGAGGCCGGCAGTTCCTTGGCCGCTAGGCAGGGGGCGCTCAAGGGGCACCGCTCGTGATCACCAAATAGTAGAGTCAAAACAAGTTATTGATGTTTTATTAGCGAGTTTTGCTAAACAAGTAAAGCACTAAAAAGACTCTAAACATACAGCTGGAACAGGACTGATCAGGGAAGGCTTTCCTCCCTGGCAGTGAGCTCCACTGAGACTAAGAGAGTTTTAAATCTGAAGAAGATAAAGAGAACTTTTACCGGAAAATGATATTTTTGTTCAGAAAGAGCGCCGCAGGGACTTAAATTATAAGTGAGGTAAGACAGTGATACTTATTCATGTTTTGTTTTTGTGATAAAATGTGCGTAATGTGGGTTATAGTTTTAGAATGTGTTACAAATGCAGAAATCCATCATAACTCATAAACTGCTACCAATCAAATGACAAATTTTTTTTCATCAAAGAACCAATATTTTTCCATGTATCTTGGTGAATTTATTTGGCTCAATCAGTCTCCTTCAGCACTTTGCAACGAGTCTACTCTGTAGAGTGTATATATTTGTAAATCTGACTCTGATGACGTCAGTGCCTCACCAGCTATGAACCCTACCGCACGTAACTGGCTACAACCACCACCACCATATCTTACATCAGACACCGGAGCAGATGAAGGCCTGCTGTAGGGAACATGTCAGTGAGTTTGACACATTTCGCAGCGTCCGTTTGAAGAACTCGTTTCTTTTTTTCGTGCAGTTTCTCTGCGCCTCCCATTACTACTGTGAACACTGCTGCACAAAGTTCCACATGGAGCGTGAAGGTGTTTTTCTACTTTATGATTGGCCTAGCCCTTTAGACTGTCAGGGATGATAACGAGGCAGATATATAAAATAATTAATAATAATAATACATATTTATATACATGTCTGGTCTGCCGGCCCAAACAGCACGTCGGCCCACCGGGAAAATGCCCGGTACGCCCGATTACCAGTCCATGCCTGCATGTCATCTAAAGGCAGTTTACAATGTCAAAATCAATCAGATTATACATATTAAATCAGATTATCCAGATTGGTAAAAGAAATTCCTATATAAGTGAACCAGTTAATTGCATCAAAGTCGTAACAAGCAGCATTCACTCCTGAAGAAGCGTAGAGCCACAGGGAGAGTCGTTTGCATTGTACATGGCTTTGCAGCAATCCCTCATACTGATCAAGCATGAAGTGACAGCAGAAGGAAAAACTCCCCATTAACAGGAAGGAAAAACCTCCAGCAGAACCGGGCTCAGTATGAACGGTAATCTGCCTTGACTGACTGGGGGTTACAAAAGAGAGAGAAGAGACACAACATGACAGACAAAAAAGCACAGAAGCACACATTGATCCAGTAATGTGTTTTACATTAGATGGTAATAGCAGGTGATCTGTCTTCCCTGGATGATGTCACAGCTAACAGAACGCCAGACCAGGTGTACCTACTATGAAGATAAAAGAGAGAGAACAGAAAGTTAAAAGCTGAAATGACAACAGTCATGCAAAATTGAAGAACAATAGACCCTGATGTCCTCCAGCAGCCTAAGCCTATAGCAGCATAACTATAAAGGTAGCTCAGCGTAACATGAACCACTCTAACTATAAGCTTTGTCAAAAAGGAAAGTCCCAAGAGCCAGCTTCTAGTGGAGGAGTTCAAGTATCTTGGGGTCTTGTTCACGAATGAGGGGAAGATGGAGCGGGAGATCGACAGGCGGATTGGTGCGACGTCTGCTGTGAAGCGGGCGCTGTACCGGTCCGTTGTGGTGAAGAGAGAGCTGAGCCAAAAGGCCAAGCTCTCGATTTACCAGTCGATCTACGTTCCTACCCTCATCTATGGTCACGAGCTTTGGGTCGTGACCGAAAGAGCGAGATCCCGGACACAAGCGGCCAAAATGAGTTTTCTCCATAGTGTATCTGGGCTCTCCCTTAGAGATAGGGTGAGGAGATCAGTCATCCGGGGAGGACTCAGAATAAAGCCGCTGCTCCTTCACATTGAGAGGAGCCAGTTGAGGTGGCTCGGGCATCTGGTTAGGATGCCTCCTGGACGCATCCCTGGTGAGGTGTTCTGGGCACGTCCCACCGGGAGGAGGCCCAGGGGAAGACCCAGGACACGCTGGAGGGACTCTGCTGGCCTGGGAACGCTTTGGGATTCCCCCGGAGGAAGTGGCCCAAGTGGCTGGGGAGAGGAAGGTCTGGGCCTCCCTCTTGAAGCTGCTACACCCGCGACCTGACCCTGGATAAGCGGAAGACGATGGATGGATGGAAACAGGAAAGTTTAAGGATTAGTCTTAAAAGTAGACAGGGTGTCTGCGTCACGGACCAAAACTGGGAGTTGGTTCCACTGGAGAGGAGCATGATAGCTAAAGGATCTGCCTACCATTCTGGTTTTACAGACTTTAGGAACCACCAGCAGACCTGCTTTCTGAGAGTGAAGTGGTCTGTTAGAAATTACTAAAGTTTGTACACAACATACACATGTGGAATATTGCTAACGTGTTACTTTAGCAATATTCCAATTGCTAAAGTGTTACTTTTACATTATTACTTTTGGGTGTGTATCCACCAATTTAACTGTCAAACTTTCATAACAGCTGTCTTAATGCAAGAAACGAAACCCTTAAACACATGAAATAATTAACTTTAAATAACTAAAAAGGTTTTGTTAACTTTTCACATGAAGCTGGATTAACAGCTAGTAAGATACCTTTAATTAAATTTGTATACTAGTGTTTAAACCAGGGGTGTCAAACGTACGGCCTGCGGGCCGGATCTGGCCCGCCGAACGATTTAGTCCGGCCCGGTGGCCAAATGCATTTTCGTTATTCAACGGCTGTGTGTCCTCGGTGCATCGACCGATCTGCACCAGGTTTTTTGTGAGTCGTGGGGGAGCGCTGCCCAACGCGTACGTGTGTATTGCATGTTAGACGGGTGAGGAAAATGCATGACAGCTTCTGCGGTGGCTGGCGGCAGGAGGTGCGCGTACCCTAGCGGTGGCCCATAGGCCAGAGCGGCGCTTGGCTGCGAGGGCCGATCATCACCGCTTGCGGTTTTAATTAGGCCCGAGCAGCTAAGCGCTGCGAAGGCCTATTGTATCTGTAGTGTTAATTATTATTATTATTATTATTATTCTGCCCCCCTAAAGAGGGGCCTTTTTGGGGGCTTTCTCATTTTCAAAAACTCACCAAACTTGGCAGATGCATGGTGACTGTTTAAAAATTTTGTATTTTAAGGTCGTCACAAAAATCTAAAGAAAAATGCCTCAACGGCGCCACCTAGAAATTTTCAAAGGACCCTTTGCTATTCACTTACTTCGTCGTAGAGACATGAAATTTGGTACAGTTGTAGAGCTCAACAAGACGCTCAGAATTTACAATTAATGTCATAGTGCAAATATCACAGGAAGTTGGCCATTTTAGACTTAAAGTCTGATTTTGACCCAATTTTTGACGTTTATAGCATTGCTATTTGATGGATCTCCTCCTAGAGATTTTGAGCGATCGGCTTGAAACTCGGGCAGTCTGATCATAAGGCATGGCCAATCAAAAGTTATCAAAACGGTGAGTTTTTGAGCATGCTGAAGGGGCGTTGGCAGGGGTCAAAGTTCACCTATTCGCCACAAAAAATAAAAGTGTTATATCTCCTACACAGAAACACACAGAGGCACCAAACTTTCTGTGATTAATCATCATCAGGTCTCCTATAATATCCAATGGTCAAATGATGACATCACTTAGGCCACACCCCCTGACAACAGGAAGTGTCATGTTTTGCTGTAAACGGTCGCTATGTTACCCCTCTGAGCTAATCAACATGAAACTGTGTCCAGAGACAGAAAACATGTTGTTGTGTTGTGGATTCCAGCCCCAAGTCGATTCGATGGAGCAGGAGAGCGTGGCGGCGTGGTGAAGTCACCTCAAACGCCGCTGCCATACGTTTGGCTCTGAATTCCACATTTTTGGGCCGAGCTGCATAAAACTCACTTGGATGCATCCTTATCCACCCCCCAACAGGAATCCATAACAAATTTTGGTGGGCGTGACCTAATGCCTCAACGGCGCCACTTAGCAATTTTCAAAGGACCCTTTGCTATTCACTTACTTCATCGTAGAGACATGAGATTTGGTACAGTGGTAGAGCTCACCAAGACGCTCAGAATTTACAATTAATGTCATAGTGTAAATATCACAGGAAGTCGGCCATTTTAGATTGAATGTCTGATTTTGACCACATTTTTGACGTTTATAGCATTGGTATTTGATGGATCTCCTCCTAGAGATTTTTAGCGAGCGGCTTGAAACTCGGGCAGTCTGATCATAAGGCATGGCCAATTAAAAGTTATCAAAACGGTGAGTTTTTGAGCTTGTTGAAGGGGCATTAGCAAGGGTTAAAGTTCACCTACTCGCCACAAAAAATAAAACTGTTATATCTCCTACACAGAAACACACAGAGGCATCAAACTTTCAGTGATTGATCACCATCAGGTCTCCTATAATATCCAATGGTCAAATGATGACATTGCTTAGGCCACGCCCCCTGACAACAGGAAGTGTCATGTTTTGTTGTAAGCGGTCGCTATGTTACCCCTCTGAGCTAATCAACATGAAACTGTGTCCACAGACAGAACACATGTTGGTATGTTGTGGATTTCAGGCTCAACTGGATTGGATGGAGCAGGGGGGCGTGGCGGCGTGGCATATTCACCTCAAACGCTGCTGTCATACGTTTGGCTCTGAATTCCACAGTTTTGGGCCGAGCTGCTTAAAACTCATTTGGATGCATCCTTATCCACCCCCCAACAGGAATCCTTAACAAACTTTAGTGAGCAGGACTTAGTTTCTCTATAGCGCCACCAAGCAAATTTCAAAGGACCCTTTGGTATTCACTTACTTCATCGTAGAGTAATGAAATTTTGTACAGTTGTAGATCTCAGCAAGACGCTCAGAATTTACAATTAATGTCATACTGCAAGTATCACAGGAAGTAAGCCATTTTAGATTGAAATCTGAATTTTGATACCAAGTTGACATGTAAAGCATATGTATTTGATCATACTTGTCCAGCAGGGGGCAGCAAGAGACCACAAATAAACCCCAAAGGAATTTCTCTTGGTAAGTAAGTGATCTTAACTCTTTGGTTTCCTTGTATATTTAAGTTGAACAGATATACAAATCCTGCTTGAAAACTGACAAACTCTTGTTCAATACATTTCAGTTTTTATTTATATAACGCCAAATCATGAAACATGTCATCAGGGGTGGATTGGGACAAAAAATTGGCCCTGGCATTTTGGATTAGACTGGCCCACCACATTTTTTTTGTGTACTGAATGTGTATACCAACTGTGCAATACCAACTGTGCAATACCTTGAAGTCAGGATAATGGAAATTAGTGAGAGTGGACACTTAAAATACTTCCAAAATCTTAATTTATTAACACTGTAAAATGTAAACTCCACCACAGCACAGCAACTATTCTTAGATCAGAGAGAGAGAGAGAGAAAGAGAGGTGTCACGGTCAATCACACATATTATCACGTTACATCATTATAAGAAGTTATTGTAAGTTGCTCATCAGATCTATTCAGTCTTCCAGATACTGTAGGGTAATATTGGACTAATGTGCACTCACTGTGTAAAAAAGGATGCCAATGACAAAATGAACCAGAGAAATGCCTCACTTGTCATCATGGAAAGAAAGAAAATATATAATAACATAATATAAATTTTGATTTACTCAGTCATTTGTAATAAGTATTTTATTTATCTAATTTCCTAATTTTTGATCATATTTTCTTTAAAATCGCAGACTTTTCGCTATTTTTCATGTAAATCCTTGGTGGCGCTTGATAGCGAAGCCGGTGAGGCCGCAGCGAGCTTGGCCTACCCTGGGATTGCGCAATCCCATGGTAACTGCGCTGACTTCCATTCTGTGAATGCATCTTCCTGTCTCTAGATCATAAATTCAATTGTTCAAACAGTTATGAACTGATTTTCCACAATTTAATATATGTGGATTACGAATTGTGTTTTGGTCATCAAACTGTGTGCAGATAACATGTTTTCGTGGTGCTGGCCGAGCATAAACAGCAAAGAAGTGGTTGTAGGTGAGGCCAGCAGTTCCTTGGCCACTAGGCAGGGGGCGCTCAAGGGGCACCGCTCGTGATCCCCAAATAGTAGAGTCAAAACAAGTTATTGATGTTTTATTAGCGAGTTTTGCTAAACAAGTAAAGCACTAAAAAGACTAAACATACAGCTGGAACAGGACTGATCAGGGAAGGCTTTCCTCCCTGGCAGTGAGCTCCATTGAGACTGAGAGACTTTTAAAACTGAAGAAGATAAAGAGAACTTTTACCGGAAAATGATGATATTTTTGTTCAGAAAGAGCGCCACAGGGACTTAAATTATAAGTAGAGGTAAGACAGCGATACTTATTCATGTTTTGTTTTTGTGATAAAATCTGCGTAATGTGGGTTATAGTTTTAGAATGTGTTACAAATGCAGAAATCCATCATAACTCATAAACTGTTACCAATCAAATGACAATTTTTTTCATCAAAGAATCAATATTTTTCCATGTATCTTGGTGAATTTATTTGGCTCAATCAGTCTCCTTCAGCACTTTGCAACGAGTCTACTCTGTAGAGTGTATATATTTGTAAATCTGACTCTGATGACGTCAGTGCCTCACCAGCCATGAACCCTACCGCACGTTAGAGACTGACATTTTTTCGGGAATCCCGCGGGTCACGTGATTCCCACGGGAATCCCGCGGGATGGGAGTCAACATCAGTAAATATCACGTGATTGGGACGGTACAGGATTAAATATAAACGGGAGCAGACGGGAGCGGGAGTAAACCAACAACAGGTACAATTAACTAGGATCGAAGCCAAAAGATTAAATAAAATAGAAAATCAAAAATGTAGGTTCGCCGCCGCCATTTTGTAGTTTTTTTCCAAGAAACCGAAACTATAATGCTGGTCAAAGAACTACACGACCCAGAAGCCAACAGTGCATCCGGTTTATTTTTTCCGCCAGCGCTCAAAAAACAGAATGGGAGTGGGGGAGGGGGGGGGGGGGGGGGGATCAACCGCTAGTGGCGAACTCAACCTGGAAAAGTTGGATCGGCAACGCAGAGTCAAAAGTAAGGACTTATTTATTAAACTCACAGCGCAACTGTAAAGTTGCAAATATTAACAAACTTGAGGAGAGTTGAATGTCACGGTGTTAACACTCAGTACCTGCTTGTAAAACGTGTTTCCTGGACTAATTTCCCAATGTGCAACAGTGTAATAATACGGCCAATAACTTAAAACTACTTTATTATTTTATTTAGTATTGTCTGAACAGTTGTGTTTTTTTCTGTTTTAACCCAATAACTGAACAATGTGTTAACACTTCTGTTTCACTATTTAACAAAAGTAAAACATGTACTTCCATGTCTGGTCGGGTAAAAATGAGACGGAGCCGACTGGACCGGCTGTTCCTGGGTCCAGTTAGCTCCGCCTCCAGCTCCGCATCATCCCCGAAAATTAACATAATCTCACTTTTAACTTTTGATAAAAGTTGACAGATCTGTCTAAGAATGTGTTTAATGTTCAATGAATGTATTGGTTCTGATAGTAAACCCTAATTAGTTTGTGGATATTTTATTGCAAATGGAAAAATACTAATATGCTTGAATGATATTCAACTTTTTTGTAATTTTTTGTTTTACTAAACTGAGTTTTTGAACCACTTCGGTACATTATCTAAATTGTGACAGTAATGCCTTTATGCACTTTTTTCTTAACTGAGTATAGATCTCTTTCTCGGTGCATTATTCTTTAGTTTCAGCAATTTGAAATGTAAAAGTAACTTCATTGTTCATGTGAAACAATTACTTAATGAATTAGTAAAAAGCAACATTGTACATTTTGTTTATTCAACTAAGATAGGCATGGTCTGTTTCCGTGTTTGTTACTTTATTTATTTATTTATTATTATTCCTTTCACTTTAACTGGCCTTTACTACAGCTAAAACAGGAACTTAACTGACCCTTCATAGACATTCAGGTTTAATGTATTTCCAGAAAACTTAATGAAGACAACAAGAATGGGAGTAGGGCAGGAGCGGGAGTCATTCTGAGTGGGAGCGGGATGGGAGTGGGAGTAATTTTACCAGGAGCGGGACGGGACAGGATTTTTTTTTCTACTCTGGCCCGGGATTGGGACGGGACACAATTTTTATCAGTGGGAGTGGGACGGGACAGGAGTGAAAATCCACTCCCGTGTCACTCTCTACCGCACGTCACTGACTACAACCACCACCATATTTTACACCAGACACCGGAGCAGATGAAGGGCCTGCTGTTGGGGACATGTCAGTCAGTTTGACACATTTCGCAGCATCCGTTTGAAGAACTCGTTTCTTTTTTTCGTGCAGTTTCTCTGCGCCTCCCTTGCGTTTCTTATCCATTACTACTGTGAACACCGCTGCACAAAGTTCCACATGGAGCGTGAAGGTGTTTTTCTACTTTATGATTGGCCTAGCCCTTTAGACTGTCAGGGATGATAACCAATGGGCTGCAGTAGCCTGTGGTAAGGGCTGGATGATCGGAACAGACTCTTGCGCTGCTGATATTTTTCTTCATGCATTATGCAAATATAACGAGGCAGATATATAAAATAATAATAATATTAATAATAATAATACATATTATTAATATACATGTCGGGTCTGCCGGCCTGCATGTCATCTAAAGGCAGTTTACAATGTCAAAATCAATCAGATTATACATATTAAGTCAGATTATCCAGATTGGTAAAAGAAATTCCTATATAAGGGAACCAGTTGATTTCATCAAAGTCGTAACAAGCAGCATTGACTCCTGAAGAAGCGTAGAGCCACAGGGAGAGTCGTTTGCATTGTACATGGCTTAGCAGCAATCCCTCATACTGATCAAGCATGAAGTGACAGCAGAAGGAAAAACTCCCCATTAACAGGAAGGAAAAACCTCCAGCCGAACCGGGCTCAGTATGAACGGTAATCTGCCTTGACCGACTGGGGGTTACAAAAGAGAGAGAAGAGACACAACAAGACAGACAAAAAAGCACAGAAGCACACATTGATCCAGTAATGTGTTTTACATTAGATGGTAATAGCAGGTGATCTGTCTTCCCTGAATGATGTCACAGCTAACAGAACGCCAGACCAGGGGTACCTACTATGAAGAAAAAATAGAAAAAACAAAAAGGTAAAAGCTGAAATGACAACAGTCATGCAAAAACGAAGAACAATAGACCCTGATGTCCTCCAGCAGCCTAAGCCTATAGCAGCATAACTATAGAGGTAGCTCGGGGTAACATGAACCACTCTAACTATAATCTTTGTCAAAAAGGAAAGTCCCAAGAGCCAGCTTCTAGTGGAGGAGTTCAAGTATCTTGGGGTCTTGTTCACGAATGAGGGGAAGATGGAGCGGGAGATCGACAGGCGGATTGGTGCGACGTCTGCTGTGAAGCGTGCGCTGTACCGATCCGTTGTGGTGAAGAGAGAGCTGAGCCAAAAGGCCAAGCTCTCGATTTACCAGTCGATCTACGTTCCTACCCTCATCTATGGTCACGAGCTTTGGGTCGTGACCGAAAGAACGAAATCCCGGATACAAGCGGCCAAAATGAGTTTTCTCCATAGTGTGTCTGGGCTCTCCCTTAGAGATAGGGTGAGGAGCTCAGTCATCCGGGGAGGACTCAGAGTAGAGCCGCTGCTCCTCCACATTGAGAGGAGCCAGTTGAGGTGGATCGGGCATCTGGTTAGGATGCCTCCTGGACGCCTCCCTGATGAGGTGTTCTTGGCACGTCCCACCGGGAGGAGGCCCAGAGGAAGACCCAGGACACGCTGGAGAGACTATGCTGGCCTGGGAACGCTTTGGGATTCCCCCGGAGGAAGTGGCCCAAGTGGCTGGGGAGAGGAAGGTCTGGGGCTCCCTCTTGAAGCTGCCCCTGCGACCTGACCCCGGATAAGTGGAAGACGATGGATGGATGGAAAAAGGAAAGTTTTAGGATTAGTCTTAAAAGTAGACAGGGTGTCTGCGTCACGGACCAAAACTGGGAGTTTGTTCCACTGGAGAGGAGCCTGATAACTAAAGGATCTGCCTACCATTCTGGTTTTACAGACTTTAGGAACCACTAGCAGACCTGCTTTCTGAGAGTGAAGTGGTCTGTTAGAAATTACTAAAGTTTGTACACAACATACACATGTGGAATATTGCTAACGTGTTACTTTAGCAATTTTCCAATTGCCAAAGTGTTACTTTTACATTATTACTTTTGGGTGTGTATCCACCAATTTAACTGTCAAACTTTCATAAAAGCTGTCTTAATGCAAGAAACGAAACCCTTAAACACATGAAATAATTAACTTTAAATAACTAAAAAGGTTTTGTTAACTTTTCACATGAAGCTGGATTAACAGCTAGTAAGATACCTTTGATTAAGTTGGTATACTAATGTTTAAACCAGGGGTGTCAAACGTACGGCCTGCGGGCCGGATCTGGCCCGCCGAACGATTTAGTCCGGCCCGGTGGCCAAATGCATTTTTATTATTCAACGGCTGTGTCTCCTCGGTGCATCGACCGATCTGCACCAGATTTTTTGTGAGTCGTGGGGGAGCGCTGCCCAACGCATACGTGTGTATGGCATGGTAGACGGGTGAGGAAAATGCATGACAGCTTCTGCGGTGGCTGGCGGCGGGAGGTGCGCGTACCCTAGCGGTGGCCCTTAGGCCAGAGCGGCGCTTGGCTGCGAGGGCCGATCATCACCGCTTGCGGTTTTAATTATTATTATTATTATTCTGCCCCCCTAAAGAGGGGCCTTTTTGGGGGCTTTCTCATTTTCAAAAACTCACCAAACTTGGCAGATGCATGGTGACTGTTTAAAAATTTTGTATTTTAAGGTCGTCACAAAAATCTAAAGAAAAATGCCTCAACGGCGCCACCTAGAAATTTTCAAAGGACCCTTTGCTATTCACTTACTTCGTCGTAGAGACATGAAATTTGGTACAGTTGTAGAGCTCACCAAGACGCTCAGAATTTACAATTAATGTCATAGTGTAAATATCACAGGAAGTCGGCCATTTTAGATTGAAAGTCTGATTTTGACCTCAATTTTGACAGTTACAGCATCGGTATAAGATCTAACTCCTCCTAGAGATATCGAGCGATCGGCTTGAAACTCGGGCAGTCTGATCATAAGGCATGGCCAATTAAAAGTTATCAAAACGGTGAGTTTTTGAGCTTGTTGAAGGGGCATTAGCAAGGGTTAAAGTTCACCTACTCGCCACAAAAAATAAAACTGTTATATCTCCTACACAGAAACACACAGAGGCATCAAACTTTCAGTGATTGATCACCATCAGGTCTCCTATAATATCCAATGGTCAAATGATGACATTGCTTAGGCCACGCCCCCTGACAACAGGAAGTGTCATGTTTTGTTGTAAGCGGTCGCTATGTTACCCCTCTGAGCTAATCAACATGAAACTGTGTCCACAGACAGAACACATGTTGGTATGTTGTGGATTTCAGGCTCAACTGGATTGGATGGAGCAGGGGGGCGTGGCGGCGTGGCATATTCACCTCAAACGCTGCTGTCATACGTTTGGCTCTGAATTCCACAGTTTTGGGCCGAGCTGCTTAAAACTCATTTGGATGCATCCTTATCCACCCCCCAACAGGAATCCTTAACAAACTTTAGTGAGCAGGACTTAGTTTCTCTATAGCGCCACCAAGCAAATTTCAAAGGACCCTTTGGTATTCACTTACTTCATCGTAGAGTAATGAAATTTTGTACAGTTGTAGATCTCAGCAAGACGCTCAGAATTTACAATTAATGTCATACTGCAAGTATCACAGGAAGTAAGCCATTTTAGATTGAAATCTGAATTTTGATACCAAGTTGACATGTAAAGCATATGTATTTGATCATACTTGTCCAGCAGGGGGCAGCAAGAGACCACAAATAAACCCCAAAGGAATTTCTCTTGGTAAGTAAGTGATCTTAACTCTTTGGTTTCCTTGTATATTTAAGTTGAACAGATATACAAATCCTGCTTGAAAACTGACAAACTCTTGTTCAATACATTTCAGTTTTTATTTATATAGCGCCAAATCATGAAACATGTCATCAGGGGTGGATTGGGACAAAAAATTGGCCCTGGCATTTTGGATTAGACTGGCCCACCACATTTTTTTTGTGTACTGAATGTGTATACCAACTGTGCAATACCAACTGTGCAATACCTTGAAGTCAGGATAATGGAAATTAGTGAGTGGACACTTAAAATACTTCCAAAATCTTAATTTATTAACACTGTAAAATGTAAACTCCACCACAGCACAGCAACTATTCTTAGATCAGAGAGAGAGAGAGAGAGAAAGAGAGGTGTCACGGTCAATCACACATATTATCACGTTACATCATTATAAGAAGTTATTGTAAGTTGCTCATCAGATCTATTCAGTCTTCCAGATACTGTAGGGTAACATTGGACTAATGTGCACTCACTGTGTAAAAGAGGATGCCAATGACAAAATGAACCAGAGAAATGCCTCACTTGTCATCATGGAAAGAAAGAAAATATATAATAACATAATATAAATTTTGATTTACTCAGTCATTTGTAATAAGTATTTTATTTATCTAATTTCCTAATTTTTGATCATATTTTCTTTAAAATCGCAGACTTTTCGCTATTTTTCATGTAAATCCTTGGTGGCGCTTCATAGCGAAGCCGGTGAGGCCGCAGCGAGCTTGGCCTCCCCTGGGATTGCGCAATCCCATGGTAACTGCGCTGACTTCCATTCTGTGAATGCATCTTCCTGTCTCTAGATCATAAATTCAATTGTTCAAACAGTTATGAACTGATTTTCCACAATTTAATATATGTGGATTACGAATTGTGTTTTGGTCATCAAACTGTGTGCAGATAACATGTTTTCGTGGTGCTGGCCGATCATAAACAGCAAAGAACTGGTTGTAGGTGAGGCCGGCAGTTCCTTGACCGCTAGGCAGGGGGCGCTCAAGGGGCACCGCTCGTGATCCCCAAATAGTAGAGTCAAAACAAGTTATTGATGTTTTATTAGCGAGTTTTGCTAAACAAGTAAAGCACTAAAAAGACTCTAAACATACAGCTGGAACAGGACTGATCAGGGAAGGCTTTCCTCCCTGGCAGTGAGCTCCATTGAGACTGAGAGACTTTTAAAACTGAAGAAGATAAAGAGAACTTTTACCGGAAAATTATGATATTTTTGTTCAGAAAGAGCGCCACAGGGACTTAAATTATAAGTAGAGGTAAGACAGCGATACTTATTCATGTTTAGTTTTTGTGATAAAATGTGCGTAATGTGGGTTATAGTTTTAGAATGTGTTACAAATGCAGAAATCCATCATAACTCATAAACTGTTACCAATCAAATGACAATTTTTTTTCATCAAAGAACCAATATTTTTCCATGTATCTTGGTGAATTTATTTGGCTCAATCAGTCTCCTTCAGCACTTTGCAACGAGTCTACTCTGTAGAGTGTATATATTTGTAAATCTGACTCTGATGACGTCAGTGCCTCACCAGCTATGAACTCTACCGCACGTCACTGACCACCACCACCACCATATTTTACATCAGACACCGGAGCAGATGAAGGGCCTGCAGTTGGGAACATGTCAGTCAGTTTGACACATTTCACAGCGTCCGTTTGAAGAACTCGTTTCTTTTTTTCGTGCAGTTTCTCTGCGCCTCCCTTGCGTTTCTTATCCATTACTACTGTGAACACCGCTGCACAAAGTTCCACATGGAGCGTGAAGGTGTTTTTCTACTTTATGATTGGCCTAGCCCTTTAGACTGTCAGGGATGATAACCAATGGGCTGCAGTAGCCTGTGGTAAGGGCCGGATGATCGGAACAGACTCTTGCGCTGCTGATATTTTTCTTCATGCATTATGCAAATATAACGAGGCAGATATATAAAATAATAATAATAATAATACATATTATTAATATACATGTCGGGTCTGCCGGCCCAAACAGCACGTCGGCCCACCGGGAAAATGCCCGGTACGCCCGATTACCAGTCCATGCCTGCATGTCATCTAAAGGCAGTTTACAATGTCAAAATCAATCAGATTATACATATTAAGTCAGATTATCCAGATTGGTAAAAGAAATTCCTATATAAGTGAACCAGTTAATTGCATCAAAGTCGTAACAAGCAGCATTCACTCCTGAAGAAGCGTAGAGCCACAGGGAGAGTCGTTTGCATTGTACATGGCTTTGCAGCAATCCCTCATACTGATCACGCATGAAGTGACAGCAGAAGGAAAAACTCCCCATTAACAGGAAGGAAAAACCTCCAGCAGAACCGGGCTCAGTATGAACGGTAATCTGCCTTGACTGACTGGGGGTTACAAAAGAGAGAGAAGAGACACAACATGACAGACAAAAAAGCACAGAAGCACACATTGATCCAGTAATGTGTTTTACATTAGATGGTAATAGCAGGTGATCTGTCTTCCCTGGATGATGTCACAGCTAACACAACGCCAGACCAGGTGTACCTACTATGAAGAAAAAATAGAAAAAACAAAAAGTTAAAAGCTGAAATGACAACAGTCATGCAAAAACGAAGAACAGTAGACCCTGATGTCCTCCAGCAGCCTAAGCCTATAGCAGCATAACTATAGAGGTAGCTCAGCGTAACATGAGCCACTCTAACTATAAGCTTTGTCAAAAAGGAAAGTCCCAAGAGCCAGCTTCTAGTGGAGGAGTTCAAGTATCTTGGGGTCTTGTTCACGAATGAGGGGAAGATGGAGCGGGAGATCGACAGGCGGATTGGTGCGACGTCTGCTGTGAAGCGGGCGCTGTACCGGTCCGTTGTGGTGAAGAGAGAGCTGAGCCAAAAGGCCAAGCTCTCGATTTACCAGTCGATCTACGTTCCTACCCTCATCTATGGTCACGAGCTTTGGGTCGTGACCGAAAGAACGAGATCCCGGACACAAGCGGCCAAAATGAGTTTTCTCCATAGTGTGTCTGGGCTCTCCCTTAGAGATAGGGTGAGGAGATCAGTCATCCGGGGAGGACTCAGAATAAAGCCGCTGCTCCTTCACATTGAGAGGAGCCAGTTGAGGTGGCTCGGGCATCTGGTTAGGATGCCTCCTGGACGCATCCCTGGTGAGGTGTTCTGGGCACATCCCACCGGGAGGAGGCCCAGGGGAAGACCCAGGACACGCTAGAGAGACTCTGCTGGCCTGGGAACGCTTTGGGATTCCCCCGGAGGAAGTGGCCCAAGTGGCTGGGGAGAGGAAGGTCTGGGCCTCCCTCTTGAAGCTGCTACACCCGCGACCTGACCCCGGATAAGCGGAAGACGATGGATAGATGGAAAAAGGAAAGTTTAAGGATTAGTCTTAAAAGTAGACAGGGTGTCTGCGTCACGGACCAAAACTGGGAGTTGGTTCCACTGGAGAGGAGCATGATAGCTAAAGGATCTGCCTACCATTCTGGTTTTACAGACTTTAGGAACCACCAGCAGACGTGCTTTCTGAGAGTGAAGTGGTCTGTTAGAAATTACTAAAGTTTGTACACAACATACACATGTGGAATATTGCTAACGTGTTACTTTAGCAATATTCCAATTGCTAAAGTGTTACTTTTACATTATTACTTTTGGGTGTGTATCCACCAATTTAACTGTCAAACTTTCATAACAGCTGTCTTAATGCAAGAAACGAAACCCTTAAACACATGAAATAATTAACTTTAAATAACTAAAAAGGTTTTGTTAACTTTTCACATGAAGCTGGATTAACAGCTAGTAAGATACCTTTGATTAAGTTGGTATACTAATGTTTAAACCAGGGGTGTCAAACGTACGGCCTGCGGGCCGGATCTGGCCCGCCGAACGATTTAGTCCGGCCCGGTGGCCAAATGCATTTTCATTATTCAACGGCTGTGTGTCCTCGGTGCATCGACCGATCTGCACCAGGTTTTTTGTGAGTCGTGGGGGAGCGCTGCCCAACGCGTACGTGTGTATTGCATGTTAGACGGGTGAGGAAAATGCATGACAGCTTCTGCGGTGGCTGGCGGCGGGAGGTGCGCGTACCCTAGCGGTGGCCCATAGGCCAGAGCGGCGCTTGGCTGCGAGGGCCGATCATCACCGCTTGCGGTTTTAATTATTATTATTATTCTGCCCCCCTAAAGAGGGGCCTTTTTGGGGGCTTTCTCATTTTCAAAAACTCACCAAACTTGGCAGATGCATGGTGACTGTTTAAAAATTTTGTATTTTAAGGTCGTCACAAAAATCTAAAGAAAAATGCCTCAACGGCGCCACCTAGAAATTTTCAAAGGACCCTTTGCTATTCACTTACTTCGTCGTAGAGACATGAAATTTGGTACAGTTGTAGAGCTCAACAAGACGCTCAGAATTTACAATTAATGTCATAGTGCAAATATCACAGGAAGTTGGCCATTTTAGACTGAAAGTCTGATTTTGACCCAATTTTTGACGTTTATAGCATTGGTATTTGATGGATCTCCTCCTAGAGATTTTGAGCGATCGGCTTGAAACTCGGGCAGTCTGATCATAAGGCATGGCCAATCAAAAGTTATCAAAACGGTGAGTTTTTGAGCATGCTGAAGGGGCGTTGGCAGGGGTCAAAGTTCACCTATTCGCCACAAAAAATAAAAGTGTTATATCTCCTACACAGAAACACACAGAGGCACCAAACTTTCTGTGATTAATCATCATCAGGTCTCCTATAATATCCAATGGTCAAATGATGACATCACTTAGGCCACACCCCCTGACAACAGGAAGTGTCATGTTTTGCTGTAAACGGTCGCTATGTTACCCCTCTGAGCTAATCAACATGAAACTGTGTCCAGAGACAGAAAACATGTTGTTGTGTTGTGGATTCCAGCCCCAAGTCGATTCGATGGAGCAGGAGAGCGTGGCGGCGTGGTGAAGTCACCTCAAACGCCGCTGCCATACGTTTGGCTCTGAATTCCACATTTTTGGGCCGAGCTGCATAAAACTCACTTGGATGCATCCTTATCCACCCCCCAACAGGAATCCATAACAAATTTTGGTGGGCGTGACCTAATGCCTCAACGGCGCCACTTAGCAATTTTCAAAGGACCCTTTGCTATTCACTTACTTCATCGTAGAGACATGAGATTTGGTACAGTGGTAGAGCTCACCAAGACGCTCAGAATTTACAATTAATGTCATAGTGTAAATATCACAGGAAGTCGGCCATTTTAGATTGAATGTCTGATTTTGACCCCATTTTTGACGTTTATAGCATTGGTATTTGATGGATCTCCTCCTAGAGATTTTTAGCGAGCGGCTTGAAACTCGGGCAGTCTGATCATAAGGCATGGCCAATTAAAAGTTATCAAAACGGTGAGTTTTTGAGCTTGTTGAAGGGGCATTAGCAAGGGTTAAAGTTCACCTACTCGCCACAAAAAATAAAACTGTTATATCTCCTACACAGAAACACACAGAGGCATCAAACTTTCAGTGATTGATCACCATCAGGTCTCCTATAATATCCAATGGTCAAATGATGACATTGCTTAGGCCACGCCCCCTGACAACAGGAAGTGTCATGTTTTGTTGTAAGCGGTCGCTATGTTACCCCTCTGAGCTAATCAACATGAAACTGTGTCCACAGACAGAACACATGTTGGTATGTTGTGGATTTCAGGCTCAACTGGATTGGATGGAGCAGGGGGGCGTGGCGGCGTGGCATATTCACCTCAAACGCTGCTGTCATACGTTTGGCTCTGAATTCCACAGTTTTGGGCCGAGCTGCTTAAAACTCATTTGGATGCATCCTTATCCACCCCCCAACAGGAATCCTTAACAAACTTTAGTGAGCAGGACTTAGTTTCTCTATAGCGCCACCAAGCAAATTTCAAAGGACCCTTTGGTATTCACTTACTTCATCGTAGAGTAATGAAATTTTGTACAGTTGTAGATCTCAGCAAGACGCTCAGAATTTACAATTAATGTCATACTGCAAGTATCACAGGAAGTAAGCCATTTTAGATTGAAATCTGAATTTTGATACCAAGTTGACATGTAAAGCATATGTATTTGATCATACTTGTCCAGCAGGGGGCAGCAAGAGACCACAAATAAACCCCAAAGGAATTTCTCTTGGTAAGTAAGTGATCTTAACTCTTTGGTTTCCTTGTATATTTAAGTTGAACAGATATACAAATCCTGCTTGAAAACTGACAAACTCTTGTTCAATACATTTCAGTTTTTATTTATATAGCGCCAAATCATGAAACATGTCATCAGGGGTGGATTGGGACAAAAAATTGGCCCTGGCATTTTGGATTAGACTGGCCCACCACATTTTTTTTGTGTACTGAATGTGTATACCAACTGTGCAATACCAACTGTGCAATACCAACTGTGCAATACCTTGAAGTCAGGATAATGGAAATTAGTGAGTGGACACTTAAAATACTTCCAAAATCTTAATTTATTAACACTGTAAAATGTAAACTCCACCACAGCACAGAAACTATTCTTAGATCAGAAAGAGAGAGAGAGAAAGAGAGGTGTCACGGTCAATCACACATATTATCACGTTACATCATTATAAGAAGTTATTGTAAGTTGCTCATCAGATCTATTCAGTCTTCCAGATACTGTAGGGTAACATTGGACTAATGTGCACTCACTGTGTAAAAGAGGATGCCAATGACAAAATGAACCAGAGAAATGCCTCACTTGTCATCATGGAAAGAAAGAAAATATATAATAACATAATATAAATTTTGATTTACTCAGTCATTTGTAATAAGTATTTTATTTATCTAATTTCCTAATTTTTTATCATATTTTCTTTAAAATCGCAGACTTTTCGCTATTTTTCATGTAAATCCTTGGTGGCGCTTCATAGCGAAGCCGGTGAGGCCGCAGCGAGCTTGGCCTACCCTGGGATTGCGCAATCCCATGGTAACTGCGCTGACTTCCATTCTGTGAATGCATCTTCCTGTCTCTAGATCATAAATTCAATTGTTCAAACAGTTATGAACTGATTTTCCACAATTTAATATATGTGGATTACGAATTGTGTTTTGGTCATCAAACTGTGTGCAGATAACATGTTTTCGTGGTGCTGGCCGATCATAAACAGCAAAGAACTGGTTGTAGGTGAGGCCAGCAGTTCCTTGGCCACTAGGCAGGGGGCGCTCAAGGGGCACCGCTCGTGATCCCCAAATAGTAGAGTCAAAACAAGTTATTGATGTTTTATTAGCGAGTTTTGCTAAACAAGTAAAGCACTAAAAAGACTCTAAACATACAGCTGGAACAGGACTGATCAAGGAAGGCTTTCCTCCCTGGCAGTGAGCTCCACTGAGACTGAGAGACTTTTAAAACTGAAGAAGATAAAGAGAACTTTTACCGGAAAATGATGATATTTTTGTTCAGAAAGAGCGCCACAGGGACTTAAATTATAAGTAGAGGTAAGACAGCGATACTTATTCATGTTTTGTTTTTGTGATAAAATGTGCGTAATGTGGGTTATAGTTTTAGAATGTGTTACAAATGCAGAAATCCATCATAACTCATAAACTGTTACCAATCAAATGACAATTTTTTTCATCAAAGAATCAATATTTTTCCATGTATCTTGGTGAATTTATTTGGCTCAATCAGTCTCCTTCAGCACTTTGCAACGAGTCTACTCTGTAGAGTGTATATATTTGTAAATCTGACTCTGATGACGTCAGTGCCTCACCAGCTATGAACTCTACCGCACGTCACTGACTACAACCACCACCACCATATTTTACACCAGACACCGGAGCAGATGAAGGGCCTGCTGTTGGGAACATGTCAGTCAGTTTGACACATTTCGCAGCATCCGTTTGAAGAACTCGTTTCTTTTTTTCGTGCAGTTTCTCTGCGCCTCCCTTGCGTTTCTTATCCATTACTACTGTGAACACCGCTGCACAAAGTTCCACATGGAGCGTGAAGGTGTTTTTCTACTTTATGATTGGCCTAGCCCTTTAGACTGTCGGGGATGATAACCAATGGGCTGCAGTAGCCTGTGGTAAGGGCTGGATGATCGGAACAGACTCTTGCGCTGCTGATATTTTTCTTCATGCATTATGCAAATATAACGAGGCAGATATATAAAATAATAATAATATTAATAATAATAATACATATTATTAATATACATGTCGGGTCTGCCGGCCTGCATGTCATCTAAAGGCAGTTTACAATGTCAAAATCAATCAGATTATACATATTAAGTCAGATTATCCAGATTGGTAAAAGAAATTCCTATATAAGGGAACCAGTTGATTTCATCAAAGTCGTAACAAGCAGCATTCACTCCTGAAGAAGCGTAGAGCCACAGGGAGAGTCGTTTGCATTGTACATGGCTTTGCAGCAATCCCTCATACTTATCAAGCATGAAGTGACAGCAGAAGGAAAAACTCCCCATTAACAGGAAGGAAAAACCTCCAGCCGAACCGGGCTCAGTATGAACGGTAATCTGCCTTGACCGACTGGGGGTTACAAAAGAGAGAGAAGAGACACAACAAGACAGACAAAAAAGCACAGAAGCACACATTGATCCAGTAATGTGTTTTACATTAGATGGTAATAGCAGGTGATCTGTCTTCCCTGAATGATGTCACAGCTAACAGAACGCCAGACCAGGTGTACCTACTATGAAGAAAAAATAGAAAAAACAAAAAGGTAAAAGCTGAAATGACAACAGTCATGCAAAATTGAAGAACAATAGACCCTGATGTCCTCCAGCAGCCTAAGCCTATAGCAGCATAACTATAGAGGTAGCTCAGCGTAACATGAACGACTCTAACTATAATCTTTGTCAAAAAGGAAAGTCCCAAGAGCCAGCTTCTAGTGGAGGAGTTCAAGTATCTTGGGGTCTTGTTCACGAATGAGGGGAAGATGGAGCGGGAGATCGACAGGCGGATTGGTGCGACGTCTGCTGTGAAGCGTGCGCTGTACCGATCCGTTGTGGTGAAGAGAGAGCTGAGCCAAAAGGCCAAGCTCTCGATTTACCAGTCGATCTACGTTCCTACCCTCATCTATGGTCACGAGCTTTGGGTCGTGACCGAAAGAACGAAATCCCGGATACAAGCGGCCAAAATGAGTTTTCTCCATAGTGTGTCTGGGCTCTCCCTTAGAGATAGGGTGAGGAGCTCAGTCATCCGGGGAGGACTCAGAGTAGAGCCGCTGCTCCTCCACATTGAGAGGAGCCAGTTGAGGTGGATCGGGCATCTGGTTAGGATGCCTCCTGGACGCCTCCCTGATGAGGTGTTCTGGGCACGTCCCACCGGGAGGAGGCCCAGAGGAAGACCCAGGACACGCTGGAGAGACTATGCTGGCCTGGGAACGCTTTGGGATTCCCCCAGAGGAAGTGGCCCAAGTGGCTGGGGAGAGGAAGGTCTGGGGCTCCCTCTTGAAGCTGCCCCTGCGACCTGACCCCGGATAAGTGGAAGACGATGGATGGATGGAAAAAGGAAAGTTTTAGGATTAGTCTTAAAAGTAGACAGGGTGTCTGCGTCACGGACCAAAACTGGGAGTTTGTTCCACTGGAGAGGAGCCTGATAACTAAAGGATCTGCCTACCATTCTGGTTTTACAGACTTTAGGAACCACTAGCAGACCTGCTTTCTGAGAGTGAAGTGGTCTGTTAGAAATTACTAAAGTTTGTACACAACATACACATGTGGAATATTGCTAACGTGTTACTTTAGCAATTTTCCAATTGCCAAAGTGTTACTTTTACATTATTACTTTTGGGTGTGTATCCACCAATTTAACTGTCAAACTTTCATAAAAGCTGTCTTAATGCAAGAAACGAAACCCTTAAACACATGAAATAATTAACTTTAAATAACTAAAAAGGTTTTGTTAACTTTTCACATGAAGCTGGATTAACAGCTAGTAAGATACCTTTGATTAAGTTGGTATACTAATGTTTAAACCAGGGGTGTCAAACGTACGGCCTGCGGGCCGGATCTGGCCCGCCGAACGATTTAGTCCGGCCCGGTGGCCAAATGCATTTTTATTATTCAACGGCTGTGTCTCCTCGGTGCATCGACCGATCTGCACCACATTTTTTGTGAGTCGTGGGGGAGCGCTGCCCAACGCATACGTGTGTATTGCATGGTAGACGGGTGAGGAAAATGCATGACAGCTTCTGCGGTGGCTGGCGGCGGGAGGTGCGCGTACCCTAGCGGTGGCCCTTAGGCCAGAGCGGCGCTTGGCTGCGAGGGCCGATCATCACCGCTTGCGGTTTTAATTATTATTCTTATTCTTATTATTCTGCCCCCCTAAAGAGGGGCCTTTTTGGGGGCTTTCTCATTTTCAAAAACTCACCAAACTTTGCAGATGCATGGTGACTGTTTAAAAATTTTGTATTTTAAGGTCGTCACAAAAATCAAAAGAAAAATGCCTCAACGGCGCCACCTAGCAATTTTCAAAGGACCCTTTGCTATTCACTTACTTCATCGTAGAGACATGAGATTTGGTACAGTTGTAGAGCTCAACAAGACGCTCAGAATTTACAATTAATGTCATAGTGCAATTATCACAGGAAGTTGGCCATTTTAGACTGAAAGTCTGATTTTGACCTCAATTTTGACAGTTACAGCATTGGTATAAGATCTAACTCCTCCTAGAGATATCGAGCGATCGGCTTGAAACTCGGGCAGTCTGATCATAAGGCATGGCCAATCAAATGTTATCAAAACGGTGAGTTTTTGAGCATGCTGAAGGGGCGTTGGCAGGGGTCAAAGTTCACCTATTCGCCACAAAAAATAAAAGTGTTATATCTCCTACACAGAAACACACAGAGGCACCAAACTTTCAGTAATTGATCACCATCAGGTCTCCTATAATATCCAATGTTCAAATGATGACACTGCTTAGGCCACGCCCCCTGACAACAGGAAGTGTCATGTTTTGTTGTAAGCGGTCGCTATGTTACCCCTCTGAGCTAATCAACATGAAACTGTGTCCACAGACAGAACACATGTTGGTATGTTGTGGATTTCAGGCTCAACTGAATTCGATGGAGCAGGGGGGCGTGGCGGCGTGGCATATTCACCTCAAATGCTGCTGTCATACGTTTGGTTCTGAATTCCACAGTTTTGGGCCGAGCTGCCTAAAACTCATTTGGATGCATCCTTATCCACCCCCCAACAGGAATCCATAACAAACTTTAGTGAGCAGGACTTAGTTTCTCTATAGCGCCACCAAGCAATTTTCAAAGGACCTTTTGCTATTCACTTACTTCATCGTAGAGTAATGAAATTTTGTACAGTTGTAGATCTCAGCAAGATGCTCAGAATTTACAATTAATGTCATAGTGCAAGTATCACAGGAAGTAAGCCATTTTAGATTGAAATCTGAATTTTGACACCATGTTGACATAGTATCAAATACCATCATCATCCAGCAGGGGGCAGCAAGAGACCACAAATAAACCCCAAAGGAATTTCTCTTGGTAAGTAAGTGATCTTAACTCTTTGGTTTCCTTATATATTTAAGTCGAACAGATATACAAATCCTGCTTGAAAACTGACAAACTCTTGTTCAATACATTTCAGTTTTTATTTATATAGCGCCAAATCATGAAACATGTCATCAGGGGTGGATTGGGACAAAAAAATCGGCCCTGGCATTTTGGATTAGACTGGCCCACCACATTTTTTTTGTGTACTGAATGTGTATACCAACTGTGCAATACCTTGAGGTCAGGATAATGGAAATTAGTGAGAGTGGACACTTAAAATACTTCCAAAATCTTAATTTATTAACACTGTAAAATGTAAGCTCCACCACAGCACAGCAGCTATTCTTAGATCAGAGAGAGAGAGAGAGAAAGAGAGGTGTCACGGTCAATCACACATATTATCACGTTACATCATTATAAGAAGTTATTGTAAGTTGCTCATCAGATCTATTCAGTCTTCCAGATACTGTAGGGTAACATTGGACTAATGTGCACTCACTGTGTAAAAAAGGATGCCAATGACAAAATGAACCAGAGAAATGCCTCACTTGTCATCATGGAAAGAAAGAAAATATATAATAACATAATATAAATTTTGATTTACTCAGTCATTTGTAATAAGTATTTTATTTATCTAATTTCCTAATTTTTGATCATATTTTCTTTAAAATCGCAGACTTTTCGCTATTTTTCATGTAAATCCTTGGTGGCGCTTGATAGCGAAGCCGGTGAGGCCGCAGCGAGCTTGGCCTCCCCTGGGATTGCGCAATCCCATGTTAACTGCACTGACTTCCATTCTGTGAATGCATCTTCCTGTCTCTAGATCAGAAATTCAATTGTTCAAACAGTTATGAACTGATTTTCCACAATTTAATATATGTGGATTACGAATTGTGTTTTGGTCATCAAACTGTGTGCAGATAACATGTTTTCGTGGTGCTGGCCGATCATAAACAGCAAAGAGCTGGCTGTAGGTGAGGCCGGCAGTTCCTTGGCCGCTAGGCAGGGGGCGCTCAAGGAGCACCGCTCGTGATCCCCAAATAGTAGAGTCACAGCAAGTTATTGATGTTTTATTAGCGAGTTTTGCTAAACAAGTAAAGCACTAAAAAGACTCTAAACATACAGCTGGAACAGGACTGATCAGGGAAGGCTTTCCTCCCTGGCAGTGAGCTCCACTGAGACTGAGAGACTTTTAAAACTGAAGAAGATAAAGAGAACTTTTACCGGAAAATGATGATATTTTTGTTCAGAAAGAGCGCCACAGGGACTTAAATTATAAGTAGAGGTAAGACAGCGATACTTATTCATGTTTTGTTTTTGTGATAAAATGTGCGTAATGTGGGTTATAGTTTTAGAATGTGTTACAAATGCAGAAATCCATCATAACTCATAAACTGCTACCAATCAAATGACAATTTTTTTTTCATCAAAGAACCAATATTTTTCCATGTATCTTGGTGAATTTATTTGGCTCAATCAGTCTCCTTCAGCACTTTGCAACGAGTCTACTCTGTAGAGTGTATATATTTGTAAATCTGACTCTGATGACGTCAGTGCCTCACCAGCTATGAACCCTACCGCACGTCACTGACTACAACCACCACCACCACCATATTTTACATCAGACACCGGAGCAGATGAAGGGCCTGCTGTAGGGAAGATGTCAGTGAGTTTGACACATTTCGCAGCATCCGTTTGAAGAACTCGTTTCTTTTTTTCGGGCAGTTTCTCTGCGCCTCCCATTACTACTGTGAACACCGCTGCACAAAGTTCCACATGGAGCGTGAAGGTGTTTTTCTACTTTATGATTGGCCTAGCCCTTTAGACTGTCAGGGATGATAACCAATGGGCTGCAGTAGCCTGTGGTAAGGGCCGGATGATCGGAACAGACTCTTGCGCTGCTGATTTTATTTTTCTTCATGCATTATGCAAATATAACGAGGCAGATATATAAAATAATTAATAATAATAATAATACATATTTATATACATGTCGGGTCTGCCGGCCCAAACAGCACGTCGGCCCACGGGGAAAATGCCCGGTACGCCCGATTACCAGTCCATGCCTGCATGTCATCTAAAGGCAGTTTACAATGTCAAAATCAATCAGATTATACATATTAAGTCAGATTTTAATTATTATTCTTATTCTTATTATTCTGCCCCCCTAAAGAGGGGCCTTTTTGGGGGCTTTCTCATTTTCAAAAACTCACCAAACTTTGCAGATGCATGGTGACTGTTTAAAAATGTTGTATTTTAAGGTCGTCACAAAAATCAAAAGAAAAATGCCTCAACGGCGCCACCTAGCAATTTTCAAAGGACCCTTTGCTATTCACTTACTTCATCGTAGAGACATGAGATTTGGTACAGTTGTAGAGCTCAACAAGACGCTCAGAATTTACAATTAATGTCATAGTGCAATTATCACAGGAAGTTGGCCATTTTAGACTGAAAGTCTGATTTTGACCTCAATTTTGACAGTTACAGCATTGGTATAAGATCTAACTCCTCCTAGAGATATCGAGCGATCGGCTTGAAACTCGGGCAGTCTGATCATAAGGCATGGCCAATCAAATGTTATCAAAACGGTGAGTTTTTGAGCATGCTGAAGGGGCGTTGGCAGGGGTCAAAGTTCACCTATTCGCCACAAAAAATAAAAGTGTTATATCTCCTACACAGAAACACACAGAGGCACCAAACTTTCAGTAATTGATCACCATCAGGTCTCCTATAATATCCAATGTTCAAATGATGACACTGCTTAGGCCACGCCCCCTGACAACAGGAAGTGTCATGTTTTGTTGTAAGCGGTCGCTATGTTACCCCTCTGAGCTAATCAACATGAAACTGTGTCCACAGACAGAACACATGTTGGTATGTTGTGGATTTCAGGCTCAACTGAATTCGATGGAGCAGGGGGGCGTGGCGGCGTGGCATATTCACCTCAAATGCTGCTGTCATACGTTTGGTTCTGAATTCCACAGTTTTGGGCCGAGCTGCCTAAAACTCATTTGGATGCATCCTTATCCACCCCCCAACAGGAATCCATAACAAACTTTAGTGAGCAGGACTTAGTTTCTCTATAGCGCCACCAAGCAATTTTCAAAGGACCTTTTGCTATTCACTTACTTCATCGTAGAGTAATGAAATTTTGTACAGTTGTAGATCTCAGCAAGATGCTCAGAATTTACAATTAATGTCATAGTGCAAGTATCACAGGAAGTAAGCCATTTTAGATTGAAATCTGAATTTTGACACCATGTTGACATAGTATCAAATACCATCATCATCCAGCAGGGGGCAGCAAGAGACCACAAATAAACCCCAAAGGAATTTCTCTTGGTAAGTAAGTGATCTTAACTCTTTGGTTTCCTTATATATTTAAGTCGAACAGATATACAAATCCTGCTTGAAAACTGACAAACTCTTGTTCAATACATTTCAGTTTTTATTTATATAGCGCCAAATCATGAAACATGTCATCAGGGGTGGATTGGGACAAAAAAATCGGCCCTGGCATTTTGGATTAGACTGGCCCACCACATTTTTTTTGTGTACTGAATGTGTATACCAACTGTGCAATACCTTGAGGTCAGGATAATGGAAATTAGTGAGAGTGGACACTTAAAATACTTCCAAAATCTTAATTTATTAACACTGTAAAATGTAAGCTCCACCACAGCACAGCAGCTATTCTTAGATCAGAGAGAGAGAGAGAGAAAGAGAGGTGTCACGGTCAATCACACATATTATCACGTTACATCATTATAAGAAGTTATTGTAAGTTGCTCATCAGATCTATTCAGTCTTCCAGATACTGTAGGGTAACATTGGACTAATGTGCACTCACTGTGTAAAAAAGGATGCCAATGACAAAATGAACCAGAGAAATGCCTCACTTGTCATCATGGAAAGAAAGAAAATATATAATAACATAATATAAATTTTGATTTACTCAGTCATTTGTAATAAGTATTTTATTTATCTAATTTCCTAATTTTTGATCATATTTTCTTTAAAATCGCAGACTTTTCGCTATTTTTCATGTAAATCCTTGGTGGCGCTTGATAGCGAAGCCGGTGAGGCCGCAGCGAGCTTGGCCTCCCCTGGGATTGCGCAATCCCATGTTAACTGCACTGACTTCCATTCTGTGAATGCATCTTCCTGTCTCTAGATCAGAAATTCAATTGTTCAAACAGTTATGAACTGATTTTCCACAATTTAATATATGTGGATTACGAATTGTGTTTTGGTCATCAAACTGTGTGCAGATAACATGTTTTCGTGGTGCTGGCCGATCATAAACAGCAAAGAGCTGGCTGTAGGTGAGGCCGGCAGTTCCTTGGCCGCTAGGCAGGGGGCGCTCAAGGAGCACCGCTCGTGATCCCCAAATAGTAGAGTCACAGCAAGTTATTGATGTTTTATTAGCGAGTTTTGCTAAACAAGTAAAGCACTAAAAAGACTCTAAACATACAGCTGGAACAGGACTGATCAGGGAAGGCTTTCCTCCCTGGCAGTGAGCTCCACTGAGACTGAGAGACTTTTAAAACTGAAGAAGATAAAGAGAACTTTTACCGGAAAATGATGATATTTTTGTTCAGAAAGAGCGCCACAGGGACTTAAATTATAAGTAGAGGTAAGACAGCGATACTTATTCATGTTTTGTTTTTGTGATAAAATGTGCGTAATGTGGGTTATAGTTTTAGAATGTGTTACAAATGCAGAAATCCATCATAACTCATAAACTGCTACCAATCAAATGACAATTTTTTTTTCATCAAAGAACCAATATTTTTCCATGTATCTTGGTGAATTTATTTGGCTCAATCAGTCTCCTTCAGCACTTTGCAACGAGTCTACTCTGTAGAGTGTATATATTTGTAAATCTGACTCTGATGACGTCAGTGCCTCACCAGCTATGAACCCTACCGCACGTCACTGACTACAACCACCACCACCACCATATTTTACATCAGACACCGGAGCAGATGAAGGGCCTGCTGTAGGGAAGATGTCAGTGAGTTTGACACATTTCGCAGCATCCGTTTGAAGAACTCGTTTCTTTTTTTCGGGCAGTTTCTCTGCGCCTCCCATTACTACTGTGAACACCGCTGCACAAAGTTCCACATGGAGCGTGAAGGTGTTTTTCTACTTTATGATTGGCCTAGCCCTTTAGACTGTCAGGGATGATAACCAATGGGCTGCAGTAGCCTGTGGTAAGGGCCGGATGATCGGAACAGACTCTTGCGCTGCTGATTTTATTTTTCTTCATGCATTATGCAAATATAACGAGGCAGATATATAAAATAATTAATAATAATAATAATACATATTTATATACATGTCGGGTCTGCCGGCCCAAACAGCACGTCGGCCCACGGGGAAAATGCCCGGTACGCCCGATTACCAGTCCATGCCTGCATGTCATCTAAAGGCAGTTTACAATGTCAAAATCAATCAGATTATACATATTAAGTCAGATTATCCAGATTGGTAAAATAAATTCCTATATAAGGGAACCAGTTGATTGCATCAAAGTCGTAACAAGCAGCATTCACTCCTGAAGAAGCGTAGAGCCACAGGGAGAGTCGTTTGCATTGTACATGGCTTTGCAGCAATCCCTCATACTTATCAAGCATGAAGTGACAGCAGAAGAAAAAACTCCCCATTAACAGGAAGGAAAAACCTCCATCAGAACCGGGCTCAGTATGAACGGTAATCTGCCTTGACCGACTGGGGGTTACAAAAGAGAGAGAAGAGACACAACAAGAGAGACAAAAAAGCACAGAAGCACACATTGATCCAGTAATCTGTTTTACATTAGATGGTAATAACAGGTGATCTGTCTTCCCTGGATGATGTCACAGCTAACAGAACGCCAGACCAGGTGTACCTACTATGAAGAAAAAATAGAAAAAACAAAAAGTTAAAAGCTGAAATGACAACAGTCATGCAAAATTGAAGAACAATAGACCCTGATGTCCTCCAGCAGCCTAAGCCTATAGCAGCATAACTATAGAGGTAGCTCAGGGTAACATGAACCACTCTAACTATAAGCTTTGTCAAAAAGGAAAGTCCCAAGAGCCAGCTTCTAGTGGAGGAGTTCAAGTATCTTGGGGTCTTGTTCACGAATGAGGGGAAGATGGAGCGGGAGATCGACAGGCGGATTGGTGCAACGTCTGCTGTGAAGCGGGCGCTGTACCGGTCCGTTGTGGTGAAGAGAGAGCTGAGCCAAAAGGCGAAGCTCTCGATTTACCGGTCGATCTACGTTCCTACCTTCATCTATGGTCACGAGCTTTGGGTCGTGACCGAAAGAACGAGATCCCGGATACAAGCGGCCAAAATAAGTTTTCTCCATAGTGTGTCTGGGCTCTCCCTTAGAGATAGGGTGAGGAGCTCAGTCATCCGGGGAGGACTCAGAGTAGAGCCGCTGCTCCTCCACATTGAGAGGAGCCAGTTGAGGTGGCTCGGGCATCTGGTTAGGATGCCTCCTGGACGCATCCCTGGTGAGGTGTTCTGGGCACGTCCCACCGGGAGGAGGCCCAGGGGAAGACCCAGGACACGCTGGAGAGACTATGCTGGCCTGGGAACGCTTAGGGATTCCCCCGGAGGAGCTGGCCCAAGTGGCTGGGGAGAGGAAGGTCTGGGCCTCCCTCTTGAAGCTGCTACACCCGCGACCCGACCCCGGATAAGCGGAAGACGATGGATGGATGGAAAAAGGAAAGTTTTAGGATTAGTCTTAAAAGTAGACAGGGTGTCTGCGTCACGGACCAAAACTTGGAGTTGGTTCCACTGGAGAGGAGCATGATAGCTAAAGGATCTGCCTACCATTCTGGTTTTACAGACTTTAGGAACCACCAGCAGACCTGCTTTCTGAGAGTGAAGTGGTCTGTTAGAAATTACTAAAGTTTGTACACAACATACACATGTGGAATATTGCTAACGTGTTACTTTAGCAATATTCCAATTGCTAAAGTGTTACTTTTACATTATTACTTTTGGGTGTGTATCCACCAAATTAACTGTCAAACTTTCATAAAAGCTGTCTTAATGCAAGAAACGAAACCCTTAAACACATGAAATAATTAACTTTAAATAACTAAAAAGGTTTTGTTAACTTTTCACATGAAGCTGGATTAACAGCTAGTAAGATACCTTTGATTAAGTTGGTATACTAATGTTTAAACCAGGGGTGTCAAACGTACGGCCTGCGGGCCGGATCTGGCCCGCCGAACGATTTAGTCCGGCCCGGTGGCCAAATGCATTTTCATTATTCAACGGCTGTGTCTCCTCGGTGCATCGACCGATCTGTACCAGATTTTTATGTGAGTCGTGGGGGAGCGCTGCCCAACGCATACGTGTGTATTGCATGGTAGACGGGTGAGGAAAATGCATGACAGCTTCTGCGGTGGCTGGCGGCGGGAGGTGCGCGTACCCTAGCGGTGGCCCATAGGCCAGAGCGGCGCTTGGCTGCGAGGGCCGATCATCACCGCTTGCGGTTTTAATTAGCTTTACTTCTAATTTGACAAGGAAGAGGTTACATTAAACCAATGATTTACTGAACCAGATTAAAGAGGTGGATTCTAGATATTCAATCAATCCGGATCCTGACCTTTACAATGAACGTGTAAAACTTCAAACCGATTTCAATCTGACTACATCTACAAATGTTCTACTACAGCTAACCAAGACAAGGCAGCACTTCTTTGAATCTGGTGACAAAGCGGGGAAGCTTTTAGCTTTCCAAGCGCGAGCTCAAGCAACCTCCAAATTAATTCCATCCATTAGATCAGCGACAGGGGAGATTCTCTCTGATCCCAGGAAGATAAATGATAGATTTGCGTCTTTCTATACTGAACTGTATACCTCCCTAGCCCCTTCCTTGTCACATGATACACTTAATGATATCAACTTTCCAAGGATAGATGGTGAACTGGGGGGAGGTCTGGGTGGGCCTATCACTATAATGGAGGTGCAAGAATCTATCAAGTCTTTAAGTTTGGGCAAATCTCCAGGCCCGGATGGCTTCACCTCAGAATATTATAAGGCCAATGGGGGTCTTCTGACGCCAGTATTAACGGATGTGTATAATGAGGCCTTCTCAAACCAGCGCCTGCCTAGCACCTTATCAGAGGCTACAATATCGCTGATCCTTAAGAATGATAAAGACCCCTCACTGTGTAGTAACTATAGACCTATTTCCCTCCTAAATGTAGATTTGAAGATTCTATCTAAAATTCTTGCAACCCGCCTCCAGCGAGTCATTCCCCGCATTATTTCATTAGATCAGACATGCTTTATGACTGGGCGACAATCATTCCATAACACCAGACGTCTTCTAAATATTATTCATACGCCAGACACCTTATCTCCTGAAATAATTGTATCTCTTGATGCCGAGAAAGCTTTTGATCGGGTCGAATGGGGATTTTTATATAAAGTAATGGAAAGATTTGGTTTTGATAACAATTTTATCCTTTGGGTTAAGCTGTTGTACTCATCGCCAGTGGCCTCAGTTAAAACAAATGACACGGTGTCTTCACCCTTTCCTCTTGGAAGGGGCACTAGGCAGGGATGCCCTCTGTCTCCCTTGTTATTTGCTATCGCGATAGAGCCTCTGGCAATCTGGTTGCGTGCGGAGGAGGGCTTTAAGGGTATTCTGAGATCTGGTGTAACCCATAAAGTGTCCCTTTATGCGGATGACTTGCTCTTATACATTTCTGATCCTCATACATCTCTTCCAGTGCTCTTTAACATTCTAGAACAGTATAGCAAGCTTTCTGGTTACAAGCTCAACTACCAGAAAAGCCAATTATTTCCCTTGAACTCTTTGGCAAGAAACCTTCCTCGCTCAATTTCACCTTTTAAATGGGCTGAAGCAGGGTTTCGTTACTTAGGGATATTTATTTGTTCTTCTATGTCCAACTTGATGAATAAGAATTTTTTACCGTTATTAGAGAACATGGAGAAAGATTTCGACAGGTGGTCCTTATTGCCATTATCTTTGATGGGACGGGTGAACCTGGTTAAAATGGTAATTTTACCCAAATTTTTCTACCTTTTCCAACATGTTCCTATATTAATTACAAAGTCCTTTTTTGACAAGTTGGATAAGAAAATATCCCAATTCTTATGGCTTAAAAGACCTGCCAGACTTCGTAAATTAGTGCTACAGTCCCCAACTTGTGAGGGTGGATTTGCTCTTCCCAACTTCAGACAATACTACTGGGCAGCCAATATACAGAAACTATTATATTGGGGGTGTGATGCTGAGGCTTCACCTGCCTGGGTGCAGATTGAAAGGGCATCTAGCCGTTATTCGTTGTCCTCTCTGCTTTGCTCTCAGCTCCCCCTTCCCCTCTCCCTGATAGAGAATAATCCCATAGTTAAAGCCACATTAATGATTTGGATCCAATTCAGGAAACAGTTTGGCCTGCATGGACCCTCGATACAAACTCCTCTAGCTAAAAATTGTAACTTCATGCCTTCAGTCACTGATTTAGTTTTTAACTCGTGGCACGACGGAGGGATCAAGACTGTAAAGGATCTTTATAACAATAATACCTTTTCATCCTTTGCTGAACTTTCATCCAAATTCCAACTGCCCAATTCTCATCTCTTTCGGTTCTTTCAGGCCAGGGATTATGTTAAAAAAGTGTTTCCACACTTTCCTAATCGACCCCCTGAAACACTCTTAGATACCCTTCTACAATTAGACCCACAACAGAAAAAATGTATTTCATTCATCTATAATTCTATTAATAATGATAACACCTTAAGACCTGAAGCCTTTGTTAAAACGGCATGGGAGGGGGAGTTGGGTGCTGGGGTGGAGGAGGAGCAGTGGGAGGCTGCCAAGGATTTAATTCATAAGTCCTCGATCTGTGCCCGGCATGTTTTAATACAGTGCAAAATATTCTATAAAGTGCATTACACAAATGCAAAATTAGCAAAGATTTACCCATCAGTCAGCGACATTTGCAATAGGTGCGGACAGTCGCCAGCTAACCATACCCACATGTTTTGGGCGTGCCCAAAGCTAATCGGGTATTGGGATAACATTTTTAAAACACTAAGTCAAGCATATAACCAGACAATTTTCCCCAATCCATTATCGGCTATATTTGGCATCCCTCCAGACCCGGGCCTTTCGCGTTCTCTGAAACAAGCCCTAGCCTTCACTACCCTTTTGGCTCGAAGACTTATCATACTTAGATGGAAACTAAACGTCCCCCCATCTCATGACTACTGGGTCAGAGAAGTTCTTTACAACCTGAAGCTGGAAAAACTCAGATTTTCACTTAAGGGTTCTACCAGTAAATTTATGGAGACTTGGAGACCTTTCCTATTTACTGTGGGTTCCATGACCTTGCTACCTGATTCAGAAGAAAATTAAATTATCTGTAGGCCTTCTCATTGATATCCGATCCAATTCTTTGGTTTTTAACCGATATATATTCTTCGTCTTATAATTCTTTTATGTATTTATTATTATTTATTTATTTATTTATTTTTATTTTATCTTTTTTTCCTTTCTCTTTCCTTCTTAATTTGCAATTTATTTGTATACTTGTTTAACTTAATAACAATATATTCATTTAATTACTTAGTATCAGTAATATTATTTTTTCTTTATTTCTTTTCTTGCCTCCCTTGAATGTGTGTGGATGGATGTGTGTGTATGTCGTGTTGCTAGAATCTGCTACAGGGACTGGATCCCAGCAGGCTGTTTGTCTTGTGCTTGGACCTGGACGCGGTGCATTTGGGGTGGGCTGGGTTCTGGGAGAAATCAGCTTGAACTTCTTTTTCTCTCCTTCTATAACCACTGTGTTTTCAGTGCACTAATGATTGATGTGTGTCAAGTTGTAAAATGCAATAAAGAAAGTTGGACAAAGAACAGGCTGCAAGAACTTCAAAACCAGGGTTAGAAAAACAGAACTCTGCTCTTATGGAGTATGAAGAGGACTTTAAAGCAGAGAGCTGACCTCACAAATATGTCTCTGAAAACAGAGTCAAAATTTCCACTTTCCTAAACCTTGTGAAAGGTCTTGTCAGAAGAGTTGAACCTATAATGGCTGAAAAGGTTGGGCCCGAAAATTTGAACTGTATGAATTAAGAATGGAATGTCACTCAAGTTCAAATGTATGCCAAGGCAGAAAATATAATACTTTTGGCAATATAATGTTGATCAGTGATGGACTCAAGACCGGTTCTTCCGAGACCAAGACTGTGCCCTCTGAGGCCAAGACCAAGGCCAAATCATTAGAATTAGACTTATATTTTGGGACACTGTTTTTTTCTACAAAAATAAACAACAAAAATGCAGAATTAAAAAGATTAATTGTTCAGCTAAAACTACTTCAGGTTATTAAATAATCATCATAATAAACTAATTATTTATACACTGGTGCATCATTTGTAGTGAGGGTCAGGGGGAAATATTCCAGTTCTTTTAATGTTTGGATGCCTGGTTGCATAAATTTCTCAGTAATATCTGTATCCACTACGTCTAGGGTACAGTAGAACCCATTTCTATAAAAATAAAGAGCTGATTGTAAACTTGGTAGTTTCAGTACTCGCTGGTTTTTAATGCAGCATATGAGTGAACATATGATTTTATTTAGTCTTTCAATGTTTACCTTTTTATTGTTTTCAACTTTCAATTATTGTTGTAATTTGTCATTTTTGTTTGCAGCACTATAGCCATCAGTAGTTGTTTTTAAATGTGCTGTTTTAGATTTGATGACAAAACGGCTATCTTCCTCTCCAGCCCTTTTCTTCTCTACTTTTCTTGGTCTCTGTAAGGATAACTCTAAATACTGTTTGTTTAAATACTGATGAACTGGTTTCCAGGTTCCACTCTATTTGTCTACAAACATTAGACATTATCGCTCCTTTGAAGAACCGACGCACCAGACCTGCACCCGAACCCTGGCCGAATGACGTCACTCGTGCTGCCAGGCGTGAATGCAGGACAGCGGAGCGCAGGTGGAGAAAGGACAGGCTACATGTTTCATTCGGGATTTGTCAAGGAGAGCCTTTTGTGCTTTCAGAGGACTGTTAAAGGAGAAGTCCGGTCAAAATCAGAATTAAAACTGCTGAAAGTACTTTAAATATAAAATTATTACATACTGTTCAATAAATGATAAGCTTTTTTAATTAAGAGTAATTTTCATTTGAAGGTCCTTTTATGGGGGCAGCCATCTTGGTGAAGAACAGTACTGCCACCCCCCAGTTTGTGACGTAACGGTGCGGTATCGGCTGTAGAGCAAGTCCCGATGCCCTATCTGTCCCCTTGTAAATAAATACCCGTTTTCATGCCGAAATATATATTTTTAACCTCTTAAACAAAGATAGACATGGTATTAAGCATTTAAATTTAAAGCAATACTAATTTTACATTTAGTATTAGAGACATAAAAAGACAACAAATAAGCATTAAAGTATGGTTTATGGGTTGGGTTCTGCAATGTTAAAAGATGAGTATAAAACTCATCTTTAGAACCAATCTCTGTTCAAAATGGTGATCTGCACCGCCTAATCTACTTTCAGTAGTTATCATCAGCTATTGTAACCGTAAACTGCAGAAAATACGGGCAGAGCGGCTCCTTATGAGTTTACTCTCTGCTGCTGTGAGGAGGAGCTGCAGCGCGTTATGAGGCGGAGGGATATTTCAGCGTCACTTAGTTTAGACCCCAAACAATCGACTTCACTTTCAGAAACAAGCCCAAAAAAACTGCAACCCCACAACTCATGAAATATACAAGTGACTTTAGAAAAAATAAGACCAAAGTTGCATAAAATAAGTGGGCTTCACAACAGTGAGCATGCTTTCTAAGTGTGTCGTATCCCTCCGCCGCTCTGGTCGGTACAGAAATGTTCCGACAAATTCTACATTGTGAAAAAGAAAAACATACCGAAAATCCTCGCTCTCATGTCATCTTGAAGACATTCTTCTTCCAAATGTTGGCCGCATATGACGTCTCTCTCTGGCCAGAAGCACGATGGTAAATCCTCTCTCTTCAAGTAGGTAATCCAACAAAACAGCCCATGGTGGTCATGAATCGGAAAGGTGAAAAAACTAATGTTTTTTCCACTTTTACCCGATGTATTGGAACATCCAACTGCCATGCATGTGAGCATTGTTGCTTTAACAATAGCTCCCGCGAATTTCAATGGTGAAGTCCTCTGGAAATCCGAAATAATTGTTGATGATCGCAGCTGTGTAAACGGCTCCTATTGACTTTGCTTGGAAAGTGCGGAGAAATGCTGTCGGCTCTCCGCATTTCCACGTCACAGGATGTGATGTCAAGCGGCCCTTACTTCCCATATTTGGGCAGTAATGGCCGACCCCAGACACAGTGACCCAGACGACAATTTATGTTTTTATTTTCTTATTGATTAAAGCTAAATTCATTAAATAACCACGAACGTATTAGTTTTATTTATAGCTAATAATCCCCTGATTTTTCCTTGTTGACCGGACTTCTCCTTTAAAGTTGAGAAGAATAAATAGCTCTCTGACATAATTTCTTCTAATTGTAACAACCCCAGAGTTCTGTTTAAAACCATAAACACTCTTCTTGACGCTCCCAAGTTTGTTGGTTTTGACGTCTCCAATGAAACCTGCGAAAGTTTCCTCCACTTTTTCGCTGATAAAATTGTGTCAACTAGAGCTTGTATCTTTCAGCCTTCTTATGACCCTTCTATTCCTTTGCACTATTCATCTGTTTTTGATCAGTGTGAGTGGGTGTCCCTCTCTTTTTTAAATGACAGTTGGTCATATGAGGCCCTCTGGTTCCCCTACAAAGACTCCATTCTATGGGGTGCCCCCAGGGACATAAATCAAAATTAACTTCCCTATACACATGTTAAATTAAACTCTTCCATATAATATACTGAAAAACGTGCATAAACACTAGTGAAAAGCTCTCACATACACTAGTGAAAACGTTTACCTCTTATATAACCTACTGAAAACCTTGCACAAACACTAGTGAAAAGCTCTCACATAAACTAGTGAAAACATTTACCTCTTATATAACCTACTCAAAAGCTCTCATACAAAGTAGTGAGAACTGTTCATATAAACTGGTGAAAAGCTTTACCTTTCATACACACTACTGAAAAGCTTTTATACACACTACTGAAAAGCTTTTATATACACTGCTGAAAAAGCTTTTATATACACTACTGAAAAAGCTTTTATATATGTAACCAAATTTTGTGTAACTTCCGAACGGATGAGTTGAGAATTTTAGATTTCCAAATGTTGTAGTTACAATTTATCTTGCTAAGTTCGAAAAGGAGGATAATAAGCACAAACAACCGTATGCCTAATAAATAAAAAACCGTAATAACAGTAATGCCTGTGACTCCATTTAGCATTAGCTTCATTTCAGGTTGCAAAAATACATCACAACACTCACCGGAGAAAATCATAGCAGAAACAGATTGAACTGCAAAAATCCTGGCCACTTCTCTTCTCTTCTGTGAACCGTTACCGGAATTCAACAGAATTTATCATATAATGTGGTTTCTTCTTATTTTTTTAGCGTTCTATAGCTCAGCACAACGTGCTGCAGCCAGCTACGGTTTCTTCTTCTACTATTTTTTTCTGCTGTCTAACCCAGAGGGTAAACTCACAAGCCACCTACTGGCCGTTTCGGGTAGCAAAAGAAAACCCAAAATTAAAATATAACCCGATTTGCTGGTGCATTAAATTACCAGACAAAAACCAATAAAACTAAATATAAAATAATACTGAAATTTATTACACACATATATGGGGGTTACATATACACTACTAAAAAAGCTTTTATATACACTACTGAAAAGCTTTTATATACACTACTGAAAAGCTTTCATACACATTACTGAAAAGCTTTTATATACACTACTGAAAAGCTTTTATATACACTACTGAAAAGCTTTTATATACACAACTGAAAAAGCTTTTATATACACTACTAAAAAAGCTTTTATACACACTACTGAAAAGCTTTTATATACAGTACTGAAAAAGCTTTTATATACACTACTAAAAAAGCTTTTATATACATTTGCTCCGTACATTTTGTGCAATCTCCGGCCGATATTTTATCAAATAAAATTATTGATTACTGCTGAGTAGTGATGGGTCCGGCAACACCGATGCGTCGGCGCATGCGTCGAGCTCATAGAGCAAAACCCGTGTCGATGCGCGTATCGCTATGGGAAAGTCACGTGATCGATACAGGAACTGTTTCGAACTGACTGACGCGCCAAACTGTGTTTATAAGCAGGAAGTGCGCATGTCCTGCGAGTAGAATTAGAAATCTTTAAAGAAGGTATATGGACAATATTAAACCATAAGAAACAATGCCGTTGCTGCTGAAAACCGCAAGAGAAAATTGGTGAAAAAGTCAATGCATGCGCGATATGAAAGTTATGTGATGGAGAATTAAAGCTGTTTTGTAATAACACTTCACTAGTTCAACACAAAAGGGGGAGTATGTGTGTGTGTGTGGGGGGGGGCATTGATTACTAAAAGCATTGAAAGGACATGGCAGCAAATCATGATGAAGTACAGTTTAACCAGGTAAGGTTAAGTTAGAAGTTTTATGTTTAACAGTACTCAACTAAAGCATTAATTGGCTATATTCAACATATGCAAGTAATGATGGGATGGTGTGTGTTATTGAAATAACTGATATGCTCATCTTTTTGCCATTGTTCACCAATCCTTCTAAAAATGAGTTGACACTGATTGTCTTGTAGATGTTTAATGTGCCAACCTCACTTTATATTAACTACATAGGCTATATGGAATGGAAAGTTAGAGCTGGAAGTGCCGAAATTTGATACAGAATAAATTATTGCTTTCATTCTGCATAGTTATTTTATTCATCTTGTGGGTCTCTGACTATGGAACACCTTTAAAGTGTAACTGAGTAAAATTTCTGACAGCGCAACATACAGTTGCCTCTGAGAGATTTTCTGTGTCTCCTACGTTATTAAAAAGCTGCCGTTGGAATAAAAACAAAGGGCAGCATAAAGAAATTGTTGAGAACTGAGCGCGTCCTCTCGTTATTTTAGAAAAGCGATGTGCGGCTGAGAATATTTAAATAAATCATCTGACGACCCCAAATGAGTCCCAGCCAGGACCATCTTCACAAAAGCTGTCTGCCCCTACTTCAGGCATGTTATTGGGCAGTTTGTTGTTTATAAATCATGTACTAAAATGCCAATTTGTTCTTTTTACATAACATTTGGCAACATTTGACATCGAAGTGGGCAGGCAGACCCAAAGTGCCACAGCTAATGCCATCCAGGTGGTGCACAGATACTTGGCAGAGGGTCCCAAGATGATATACTGGAAAAACCAAAAGACAGTCTGTCCAAACCTCTTCCGCTTTTCATTACAATTTCTCTGCACTCCAGCATCATCTGTGCCGTGTGAGCAGGTGTTTTCTACAACTGGAGAAGTGATATCAAAAAAGTGTAACAGACTCAATATCAAAACGTTGAAACAACTTATTTTTTTGAATAAAAATTTGTAAAAAAAAAAAAGGTTGCCTGTAGGGATTTTTAACATCCAGCAGGTGTCAGTATTCAGTGACACAGTATGGGCACAGTATCAATACAGTTTGGCAACGCGTCGAAACACTTCATGACGCCTCATCGACCCATCACTACTGCTCAGCTACCCGCTGAACACCTCACAGAAGCAGGGGCATTACTCAACTTTATTTTGGCTTCAACGGAGACCCTGTTCCGGATCCTGTCAAATGCTACAACGCTAAACCGCTATTTCAGTAGTGTGTATGAAAGTGCCTGGGCAGGCGTAGAATTAGTTTAATGCTTTTTACTCCAAGGCGGAGTGTTTAACTGTTGAATATCTTTCTGTGTTGTGTGCATGCTTTTACAAGTGATTTGTGTTGTGTTGATTTGTGGTTTATCAATAACCCCGCCGTGGGTCACTGCTTCAGTTTTTTTGCCATCTTCTTCCATGCTTTCCCCCCCTCTCTTTTCGCTTCTTCTTACCAGTGAATTCAATCTTTTTGTTAGTACTCGGTTTGTCTTTAAACTCACCAGTCGGCCGCTCCCCTCTGGCCGAAGCACCACCCCACTTACGGTACGCGCTGACTACATCATTAGGACCTCCCCTCACGCATCACGTTAAGGGCGCAGAGCCTACGTCATCGTAATCGCCATCTTGGGAGGGTCTTAAAGCGGGTGTCTGCCCCTCAATGCTGCGACGTCAAATGCCAACGTCTCTGAATGTGGTTTAAACAACCGTGAGCTGAACTAAGATTTGCTACCTCTCATTTTAATCCATTGTTTTTTTCTTTTATTTTTACATATATATTTTGCATGTTAGTTGAGTAGTGAGTAGGATTCCAAGGTTGTAGAATCAGAGAATTACTGTAACAGGGAATTACTTTTGGTTTAATAAACAACAACTGTGGAATAGAAATCGTGTGTTCATTCCAATTCACAGCTGCATGTTATTCAGAATTCAGAGCTAACCTCCTTTCAGAGTTAACATCTGATATTAACACAGAGACATTATCATTGGATTGGTGATAAGGGATAAGGATTTAAACTCTAATTGCAGTTATATCGGGGTTCTCATGGTCTGCCGGGTAAACCTCGTCGGTTAAAATCCGACCAGATCATTTATTCCAGCACACCTGAGTTCATAACAGCTACTTAATAACTGCATTAGTGGTACAAATCATTACAAGCTTCCAGCCTTGACATCACCACCATTTGAACTATATTTGTTATAGCTAAATTTTGAGTTGAATGACTTATTATTTAAATTATAATACCAAATTATAATTATTAATAATAATAATAATAATAATAAGCATATTCAAACAGCTTCTGGCATAACAGTATGAAAGCTTTTCAGTAGTGTGTATGAAAGCTTTTCAGTAGTGTATATGAAAGCTTTTCAGTAGTGTTTATGAAAGCTTTTCAGTAGTGTTTATGAAAGCTTTTCAGTAGTGTATATAAAAGCTTTTCAGTAGTATGTATGAAAGCTTTTCAGTAGTATGTATGAAAGCTTTTCAGTAGTGTTTATGAAAGCTTTTCAGTAGTGTATATAAAAGCTTTTCAGTAGTGTTTATGAAAGCTTTTCAGTAGTGTATATAAAAGCCGTGCACCCTCTTCGGCGCTCCCAGTTTTAAACACACTTGAGAACAACATGCAACAACACAACATCTGAGCGGGCGTAGGGAGGATCCGGGTCTTTTGCACACCCCCGATCTTCGATAACGGCACGGAGTCTGGGGCCTGGAGGAGGAGCGGGCCACTGGGTCCGGGGTCTTGGCGGGGGGCTGCTGTGGGTAGCCAGCGGCTTGCCGGGTCTGGGGCTGACGCCTCTACTCCCCCCAGAAAGGGGTGGGGGGCAGAGGTGGCTAGGGTAAGGTGGGGGAGGGAGGGGGTTTATTAGGTATTTAGGGGGTGAGGGGGGTTCTGGTTGCGTGGCCCGTACGGGTCGTGTTGGCCCCCCCTCTCTGGGGGGCGTCTGGTCCGGGGGCAGGGCCGGGGGTCGGGCACAGGCAGTCGTATAGTTGAATTGTGGTGACCCCCCCCCCCCCCCCACTTGGGATTGTTGGATGTGAGTGTTATGTGGGAATGTGTGTACAGCGTCCTCCGCTGAGCTGGCGGGCGCCTTGGCCCTCTGGCGCATTGATGGTCCTCGAGTTTGGGGCGGGTTCCCGGGTGGGTGCCAGCCCATTCCCGGTGGCTGCTTCGCGGGGCCTGGCCCCCCGGGAGTTGGCCGGGCCCCCGCCGCGGGGGCGGGGCGCCCCTGGGGCCTCTGGCCCTCAGGGCCCATGGCCGGGACCACTTCAGCGCGGCTGGCTGCCGGCGGAGCCCACGGGCTCGTCCCCACGGCTCTTGGGGGCGTCGGTATTGCAGTGGCTGGGGGATTTCCTCGGGGTCGTCTCTCCTCTTTCCTTGGGGGGGGGGGGTCCCTCTTGGGCAACCTGCTTTGGGGGCCCCTTTGGGAGTCCGGGGTTATGGGTCCCCCTCTCATAACTCCCACAGGTGCATGGTTCCAGGTATTAAGTATTCACTTATATACAGAAAGCCTGTAATTTATTTATTTATTTATTTTCTTTCACTTTCTTTTTTCAGGTATCACTTTACACGTGTCAGCTTAAATAATAATACATATGATTTAGCAATGGCATCAAGGTGTTACTCGATTGTATCTGTTGCTTTATGTCTGTTGGTTGTGCTGTTCTTTTTGCGTCTCTCTTTCCAGGTGATGGAGCAGACGGAGGACGTTTTATCATTCTCTCCCTTTTATCTCTTCTTTCTTTCACCTCTTCTCTTTCTTTTTTTCTCTTCTTGTTCTTCCTTTACTCTCCTACTTTCCCATTGTAGTGTCCATATAATTTGAAATTCTCCCTACAGGAATCACAATAAAGCTATTTACATGCATAAATCAAGCGGAGCTCTATGGCGAAAGCTGTTTGCTCCACTTGTGAAAGCAAAGCAAGAACTCTGCTGCTCGTCTGTTATCTCATATTGCTCCCAACCTAGTGTCCCTTCAATGGCTCCCTGTGTGCTACAGAATTAATTTTAAGATTTTGTTATTTTTAAAAGTGTGAACAACCTTGCTTCACCATATTTTTCTGAGCTGATTAAGCCTTACTTCCCCTTTAAATCAGCTGATCAGCTGCTGCTAAAAGTCCCTAAAACTGGCTGAAACTCAGAGGTGACAAAGCATTTGCTGTTGCTGCTCCTAAGTTATGGAATAACTTACCATTGAGAATCAGAGAGGCCTCCTCTTTTCCTATTTGTAAATGTCTTTTAAAAACACACTTTTATTTCCTTGCTTTTAATACACTGTGATCTTATTGTGTATGGCATTTTAAAATAGTCTTGCATTGAGCCTGTTTTTTAGCTTTTGATGTTGTTTGTGTATGTTTTTTTTAACCTTTTCTTGTTTTAATGTACAGCACCCATGTGGTTTTTAAAATGTGCTTTAGAAATAAAGCTGATTGATTGGTTGGTTGGTTGATTGATTGACTGATTTATTGGTAAACTGAAGAGGCAACATGCATAGGATAGCCTACTTAGGAGTCATTAACTGTTTTCAGTAATGTAATTTATCAAACACTGTCTACTAGGTAGAAAACATACCTAAAAATAAAAAGCATACATGGGTAACCTATATCACTTACAGTGTTTTGTGACATTTGTGCACTAGTGACATTTGTGGACTAGTTGTGACATTTGTGGACTAGTTGTGCAATGTCCCTGTCAGGGTGCTGCGGACGCTCCTGGGCTGGGCGCTGCCATCTTCCTCTCCCTTCTCCACAGATGGTGTCAGCCATATGTGGTAGGGCTCAGTTGGCCAGCGTCTCTCGATGTCTTTACCCTTGCGTTGTTTCATGTGTCCTAGGTTGGACCCGCTCCGGAGAACCACCTCTGAGTTCTCAAGTCTCTGCCGAGCTGGCCAGCCTCCAGTCTGCTCCGCAGCCTCTCAAGATTCCCCACGAAAGCCTCCGACTGCTCTTGCAAACCTGGCGTTTCCCGTGCGTCTCCCTGCTGACAGCCTCCCAGCCGCAGCCCCGCTGAACGTGCGACCAGACCCTGCCGCCCTCCTCAGACCAGTCACTCCACCAGACGGCCACCATCCCCTTTCTGATCACCAGTACTCACCTCTGACCGGCGATTCCGCTTGGCAGCCACCATCCCTGCTGCAAGTATTGGCAGTCTCCCAGCCGTGGGCATCCCACAGCAGCCGCTCGCTCCCCCCCGGCGAAACACTCACACAACCGCGGTAAGGGCCACACCCATAATTCTTCCTGGCCGTTGAGTCAGTGTAACCCACTCCTCTCTCCATTACAGATTACCACCTTGCCCACGCTGCTCCCAGATGTCCCGAGGGGTCTCTGCGCGTACATCGTTCACCTTTAAATAAAAGATCACTCAAAATTTGGATTGCTTCCTCAGTGAGTTCTGCATGTGGGTCAAAAGACTCGCTACCATGACAGTCCCATTGCATCAAATGTACCAATCATAAAGCAACCCCTGTGTTTAGCAAATCGACATGCATGTGCCCTCATTTTTAAGGGAACTTCAGCCATTAGCAAAAAAGTTTTTCCAAGCTGTTATGCATTGTTAAAACTGACCAAAATAACATGACACATAACTACTCTCCTAATAATTTTATTTGGGACATTTTCCAACTTGCAGGAAATGTTTGGTTGGTCCGTGCAAAGCTATCGAAGGTGGGGGATGGCCTTCTGGCTCGTGCTGTGTTCGGAACAGCAGCTGTGAAACCCCCCAAAAGCAGCTCCACTGAAGGTGGGGATTTGGCTGCTCTGTGAACGGGGCTGTAATGGGGCCGAAAAGGCAGAAAATTGTGAACGACCCCTTACATTTTTGTTTCTTCATTTTCTTCCTCAATTAAATTATGAGCAGCAGCTTTTGCTTTAGCCAAAGTACAAAGAGTTGCAGTAATCCAATCTGCAAGTAACAGATGATTGTATATAGACATGAACATGCGCATATTTCTATCTATTGATTTGTCAAAGTGTGAAAGTTTACCGTGGCTATATCTATCTTGCTCTAACTATCTAGTAGGTAAAACACTATGGTGATCTTAAGTAAATAAAGAAGTTCTCTGGAGTGAAGGTAGTATCAGGTTAGCCTGGTCTCTAAAATTCCCAAAAAATCAACAGGCTAACATTAAAACAAACTGCCGTGAGACCAAGTCTTTTTTATGCAATTGGGACTATCAGCGGGACACAAATGGCTATTAAAACACCATCAAAGCATAAATTTGTTCATTTCAACATTTTCAATTAAAGTTTTATTTGAACCACCAACTTTTTAGCAACGCAACGAGAGTTGGTGCCTTTCAGACTGAGGCTGCTGTTGGGAGCTGCCCACTGCCCACTGCTCCTCTGGCCAAAGATCAATAAGCGCGAATATGCAATATCCAACCTACAAAAATTATTTCACTGTGGTTAAAGCTATAGTTGGTAATCCTGTTCAATAACACTTTTTGTTATACCGGGTGAAATGGTCCTTCCATCCTGAGAGTAGTCAATATATTATGTATTCAGAAGAACAATTTAAAAAAATCTGATCTGTGAGAGCTGTAGGCCTGTGAAAACTATGACCGATCAGTCTTCGGTCTGAATAGAAATAACCAATCAGATGCCTTCATGTCTCATCCTGTGCATGCCCCTCTCTGTCCCTCCTTCTCCCTGTGAACACACATCACGTTTCACCGTTGCTAGAAATATTACTTATGGGTGAATGAAACATGAGGTAGTTTGGTTGATGTCCAAAACATGTTGAAATGGGGGAGTCAGCTCTCCTCTGCGCTGCTGAGTTTTGTTGTCAGATGCTTGTTCAAGTTTGGGGAGTGGGGCCGTGGCTTTGAATGGAGCATTGACCAGAGGGGGAGGAGGAGGTGGAGTTTAGAGTAGGGGTGGGTGATATGAAGAAAATCTAATATCACAATATTTTTGGGCTATATCGCAATACACGATATATATCACGATATGTTCAAATAACCTTGAAAAACAAATGTTTTTAGCCACATAGTGCCTAAAGTTGCATTGGCATATCTCATATTAACGTGTCAATTTTTTTTGTTTGGAAAATTTATTGCAAAATAAAAATTTATTTAAAATGTTATATTTTAGCCATTTTTTAACCACAGCTGCACATAGAAGCTTTTCACAAATTACAATATTGTCACATTAGTACGGTGGCCCTGAGGTGCAAAGCACTACAACATTAACAAAAGCGCTACAACATTAATGAAAGCACTACAACATTAAGGAAAGCACTACAACATTAACAAAACGGAAGAGGTATGTCCCAGTGGGAGACCTCAGCAATTGCTGATTGGACTACAGCTCGTTTTTACTTTTGAACTGGAAGTTATTCTGGCTTTACTGTGTTTTTTAAAAACATGAATGTTCTCTGTGATCCAAACCGTAAGATGCAGTCTAAAACGCCACTTAGTCTGTTTATAAGTTTCATTTTTATTAATTATGCTTTTTTTTTAACTATGTGCTTTATGTTTCTGTGCCTCAACGTCTAACTGGTCTGCTCCTCTCCTCTCCTTTCCCTCGGACCCAGGGGCTTTTATCAGCAGCCAGCCTTATCACTACGTTTAATGTCTTTCCACTCCTACCAAAATGTCCCAATTAAAATCAATAGTAGAGTCAGTAGCTGTGTTTCATGCTCTTTTCTTTTTAACGACACAGAACCAGTGGCGCTTCGGTGGGCGTTGTGCCTTGGCCAGTGTTGTATAGTAACGAAGTAAAAATACTTCACTACTGTACTTAAGTATATTTTGGAGTACTTTATACTTTTCTCGAGTATACATTTTTTTGATAACTTTTACTTAGCTAGACAGCTAGGAGCACAAGGAGCAGAACCAGGCAGTAAAACTGCCAAACTGAAGAAACCTCGGTTACTTCAGGCAGAAGGGAACTCTGCTTTGTTCTGATCCTTGTTCTCCTAGCTGCTGTAATTACAGAATCTATTCTAGTGTGAATTCTTACTTCAGTGTTCAGCCTGACACCAGCGCTCATGTTTATCAGCATGTAGCTTATGCTGGACCTTTTGCAGACACAGTGCTACAGGCTGTTGTATCTCACTGATGGTTTCCAGCCCAGACCAGCATAAAACCTGTCCAGCTTAAAAGAAAAAACAAGCCCAAATCTCAAACTCGCTCATGTTAAAAGCACAGAACTATTAAACACATAAGAATATGCTGTTAGCACACTACTGTGCTGAAGCAAAAAAAAAAAAAAAAAAAACTTTGTGCATACGGGCTCCGCACAAAATGTACAATCAGACAACCAAATAACACACAAGATCACTTTAACATGATACATCAACTGGAAAAAAGAAAACTTTTATCAATAGCTTCCCAACATGAGTTGTAAATCTACTTTAATATAAACTTAATTTCTCTTACAGAATATAGCTCAATCAATTTCTCTTTCACAGCCATGAAATATTTTTAAGTAGAACTCAACCCCTCTTGGGCGTTTACATTGACCAAACACTTGATTAACCATTATTCTTTTCTTGTTTTATTATAACAATCAATATTATTCATTATAACTATTATTCATTGATGTCAGATTCGACAGATTCGATTTATTTAAAAAATAAATTGATCAGTAAAATGACTCCCCCCAACCCAACATAATTTTTAAAGTGTATAGCACTGACCTTACTTGAAGAAGGAAAACTGAAAGCTTACAAAAAGGTTGTATTTTCTGTCTAAACTTGGTCTAAATTTCTCCTGCACTTGGTTGTTTATATATTATTTTAAGTGAATTTGACTTTCAAAGTTTGTTTTACTTTTTACTTATACTTTTTATTACATTACTTTAGTACATCTATTTTTAAAGTAATTTTCATACTTAAGTACAAGACATTTCATAACATTTCAGCCAGTGACTTGGACTTTTACCAAAGTCATATTTTGGAGAGGTAACTATACTTTTACTTGACTCCGAGATTTCAGTACTTTATACAACACTGGCCTTGGCTTGAATTCAGGTGCGCAAAATTACGTTACATGTAATTGAGGTGCGCACTTTTAAAGGTCATTTCAAGAAGCTTGTAACATCTGGAGCTTCAGCTCAGACCAATAATTCCTTCTCTTCCCTCTAAAGGAGCCCTTACAGTCTTTATTTATGCATTTTCCCCACTGTTTATCCCTCGCGCGCAGCGCACGAGGGTAAAATCGAGCAGCTGCGGATCATGCGTAAAGACGCAGCGTGAACCCCTGTATTCTTTAAGGGTTGCAGCTGAGGGGAACATGTTGGACCTTTTAGGCTTGATCAAACTCCGCCTCATTCACAAATGAGACCACCATGGATAGATTAATGATAAGCTGTAGTTTCATTATCAACTACAATAACATAAAAAAGAAAAGAAAATCGGATGCAGTTACAGCAACACAACCATCATAACAAAGGTTGTGGAAATAAAATTATCGCAAATAGGAAATATTTCCTAAAAGATATTCTTTTAGCAAAAGAAGACGCCAGTTTCAACAGTTCTACGGCTGGTTTAAAGGCATACTATGCAACATTTTTCAGTTAATTAATGTGTTCCATACCGTTTTGGATTATTAAATGAGTAATTTCAGGTCGAACAAAGGTTTTCTCGGCCCCCCTGGTGGTCTGTAGGGGAAATACCGTACTTGCAATTGCAGGAGCCCTCAGCCCGCACCCACAGGCTCAGAAGTCTCGTGCATCGCGAGAGTCGGTCTTGCTTTACAGCGAGAACTGCTACACGCCCCCAGGGAAAAGCATGTTTGTTGCTGGCGCAGTGGTGATATTTGTGCAGTTATCATGGCGGAACCAACGAGAAAACAGCGAAAGCCCATGTCGGAGCAGGCAAGAAAGAGGACAAGGGCTCTGGACAGAGAGAGGAGTCGTACACTAAAAGAAAGTGTACGACTAAAAAGAAAAAGAAGGCTGCAAGGCTAAAAGAAAAAGAAGGCTGCAAGGCTGACGCGGACCTCGCGTTTCTGCTGATGCGATTGTAAGTAACATTGCTTTCTCTCCAATGGTTTCTCTCTCTCTGTGTGCATGTTCATACTTTCACTGTGTTAGTCATTGTTTGTACTGCAGTTTTTTCGATTTTTCGTTGCGTTCGCCTGTCTGCTGTAAGCCGGGCTTACTCTGTTTGAAATTCAGTCGGCCGTCATGAGGTTTTCGTGAGCGCATCCTGCTGTTCAAGCAGAGCTATGAGGGGGCGCCCTCCCCTCATCTCCGTCCCCGCCAGGGGAGGGAGGGGAGCGGGCGTCCCCGAAGCGACCTCCGCCCAGCCCGGGACCCGCGGGGCCTGGCGTCGGCTCGCGGGTGGGTTGGGGAGGGCGAGCGTTCCGGTCCGCGCTGGCGGTCTGTTTCCGTACGCCTCCGCTCGCGGTGCAGACCGGCCACCCCCTGGTCTGGGTTCCTGTCACCCACCGGGGCACAACGTACAGTGTGAGCACTCCGGTTGCGTCCGAGCGTCGCGCCGTACAGTGTGAGAACACAGATTGTGAACTTTTAAACCCCGCGGTTCCGTCGCACAGTTTGAGATGTATACAAGTACCACGACTGAAAAACTCGAACTTGAGATACATCGAGTATATTCAATATATCGCCCACCCCTAGTTAAGAGGAGGTGCTACTTTCTACTCTTGCTAGCTCTCCAACATTACCAGCTATACAGGCCCGTATTAAGACAATGTGGTGCCCCTGGGCACTATACCTCAAAGCCCCCCCCCCCCTTACCCGTGCTGTCCTCCGGTCAAAAACATCAGACATAATCAAGGGGATTTCTGTAATGTAATTTACTATTTACTAACTTACACAACTACATGTAGGCACATGAGCAGTGAGCAATATTCAAATATCTCATTTTAAAATGTTGAAATTTTGGATAAATTTTCTGTAGTGTTAAAAAAGACGATACATTTGCACATACTTGTGGACCAGCTCAACTATGACAGATTGGGGAGGGGGAGTGATAGATCATGTAGCCTAATCTTGATTTATTTATTATTTATTATTATTGTGACATCAATGTTCACAAAACGAATAATGCATGGTCTTTCAACAATTTCAAGTAAATAATATAACAATTTATGAAAAATATATTTTTAAAGCATGTGTCATGTGGTGCCCCCCATGGTTGGTGCCCCTGGGCACTGGCCCACTGGCCCTTATGGATAATCCGGCCCTGCAGCTGTAGCTTTAAAAATATTTTGCGCTATTAAAGTCTGTTCATTGCTCCCGCTATGGCTGAGGCACAAATCTCATTGAGCTCTAAATTCTAACTCCAGGAGTAAAACTTGGATCAAATAAGAGAGGCTCGTCTCCCTTCTACGCTTCTCTCTCTCTAAGATACGCGGGCATTCACACACACACACACACACACACACACACACACACACACACACACACACACACACACACACACACTTGTTCAAATTACAACATCAGGACTATGCCTTGACTTAGACTTCTATTAATTTTCAAACCTTTCAATAGACCAGTTCACGCGTGACGTCACGAGCTACATCCGGGTCTCGCGGGTAGGCAAAAACAGTACTGTCCTCGTCTACTACCATGACAAAACGGGTGAACTAGAGCGTGCTTTTAGTTTGTTTATTTTTGAAATCTAAACAATGCCTACGACTTGTTGTGCTCCCGGTTACACACAGAGGCATTCCAAATCGTCGGATGTACGTTTCTTTCGTTTACCGAAGGACGAAGAAAGACGAAAGAAATGGATAATTTCAATGAAAAGGACGCAGGCAGACAATCCCAATCGACTGTGGGAGCCATCATACCACGACAGAATTTGCAGTCTACACTTCATCTCCGGTAAATACAACTTAATTTTGCACTGGTCATTGTTCTACTTAAATGATTATATAAATAAAAAATTAGGATATATACTTAAGTCAAGACGTAAACGTTCATTTCGTAATAATATACGTACATGCAGGCCGGCTGACAGCTTTGCTAGGGCCCGGGACAACGCAATCTTTTTGGGCCCCCCCCTCTACACCTGCCGCCACCACACACACACACACAAAAAGTCAACTTAACTGTATACTTCATGCCCTGGAAATCTCGGTATTTTATATTGGATATTTTCAACCCATCTATTGAATTTAGTGCACTAGTTGATCTTTTCTTCATCAGAGAACAGCAAGCACTGCAGTCAAAATATGGCCTTTTTTTGACCTGCTGTATATTAGCCAGTCCCTAACAATTTTTTTCCCTTCCATTGCAGGAAGTAGAATATGTTAGATACTTTGGGAATTCTCTGCCCTCTGAATCTCTGAGAAAGGCTTCCTTTTTGCCATTAAACGCACAACATTCACAGATACTTTTGACATTTAAGCTTGATGTATCATGAAACTGTTGACCTTTCGGGTTTTGTGATTTTTATTCTATTATTACAATTATATAATAATAATAATAATAATTTTTTCTTTGTTTTTTTTCTTCCTAATCCACCTCATATATCTTTCAATCCTTATGTAATTTTGTCTGTGTTGTGTGCACCTGCCTGTTGCTTTAATCCTATAAATTTCCCCGTCGTGAGATAAATAAAGGATTAGCTAAATAACACTTTTTAATAGGATATATGTACTGGGTTCTTAAAAGGTCTTAATTACATTTCATTTTCTCTGTGGGCTCCAGTAGCATATGATAGATAATATCTACTTTGAAAGTTAACATGATGTGCTGCTGAAGATGACCACTCTGATCTACCTGGATGTATTCTGGAGGACTGAAACGCCTCAGTCAGTGACGTCAGTCTGTGGGTCTGTCGGGGCAATGAGAGAAGTTTCGTCTCCTTTTCTGTTTCTCGACGTTTTCTTGCTCATGGTTTTTCACGTGCTTAGATAAATTTGTTAGGTTTCCACTGAATTTAACCGACTTTTTACAAAACATACAGCTTGATTTCATTTACGGTATTAAAATAAAGCCAAACGCCGCTTATTTCCCTCTTCATGTTTTTCAGCTGCTGCGGTCTCTCTCCCAGTCTGAACAGGAGCCGCGCGGTTGTTTGTGTGTTGAGTGAAGAGAAGCAGAGTGGGCGGGCCAGGCTGAGCCTGCATGCTGATTGGCTGGCGCCGCTGAGCCATGTACGAGAGGGGAGGGGGAGCAGCAAGGAGCCGTGACACACAGACTGCTGCTGCTGCAGTTAGTGTGCGCGCTGACTGACACTGACCATTTTAATGATCAGTGTCAGTTTTGGGCCCCCCCTCTGTCCTGGGCCTGGGACAACTGACCCGTTTGTCCCCCCCTGTTGGCGGGCGTGCGTACATGTACAATGTATGCAAACCCTCTGGCATGAGTCTGTGAAAAGGATTAATAAGACAAAAACACCAAAATAATCCTTAGTGAACAATGTTTTTTTTAACCTACCGGTGGCGGGTCTTCCTCTCTGCTGAGGCGCTGTCTGTGTCCGACTCCGCTTTCATATGTTACACAAACATGACTGAACATCCATCCATCCATTTTCTGACCCGCTTAATCCCTCATGGGGTCGCGGGGGTTGCTGGTGCCTATGTCCCGATATAAAATAATTGTAGCCGTCCAGTGGTTTCATGGCTTTCATGCTCTCTCGTGTGTACTGGCCTGCCGTGTTTATAAGGTAGCTGTATATGTTGCCGCATGGAACACTTGGCCAGCATTTCATAGACTCGCTCCATCCCTTCAGGCTTTTGCTGTGTGGATCTGGCAATCTGATACCATCAACCATCAACTTACTCTTAAAACGATCTTGTGATACGTTATCTAAAGAACAAAAATACGTCGAGAACTCGTCGTTTCCTTTGTTTGCGTCTGCCATTGTGTTCGCCTTTTGCCTACCAGTCCGGCGCGCATGCGCGAAAAACCCGAATCAAAACAATAACAATGAACTGGTCTATGGTCTAACCTTGACCCTAGTACTAAACCTAACCTTTACCGGCTACCTTTACCTAGCCTGGAAAAAAGTGACGACCTTGAAAAGGTCACTTTTCAAGGTCATCACTTTTCAAGGTCAAGGCTCACTTTAAAATGAGCAGAAAAAATTCTCACTCCGCTGCAAGTACAAAAACTCACACAGACACACACCCTTGTTTAAAATTCTTACTTAGGACAGCACCTTGACTTCCATTGATTTCCATTCATTTTCTACCCTATTGCTTTACGCTGACTCTAAACCCAACCATTGCAACTACAAACCTAGCCCTAAAGCTAATTGACAACGCTAGCCCAGAAAAAAGTGAGGAGCAGAAAAAATTTACTTACTTTACAGTAAAGTCCTCACTTTACTAGTAAAATGCACAAAAAATCACACATATGCACACACAATACCTGCAAAGGCAAATATAATTGTCTTATTTTATTATTACTTTAGGCTGATGTGTGATCCAGATGTTTCTCCCAGTGGATTATTTTATCCTTAAAAAATATCCAAGACAATCTTGCATAAACAAGTATACAAACATTATTTGCATTTTTTTCTTTCCTTTTTTTATTTATAACAATTTATTTTTCATATTTTAAGGAAATCTGAAAGAAATAGTAAAGTGTCTATGTCGCAAACAAGACATGGGGCAGGGGGGATGGGGGCAAAAGCCACCCTCGGCAGGTGCTTCACTTTTGCAGGCATTTCTTTGCTGGTCGAAACACAAATCGTGTAAACTGAGTAGAGTCAGTGGGACTAGGGGTTAAATGAGGCTCTTGGTCAATTTTTCCGGAAACCACTGTAGGCCTCCTGAATTGCCGGCACACCTCCTTTAAATTTCCAATTTTTGTTGAATAAAAATTCATTCTAAAAGAATGAAAGCCAGGTTCTACATAAACTTAATGGAAAGTTGCTACTATAACCGCACTGCACCTTGTTGGTTGGCTCTTGGTTGGTTTCTTAGCATATGTGTCAAGTTTTTTTTTCCATCTGAGCGATATAAAAATGGTTACTTTGATTTGTAAAATGTTGAGAAAATCTTTTTGTTGTCAGTTTAATCTGATGAGATATTTTCAGCCTGATTTTTCTGTCTAGTATATGCACTAACAAATGTGTAAACAGGTTGAGCTTCTTACAGATGAGTTGCAACACTGAATCACAACTAGCAGACCAAGATAGGAGAGCAGTCTGTGTTACTATGGTGATCTAGCTGGGCTAAAATAGAATAAGCTTTTTGATATGATACCAAATACTATGATTTTTAGCTCAACATAGCGTGTAAAGCTTTTAATCCCACTTTGTTGTCCAGGTTTCTGGACTAACAGAACACTTGAGCATAATGTTGAGCACTTGCATATAAAAGAGGAAGGTGCGCCTCAAGCCACTTTAACCCCCAGCACAACTGTGCAAGCAGTAAGCACAAATCACTGAAGGGCAAAACACATGCAAACACAGATCATAAGTTCTGCTAACAATTCAAAAGTTGCCTTCACAGGAAATCTGCAACCTCCCCCCCCCCCCGAGGAAAGAGGAGAGACGACCCCGAGGAAATCCCCCAGCCACCGCAATGCCGACGCCCCTAAGAGCCGCGGGGACGAGCCCGTGGGCTCCGCCGGCAGCGCTGAAGTGGTCCCGGCCATGGGCCCCGGGGGCCAGAGGCCCCAGGGGCGCCCCACCCCCGCGGCAGGGGCCCCGGCCGCCCCCCGGGGGGCCAGGCCCCGCGAAGCCACCGCCGGGAATGGGCCGGCGCCCACCCGGGAACCCGCCCCAAACCCGAGGACCGTCAACGCGCCAGAGGGCCAAGGCGCCTGCCAACGCAGCGGAGGAGGGCAGGACGTGGGGGGGATGGGCTCCGCACCTATCGGAGACTTGAGGTGATCTTGGGAGAGGGAGCGGACCGGACCTGAACCTGGAAAGAAAAAAAAACTCATTCACACCATCCCTCCCTTGTGCCCCACTCGCTGCACTCAGACACAAAAAAAAGGACGCTGTACACACATTCCCACATAGCATTCACATCCAAAAATCCCAAGTGGGGGGGGGTCACCACAATTCAACAATACGACTGCCTGTGCCCAACCCCCGCCCCCGGACCAGACGCCCCCCGACACGACCCGTACGGGCCACCCGACCAGAGCCCCCCTCACCCACTATATACCTAATAAACCCCCTCCCACCCCGACCTTACCCTAGCCACCCCTGCCCCCTATCGCTTCCTGGGGAGAGCAGAGGCGTCAGCCCCAGAGCCGGTAAGCCGCCGGCTAGCCGCAGCAGCCCCCCGCCAAGACCACGGACCGAGCGGCCCGCACCTCCTCCAGGCCCCAGACTCCGTGCCGTGATCGGAGATCGGGGGTGTGCAAAAGACCCCCGATCCTCCCTACGCCCGCTCAGATGTTGTGTTGTTGCATGTTGATCTCAGGTGTGTTTAAAACTGGGAGCACCGAAGGGGGTGCACGGCACAGCCCACCCCCCCTCCGTAAGGAAGCTGGTGCCAGCGCCCCCCCTCCAAGCAACTACCCAGAACCCTCAATGTCTAAATGCGAGAGGGGGTGAAGGGAGCCGCCCGAGGCGAGGACCACACAACATAAGCCCCCCCCCAGACGTCTTCCCCCCACCCCCCATATTGTGGCCTACATGAATGTGCGTTGTGAAAATGTTTGGAATGAAAGTGTCTAAAATGCATGATAAAATTGGGGAGAGGGACGTCACCAAAAGGTGGCAACCTCCAGTAACGCCCTCTCCCCAAGGACCTACATGTGTGGCGGCGTGATGGAGCAGGCAGAGGGAGGAGTCCGGGGATGGGGAGCAAAGGACTGGGGAGCCAACCCAGGGAGCCAGCTCCCCTACTGACTCCAATAGGCATCCCCGCTCCCCGAAAGCTCCACCCAGAGAAAGGGGCCCCTCCAGCGGCACCACCATAGCCCGGGGGCCAGGGAGAGGGCGCAGGGCCCGCCAGCCAACCACCCACCAGGACCAACACCTCTACCTCCCCCAGCCCACCCCCCAAGCCTACAGGCTTTAACCCCCCCCAAAATTTTTTTTTAATAATAATAATAATAATAATATATAAATAAATAAATTAAAATATTAAGTTAATAAGATGGGGGACCCTGGCCAGCCAGCCCGCACGAGCCATCCCAAACCCCTCCCCCAGGTGAAACCCGCACCGGGAGACTACACGGACCAGGACCGGGACAGGGGGCCGGACACAAGCCCACCAGAACGTCCACCAAACCCCCCCCCCCACCCCACCCGTAGATTTAACCCCTCCCCAACACTAACATTCAAACATCTCACCATACATTCGACACTAGACATCCAGGCTGGGTAAGTCACTACTCCCCCTCCCTCCCCTCCCCCCACTAGCAGAGTGCCAACCCAAACAAGGGGAAGAGCATCTGCCCTGAGATGTTAATGACCATGCCCCCCTACCAGCTCAACAGGCCCCGAGGCCCCCCAGCGCACCAGAGGCCCCGTGCAGGGGCAGACACCCGGGCGCACGCCGGCCCAGACCCCAAGCGGCACACCCCCCGGAACCGGAACCCCCGAGGCCCCGCCGGGGCCCCCGCCCGAGGGCAGCGCGCCCCAGGGACCCCAGGCCCCCAGACCCACCCAGGACCCACCCAGCGACAGCACAGCTACCAGGTCAGTAACCCACGTCCGTCACCGCGTAGCTCCCCAAGAGCGCCGCAAGCGGTGCTGGGGCCACCCGTAGGCCTCCCAAGCTCCTCCCAGATGGGGGCAGCAGACCCTGGAGTCAGACCCACCAAGCGCCCCACTCCAAGTGCCCCCAGAGTCCCAGGAACCCCTCCACCCAGCCACTGCGCCCTGCAGGAAGCAACCCACCGCCCCCCATTCCACTAAGTGATAGTGCTAATCAAAGGAGCCCAAAGAGATCGAACAGATGTGGATGCAGATGCTGTCTCAAGATTAATATGATCCAACAAAAGATCTCTATACTGATTGATACTGAGATTCTCCTTACTTTTCCAATTCATGAGGATAGTTTTCTTTGCGATACATAGTGCAGTGAAAACCATGTAAACTATTTTATTCCCCAGAGGGCTTTCCTCAAAATTACCAAGCAAGCAAACTGATGGGGAAGGTGTAATTTTACAGCTCAAGCACTTTGATAAGTCCTTACATATCTGTGTCCAGAACCTCTGGACTGGTGTGCATAACCATAACACATGAATATAATTATCAGGATGATTGCCTATGCAGTGTGGACAGATATTAGATTGTGCCAGACCCATCTTGAATAATCTTTGTCCTGTGTAGTGTACTCTGTGAAGGATTTTGTATTGTATTAGTTGTAAGTTGGTGTTTCTAGTCAATTTGAAAGTTCTTAGACATATCTGAGCCCAGGAGTTTTGTTCAAAGCTGACTGATAGATCCTCTTCCCATTTCATAATAGGAAGAGATATTGAATCATCTATTTTAGTCAGTGTCCTGTATGATTTAGACAGTAGTTTGGGGGGGTTTAAATCTAGGAACTCTAATATATTACTTGGAATTTGTAAACCACCTTTAATATGCTTATTTTTTTTCTATTTATAGATTTAAGTTGTTCATATTCCAAAAATTTATTTTTACTAATGCCATATTGCATATTTAGTTTGGAAAAATTGATGAACTCGGTTCCATCAAGTAAATGTTCCAGATATTCAATACCTTTATTCTTCCAGTATGTAAAGTTTATCATATTATTATTTTGTAGGATGTCAGGGTTGTTCCAGATGGGTGTACGACTGCATGGGATAAGTGACGACTTTGTCATTTTAAGAAACTCCCACCATGCTGTCAGAGTAGAGCTGATATTGATATTTTTAAAGCATGTATGCCGTTTTATATTTGAGCTAATAAACGGCAAATCTGAAATCATGATATTATTGCATATATTCTGTTCTATATCTATCCAGGGCTCGTGTAAAGGATTATGCTTTATCCATTTAATGATATATTGTAGTCTATTTGCCAAGTAGTACTTATGGAAGTTAGGCAGATCTAGTCCCCCTCTGTCTTTAGTTTTCTGTAGCGTCTTTAAGCTGATACGGGGCGGTTTATCTTTCCAAAGAAATTTAGAAATGGCAGAGTCTAGAGATTTAAACCAGTCAGATGATGGTTTATTGGGGATCATTGAAAATAAGTAATTAATTCTAGGTAAGACCATCATTTTAATCGAAGCTACCCTACCCATGAGTGAAATTGGAAGCGATTTCCATCTATCCAGGTCATCTTCTATCTTTTTTAAAAGTGGGATGTGATTAGATTTTACTAAATCCGCAAGTTTAGACGACACAGTGATACCCAAATATGTGATGTTTCCTGAGCGCAAATGTAAATCTAGGGGGTTTTGGAAAGAGCAATTAATTGGCAGTACCGTAGATTTAGACCAGTTTATAGAGTAATCAGAAACCATTGAGAAGGATTCTAGTAATCTAATTACTTGAGAAAGGGAAGAGTTTGAGTGCTGAAGATAGAGTAATATATCATCAGCATAAAGACTAATCTTATGCTCTATATTCATGCATTTTATACCTTTAATAACCTTTGTTTGTCTAATTGTTGCTGCTAGAGGTTCAATAAAAATGGCAAAAAGTGAGGGCAAAAGTGGGCATCCTTGCCTAGTGCCCCTCTGGAGACAAAAGCTGGAAGATGTTTGATTATTTGTCCTGACACAGGCTGTAGGAGAGCTGTATAAAATTTTTAACCAATTTATAAAAAAATTGCCAAAACCAAATTTATGCAGAGTAGCGAATAAAAAATTCCAATTTACTCTATCAAATGCTTTTTCTGCATCTAAAGACATTATAATAGATTTATTATTTGTACTGTAGGAATAATCTATTAAATTAAGTAATCTGCGTGTATTTGTGGATGACTGCCTTCCTCTGATAAAGCCAGTTTGGTCTGGGTGGATTATGAAAGGAGTGACTTTATCTAATCGTTTTGCAAAAGCTTTACATATTATTTTAATATCCACGTTGATTAAGGTTATGGGACGATAGCTGGTGGGCAACATAGGATCTTTGCCTGGCTTAAGCAGAAGACTGATGGTGGCAGAGTTCATATTAGCTGGAAATCTGCCATTTTCCTGAATTTCTTGCAACATTCTGTGGAACGTTGGTGCCAAAATACTCCAGAACTCCTTATAAAACTCAGTAGGGAATCCATCTGGGCCTGGAGCCTTTTTATTGGGCATGCTTGTTAAAGCTTCCTGAACTTCAACTGTTGTCAGCGGTGAGTCCAGTGTCGTTCTTTGGTTATCTGATAGTTTGGGAAGTGTAATTTTATCCAGATACTGCTTGATGACATTGTCTGATGGAGCATCAATGTTAACGATTGCTTCCTCGATGCGAGCCGCCATTGTCTGAATCAAAACAGTCTCACGGTCGCTTCTCCACTACGTCACATCTATGAAACTCCAGCCCTGCGTCCTGATTGGCTGGACAATAAAATTGGTTGGAGAAATCACTCTCTATGGGAGAGGTCCCAGATGGATGTGAGTGAAGCTAGGCGGAGCTAGGCAGAGCGATATCAATCTGGCTAGGGTCAGGTTAATGGTCATAAGCACCCACATATGTTTAAGAGTCTTAAAATAAAATTAATCTTTTATTTCAGTAGCCTAATTTCACATAGAAAAATGTAAAAAGGAAAAACAAATCACATGTGAACCTCTGTAGACTATTGCCACAAATTTGCCTTAAATACTTGCCTCAATACTAATTTTGCTTGTTGTATACCACTAAATGTCTAGATACATCATAATCTCTATTTGATTTACAATGTACTTGACAGCAAAAATACTGAATATTATTAATATCATTTTACATAAACTAAAAAAAAGGTTTAACCATAGAACACCAAGATATACTTTTGCAGCACCATCACTACTGGGGATATAACATACCAGAGAAAAACAAAATTTCTCTTCTAACACTATATAAACCCTTGAAAATTCATGAAAAATTGTGGAACCACTAACACATTCATTAAGTAATGAAACTAATAGAATTGGCTATTGCCAGTGGGAGTGGTGGTATAGTGGTTAAGGAGCTGGGTGTTTGTGGGCATCAACAGGAACAATGGTACAAGATCAACACAACCACCTCTTAAAGTGACCCACAAACCAACATTTATGCCAAAAGTTCTTATTGTTGGGGATGCAGCAGTTAACGGAATTGATTGCCTTTGCGGTACAAAGAAAACGAAGGTAATCTGTTTCCCGAATGATAGAGATATGACTGAGAAAATACCCTCATTAACCACTGATCAGCTGAACATTGAGAATCTTATCATACACATTGGTGCTATTAACCTGGCCAAGCAAAAATCTGAAATTCTGAAAGATGACTTTTAATCTTCATAGGAAAGTCGGATGTCTGAAAATGAAGGTGTTCATTAGTGAACCAATACCACAAACTGGATGTGGTGATGAGAATTATAGCAGACTGCTTATGATTAATAAATGGCTTGTTAAATAATGCTCTGTGAACTTCATTGACAATCACAAGATTTGGGAGCGCTATCATCTTTTCAGACATAATAGAGTAAGCCTAAATCAAGATGGGAAACAACTTTTCACTGCCAATATTTTCAGTGCTGTGAACAACAGAAGGTAATCTCCCCAAACACAGGATGTTGTAAACAGTGACATCACTGTCCCAGCAAAGATTGTAGAAGGACAAGCACAAAGCCAACAGGGCCCTGTTTCAGGAAGCTGGGTTAGTGGATATTAAGAGTCATTTCTGGGGTAAAATCCTGCATACCTTGGCTTTTCTGATTCAGAAAGCTCAGAACCCTTTACCCTGAGTCAAATTATGTCAACAAATTACTCCGTGAAACAACCCTGCTACCAAGCAGAATTGTTTGGGCTAACCCTGAGTTTTTTATGCTGCTATGCGGAGATCTGCGCAAGAAAGTGTCGGGAAAGGTGTGTCTTTTTCTGGAGGAGCCTGTATGCTGGAGCACAAATACTCCACAGAAATTTGTGTCGGGAGAGGCTGATCAGAGTACGATTAAATGTCTTATCAGTTCTGTATTCCTATATTTTCAAGCGTTACCCTTTTTTGCAGCTGTCAATCATTTATCTCAATATTCTGAGCCCGCACATTGTTCTTCTAACAGAACGAGGAGATGCTCTTAGTTCTGAACAATTTCTTTGTGCTGCACTTCTGTTTTTATGTCAACAGCAGCTTGTTATACTATATTACCGCCATGAAAAATTAATTGAGGTCAGACTGAATTCTGAACAGTGGAAGAGTTTGACAAAATAATTCTATCTGGCTGCAAACATAAGGAGACAGGTGGATGGCCTCTCTCTCTCAGCAGGAGGTCAGCTGTGACCACTCCCTACAGATGAAAGTCACAGCACATCTCTTCAGACCCTCTCTTCAGCTCTTCTCTTCTGCGACCCGCTCTCCTCTCCGAGCTGCTCAGACTATGGGCCCTGCACGGGCCCATGACCGGTACACAAGCCATGCTTGACCCAGGGTCTGCCAAACTCATCTGCTGTTTCAATGGAATGACCAAGGGGAAGCAGAGGACCTGACTGAATCCGGATAAACAACACACTGGAACAGTGTTTTTCCTCGGACCCAGTTGCTTTTCTCACCATTCAAAACGTGAATCACTACGTTTAATGTCCTCACATCCGTAGCAAAGTGTGCCAGATAAAAGTCAATAGGAGAGTTAGTAGCTGTGTTTCATGCTCTTTTGTTTTTAACAACATAGAATCAGTGGCGCTTCGGTGGGCATGCTGCCTTGCGCTTTAGTTCAGGTGCGCAAAATTATGTTACATGTAATTTTGGTGCGCACTTTTATGGGTCATTTTAAAGAACTTGTAACATCAGGGGCTTGATCTCAGACCCGTCAGTCCCCCTGTTTCCTCTAAAGGAGCCCTTTACAGTCTTTATTTATGCATTTTCCCCACTGCTTATCCCTCGCACGCAGCGCACCAACGGGGGTAAAATCCGCCCACCTCACCGCCCAGAGCGCACTGACGAGACACATACAGATTTGTCTGGTCAGCGCGGCGACGAGATGAGAAACCTGTCGCTGTGAAAGGTGACGATAATGGTTATAAACTGTAACAGTCTAGAAGTGCATTGAGCTGAAAAAAGGGAGACATCAGCAGCTGGGTCGTGCGTAAAGACGCAGCGGGAATCTCTGTGTGCTTCAGTGTTGCTGCTGAGGGGAAACTGTCGGATATGCCATATGCCGTACAGGCTTGATGAAACAGCCTGATTGACCAATCAGGTTATAGATCTACAATGAAACAAACCCATAGATGAATCTGTAACTGTGGAATAATTCGGTCAATAACTTAAAACTACTTTATTTTATTCAGTATTATTTGAACAATTGTGTGTTTTTTATGTTTTAATCCACTAACTGAACAATAAAGTATTAACACGTCTTTTTCTCTTTTTAACAAAAGTAATACATGTCTACTTCAATGTCTGGTGGGATAAAAATGAGATGGAGTTGACTCCACCGGCTCTTCCAGGGTCCAGTTAGCCCCACCCCAAACAAGCCCCGCCCCAAAATTAGCATAATCTCACTCTTAACTTTTGATAAAAGTTGAGAGGTCTGCTATTGTTGATCAACAGATCAAACCACTATTGAATGGACATCGGTCCCGACCACAGATGCGTGTTTCTGCTAGGCCGCAGAAACCCCAAGCATTCCCTCCACACGCTGTTGGTTAGCTCATGGTGCTGCAGAGCTAAGCGCTAGCCTGCCAACAACAAACCAACGATTCTCCCTGCTTTTACGTCCTTCCTGGAATGGCCAAAGTGGACAGAACTGACACGAGGCAAGAGACAGGTTGGGCAGGAAGAGCTGAGGGTGAAGTTAAAAGGTTTATTGGAAGATGTTTCTAACTCGTTTGGACATATGGTGCTTTAGAACAAACGGCTAACAGGTAGCTCACGCTAGCCTTAATGCTATTAGCCTCGCTAACATCCGGTCCCGGACATTTCAAAAGGAGTTTGTTTTAAAGCACAAAGCTTAATCGTTCGGCTCCGCCATCCTTCGACGGTGCTATGAGCCTTATCCCCGCATTAATATCGAATATTAATGTTGGTGTAAAGGCAATTTTGATAACTTTATGCTGTAACCTTTTAGCCACCGATTTGCTACAGCGACCCCAGATGCCCGGAGGGAGAATCGCATTAACAAACTCGGTCATAAGGGTTTAAATGATTTTACTGGGCAAATCAGTAACCAGAATGTTATTTTCTCAAAATAATGTTGTGGTTAACTTGTGCTTTGCATTGTGAATGGGTTGAAACACATGTCAAATGTTGTTCTGAATTAGTTAAGCTAATTTAACCACGATTCACATTCTTTAAGGTGAACTTTGGTTCTTTAACTTAAACAAAATATTATTTCATCAAATAATGTTTTGTTTAACTTGGGCTTTGCATTGTGAATGGATTGAAACACATGCCAAATGTTTTTTACTCCATTCCATGCTTTTGAAATCAGATCTGTAGTGAACAAGGATTCACTGAATTATTCTGATTATGATCAACCACTTTTGTTTTGTCTTTTGTTTGTTTTTGCATGTAAATAGTTCTTTAGCTTAGCTTCTTTTTATCTTCATTTTGCTTAGTAGTTTAGTTAAGTTTCACTATCCTAGTAGAGAGGATTTGTTAATCGAAATATTGTGTTAATTCAGATAAACAGCATTACATAGTGATGTTCTCTGGATGTTCATTTTATTTCTGTTATTAAATTCTTTGACTTGAAGAGAAGTTGTCATTCCTTTATTCTATGTGTGTGCAGGTTTTGCTGTTAAAAGATCGCTAGTGCTCGAATCATCCCTTTCAACCATTGTCTTGATATCAGCTTAACAGCTTATTATCACCAGACAATACTTAACAGACAGAGGGTTATTTAATAAACATTAAATAACTTTAAACAGTGTATAATTGCACAACAAGCTTTTTAATGATGTAGGTCAGCGGTTCCCAAACTTTTTTAGCCGCACACCCCCTTCTGTGTCCCAACCGGGTTGACACACCCCCAATCTTCAAAAAAAATAAAATAAAAAAAATGCAGTTACAACAACACAATCATCATAACAAAGGTTATGGAAATAAGATTAGAACATAATTTTAATTAAATTGCAATAAAGTTACACACAACATCCACAACAGAATCCTGAGGATTTTCAGATGCATTGGTGGCTCAGCGTGGAGCCAGAGAAAGAAAGAGACACTGGGATCGGTCACACCGCCACAACCTGAAACGTCTCTGAAGCAGAGACCATCCAAGTGGATTTGCAGACTATACTCTGATCTTCTACCTGTGTGTGTGTTCTCACTTTATTTATGTACTAGCTTCTAAATCTGAGTCTGACTCACCATTTACGCCGCAAAATACAAACAAGAAGTTTGATATGTGTCTGATGACGAGTGAGCGATTGAGAGCGAAAGAGAACAATTTGGTAGATTACCACTTAGGTGGTTATTAATCAAAGAGATAAGTTATTTCCTGATTGTTTCACAGCGGTTACCTTCAGCACCCACCGCCGGTTGCCGTTTTCCCTGTTCCCATTTGAAACCTGCATCTGTAAAATGAACTGCACCTTTCTGAATCACAATGAAAAGTATTACAGCTCTGTACATGAGCATAGACAAACCGCGTCTACCACCAATTTTGCAGCAGCAGCAGTGTGGCCGTGTCATGCGCATCAGCGTTTTCTTCTTCCGGAACCCTTGCAATTCTCTCCTCTGTTGCCTCCGATTCCTCACTCTTTCTCTCTTGGTTCCTCTCCTCCTTCATCACTAACTTTGACCTTAGATGTCTCACCTGACAGTTTCCCTGATTTCAGCTAATTGAGCATATTTGCGAGAATGAATGAAGCAGAGGCCATAAGCTAGGTGCGCATGTACAGCACAATGCATAGAAGATAACTTCCTCTATATTTCATCTTAAAATGAAGCATAGAAGACTTCTAAATAAATACATTTTCGTGTGAATACATCTTTATTTATTTATTAAATTTACAGTTTTTGATTTTAAGTTTTACAAAGGAAATGTTTATTTACACATCTTTATGGTGTGGGGAAAAAACATTGTTAGACCGCCATTACATTTTTCTTCTCGCTCACCCCCTAGTGACAGCTCGCGCAACCCCAGGGGTGCGCACACCACACTTTGGGAATCCCTGATGTAGGTGATGCAGAACATCTTTCAGAAGCAACTGTATGTCACACTGTCAGAGACCCACAAGATTAATGACAGAACTACACAGAATGAAAGCAATAATTTATTCTGTATCGCATTTTGAGACGTCAAGCTTTAATTTTCCATTCAAATGTTTTAGTTTCCATTTATATATTTTTCTCCCCAACACTGTTAGGGTTACGGCACATTTCTTCACTTAAAAAAATGGCATCTTTACTTCAATTTAAAATATAAATATAGCCTATATCATATAGTTAATATAAAGTGAGATTGGCATAAGTTATACACCTGCAAGAAAATAAGTGTCAACTGATTTTTAGAAGGATGGGTAAAGCCACATTCTGGCAAAAAGATAAACATATCAGTTATTTCAATAACTAAAACCATCCCACCGTTATGTGGAAATGTTCATTATAGCCAATCAATGCTTTAGTTGTAATAAACGAGGACAGATTGACCCAGTATTCAGACCGACTAGCAGGAGATGATTTAAGAAGATTTATTTACTGAACACTGGCAGGATAAGGACAGGCAGGTTCAGTAGTCAAAGAAACAGATTCAGTCGGTACACGGGTCAGCAGAACTCGACAGGAAGGGATCAGGCAAACTCAAAATACAACGGACAGAACCAGGTCAGGCAAAAACAAACAGGCAGTCCAAAACAGGCAGGAACTGGCTCAGAATCCGCGAGGCAAATCAGGTCAGGATCGACACGCAAACAGAAAATGATACAACTCACCAACTGGCACGGAAGAAGATCTGGCAGAGAACGGAGGAGTGAAGCACATATAAATAGGGGAGTGAGCAGGTGAACGGAGTAGAGACTAATTACAGAAAACAGGTGGAACTAATCAAAGGAAGGGAAGTGACTGACAGATGAATAGCTCTGACTGGCTGCTGACAAGTGACAGGGGAGTGACGCAAACTGATTGGGTGAAGACATAAGTGGGTTGGCAGGTAAAGAGAACTGAACTAAAAGCTTGCAGAACTCTGACTGATAAAGTAAAATAAAGAAAAGTGCAAAACTGAACACCAAACCCAATTCGTGACATTAGTTGGTTAACCCCTTAAGCCCAGAGGGTTTTACATGCAAATGGTCTCCTGAGGGATCTCCTCCTAGACCTGGACTAACACATCCGTCAACTCCTGGACAGTCTGTGGTGCAACATGGCTTTGGTGGATGGAGCGAGACATGATGTCCCAGATGACTACCTCTGGCGAGCACATGGCTGTGCGTTCCCCCAAAGAAATGCCACCCCACCCCACACCATCACTGACCCACTGCCAAAATGGTCATGCTGAAGGATGTTGCAGGCAGCAACGGCGCCACCAGACTCTGTCACATGTGCTCAGTGTGAACCTGCTTTCATCTGTGAAGAGCACAGGGCGCCAGTGGCAAATTTGCCAATCTTGGTGTTCTCTGGCAAATGCCAAGCGTCCTGCATGGTGTTGGGCTGTAAGCGTAACCCCCAACTGTGGACGTCGGGCCCTCATACCACCCTCACGGAGTCTGTTTCTGATCGTTTGAGCAGACACATGCACATTTGTGGCCTGGAGGAGGTCATGTTGCAGGGCTCTGGCAGTACTCCTCCTGTTCCTCCTTGCACAAAAGCAGAGGTAGTAGTCCTGCTGCAGGGTTGTTGAAATTGTCCAGTCTGGTTTTAAATCTTTGCTACAGCACCGAGTCTGAACTTTTACCAGTTTTTAACTATATATTTTTAGCTACTGACTATGGCAACTGTGTTGTTATGTTGCTTTTAGACTTAACTGAAGCCTTTGACACTGTGGATCACAAAATTATTTTATCTCGTTTGGAGCAGTGGGTGGGCATCCAAGGAACAGCACTGGAGTGGTTCAGGTCCTACCTGAGTGATCGAACATTTTGTCAGTCTGGGAAATTCGTTTTCCTCCACTGCTCCTCTTTTATATGGATTTCCTCAGGGTTCAGTTTTAGGCCCCCTTCTTTTTACTATCTGTTCCCACTTGTATCCATCCTTCAGAAGCACGGTGTCTCCTTTAATTTTCATGAGATCAGATCTCTTCTGGAATGTTTGGATGATGTGAAGTCGGGGATGGCATTAAACTTTCTAAGTTTTAAGGAAAAAAAAGACAGAAGTGATGGTTTTTGGTGGGGTATCAAGGAGTCTGACTTTAGACCTGCATTATCTTGGTCAGTTTATAAAGCTGACAGCTTTATAATTGATAATTGTCATGAGTTGTCTTCATGAACCCAAGCACGACCACACAAACTGAGCACAGTTAGAGAGGGTTTATTTAAGAAGGTGAGTTATGGAGGATAAAAACCTGAGACTTTACAGAGCTGGAGCAGACGATGAGTGCTGGAGCTGGAGAGAGAGTCCGTTAAAGCTGGGTGGCGTGGCATAGATCTGAGCTTTCTCAGAGCGGCTAGTCAGGTTAGCTGATCACTGGAGACACCATGGCACAGAGCAAAGCTTCTCCAGAGCAGCTTGTCAGGTTAGCAGTTCACAGGAGACACCTGGACAACAAGCAAAGCTTCTCCAGGAACGAGCAGCAAAATACAAAGACTTACAGAGGGACTGGCATGGAGAGGGTGTAGAATGATGACGGACCGGCAAAGGAGTGACAGCAGAGTGAGGCTTAAGTAGGGAGGCTGGCAGGTGAAATGAGTCTGGCTAATTAGTGGCTGGCAGGTGTGACTAACTGCAGTGGAAGGGAAGGCTGAGTGGGAGTGGTAGGAGGAAACTGAATTAACCAAAACAAAAGCCAGAACCTAACTAAACCCAGACAGGAGGAAGAACTGAAAAATAGTAAATAAAAACCCAAATCAAAACTGAACCCTGACAATAATTGTCTTACCTTCAACAGCAGGATCAAAGCTGTTGTCAAATACTACTATTAAATGCACCCGCCATCAGACTTCAGTCTGAACGGTTTGAGACTGCAAAGTGACCCATATACACAGATAACAGAAGAAGACGTCACGGAGCAGCGCTCTGTTTGCGGAAGTAATGGCGAATGTAATCATTTCTATAAGTGTTAAATAAAGTTTTGTTAAAAAAAAAACTTGGAAAGAAAAAAAAAGCAGATACTGCCCGGCATCTCTCCTTGTTATTATTAGAAAGCTGTTGAGCAATTGTAGCCGACAATATTAAAACCACATCATAACAAGACAAAATAAAATAAGAAGAAAGCAGCACAGCTATTAACAACGGTCTTTTATGGAGCACTAGCTGCTACTATTGTGTGTGGATGTGTAATGAGAGACAGCAGGGTTACGTGAAAGATGGATAAAATGCGACATGACCGTTCAGACTGCGGACACTTTGAAAAAATCCGATACATATCCAAATTGGAAGTGGCACAAATTGGATTTGTTTTTTTTGGGGGGGGGGGGAGGTAGGAATTGAGCTGTTCACACTCCCGTGATAAAGACAGATATAGGTCTCATATGGGCAAAAAGATTGGATTTGGGTCGCATTTCTCTGCAGTTTGAACATAGCTTTTGAGACAGTAATCCACGCCTTTGTGATCACTCGGCTGGATTGCCGTAAATCACTTTATCTTATTGTAAGTGGATCTTTACTTGCACGTCTGCAGATGGTGCAATATGCTGCTTCACGACTTTTAACTAAGCCACATACGTTTCAGCATATCTCCCCCATGTTAAGCTCACTTCACTGGTTGTCGGATAATTTTAGGATTCATTTAAAAATAATTGCATTTGTTTTTAAGTCTTTAATGGCCTTGCCCCACCCTACATCTCTGAGCTCCTACATCATTATGTACTGCCCCGTTCTCTTAGTTCTGCTGACCTTGTATTCTTTCCTATATAGTATTTAATCAATATTACTTTATTTTATGCTGTTTATATTTGTATTTTTTGAACAGCACTTTGGTGGTCTGTGTGTTTAAAGTGCTTTATAAATAAAGTTGGATTGGATTGGATACTCAACTATTTAAAAGGGTTTAGAAGAAATTATAAATTGCCTGAGCTCCTCCTGCTGCTGTATTGATATCTTACATCAAACCTTAAAAAGGTTCAGCCTTTCATTGCATATGACCTGATTCAAATAGTAAATTCATGCCCCTCATCAGGTGTTTTCCCCCAGGCTTTAAAAACAGCAGTCATTAAGCCACTGATTAAAAAGAGCAATCTGAATAAATTATATGTGCAGAATTAGAGGCCTCAAACCATCCATTTATCAGTAAAATGATTGAAGAAGCTATTTCAACTGTAAAATAGCTTTGTTACAATGACCAACCGCTTTGATGTTTTTCACTCAGGTTTCCATGCTCACCACAGTACCGAGACTGCCCTTGTCAAAGTGTTCAATGACATCCACATAAATACACACTGTGGAAGAACCACAGTGCTAGTTCTGTTGGACCTAAGTGCAGCATTTGACACTGTTGACCATGATATATTATTAAAGCGACTGAAGAGGTGAGTCAGAATCTCTGGTACAGCACCCAATTGGTTCAAATCCTACCTAAAGAACAGGGATTTGTTTGTGGCAGTTGGTAACATCTCATCAGAGTGGACAAAAGTCATGTGGGGTGCCCCAAGGTTCAATCCTGGGAACCCTTCTATTCAATAGCCAATCCAATCCACTTTATTTATATAGTACATTTAAAAACAGAAAAGTTTCCAATGTCCCAGTGAAGTGGATGGAATAGGATTAAAAACAGAGTCAATCGTCTTAAAAAGAATGTGAGGTTTGCTGAGATTATTTAAGATTAGATCAGAAAAATATTTGTTTCTTTCACTTTTTCCAGCTTTCTTTAAGAATCTGGCTCGAGACCTCCAGACGGTCTTTCTTCCACTTTCGCTCCGCCTTCCGACAATCACGCCAAGCTTCACGCGTATTGTCATTGTCGATCCTGCTTTGGCTTGGGACACATGACTTTACAGGGAGCAACAATGTCAGAAACCCTGGAGCATGCTGAAATGAAATAGTTCATCAAATGATCTGTACCAAATACAGCAGAATGTAACAGATTCTGTGCAGTTGCTGAAAAAAGGTGAGAAAAAGAAGTGGCAGGTTTTATGAGCCGACCTTGACGCTCCACTGGCATTTTCATGTCAACAGCCAAATTAAGATCAAACATGATTGGATGTCAGAGAACACTGCATCCTCAACAATAACACTTACATTTTTAACGGGAAAGCCATAAGTTAAAACAATGTCCAAAGTGTGTCCATGGACATGTGTACTGCAAGTGACGTGTCAAATTAAAAGCCTCAACCAGATCTAAAAACTCTCTGGCCATGGGTTTTGACAGGCAGTAGACGAGAATATTAAAATCACCAACAATTAAAAACTTAGTGTGGCAACATAAAAGCAACAAAGTTAGAAAAATCATCAATAAAGACTTTATTGTATTTCGGCTGTCTGTAAACAACAGCACACAATACTGAGGCAGTCCATCGCAGCTCCAAACAGCTTAGTTCAAAAGATGAAAAAGACCACTCCGATATCACTTTGTGATACAAACAGTTCCTTAGAACAACCGCTATACCTCCGCCGCGACCAGTGGTTCTTGGTGTGTTTATAAAAGTACAGTTTCAGTTAAAAACAGTACATCCAAACAGCACGACGTGAAGAAGTCTTGAAGAATAAAAGTCTTCTATACCACAGATCTCGCATTTAGGAGTGTGCACCTTGTGGTAGCCATTGTCAAGTTAGCTATCTTAGCTGCCCGGCTCAGCGGCCTTGGGTTAGCTGAGCACACACCACTTGAGATCCGGAAAGAAGGGCGCAGAGATCTTCCCGCTGTCCCATAATGGGCACTAACCAAGCGCCCACTGGAGCCAGAAAACATTGGGAAATAAAGCGGCTAAAACAATCCCTGTAATTCGGAGAGAGAGAGGTGGCCCACGCTACGTTAGGAGAAAAAGCCAGCAAGCCTTTCAACTTTACCAGTCGGCCTGCTCGCTGTCCTCGGCATTTGCGCTTTTTGGGCAGGGGCGCATTTAACTTAAAAAGGCAGTCAGGTAGATCAGTTAGGAAAAAAGATTCTGATCTGTTCGCATCGGAAATGACACACGATTGTCCATTTTCCTTAATTTTAACAACTGCAGGCGATTATACACCAACAGTGAGTCAAACTATAGTCAGTTTGCAGCTTCAGTTATTACCACTACAAACTAGTGATCAGGCCCACTCTTCCACTCTCTATGGTAGCTCTATAGAAGTTTTTTAGCAGTTTAGTGGGAAGTCCAGAACTTTTCAGTTTCCTGAGAAAGAAGAGCCATTGTTGGGCCTTCTTCACGAGGTGGGAGGTGTTTGCAGTCCAAGAGAGGTCGGAGGAGATGGGAATGCCCAGCAACCTAATGCTGTCCATGTGCTCCATGATCTCCCCCTGTATGTAGAGAGGAGCGTGTTCTGTCCTCCTGTAGTCTATTATTACCTCCTTGGTCTTACTGGTGTTCAGGATTAGGTTGTTCCTGGGTCACCACTGTGTGAGATAGCTGACCTCATCATTGTTGGAAATGAGACCCACTAGAGTGGTGTTGTCTGTAAACTTCACCACTATGTTTGTGGGAACAGTCCTGAGTGAAAAGGGTGACACAGCCCTGCGGCGTTCCTGTGTTGAGGATGAGTGAAGCAGATATGTGTTTCCCTATCCTCACCACCTGGGGCCTGTTGGTGAGGAAGTCCCTGATCCAGGAGCAGAGAGGTGTGGATAATCCCATGTTGTGGAGCTTCAGAGCCAGCATGTCTGGTATCACGGTGTTGAATGCTGAGCTGAAGTCCATGAAGAGCATCCTAGCATGGGTGTTGGGATGCTGCAGATGAGTCAGAGCTGAGTGCAGTGCTAACGAGACAGCATCCTCTGTGGAGCAGGGATGAAGTCCTTATGTACTTTAGGAGGATTCTCTCAAAGAACTTCATGATGATGGGAGTCAAAGCGATGGGCCGATAGTCATTTGAGGCAGGTGATGATTGGTTTCTTGAGGACAGGCACGAGAACAGAGGATTTCAGACAGGCAGGAACCATGGAGAGCTGCAGGGAGAGGTTGAAGATATCCAGAAAGACCCCTGCTAGCTGGTCCACACTCAATTTAAGCGTCCGGGCTGACACCATATCTGGACCTGTGGCCTGGTTGGTGTTTACCTTTTTTCAGGGAAGAGATCGCTGAGTGGAGCTGCAGGACGATGGCCTAATGATGCCTCTCTGGCTGGGGAAGATGTTCAGGCTCCCTGCTGCTTGGAGAGTCGAAGCGTGCAAAGAAGCTGTTTAAGGTGTTAGCGCTTGTAGTCTGTGATGTTTCTGATGCCTCTCCACATGTCCCGTGGATTGTTCTTGCTGAAGTGATCCTCAATGCGCTGCTTGTACCTTTGCTTGCCCTTCTTGATGCCTTTCTTGAGTTTGGTTCTAGCCCTGCAGTAGGCCACTCTGTCTCCAGATCTGATCGCTGCGTCCCAGGCCTTCAGTCAGAACAACTGCAACTGATCCAGAATGCTGCTGCTCACATTCTCACTAAAACCAGGAAGATAAAGCACATCACCCCAGTGCAGTCACTTACACGGGCTCCCTGTAGCTCAGAGAATATATTTTAAAATACTTCTGGTAGTTTATAAATCACTGAACAGCTTTGATTTTTCTCATAACATGAACAAAGTCCTTAAGATTGGCCTACGGTTGACATCCTCTCCACATATTAATTCTGAAAGCCGCAGTTCTGTGACTAAATCAACATCTTCCAAAGGACGCAGAGGTCCAGATCCTCCTCCTCCTCTACATATCACAGAACATGCCTGTCCTGAAGACCTTCAGGTAACTTCCTTGTGATACACACCGGGCCCTGGCCGCACGTTTATCAGACAAGACCACTTCCAGCATCAGCCTGGGCCTCCTGACGGAGAATATGGAATATCTGTTATGATACGTGGCAGAAATAAGAAAAGCCAAAGGAAAACAAACAGGAATAATCAATCGTACTTAAAAGTCATAAACTGTCAGATGCAACCTGCCACAGAGACACTATCAACCACCAAGTCATGTAAACTGGGTTTACTAAACATTAGACCTCTGTCAGGAAAATCCCTTTTAATTAATGACTTCATTATTGACAATAATCTTGATGTAATGTTTTTAACAGAAACATGGCTACATGAATCTAATGAAGAAGTTATTATGTTGGAGTCGACTCCTCCAAACTACAATTTCCTTTGTGAGAGCAGACAGCAAAGGAAAGGTGGAGGAGTAGCAACATTGTTTAATGATTCACTAAAGTGTAAAAAGGTGTTTTTAGGAAAATTTGACTCTTTTGAATATTTGGCTCTCCAGGTAAAGAGCCCGGTACGAACTATGTTTATGAATGTTTACAGGCCTCCTAAGTCCACATCAAACTTTTTTTAATGATTTTAGTGACCTGCTGTCTGTGATATTGTCATGATTTGGGTTTTTATTATTTGCTTATGTTCCGTTTGGTCTTTATGGTGATTTTGGTTCTGGATTAGTTTAAGTTCTGTTTTGGTTTAGTGATTCTTTTATGTAATCGATTCTGTCTTAGGTTTAGGTTCTGTACTAGTTTTGGTTAATGGAATAGTTTGGGTTTTAATGTGGTTTGATTTTGTACTTTGTTTCCTGTTATCAGTTTCTTCTGGCCTGCTCTGTTCACTTCTGTCACCAGCCCTTATTCAGTTCACCTGCCAGCATTCTTTTGTCTTCCTCTCACTCCCTTTCACCAGTTACCATCCAATCAGCTTCAGTTTAGTTCCAGCCATTTTGTCTCCCCTGATCAGCTCCACCCATTCTTGTAATTAGTTTCACTCTGTTCACCTGCTCACTCCCCTACTTATATCTGCCTCTGTCTCCTACACTCTGTCAGATCATTGTCTTTACGAGCCCTTGGTGAGTTTTGTCCAGCAGTCCCTTTGTGTCTTTCTGTCGACGTTACCCAATTGCATCTTTTTTGACATCTGAGCCAGCCTGTATCCTGAACCTGATTTTCCTGCCCTGTCTGACTGCTTACCCGTTTTACCGACCCGAATCTGCCTTAGGATTATCTGAGCTTGCCTTATCCCTGTCTGTACTCCTGCTTGGACTGCTTTTCGTGTACCGATTTTTGGACTGCCATACTGACCATTGAGCCTGCCTTTCCCTGTATTGTCAAGATCGCCTCCATTAAACCTGTTTTTTCACTCATCTGCTTGTCCGGCCAGAATACTGGGTCCTCTGTCTCTGAATTCGTGACAGATATGTGTTGATTATGACTGTTTAATTATTGTGGGAGACTTCAACTTTCACGTTGACAACCCTGAAGACAGAAGTGCAAAAGAACTGTGTGACACCCTTAGAAACTTTGGTTTAACTCAACATGTTAAACAGCCAACACACAAACAGGGACATATTTTAGACTTGATCATCACTAAAGGTCTAAAGATTTCACAGGTCAATGTAACTGATGTTGCCCTATCTGATCACTTTTCTGTTACCTTTGAAAGCATAATTTCCAGTGACTCATTTAGCCAAAGGGACATCGTAAGAAAACGCACCTTTAAGGACAATGCCACGGAAACTTTTATTCAAGCTTACTCTGCTACTTCAACCTTGGGCTGCAACTCAGTAGGATGAACTAGTAGATAACTTTCAGTCTAAAGTCTCAAGCATCATTGACCGCATTGCTCCAGTTAAAGTGAAAGTTGTTTCCGGGAAGAATAAATCTCCTTGGAGAAATGCTCCAGCAGTTAGAGGTGAAAAAATGGAATGTCGAAAAGCTGAACGTAGCTGGAGAAAGAACAGACTCCAGGTTCACTATGACATCTATAAAGAGAGACTTTACAGATATAACTTACAACTGAAAAATGCAAGAGAATCTTTCTTCTCTGAGATCATCAAGAAAAACATTAATAATGCTCGTGCCTTATTTGCCACAGTCGACAGGTTAACAAATCCTCCTGTGTCCGTGACTTCCGAACTACACTCCACCAGGGCCTGCAATGAATTTGCAAACTTCTTTACTGAGAAAATCCTAAAAATTAGAGGATCAGTCTGTACATCCACACCAGCTCTAGAACCAAAGCTGTATTCAGCAGGGACTTATCCTGACAAAATGTCCCAATTCAGCCAAATAAACTCCAAAAGCTTAGAGGAGATCATTCAGCAACTAAGTTCCTCCTCCTGCTGTCTTGATGTTCTACCCACAGTTTTCCTTAAGAAAGTTTTGCCTGTCATAGCGTCTGAGTTGACTCAGATAATAAACACGTCCCTTCTGTCAAGTGTTTTCCCTCAGTCCCTAAAAACAGCAATTATCAAACCACTGTTAAAAAAGAACAATTTAGACAAACTACTACTCCAGAACTACAGGCCCATCTCAAACCTCCCTTTTATCAGTAAGATTATTGAAAAAGCTGTGTTTCAACAATTAAACACCTTCTTAACAACGACCAGCCGCTTTGACGTTTTCCAGTCTGGCTTCCGTGCTCACCACAGTACAGAGACCGCCCTTATCAAGGTGTTTAATGACATCCATATAAATACAGACTGTGGAAGAACCACCATGCTGGTTCTATTGGACCCCAGGGCAGCAATTGATACTGTCGATAACTCCATTCTGTTAGAGCGCCTGGAGAACTGGGTCGGCCTCTCTGGTACAGCTCTCCACTGGTTTAAATCCTACTTAAAGGACAGGGACTTTTTTGTATCAGTAGGTAACTTTACGTCAGAGATGACAAAAATCACATGTGGGGTTCCCCAAGGGTCCATCCTGGGTCCCCTCCTTTTCAATATCTACATGCTCCCTCTAGCTCAGATAATAGAAAACAACATCAGCTACTATAACTATGCAGACGACACACAGCTTTACATCATCATGTCACCAGGTGACTATGGACCAGTTCAAGCACTGAGTAAATGCCTAGAAGAAATCAATGCATGGATGTGCCAAAATGTTCTTCAGTTGAATAAAAACAAAACAGAAGTAATAATTTTTGGACCAATAGAGGAGAGATCAAAAGTTAGCACACAGCTTCAGCTTCTTCAGCTATGAACCACTGATCAGGCCCGAAATCTGGGAGTAGTAATGGACTCAGACCTGAACCTCCAAAAGCATCTAAAGACAGTTACAAGGTCGGCTTTCTATGACCTGAAGAACATTTCTAGGATTAAAGGACTAATGTCTCAGCAGGATCTGGAAAAACTAATCCATGCGTTTATTTTTAGTCGAATAGATTACTGCAACGGTGTTTTTACAGGTCTGCCTAAAAAGTGGATCAGACAGCTGCAGCTGATCCAGAACGCTGCTGCCCGCATCCTCACTAAGACTAAGAAAGTAGAGCACATCACCCCAGTTCTAAAGTCCTTACACTGGCTCCCTGTAGCTCAGAGAATAGACTTTAAAATACTTCTGTTAGTCTATAAATCCCTAAATGGCTTAGCACCTAAATACATCACAGACTTGTTATCAGTGTATCAACCATCCAGACCACTCAGGTCTTCTGGCTCCAGCCTACTCTGCATACCTGCAGAACTAAACAAGGAGAAGCAGCATTTAGTTCCTATGCTCCACTTATCTGGAACAAACTTCCAGAAAATTGTAAAGGTGCGGAAAGCCTGAGTTCCTTTAAATCAAGATTAAAAACACATTTGTTTAAGATTGCCTTCAACTGTTCTAGTTAACTGAATCACCACTTTTTTGTTCTTTTTTTCTATCTACATTTTATTCCTACTTGCTTTTATTCTGTTTTATTTTGCTATATTTTAATCAAGTAAAGCACTTTGCATTGTCTTTGTACTGAATTGTGCTATATAAATAAATTTGCCTTGCCTTGCCTCCTCTTTCCTTGAGGGGGGGCTGCAGATTTCCTGTGTTGGCCCCGCTGGGGCGCCCTGCTTTGGGGGCCCCTTTGGGAGTCCGGGGTTATGGGTCCCCTGACCCCTGCCTCTGTGCTTGGGGAAGGCGGGCCTTTGGTTCTCCACAACCACTATCAAGCTATTTCCTTCTGGATAATTTTCACCTAAACTAGTGCACTCTCTCAAACTCCCACAGGTGCAGGGTTCCAGGTATTAAGTGTTCACTTATATACAGAAAGCCCGTAATTTATTTATTTATTTATTTTCTGTCACTTTCTTTTTTCAGGTATCACTTTACACATGTCAGCTTAAATAATAATACATATGATTTAGCAATGGCATCAAGGTGTTACTCGATTGTATCTGTTGCTTTATGTCTGTTGGTTGTGCTGTTCTTTTTGCATCTCTCTTTCCGGGTGATGGAGCAGACGGAGGACGTTTTATCATTCTCTCCCTTTTATCTCTTCTTTCTTCCACCTCTTCTCTTTCTTTTTTTCTCTTCTTGTTCTTCCTTTACTCTCCTAATTTCCCATTGTAGTGTCCATATATTTTGAAATTCTCCCTTCAGGAATCACAATAAAGTAATTTACATGCATAAATCAAGCGGAGCACTATGGCAAAACCTGTTTGCTCCACTTGTGAAAGCAAAATCTGTCGAGCTCTATTTGGCATCAAGACATCAATTCTTATTGCCACATTGCTAGACAGGACACTGGGAAAAAAAAAAAAGTACAGCATTAATAGGAAAGATTAATGTTGATTTAATGGTCAAGCTAATGACCAGTTGTCCACTATAGCACCCTCTAGCTTCTTAAGTTACCAATTTGAGTCTTAATTATTTCCTGGAGGAATAATTACATTAATAGAAATTAAGTGTCCTAAAGGTTATTGATTGCAAATCATTCTTTAAAATGTTATTTCCTCAAATAATGTTTTATCTAACTCGGATTTGTCATGAATTGAGGTTTTTGTTGAGGACCAACGGCACAGAAGAAGCGGTGAGGAAACATCGGAATGCAGGTAAGAGGTCTTTTAATCCAGAAGGCACATCAAGTAGGTTACAAAGGGCAGGCTTCAGACTGGGACGGAATACCAAAAACAAATACTAACTGACAAGGAATGAACACTGACTAGGATGAAAAACGATCCAGCAAAGACTGAACAGAAACCCAGAACTTAAATACACAGGAGATAATGGACTAAACAGGACACAGGTGTGGGATAATCAACGGTAACAGAACAGCTGGAAGGCAACTTAAGAAGAGACGTGAGAAACAACCAAACAATGTAAACACAACAGAAACAAATGCACGATCCCAAAGATAAAACTCAAACATAAATAATAACAAATGCCTAGGGATTGTGACATAACCCCCCCCCCCCTTAAGGGCAGATACCAGACGCCCAAACCAAAACAATAATCCCAACTCGTGTGGGTGGAAGGGGGCACCGGACGGAGGGCAAGAGTCCAAACACAAAACAACCCAAACAGGGCGGGTGGAGGGAGGCTCAAGGTGGAGGGCCAGAGTCCCTACCCAAAAAGAAAAAAAAAAACAGTTCGGGGAGGACAGCCCCGGCGGAGCAGGGCTTTCGGCGGCCGGCGGCGGAGCAGGGCTTTCGGCGGCCTTCGGCGGAGCAGGGCTTTCGGCGGCCTTCGGCGGAGCAGGGCTTTCGGCGGCCTTCGGCGGAGCAGGGTTTTCGGAGGCCTTCGGCGGAGCAGGGTTTTCGGAGGCCTTCGGCGGAGCAGAGCCCTCGGAGGCCTTCGGCGGAGCAGAGTCCTCGGAGGCCTTCGGCAGAGCAGGGCTTTCGGAGGCCTTCGGCGGAGCAGAGCCCTCGGAGGCTTTCGGCGGAGCAGAGCCCTCGGAGGCCTACGCCTAGAGAGGGAGAAAACAGACCCTGCCGCCGGACTAAAGGCTAAGGACGGCACCGTACTAAAAGCTGGGGACGGCGCCGGCCTACAGGAGGTGCCGGACTACAGGCTACAGGAGGCGCCGGACTACAGGCTACAGGAGGCGCCGGACTACAGGCTACAGGAGGCGCCGGACTACAGGCTACAGGCGGCGCCAGACAACAGGCTACAGGCGGTGCCGGACTACAGGCTACAGGAGGCGCCGGACTACTGGCTACGGGAGGCGCCCGGCTACTGGCTACGGGAGGCGCCCGGCTACTGGCTACGGGAGGCGCTGGGCTACATGCTACGGGAGGCCCTGGGCTACAGGCTATGGATGACAGTGCTTTTAAGCTGCGGGGAGCTGGCACTGGAGACAGTGCTTTTAAGATGCGGGGAGCAGGCACCGGAGACTGAGTCTTTAAGCTGCGTTGAGCAGGCACCGGAGACTGAGCCTTTAAGCTGCGTGGAGCAGGCACTGGAGACTGAGTCTTTAAGCTGTGTGGAGCAGGCACTGGAGACTGAGCCTTAAAGCTGCGTGGAGCAGGCACTGGAGACTGTCCTTTAAAGCTGCGAGGAGCAGGCACTGGAGACTGTCCTTTAAAGCTGCGAGGAGCAGGCACTGGAGACATTTCATCCAAACAATCTCCCGAAAACTGGCTGAACATAGGCTGCTGCTGGGGCCTGGACACCATCCTCAGACGTCTTACATACGCCCCTGCTTCCTCCGCCGAGTAGAGCAACTCGGCCGCCCATTGCTTTGCCGAGGGAGTCGGCTCAGCTTCAAAACGTTCAAACCTTGACTGGGGAGTGGGCCGCTGCTCAAAAAGAGTAATCATCTCACCGCCTTGCTGCTGGGTCCTCTCCTCGCTGGATCATTCTGTCATGAATTGAGGTTTTTGTTGAGGACCAACGGCGCAGAAGAAGCGGTGAGGAAACATCGGAATGCAGGTAAGAGGTCTTTTAATCCAGAAGGCACATCAAGTAGGTTACAAAGGGCAGGCTTCAGACTGGGACCGAATACCAAAAACAAATACTAGCTGACAAGGAATGAACACTGACTAGGATGAAAAACGATCCAGTGAAGACTGAACAGAAACCCGGAACTTAAATACACAGGAGATAATGGACTAAACAGGACACAGGTGTGGGATAATCAACGGTAACAGAATAGCTGGAAGGCAACTTAAGAAGAGACGTGAGAAACAACCAAAGAATGTAAACACAACAGAAACAAATGCACAATCCCAAAGATAAAACATAAATAATAACAAATGCCTAGGGATCGTGACAGGATTTGCATTGTGAATGGGTTGAACACAGACCAGAGGTTGTTCTAAATTAGTTAAGCTAATTTGTTCTCATTCTATATCCTCCAAGATGAACTTTGGTTCTCAAACTTAGACCTGCAGTGAACCAAAACTCACTGAATTATTCTGATGATGGTTTCAGCTATTTTATTTGTCCTTTTGCTTCATTTGCGGTTACATAAGCCTACTAGAGAGGATTTGTTGATTGAAATAAATGGTTAATTCAGGTAAACAACATTCTGTAGTGGTGTTCTCTGGAAGTTTGTATTTTATTTCTGCTAATAAATTCTTATACTTGGAGAGAAGTTGTCACTCATTTATTCCATATGTGTGCAGTTTGCTGTTAGGAGAATGCTGTGCTTGATTAAACCTTTAACTATTGTCCTAATATCAGCTGTTTGGGCTGATATTCATCAGATAATACCTAACAGACAGAGAGTTAGTTATCAAACATCAAATAACATAAAAACACGTGTTTTGGCACAACATAAGTAATAATTATAAATATCCGTGGAATAAGTAGGATGATAATGTTATGTTACAGAGAACCTTCAACTGCCAGGCATTGAAAGGTAAGACATGCCGTGGATGATTTCTGTTAAGAAATACTGCTGGATATACATTAATATGTCAGATTACTTCTATGTAATGATTACAGTGCAGGACTTTTAAGCTAAGAGCTAAGACAGGAATATCCGGTTTTGAAAATAATGGAAAGTTTTTGAGTAAATGATGAAGCAATGAGGATCTTGATAAAAACAGTAATTGCACAGTTTTTTTTTTTTTGTATTTTGCCAAACCATCTTAAAGGAGTAGCTTATTGAAGGGGAATGAACAGTGAGCTGCTGATTGCCCGAGCCCAGACAACATGGATATTGCCAACCAGTAAATTCATCTCCTCCAAGCAAGGGAACAAGAAGAAGACCAAAGAGGCCGTGGAAGATGGAACCCAAAAACTATGATTAATTATCCTGATACAGAGGAGAGGCACTAGAAGAATCCTAAACCAACCACTTTGTGCAGGATTCTGTACATTTTTGCCATGTGCTCAGCCATGAAACAAAGACTTTCTTTACATTGTGTCGTTGACATACTGACTTGGTTACATGTAATATTACTGACCACTGACTTACAAAATCCTGTTAAATTTTATGAAAGTTATGTGAAGGTTAATTATGTTCATCATTACGGTTATATGATAAGAAATGGTCTGCTTCAGTCCTACACACCAAGACCTACGGTTTATGCAATATTTTGCTTTGACATAGGAACAGGATCTAGTTGCCACTTGCAGAAGGTTCAACCTGCCTTTAACAGGATCTAGTTGCCACTTGCAGAAGGTTCAACCTGCCTTTAACGTACCCTACTGTGACTAGCAGATTGGTAACTTTGGATAGATGAATTGTCCATAGGTAGGAGGCCTATTGGGGAATAAGCCTCCTATGATGGATTCAACCTTGTTTAGTGAACAGGCTTAGTTTACCTAGTGTATAGTAAAATTAAAATAATAGAATAGATGTTTTACAACCACCTCACAACCATCATTTATCAGAACTGCTTTCATCATGCTGTGCTATTTGGGCACATCAAGGGGGGGGGGGCGTGTTAATGGACTATTTTGTTGTGATGTGCCCTTTGGACTTTGAGATCACAGATGCTCAAGATGCAGAAAGCAGTTAGCAGGGAAACAGCAGATAACTCATGAACGCCAAGGTCTTCCCAGATGTGGCATGCATAAACAACTGGGCAGTTATTCCGGGGCAGAATGGTGACACGTATGCCAACAACGACATGGGAAGATTCAACCAATCTCGGAGTACGTCTTTGCTGATCCATATAAGCTTACGTAACCCAGAGTTTGGCACTTCCACTTCCGGATGTTAACCTGTCCTCATTGTTTTACGTTTGAGAGTCCAGTACTGAAGCTGTAAACATCCCTCTGCCTTGTTAGATTAAATATGTCAAGGTATAGACTCTGTTTCAAGAGTATTTTTATCACTAAAGGAGTCTACACTAGAGAAGACCCCTTTTTTCTGGGAAAAGAACCTGGAGGGTCTGAAACAGGGTACGGTTAATTCTTAACATAGGTCAGAGGTGATCTTAGGAGCCCAAGCTGCAATGTTTCCATTCACAACCTGTTCACCTGCCTTTATATACTGGACTTTTCAGCTTTAGTTCTCTGTTTTCATGACCATGGTCATAGTTGGCTAGGGTTAGGGTTTGTACCTGTCATTCATCTCCTGCCTGCCTAACCATACATGAACCCTGCTTACTTATGCAGATCCCCACCTTGAGCTCGGTTAACCCTGTCTAAATCAAGTTTTCTTTCTTAATAAACTTTTTAAAATGCAACACCATGTCAGGCTTGACTATCGGATTCTCTGCCCTGTCAGTGCATTACACACATACCTGCTGAAGAGATTTTGAACAGCATAATTAAAATCCTACAATCACCATTCTGTCTGCACGCGGGTCCTTTACAAACCTACACAAAATGATAGCTCTGGATTTCTGGAAAAGTCCCTAGGTAAGAGTGTTGGATTTGCTACTCTGGGAGAAGGACCTTTCATAAACTCAATACTTATTAGATTATATTTTGTGGTTGTCTTGAATACCTCACAGTCACTCCACATGAACTGGAGGAGCATGCTAGGGATAGGTATGAAATGATGGATGGACCTTGTTCTGTTAAAAATGCCAATAACATGATAAATATAACTATCTTTCAGTCTTTCAACCACTGACTTTCTCAAGCAAAGTTGCAGTGGCATCCATGGTAATGTTTTGATGCAATGTCTGAGGTGATAACAACATTGAAAAATCACGAGCTCAAAATAGTGACACATACATCCGCCTACATACATGCAGGTAGACAGTGTGTAAATGTGTCATGCATGGTGTGGGTGAAAAGATACTTTAAAAGTGGAGAATGTCGTAGCCATATTCCTATGCATTCTATCCTAACAGGATTTAAACAAAAGTGTTAAATTACGTCTTAGACCAGAAGTGTGTGTGAAGTATTAAAAGTTTGAAGAGGCTCATGAGAGAGCTTTTTTTTCCATGTGCTTAATGATTGTAGATTAGTTTTTATATTTTTAAAATCATTAATGAGTGCAAGAAAAATATATCACTGATGCCTTATGATGTTGTTACCATGACCTATGAGTTGAAAAAAACCACAGGCACACATGCATGATTTTTTGCTGAAGTGTAACTGTGTAAGGGGAAGCACATGAGCCTTTGGAAGTAGTGCTTACATGGTCACAGCTTGGAAACAACAGTGGCCGACTGTGGATTTGCTGTGACATTGCCTTAATTTTCTGCCACATCAAAGTGTCAGACATGATACAGGAAAGATAATGTAATATGCTGACTAGACATGAATATAATGGCCTTTTTAATGATCTGCTTAAGATGAGCGACAGAAATTGATGTTTCTTAAGGACATTCATACAAGAATTAAACTTGTTCAGAATACCACAGTGTTACCTCTAGGTTGTATTTTCTTGTGTGTTTTCAGTGGATAACTCCTTTTGCTTTAAATACTGTGCTGCCTTGGTGATTTTTTTAAGCATCTCTGGCACCATAATATCCACTATAATGAGTAGTCATGGCAACAGGACAGCTTTTTACATGAGGGAACAGTTGATTAAGCTTTCCAAGGCTAGAGTTAAAGAGGAGACTTTGCAGATGTGGGATGCAGAGAAGAAAGCTTAAACCATCTCTTTCCTTCATCTTCATAGCTAAATTGAGCTGCTTTGGGTGAAGAGCTGACAGGGACATAATTGAAATCCTATGAATGCTGCATTTTTTGCAACTATAGTTCCTCAATAGTTTTTTATATATTAGACAGGAAGACAAACATCAAACTTATGGGATGAAATACTGCAGCACTTGTCAAGAGAAGGTACAATCCAGAAGAACCAGGTCTGTATTCACTTGTTCATTTGTGAGATTTACTCTATCTTTATCTACTGAGAGAGTTCACCCATGCTGTTGGTGACAGACCATACCACACCTATTGCCTCTGTTGACACTGAATGTGTTGGCTCAGTTGTTGCCAAGCTACAACACAATCCACAAATGGAGTTATGATGATTACTGGAGATTTAAACTTTTTCTCTCTTTTTCTATATTTCCACTCTCAAAAAATACATTTTATATATATATATATATATATATATATATATATATATATATGTAAAATGTATTTTTTAATGTATTATATAAATATGGCAGTGGAACACTGGAACAGCTCTACACCCTCAGCAGGATCCTGGAGGGTGCATGGGAGTTTGCCCAGCCAGTCTACATGTGCTTTGTGGATCTGGAGAAGGCATTAGACCGTGTCCCCTCGGGGGGTCCTGTGCGGGGTAGTCCGGGAATATCGAGTTTCTGGGGCTGTTAGGTCTCTGTATGACAGGTGTCAGAGCCTGGTCCGTATTGCTGTTAGGTCTCTGTATGACCGGTGTCAGAGCCTGGTCCGTATTGCCGGCAATAAGTCGGACTCGTTTCCAGTGAGAGTTGGACTCCACCGAGGTTGCCCTTTGTCACCGATTCTGTTCATAACTTATATGGACAGAATTTCTAGGCGCAGCCAAGGTGTTGATTGGATCCGTTTTGGTGGCCTTAGGATTGCGTCTCTGCTATACGAGGATGACATTGTCGTATTGGCTTCATCAGGGTGTGATCTACAGCTCTCACTGGAGAGAGCTGTAGATCAGTTGTCAGACTTCTTATCTGAGTTGGTGTTAAATATGACAAGGTTATTATGGTGGGTGATTTTAACATTCATGTTGACACTGAATGTGATAACCTCAGTGTAGCCTTTAAAACTATCTTAAGATTCAATTGGTTTTGCTCAAAATGTGCCTAAACCGACGCACTCTTGGCTTCATACTTTAGACCTCGTGCTGACATATGGGATTGATTGTGAAGAATTAACAGTATTTCCTCACAACCCTGTTCTATCAGACCATTTTTTAATAACCTTTGAGTTTAATCTAACTGAGTTCTCCACCCCCAAAAGAGGGTTCCATTATAGTAGATGTTTATCAGATAATGCTATATCAAACTTTACAGAGTCTGTCCCCCTTTTAATATCCTCAGTATTGCAGAAATGCCCTGCAGATGGCAGCAATGTTGTTTCTTCCCATTCACAAATAGAAACCTTTGTTAACGGTGTGACTTCCTCATTTCGTTCTGCATTAAACAATGTAGCTCCCTTGAAAAAGAAGGTGATTATTCACGGGAAGCTGGCTCCCTGGTTTAATTCAGAGCTGCATTCCTTGAAGCACAATGTTAGGAAATTGGAGAGAAAATGGCGCTCTACACACCAAGAGGAATCTTACCTCATCTGGAAAGACAGATTAGGTAGGATTAGCTATGATGCTCTAACCCTTTGCAGAGTTAGAGCATCATATTTTTCATCATTAATTGATGAGAATAAAAATAATCCTAGATTTCTTTTCAGTACAGTTGCCAAACTTACTCAGAGTCACAGCTCCGTTTATCCATCCATTCCCTTAGTTCTTAGCAGTAATGACTTTATGGGATTCTTCATAAATAAAATTGACTCCATTAAAAATAAAATAATTGGCATCCTCCCAAACATGACTACCTCGTCTTCAGTAAGTGAGGCAGCGTTGGAGGAATCTTTAGAACCTGCGCAGTGTTTGAACTGTTTAGAAGCAGTAGAGCTTTCTGAGCAATCTAAAGTTTTAGCTTCATCTAAACCTTCTACTTGTATGTTGGACCCAATCCCAACCAAATTGTTTAAGGAGATATTCCCTTTGATCAGTGATGCTATTTTAGACATGATTAATCTATCCTTAGTAGATGGATATGTACCACAGGCTTTTAAAGTAGCTGTTATTAAACCTTTACTTAAGAAACCATCTCTTGATCAAGATGACACTGGATGTGTGCTTCTGTGCTTGTTTGCAGGGCTGTTTCAAGGAATTTGGGGGCCCCAAGCAAAATGGACATGGAAGGCCTCCCCCCGGCACGCAAAGCCTACAGGAACCACAGCATAGCCATACAGTTTAGGTTCACCCACACTTTATATAAATAAAAGATGTTGACAGTGCAAATAGAGCTGTTACATATATATACTGTGCATTATTGAACATTTTGAACATTTGAACACCATAAAATCCAATATAAATTTTAAAAAGTGCACAATAACTAAACCCAACATACTTAAACACACACACACACACACACACACACACACACACACACACACACACACACACACACACACACACACACACACACACACACTCACATTAACATTTTTCAGTTCTCACAAAGTGAGAAAATAAAACACTGCCATCTTATGCATAAAAATACGGAGCCTGGGAGAGCTCACTTTAAGTGATATTTTTTTTCAGGCCGTGATAATTTGTGAGCACGTTTTCTTTTAATTGAGTCTTCGAATTAATAAAACGTGAGCACGTTTTGGTTTTAATTATTCGTGGGCTCGTTTTGGTAGATCGAGATCTCGAATATACTATAACGTGCTCATGTTTACATGTGTCAAGACAATATTGAGTGCACGTTTTACATATTGTGGCCACATTTAAGTAGATCGTGCACACAATGTTCTATAACCATGTTCACTAAATTGTGCTCTCGTTTTAGTAAATCGTGCGCTCGTTTGAGTAAATAGTGCACTCGTTTAATAAATTGTGCCCTTGTTTTACTATGCTTAAAATGAGAGCTCAATTTAGTAAAATGAGAGCACATTCTCTCAACATGCAAAACATTTTGCGATGACCCCTCTAGGGTTCCGTAGAAAAAGGATGCATTGTTCAAACTATAAAAAGTGCAGGTTGTAATAGTAATTTAAAAATCCAACATAAATACAAGTACACACACACACACACACACACACACACACACACACACACACACACACACACACACACACACACACACACACACACACACACACACACACAAGAGATTAACCTTTCAGGCCATCATGTGCAAATTATCTAAAACTGCTGTTTGCGAGACTTGGCTTCAGCAAAGGCAAACCACAATGTCCTCCATGTCCAAAGACCGGCGAACATCACGCTCAATTGACATAAGTGCCAGTCCTGTGAGCCTTTCTTGGTCCATAGTGGACCTCATGTAATTTTTTATCAGCTTCAAAGCTGAAAAGTTCCTCTCACCAGAGGCCACTGACACAGGGAGAGTCAGGAGTAGACGCAAAGCAATGCTTAAATTACTGTACAAATCCAGTCAAGCAGCATGGGCCGTCAGGCAGGTAGTTAACATAATAAACATTTTTTGCTAAGCTAGCCTTCCTGCTGCGACGTTACACCATTTGTACAAGACAAGTAGAGCTATTTTATCCAGTGTAATTTATCACTTACCACTATCTTGTTTCTTCTTGTCATCCTCTTCCTTTCTCTTCTTTCTTTTTTTGGACGCATAACTCCGCTTCATTATGACTGGAGAGCGTTTATATTTTCCCGCAGCAGAGATCACAAATCTGGCTGGCTGCTGTCAGCGAGCAGATGGGAGTTTTGCTTACTGAAAGATGTTCTGAGGGCAGAAACTAATGGGATTGGTTCAATCAGGCAACCAATCAGAACAGAGGAGAGGCGCGCCTAACTAATTTAAAGTTAGCGAGAGAAGCAAGCGGTTGTTACTGTTTATTTTCATGGTCGCAATTCTCGCTTAGCTATAAGAATCTCGGCCGAGGGAGAAAGACGAGACGCCGGCCGCACAGCACGGCAGACTGCCCGGCCCGCACCCCCCCGCGAGCGGAGGCGTATGGAAACAGACGGTCAGGGCGTTGCGCGGACCGGAACGCTTGCCCTTTCCCAACCCCCCCCTCCCCCCGCAAGCCGACATCCGGGTCCCGCAGGTCCCGGGCCGGGCGGAGGTCGCTTCGGGGACGCCCGCTCCCCTCCCTCCCCTGGCGGGGACGGAGAGGAGGGGAGGGCGCCCCCTCGTAGCTCTGCTTGAACAGCAGGATGCGCTCACGAAAACCTCACGACGGCCGACTGAATTTCAAACATGTTTGATTTTCACCGACCGTCCTCCCCCCTCCTCCCCCCCTCTACGATCAAGCTGAAATTCGGCCCGATTCAAAAAATGCTGGCACGACTGAAGAATCGGCCCGAAAAGGGCAAAAACTCGTACAGTGTACGCCCGGCTTTACAATGAGAGAAAACTCTGGTCGCTCTGGTTAGGCTAAGTTAGAGAATTATAGATCTAAAATGAAAATGGCTATGTGGTGTCTGTTATTAACACAGGGCAAAGTTTTTGGACATGCTAAAATGATTTACGACACAATGTAGGCCTATACATTTTCACCGGACTAGCCTGATGTAAGCTAGCAGCAGAGTAACCTAAATCATAATTTGTCCGAGGGCAGTCTCTCGCTAACTTCAAATTAGTTAGGCGCGCCTCTCCTCTGTTCTGATTGGTTGCCTGATTGAACCAATCCCATTAGTTTCTGCCCTCAGAACATCTTTCAGTAAGGAACACTCCCATCTGCTGTCAGCGACTACTGAGAGGGGCCCTCTTGAGGGGGATTCCGGTATTGCCGGTAACAGTGTCGTTGCACTTTACTGCATTGACTATCAAAGCGGCGCTCACAGTTTGTCGTTGCATTTTATTCTTAACCAGTCGTTGTCTTGGGGCCCCTGGCCAGCTCGGGGCCCCAAGCAATTGCTTGGTTTGCTTGCCTTCTAGCGACGGGCCTGCTTGTTTGTCTCTCTTGTTGTGTCTCTGCTCTGTCTTCTCTAACCCCCAGTTGGTCGAGGCAGATGACCGTTCATACTGAGCCCGGTTCTGCTGGAGGTTTTTCCTTCCCGTTAATGGGGAGTTTTTCTTTCCACTGTCGCGTCATGCTTGCTCAGTATGAGGGATTGCTGCAAAGCCATGGACAATGCAGACGACTCACCCTGTGGCTCTACGCTTCTTCAGGAGTGAATGCTGCTTGTCAAGACTTTGATGCAATCAACTGGTTCCCTTTATATAGGAATATTTTGACCAATCTGTATAATCTGACCCAATCTGTATAATCTGATTGATTTTGACTTTGTAAAGTTCCTTGAGATGACATGTTTCATGAATTGGTGCTATATAAATAAAATTGAATTGAATAGGAGTTAGAAGGAGAGGGAAGAGGAGGAAGAGACATATGAGTAGTGATGGAGGAAGAGGAGGCTGATGATGATGAGCTACCTTAAAAGCTGTGCCAGGTACAGGTGCAGGATTGGGTGGTAATAGGTGTTTGCAATTAATTATGTTAATAAATCTCTTGAGATCAGCGGAATGGAGTTCAAACCAATTCTTTTTGACATTGCATAGCTAATAGGCTGAAAAGGCTGATTAATTTAAGCTCTAGTTTGTGTTTCAGGACATAGGTGTATTTTTTGTTCCTTAATGTTTTCTTTGAATTTTGTGATATACTGCTTAGTAGACTTTTATAAACTGAAATAGTTTGTATTTCTATCATTGAATTCACTATTTAATTGTTTAATGGTTTTTATACTACAAAGTATTCATGTCGAAATTATGATTCCAATTGCATTATTCATGCAACCAGATGAAAGGCCTCTCAAAACCAGTCTCCCAGCTGACCATCTTAGTGTCACCGCTGAAGCCAACGCAGAAGAAGAAGAAATCCTGACTTTCAATTCTTTGTATTCCCGTTACTTTAGTAATACATACGTTTCAAAAACCTCTTTAGTTTATTAGTTATCACTCCCATCAGGTCAAACACGCAGTCCCTTTAAATTACGTCACAAACATACTCGAATCATTTGGATTTATAAACGCAGACACACCAGACGGGCGGAAGCACGTTTTTCATGTCTCCACCCGGGGCTGCGCTGACTAACAAAAGAAGCACACCTTTGAAATGAGCTTACGAAGGACCATGGGCTAAGCAGTTGCTTCACCACATGGAAGTGTAAGTCAATTCTGTCATATAAACTGTATAAACTGTATTTAAGTGTACCAATTTCTTTTCAGAATGTAATAAGTGGTAAAACTAGCTGAGCAGGTTTTTTTTAATCGATGAAACTACTCTTTTATAAGCAAAACTGAGAGTTTAGATGAAGTTTTCCTTTTAACAAGATGGAGTCCTTGAAATTGACTCAATTACGTTTTATCAGTGTTGGGCAAGCTACTTGTCCAGTGTAGTGAGCTAAGCTATCAGTTACTCAACAATAAATTAAGCTTCACTACACAAAAGCTACCACCTATAGAAATATAGCAAGCTAAGTTACACAAATGTGTTAAAAGTAGCTTAACTACATTAGAAGCTACTTAACGTTGTACCAACCTAATGTCAGATCAATTCAAAATGAGTCTGATACACTGGTTAAAACATTTATTAAAGATCAGCCAATGACCTAACACAGTGTAGACAGTGCTTTATGAGCAGCATAATAAAATACAAACTGAAGTAATTACTGCTAGAAATAAAACAAAAAGGTTATTGGCCTAGTACGTGCGGTGGCGTTAATAACGTTTGGTGGCGTTTTTTGCATATTATATTATCAGGAGGTTGTCTTTTATGTGCTCAGCCACATGATTTAAAGGTGTTTTACCCAATAAGAACACTGCAGCACCAGACACAACCAGGAGGTCCCTGATCGTTGGGGAAAGGCAGAAAGAAGATGCACCATAAGCTTTTTCATATTTCTTTTGTCATTTTAAACATGAAACTACCAAAGCACAAGCCAAGTAGTAGAACTAAATGTTGAAAAGAAATTAAAAGCTAAATAAAATAAACCAGGTCACTTAATAAAGCTGCATTTTCTGTATGCTTTGTATTTATATTCACATGATAATATTTTCAGAATTAATAATAACATTTCTGTTAGAGATTTCATTTATCTTCTGCACCAAGGGCATAAGTAGGGAGAACAAGCAGAGTGAGTTTTGTGTAATATCAGACTTTATTATTGAACTAGAAAAATTTGCATTTCCTGCGAAAATGCACTGTGAATGCAGATAGCTGAATGATTGAGCAAAAGATGCAGAAGATCTTTGAAGCAGAGAAAAAATAGCTGAAAAGCATTGAAGAAGTTGAAAAAGTTGAAGAAGTTGAAAAAGTTGAAGAATTTGAAAGAGTTGAAGAATTTGAACATGAAAGAACAATAGCTGAATGATTAGAAGAAGAAAGAACTGAGGGTAAGGCACCAAACCTTTCCTAACTCATTCTAAACACTGAATCATTTAACAAAGCAGAAGTAGAATTTCAAACTTGAATATACTGTAGCCATATGTGGGCCTGCATTTCTAGGGAGTATAAGGGGTTTCGCCCCCATTGAAAAGCATTGGATGTTTGACACCTCCTAGCTTGGAGATGCTTTACGTGACGTGGCCCAAATTTATAGTGGAGCATTCTGTATAAAGGAGGTAAAGACTCTGTAAAGCAGAAGTTTGTAGGACCTTCCTAGAGCTACTTCCGGTTAGCAACATGCTAACAGTTAGCCGCTAACAGGGTTGTGTTCAGTATCACCAGGTGAGTGTACTCTGTCAGTTTGGTCCAAATCCTGTACTGGGAAGTGCCTCAAAAAGGGTGCCAATACTTAATGTCACCAAAGGTCACCAAAGGTCATGAGTCAGATTGGCCTCCTTTAGCAACTCAGCCTCACCACATCTGGGCCCAGAACTCAACATTTGACCAAAATGGTCAGTAGCGCCATTTCCCACATGTGGGTGGTGCTGTATTTGCCAATTGGGTCGTGTCTGGGCATCATGCCAGGTCCTGTTGGAAGCAAAGGCCCAATAGGAAAGCATGTGAAATCCAAAATGGGACAGAAAAGTGACACATGGCTGAAAGTCACTTGAAAATTTTAAAATGTCAAGAGGAAGTGACTGTGCGAATTTCAGATTCCTACATTAATCACAGCCGCTGCAGCGGGCGTCGAAAGTTGCCATTGTATCCCAATGGAGCTTCTCCCTCTGGCCCTCAGAGTTCCGTCGTCATGGAAACTCACTCACACCTCTGCTGCAGGCCAGTCTACCGAAGTGCAGAGACTTTGCTCACAATAAGTCCCATTGGATTATAATGGAGAACTTTGCCCCGAACAACGCTCCATATCTCCTGATCCGTAAATGGTAGAGACGTAATTTTTTCTGCGTTTATTTCGTAACGGATAGGGGAAGAAGACACGCTATCGGTTTTTGCTGGAAAAAGTTTAATAAAGGCGTGAAAAATTATGATATAAAGGTGATTTTTATGGACTTTCAGAAATCCTCTAAAAACGGTCCCGAACAAATCGCTGTAGCTGAAAAAGTATATGAGATAGCAAAATAATTCTTTCACTATGAGTATCAGCAGGCTTTTGAGGACTATGGTGCCCATTTTCATGTTTGTACAAAAATCGGTGTAGGCACAGCGACGATGTAAAAAAGTGGATGATGTGGGAAAATGCAGCTGAAAAGCGTTTTCAGGAATTTGCACATTCGCTACTCCCGAACAAATTGTTCCTGCGGTAAAACCGTAACAGTTATCCAAACAATTCCTTTTTTATGAGTGCCAGAAGGGTCGGGACATTCATGTGTGAAAGTCTCATGCTTGTACATGAAACGGTTTCGGAGTAGCGACGATGCGAAAACGTGTGATGTTTTCAATTTTCAGGCGTCATTTTTCAAAACCGCTCCATAGGAAATGAATGGGGGAGGTTTCGGGTTTGTGTCGCTCTGAGGTGATTTGCGAAAAATCTATAAATGCTACAGCAATGAGGGTTACATTTCCTGAATCCAGACAAAAATTCCTACGTTTTGATGTATAATTTATGTGGATAGGTTGAAAATTGAGCGACTGAGAAGAAGTTGTTCGGAGAAGAAGAATTTGTTGAATTTCTAGAGTGCGCACTCTATAACTGCCTCCTTGACGACCATAGCAACGCATGTTATTTGCTGAATTTTTTGAAAAGCCAAAATTATTTTAAGGAGGTACTATATGAAAATGGTAAAAGATATAAAAAAGCTGAAATATACCATAACAGCTGAAAGATATCACTACATTTTAAAAGTTGAATGGCGTTTCTAGCTGAAAGTAGGCTGAAGCAGTAAGCTGTCAAAAAGCAGCTGAAATGAGCGGAATTTTAGTGATTTCAATGCATTTCCTATGGGAGAAAAAAAGCTGAAAATTTGCAGAAAAAGCTGAATATTTTAAAAAGTTGAAGAGTTAAAAGTACAAAAAGATATAGCCATCGATTCCAGAAGAAGCTGAATAGTTTAAAAGTTGAATGGTTGAAATCGGAGAAAAATTGTAGGAGGAGAAGCGAATCAAACTTTAAACAGTAAAAACGCATTTGGAAGAATAACCCATAAGAATAAGAAGAATAAAGAATAAAGAGAAACAGGATCTCAAGAACTGTGAATGCCTACTGCATTCACAGTAACTAAGCAGGATTTAGACAGGACCAGAAAGGAAGGTGCATCTTCTTTCTGCCTTTCCCCAACGATCAGGGACCTCCTGGTTGTGTCTGGTGCTGCAGTGTTCTTATTGGGTAAAACACCTTTAAATCTAGTGGCTGAGCACATAAAAGACAACCTCCTGATAATATAATATGCAAAAAACGCCACCAAACGTTATTAACGCCACCGCACGTATTTTACGCGAGCGCGCGTTTTTTACGTCACCGCGCGTTCTGGCTGGAAACGCGCGGTGACTAAAAAACGCGCGGTCGCGTAAAATACGGGTTGGAACTGCACGTTATTGTAAGGGCGAGTATTTGCCTAATCGGCTTGCCATAAGTTCCACTGCCGTATGCATGCGCATGTTTCGATAGATACAGACAGGAGAGGCAAAGTAGAAGCTCGCGCATGAACATGTCCAACCAACAACTCTGATTGATTGTTCACTCTGAATGTTGTTTCAAAATAGCAAACCTGGTTTCATTTCTTAGTTATGTCCTGGATTTTGTAGCGTTTGCGGACGCTACGTCGCTACTTGATCAAAAAAATAACGTCACTACAGGAAAGTTACTTGATTCATAAAGCAGCGACACTACGGTCAAGCTACTGGAAAATGTAGTTTAACTAATAGCTTCGCTACATGTAGCGGCGCTACTGCCCATCACTGCGTTTTATGCATGTCTTTCTTGTTACCTGACGTACTATTTTATGTTTAGGTTCAAGCAGTTCCAATAATTACTGTATGGTAGTCTAAGAGATACATAAACTAAAACAGTTAATGAGGAAAATAATATTCAGAAAAGCATGCGTCTTACAAATATGGTGGAAGGAACCGCTGATAGACCTGGAAGGACTGACGCCATTTTGACTTTTAATGCAAGTTAAAAATTTTGTAGACTTTGAACAGATTGGTATTGTTATAAAATGATTATAACAATACTGTCTGTTTAACAGGATAATGAAATCAATAAAGCGTGGAATACCACCTAAGCGGGATTCAGCTGAACATGCAGCAACGGCCAGTGACAAGACAGGAAGGTTGGAAGTGAAGTTCATCAATCCTTATAAAGGTGGGTTTCTGTGCATAGAGGTATCTCAATTCAGAGATTTCCACAAATTATGACAAAAGTATTTTTGAAAAAGTTATTTTGCAGTCATCGAATTCATACTAGCAAGTGTTTCCCCTAGAAATTCTGTCTTGGGGGGCTTTTTCTCACGCTTTCCATACAAAATACAGCTTTATACAAGAGCCATTTTCTGTGTCTCTTGTTTATCCATCTTTCTGGCTATCTTTTTATGTTTTTGTCTCTATCAGGTATATTTAGTTATGGTTATATTTTGAGGATATCTGCCTTTCTTCCTTCCTACTTCTTGATTGAATGAAAATCTCCTTTAAATCTAGATCTTCAAGAGTTCATAATATTTTTCAGCGTACCTTTTATTGAATATTAATTTCAATACATTTGGGATCTGTTTCTGATCCATTTATAGGGTCTATATAGCAACAAAAATGTGTTTTCCCAGAACAAAGCATCCATCTTATTTCAACAATGAACTCAGGAAGGTGGATTTTTGTTTCCAACAGACAGACTTTGGTGATTTGCGACAATCAAAGAAAACGATATGTTTGTAAGACACCTGAAAATAACCATAGAGCCATGAACATAGGGAACATGCTGCATTGAGCTTAAGGCTTATAATAATTGAGTTTAAACTGATGTAATCATCCTTATATTTGTATGAGGCAAACATTCTCAGTATATTGAAATAATCAATGCACCACTTGAAATAAAAATGTTTTTTTTTACAGAAAAAAACAGACAAAGGATGCATTTATCCCATTGGATCCCGCCCTCCCATCACAAGCGATACTAATTCTGACTGGGATAATTCTTGTTCATTTAAGAGTTTCTCTTTAATCACCACCCCATGCTCCCCCATCAGAACAGACTCCATCGACATCTTCACGGATAGAGACACTCAGTGCTCTCGACTCTGAGGGAGTTTTTAGTGCAGACATCCTCAAACTGGGTGCATTTACAACACGCAGAAACATTTACCCAGGGAGGTAAAAATGATGTTGTGACTCTCTCGCCTGGTGGGATTGTGAGTTTACCTGCATGTGAACCAAGGGGACTCTGAGCTGAAAATAAAGATAACTTAGCCTAGGATAAAACTTTAAAGGAGGCTGCACACTTTGTACTGTGCACACCGCGCTGACTATCCGCGGACATTTTAAACTTCATAGTTGAGCACACTTATTGGCTACATTTCTTGTGACAAACTCCTAAATTTCCCACCGCAGACACCCAGCGCTCACCTGGCACTCCATGGTGCAGAGGGGCTGTAGGATCTTGCGAGTCACGTTAGAGACTTCTTCCTCCAGAGCCGTTTATAGTGACGTTGTGTATGCTCTCGTAAAATTGATTCCTGCACGTACTTGTCCGTGGACTAATTTCTGCCTTATGTGCGAGCCTATAGACAGTAATCCGTCTGGCGCTATTAATAAAAAATAAAATTAGTCTAACAGTGAACATGCACAGATGTCTAATAATTTATTTACATACCCTGACCTTCTTGGGGGGGGGTAATGTTGTTGATGGAGCACCCCCCTTGTTGAATGGTAGGGGAAACACTGTTAGCTATGGTAGAGTTCTGATCTGAAATTTACAGTTTCTATATGTCTAGGACGAGGTGTGTTCGCCACGACTCCTTTTAAAAAAGGAGATTTTGTGGTGGAGTACAGAGGGGAGTTGATAAACTATAAAGAATCACAAAGGAGGAGGAGTTCTTGTGGCAAGAAAGATGGTGGTGGTACGTCCAGTGTTTATAATAATTCAATATAAGTTGGATCTTGTCAAAGCTTGTGGTGCTGCTTTTTGAAAGTGATCTTGTTGACAAAATAACCAAAAGGCAAATATATAACATTTGTTTCTCTCTATTTTCCTCTTGCACAGGCTAGCAAAGAATCATCTGTGACTGAGGCTGTCGAAGTTGAGCATGCTGGCTCATCGGATCAAGCTCCATCCAAGTCCTCCAAGAAAAAGGTAATTTTTTCTGAACGTCATTTCATCTGCCTTCCAGTTATCAGTCCTACTTGTGTTTTTCAGAGACATCTCAGTACTTTTACATTGGTAAAAAATGTCCTTTATTGAACATGTTTCCTTCAGGAGTCCTAGTAACACACACTAATCTGGTCAAATGTCATTGTGGGGACTATAGCAGCTGTAGTCTGTATAAAGTTAATGGCTGGTTTGTGATAACACACATTTTTCTGGTTTACAGTACAAGTGAGGACCCCGTTTGAGGGTTTTTTAATCATCATTTATTCTGCCTGTATGGGACTATAGCTTTTGCTTCCACTTATCAGTAGCATGGTTCACACCTGGCTTATTATCTGATGTATGCACTCAGTGTTTCCCGCAGGAATTTGGTTATGCAAGGCGGTTCGACTCGCGGAGGGGGGGTTCACACCTGGCTTATTATCTGATGTATGCACTGTATCAGGGACTGTTATACAAAGATGTTTAGAAGGCAATCCTGTGTTTTTTTATTGGGTAAACTTAGTAAAGGTCAATGTGGTGTAGAAATGAGAGGCTATGTAAATAACAGATCACTGGTAAACTGAACCTGCGTCATAGTTGAACATGACAGCAGTGATTAATCAACAATGTACCATGCTAGCCAGTAGCTTTATTTCTTTTGATCAGTCAATGGTTTTACGTTGTTGAGTAGTTGGTCGTTTGTATTAGGGTTAGTAAACCCGTTTGAGTTTTTTTGTTTATCATAATTTTTTCTGCTTTTTTGGAACTTAATTGTTTTTTTCCACCTTTCAGTAGCATGGTTCACACTTGGCTTATGACCAGATGTATGTTCAGTAGCGGGGGATTATTATACAAGGATGTTTAGAGGCCAATCTTTATGTCTTCTTGGATAAACTGTGCAGATGAAAGTGGTGCAGAAATGAGAGGCTAATCCCCTAACCCCTTTTTCTCATAATGGTTATTATTCCTTTTAGACATTGAAAATTCTAAATTCAGTCATGAGAATACTTTTTTTATTCATTCTCAGTCGTTGTCTTTTTTGTGTGATATATTTCATCACTGGCATAGAGGTGATCAGTACATGGTTCTACCGACATGCACTGTAAAGTCATGGTTGCTTTAATTGCAGGTTTCAGGTAATCTACATAATTTGGTCTATTATTTCTAACCTTGTTTATTGAACCAGTATTCCAAAACCTCCTCGTAGATTGTCGTGTTGACTGTGGACTTTTTTTTTATCCTTGTTAAATAATTTCACTTACTCTTCAATTTTCTTTTTTTATTCTAGAAACATCATTCAAGGTCTTCACCTGATACTAGCTCTTCTGATGAAGACCATTTGCTCATACCTAAATTAAGAAGGACCAAAAGCATTGTGGTAAGTTACACTTTTTAGTAATCATGAACTTAAAAAAAAAAACGTCATTAAATGTGATTATCTGTGGCATTAAAAATGCCTTATTTTTTTCTAAAAAAAATACGGTCATAAAAACAGTTTCGTCAGATATATTATATCAGATATAACTGATTCCGCGTTGTGCGCGGAACTGCTTCCGGTTGATCGTAAAGCCATATGTTTTTACAATGTTTGGAAAAGGGACTCGAGAAAGAGCTAGAGATTGTGGAAAATGCTAATTTTAACAAAAGCGGATGGAAAACGAGGAATTCGGGACATGGCTGCAGCCTGTCAACGGTAAAGATGACGAAGGATTTTGCTTCATATGTCGGTCCGCGAGTCACGTGTTTATAAAAAAAAAATTAAGCTTTGCACAATGGATGTCAATGCTTCACGGTCTCACATGAAGTCGGACAGTGTAGTCCAGGGTGTACGCGGGTATACGGCATATACCCACTTATTTTTCAGTCAGCATTGCCTATATTAACTTCTGGAGCGATATTTGTGTATTTTGTTTGAGCGCGCAGTGAGACAGGTATGCAGTGTTTAAACATCACGCGCGCACACTCAAAACTGATAAACTCTTTTCATTCCACTATGCTCGCCTTCAGTTCCGTGTCTGCCCGTGACCTGCTGCTTCCACGCTCAACACCAGCTGTGCGCGGCTCGCTGGATTCTGCGCTCGTGACTTCAAAAACTGTCTTAAAAAAAAAAAAAAAAACTGTCCACCTCACCAGACAGGTTTCTTTCCATCCAATCAGAGTAGGGCTTGCAAATACTGCATTCAGATGGATTAAATGAAAATGCTGCAGTTTTTGGCAGAAATTACTAAACATAACGGTGGGATTGAAGATAAAACAACAACCAATAAACAGTTTAATATTTTAGCCTAAAATATTTAGTTTAAAATAATTCCTTGAGTTACTAAGTGATGTGTGAAAAATCTTTTTGTCTCTTTTCTTTTCAGCTTCTGGGAGATGATGCAAAGGTTTCTTGTGATCATAATCATCATCATTGTCATCATTATTTAAAGAGCACTTTAACACGAGGTAAAACAAAATAACATCTAATAAAATGACTTGAGAAAAGAATCAACTGTTTAAAACAACAATAATAATAAGCTGTTTAAACCCTTAAAAACAAACAGAAGTTCTTTAAACTGAACTCTAAGATAAACAGGCAACCAGTGAAGGGAGGCCAGGATGGGCTAATGTGCTTTCTTTTATGTTTTTCCATTAAAAGGTGTGCAGCAGCGTTTGAACCAGCTGCAGACATTTGAGTGAGGACTGACCGATTCAGAGATAAAGAGAATTACACAAATCCAGCCATGATGAAATGTAGGCTTAGAGTAGTGTTTCCATGTTTTTGCCTTGAAAGAATAGGTTTTAACTTTGCTTGGTTCCTTAAATGATAAAAATGACTTAACTGAGGCCCCTTTTTAACTGTCAAGTTTAAAATCACCGTCCAATTTTAAAATCGAGGGGCTAAACATTCATTGTCAGGGTGTCTAAATCAACAGGATCAACAGTTGTTTGGATGTTTCAACTGGTGTATATTTGACAATTCCTCATTTGCAAAGACAAAGAGATTTGAGTTTTTAATGTTCTCCTCGTTATTAACTTTATCTCTTTCTATAGATTCTCTTTCTCATTCAATTTAGGACTTTCCATATGCCTTATCATCTAAGTCTATATTGAAAAACCTACAGTAAAGTAATGAAATGTTGATTCTGGATGTAGTGTAGGAATTCCTTCAATATAAACCAAAGAAAATGTTGCATTACCTGCCAGAAGCTGGATAAAATCTTTAAAAAAGAGACAACAGTATTTTCACACCTCACGTAGTAGCACAAGGAAATATTGTAATCTAAATGTTTTAGGCTGAATATTTTAGGCTAAAATGAGTAAACCCTAGTGATGGATTTTTGGGTAAACTAAATAGAGCAGTGTTACATGTCATTGTTTCTAAAACAGCATTTTTCTGAGCTGCGTCTAAAAGGGCAAACATTGAGAGTATACCCACTTCTCCAGGGACCACTACACCACTGCAGACAGCCACAGATCAGCTGCAAGGGGCAGACAACAGCTAACGATATCAAGTTACTTTTCTGTAACCAACGCAGTCACGTCTGCATTAGCTACCGCAAACAGCGCAGCAGCAGCTGGAGCAAACTTTACTGCCACTAACGTCGGGAAATCAGACGGTCTTCGAACAACATTTGGATCCAATGCAACACTGCATGCGGAGGTGCTCTGTTGTCTGAAGACAGCCATCAACAAGTACTATATATATATATATATATATATATATATATATATATATATATATATATATATATATTAGGGCTGGGCAACAATTAAAATATTTAATCGCGATTAATCGCATAATTTGCCTGATTAATCGCATTGTATTTACAAACTCCAAGAATGAATTCAAAAGTAGTGTAAAGAGCACTTTTATTTTAATGTTCTGCTGCCATATGAACAAAAGTGTTGTAACATTTGTAGCACTTATCAGTAACACATATTTAGTGTAAAGCTCAACTTAAACATGTAAAACAAAAAATAGCAATAATAATAAATTAAAGGTTATTGCCACTGACAGGGAATTCTCTTTATGGGAAAAAAAACTACCAAAAACAGGCAATTTCTGAGGTAACCGCAGGGAGCAGCATTACCATTTTATGTTCAATACCAAAGTTTAACTTGGCAGTGGTTACAACTAACTTGTTTCTGTCATATTCGTTGCTGGAAGAACTTTAAACTGAAATGCTTGCTAACTCGATATGCGTGCATGTTTATTTGACGTTAACACGCGTTTTTTTGTTGTTGCTTTCTCGCGTGCATATAGTGAATGGCAGAGAAAAAACAGGCAAAAACACATGGATACTTTGAAACGAGAAGCGACTTCACCGACAGCGTCGATGCAGACCCCGCTCCGCACAAAACTGGGCTGACAGCGAGGTTATTGGCGCATTATCGCCACCTACTGTTCTGATTCAAACCCCTACACTGCAGCAACAGACCTTCACAAAATAAAAGCATGTGAGCAACATGCGTTAATGCGCGTTAAAGTAAATATCGCCGTTAATAGTCTAATGAATTAACGCAAAATTAACGCGTTAACTTGCCCAGCCCTTATATATATATATATATATATATATATATATATATATATATATATATATATATATATATATATATATATATATATATATATATGGGTACTTGTTGATGGCATTAAATTTATTTCTACGAGCATTAAAACAGCATTAAAAAGCATGAAATTAGGGTTGCTCATTCCTGTATAAACCCTGTAGTCCTTCACTCTGTCGCACTAAATGCATTGGTGAGGCTCGGTCAGCTGATCAAATTGGACGTTCAAGTGAAGACGACACCTCTGCCACATCAACACCTGTTGCAGAAAATGATGGTGTATCTTACTCTTCAGTTGCAGATGATAGATGTCCTAAAGTTTCTCCTGTCATACCTGCTGTTTCAAAAAGTCAGGATGGATCACGCATTTACAACAAAAAGCAGTACTGTTTGTATTGTAAGCAGGGATACATAAAAATTTCAAGGCATTTGGAGCGTGCTCATCATAACAAACCTGAAGTTGCACAAGCCATAGATTTTCCCAAAGGCTCCAGGGAAAGAAGGTTACACCACGAACATTTGAGAAACAGAGGCAACTTTGCACATAATGTTGAGGTGCTTAATAGTGGCACTGGAAGACTTGTTCCACGCAAGCAACCAAGGGAAACATCTGAATCACAAAATTATCTCCACTGCACCTATTGCCAAGGATTATTTACAAAAAAAGTCCTCTGGAGGCACATGACAATCTGCAAGTTCAAGCCCAATGTTGTCAAGAAACCAGGCAAAACACGAGTTCAGGCTCTCTGTGCATTTGCTGTTCCCCCTCCCCCAGGAGTGAAGATAGAGTTCTGGAAATTGTTGAACTCCATGATTCAAGATGAGGTTTACTCTGCTGTAAAGTCTGATGAACTCATCATAGAATATGGACAGCATCTTTACAATAGACTTGGATATGATCCCACAAAACATGAGTACATTCGTCAAAAGATGAGAGAACTTGGAAGACTTTTGATACATTCAAAGAAAATTACCCCCATGACGACGATTGAAGAACACATTAAACCTGCAAATTTTATGCTGGTTGTGGAATCTGTAAAATCCCTAGCAGGTTTTACGGTTGAAACAAACACCTACAGGTGCCCTAGTTTAGCGTTGAAGATTGGATACAGCTTGACAAAAATTTCACAGCTGGTTGAAAGTCGTGCAAATGTGCAGAAGAATTACAGTGCAGCTAAAGATGCTCGTGCATTCCGAAATGTTTATGAATCAAGATGGAATGAGTTTGTGTCAGCTGCATCTCTGAGAACACTCCAGAAATCAAAGTGGAATGCTCCACAGTTGCTTCCCTTCACTAAAGATGTCCAGACTCTTCATTCACATCTAAGTGAGCAACAACAACATTTTTACAACGAATTATCAACAGAAGTATCCTCACCAACCTGGATGAATCTGACCAAAGTCACCCTGACTCAAGTGATTCTGTTCAACAGACGCCGATCCGGGGAAGTATCAAAAATGTCCCTTTCCGCATATCTGTCTTCGATTACGAATAGTGATCAGGGTGATTTGAAAGAAGCTCTATCTCACCTTGAAAAAAAACTGTGCAAACATTTTAGAAGATTAGAAATAAGAGGGAAAAGGGGCAGAAAGGTACCAGTCCTACTGACTCCAGAAATGCAGCAGTCATTGAATATGCTTGTCAGCAAACAACAGGAATGTGGTGTACCTACAGAAAACATCTACTTATTTGCAAGACCATTCGCAATGAGTTGCTATAGTGGCTCTGATTGCCTTCGGCATTTTGCCAGCACCTGTGGAGCCAAAAGACCAGACACATTGACATCAACATAGCTGCGCAAGCAAATAGCCACTCTGTCTCAGATTTTGAACCTGAGCAATAAAGAGTTGGATCAGCTAGCAAATATCCTTGGTCATGATATAAGAGTTCATCGCCAGTTTTACAGGCTTCTAGAAGGCACCCTTCAGCTTGCTAAAATCAGTAAAGTACTCATGGCACTGGAGCAGGGACGTCTTGTTGACTTTAAAGGAAAAAGCCTGGATGACATAACCATTGACCCTGAAGGTACTGCTTGTCTTTTTTTTTAGCATATATTTCTATGTAAATGATTTAATGCATTGCTTTTATTTTGGTTATTGCCATGTGACAAAATGTTGATCCAGTTGTGGTGCTTTTAAACCTATTACAGAGAATGTGAAGTTGGACAGTGAGGAAGAGGCAGAGTTTGAGTCAGATCCTAAGGGTAAGCAATAGGTTTAAATAAGTAAGTAAATAAATTAATACAGCTTATATTATTTTTTTACTTTTCATTTCAGAGGATCAAGTCACATCCATCGGGGAACATAGACCAGAAATGGAGGACAGAAATGCTGAAATACAGGACAATAGGACACCTTCACAAACCAGCAAAAGTAGTTCACCTAAAAAGGGTAATAGTAAGTATTCCACTCATTTGTCCCTCTACTCCCTGCCCCTCTCTGTCAGGGTTCTTCTTCTTCTTCTTCTTCTTTTAGGTTTTTTTGGCGGTTGGCAAACAACTTATAGGTGCATTACCGCCACCTTCCAGACTGGAGTATAGATTAGATGTCCTATCACTATAATCTTCCCATAAAACCTGATTTCCTAAGATAACTAAAAATGCTATTAAATATTACATCTTCAGATGACCTTTGCAGCAGATTTTTAATATCTAAAATTACTTTATTTCTTTTTAACTCTCTGACTAATATCTCTCTTTCCCGATTGTACTTATCACACTCTAGAAAAATATGCTGCACTGTTTCTGACTCTCCACAATAATTACACAACCCTGTACTATGTTTATTAATTATTTTCAAAGTACTATTTAGCCCCGTATGCCCAAACCTTAATCTGGATATAATATCCTCTTCTTTTCTATTCCTATTACCTTCCCTACATTCCCCTACTTTTCTTTGAATATTATAGTAAAATCTTGCCTTTTCTTCTCTATCCCATAATTCCTGCCATTTCTTTTTAAAATATATTTTACTAATATTCTTGACCTCATTTCTACTTATTTTGATATTTACCTCAACATTATCCCTTTTTGCTGCACTCTTAGCAAATTGATCCGCCAATTCATTTCCTACTATCCCAATATGAGCAGGAATCCAAATTAACTTAACCCTAGATCCATATTTTTTAATTTTAAAAATTGATTGGCTAATATTCAATATGATATCTTGTCTCGTTTCTGAGTTTTGTTCTAAGATACTTATTAATGCACTGCTTGAATCTGAACAAATCAATATTTCCTTCTTCCTTGTTTCCTCACACCACTCTAGAGCCATTAATATAGCCACTAGCTCACCTGTATAAACTGTCATCCTATCTGTTATTCTTTTATTTTTCATAATGTTTAAGTCCGGAATTATAAATGCTATTCCAATTTTATCATTTAACATTTTAGAAGCATCTGTAAATACTTGTAAATATTCAGCATATTCTTTATTTATATACTTTTCCACCTCTTTTTTTTCTATTTGTCTGCCTTTTCCCAATAAGTTTAAATCAACTTCAGGTTTTCCACTTACCCAAGGTGGAGTATTTGGAATACACATCACAGGACTAATTAAATAATGATTTATTCCTAACTCACTTATCTCATTATTTATAATCCATCCAAAACTATTGATTCTCTTTTTTTTTATTTTTTCCTGACATGGTTGTAACATAACATTTGGAGGAAAGTTTTCCTTATGCCCTTTTACATTTGCCCAATAATTTATGGCTAGTTGTTTTCTTCTAAGTTCTAGTGGCATCTCCCCCATTTCAACTTGTAAAGCTGATACTGGGGTTGTTTTCATTGCTCCACAACAAGTTCTTAAAGCCTGATATTGTATTCTATCTATTTCTTTTAGTAAACTATTAGAAGCTGAATTATATACAATACATCCGTAATCAATTACTGATCTAATTAGTCCTATATATATTGTTTTTAATACCTTCCTATCAGCTCCCCAATCTTTACCTCTTAAACATCTCATTATATTTAGGATTTTTTTACTTTTCTCAATTATTTTTTTTATATGCATCTTCCACGTAAGTTTTTTGTCAAACCAAATTCCTAAATATTTAATCTGATCTATGCTTTCTACATCATTCTCATACTCTGTCAGGGTTCTCTGTGCTGCTCTGCTATAACTCTACTCCTCAGGTGTGTCTAGTTGGCTGAGGAGGCGTGGCCCACACCTGCAGCTCGTTGCAGGCGGCTTCCTCTGGCTTCTTAAGCAGAGCGCTGACAGATGGAAGACGCCAGAGCCTTAACCAGTCGTGGTACGACGTGGCCTCTGTCCCACTCTCGGAAACCAGCTTGTGAGTTTTTTGCTCTTTTTGACTTTGACTAATTTTGATTCTCCCTGTTTTTGTCTCAGATTGTTGGTGCTTGGAAGCACTCAGCTGTCTTGACGTCTAGTCCGAAGAAACAGACCGGCAGAATCCGTTCTGCTCAGATTTTGCTCTGGCGCTCCCCTCATACTTCCTGGATGTTACCCAGCGAGGCCTGAGATCCCCTCTCCCGGATTCTGCTGGTTCTGCGTTCACTCTGGTCAATCCATCTGTCACCATTGCCGACGAGGCTCGCTCAGGATCCCTCGCCAGTTACATCTGCCGTCCTCAGCCACTAGCCGCCTATCATCAGCAGAGTAGAATCACAGAGTTCCCTCAACCCTACTTCTTCCCGGTTAGGTCCGCCCAGCCCAATGGTAAGCAGCGCAACTTCTAGCAGTTCTCCTTTCAGAGTCACTTACTCCCTCTCTCTTGCAGACTCTCCAGCCGTGACGTTCTGACCCTGCCGAATCGCCTGTAGTTCCGTCCGTAGATCTGCCTGTTTCCAAAATAAACATCTTAAAACTGTGCTTTGCCTCCCGATCGTATCTGCATGTGGGCTCGTCACCTGAAAACCATGACACTCTCCATCTTGTAGAATTCCTCTAGGTTTTTGTTTGAATTCTATTTTTTATGCATATCAAAGCTGTTTAGTGAATTTTCTCAATGTTTTTCAAATGTATTTTATATTAAATGTGTTTGAAGAATAGATGAAGATAAATTATCCATATATCTTTTTCACTAACATTATTAGTTTTTGAGAGAATGTTTTGCTTTTTTTTTTACCACTTTTTGGGAGATTGGTCTAATTGAGTGAGTATATCTTGCAATTGTAAAACAAAATAATCTTTAAGTATGATATTGCTTTGATTTCATTTTAGCTTTATATATATATATATATATATATATATATTAGGGCTGTCAATCGATTAAAAAAAATTAATCTAATTACATACTCTGTAATTAATTAATCGCATATAATTTTTTTGCTGTGAAAGTATTTAAAATATTTAAATTCAAATGTTTCAATGAATAATCAGCATTAGATACATTAAAGTGCTGTTTTCAACAGCAGACAAACTGAACTAAACAGATGCCAATGTCAAACTGAACTCTCGTCAACAGAAAACGTCAACTGAAATGATGATTAAAAAAACCTGAATTTAACAGACGTCAACATATTCCATATTCCAATCTCCTTTTTAGGCTAATTATACATAATTTAGACCTAGTGCTATTTTAACAAAAAAGCATTTTATTATCTCTTATCTGATGTATTTCTGATGTTTGGCACTTTGTTTTACCTCGTGTTAAAGTGCTCTTTAAATAATGACATTCATGATGATTATGATCAGAATAAACTTTTGCATAACCTCCCAGAAGCTGGAAAGAAAAGAGACAAACATTTTTCACAGCTCACTTAGTAACTCTAATATTTTAGTCTAAATACTTTAGCCTAAATATTTTAGGCTAAAATATTACACTTTTTTTATTTGTTTTTCTTCAATCCCTCGGTGATGTTTAGTCATTTCTGCCAAAGGCTGCAGCATTTTGATTTAATTCATCTGAATGCAGTATTTGCAAGCCATACTCTGATTGAATGGGGAAAAAAAACGATGGCTTTAACAGCCGAGCGAGTGCACAGCTGGTGTTGAGTGTGAAACGAGCAGGTGTGCGCGAGCAAAGTAGCGCGCAAGCAGAGATGGAACTCTATGGGGTAAGATCACTTCCTAAATAGACTTGTACATAAAAGGATAGTTGTGTCCATATTAGTCAGAAGTTGTGCATAACAAACATTTGTAAACTCATAATTTAAATCGCATTCAAAAGATACAACATACGGTTCAAATAGTTACAACTTCAATAACTAATAAATACAAATTTCAAGTTTAAATTTGTGCTTTACTCTTTATGAACACAAACAGCAGCGGCTGCTTGAGAATACGGATTTTTTCTTTGAGAATACGAATTCACAACAGTGGTCTGATGTCATGGTTTCCAAGGCTGGTTAATGGAGCACAGAGTGCGAAGATAGGAGCCGCGCATGCGCTCTTCAGACTGACCGTCTCTGAAATGCACCGGGGCTGCAGCTTCATTCCAGACAGTGCAGAGATCACAGTGGTAAGTTAAACATTCCCTTTTCTGCTGCTGTTCTTCAAAAGTACGTTTTCAGATCGTTTGAGGTGAGAACATTATACTTTTAAGCTTCCCTATGTGGCCTGTTTACAGAATTAGTGCGTAATTTTAATAAAAAGTCCGACGTTGAGCGTCTGTGCCAACTGGTAGGTTTTTTTTAACATTGACAGCCTATTTCCTACTTTTATCTTAAAAAAACAACAACATTGAGGATGGTATTAAACATGTGATCACATTGAAATTGTGACTATCTGTAAATAATTAAAATGAAAACATAATTGTATATATTATTAACAGTAAAGGGATTAGGGTTAAGCTACTTTGTTGCACCTAACTAACCTTCACAGCATTGATCATTAAGGAAAAGTTATTTCTGTCTGCCCACCTTTACAATGATTAATCTATAAATTGTGTGCAGTTAGTTCAGTTAATTATTTCAGTGAAATGGTAGAAATACCAGAGAAGGGAAGCCATTTGTTACATTTACAACTATACATTTGACCCTTTCTTTCTTGAGAACTATAATAATCTGCATGTTAACCACATATAGTTTTATGGTGTGAAAAGGTGAGAATTGAAAAAACAATTATGGTAACATTTGGCATTTTTTATTTACAGGAAGAAACAGAAACAAAAAATGTGAGGATAAACACTTCTGTGCCGATCCTCCAAATATTTTTTAATGAAGGGGACCTGAAACCAGCCGTCAGGCTAAGAAGGGCCACCATCGTCCTCCTCCTTCAGCTGCTGCCCATCCAGAAGGCCCATGGATGGCCACAGGAGGTAGAGGTGCTGCTGACCCTCTACTGGCTGGCCTGTGGAGCATCCTATAGGGAAACAGCTTGCCAGTAAGATCTCTTACATTCTTGTCCTTAAATAGAGCCAACAATGACACAATTGATACATAGATGATATTAATTGGATAGAAGATTAACACATATCAGCATATTACCTAAATTACAAGTTAATTTTATATTTGGTGCAGGTCAAGTGGAGGCACGCTACAACAGGCACCACGCCAGGGCGAGAAACATCATTGGGCGTGCCTTTGGTGGTCTGAAGACACGGTGGCGTTCCATCTTCTTAAGGGCATTGGAGGTCTGCCTGACGTTTGCCCCAAAAGTAATCGCCGCCTGCTGCATCCTCCACAATATTAGTATAGAGGCAGGGGACCAGCTAGACGTGGAGGACGAGGAGGTTGACCCAGAGGAGGACGACCATCCGGCGGCTGAAGACAGGGAGCTGCTCCAGCTGCTGCATGTTTAAGTTGACAAGACTACATCTGACCTAACGTAGATCAGTTGGAGTCATGTTCACATGCTGCTTCATTTCATTTTTTTCACTACCTGTAAAAATACATAAAATAATCAGTAAATTAATTTCCATTCCAACTATTTTTAATTGTATGTTTGTAGGCGTTGTCTATTTGTATAAGATGTTAATAGAAGTTATTTCTTTGTTTTAAACCACGTTAGTAACTTAATTTGTTAAATATGTTATACCTTCATTCTGTTCCAAAGTTAAAACATTTGTCTAAAATAAATATCTCTATTTTTCCATATATTGTTACTATTGTTTTCTTTCCCTCTTTCTTCTCTCAATTCTTCGTGTCCTCACTCAGAGGAAACTCACTTAGATAGGAAAAACATTTATAGAATTTATTTATTTATAGATTTTATATTAGGGCTGGACCATATAGAAAAAAGCATATTGATAAAAAAATGCAGATTGAGCGATAGATAATTATCAAAAAGATTTAAAACCTGGCTCTTATAATATTGCTAAATGACTTACTTTTAATATATCACACACAAACACTCAATCCCAATTAAATTCTTATTTAACCAACATTTTTAACCATAACTGATTTTTTTTATGAAAAATGACTTAACTTAAGAGACCTGGGTGATGTTATTAAATACTGACAAAGAATAAACTAAAGTGACCAGCGCTGTTAGAGAAAAACTTGCAGCCCGGAACTTTATATCGCGGATCAAGAGTGGCGAGTAATTGTTTGAAGCCAGGGTTTTCAACTGCAGACAACAGCAGCATGTCCATCACTATGAAGCACGTTACTGCATGCCTGATGTCCTTACGCCGCCAGGACGCTTTTTCATTTTATCACAAAGAAGGGAGCCCAGTTTAGCTGCTATACCTGCTTTGTTTTGGAAGAACTTCCATAAGATTCCTAAGAAGATGACACGGAGTCGCGCGGGGCTAAAACGGCTCGCGCTGCTGCGGGTGTGAGCGGCTTACGTGATGAAACAAGTTGGTTGCGTTACCAGACTTTGTTTTTACCGGTTCCTTGCAAATTTTACAAATCACTGTGGTTTATTTCTGTCAGACTGTAGTAACTAGTAAAACCCCGTTTTGGGACAATTTCCCCCGTCGCTCCTTGCTGCGACATATTCACGTGCTCTGTGTTGTGATTTGAGAGGGCGGCCTTTGTGACGGTGTGCCTGGGTCCGCGATTACGATTGGTTGAGAGGAAGTAGTGACTGCAGCATCAACTAATATAATAGGCTAAGAGGAAGGAAGGAAAACTGTCTCTATAACCAACTTTTATCGACCCTTTTTTTCCCCTTATTGTGCCACACGTCTTTCGACTGATATATATTGTTATTAAATTATCGTCCAGCTCCATTGTATATGCTGCTGTCATCCTTGGGAGACATTTACAATTTATTCCAGCAATTATTGAGTTAATAAAGCAACACGCGCAGCCTGATTAACACAAAACAAATAAACCAGACTCGCACCAACTCTGTAAACAGGCCACATAGGGAAGCTTAAAAGTATAATGTTCTCACCTCAAACGAACTGAAAACGTACTTTTGAAGAACAGCAGCAGAAAAGGGAATGTTTAACTTACCACTGTGATCTCTGCACTGTCTGGAATGAAGCTGCAGCCCCGGTGCATTTCAGAGACGGTCAGTCTGAAGAGCGCATGCGCGTCTCCTATCTTCGCACTCTGTGCTCCATTAACCAGCCTTGGAAAACCGTGACATCAGACCACTGTTGTGAATTCGTATTCTCAAAGAAAAAATCCGTATTCTCAAGCAGCCGCTGCTGTTTGTGTTCATAAAGAGTAAAGCACAAATTTAAACTTGAAATTTGTATTTATTAGTTATTGAAGTTGTAACTATTTGAACCGTATGTTGTATCTTTTGAATGCGATTTAAATTATTATGAGTTTACAAATGTTTGTTATGCACAACTTCTGACTAATATGGACACAACTATCCTTTTATGTACAAGTCTATTTAGGAAGTGATCTTACCCCATAGAACTCGAGGACAGCGGGTTGAGAAGAGTTTTTCAGACCGTGCCAGACCGGTTTTGAGCGTTGAGTTGTTTCACTGTGCGCTTGGATTGGTTCCTGTGATCTCAAACAGAAGGCACGAATATCGCTACATGAGCTGTGTCTCAATTCGGCGGCTGCGTCCTTCGAAGGACGCATTTTAAGGCCGGTGACGTCACAACGATGCGCGGAGGCTGTCCCATTTGGCAAAAATTCTGAGGATCCTTAAAATGCAGCCTTCGAATGCGTCCTCCTTTTCCCCGAATTCTGAGGATGCACCGCTACCATCCTTAGTGGCCTCGCCTGGCACAAGATTTCCCGAGGTGCTTTGCTCGCTTTTTTTTAGTAGTTGAAGAAGAAGAAAGAAGGCGGATTTTGTAATGGAAAGCAGCAGCGCTGGCAGTAGTGCTGAGTACAGCTTTAAATGTAAGTAGTTTGTTTTTATTTTTTTAACTGAACATCTATTAAAATACGTGATGGTAACGGAGCCACCGGACTTTGTAGGACCAGCTAAAGCTAATGCTTAGAGCTAATCTGTTGATACGAGACGTTCAGCAACATTAAAAGCCTTCATAAAAATGTCAAAATTTTTGATTTTAACCTACATCTTATTGTAACTGTGCTGATAGCCGTGTCCCTCACAAATCCGATCAATCTATTCTCATACAGTTTATTACAAATGATTAGAACTGTCAAAGCTTAATGCAGCTGAAGAAATAACATCAGTCCAGCTGTACTGGGCTGTCAATACTGCAAACATTTTGTTTGAATACTCAATAACGTATAGTTAATTTACAGTACAGTATAATAAGGTTTAAAGTATAATTCACTTGAAGAACAATACTGGCGTAATTATACAGAAAAGTCATTTTGCCTGTTGACATAACAGAAATATGCTTTACATGTAATTTTGTTCTAGGGAGCAGGGAGCATACAGAGGAGTTAAAACTCCGAGGAGCATAAAACTCCGTGGGCAAAATGACCACCTTTTTACCGGGGCCAAAAACACTGCCACAGTCGGATGGAGGTAAGAGTTGAGACATAATTCCATATATATGTTGCATTTGTATGTAAAATTCACACAAGTTCAAAGAAGTCCTGTTCAAACACCAACGTACAAATATAATCTTTTGATCACATCAAATGATGCCCAGATGTCACTTTTTTTTAATCTTATAGTTGTGATAGTAGTGATCCTTGTGTGTTTATCTCTTCTCGTTTCTCTTGTTTAGAACAATCCTGCAACAAACGGGCATGGAGGGTGAAGTTGAGCCACAACAGGCCAAAAAAGAGTGGGACAACTTGAAAAAAAAGATCCAGGGACAGGGCAGGGGGTCAGTGGGAAGCCTGCTGCTGCCACCTGGCCATGGTTTGTCCTCAGGTTCAGTGTTGCTGTCATTGTTAAATTCAATTATTAAATTGTCTATAAAAGTTATTGTTGTCTGTGTGTTCTTAAAGTCTTTTAACCTTTTACATTATCTGTTTCATCACTTCTTTACAATTTAAGTAAACTTAGAACAACTTCTCAGTGACATCAATTTATTTTTAGAGAAACAAGTATTTACAATAAACTATCAAAAACATTTTAACTATTTACATTAGATTTTAAAATTAACTACAACAGCTATTTACAGAAGATATAAAATAAATATTACTAAAGAACATATATATATATATATATATACAATTTTGACTGAGCAGGAGTCCCTGGTGGTGCTGCTGGACTGGATGGGATGCCACACAGATGACCTTGGAGTCCTCTCACTGCGAGTGGGACATCATCTGGGGGGTGGGGGATGCCTCTCTCCACTGTTCACCACATCGTCCATCAGGGTTTGCAGGGCTGACCCAATCGACGGCTGCCATGTTCCTAAAAATGTTTAAGAAGACGCAGAAAATTACTTTACTACAACTGTTTTCATAACCCTTACATGAGAAAAGCTAAAAAGTGATTATACTTGCCATCTAAATGTTATCGTGGTCGGGTAGAACCTCCTCCAGGGCAGACACCTCGGCAGACAGCTGGTCCCGCCAGGGAGCACCACTGACTGCCTCCAACACGTTCTCCCCCTCCTCATCCTCTGGCATGTCGTCCTGCACTTCATCGTATGGGGCCATGATGTCACCGGCTCCCAGGCAGATGTTGTGCATTTAAGTTGATGCAGCAGTACAACGGCCTTGTCTGGATAGAGACATGAAGATTAAGAACAACAGGATTAGATGATAGCAATTTCATTTTAGCTGATATAATTCTAGTGAATGTCAACCCCTTAACGCCTGGTGTTGCTAATTTGTGACCAAACAATTCTGGCCTTTACTTATTTTACTTCATCTAGAGCCACTATTTGACTTTTTTTTTACGTTTTTATATTTAGATTTATTTTTCCTGTATTATTTTTTCGTTATATTACAAATAAAATCAAGCAGTAAGGGGATAACAATTTAGACAAATAATATTAGTTTGGCTTCTCAACACAACATTAGTGATAGTGAAAGTAGTGATTTAAGTCAGTTATTTACAGGGTTTGTACACATTTTACTATTCAATTCAAATTACTAAAGTTACAAACATAAGCCTATATCAAGTCTTACAAATAAATATAACATTTTATATTTAAACATATTCGTCAATCTGCTGACAAGCGTTTGTTTAATAACTGGTATATTATGATCATTAGCAGGCCCCTGTGGGTGAAAATAATAGCAGGTAAATGTTACCTCTCCACTGCGCTCCTCCAGCCTGAGAAATATTCGTCGCCGGTTTTACTGCCGCCGAAGCCGTCTAAACCGACTCTCCTCCTCCAATAACAAGTAAATAAAAAATAAATAAATTCAATATCCATTTTTTTGCGTCGTTTATCGGCGCTGGTGCTGTTTTTCGCCGGGCTTGGGGTAGACGAGATGACGTCGTGTCGCAACCAGGAAGTGCTCCAAAGGCTAGACCGTCCCATTTACCAACGGTTGAGGATCCTCCGGAGCATCCTCCGATGGCTGGGTCCTCCTAAGGCTGTGTAGGCTGGGTCCTTCGAAGGACGCAGCCGCCGAATGGGGTACCGCACACGTGACGTCACCGCCTCAAGAGCAACGCCCCTTTTGCCGCTTAGGTAGGACAAACCGATAGAGAACGCACGTAGCAACCAGCAACAGAACCAGCGATATGACCGACTTTGCAGCCATTAAACTTTCCCAAAACGATGTCCCAGGCGCACGGTTTACTGGTCGAACTGTCGAAGAACACACCAACCTTCAGCTCAAACGATGGCTTGAGTGTCGAGGGCTTAAAAAGACCGGAAAACGGGCCGAGTCTATCGAACGGTAAGCTTTGTTTTTTTTTCCTGCGCGGCGGTCATGCCGTCGTCGGCCGTTTTTTTTGTTTGTAATCACCGTCCAGGGATCGGTATATGTTTAATGTTTGTCTCATTTGAAATGTTTTTGAGTAGGCTATCCTGGTAGCAGGGTATCATGTTAGCGCCTGCTACCATGATAGCCTATATGCTATCATGGTAGCAGGCGCTTCATTATTAACATGTCGGCGACCAAAATAATCTTACCTGTTCACTACTTGATGTCGCTGGAATTGGGTCAGGATGTTCTTCGGTTGTGCCCTTTCCTCCGACAAAATGCTTGCTACATATGTAGGCCGACCGCACCGATGGACCAAGCGCACACATTTCTCCTTGGCACTCTTGAATTTCGGGAAAGTAATGAAGAAAACATCCTTCATATGCGGCCGATCAGCGTACCTCGAGTCGCTGTTGCACGTTCCATAGCAACAATGTTTAATAACCATGGTCTTATATTTAGAAAAAGCAGTCGTTTAAACGAGTAAAACCTAGGCTAACGCACGTCTCTTCCACAGCAAAACAGCGGCGGGTTTGGGAGTTTGTCCTACTGCGTACCACGTGATGTGACGTCATCGTGACGTTACGTTTCTAAAAATAGCTCGCTCGCGGTACCCCATTGAGACACAGCTAGTTTCACAGAGTTGAGCGGCAGCGCTGTCTTCTTCTCTGTCTTCATGCGCCTCCCCTGTGACTCTTTGGCGCCCCCCAGGGGAGGCGCGCCTCACCTATTGAAAACCCCTATACGACATCGATTAATCTGCGTTATTTTTTTTAATCCGTTAAATTTTTTTTAATTAATTAATCGAAATTAACGCGTTATTTTGACAGCCCTAATATATATATATATATATATATATATATATATATATATATATATATGTATATGTGTGTGTGTGTCAGACCTGAATTTATTTTACATGTATTATTAACTTTGGTTTTACAGGTCGCCAGCCATCCAAGAGGAGAACTTGGGAGAAAGCAGAGATCCTTGCAGTTGTAAAGCACTTGATGCCATTCATCAACACATGTCGTGTTCCAGGGAAGACAGATTGTGAGACGTGTCTAAAACAGGAACCTGTTGCACTCAGACACCGAAATTGGCTGGCTATTAAGTTTTATGTAAAGAATCGCATAACAGCCCTCAAAAACAAAGTTTAGAAGCTTTTAATTTCAAACTTCTTTTAAGTGCTTTAGTTGCTTAGTCATGTCATAGACATTTCAGTTTGCCTTTGTCTTACTTTAAAGTACAGGCAATAGGACATCTTTTCGTTTGGACATTGCTTCACAATAACTTGAAAAAACTGAGGGTACTGAGGGTGATTTCAAGACTGTTTATCCCTGTTAGTTTATTAGTAAATGGGCAAATTTACCAACCTGATGCTGCATATGAAACGTAAAGGAACGTTTGCGGAACGGAGGAATGAACAATGTAAATATGTGTGCAATTGGCAACAACTCTAGTTTACATTTGAACCACAGCCATGAATAACTTTGCCTGTTCTTGGGTGTTCTTAAGAGAAACAGGCTCCTAATCTGACATTAGGACAGATAGGGATATCTTATTTAAAAGCAGAAGTAATTTAAGTTTGTAATTTTTAAATTAGGTTGTTGGTTTGCATAGCATTTACAGGGGGGAAAAAATCCCATCAAGAGTTCTGTTGAACAATAAATGTTCATTATTCTACACATTTTATACATTATCACAGAGGACTCAGAGCGGTCTCCACAGGAACAACACTCAGCCTCCGCGGTTGCTACCTCGATGCAGCTCAGGAAGTCTTGCCTGTAATTTGACCAATAGTACATAGGATATAAAGTAACTGCGAGGAGCAGAAACCAGAGCATTCAAGGATTTACAGCTTTGATCATGAAAACTAAATCTGCCGCTACTGGAAAAACCAAGTTGGTTAGTTCAAAAATGAGCACATATGGTTTACAAGGCTTTGCAATGCCTTTAAATACTGAGCCATACTTGTGAGGCACATGGCTAACCTTCAACTATTATTTCTCACTTTTCGAGAAACTTGAGTAACACCAGTTGAACAATAAACGTTCAGGTTCTGTAGAGAAAGAGATATTTCCTCTGTTTAATTAGGACATCCTTATTTGAGCTCATGGAGTCACAGACACTGATGCAAGGCTCACTGATTTTGTTACTTCTATGGTGACCCTAACCTTGGGGCAAAGTTGTTTAATTTGAATGAGATATAAATGTTTAAGGGCTTCAGGTGCTTTGCCTTGTTTATTCCCACATGTGTGGGTGAAGTTCTTATCCCTGTTAAGGTTATTAGTAAATTGAAAAAAATAACCAACCTGATGCTGCATTTGAAACATAAAGGAATGTTTAGCGGAATGGAGGAATAAACAATGTAAATTTGTATCCAATTGTCAACAACTGTAGTTTACATTTGAACCACAGCCATACATAATTGCCTGTTCTTTTTAAGAAAAACAGGCTCCTAATCTGACATTAGGACAGATAGGGAGATCCTATTTCAAAGCAGAAGTAATTTCACTTTGTAATTTTTAAGTTCAGGTGTTTGCACAGCATTTACAGGGAAACAAAACATCCCATTAAAGAGTTTTGTTAAACAATAAATGTTCATTATTCTACACATTTTATATGCCTTTGTCATTCATTTAATACATAAAAGTAAAATAAAAAACAATTTTCAGATGTATTAAATCAAAAAAAGTAATGGAAATTAAATGTTGCTATAACATTTGGTCTGACTTCTTCAGAGTCGTTGTAGATGTTGATTGTTGTGGGGAGGAAGGATTTCCTGTTTCATTGAGTATTACAATGGATCTGAAGAAGCCTCTGAGTGCAAATATTTGAAATTCTAATGAAGGTTGTTTCTGTTTGTTTCATGAACAATCCTTTGAACGATCCTCCCAAGAGAATTGCCACAGTAGTTCCCAGAACAGAATTATTCTATTGAGTTTTTTTTAAATCCCTGGCCCTGATACTACTAACCCAAGAGATGATGGCAAAAGAGATGTCACTCTATAGTTCGCCAGAACAGCGTGATCCAAGATAGGTTTCTTAATCAGTGGCTGGACAACTGCATGTTTCAGATGTTCAGGAACTACACCTGAAGACAAACTGCTATTCACAAGAGCAAGGACAGAAGGATATATATATATATAGTAAGAAAAACGTCTTTAAATAATCAGGATGGATTTGCGTCATCCGGAGAGCCAGTTTGCTCGATCATACTTTGCCATGATATCTGCTAAAAAATCAGAAAAATCATTTATGAAGTTCTTTTACTTTGGTGGCCGATAGACTACTGCACACAGCACAGTGTGAGAGCTACTAAGCTCAAAACTACTAAAATAGGCTGGAGACAACTGTTTACAGGTAAAAAAAACTTTTAAAAACAGTCACTATTCCTCCTCCTCGACCTGACATCTGTGGAGAATTAAAATAGCAGAAGTTCTGTGGTAAAAGTTCATTAAAAATGCTGGACTCACCAAAGCCACTTCTCCATGATTCTGTTATGCATAAAAAATCTAATCCTTGAAAAGAGAAGAAATCCTTAATGACGAAGGTTTTACCAGGTTGAACCTGGCAGAGATCGGCGCGTCTATGCCTTCAGCTGCTGTCCCGGACTCCCGACGCAGAGGCCGTAGGTTGTAATGATTCACCCTGCACCTACAGGGACAAGGAGAGCAGGGACCACGGGGCTGGAACACTCCATTTTGGCCACCACCGACAGGTACCAGACAGGCTTCCACAGGGTCTAATACATGTAATGGGAAGTAGAGGCAAGGGACCACCCGCCAGAAGGATCCTCCCTTCTGGCCTGGACAGCCTGCAGTTTGCCAACAGGAAGAATCACTCCACGGAGGATGCTGTCTCATTAGCACTTCACATGTCTCTGGCTCATCTGCAGCATTTCAACACCCATGTCAGGATGCTCTTCATGGACTTCAGCTCAGCATTCGAGACATGCTGGCTCTGAAGCCCCACGACATGGGATCATCCACTTTGCTCTGCTCCTAGATCAGTCACTTCTTCACCAACAGGTCTCAGGTGGTGAGGAATCTGATAGGGAAACACACATCAGCTCCACTGATCCTCAACACCGGAACACCGCAGGGTGTCCTCAGCCCTGCTCTCTTCACCCTTTTCACCCAGGACTGTTCTGCTGTCCACCCCACAAACTATTATGTTTGTGGGGTAGACAGCATAATAGTTAAAGTCAGTGCTCTCAACTCTCACGCATTGACCGTGTGACACACGCATTTCACTAACTTCACACGCAACACATGGCATTTCACACGCAAACATGGCATTTCTCACGCATAAAAATCACAAAGCCCATCTGGGCTGCGGACGACAAAACTCCGCCTTCTGCTGAGCTGTTTCGGCTTCTTTCACAACTTCTGGCCATCCGTAATTCCTGCTGCAGTTCGTGTTAACAGCAGCAGGGAGAGTGATCAGAGTTATGAATAATTTTAGTCCTAACCAGTGGTGAAATTAAGCCGGTAAGGTCCTGTACCGCGTATGCAGGAGGGGAGGAGAGGGGGTGGAGCTGCTGCATGGCTGCACGCAGGATCATAAAACAGTTCTGCTATCCAGATGCAGTTTAAAATGCCACTTGGTCTGTTTATAAGTTTCGTTTTTATTAATTCTGCATTTTTTAACTAAATGCACCGTATTTCTGTGCCTCAGCGCTTGCTCCCCCCCCCCCCCCGCACGAAGCGCACGGGGGTAAAAGCAGCTCACCTCACCGCCTAGAGTGCACTGACGAGATCAATAGAGATTTGTCTGGTCAGCGCGGCGACTAACTGAGAAACCTGTCGCTGTGAAAGGGGATGATAATGGTTATAAACTAATCTAGAAGTGCATTGAGCTGAAAAGAGGGACACATCAGCAGCTGGATCGTGCGTAAAGACGCAGCGGGAACCTCTGTGTGCTTCAGTGTTGCTGCTGAGGGGAAAATGTTGACCATAAAGGCTTGATGAAACTCAGCCTGAATCACCAATCAGGTTATAGATCTACAATGATAAACAAACCCATAGATGAATGTGTAAGTTCAATAACTTAAAACTACTTATTTTTATTCAGTATTATTTGAACACGTGTGTTTTTGTGTTTTAATCCATTAACTGAAGAATAAAGTATTAATATGTCTCTTTATCTCTTTAACAAAAGTAGTACATGTCTACTTCAATGTCTGGTGGGATAAAAATGAGATGGAGTTGAGACTCCACCGGCTCTTCCAGGGTCCGGTTAGCCCCGCCCCCAAACAAGCCCCGCCCCCAAAATAGCATAATCTCACTCTTAACTTTTGATCAAAGTTGAGAGGTCTGGTTAAAGTACTTCTTGATTCTGAGATCGACCAACTCGGAAATACATGCATTAGTGACCATATTTTCAAAAAATGTGGCATTAAGATCGTGATTGTGCCGTTAAAGATTTTTTTAAGGACTAAAAATTGTCGCTCAGCGACCGCTAGGCTGAAAATCCACAATTTGGGTCCCGTGGTACGATGACGTAGTTCGTAGATGTAGCCCAGGCTACGCTACAGAGAGTACAATGGAGTACACAACGACAAGTTCAGATGGCGATTCACAAAGTGATGATTTTAACACGAAAGACAGCGCAAACGTCTGGTACGACTCGGGTAAGTCTGAGAAATTTTTTTTAGAAGAATAAACGAAATGGGTTGCTGGTGTATAATTGGAATCGGGGCTTATAATCGCGGTTCTGGCTGACAATTCGGATGTAAACATGGAAACAACTCGTCGAAGCCCGATTGCCTGGCATCGTTTATGATGGCTGAAATCCGCCAAAACAGCACATAAAAGAAAAAGATGTACATTCAGCACAAACCACGGTGTCCCAGCGTTATGTGTTCCCGGAATTTTACTTAATAATCTGGGGGCGCATGGGGGTTCCGAACTGAAAGGGCTGTGGGTCTATCCCCACCAAGGCTCAGGGTTCTGCGGGGTAGCAGCACCGTGCTGAGAGGTAGTGTGGATGACACGTCGCTTCACAGCAGGCTGCTGTGATGACAGCCAGATTTCTCCACTCCCTCTGTGCGATGAGTGAGGAGGAGAGAAGGAGACATCCAGAGATCTCGGTGGGCTCTGATTGAGCGCAGGGAGCTTCTCTGGGCTCAGGCTGGAGTGGGAGAAACACTTGGCTCAGGACTCGTGAGGCAACGCTGCGTCTGAAACGAAAGTTTAGAGACTACCGGCTACTTGGCGATTCCATTCAGCGAGGATTTTCTCACCCCCGGTGTTGTGCGAAATTCAGTTTGTGTTTTGTGTTATTTTAAACGCCAAGATAATCGGTCTTTTTCCAACTTTTGTCACTTCAGCCTGACAAATAAAAGTAAGCCACCAAACACAGTAGTGTGTATTTATGATTTTCCATTGCTGAAATAAGAGGATGGAAACTGGCTGATAGCAGGACACAAAAATTAAGACTTCCTGAAAAGACGAGAGTGTAGACTTCCTGGTAAATCCCGTTGTAATGTAAAATATGACAGATAACTGGATTAAGGAAATTTCTAGTATACTACATGCTATCACACATAACAATTTTTGAAAATTTGGAAATAGTTGCTCTTTATTTCCCAAAGTTATGGGGGGAGGAGAGGAGAGAATGGATATTTCAACTGCCTGAAATACCGCGTTTATTTATTTTATGAGTTGTTTTACCGAGAAACCGATAAGAAGCGCTGTGAAACCCCGCCTCTCTGGCTGCAGTGCTCCCGACACAGAGGGGAACAGATTTTCACAGGGGAACTGAATTTCGCACAACACCGGGACTTTTCGGGTTCGGAAATGTGTGTAAGGAGACATTATCCTTGTTGGTATTTGACCAACCATAAGCCACACACTTTTTAGCCATGTTTAATCCGTCTATTTGTGTTTGAGAAAGCGAGTCTGCAACCAGGAAGTAACTTGTTTCAATGTCAACAGATCAACGCTTGTGAACGAATTACGTCATCGGTCACGTGACGCCCGGCGCAACATTTTTTATGAGCCTTGCGCTAAAAAGCCTTAAAAATCCATTTTGTCATAGAATTTTTTTATTTTTTTTCCTCGGGTCATAATAATATGTGAACTTTCTAATATATAGCAACTTGTATGATCTCAGAATCAAGAAGTACTTTAAGCTTGCGGATGACACCACTGTAGTGGGTCTCATCTCCAACAATGAGTCCCACTACAGGGGTGAGGTCAGCAATCTCACACAGTGGGGTGAAGTCAGCAATCTCACACAGTGGGGTGAGGTCAGCAATCTCACACAGTGGTGCTACAGGAACAACCTGATCCTGAACACCAGTAACACCAAGGAGGTAATAATAGACTACAGGAGGTCCAGGAGGAGTGAATACACTCCTCTCTGCATACAGGGGGAGGTGGTGGAACGTGTGGACAGCATGAAGTTCCTGGGGGTTCACATCTCCTCAGACCGCTCCTGGACTGTGAACACCTCCCACCTCGTTAAGAAAGCCCAACAACGGCTCTTTTTCCTCAGGAAACTTAAAAGGGCTGGACTTTCCACTAAACTGCTTAAAAACTTCTACAGAGCCACCATAGAAAGTATTTTATTTCTCAGTATAACTGTATAGTATGGGAGCTGGAGAGGAAATCCAGTACAGTAAAGTAAACTGAGTTCTTGGACTCAATCCAGATAAGGGCATCTCCACTGAACCCACTCACCCAGGCAATGCACTGGTTGCCCCTCTCCGATCAGATTAAATGCTTCAGAAGCATCAAATCCAGAACTAATAAACTCAGAAACCGCTTCTTTCCAAAAACTGTGACGGCTATCGTCCCCTGCTGAGAAGTATGTGGGCCATCATATGTTACAATCACACTATTATATTTGCCTAATTTCACACTCTTATGATCAGGAATATCAAATTGCACATTTCTGTAAATTAAGCCTCAAGATCACTGCACAGAAATTACCTCATTATTTGAGATTCATGAAGGAGTGACTAATCCATGTAACATGGCTGATATCATTCGCAAAGGGACTGATATCAGAGCCCTCGAACTCTGATATGAACTTGCATGCTCTAATGTGTCGGGAAAAAGCTGTAAATACTAAGTCTGATGTGTATGTGTCATGTTATTTGTGTGTATCATAAGCCAGTGTCTGCCTCAAAGATAATTTCCCCATGGTAAAATATGGTGAAAATAGAAAATTCTTGATTCTTGAGAATGTCCTGCTGGTGAAGGAGGGGAGACTCACATGCTGTGTTGCCGAAAAGAAAAGAAAACGTGTTCCACGGTTGTTGCACTATAAACTGAGATATTAATTTTGAGTAGCATTATAGTATTCTAGTCACATGTCTGTGTTTTGAGAAGAAATTGCTAGTATATTTAGACAAAAGATGAAACAAACACCTTGTGTGAATGTGGAACAGCTAATATTTCCATGTTAGATAAGGTAGCTAAGAGAGCAATTTTCCTATGGTTTAGAAATATGTGTGTGTGTGCGTGTGATTTGTACCCATTTTAGAATCTACCGGTTTGTCTTTCATTTTAGGTTAATATATTTAAGTTTAATGTCACCTGTCACATTTGTCCATAATTTATATAAAATGGATCACCTGTGAATGTGTGATTGATTTTGTTTTGATGCACTTGGGGATGAATTTATATTGACTGGGACTGATTACACATTTCTGCCTCTGAATGGTAAATAATACGCAAAATTAAAGTTTGAGAGGGGCTTAGTCAAAATCTGGACAATATAATCTTAAATGTGGCTGAATTGAAACATTTCTGCATAGAAAAGTGGCACAAGCTTTTTTCCAAAGTGAGGTAAAAGGCTAATTGCTAGTAAATACAGGCATTTGATGGCAGTTGTAGCTGCCACGAATTGCGCAACCAGGTATTAGAACTACGGTGTGATTATTTTTAGACAGATTTACTCAACATTCAGGTGTGACAAAAAGCAAATGCAGAAATCTTTAAGGGGGCATACAATTTTCACAGCACTGTAAAAAAAATGTCACCCTTCATTTTCAACTATATTTCCACATTGACAGATGGAGAACGATGTGTCTTCAGAAAAATCATTGCTTGGTGAGTGTGTACTTGTATTACTTTTTTTGTTAAAAATGTTTGCTTTCAGATTCTACCCTGTTGCTCTTCCTGTGTGAAACTGCCTTATAAAAACAGGGGCATGCATGACAGGCTAAAATGACAGAGCAAGCCCCTAAGAGACAGGAATCGGGTCCGTCACTTTTGCTGCACAAAAGCCTTTATTACTGCCTAGTGGACAGACAACAGTTTGTCAGAATGAAGGGTATTCTGTCTCAGAGCGTGATCAGCATTATGTGAGCTGTCTCTCGCCTTTAAATTATAACTCCAAGGATATTTTTCTTTCTTGTGTTCAGGACTGCCTGTTTACTCAATTGGACTGTGCCACTAGGTCATTGGAGGATACTTAATTTTTATTTGACTTTTGTGCAATTATACACTGTTTAAAGTTATTCAATACCTATTAAATAACTCTCTGTCTGTTAAGTATTGTCTGGTGATAATCAGCTGTTAAGCTGATATCAAGACAGTGGTTGAAAGGGATGAATTTGAGCACTAGCGATCTTTTAACAGCAAACTCTGCACACAGAAGCTAGGGGGCGCTGTGGCAATCAGTTGCTAAAATCGGTTACTTTAAAGTTACCAAAATTGCCTTTAAACCGGCATTAATATTAAATATTAATGCAGGAATAAGGGTCATAGCTCTATCTAACGACGGAGCAGAAGAAACAGGCGTTATGCTTTAAGGCAAGCTCCTTTGAATGTCCGGAAATCGGAAGCTACCAGAAGCTAATAGCATTTTGGCTAGCGGGCTTTCGGCGCTAACAGATAAAGACTTTAGCTTTATTTTTAGTCATAATGAGTGGGCCGGATAACGTAAACATTAATGTCCCATCAATGTATAAAACCCTTGTGGAGATAACCTTTGTTATAACCATAAAACACACTCGAATGATATTAGCAATACCATAAAACGTAAGGCTAGCGTGAGCTACCTCCGTTAGCCCTTTGTTTAAAGACCCATGTACAAAACAATTTACAAAAAATGTCCAAATGAACCATTTAACTTCTCCCTCTGGTTTCTCTGCCCAAACCTGTCGGCGCCTCATGTGAGTTCTGTCCACTTTGGCAATCCAAGGAAGGAGCACTGAAAAGCAGTGAAAGGGGAACCGTTACTCCTTCAGCAGTGGGCTAGTGGCTTAGCTCTGCAGCTATGAGCTAACCGACAGCGTGGTCGGGCAGCTTGGCAAAGCGTGGTCGGGATGAGAGGCTCATCCTCCAGACAGCCTCTGACCCGGTTGAAGTCACGATTTCAGCAGGTTTTCCTCAGCATACAAAGTGGGTCTTTCTGCTGGCTTTTCAGCTCCGTCTGGGGTTCGCTTCCCTGTAAAGGCTGACAAAAATAAACAAAGCTGTTTTTGGCGTGGCAGGATTTCTTCCTCCTGCTCCTGACGCTGAGGTTAAGACAGCAGACTTAACTCTGATTTGCCCTGACATGTCCACAGGGCGATGAGAGATTTCTCCCAGGTGCTGGATGGTGCGTCCTTCAGGCCCGGCCGGGGCCCATGCTTGTTCAGGCCTCTTCCTTCGTGATCAGGAAGAAGGTGAGGAAAAAGTAGCTTTGTCCTGGTCTGCTCCAGGGAGAGGTAGTCTGGGCAGCTTGGAGTCTGAAGAAGTAGAAGACTGGGTGGGAGCCCCCCCTGAGGGCTCCAGCCGGAAGTAGAAGTCTGAGCTTTGTCCTGTGGGAGGAAAGTTTTATAGCAACAGGGAACCCCTGCTGAGAGAAGGGCCGTCCCAGCTGACTCTCTCTCCTTTGTGGCTGTGTGGTCAGAATTCAATCTGACATCAATTATTTTCATCATGGCGTTAATATGGCACAACATGACCAAATGTGTTAAAACTATTTTAAAACCTGCAGATAGAACATGCAATGGTTCACAGCAATGCCATGATAAATGGTATAAATGTATAAAAAAAAACTTGGCCTGGCTGGGTCACCAGGGGCTGCTCTGGCTCCCACTAGGGTGGCTGCCTATATACCAGGTTGGGTTGCAGCCCTTGTGTTCCTTGCCTGGTGTGTGGGCCAGAGGTCATGGTGACTAGAGCTTGATGCGTAGGAGGTGTGGTGGCATGCATGGGACAGAACAGAGTCTGGGTTGGGAGAGGGTTTGAAGGATGTGGGTTGTTTCCAGGTGGACAGAGGGGGCTTAGAGGCCAGGTGCAATTGTCAGGGGCCTGTGTAGTTGGTTCTGACTGGCATGGCAGATCCCAGGGTCTTGGGCTGCTGGTGGTGGGCTAGCTTTGCTTGACTGGCATGTGTTCTTCCAGACAGCTCCAATGCAGGAAGGTGGCTGCTCTGAGATGACTCCCTCATGGTGTGTTGGGGGATCTCTGGGGGAGTCCCTGGCGTTGGTCAGTGCTGTATTGCGGGTCGAGAGAGGCCCTCAGCTTCCCTCCTTAATGTGACTTCTCTATTTAGGTCTTCATAAGGACTGACTTCTAGTCTTTCTAAATACAAATTGCAGTCAGCAGGTATAAGAGCATCCCATAAGGTAGGCCCAGGTGGACAGTGAGGCCCAGCTAAAAATTTGCTAAGAAAAATCCCACCTAATACGGGACAGTTGGCAACCCCAGTATTTTTCAGGTCATCAGTTACCACCACTTAATAGAGTAATTGTTTTTAATGTTGCTTGATACTTTTTGTAACATAAAAAGTAATTTTGTTAACTCTTACTTTTTTAAAGGTTAAGTGCAGATTTCTCTACAACTTCCCCATTCATCATTTGGCTGATTTAAATACGTAAATGGCCCACGGCAAAAAAATAAATAAAAAAATAGCATTTAAATTCCCTAGGCTTCCTTTTACCCAGGTAAGACAACATGCACACACCAGTGCTGGGGGTGGGGTGCTGCTTGGTCTGATTTGAATCAGATTGTCAAATAAAATGCAATTAGAATGTTGACCGTTTTATATAATGGTCCTGTCTGAAATTTATATTGTCAAATTATGAAACGCATACTAAAACTGCTAGTACTGTTACATATTTGATCGGTTAAATTTATAAAAATTAAAACAGAACTAGAGAGCTCTTTCACTGAGAGATGATTGAATCCTAGGTGCATAAATTAGTGGGAACCTCTTCCCAGCTCCTGTTAGACTTTATAATCATCACTGCTCCCAACTGGCTCAATAAGTATTTACATCAAAGCTGTTGGTTTTTTAGATTTTCATTGTATGCACTTTTCTTTTAATCTATTTTATACTTTCTGTGTCTTATCACATCAGCCCATCAAAAAAAATAAAAAATCACCAGCTGCCACTGGTTGCAGGCCTCTCACCACTCTCACAACTGCATTTCCAGATAAAAAAAACACACTCATATACCCTAACTCAATACATACAAATTAATTTCTACACATACACTGACCTATACATTCACACATGTACATACCCATGCACTGACTCACAAATAATCCAAACGTTTGAAATTCATAGAAACACTGGTTACCTTTACATTAATGAGGCCTGACTACTTTGATGTTGGGTCAAAAAACTTAAAGGAGCACTTTAAATTATCATTGACTGGTCTCTGTGATCTACTGACCTAAATCCAGTAGAACATCTCTGGGACATCATGTTTAGGCCAATCCGACAACAAAAAGTTGTACCTCAGACTGTCCAGCAGCTCAGTGATGACCTGGTCAAGATCTAGGAGGAGATAAGCTTACCCCTGGACAACATCCATCATCTGATAAGGAGCATGCCCAGATGTTGTCAGGCATTTGTGCAAGTATGTGCGGGTTATGCAAGCATGCAGGGGCCATACAACAAATTACTGGATGTAATTTTGAGTTGCTGCAATGACATTTCAGCAAACTGGACCAGCCTGTTGCATCAGTTGTTCAGTTGTAATTTCTCCGTGATGTCATATTAAGCCCTCTGTGGGTTGATACTTTTCCTTTTCATCAAATGATGTAGCATCCTTTTGTTCCTAACACATTAAACATTTCATATTAGTATGGGTATTCAGTATGTTTTTTTTCACAAGAGAGATCTGATGTGCTTTCAAAGTGTTCCTTTAATTTTGTAGTTTAAAATACTGTGACAGGTGAAAATAAATTAAAAAAACAATCTATCAGAGTTTAAACAAGGATCCAATGAAACACGGATATAAAAACTGGAGGGAAATAACACTACATCAACAATGCACCTCCAGCTGCAGATTTCTCTCAATGCCAAGCACTATATATATATATATATATATATATATATATATATATATATATATATATATATATATATATATATATATATATATATATATATATATACACACACATTTGTGAAAATGTTGAGTATGTAGTAGGGCTACATAGAAAAAAGCATATCGATAAAGCATATCGATAAAATAGAAATCATATTGATCGATATCGACAATTATCAAAAAAATTCAAAATATACATTTCAAGTGCAGCCCTGGCCATTTTATGCTGTTGCTTGATGACCTAATTTTAAATAAATGGATTCAAACATAACCCTTTATTCAACCAACTCTTTACGAAAACTGTAACTGTTAAAAAAAGAAGAAAAAAAGAGCAAAAAAAAGCTCTCTGAACTGTCTGAGGGCTGATGGAGCTTTCCTGGGTTTGTGATTGGTTGGGAGGATGCAATGACTGTAGTATTAACCTACATGACAGGCTAGAATGTTCTTTTATTGATCTTTTTATTGACCCGTTTTTTTATATTGAACCATACGTCTATCCATCGATATATATCGTTATTGAATTATCATCCAGCCCTAGTATGTAGCATACCAAGCCATGCACTCACCAGCAGGTGATTACGGGTGCATAGCTTGTCTCTTGCACATTATTAACCTTGAGCACTCCTACATCCTTTCCATGCTATCATCTCCCCAATGGAAAATCTATTACCCTCCATTTAAAAAAAAAAAAATAAAAATAAATATATATATATATATATATATATATATATATATATATATATATATATATATATATATATATATATATATACTCATCCCTAGATACTCATCATCACTTGTAGTCAGCTAGAACGCCTGCAGGATGGAGTGTAGCACAGCCACTAATAAGGAAAAGGCTGAGTTTTAAATACACAAACTAAACCATGTGGAGACGATCAGCAATTAGTGGGAGTGAAAATACACCAAGACATATAAGGAAAGGAGCTGTTTAAAACAAAATAAAATGCAACAAAAGAGACACCAACAAGTTGTTGTCCTGTAAGATCTAAAGAAAGTTTTGAATTAGAATACTAAAATCTAACAAAAACAAAAATGAAGCAGAGATTAGGACTAGAAACTTTATAAAGTTTTAAAAATGTATGCTACAGTTGACAGTGAAACCTATGCTGGAAAACAAGAAAGATTGCGTATTCCACATTGAAGATTTTACAAAACATAAAAAACACCTGAATTTTTCTGTACACTGGTTTTCAAACAGATTTATACCATTGAAAGCATTTTATTTGTTATAGACTATGGGGCTATCACCTTTACAATTCAAACGACATTTTCCTCCCCGTTTCGCTAAATAAAAGTGGCTTAGAGCCACAAATGTTACATAACCTTTAAAAAAAGACAACTTATAATTTCTGATAAATATCTACTGGATGAATTTTGTTGTAATTCTTAATTAAACACTACTTTATTTCTAATTTTACATGTTTTGCAAAAACAAAAACATAAAGCTTTTAAAAATATGAATGATGCATTTTCTTTTGTGGGATGGTGTTGTTACGATTCTTGTGTGCTTGTGGGAGTTGGTGTGTGTGAGTGGTTCCGTTTCATCCCTACTGACAGCCAGGGGTCCGTTCTTCGTACGTCGCTAACTCAGTTAGCAGGATTTCATTGTTGACGATTTGGCATGATCTTGGATCGTTTGGTTCTTCGAAAGACATCCTGCACTTGTTGTCATAGCAACATGTGCGCCAGCTTAAGCCTGCTCGAGAGCAGGTTTATTTCATGTAAACAAGATTAGATCACGGCTGTATAAGCGGATGAGATAGGGAAGTCTGCCGTAGCCATGTCCATTTTTACGACTGCAACCTGTTGCGGAAGGTGCAAGAATAATTTGCAGAGTTTTTCGAATTAATCGCGTATTGCGCAATAGAAAGGATCCTTGAGCGCAGCGCGACAGTAATTGTAGAGAGATTTTCTTGGTGGCTGTTATAAACAGACAAACACATCATTTAACAGTGGCTTTTAAAGAGGAAAAAGTGGTGTTGGAGCCATAAATCTAAAATATTTAAGTTATTTGTATGATGGTTTGCTTTTTATTTTTATCCTATCCAGTAAGAAGATTTGTTCGGGCCATTTTATTGTGAAGTTTAGTTTACTTTGAAAGGCTTGCTTCCTGTCCAGCCGTATACTGTATTAGAAAAAACTATGGATGGATTATCTAGCCACGGAGCAATACAGTTTTGCCGTGTAAACTGTGGATGACTTGGAAAAGGAAAATTTTCATTTTTTATGGATAAAGATTTTTTTTTGTTAAAATTCCCAGTTTGCACATGTCCTTTACTTCCCGTGTCTAAGGAATGACACTGAAATTTGGATCTCTTGACATAACAAGTGCTTTTTTAAAATAAAGTATAATAATTAAAGGCTACCATTTTGTAGAATATTCTTGTATTTCACTTTTACTTGTCCCCATGTTCTAGTGGGTCCCGTGGAGGCTCTGACATAAAAGAACAAAGTAAATATGAGATTATTAAAATGCAAAAATTCATACTGTAGAAAGTGATAGAAACATCTACCCTGGACAGTATTTACACATTAATTTGTCTGCTGCTTTTTGCCAGCCCTCTGTCATGGCTTTAACAGATGTTGAGGTGTTTTAATTAATGACTCAAATTCGGCATAACCTTCCATTAAAAGCTCTTGTTCTGCTTGGGAGAAAAACTGTGGGCGTTCTTTGGCCATGCTGAACAGCCAATAGCAGCGTTGCTGATCAATGTTTCTACTATCGATACATTTCCCCTTTTAAACAAACGCATGAACGCGCAGTTGTCTCAGATAACTCAATCCAGCGATACTAATCCTAAACAACAGGTGTGTTCGAAGAACCCAATTAGCCGGATCATGATTAGCCGGATGAAATCATCTTGGATGTGTCATTTGATCTTGGATGTTTTAAGCAACGTACGAAGAATGGACCCCAGGGGTGGTGCTTCAAACATTGAATGATCATTCGTGTGCATGTGCAGGCCGAGCATTAATGACAACAAAGTCACCTGTCACCTACCGGTGATCTATGTGAGTCTATATAGTCACGTCACACCGGATGTTCAGTCCATTTGTTCTTCTTGTGCGCAGGTGTGTTGAGTGCAGGCGTGATTATACAGAGCTGGTAGCTTCTGTGTTACCACAGTTTTTTTTCCTCCACTCATTGCTGGTAATAATAATAATAATAATAATAATAATAATAATAATAATAATAATGCATTATGTTTAAAAAGTGCCTTTAATAACAATCAAGGACACCAAACAAATTTAAAACAAAACAAATAGCAAGACAACTACAAAGCACCAATAATCCAGAACAAATAGAAAATAAAACATTCATAGAGTGTAGGCAGCTTTTAAAATATAAGGTTTGAGGCAACTTGTAAAATGGGGAAGGGAGTCAACATTGTGGATGTCAGGAGGCAGTTGATTCCAGAGCTGGGGACAGAATAGGAAAAAGCTCTGCCACACATGGTCTTGAGGCAGATGGAGGGGACAGAGAGACAAATGCAAGACCTGAGTGAGCGAGGGGGGAGGGTGACTATGGAGAAGTTTGGACAAATAAGGAGGGGCAAGGTTATGGATGGCCTTGGAAGTAAGGAGGAGTAACTTAAATGGGATCCTGAATTGGATGTAAAGCCAATGTAGCTGTTGTGGAATAGACATAATGTGTTGGAAAGAGGAGGTTAGGGTGATGATTCGAGCGGCAGAATTCTGAAACGACTGAAGGGTATTCTGTGGGAGACCATAGAGGAGAGAGTTACAATAGTCAAGATGGGAGGTGACTAAGCTATGAATAAGGATAGAGGTGGAGTGGGGACTGAAGGAAGGACGGAGGTGGTTTATGGAACGAAGGTGGAAATAAGCAGAGAGAATAACGTTACTGAAAGGAAAGGGTACTATCAAAGATGACTCCGAGACTTTTTACCTGGAGAGAAGGGTATATTGAAGAACTGTCAGTAGTTAAAGAAAAGTTATTGGCTTTAGAGAGGGTTGAATTGGTACCTATTAGAAGAATTTCTGTTTTATCAGAATTGAGTTTAAGTAAGTTTGCAGTGAACCAGGAGTTAATAGCAGCAAGGCAAGATGAAATGTAAGGGTCATGTGGTGGATGGTTGGCAGGATAGGGTGTCATTGCAGTGAAACTTGATATTAAAGGGGCAAAGGATGGAGCTGAGAGGTAGGAGATAAATAATAAAAAGGAGTTGGTCAAGGAGCCCTGGGGGACACCACAAGTAACAGGAGACTGAGTGCAACAGAAGGCTTTCATTTGGGGGAACTGAGTGCGGCCAGTTACGTATGAACAGAACCAGGAGAGGGGTGTACCCATAATGCTGATAGAAGAAAGCCTCTGGAGGAGGGAGTGGGAAATGGTATCAAATGCTGCACTCAGATCAAGAAGTATCAGGAGGGAGAGAAGGTCGGAGTCAGCAGCCAAGATAACACTATTGGTGATTTTAATTAAGGCTGTTTCGGTGCTATGTCAGGGACAAAAGCCAGCCTGGAACTGCTGATATAAATTATTGGTGGTAAGATGGGCGTGAAGTTAAGAGGCAACTATTTTTTTGAGGATTTTTGCAATAAATGGAAGGTTCGATATAGGGTGAAGATTACTGAAATTATTAGAGTCAGAAAGGTGTGATTGGCGTGATTACTGCAACTTTAAAGGAACAATAAGCGATTTTTCACCACTAGGTGGAGCTCGAGCACTGTCTGTACACCAAAACAAGATGTGTATCAAGCCACCCCTCTCTCTGGCCGTTTCTCAATTCACAAGAACGTTATCGTCAAGTCCATTCTTGGCAAGAACACAGGAAGTACGGACTTGGGGAGAACGGGAGCACGCAGAACGTATCTCTGTGTATTGGAACAGAAGTGTACATGTATACTCTTGACATCACCACACCCACAGCTCGTCTGGACCTGCATTTCATCTCCTGTTATTAGTAGTCTTTAGATGATAATAAATTCTTACTTATATTGATCATAAAATGAAATAATTGTATGAATAATGTATTCATTGTTGAATGTGAGAGATAATATTTTGTGTTAAATAAATTATAATTTAAGTTCTTTAGCCTTTTTTAACATACAAAACTATTTATACACTACACCATATTTTATTGAAAACATTTTTAAAACAATAATATTTTTAATATCTAAAAAAGCCTAAAAAAAATATCTAAAAAATTACAGATTTGTGAGCTCCATTTGTGCTGTCCTGAATCAAGCTGCGGCCGCGGTGCATTCTGGGAAAGCGGTCAGTCTGAAGAACGCACAAGTCTGCTCTGATGCATGCTCGATAAAGAGGGCGGGGCAAGAACAACATCCGGGAATTTAGTCCGTTCTCGGTCTGGTGTTCTTGGCAATTGGAACAGTGCTGGGGCTCAGGCTGATGACGTGTCACGAGCACATGAGAACGCTCATGTACGCATATTGAGAAACGGCCTCTATCTCTGCTCCAGCACTCAGCAACCATTTCCCCTTCTCACCCATCGGCTCATACTAGCCTATTTACAAAGAATAAAAACTCAGCAAAACAGTATCACATTTCAGAGGAACATGTCAAGTGAAGAAGTAAGTAACTCATAACTATAATGCTGTTAGTAAAATAACGTTTTGATCCGATGGGCATGCTTTCCGCCATTTTGTGCCTGCTGTGGCATTTTATGGGCAGGGAGGCGGCAGCTGTTCACATATATGCATGCGCGGCCGACCCGGCTATGTAAACTAGAGATTGGAGACCAACACAGAGAGATAGTGAGTGACATTTAACCATAGTCCATCTAAAAAGACACCATTAGTTCTTCACAAAACTATTTTTTTAGCTCTTTGTATCTAAAATAATGGAATTTCACTTACTGTTCCTTTAAATGCAATGGAAACTGTTCCAGTTATCACGGAAGAATGAATAATAGTTGTAATGTTCCTCTGCCAAAGAGAAAAGGCAGGTTTTAACAAGGACATTAGAAAGGGGATCAATGGGACAGGTTGAGGACTTAGAGCTGGAGGTGATATTTGAGGTGCCAGCCATGTCCAGAAGGGCAAAACAGGAGAAAGGATGATTGTTAGGGATGGGAGGTGGTCAAATGAGGAACAGCAGAGCTGATGTTCTAATTCTCATTATAATAAGTGAGCAGGGAGATGCACATGGCCCTGTGATAGGCTGGCGACCTGTCCAGGGTGTAACCCCGCCTCTCGCCCATTGACAGTTGGAGATAGGCACCAGCACCCATCGTGACCCCACAAGGGATAGACGTGTTAGAAAATGGATGGATGGAGATGCACATGTCGTTAGAATACAGGTGAGAAGGAAGGGAATTTGAAGATCTGGTTATCTTATCTAAGTTGTGGGAAAATGGTCCTAGAGTTTCCGAGGTTACCATTTATTAGCTTAGAGCAGTGGATGGATTTGACTATTTTGATTTTTTCTAAAAAAGGATGTGGGTTCTATACATGTTGATGTGAATTTTTAGTCCGGTTTTCTTTTGCATTGAAGTGAAATTAATTACTTTATAAATTACGTTTCAGTACAACCCATCAAGAGAGGCCACTGAGGCCTTGCTGCCATTTTCAAGGCTCTCCCTTTAGTAGAATAAAGAAAAGAATACAGGGTTGAGGGGAAAAAGTGCATTTCTCTTAGGAGACAGTATGTACAACATCATAAGCATAACACGTGGGTGGATGATAGGTTCATGTGTGGGGGCGGGGGGGAATCCCAGTCCAGTAATGTTTCACCCAAATGAATGACCCTGAACAAGGCCACAAGCCGAAACGCGTAGGGCTGTTAATAACATGGACCGCGGAACGGGTAGGGCCAGTAGGACCGCGGCCCTACCTACTTTTGATGATCAAACATGTAAAATAATATATATAAATAAAATTAAAATATTCAATAGCTATTTTTTTCAAATGCACACTGTCAAATGGTGTATTAGAACTTACTCTGAAGGTCCTTTTGAAGCAACTCGATCTCTAGTGCAATTTTTCAAGTTGTGGAGTTCAATTTCTCCTCTTAATTTGTGTTTTTTCAGGTCAAAATACAAAATTTTTTGTTGAAGATGCCGTTTATATAGGGAACGGATGGCACTATGTGTCATTTTGTGAAAGAAAAAGGGTGAAACATGCCTCATGCAACAAAAGTAAAAAGAACCTGTTTTTTTTTCAGGCTTTTCCTTGGTGGCTGTTATAAACAGACAAACACATCATTTAACAGTGGCCTTTAAAAAGAGGAAAAAGTGTCTTTTTAAAATATAGTATAATAATTAAAGGCTACCATTTTGTAGAATATTCTTGTACTTCACTTTTTTCCCCATGTTCTAATGTGTCCGGTGGAGGCTCTGACATAAAAGAACAAAGTAAATATGAAATTATTAAAATGCAAAAATACATACTGTAGAAAGAAACATCTAACATGGACAGCTCTTATGCATGTAATTTGTCTGCTGCTTTTTGCCAGCCCTCTCTCCTGTCTTTAGCAGACTTTGAGGTGTTCCCTGTCGTTTTAATTAATGACTCAAATTCAGCATAACCTTCCATTAAAAGCTCGTGTTCTGCTTGGGAGAAAAACTGTGGGCGTTCTTTGGCCATGCTGAACAGCCAATAGCAGCGTTGCTGATCATTGTTTCTACTATCGATACATTTCCCCTTTTAAACAAACGCATGAACGCGCAGTTGTCTCAGATAACTCAATCCAGCGATACTAATCCTAAACAACAGGTGTGTTCGAAGAACCCAATTAGCTGGATCATGATTAGCCGGATGAAATCATCTTGGATGTGTCATTTGATCTTGGATGTTTTAAGCAACGTACGAAGAATGGACCCCAGCTCTCTCTACAACACCAAGAAGACAATTACCTCATTACCAGACTCCATTTTGCATAGGAATAGATCTTCAGTTACCCATGACTAACCACACAAGCCAGATACCTGGATCTGACACCCTTACTTGGAAGTAAGATTTCACTCTACCACTCAGTGTAACTCAGATAGCTACCTTCCCAGACAGCGTTGACATGCTGCGGTCCCTGGGTCTCGTTGTTGTCAACATATATTCATTCCCTCCACCTGTGTTCTGCTTGTGTTCCTGCATGTGGGTCTTCTTCTTCTTGAAATTTATTGGCAGTTGGCAAAAACGTTAGGTGAGCATTACCGTTACTAACTGGTCAGGAGTGTGGACCACATGACAAAAAACAAAACAATATCATAATATAGAACTTACCCTGTTTCAAAAAATCTAATATAGCCTGATATCCTCTGCTTCCCGATTCCTTTTGTAGTAAATCAACAATATCAAATTTCATTTTCATCTTACTAAGGTTCCTAATTAACTTGTTTCTCTTAACCAAATAGTCCCTACAACTCAAAATAACATGTTCCACTGTCTCATCTTCACTGCAGTCATATTGCATGTGGGTCAGAAGATTATGACACATTATGTCAGGTTGTTTTGGAAAGTGATGTAAATAAAATACACATATCATTTAACAAAATGACAAGAAAAGTAGATCAAAACAATATTACTGGTACTTTTAGTGTCACTCTGCTGCTGTGGCCACCCCAGGGTGGGTGCTATAGCTCCACTTGGAAAAGTAATAGTGGGGCTAAATGGAAGGCCCTTTCATGGGCCTTCCGTTTTTCCGGGACTCATCATCTACTTGCAGTGAACTTATGGAAAGCTCCAGTCAAGTTCCGCTGCTCAACAACAACAAAGGGTATTATTTTCATTAATATTATCTTCATTAGCTTACAGTTGGGCCAATATATGTCAGTTTCAGTGGACAATAACAGGGTCGAATACATGGCGAGAGTTCAGTTGGAAGAACATGATCAGGTACTTTATTACGCCTATCCAGAAATGTCATCAAGGTGGTGGGGATGCATGTTGGAGACTATGTGGGGTCACTGGTGCCAACCACTTTCATATTTTTTGGGAATGTCACGTTATAATTAATTATTGGACACAGATAGGTGAACATGTTAATAATGTATTTGGTACTAAAATTCCCCTTAAATGTGAAACACTGTATTTGGGTGATGTTCCTGTGAAAAATTGGAATAACACTGATAAAAGATTACTCGGTATGTTACTTATTGCAAGTAAAAAGGCCATCACAAGAAAGTGGCTGAGAGTGGAATCTCCAACTATTGAGGACTGGATCAACATAATACACGAAATATATGTCATGGAAAAGTTGTCTTTTTCCCTCAGGATGCAAAAGGACATGTTTTACAAAATCTGGACTAAATGGACTGAGTACAAAAACCCCTACGGTCAGATTTTGTATGAATGATACATTTCTGTACTTAAAACCTTGTCTTGTGAATATTGGCATGCTTCCCATTTGTGCTTATTTATGTTTGATACTGTGAAAACGTTTAAAAATAAAAATTATATAAAAAAAAAACAGTAGACATCCCTCCACTTCTGCTGTGAATGTTAATGCTATTAGCAGTGGACGGCTAGAGGATCTAAGCAGAAGTCAAGATGGACCAAAATGACTGTTTGGAGTGCAGAAGTGAAGTTAGAACAAAGGTGGACAACACTAAACACACAGCCAGATTAACAATGAAATGGCTTAGCTCAAAGCATATTTCTGTGTTAGGATGGCCCTTTCAAAGTCCAGACGTAATTGAAAAAAACACTTTTCAGACTTGTACTACGGAAGCGTATTGCTGCCACTGGACAAAATATTTTTTTTGTTGCTTATCTTGTATAAACATGATAATTATCTTGTATAAACGTGATCTTATCTTGTATAAATGTGATAATTATCTTGTATAAACGTGATAAATATCTTGTATAAACATGATAATTATCTTGTAAAAACGTGATAATTATCTTGTATAAACATGATAATTATCTTGTATAAACGTGATAATTATCTTGTAAAAACGTGATAATTACCTTGTATAAACGTGATAATTATCTTGTATAAACGTGATAAATATCATGATAAGGGTGTAAACGAAAGGTTTATGTGGAGCAGGAGTGTTTTAATCATCGACCGCGTACAAGAGCTGTAGATACCAGGCGCCCTACTTTCTTCACCCCCAGCCGAAGAATGAGATATCCCTCAGCCTGTGGCTAAAAGTTGTAAATTTGAAGAAACCACTGAAACAATGGTATGTTTGTTCTTTTAATTTCGTGGACAAAAGACCGATAGAAGACCACACGATGCCAGAAAAGTGGCCGGGCTACGAAGTTCCATTAAAATCTCCGTGGAGACGTCAAGAGGGGAGCAGACAGGTAAGCTTGGGAAGTGTACAGTGTTTACGTTTGTTTCGCTCTTGATAAAACATATGCTTTCACATTAAGACAGCCGTCTTTTAGCTTTGTTCTGTCTGTGAATTATTATCTGAATATTTTTCATCTCTGCTGGTAGGTTTTTGGGGTTCCGTTTGTAAAGTTATACAATGAGAGATTTACAGCAAAATATTTAGCCTGTCATATGACATAAAAGGCAGGGTTCATTATTCATATTTTTGTTATTCATAAATCTATAAATAAGTCACAGTTCCCAGTTTAATATTTAAATAACAAGCTTAATATTTAGCTCCAAAATAAACGTCTAGTTTGTAAGCTAAACATTTAATTTGGAGTTCAATATTTCATTTGAAAACTAAATGCTTGGTTTGCATCTTAATATATAGTTTACAATCTAAACATTTAGCTGTATAATTAAATATTTAGTTTGGAGGTGCCATTGACTGCTGGTGCCTATCTCCAGCAGTCAATGGCGAGAGGCAGGGTACACCTGGACAGGTAATATATCTGAAATATGAGTGGCCGGCAAATACATTATGTGTTCTTCCATGTGTCAGAGACACTCCTCTGGTATGCCAGAGGAGTACACATGCACTGTTCTTCTCTTCTCCTAGGTGTGATCCTTCGGTGCCTGTAGTATCAGCATCTTTCTGCATAGGTGACTCTGATTATGAGCGGTCCGGTCAGCCTCTGCATCACAGCGGCAGTCATCTGTCAAAAACAAGACCACAATCAGTTTAGCAAACAGCATAAAACATATCAAGACTACTTAAAACTATGTTAACACCAAGCTAATAGAGCAGCACCTGCATCATTACTCATACTCATTCAAATATTCATATCACACATTCCTTCTAGTTTTTACAAACAGCCTATGTTAGTACCTGGGATACCATTGGTAAGGTTACACAGTCAAGATATAACAGCAATAGTTTGGGTTCTATAAGAGGAAAAAATGGGTTTCATACATTTTGACAGATGATTAAAACACTCCTGCTCCACATAAACCTTTCGTTTACACCCGTTATCATGACAGCCTCTAACTGGACAAACGATCCCGGCCTTCCATGAAATCATAAAGACGAGTAATTTGGTACGAATTAGCTGCGCGAGTCGCTGTCCAGCTGACTCGCCAGTAACAGGAAGTCACGTATCGGACGTCTCGCACGGAAAACCGCCACTCACTGTCTCCGTATTTCCGTTGAAAATAAGGTGATACTAGCGAGCATAAAGTAAAACTTGATCCATTCCCATAAATTTGCCATTTTAGTTCTCGAGTAGATGACGCACATGCTTCTTCTTTGTCTTAAATGAGTCAGACTAAAAGCATACTAGCGCCACCATCTGGATAAGTTTTCACATTTTTACAAGATAATTTTCACGTTTATACAAGATAATTATCATGTTTATACAAGATATTTATCACGTTTATACAAGATAATTATCACGTTTATACAAGATAATTTTCACGTTTATACAAGATAATTATCATGTTTATACAAGATATTTATCACGTTTATACAAGATAATTATCACGTTTTTACAAGATAATTATCACGTTTATACAAGACAATTATCATGTTTATACAAGATAATTATCACGTTTTTACAAGATAATTATTTTTATACAAGATAAGATCACGTTTATACAAGATAATTATCATGTTTATACAAGATAAGCAACAAAAAAAATATTTTGTCCAGTGGCAGCAATACGCTTCCGTATGTAACAGTAGAAAAAACAAACAAACAAAAACAATGGCCATCCACTCTCCAATAACACACAGCAGTATGCTGCACTTAACATGAATCCCAACCAAAATACATTGAACGTTGTGCCTATGTTGTGCCAAAACATGAAAAATTTCAAGGAGTATGAATGTTTGTGCAAGGTACTGTACATGCAACTCACGTGGAACATGTTCATGTATACATAAATAGTCAACACTCTGTTAGTGTTTGAAACAGGTACTGATGCTGAAGGGTAATTACTCTCAATCCCCAGTACACAAACCACATTTGACCCCACATTGACAGTTTGACTGCCTGCAGCTATTTGGCTAATTCTCCAGTTCATTTGCCCTATTAACAAATACGTGCATTCAGTGTTATCTCTCCACTGGTGCAGAAACAGAAAATGAAAAAAGGCTGTACATAAATAAATAAATCAGCTAATAGATAAGTAATCCAGTTTCAGTTTATATTGAGTTGAATTAAACTATACTACGTCAATTTATTTCTTCTAGGGGGATGTCTTCATAATTCCTAAAGGTTAAGATTCAGTGTGCTGTAAAAGTATTTAGCTTCTGCCCAGTGATTTTTTCTTGCTGTGATAATTGGCAGCCACCCACTACTGACATTAAACAGCTGCCAGATAATTCTTTGAATAGAATATAATGTGGTAAGGGCCCTGTGCAAAGTCACTGGACTGATGGTGGCTCAGTTTAGCTGTTTCAAGATTTGGAATGATTTGTCAAAACCTCAGTTTTACTTTGTAACCTGCATTTTAATGTAAACCGTTGTTTTAATGAAAATGCTTTAAGCAAATTTTATGCCAATTCTTTCATAACTCAAACACAACATTTAGGATAGAAATGATAGATTGTCTTAAATATTATTACTAATCCCTCTTATTTTAAAAACTGACTCAAATGTCTGGTTTCTAAAGAGAGACCAAAATAAAACAGTTATGATCTAGATACACAATGTTCCATTTATATTAATCTAGATCCCAGGGCATTTCTACTTTTGGTTTCTCTTTTGGTGAAAAGCAATTGCACTGACAGTATACACAGGGTTGTTACCATTATGTAATTCTCATTTACAGTGATAAAAGGCTGGTCAACTTATAAAAAATGTACTAGATGTTATTGGCATATGCAGCCATATGGTTTGTACCATAATGGGTCAGATATATAGAAAAAAAGCCATTTTTAAGTTGGGTTATGATTGTCTACAGCAGAAGAAATCTACACTAAAAATGTGTTATGACTGAAATCCCTGAGTAATGTTTCAAACACCTTGCTGAGTCTGTCTCATAATTACAGTAGATTTGATTCTTACAAGGTGTACCTAACAGAGTGGCCAGTATTTTTAATGCTGACATTTTTTTGTGTTTCTAAATTTATTTTTAATGTGGATTTAAATGTGAAGAGATTTGTTAATGTTGCACAGCTATAAAGTATATGTCAACTTTGGGCGCCATTTTGTATCATGCATGTGTACAAGGATGAATGGTGTAATATGTGCAGTCTGCTATTGTGACAGGAGAGAGTGAGCTACACTCGTTTATCCCCACGTTTAACGCTCTTTGCACAGTCTATGAATGCCCCCAAGTAGTCTGATAATTCTCATCTGCACAGAATAGCATATGATTAAGTAATGTCATGTGTTGTTACTGTGACATTTAAATTGCACTTTCTTAAATTTTGGAGCAGTGGTGCCTATGGGCGCTTATACAGCATCTCTCAGTTTTAAATTAAATATCATCATTGACAGCAAAGTGGAACCAAAGTCAAATTCATTGTTTGCGTGCACAAAGATGATTCTAAAATATTTCACTCTGTGTGTAACAAATCTATATAGTCTACAAGTTTCCGTTTCTGAAATGAGTGGCAAAAAATATTAAAGTTTGTTGTGATATTATTTTCTTTAAGATGAACCTGCACATGCAACATGGTATGAATTAAATGTTTGGCAAGTAGATGAAATGATATCTTTGGTGTTAGTATAAAGCTACATCACCATTTCACCAGGTGACTATGAACCCATTCATGCACTGAGTGAATGCCTAGAAGAAATCAATGCATGGATGTGCCAAAGTTTTCTTCAATTGAATAAAAACAAAACTGAAGTAATAATATTTGGACCAATAGTGGAGAGATCAAGAGTTAGCACACAGCTTCAGCTGCTTCAGCTAAAAACCACTGATCAGGTCCGAAACCTGGGTGTAGTGATGGACTCAGACCTGAATCTCCAAAAGCATCTAAAGACAATTACAAGGTCGGCTTTCTATCACCTGAAGAACATTTCCAGGACTAAAGGACTAATGTCTCAGCAGGATCTGGAAAAATTAATCCATGCGTTTATATTTAGTAGAATTGATTACTGCAACGGTGTTTTCACAGGTCTGCCTAAAAAAAACCTGATAAAACTGACAAAATGCTTTGCTGCACAGACATGCTTAGCCCCACCCCATCATGGCCAGTATTGTTGGAAACAAGAGTCTTACCTTATAAACAACATATGGCACATCTTTGTCGGCTGTGTCGTGGTGAAGTAATGTCTGTGCAGAACTGAACTTACAAAACTGCCAGTGTGAAAGCAGAATTAATCTTCTGTTCAAATAGCATAAAGCTTGTGCTGTGTTTAATAGATAATATGGCTTCTTTAGGCCACTTTTATCATGGAGAGAACTGCTAAAATAACTGTTAAACATATCTGTAACACTGCTGGATAAAAGGCGCCTTGATGCCAGACATGGTGTTACAAATAATTTCCTAAAATATATCACACTGCACAAAAAGGTGGATTTTTTTCTGGTTAGAATAATCACAAATCATGCTAGCTTGAGGTCAATTTTCTGCAGTGATAGGCACCTGAAGTTTGTGTTCGGCTGTACAGAAAGCAGTCGAAAACACAGGTCCCATCCGAATACCCTAAATGATAGCTTCTAGCTCCTGTTCTTTGACCTTTCATGGGTTCAACAGTAAGAACTCTATCCTGGGGAGGAAAGGAGCTTCAGATTGATGTGCTGAATTCAGGCAGCCTTTAATTCCGACGTCATTACGTGATGGGTATGCATATGGATGATACGAGGCAAATCTGGACCTACAGCCTCCCAAAAAGGAACTACAGAGTGCACGCTCTCTTCTCTCCGGACATTTTCGTTGATTTCTGTGAGGGTGCTGTGCTTATACAGCATGTAATGCAAAGGATTGAGGGATACCTTACGGATTCTTAGAACCAGTGAGAGACATTACAGGGTTCCTATGCAAAACTAGCCGTGGGAGGGAGCATAAAGGCTTTTTTTCTTCCTTCCTTCCTTACTGACTGTACTATTCAGACAGCACTTATCGCGAACACTGATGCACTTCTGCTTTGGCTAAAGAGTCCTTGACAAGGATATTTGGATTGAGCCACAGTGACATAGTAGGGGGTGGGGTGGCTGCAGGGTGTGCGACTGGCAGGAGGTGTTAACAACCCTACTTTACCAAATGAATGGCAGTAATTTGTGTTGTTTCTTTTAATTATGATGACTGCTTTTACCATTTATTGTTTTTACATGTACAGTGACCTTGAGTGTTTTGAAAGGCGCTTGAAATAAAATGTATTAGTATTATTATTATTATTATTATAATTTGGATACTGTTAAAGATTGGGTTTACCGGCCTGCTACTACATGTCTTATTGCAAACCCATCTTGCCCCGATTCTAGATTTGGCTATAAATGAGGAAACATTGATCAAGAGGTAGAACAGTGTAATAAGCATATTTAATCCATAAAAATTAAATATGGAGACAGAGTTACATTACCAATCAAGATCTTTCATCGCGCGGTCCAGAAGTCTGTCTAAATTAAGATCTGAACAAAGACTCTTTTTATCAACTTTAAACTCCTCCTGCATGGCTCAGAGGGAGGATGACTGACCCCCTCTCCTTCTGACCACCCCCTCGGGGCAATAAAACGCCCTGTTATTCTACCCAGCAACAGAGAAGGGAGACACTCCTACTAAGATATATTTTTTAATTCTCAACAATACCCACATGATAATTTGGATCATGCAAATGGTAACTCCAAATGTTTAAGCACAAGCGATTGATTGAGGCATCAACGACTCTACTTCAACATATGATTAAAGCAGTTGCGACAAGCCCAGTAGCAATATGGATACCAACATGGTTCCTAAGGTATTGGATGATGTAAATTACATCACCAGTCATCAAGCACATGCAACTGGTTGTTGTGAGGGCCTGTGTATGTCTTAAGTGTCTAACTAAATGCACACATCTAATCCACACAGTACAAATATTCCAATAATCAATCCCACTTTATCAGTTGAACCAATTCTTACTTATGTATAACAGCCTAAAATAATCCAAACATTTGATTAACAAATTATTGACAGTTTTTAAAAGTTGACATGGTCTTGTTCCAATTTACCTCTCTGATCTGCTCCACTGTTACTCTCCTGCTCGATGCCTCAGGTCAGCCGATCAGCTGCTCTTGGAGGCACCAAGGTCTAAAAGGAATCTCAGAGGGGACATAGCTTTTAGTGTTGCTGCTCTAAGGCTATGGAATTATCTTTCTCTCGACATCAGATGAGCCCCTTCACTGTCCACATTCAAAGCTCTTATAAAAACACGTTTTTATTCCTTGACTTTCAACACAACGTGATAATTTTTGTTTTAATGATTCTATTATTGTTTTTAACTATCTGTTGTTATTGTTTCTTTTTCTTTGTTTTAAATGTTTCGTCTTTTATATGTGCAGCACTTTGTCGCAGCAATGGTTGTTTTAAAGTGCTTTGTAAATAAGTGCAGATCTCATCAGACTGTATTACTCACAAACAGTGAGGAATTAATTAAAATATCCTGGACATCTTCGTAAATTCTTTGGCCCATAAGGATCTCATTCAAACTATTCCTGAGGCAAAAAAGTTACACCAGTGGGTAGTCACCACACTTGCTACGACAGTGTCAGTGGAGAGCCTATTTTTAGCACTGAAAAGAATCAATACATATAGTCAGACAGGACTGATAAAGAACAGCTTTCTTCCCTTGCAGTAATCTGCATTGAGATAGAGAGACTTTTAAAACTAAAACAAGACAAGAAGCACATCTAAAAAAAAAGTAACATATAGTAACATTTGTCCAGAAGGATCAGCACATTGACTTATAAGTAAGGGTAAGTGAAATGTGTGTCATGTGGGGTATAGTTTGTATGTGTAAAGAATGCTGAGATATGAAACATAACCCACCATATCCAAAATGCCGAAGGAAGAGTTCTGATGAAGATTAAAAAGAGAGATCATATTTATCCTATTTTAGCTTCTCTTCATTGGCTTCCATTTAAATCAAGAAAATAATTTAAAATTCTCTTTCTCACATATAATAATCAAGCTCCATCATACATCAAGAGATCTGATTACCCCATCTGTTCCTAACAGAGAACTTTGCTCCCAGACTGCAGGTCTACTGGTGGTTGCCAGAGTCTCTGAAAGTAGAATGGGAGGCAGATCTTTTAGTTATCAGGCTCCTCTCCTGTGGAACCAACTCCTAGTTCTGGTCTGTGAGGCTGACACCCTGTCTACTTTTAAGACTAAGCTTAAAACTTTCCTTTTTGACAAAGCTCATAGTTAGTGGCTTAGGTTATCCTAAGCTATCTTTGTAGTTATGCTGGTATAGGTTTAGGCTACTGGAGTACATCAAGCTCCATTTATCTCACTCTGCTAAGTTCTCCTACTGTTCTCCAATTTAGCTCTTTTTTGTTATTTCAACTTTTAACTTTATGCTCTGATAAGAAATTGACCGCATTCAGTTGCGGTCACCCCTGGTTCTTTTTCCTGAAAGATGTGGTGTTCTCAAATTATAAACTTCAGTGACTTCTGTAGTAATAAAAAGACTATTGAAACTGAAACTATACTTTAACATATTTAATCTAAAAAGGCAGAGGGATGTTTACAGCTCAGTACTGGACTCTCATACACAAAACAATGCGAGATGGGCAGATTTCTGTATATGAGGGGGAGTGCCCGTTCATTACTCACACAAACATTAAGTAGGACCAATTGTGTACACCCATTCATGCACAGTATGACATCAGTGTTTTTTTCATCACATTGGTGGAGAAGATCATACTATAATGTAGACATGACCAAGCTGACCCATTTACCCCTAAGCAGTCATTCCGTCCAATCTAATTATGTCAGAATCTGAGTCTCCAGTGGCCATGGGTTACCTGTTGTTTTTGTTAACTGCGTTCTACAGCTCTAGCTTGTTATCTCATAATCCATAACAGTTCTCTATGTATTTTTTTTCAGAGTAGGTACACCTGGTCTGGCATTCTGTTAGCTATCACATCATCCAGGGAGGCAGATCATCTGACATTACCCTTTCCAACATAGAAAGGATTCCTGGATCAATGTGTGCTTCTGGGATTTTTTGTCTCTGCTTGTTCTTCTGTAACCCCCAGTCGGTCGAGGCAGATGACCATTCACACTGAGCCTGGTTCTGCTGGAGGTTTTTCTTCCTGTTAAAGGAGAGTTTTCCTCTCCATCATTGCTTCATGCATGCTCGGTATAAGGTATTACTCCAAAGCCATCGACAATGCAGACGATTGTCCACTGTGGCTTCACGCTCATTCAGGAGGAATGACTGCTACTTGTCAAGACTTGATGCAATCTACTGGGTTTCCTTAAATAGGAAACTTTTTGACCAATCTGTCTGGAAGATTTTATTGAATTTGACTTTGTAAAGTGCCTTGAGATGACATGTGTTGTGAATTGGCGCTATATAAATAAAATTTAATTGAACCTGTTAACAGCTGCCAATAAGATGAGAGCTAGGACTGGCTCAATTTGAAGCAGCAGCAGTTACCGTGACAGGGCAGTGGTAACTGTCTCAGACACCGGCAAATGGAATGGAAGGAAGGACGTGCGACTGCTAGCTGGCAGTGCTACCAATTAAGTCAGCCCTTGCTGTCAAATGGTGAATAATCTGCTGTAGTGGGATCATTTATTCATAAAGTTGATTCGGATAGAGTCAGTACAAGATCAGCCATGACCCTAACCACACGTCATTGACATACATACATACATACATACATACATACATACATACATACATACATACATACATACATACATACATACATACATACATACATACATACATACATACAGTACATATAATATAGTAGTTTGTTGTTGTCTTATAGTTGTCATTTTTAGTCTGCAGTAATATTTAATCTTGCATGCATTATTGTATTAGTTTATTTCTTTTCAGAAGGTTAAATGGGTTAAATCCACTATTTAATGAAATGACTTGTTAAATAAAGCTTTTGGTAGCTTCTCGGTTCAATAATCAAATTATTTAAGAACTACCAGAAGGAAATGATTTAACTGCACTGTAATAAAGATTCTGAGAGCTAGATATGGCCTGACTGAGATAACACAATGAAAATAAAGGAGAATAGAAAGACAGACTATACAAGCAATGGGTCATGCTGAGCATGACTAATGTCACCTTCAAAACATTTTGAAAGAAGAGAATCACCTTTTTTTCTGAATTGGGTGAATCTTAATAAGGGGGTCATAGAGAGGTGAGACAACACTTGGATGGCAAGGAGAGGAGAGAAATGATTAGAGAACAGGTAAAGAGAGATTAATCGAGCACGCGCCAGAGCATATTATCCCCCTGCTCTTTTAACATCTGTCTGTTTGCTCCTGAAACCAGGAAAGCAGCTGCTGCTCATCTGCTGATTATAACTGTAATCAATCACTCATTGCTCTTTGTGTGTAAGCAATAGTACCATGTGTCCTACAAGAGAAGTAATTAATAAGCAAATTCTGCTACTATGAGTCTATGATATGAACTTACAGGGAACATCTTGGGAACTGAAAAGCAAATGTGTACTAGTTTCATCAATCTGAAACACAAAATGTGGAAATTGTATCTAATCCAAACAGACCCTGCAGCTTGATTCTCCTATCTGGATGAAATAGTGCATCCAGTGCTGACAGTTCTCTGGTTAAAAGAGCCTGTGCTAATGTCTGTGTGTTTAATACCAATAAATAAGTCAACATATTAGTTATGGCTAAATGCCACTTGGGGTGGTCTCAGGTAAGGACATACTGGCAGTAAGTGACTATGATTTTGCTTTCTGTATCATGTAGAAGCAATGAATTACTGCTGATGTTTAAGATTACATGGCATATTTGTAATTCTATTTGCAGCTTATGATGATGCATATTAAAGCTGCTATCCAGACCTTGCTCTAAAATCAGTTTAGATATGATTCAAACAAAACTTAATAGTGTTGCAACCTGTCTAGCTATTTTGTTATAGTTATTTAATAATGGTAACATCCATTATCAAGCTTATATATATTTGCCTAGGGTGACATCACAAATAGTATTAGGCAACTGATTAATATTATTTCCATTGGTTTTTCATTTCTTATCTGATTTGCATATTCTAAATCAAATTCTTCCTTCAGACTTATTGACTTGGATTTTGCTGAGTCATATGTACGATCATGAAACAAATAAAAGTAAATGAAAAAAATACAGGAAAAGGAAAGTGTGGAAGGGGAACCACAGCACATGGGAATGATTTCACTGATTTTTTCTTTTTTTTCTATCTATGCAGGGAATATTTCATGTTAAATGGACACTGAAACAAGAAGGTAGAAGACAAAAAAGGAGAAAAAAAGGGAAAGAAGAGAATGAGGACATAAAAGGGAGAGAACGATGCAACATACTCAGTCTGCCTCTTCACCTGCAAAGAGAAATAAAAAGAACAGCTAAACGAACCTATAAAGTATTACAGGTTCAGACAAGCAACAATATACAGTTTTATTTAATATGGAATGTATAAAGTGACAGCTGAAGATAATAGGGGTTTTCTGCATAGAAGTGAGTAAGTACCTGGATCCAAGCACCTGTAGGTGTTTGTGAAAGTGTGCTTGTGTATGTAAGGTTTATCCATGAGAAAAATGCTCAATAGTGGTTGTGAAGAGCCAAAGACCTGCCCCCCAGAGCACCGAGGCAGACGCCTGGGGAACCAAAACCCCAGACGTCCAAAGGGACCTCCAGAGCAAAATTGCTCAAATGGGGCCAACACAGGGAATCTGCCTCCCCCACTCAAGGGAAGAGGAGAGACGGCCCCCAGGAAACCCCCCAACAGCCACAATGCTGTAGCCTCCGGGAGCCGAGGGGGCGAGCCAGCGAGCTCAGCCAGCAGCCAGTCACGCTGGAGCGGATCCAGCCATGGGCCCCAGGGACCCGAAGACCTGGTAGGTGAACCCTAAAATCACCATGGGGGGGTACCACAACCTGACGTACCCGGTCCATGCTCTGGTACTAACCCCCCATCCCGGCCCCAGACCATACGACCCACGGTCCCACCCACCCAAAGAAGGGGTCAACATGAACCGGATGGGCCAACCAACCAGAGACGCCACCCCCCACACACACAGACCCTGAGGTGCTACTTCCCCCCACACCCTCCCCTCCATACCCCCCAAGGCCCTATATGTGTGGCAGTGTGATGGAGCAGGCAGAGGGAGATGTCCAGGGATGGGGAGGAAAGGAGCCAACTCCCCATCTGACCCCTGTTCTCTGAAAACCCACCCGGAGAGCCGCACTTCCATAGCCTGAGGGGCCAGAGACAGGCGGCAGGGCCAGCACCCCCCCCCCCCCCCCAACCCTCTCACCCTACCCCCGGGAAAAAAAAGAAGGGCCAGCCCGCCCAAACCATGCAGACCCCTGTTCCCTGGATAGAACCAGCACAAGAGACGGCAAGACCCAGGACCAAGACAACGAGTCGGACACGGAGCCCTACAAACACCCCCCCACCCTATCAATTATTTGCTTCAACAGTAGAACTTTACATTATGGTTTTGACAAGATAAAATAATATTTTTGTCACTTCGGTTGTCCGTTTTATGTGATAGTTGTGTCAGTGTTACAACCTGGTTCAAAAGTTGCAACAAAAGGAGGGACACAAAACCAAAATAAGTTTAAGGCATTTTCTGGAAGGCATTTCCAGACAAAACAATCTATCTGTCTGTTATCAGTATAAATGTATGGTGTATGTTGCACGTGTAATTAGTGAGAAGATGTAGTGAAATAAAGTGTTGTATAGTGTATATGCGACAGAGTTCCATATGGCGATCTTTATAACCGAGTTTGGATTGAGGGTAAAGTCCCAGCAGCATGGAAAGAGGCAGTATTTGTCCCAATACGAAAACCAGGTAAAGATCCATCTAAGCCAAATAGTTATGAGAGAATGGTCTTGATCCTCAGGGCCAACTGACAGACAGTACATGAGGGCTTGGCAGAGTCAGGCAACAGGTACAGGGTGATGTCCAGAAACTGAGAACGAATAGGAGAGCCCAACAAGGCAAACAGGCAGGAGTCCAAACAATCAGTCACTCACAGTGAGGTAGTCAAGGAATGCTGGAAGGTCTACTCACACTACAGTTTTTGAGAATCTGGCGCCTGCACACTGGAGGAGACAGGAATATATAGGCAGCACACAGGTGTAGCAGTGCACAGGTGCAGGAAATCAGGGAATAATTGTTAGAGCAGCACAGGGAGTAGAGTGTACATTCACAACCTGACAGTGCTGAGCTATGTTAGTAGCCATAGCTGCCCTGTGGTAGACTGACAGAGGCAAGGCTGCCATACATCGGTGTCAGCAGGCAATTCAGGGACACAACAACTGTATCAGAGCGGGGGATCGAACCTGCGTCACGCTAATTGCAGGACAAACTCCCTAACTGTGCCACTGTTGCATAGGTTCATATCATGTCACACAGAAGTTGTCTTAAACATCAATAAAATCAGTTAATGAAAAGCTATGTATGGGCTTGTGGTATGCTTATGAGACTAAAATTTGTTCAAGTTGAGGAAACATTGTAAATTCATATAATTTTTTACCTATAAATTTCTTTTGATACTAGAGTACCACAATATCAGTGTGTCAGCATTTGTGTGCATCGCAAATGAAATGCTGCATGTTTATGGTGAAATATGCACTTAAAAGTTTTAAGTTTGAATGTAAATATCGTGAAGGGTTGCCACCTGTTTCCTCTTTAAGAGCTCATTCAATACAGTTCCAAACATGTGATTTTTCAGAGCAATTTTCCTTCAGATTCTAGACACATTCAGCAACAACATACTCATTATAGTATGTATGCAAGCCCAAGTGAGTTTCTCTGAATGCAGTTTTTTTCCCTCTCTCTTTCTCTCTTTAAATCTGTGTGAACAAGCTGCTTGTGCTTGACTCTTGCTTCCTTTGTCTGGGAACACATTGCCGAGGGAAACAAGCACATTCATCTCACACTGTGCCTACTTAGTAACCAGGGAAAACAGCAAAAAATAAATAAATAATAAAACACAAGACGTAGCGTAAGTCACAGGAAGCTTGGCACTGGATGAAAACCAGTGCCCAGGGATAAGGAGAGAAAGGAATTTAGAGAAAACACAGCCAGATACACAAATTTTTGGATTTTGTTGCATCTACTAAATGGCTCCAAGCTTGCTTGTTCAGTCATGTAGTGGTTTTACACACATAAGAAACATAATCAAAACAATGAGATTTAAGCTGAGCTTTACCCTATAGAAAAATATTATATAAATGTTATGTAAGAAAAAGGTTACACAAACATGAAAAGACACATAGTCTTGATTTATAGAGACAAAACTTTGGATTGTAAATAAACAGGATTGTATCTTGGAGCTCATTGTTTAAGATGAATGTTCAAAATACACATGGAAACATGAAAAAACAAAAAAACTGATCAGCAGTTGTGAGATGTTCCAAGAAGATTTTCCTTTGTTTACGGTGAAATGCATAAATCATTGTCTACAGGTGATTTCGTCCCTAATGAATCAGGCAGAGGTATAGTGGATCCACTGCAATAGTCGTTCCACTTGAAAAAAATATTAATTCATTTGTTACCTTTACACGGGTACCAAATGTTTGCATTTAGAAATGATAATTGTGGAACTATTCTTGGTTTATTTTGTGGTGTATTTTCATGTGCAAATTATTTCTTAAACCCCTTAGGGGTTGACAGAAAAGTAAACTTATTGTTCTTGTTGGCTTCTTTATTTTATATTCCTTAAAGCAAACAAAGACTAAACAAAAATGCACTGATACATACATATATATATATATATATATATATATATATATATATATATATATATATATATATATATATATATATATATATATACACATTTAAATAATAATTGTGATGATAGACAATTTAAAAATAAATTGCAGTGTTTGTCCTTGTCTATTGTAAATTTAGAACTTGTGTCTCAATCAAAGTCTAAAAATAATGGTTAAATTAAGCATTAGTGATACTAAATTTGGTATAGTGGAACAGATATGATATAAAATTAGAGAGTAAACATATATTTTGTCTTAGCCCTTACTGTTTTGAAATGTATACCTGAAAAATTACAGTTTTTAGGAACTAAAAACCTACCACGTGACCAGGTATTGAATAGGTGGTAAAATATAGATTCATAGTGGGAGAGACAAATTGATGGATGGAATTTTTGGTTTAGTTTACTTCAATTTTGCAAGTCAGCTATGAATAAAATAAATTAACATAATCTGCAACTTGTGCTGCAGTGTCTGCAATTATTAACCTGCTGATTAGACAATTAGCAAATCTGAGTTTTGTAAGGAGTGCTCTTAATGATTCCTCTGCTTAAATTAGATGCACCATCAAATGCTATAAACCTTTTAAAGATTTATATTGTTATTTGGAATTCACATGTCATAGATGTGAATTAAAATCAATGTAGGGTGTCAGTGTTTCCGTGAAGCGAGTGTTTTTGAGACCCATCTGTCCTCTGAAATGAAACCTGTTTCAGTGCATGTCTGCATGTAAACACTGTTTTCAGGCTTGTTGCTTAATTTGTCACAAAGGCTTTCAGTCTCTTTCATCGTATAATCCCTTTGATTCTGGTGTCTAAGTGGCACCATTTAGAAGAAAAATCAGCTTTGTTTCCCCTCAAACACCATTAAATAAACCATTGGTTCATGTCCACTTCTCTTTGAAAGCCACAATTACAAACGATTCAAACACTCACCCACACACACGTCAGTCGATTTCAGTGGTCGAGGGAACTCCTTTGAGTCCACATTGTGCAACAACACAATCTGTAAGCCTGTGTTTAGAAGCTACTCACCAAAGTGTCTCACACTTTTTTTTTCAACATTTTAATTTATTATTTGAGCAGAAGCCGTTTAAGATCAAGAAGTGGACAAATACTGGCCACTAAAGAGTTGCGCTTTTTCACATTTTGACATTGTGTCTTGTTTTCGGTTCAGTTCAGATCAGATCTTGGTATTTTACAGCCCTTGAGCCACATCCTGTTAATGACCATTCTGTAGGAGCCAAACGGGTGATAAATAATCATATAAACACTCATTCTACAAAAAAAAACAACCCTCGTGTTATGCTTTTGTTGTAAAAGAGCTTGCTACTGTTTGCTCCACTTGTGAAAGCAAAATCTGTCGAGCTCTATTTGGCATTAAGACATCAATTCTTATTGCCACATTGCTAGACAGGACACTGGGGAAGGAAAAAAAAAGAGCGCTTGCTACTTTTAGTGCTTATTTATTTTGAAGACAGTTGCTTTGTTTTTTAGCTTGGCAAGCTAGCACCCTTGTGTGTGCATTTGAGTAAGCAGTGAGATACCATTGAGACTGTGTTGCATTTAGTTTGTGAAGAAAACTGTTTTTGTCATCAAAACTACAAATGCTAGAAGGCTTTTAGATAAAAAAACAACCAGTTTTTGTGCTTATTCAATCTATATATGGCAGGAGTGAATTCTACTCTTTTGTGATTGTTCAAAGCAATCCAATATTGTGATCTGGGGTCCGTTCTTCGTACGTTGCTTAAAACATCCAAGATCAAATGAGACATCCGAGATGATTTCATCCGGCTAATCATGATCCGGCTAATTGGGTTCTTCGAACACACCTGTTGTTTATGATTAGTATCACTGGATTGAGTTATCTGAGATAACTGCGCGTTCATGCATTTGTTTAAAAGGGGAAATGTATCGATAGTAGAAACAATGATCAGCAACGCTGCTATTAGCTGTTCAGCATGGCCAAAGAACGGCCACAGTTTTTCTCCCAATCAGAACACAAGCTTTTAATGGAAGGTTATGCCGAATTTAAGTCATTAATTAAAACGACAGGGAACACCTCAAAGTCTGCTAAAGCCAGGAGAGAGGGCTGGCAAAAAGCAGCAGACAAATTACATGCATAAGAGCTGTCCATGTTAGATGTTTCTATCACTTTCTACAGTATGTATTTTTGCATTTTAATAATTTCATATTTACTTTGTTATTTTATGTCAGAGCCTCCACGGGAGCCACTAGAACATGGGGAAAAAAGTGAAGTACAAGAATATTCTACAAAATGGTAGCCTTTAATTATTATACTGTATTTTAAAAAGCAACTTCTTCCTCTTTTTTAAAAGCCACTGTTAAATGATGTATTTATCTGTTCATAACAGCCTATAAGAAGGCTGAAAAAAACGGGTTCTTTTTACTTTTGTTGCATGAGGCATGTTTCACCCTTTTTCCCCAAAATGACACAGGGTGCCACCCGTTCGTTATATAAACGGCATCTTCAACAAAAAAATTGTATTTTGTCCGGAAAAAAAACACAAATTAAGAGGAGAAATTGAACTCCACAACTTGAAAAGAGACGAATTGCACTAGAGATCGAGTTGCTTCAAAAGGACCTTCAGAGTAAGTTCTAATACACCATTTGACAGTAGTATTGCTGACTTTACATAACTCTCTTATTGCAGGCAAAAGATGACTTGCTGGCTTTTCTTTATAAAGAATTGTTTAAATAAAAAGACAGGAACTAAGCATTATTTGTTTCGTCTTTTATTAAACATTAAAAAACGGTGTTCCAAAATTCTGTCCCGTCCTCTGCCACTAGGTGGTCCAAGTGCACTGGTTGGATATCCCTATCTCCTCCATTTATACAGCTGCGATCTAATCCTGTTTACATGAAATAAGCCTGCTCGCGAGCAGGTTTAAGTGTGCGCACATGTTGCTATGACAGCAAGTCCGGAATGAGTTTCGAAGAACCAAACGATCCAAGATCATGCCAAATCGTCAACAATCACATCCAGCTAACTGAGTTAGCGACGTACGAAGAACGGACCCCTGGTCCTTAAGATGCCCCAGTTGATGTAGACATCTCTACTGTTTTAACAATTTTTAGAGTGAATTATTATTACTAATATAAAAAATCATTATGAAAAATGATAGAGATACACAAGGTATGCTGCTAGTGATCTGGGTGGTTTTCTTTATATTGATGGGTCCTTACCACTGCCAGTTTTAGAAGTTTAAATCAATGCATAAACATACGTTCATATATACTCAGGCACACACACCGATAGCAAATAAGGAGTTGGAATTGTGAGCATTGATTGATAGTAGGTTATCTTTACTTGAGATAATTAGAATGTACACATAAATGTAAACTTTCTGAAAATTTGTTACTTCTTTGAATGTTAGCCCATATTAACAATGATGCTGCTAACATCACTTTACCACTCAGAAACTAGACCCATTCTGTCCTTCACTGCATTAGCAGCACCGGCTTTGGTCATCGCTGAGTCAGCACCTTGAGGCTCAGGTCCACTGGGCTCTAGAAAGCCTCCCCTCAACCCACGGTGATGAAGGTGAAAAATCTCCACCTCAAAAGACATCCTAAGCGAAAATATCAGTGTCACTCTCAATGTTTCAAAATGCCAAATTAAGCTACCTATCACTCCCCATCGTCCTGACCAGCCCTGGTTAATTAACCCCCTGCTTATCCCCACAGTTGGCCATGCCCAACATGCCCCTTTTTTGTGGAATATTTCAAAAATTGGCTGGGCGCAGAATTATGCTTTTTTTAGTATCGAGTGCTGTAAATGCTCATAATTTTCATGTTCATACTTTTCAGTTGGCCAGCATTACTGGAAATCCTTTTTTTTTGTATTGGTCGTAAAATAATATTAAAATTTTCTGATACTGAATTTTGGGTTTTCATTAGTTGTCAATTATAATAATCAAAATTAAAATAAATAAATACTTTAAATATATCAGTCTGTGTGTAATAAATGAATATAATATACAAGTTTCACTTTTGAATTGAATTACTGAAAGAAATCCACTTTTTCACGATAGTCTAATTATATGACCATTCCTTCCTGATGTTTGTAGACAAATCCTGAAGGAATGGTGTCTTGCAACTTTTAGATGTGTCCCTTGTCCTACACACCTGAATCAAATAGCTAAACTACCTCACTAGCATGCAGCCAAACTGCAGAGCTCTGCTAATGAGCTCATGTTGGAGTCAAGTGGGTTGAAGCAGAGATGCATCTAAAAGCTGCAGTACACCGACCCTCGAACACTGGAGTTTGAGACCAATGTTTTAAACATTAGTCCCAGTCTATCTTGTAGAACTGGAAATGCAAATCATTGGAACTAATCTCTGTACAGGTTTTTTACTTATTGAACCTGGATTACCCACCTCTGGAAATGACACAAGCGGGTCCCAAAAAGTAAGAAAGAAATAATAAGGCAATATTCTAGAGACAAAGAAGAAATAGTTACTTCTAAACTTTTATTTACAATTTAATAAAAAGTGTCATGTCCAAAATTATTCATACCTTTCATAAACTGTCACAGTCCGTGGCAAAATCCATAGTACTATACCATTTCAAATAGTCAAGCGGTTCTCCAGTGTTCACAGACATATTTTAACACCTTACATGTCACGTGCCAACCTGCTTCAAATCCTCCACTATTATCCCTGTTCCCAAGAAGCCAAGGTCCACAGGACTTAATGACTTTAGACCTGTCGCCCTGACCTCTGTGGTTCTTTGAGCGCCTTGTACTTTCACACCTGAAAGAGATCACTGACCCCCTCCTGGACCCCTTACAGTTTGCCTACAGAGCCAACAGGTCGGCAGACGACGCTGTCAACTTGGCTCTTCACTACATCCTCCAGTTCCTGGATTCCGCTGGTACCTACGCCAGGATCCTGTTTGTGGATTTCAGCTCTGCCTTCAACACAATCACCCCAGCTCTGCTTCAGGAGAAGCACTCTCAGCTGAGTGTGCCTGACTCCACCTGCAGGTGGATTACAGACTTCCTGTCTGACAGGAAGCAGCAGGTGAAGCTGGGAAAACATGCCTCTGACTCACAGCTCATCAGCACTGGTTCCCCCCAGGGCTGTGTTCTTTCTCCTCTGCTCTTCTCCCTGTACACCAACAGCTGCACCTCCAGTCATCAGTCTGTCAAGCTGCTGAAGTTCGCGGACGACACCACTCTCATCGGACTTATCTCTGATGGTGACGAGTCCGCCTACAGGTGGGAGGCTGACCATCTGGTGACCTGGTGCAGGGAGAACACCCTGGAGCTCAACGCTCTAAAAACAGTGGAGATGGTTGCCCCAGCTACCCTCATCACCGTTATCTCCCAGTGATCATCGGACCACGCTTTCGTTTTGGCCGAACAGAGCATCTGAAGAGCCCAGAGAGACGAAGGAATTTTCCTCCCGTTTCCTCGCTGACCGAAGGACCGGCACCGCCGAAGCTGAGACCAGATTTGCGGACCCGAGACCAGGACACCCGCTGAGGCAACGTCAGAGTAAAGAAAAGATTCCCCTTTTTATTTCTCTTGTCACCCATAAGGTGATATTTTCGTGCCTGGGCAGAACCTATGAGATTTTAGTTTAATGCTTAATTACTCCAAGACGGAGTTTGTTTTAACTGCTGGATGTTTCTGCTGTATGTCCATGCATTTTGTAAGTGATTTTGTCAGTTTGATTTGTGGTTTTTATAAGTGGCCGAGAGCCAAACTTCACTCTTTCCCCTCTTTCCTTTTCCTTCCCTTATCTCAGTTCAATCTGTCCGAAACTTTCCAATTCGCGCACTTTCCTCGAATCCTTTGTCTAGGAGTAAGACCGCCCCTTTCCCAAAGCTCGCCCTATACACTAGCTGTGCGCTAAAGACGTCATTAGGACCTCCTCCTCGCGCATCATGCAAGGTCAAAGGTTGTGTGTTGTTATAGTTGCCATCCTGTGAAGGTGCAGCATAGCTAAGCTGTTAGCTAGCTTGTTGGAAAACATTGAAGCGTCCATCTAGTTTCTCAGAGCTGTTTTGTCTTTCAATGCTGCTACGTCAAGTGCCGACGTCTTGAATGTGATGTTTAACACTAGAAATCCCAGAGAGACGAGAATTTTCGTCAGCCTCCAGTCCCGCCGACGGTCCTTCACAACTCATGAATCTCTTTTCAGATGTAAATGCCCCATTAGCGCTGTTGTTGGAGAACCCTTCAGTTTCGGTTTCAGCTCAAGCCTCTCTGTTGACGAGTGTTTTACCTGAGAGCAGGGGAAAAAAAATCATATTCGTAATTAAATATAACTAGGTCTACGTCATCAGTGTCGCCAACACCGGAATGATTTCAGACAGCGGAGCCACCCGCGCGGCGATCAGCTGATAACTGCTCTGTACAATGAAAAAAGCTGTAGAGGGGGAAAGCAAGAATATTTATACAATAATGACCATCTGCCCTATTTACAAGGGGGCAAATATAACTCAAGTCACTTCAGCGCGATCTCTCCTCGCTGCAGCGGAGCGCGCACACACACACACATACACATACACGCGCGTATATATATATACTTGAGGGCCCAACTGAGTTTGCACTGGAAATAGGTTTCCAGCTCAAAACCGGTTTGGCAGGGGGGATGTAAATGTTGTGGGTGTGGGTGTGAAGTCTAGCTCTCAGAATAAATAGGCCCAACAGATCGACTCAGAGTTATTGAGATTTCAAGCTAGATCAATATGGCTTGGCGTACCAAACGGAGACTGAGCGCTTTGGAAGCTTTGGCTATGTTACAAGACATGCCAGACTGTGATTCTGATGGCGAAAACGTTGACTTCACATTTGAAGAGGAAGACTCCACAGATGCAGAATCTTCATCTGATGAGGATGTGACCGCTTCTCCTGCAACAGATAATCCTCCTCCTCCAAGAAAAAGCAGGAAAGTTTGTGTTGTAATTGAGGAGGACAGCACAGACGAGGAGGCTACATCAGATGAGGACGACAACTCTCCTGGTAGCAAGAAATGCAAGGTTTCCGGTATGGACACAGCACCAGAACACACAGAGACAGCAAAAGATGGCAGTGTGTGGGTCCAGCGAAAAGTTGAGGACTTCACCTCTCAGCAAACCACGCAGGTTAAATTCAGCGGGACTGGAGGGCCAACTGAGTTTTCAAGACGGAAAACTACAAGTCGCCTTCAAAGCTTCCTCTGTTTGGTGGATATTGGTATGCTGAAGACCATCAGAGACTGCACAGTCCAGCAGGGTCGCAGAACAGAACAGGGCTGGAAAATGAGTGTGTATGAGCTGATGGCTTTCATTGCAATTCTGTTTATAAAGGCAGCACAGGGGAGTGTTGGCGCCATGCGGGATTTGTGGTCCAAAGACTTTGGGAATTCACACATCAAAGCCACAATGCCTCGAAACCGGTTTCAAGATAGAATGAAATATCTGCGCTTCGACAACAAAGACACTCATTTGGAACGTGTGAAAACTGACAAATTTGCTGCAATTTCAAACATCTGGCAACAGTTTGTACAGAACCGTGTGTTGTCCTACAGTCCAGGGCAACATATTACTGTTGATGAGCAATTATTTCCATCAAAGGTTCGTTGTCCCTTTCTGCAATACATTGCATCCAAGCCTGATAAATTTGGAATTAGGTTTTCGATTGCTGTGGATCTGGACACTAAATACATGTGTAATGCTATCCCCTATTTGGGAAAAGATCCCTCCCGCCCCACAGGAGAAAGGCTGTCTGAGAATGTTGTGAAACTGATGGAGCCATTTATGAACCAGGGCAGGACTGTAACTATGGACAATTTCTTCACGTCTCTGTCTCTGGCCAACAGGCTCCTTCAGCGGAACACAACTCTGCTTGGCACCATGAGCAGAATTCGGCGGGAGCTACCAGTAACAGCAAAAGAAACTTCAGGACGCCAGCTGTACTCTGCACAGCTGTTCACATCTGGAAGTGCCTTACTGACAGTGTATGCAACAAAAAAGAAGAAATCTGTTTGTCTTCTGAGCACCATGCATCAGAAAGTGGAGATTGGGGAGACTCAAAAACAGAATCCAAACACTGTTATTGACTATAACCACTTGAAATGCGGTGTGGATTTTATGGACCAGAAATTACGGACTTACTCAGTGCGTGCAGGAACACAGAGATGGCCCGTAGCTGATTTTTACAACCTACTTGACATGGCTGCAACAAACGCGCATGTTTTGTACAAGGAATGCACAGGGTCTAAAGACAGTCGACGAAAGTTCATTCTTCGACTTGCAGATGAACTTCGTTACAGGTTTATGCAGGAAAAGGAAATACAAGAAGAAAAGATGAAACAGCATTGTGAGATGAAGAGATGTTCTCATGGTAAAACAACACAGTGCCAGGTGCGCAATCTCTGCAACAGGAACCACAGCACTGAGCGTTGTGTGCACTGCACAAAGTATACCTGTCGCAAATGCAGGAAGGACTTTGGGTTTGTGGAAATTGCTAAATGGGACAATTGTAGCTTTATATGTAGTGCTTTTCCTTGGTCAAATAAATGTTACTCCAATACTGAAGTCATACTGTTTGTCATTTTCTAAGTTGAAATGTTGAATGACATAAACAGGCGAGACAAAACAAAATACAATTATTCTCTAAGTTGTTCTTTCTTTCACATAGTGAGCTTTACAATATAAATGAGTCTGTTGGTGAATGGACAATATAAATAGGCTCTGCCTTGCCTTGTTGGAAAAGCATGGTTATGACCGGTTCTCAGCTCAGGAACTAGGACCCGTCACAGGTTATTTGCATTACAATAGGGACAGTTAGCAATGTAGAGTGAATACACAAACTTGAAGAGGGGAGGGGGGCTTGCAAGAAAACTGAAATTCTCCGGGACTACTAGTGTTAAAAAAACTGAGTTGAACTAAGATTTGCCTCCTCTCGTTTTAATCCATTTTTGACTTGTTTATTTTCATATATTTTTGCATGCTTATTTTAGTAGTGAGTAGAGTTTCCTAGGTTGTTGAATTAGAATAATTATTGTAACAGGGAATTGCTTTTGGTTCAATAAATAACAACGTGTGTAATAATAACTGTTTGTTTATTTCGATCCAGAGTTTCATGGTTTTTCAGAATACAGAGTTACCTCTTTTTGAGTTAACATCTGAGATTAATACAGAGAAATTTTCATTGGATTGGTGATACAAAGGAAGTAAGGATTAAACTCTAATTGCAGTTATAATTGAGTTATCAACGCTTGCTGGATAAACCTCATCGGTCAGAAACCGATCAAACCCCTTGTCCTAATATAAATGAGTTCATATCAGCTAATTAATAAATGCATTATTGGTATTAATCATTACAAACGTATAGCCTTGGGATCACCACCATTTGAACCATATTTTGTTATAGCTACCATTTGAATTTGAATGACCTATTATTAAAATTATAATAACAAATTATAATTACAAATAATAATCCTATTCAAACAGTTTTCTGGCATAACAGAATTAAAGAGCTATTTACTTTTTAGTAGCTGTCCACTAAAGTGACCGCTATGCACCAGAGGGTTAAGTTCCTTCGAAGGTTGAATAGATGGGAACATAAATAAACGTGCCCACAAGTTTGGAACTCCACTCTGAGTTGAAGTTCTCCAATATCTTCTGGCTGGAATCTGAAGCAGAGAGGAAGTTGGTCAGCTGTGCCACATCCTTATATAAACTAGGTCTGTCAGGAACAGGGGATCAGAGAACCCGATAGTTAAGCCAGACCCAGAGTACAAGGGCAAGGCAAACAGGGAATCCAAAAACAGAAAAAAATGCTGAAATTTTCCATTAGGGCATGTTTTAAGTTTTTACGACAGCTGAAATTTCTGCTTTTAAGGTGAGAAGAATCTCAGTTTTTAGATCATCCATCTCGCTATGTTGCAATGCCGTTGGAAGTGAATGGCTGTGGTCTTTAGAAGGACTCTGGCTTAAGGGTGCGCCAGGCCTGGTATAGTTAGCACCACCCTTATATTTAAACTTCCACAGGTTTGACACCAATATTATCTTCTGGAACTGTAGGTTTAAGAGGTTACTTTCTTGTTACCATGTGAAAAGAAAATGCTGAGAGGTTTGCTGTAATGGATGAAGTTGAAATAGTCGAGACTTTGCCCACACCAAACAGTACCTACTCTACAACCGCCGTCTCAAAACTTTACCTGTGCAGACAGAGAGAAGCTGTGCAGAGTTTTATTATTATTATAGGCTGATATGTGATCCAGATATTTGTCCCAGTGAATTGTTTTATCCTTAAAAAAATATTCAAAACAATCTTGCATATAACATTATACAAACATTATATTATTAGTTTTATTTATGGTTTCATTCATAATGATTTATTGTTTTTATTCTTTACTATTTCTTGCAGATTTCATCAAAGTGCTAATGTCAGAAGCAAGACATGGCCCATGGGGCTAGGGACAGGAGCTAAATCCACCCCCAGGAGGTGTTTCACTCTTCCAGGCATTCTAGGTTGGTCATAACACAAACCGCACATCTCCACCTCAAGGAATTTGATGCCGCTAAGTCACTCCACTGCGGTATTGTTGATAAGGAGGGGTGTGTGACTTGGCTGATTTTTCTTGAAATCAACGATGAAGTCATGTCTTGTTTTGTTGACAGTACAGGATCAGATTGTTGTTACACCAGGGCCCCATTTCAGAAAGAATGGATGACCTACTAGAGTAGAAAGCATAAACTCTATGTAGTTCTAACTCACTCTGTCATACTCAGCACTATAGGTTTCAGAACAGGTGATATCAATCAGGTAACTAAACTCAGTGCCCAATTAACCCTGAGTTAAGTGTGAGCACAAGCATGAAAGAAGCCCTCATCAATGGAACAAAGATAATGTGATTCACCATGGTGACAGCAGGAAATAAGAAGTCTCGAATTACACATTTCACGACAATAGAATTAGAAATCTTTAATTACGGCATATTGAGGATACAAAGAGATAATTAACAAAAAAGAAACAATGCTGTTGCTTCTGAAAAAATATGAGAGTTAGCGGCAAAGAATTACTGAACAATTCAATGCGTGTTATTAGACAGAGAATTAAAGCTGTATTCTCAAACTAGACTCATTAAACATCTAACAAAAGGGGAGGGGTGCACATTGATTACATGTCTAGGTGCAACCGGACAGGCAAGAAAAGACAAAGCAGCAAATCATGATGAAGTATAAAAATACAGGTTCATCAGGGAAGGTCCAGTTAAAAGCTATTGTTATGTTTAACCTTAACCAATTAAAGCATTAATTGACTATATTCAACATATGCAATTAATGATGGGATTGTATGAGTTATTGAAATAACTAATATCTCAATCCTTTTGCAAGCATTTAGCTCTCTGACACCCATCCATCTAAAAAAATTATTGACACCGATTTTCTTGTAGATGTATAATTTGTGCCAATCACATTTTTAAAAATACCTCTAAATCATACATTTTTAGGTGGTGTTATTTAAATGAAGAAATCTGATGGGACCCTACAGTGCTGGAAAAAACCCCTCAAAACATTAAAATGAACTGGCTTACTTGTCTGGAGTCAATGTGTAATCTAACAGTCTTGTCTTTTCAGTTGAGGATGGTCAACTGTCTCTTGGAGAGCCTTCTGTCTCAAAACTCCTCCATGCAGCTGTAGTCTTATTACCCCACAGGTAATTATAGAATGGATTAAACACAATTTTTCTTTTATTATAGGATGATGACAAAGACACTTTATCTTCTGCCACAGAGAGGGAACAGACACAGATGATTGCTGAGGTCTAGTCCTTAAAAGTGTAATCTAACAGTTTTACTTTTATATACTTCTGGATATGTAACAGAATAATTGTTGGAGATTTTTCCGAAACAGAACAACGCTGGACATTCAGGTTGTAACATTCAGCTTGATTAAAGCAGAACTTACAATATACTCAAGGGGATCTGTCATAGGAAATCAGGTAAAAAATGCCACATCATTAATTTGAAAGGAAATTAATTATCCAGGCACTCATTAAGAATTTTGTTGATTTTTAACAGCAATGATTTATAAAACAAAAATCAAAATATTACTAAATAACAATAGTTATTTGGATAAATAGCTCAATAACCGAAAAATCCTTCCAAAAGTAATTATGTTTAATTCCAAACACTTATTTGAATCAGCAAAGAACCTTAATAAATGAAAATCCAAAATTGTCCGTTCTTTTTATTTTTAAGAATAATGTCCGTAACGGAGTTCCGTATACTCCAAAACCAAAACAAAGGCCTGGAAATGTTTTCCCGTTTGAGTCCAAAGTCCCGTTTCACAAAGAAAAAATCCAAATGTCAAAACCCCAACAAAGATAAGAAAAAAAGAGTGGTACCACCAAAAATCCCCCCAAAAAAAATAAAGTCCTGATCTCACCAGCCGCGTCTTTCTTCCACTCGGTAGCGTCTTTTTGCATCGGGCGGCGTCCTTTTGCACCGGGTTGCGTCTTCAGGCTCCAAACTCCGATCAGGTTTCTGGATACACGGTTCTGTGGCGCTGGGACGAACTTTGATTTCCGGGTTGTCTATTTCCTCTCACTTTTAACTCATATTTAACATTTAATCAAAACAAAATCTCCTGCTGCACAGATCTGACCGTGTGCGTCTTTTCTCACCTGTCGAGCCGCCCCGCGCCCCCGCCCCTCTTTATCCACTAATTACTTTCACACCTGAAACCAGCATGATAACTGTCCAATATCAGTTTTAAACAGTGGAGATTAGAAATAATTTTAATAAGGAAATAACAACAACTGTTCTATCAAACAGTTTGTGACCTTTCTACTTTAATGTATTTATACAAAAAAAAGAACATAGTGGTTATGTTACAATCCCCCCCCCAGCCGGAGGCAAAAGGGGCTGAACCCCAAAATAAGGCTTTAGGTTAACCACATTAACTATGTCTGTTCCTTTGTGCTGGTCCCTCCACTGGAGCTGATAGTTTACTGGGCCTAACTGTCTCCTCACTGTAGCTAGACCTGACCACTTTGGCGCTAGCTTTGAGGAAAAACTATCCATTTGCTTTGGAAAGGGGATGAGACCTTACCCAGACCAAATCTCCCGGCCGGAACTGTGCACCCCTCCTCCGGGCATTATAGTATTTTGCTTGTCGGGCTTGACTTATCCCAACTTTCCGTTTGACTTCTTCCTTCATCGTGTTGTGTCGCTCCAACAATTTGTATATGGTTTGCTGAGGTAATGGTGGTTTGGCTATCATCCTCTCCAATGGCCCTTGAAGTTGTCGTCCCAACATTAGTTCAGCAGGGGCTCTCCCTGTGGTCTCATGGTGAGCACCATTGATGGCAAAACGGAACTCCCATATATGTTGGTCCCACTGATTGTGATGCTGCCCAACAAATGAGGCTTATCATTGTTTTGATAGTTCTGTTAGCCCGTTCAGTCAAGTTAGATTGGGGGTGATAGCTGGTGGTAAAATAGTGCTTTACCCCCCACATAGAGCAAAAACTGGACATCTCTTGACTGGTAAACTTAGGCCCACGATCTGACACAAGGCTTTGAGGAACTCCAAAACGAGTAAATATCTCTTCCCGGAGGATAGTGATGACCTTCTGTGCCTTGCTGTTTCTCATGGGAAACATTTCCACCCACTTTGTAAAGTAGTCGATCACCACAAGAAGGAAGACATTACCTTTTTTACTGCGTGGAAAAGGTTCCATCAAGTCCACCCCAAGTTTTTCCCAGGGATCAGTCAGAGGTGTGGGTTGCAAAAAACCAGCTGGAGCTTGATTGTCGGGTTTGTATTTCTGACAAACTGCACAGTTCTTTACATGAGTCCAAACATCCTTACGGACTGTCGGCCACCAGGCTACCTCCAACAGCCGGAGGAGTGTCTTTAGCCTGCCCAGATGTCCACTCAATGGACAATCGTGGAAGTATTGGAGAAATTTAGGAACCAAGGGCTTGGGAACCACCAACTGATATTTCATGCCATCTTTTAGTGGGTTTCTCCTATACAAGAGATTGTGAACTTTGTAGAAGAGGATACTGTCAGGTCTCTGGTATCTCGGATCCTGAACCATCTCCATGAGGCCTGAGTCCTTTTCCTGCTCATTCTTGATTTCAGCCAATGATAGGGGTAAGCCTATCGAGGCATTAGCAGAATTCAGGGCTACATGTGCTGGTCCAGCCGGATCAGAAGGCATCGCTCGGGACAGCGCATCAGGCACCACATTGTGCATTCCTTTTCTATATTTTACTTCAAAATTGAAATTTTGCAACCTCAGGACCCAGCGTGTTAACCTAGAACTGGTTCTGGGGCAATTGAATGCCCAGGTTAGGGCAGCATGATCAGTGTAAATGGTAAACTTTATACCCTCCACAAAGTGTCTCCATTTTTCTACTGCCCAGACAACTGCCAAACATTCCTTCTCTGAGGTGGAGTAGTTTTGTTCTGCTCCCTTCAATGATCTTGAAGCAAAAGCAATAACCTTTTCTCCATCAGGGTTTGGTTGGACCAGGACGGCCCCCAGACCAACGTCACTGGCGTCTGGTTGAATCACCCATACTGGGACAGCCAGATTTCGAGTTACCTTTCAAAATTCATGCAAAGCTTTCTTCAGCGTCATGAAAGCACGTTGACAGTCCTCTGTCCAGTCCCACCTTGCATCTTTTTTAAGCAGTTGATAAAGAGGTGTAGCTATTTCTGCAAAATGTGAGATGAACTTGTGGTACCAGCCTACCATCCCAAGGAACCTCTGAAGAGTTTTCTGGTTAGTTGGAGGTGGATAAACTGTAATGGCATGGGTTTTTTCTGGATCAACTTGAACACCTTCCGCTGATACAATGTGTCCCAGAAACTAAAGTTCTCGCTGGAAAAAGTTACATTTTTTAAGGTTGAGGAACAGATTGGCATGGTGGAGCTTTGCGAATACTGTGTCCAGGTCCTTCAGGTGTTGCTCAGCAGAGGATGAGAAAACAATCACATCATCAATGTACACACAGCAGATCTTTCCCCGTAGCTCTCCTAAAACTTTCTCCATTAAACATTGAAAGGATGCTCCAGCGTTTTTTAATCCGAATGGCATGCACTTAAATTGATTAAGTCCAAATGGGGTGATAACAGCAGTTTTTGCTTTGCTGTCCTCTGCCACTGCCAATATCCAGACTTCAAATCCAGGGTGCTGAAAATGTTTGCTCCAGTCATTGACTCCAATAACTCATGGATGATGGGCATGGGATAGGCATCCGGAAAAGTTTTGGTGTTCAAAGCTCTGTAATCCACACAAAATCGAAAAGATTTGTCTGGCTTAGGAACAAGGACAACAGGAGATCCCCATGAAGACTGTAATGGCTCTATAATATCATCTTTGAGCATTGCCTCAATCTGTTCATTTTATTATTTGCCGCTTGAAAGGAGACACCCGGTAAGCTCTGCAGCGAATGGGTATTTCATCTGTGGTTATTATTCTGTGCTCTTCCACAGATGTTCTACCCAATGTCTCCGAGCATACAGATGGCCAGGTCTTCATAAGCTTCTGGACTTCTGGTGGATGTTGTCTCTGTATGAAATACGACACCATGTTATGTACTTTGTCCTCTTCCATGGGCAGAGCCAGGATCAGATAAAGTGGAGAATAACAAACATGCACAGGCGATGCGGCAGCGGCTGAATTCGAAAAAGGATAAAAGGTATAACCTTTTGGCCCTTTTACCACATAGGTGTGGTCACCTAGGTTGATAATGGCAGATGTTTTAGTCAAAAAGTCGAGACCTAGGATGATGGGAAAGGTGAGGTTGTTATCCTCCACCACAAAGGTCTCTAAAGACCACATCATCCCATGCCAACCATAAATGATTGTTGCTTTCCCCAAAGCACTATAGGTTTTGCCATTGGCAAGTGCAAACTTTTGGTTGTCAGCAGGCTTCAAAACCTCACCTTCTCGAGCAATTATTTTCCACAGACTATTTCTCATCAGAGAAAAGGTGCAAGCTGTATCCAGTACAGCATTATACATCCTGCCGCGCACCTCTATGGGAACATGAAGGAGGGAGGATGCAGGGCCTCGCTGAACGACAGATACAGAGTCGGCTGACTTTCTGGGATTCCCCTTAGGTCTTGCTGGGCCTTTTCCTTTGGCTTTGTGCTGATCCACTTTCCCCCAGTAGATTTTAACACCAGCACAGTCTTTTTCAACCTGGGATCCCACCTTTTTTAGTTGATCCATAGAGTTGACTGTGCCACGAAGGCAGCCTGCTATCTTCGGATTGCAGTTGTTTAAAATCCTCCTCACAAGTTCTGTCTCACTGATGTCTGGCTTCCATCTTAGACACAGTGCTTGATACTCAAAGGCGAAATCTCTTAGGCATTGCTCTGGTAACTGGACCATGTCTCTTAACTTCTCTTCCACCTCTGTCAGATAATCTGGAGGTAGAAAGGCAGCAAAAAAGGCATTTTTAAATTAAATCCAGTTGTGTATCTTGTTTTTAGCCACACTCCACCAATACAGAGCAGAGCCTTTTAAGATAGCTGTTAAGGCTCCCAATAACTCTGGGTCAGACAGGGGCCTTACTTTTAGAAATGTCTCACACTGATCAATGAAATTTAAGACATCAGAAACCTCTTCTGCACCCTCAAATGTAGGGAACTCCATGTGCACAGGAGGCTTGGAATAAACTACAGATGTTCTGCTTGACGAAGGACCTGTTAGGTGGGAGGCCGATGCCGGGAGGTCTACGAACCCATAGTGTGTTGATGGCATGACTGGAACTGCTCCTGGAGGGATGAGGGCAGTAGTTCGATCCATCCTTTGGAGGTTTGAAGGTCCAAGGCTTCCTTGTGGTACTCTTTGTACCGGTAGGGCTAAAGGTGGAGATGATGTTCCAGGGACAGTATGTCTCATGGTAGAGGAGAGATGGTCAGATGGCATGGGGAGACTTGGTCTGACACTATCAAGAGAATGAATAGCTGTAGAGAGTCAGGCGCGCTTCAACCTCTCTATTTCAGCCTTCCACTTCTCATCTCGTCGCAGCAAACAGTCTACTACCTTAGCTTCCCACTCCTGAAAGGCTGTGTTCATATATTGCTTCAGGGCCTCGACATTTTTATCTATATATGCCCTGATGTTTTGCTCCCTATTCAAAGCATAGGTTCCGCCCACCTCTGGAGCACAATTTTGTTGTGCCATCAAACCATGAGGAAAAATGAGAATGGGTTTTAAGCAAAGGAATTTCAGACTTTTTCAGGCACAAATAAATGCCCCCCTCAGCAGGGTGCTGTTGCTATAATAACCAAGCTCCCGCAGACAATCGGTCTCATTTTCCCATTGCTTCATTGGGGCAACATTGGGGGAAAAACTAATATCCCGCTGTTTCGTTGGAACAGCAAAGGGGGGAATTCTCTTCGTCCAGAGGACCTGACCAGGTTTGGAGAACTGCAGGCTGCATCAAAGCTAAGTCTGCAGTCTAACTTCTGTGTAACCAGACACCAAAGTAAAAGAATCCACCCAAGCCGAAACCAGCTTTGTTTATTTTTCTCAGCTGTTGCAGGAAAGCTGACTCGAGATTTACTCACCAGGCCAAGATGAGACTAATCTGAAGTCGCCCACTGCAGGGCTGAGTTTCACATGCGGGAGACCCGCCTAGGACCCGGAGCCGCCTGCTTCAACCGCCTGCTTCGGCTACTGTTTTACCTCGCCGCAAGCCCGCTGCTGAGGTAAAGCAGCTTCCCCTTGGAGTACTTCAACTGCTTCCAACTGGATAAACCTAGTGAACCGAACTTACACAGAGGCACCGATAAGTTTGGCAGAGAAATAAACAGGGACAGTTAAATGGTTTATTTAGAAAGTTTTTAATGCGTTTTCACTGTGTTTTTGAAACACGTGGGGCTTACAGGATAGCTCCCGCTAGTTTCTTTGAACCATGCCATTGCTGATGTAATTCGAGTGTGTTTTTACGGTTATAACAAACCTTATCTCCACAAGAGTTTTATACATTGATGGCATATTGATGTTTGTGTTTTCTGGTTCGCTCATTACTACCAGAATAAAGCCGAAGCTTTTTAAAATTAGCGCCAAATGCCTGCCAGCCTAATGCTATTAGCTTCCGGGTAACATCCGCTCTTCCTGGATACGTGACTACGGTTCGATTCAAACATAATGTTTGTTTCATTTCGCTCCACCATCGTTTGATACTGCTATGAATGTCGATTTAATGGCGTTTTTGTATAACTTTAGGATTAACTGATTTTAGCGACCGATCGCTACAGCAACTCCTAGCCTACCGGAGGTATAATCGCATTAATAAAATCGAGCGTTCTGAAAGTTTCGAAATCTTTACTGAGAAAATCATTCTTTAAAATGTTATTTCATCAAATAATGTTTTGTTTAACTCAGGATTGGCATTGTGAATGGGTTGAAACACATACCAAATGTTCTGAATTAGTTAAGCTAATTCAGTCTCATTCCATGTTCTTTAAGATGAATTTTGGTTCTTTAACTCAGATCTGCAGTGAATCAGGATTCACTGAATTATTTCGATGATGATCAACCACTTTTGCTTTGTCTTTTGTTCCTTTTGTGTGTACATAGTTCCTTAGCTTCTTTTTATATTCATTTTTGCTTAGTAGTTAGTTAAGTTTCACTAGCCTAGTAGAGAGGATTTGTTGACTGAAATATAGTGTTAATTCAGATAAACAGCATTCTATATTTGGATGTTAATTTTATTTCTGTTAATAAATTCTTGAACTTGAGGAGAAGTTGTCACTCATTTATTCTATGTGTGCAGAGTTTGCTGTTAAAAGAACGGCAGTGCTCGGATCATCCCTTTCAACTATTGTTCTGATATTAGCTCTTGGGCTGATATTCACCGGACAATACCTAACAGACAGAGAGTTATTTATTAAACATTAAATAACTTCAAACAGTGTGTAATAGCACAACAATTTGTCTTTGTTAAAGTAACGCTGGGCTCATATTGAACATGATGCAGGTACAGTGTGGGCCCTGGAAAGAACACATCATTAAAATCAGTGTCTACACTTACATCTGCCATGATGTGGGTGTGGGGAGGGTCCGAAATTAACACTCGCCACTTGCCAAATGCGAGTAAATTTCCCGTTTGGCGAGTGAATTTCAGAGAGCTAGCTGCCACATGGCGAGTAAATCTTTTTACCAAATAAATTAAAAATAAAATAAAAATAACAAAGCCCATCTGGGCTGCGGATGATCCGTTCACAGAGCTCAGTCTAGACCCGCCTTCTGCGGAGCTGGTTCAGCTTCTTTCACATCTTATTTCTGGGGAGAGTGGCTCCAAGCCTTCATTCAAAACCAGTCATAGCTGCACGCTGGATCAGAAAACAGATCTGCTAACCAGATACAGTCTAAAACGCCCATTAGTCTGTTTATAAGTTTCGTTTTTATTAATTCTGCATTTAACTACGTGCGCTCCGAGGGAAGGGAGGAGAGAGTTAACTGCGCCTCTCTCCTCCCTTCCCTCGGAGCCAGGTGCTTTTGTCAGCGACCAGCCTTCAAAACGTGAATCACTGCATTTAATGTCCTTCGACTCGTACCAAAATGTCCCAATTAAAATCAATAGGAGAGGCAGTAGCTATGTTTAATGCTCTTTTGTATTTAACGACACAGAGCCAGTGGTGCTTCGGTGGGCTGCTGCCTTGCGCTTGAATTCAGGTGCGCAAAATTACGTTACATGTAATATAGGTGCGGACTTTTTAAGGAACTTGTAAAATCAGGGGCTTCAGCTCAGACCCATTATTCATTCTCTTCCCTCTAAAGGAGCCCTTTACAGTCTTTATTTATGTATTTTCCCCACTGTTTATCCCCCGCGCGCAGCGCACAAGGGTAAAATCCAGTAGCTGGATCAGCGTAAAGACGCAGCGTGAACCCCTGCATGCTTTAAGTGTGGCAGCTGAGAGAAAAATGTTGAACCATATAGGCTTGATGAAACTCTGCCTCATTCTCAAATTAGACTACCACGGATAGAATAATGATAATCTGTAGTGTTTTTATTGCCTGGATGTAAATGTGATAATTCTTATTGTGCCTTTTATAATCAACTACAATATTTTCTTATTAAAGTCAGGAAACAAAGATTTCTCTTCCAGGGTCCAGACAGCCACGCCCAACGCCCCCCGAAAATTAACATAATCTCACTCTTAATTTTTGATAAAAATTGAAGTCTGGTCAGGATTAATATTTTGGCCGGTAAAAAATATGCCTGGCCGGTTGATTTTTACATCTACCGGCCAAATTGGCCGGTGAATCAGGAAGTTAATTTCGGACACTGGGTGTGGGTCTGGTTACCAAGGCCGTGTGGTGCTTCAAAAAGGAAGTTTAGCAAGAAGGAAGTTTAGGTGGACGCCGCAACGACCTTGGACCAAGCTCCAGAATTTCACAGGCCAAACAGGAAAAGTCAGGCGATAGACTGGAGAAAGTTCTGGTGAATTTCAGAATAAAATCAACTCATCAACTTACACTAAGTTGACTAGAGTAAACAAAACGGCAAAACATAAACACGAGGAAAAAGGGGGCTTTTGAAGAATGAAATGGGATATTTAAACGCACATAATGAGTTTTGCCCATAAAAACAAAAAAACACAGCTGTTTTTTTAATCATTTAACATAGCAACAGAAAGGACTATGTGAACTCCAGTTCTCGCTTCCTGGCTGCGTCCCTAAGAACGGTGTGAGTGGGGGTTTGCCGAGAAGCTGCACTGGATCAGGACCAAAACCCGCACCGTGTTAAATGTGAGCCAAGGGTCAAATCTCATAACTTCATTTAAAAAAATAGACATGGAACAGAAATAAAAATATCTTTCTGTCGCTAAAGTTCCCTGTAAAAAAGGTGTGCTTACAAAAAAACATATAAACATGTGTAATCAAATCGGAGTACCTAAAAATGGAGCTGCAGAATACACAACTTGAAATATTACTGCTGGAGCTTCTGTTAAATGTGGGTGAGGGGTTCACAGGGGTGGATATATTTATTTGTACAAAATATTAACAATTACCGTATACTGTATTTTCAGTTGCACACAATAGAGAAAACAAAATGAAATAACTGTTGTCTTTAGTTGGGAACTGATTTGTATACCTTTCCAGGCTCAAATCTGGGTAAGGGGACAAGGGGTCAGGAAATCTGGACTGACATGGGTACCTTGCATCGACGCCGTCGGTGAAGTCGCTTCTCGCTTCAAAGTATCCATGTATTTTTGCCTGTTTTTTCCGTGCCATTCACTATATGCACGCGAGAAAGCAACAACAAGAAACACGCGTGTTAACGTCAAATAAACATGCAAGCATATCGAGTTAGCAAGCATTTCAGTTTAAAGTTCTTCCAGCAACGAATATGACAGAAACAAGTTAGTTGTAACCACTGCCAAGTTAAACTTACCTCAGAAATTGCCTGTTTTTGGTAGATTTTTTCCCCATAAAGAGAATTTCCTGTCAGTGGCAATAAGCTTTAATTTATTATTATTGCTATTTTTTGTTTACATGTTTAAGTTGAGCTTTACACTAAATAAGTGCTACAAATGTTACAACACTTTTATTCATATGGCAGCAGAACATTAAAATAAAAGTGCTCTTTACACTACTTTTGAATTAATTCTTGGAGTTTGCGCATACAATGCGATTAATCATGATTAATCAGGCAAATTATGCAATCGCGATTAAAGATTTTAATCGTTGCCCATATATATATATGTATATATATATATATATATATATATGTATATGTATATATATATATATGTATATGTATATATATATATATATATTTATATATATATGTGTATGTATATATATATATATATATATATATATATATATATATATATATATATATATATATATGGGCTGCACAGTGGAGCAGTGGGTAGCGCTGTTGCCATGCAGCAAGAAGGTCCTGAATGAAACCCTGGATGACCAGTGAGGTATGCACAATGCTAATGACATGAAATGTGGAGTTCAAGTGTGGGGACACGAAGGCACTTTACATGTGAAGTGCCTTTCTAGCCTCTCCTAGACCTGAAGGCTTTACAAACAAAATTCACCTCAACTCCTGACAGTTCCCGACACTTTTTGGTGGTCACAATAAACTACTGGCCGCCAGAGGGGGTGCTTCAAGCACTGGATGACGCATACCAACAAGGTCACGAGTAATCCACAACCCAAACAGACAACAGCTACAGTAACACATACCTCAGCAGGATTTAAAAAGGTGTGGTTCCATAGGGGTTGGGTTGTTGACACATTCACTGTAGAACTTGGCAAAGGTGTTCAGGGAAGTCCAGGAGGCTGTCTAGCAATTGACATTCAGCGGCACTTCAGTAATGGCAGCCCATGAGGTTGCTAGCTCCCTCTTGGAGTGGCACCTCTCTCCCAGAGGTAGATGTCTGCCCTGTAGAGTGCAAGCCCCAGCAATCACCCCCACAATCCAGTGTGTCAGATGTTGTTTGGAAGGGGCCTGGATGTGACCCACTGCCAATGGCACCTTAGGTGTTGTGCTATAGTCCACAGTGCAACACCTGACCTATCAAGGTTCCACCAGCAACACTGCTCGCTCACAGACAGAGTGTGCAATGCCCCCACAGAAGCCGTTTCTAAAAAGAAAGCAGTCTTCCGCAACAGCCACTTTAGATCTACCATAGCCAAGGGTGGGTGCCAAAGGGCCTCCAGCACTAGGGAATGGTCCCATGCTGGTTCCACAGGACATGTTGGTGGATGCAAGTTTCCGCCACCTCTCAGGAAAGGTACAACATCCTTGTCCCACCTCACAGAGCAACCACTGCATGAAAAGTGAGATTTCCGTCCCCGTAAACTACCGCAGATCTCCCTCATTTTCGGCAGTTAACGACAATTTGCAACCCGCGCTTGTTGCCGTTTTCAGTGCCACAAATTGTCGGAACCGGACTCTGACGTATGTGGAGAGCGATCAGCTGCACTAATGGCCCTAATTAGCATATGAATGCAGCGAACCCGCGCGGCTGGCCAGGTCTGGCTTGAATAACCTACTCAGTATTGGCTGAAACCACTATTTTTAAATAAGTAAAATCGCTCCTGATTGGCAGCAAAACCACACGTGGCCAGGCCAGGCTTGAACGTTCTTACTGAGTATTGGATGGAACCACTTCTTTCAAACAAGTAAAATCACTCCTGATTGGTTGGCAGATCCCCAATAACTTATTTACATATATATATATATATATATATATATTTATTTATATATATTTATTTATTATATATATTTATTTATTCAGTCATATTATGCTGTATATTCATGTTATCCTATGTAGGCTACTACACTATTATTAGGCTACCATCAAGGACATGAATGAATTTATACAGGAAATGAACATTTGCCAGGAAGATGTTTATGCAAAGAAAGAGCTTTATTAAAACAAACACCTATATACAACGCGAGGATCCAAAAATTACAACCCCGTGAACTGTCCGTTTGCCTCCTCGGGGTTGTAGGTAACTGCTGGCGGCGTTCTTTCTGAGGCAGGTCCGATGTGCAGACGCCTACTGTGCGTGGCTCTGTACTTCGGCGTCGCCTCTAACCGGGACTGCAGCTTCACACAGAGTTCAGAGAGATCCGGTGTTGTGCGCAATTCTGTTCCCCCGTGAAAATCTGTTTCCCCTGTGTCGGGAATGCGCTTTGCAGCCGTTTTCCCGGCGCTTCTAATTGATTTCTCGGTAAAACAACTCATATAATCATGTCAAGGTTGTAACAGTCAGTTTAATCGGCAGTTGTTTACAAAATTGTAGAATAAAAATAAATAAACTATGTCTTCTTACGCTGTATTGTGTTATTATAAATGGCAAGATAAACGGTCTTTTTCCAACTTTTGTCACTTTAACCTGACAAATAAAAGTAAGCCATAAAACACTATTCCAGCACCTACTGTGTATTTATGATTTTACATTGCTGAAAGAGGAGGATGGGATGGCTGACAGCAGGACACAAACATTATGGCTGTTTCTCAATTCACGAGAATGCGAGGAATTCAGTTGCCATCAGCATGCTTCTTCATTATTAACAAAGTTTTATTTAGACGTGTGTGTCCATACCTAGAAAATACATCCTCCTCCTCCTTGCTTCTAACTTTATTCTGAATGTTATAGAACTGTCTTCCAGTCTGCCCACCGTCCCATAATGTTTGCCATTTACCCTTAACTATGTTTTTGACCATACTTTTAATTTATTCTTTGCTGTAGTGTACTTCAACATCTATATTAGAATGTCTAGCTGCTTGCTTAGCACTTTTATCTGCTAACTCGTTTCCTATTACTCCTATATGAGCTGGTACAATACCAGAGTTATATTAATTCCTGACTTTATTAGATTATTTGCAGCTTGCAGTATATCATACACAATGTCTTGCCTTGATTTTGACTGAAATGTTTTAATACTGATTAAAGCTGAGCTGGAATCTGAAGCAATTTCTGCCTTCCTTGGCCTATTGACCTCCACCCAAAGCAAAGCTAGCCACACAGCAATCAATTCTGCTGTGTAAACTGCTAAATCATCACTCATTCTTTTTCCAACTTTAATGTTTAATTTTGGAATGACATAAGCAACACCCATTCTTTTATCAGTTAGTTTAGATGCATCTGTATATATAGTTAAATCCTCACTATACCTCTCCATTAAAGTGGGACTTATTTTTAGTTCATTAAACCCCATTTCATTTACTTTAACCTGAATGACCCAACCAAAACTTCTGACTTGAACATTTCCACGCTCTTGGCATTGCTTCAGTACCGACTGACTCATATGAGACAGTCCACTGATAGCAATCAGCAGTTTCTTCTCGTCAGTCTGCGGACTGGCTGAAAGTTGTAGATCGCGTCCAAGAGGAGTTGAAGGGGAGTTGAATGCGAGACATGGGTAAACTCCCCCTGCAACCCTGATTTGCATTTGTATAGCTCACAGCATTTTCATTTACATGTTAAAGCCTCCCCTAGAATTAGGAGGAGGGGGGGTCATGGGGGGACCACGCCAAGCAAGGCCCACGTCAATTTCTGACAATTCACGGCAGTTTTCGGTGTTGCCTGCAAATTACCGTGAACAGCCGTTAACCTGAACTTCCACGACAATCTACAGTGCCGCATAGTGACGAAAATCACACTTTTCATGCAGTGAACCATGCAGCCCAACATGCCATTGTGAAATGGAAGCCATGTACAGCTTCAAGGTGGATGGGGACCGCCCCAGGCTCAGCAACCCCCGAAAGAAGTCAAGTATGCCAGAGACTTGAAAACATAGCGGGTCAAGTTTTTCACCATGGCATCAGTTCTGAAAGACTACCCACTTGTTGCCACAAACGGCCCTAGTGGATGGTGCCCATGCATTAGCCATTGTGCAGCCTACCTCCCCACCATATCAGGAGAAGGCAGAGCTGGGCCCCGCTGGTGCACATCAGCAGTCAGAGCAGAGCCTGTGCAGCAGAAGAAACCAAGTCCTCGCTGGCCAGTGGGGGCCGCCAAAATATGTTTGTGTCCCTCCTGGAGAACCCTCAGGACAGTTGGAAAAATCAAGGAGAATGGGCAAGAGGACAGGTGCTGTTCATCATCAAGAACCAGAGAGGACAGTGGGCTGTGTCCCTGGAGGCAAAGATGTCCACTCCTAACCTACTGAGGGTCTGCCAGAGGCAACTTAAATCTGGGTGAAGCACCCACTCCCAAGGAAGCAGCTACTGGTGAGACAGAAAGCCCGTTAACAACCTCTGCAGGCCCAGGATGTAGGCCGCCCTGAGGCTGGCAAAGTGGAGAGGCAAAGGGTGGAGCCACCCACACCAGGACACGTTGGGTCAAGGACAACAGCCTCCTTCACCTTGTCCCCCCTGGTGATTCACATGACAGACAACAGTGGTGTTGTATGACCTTAGCACTATTGTGAGGTACACCGCTAGCAATTCCAGGGCAAGGTGAAAGGGACCATGCCTCTTGCGCCATGTGGCCCTGCCATGTTGCATTTCAAGCAAAGAATGATGCGTCCACACCCTCATAGTAAGATATAACCTGTTCCTGCACCAGGACAGGGACTGGAGGCACTTAGGCTTGACACAAAGCCTCTTGTGTCTGTGCGCAGACTGTCTGGGGTCGAGATGCAGGCCTTTCAGCCATATTTGAAGGAGCCACAACGATTGTACTCCTAGGGGTCCTGCAACAGTAAGCATGCCCAGAAGGCGCAGATATAGGAGGCACCCTGCCTGAGTTTGGGTTGGGCCACAGATGAGCCAGTCGACCAAATAGGGCAGGAACCGCACTCCCCGTGCCTGCCACACAAACTGAAAGCCCAAACTGGAGGATGCCAGAACTGAAAGTGTCTACCCTCAAATGCAAAGCTAAGAAAATCTCTTACCTTCTTACCTTACAGTGGGATTTTATATTGTCTTCCACTTTGATATTGAGTTGCTGTTGTTCCTAGTCACTTCTATATTTTTATCTCTAATAGTTAACTTGTAGCAAAGAAAATTCAAAGCTGGACAAGTGGGAACCAATAACAGTACCAGTCTGTAATTTATGGAAATCTTAAAAGCGACCCATTATTTTATGTTTGTACAAGCTATGGGAATCATTGCAACAATTGCATTCAATGATTTGAAGTTTTGAGAAAATTCTAGTGTTTGTCCTGATGAGAGAACTGAAACTTGCATAAACTATGTGAGAGGCATCAGCAGATACTTATTTGGCCTTTGTGAGCACTGTACTGCAAAAACCACCACAGATGTGTTACTTTCCAATTAGTTTCCAAAATCAGAAATGAAAGCAAACATTGTTTATAATAACATCATAACTAAAAAATTAAAGAGCACAAAGAAAGGAGGAAGAAAGAGTGCTAGGATTCAGCTTGAGCATTTTACAAACAGGAAATTCAAACAGGGCAACTGTTCAAATAGGGCAAATTCAAACAAGGCATCTCTGTATAAGCATCTGTATAAGATTAGGAAAGTGAAAGAAGTAAAGTTCACTCAATTAAGCAGTGAAAATGTTAAATACAAAGCTAAAAAAAAATATATAAAAACAAAAATAAAAATGAGAAAAACAACCATAGAGGTTATTTTAACCAAAAAAATACATGATGCCACATCTATTTTTAATAATAAACATTTCAATAAAATGTATCAGATAGAACCATGGACCAATCTGTTTTCCCTCATACCTCTTCAGCATCATGGATCCACGTAGCCTGAATACCTCTGCTCAGGTTGGAACAGAGAAAGCTGGTTTAGAATATCAATAAAGAAGTAAAGAATAGGTCGAGGGTGACTCAGACATTGGTATACCCTGTGGACACACACGCACACGCACCCAATTGAGGCCCCAACTCCCAATTGTGGCAGATACAATGTCCCACTCAATCATGTTGTTTTTTTCTCCCCTTCATTGTCACTCTGCCCTGCTGCAGCATTGCTGCATAGACACAAAACGTACACCCTTTTCAGTAAAATTTCCACCCTTATCACAATGCAAACAATCAACAAATCCAAATATACCTGCAAAGCCATCTCGTAAGTTATCAATCTTCATCTGTGCTTCAAATTTGAGAATAGAAACTGCAGGAATAGCTTTAATGTGTTCCCTTTTAAGAAACATACAAGCATTGTAATTGTTTGCCTCTTATCACCATTCTAAGAGCTGTGCAAGGTGTCAACAGTGTTTAAAAATAAGGAAGACATGCACACAACAGGTTGGTTGCTAAGCCACAAAAAAAGCTACATCTTTCGATGTCGTTTAGAGATACAGCTGGAAGAGCTGTTTGCTTTCCGTCACCTTCTGAGTGAAAAATGCACCACTTTTAATGAAATTCTCCTCTCATTAACTAGACTATCTAGCTTTTATCAAGTCGCTCAAAATACCTTGCTCTTTTAACAGCAGCCAAGGTCTAACTCAGAGAATCTGATGTTAAGGTAGAGGGGGGACATCTGAAATACATGCAAAGATACTTTATAGCTGGTTTATATGCCCCCCTTACAGATTTCTTCTCTTTTTGATTTTATTCAGACTTAAATAATTCAGTTCATCAAAGTAAGTTTTATATAAAACAAGAATAATGTGAGTAAATACAAAATGGAAGTTTAAAATATTCCATTTGTTAAAGGTACGTTATCTTACTTTTTTTATACGTCAGCAGCTCACTCTGGTTTCATACAAAGTTTTTATGAAAGAATATCATAGAAATAAATCTATGATAGAAAGACCTGAAGCATTTCTGAAGGCAAAACCCCAGCAAACATTGAACATTCAGACATCTACTGAATGTGACCATGAAAGTTCGATGAACAGCATCAGTTAGATGTTTGCCAAACATAGATATGACACACCATATACGTTCCCCAATGTACATATAGCGTTTCATATCTACATTTGGTGAAAGTTCCTCTGCCATTCGGCCTGAGCAATCATCCAGCTGTTTTCCAATACCTTATTAATGACATCCTCTGGGACATAAAAGGTACGCGGGTCTTTGTTTACCTAGATGATATCCTGATCTACTCTCAATTAGAGGTGGGCGGATTGATCCTAGTATCGATAATATCGATACCAACGCTGGTATTGATATTGAACAATATTCTTGCACCATCTTGCACCGTCACGTGGCTCAGTGGCGCCAACCAATCAGCCTGGCCCGCCCAATCAGCTCTCTCTCCACTCGACACACAAACAACCGTGCTGCCGCTCCTCAAAGAAAGAGAGACTGTTAAAGGAGAAAAACATGGAGGAGAGGAAAAGAAGTGCTGTTCGGCTATATTTTAATGCCGTAAATTAAACAACTGCAAGCTGTATGGTTTGTAAAAGGGCAGTTAAATACAGTGGAAACACAACACATTTATATAAGCACATGGAAAACCATGAGCAAGAAAACGTCGAGCTGCAGAAACTGAGAGGAGACGAAACTTCGCTCACTGCCTGTCCCCCGACAGACCCTCTGTTAAATCTGTTAAATCAGATTGCGAATTAGAAATAAGGCAGGTGGAAAAAACTGCAGCGTGTGGAAGCGGCATTAAAACAACACGAAGACCCTCTCAAACAACATCTTTAGAGAGGGCAGGACTTCACAGAGTTACAGTGAACAAATAAGAACGAACAAAAACAGAATAAAAGTTAAGTGAAAAAAAGAAAATTCAAAGGCCGTAACAGCTTTCCCGCCCCTATTGCTGCTCTGCCAATCATGAGGCCGTATGTGACACGCTGGCTCTGTCAGGTTCCCTGTGATTGGCCAAGAGCCCATTCTTATTATGCTAGCGGCTAGTGCTTATATTTGGATCTAAAAAATTAAAAATGGATCGTTTTGTGACACGACAAAAAAAAACAACAAGTACAGAAGAGAGAGACCTACCCCCCACCTCAGAAACCGCAGGTGAAAATAAAAGTGACGATGAAGGCCTGCCTGCTGTAGGCCCCGCAGCTGTAACGGGTAAGCATAAAAGAGAGAAGACCCGAAAATATACAGACAATTACCTGAAGTTTGGGTTTATCTTCAAGCAGACAGATGACATTGAATTTCCAATGTGTGTCATTTGTTCTACTGTGCTGTCAAACGAGTCTATGAAGCCATCAAAGCTGCAGCGTCACTTGGAGACAACCCACAGCCACTTAAAAGAGAGACCCGTTGAATACTTCCAAACTTGTCTCAAATCCCTCCAAGGCCAACAGACATTGATGAAAAAATCAGCCAAAGTTGGTGAGCTAGCTTTGAAATGCTCTTATCAAGTTGCTCTTCGGATTGCCCAAAAGAAACAGCCATACACACTTGGAGAGGATTTAATATTGCCTTCAGCAACTGACATGTGTAAAACAATGTATGGGAACGATATTGACATTAATAAACTGAAAACTGTTCCATTGTCGGACACAACCATTGCTCGCCGTATTGACGAGATGGCATCAGATGTGAGGGTGCAACTGATAGAGAAGCTGAGATTGGCAGATGCATTTGCATTACAGCTGGATGAATCAACGGATGTGTCAAAGGACGCGCAGCTTTTGGCGTTTGTGCGCTTTGTAGATCAGAATGAAATGCAGGAGGAATTTTTGTTTTTTAAGCGCCTTCCTGAACGCACAACAAGTGTTGAAATCTTCAAAGTGATTGACGCTTTCTTCAGAGAAAATGACATTTCATGGGCAAAATGTGTCGCACTGTGCACCGACGGCGCAAGAGCCATGGCTGGATTAAAAAGTGGCCTAATTGCGCTTGTCAGGGATGTGGCTCCATTTGGACGCATTGCATGTTGCACAGAGAGTCACTTGTCGCCAAGGACATGAGCGCTGAACTGTCTGATGTCATGGACTCGGTCGTGAAAGTTGTGAATATAGTCAAGAAGAGTGCTTTGCAAACACGACTCTTCTCTAATCTCTGCGCTGCTGAAGGAGAGGAGCACACTGGGCTACTGTACCATTCTGAGGTGCGCTGGCTTTCACGCGGAACAGTGTTGGCACATGTGTTAGAATTACGCACGTCTATTCGTGAGTTCTTACTTCTCCAAAAGCGCATAGAGCTGGCTGCACTTTTCAGCGACAGTGTCTGGATCACCAAACTTGCATATCTTGCTGACATTTTCGCTGAGCTGAACAAACTTAACAGTTCTATGCAAGGTCGCAACACATATGCCTTTCAGCTGTATGACAGGATGGAAGGCTTCGTCAAAAAAATCAGAAAATGGAAGGAGCGTGTCGGGGAGGGAATATTTTCCATGTTTCCATCAGTGGATGAGCTGGGAGATTCTGCTGTGCTCTCGCCTCCCGTAACACACGTGATTCTTGCGCACTTGGAGTCAATCCATGGTCAATTTAGGAACTACTTTTCTGAGGCCGACTCTTGGCGCAGGGACAAGACATGGATACAGTTTCCATTCAGAGACAACACAGCAGACGGCGCACTCCTGACAGTGACAGAGGAGGATCAGCTCATTGAACTGTCCACTGACAGCACGTTCAGAAACATATATGAAACTAAACCACTCACCCAGTTTTGGATATCTTGCCATAAAGACTTTCCACAACTGGCAGCAAAAGAAATGATAAGCCTGTTGCCCTTTGCTACAACATATCTTTGTGAAAGTGGATTTTCCTCACTCACCTACCTGAAAAACAAATACAGGTCAAGACTGCAGCCTGAGGCTGATATGACTCTCTGCCTTACAACCTCCATACGTCCAAGGTTAGACAAGTTGTGTGCTACTCATCAGGGTCAGACATCTCACTAATGTGGGAATATGTATGCCATCCATAGATGGTTTGAGGATTCACTTCCCATATGTATGTTTAAAATTAAAACATGAATCTGTCAGTTATGTTAATAGTTCAGTATTGTATGCAATATAACAGGTATGTTTATGCATGCCAGTGGCACTAACAAGCATCACTTATTTTCCTTTTCACATTTATGTTTTAAAAATCTCCATTTAAATAGCTTTTATGCATGATTACATGCAATTGACAGACATTGTTGATCTTGGCAGGTATCAGTTTATTGTGTTATGTTATGTTTATAAAGGGCAGTGGCATGGCCATCCTACTCACTGTGCCTTGCACATGTTTAAAATAAAAACATGAATATATGAACCTGTGTATTATTTGAGTATCTTAGTATTGAATGCACAATAACAAGGTACATTTACACATGGCACTATAGGACCAGTTTGATAAAACACAATTTTATACAATATATATAATTAGGGGGTCCCGGCTCCATCTCGCCATCACTTTGGGGGTCCTTGGCCTGGAAAACGTTGAAGACTCATGGACTAGATGAACATCAATAATCTTGATGTTATGTTTATGTTTTTAACAGAAACATGGTTACATGAACTTAATGAAGCACATATTCTGTTGGAGTCAATTCCTCCAAACTACAATTTTCTTTGTGAGAGCAGACAGCAAAGGAAAGGTGGAGGGGTGGCAACATTGTTTAATCATTCACTAAAGTGTAAAAAGGTGTTTTTGGGAAAATTCGAATCTTTTGAACATTTGGCTCTCCAGGTAAAGAGCCCAGTACGAACTATGTTTCTGAATGTTTACAGGCCTCCTAAGTCCACATCAAACTTTTTTTAATGATCTTAGTGATCTCCTATCTACAAAAAGACAACAAAAATTACATGTGGGGTTCCCCAAGGGTCCCCTCCTCTTCAATATCTACACTCTCCCTCTAGCTCAGATCATAAAAAACAACATCAGCAGAGAATATCCAGGTAGCTAAGAATGGTCATCTTCAGCAGCAGTTCATATTAACTTTCAAATTAGATATTATATATCATATGTTACTGGAGCCCGCTCAAAAAGTGTAATTAAGACCTTGAAAGAACCCAGTACATTTATCCCATTAAAAAATGTTATCTAAGATAAGCTAACATTAGACAATCCTTTATTTATCACACAATGGGAAAATGTATACAATTAAAGTAACAGGCAAGTGCACACACAAACAAAATTACATAAGGATTGAAAGATATGATATCAGAAGAGGTGGATTAGAAAAGCCCCACTATAAACAGAACATTATTATTATTATTTAATTGTAATAATAAAGTAAAAAAATCACAAAAACATCAAAAGGTCAACAGTTTCATGATACATCAAGCTTAAATATAAAAAGTATCGATAACGGTATCAATATTGGCGATACTTACCCTGTATTTACTTGGTATCGGATTGATTAAAAATTCCCGGTATTGGCCCACCTCTACTCTCAATCTGAAATAGATGTCTGCTGAGTTGAGGCAGTGCTTAGCAGGCTGCTTGTGCACAAGTTGTTTTGTAAACTGGAGAAATGTGCCTACCACCAGTACGCCACCATCTTCTCCAGTTTTACCATATTTTCCAAAGGTTTAGCCATGGGTCCAGATAAAGTCTAAGTGGCGGCTTATTTTTTTTTTTTTGGAGATTTTTCGCAGCTCTAGTGGCTCACTTTTTAACACAGTAGGCTGACAGGAAGAGGGGTAGAATAGGGGGAGAGACACGCGGCAAAGGACCGTGGGTCAGAGTCGAACCCGGGGCGACCGCGTCAAAGACTAAGACCTCCGTACATGGATCGCGCTACCGGCTGCGCCACCAGCGCGCCCTAAGCGGTGGCACATTAACCTTAACCCACTAGTCTATAACTGCTGCAGAGCTTTTTAGGGTTTGCCAATTTCAATTGGCGCTTCCTTTGAGACTTTAGCTCTGCTGTTGCTGTTGTTAACATCTGTCACCAAGCCTGCTAACCAGCCAAAGTCTTTCAGACTCTCCTTGGAGACCGAATGAGCATTCCAGTATCTCACTTGTTTATTTATCACAGTATGCATCTTGCTCCATCCCAATCCTCCAAAACCTTTTATAATGGAAATTCATGCTTCTGATGTGTGCGCTGGTGCTACCCAGCTAGCAAGCAAATGTTCACATTACATTCAGTGAACATCGTCTGAATGCTGAATTTTGAGGAACGTCACAACATTGACTGAATGTTTGCTTGCCATGGCAAAAATGGTTTTGCTAGGAAATGTATTTATTCAGTTTTTTATCTTTTAAACTTTAACCTAATAATAATTAAAAATAAATTCTGGAGAAATTTATGGTATCACGCACTGTGTTCAGCTCTCACTCTCTATAGCATGAAATGTTTATTCAGTTCCTCGATCTACTCTTTGGAGGCATGCTTGTTTTACTGTAAAAGTAGAATTAGGGTTTTGGTGATGATCCTCAAGATTTTGCAGAAAATCCTTCTTCATTTCCGCATGAAAGTTTTGGCATGTTTGGTGAATCACTTGAAAGTTCTGATTCTGTTCACGGTGATGGGATCCTCAATGAACGTGAAACAAAGAATATTCCTGAAAATGAATCAATACTTGGGTCCTGATTATTATGATAGTTGGTTTTGATCAATGTCATACAGGTCCTGCTTATGAATTACACTTTGAATCAGATGTTAACATTGACCAACCTTAGTCTGACTCAGGAGAAGGTTCCAGTGTTCTGGAAGACCTCCTACATTGTTTGGGTACAGAAGAAAACTCACCCATCAGTCTTCCGTGACTTTAGATCTGTTGCCCTGACATCCAACAACATGAAAGTCCTAGATGGACTAGATGAACATCAATAATCTTGATGTTATGTTTATGTTTTTAACAGAAACATGGTTACATGAACTTAATGAAGCACATATTCTGTTGGAGTCAATTCCTCCAAACTACAATTTTCTTTGTGAGAGCAGACAGCAAAGGAAAGGTGGAGGGGTGGCAACATTGTTTAATCATTCAATAAAGTGTAAAAAGGTGTTTTTGGGAAAATTCAACTCTTTTGAACATTTGGCTCTCCAGGTAAAGAGCCCAGTACGAACTATGTTTCTGAATGTTTACAGGCCTCCTAAGTCCACATCAAACTTTTTTTAATGATCTTAGTGATCTCCTATCTACAAAAAGACAACAACAATTACATGTGGGGTTCCCCAAGGGTCCCCTCCTCTTCAATATCTACACTCTCCCTCTAGCTCAGATCATAAAAAACAACATCAGCTACCATAACTACGCAGATGACACACAGCTTTACATCACCATGTCACCAGGTGACTATGGACCAGTTCAAGCACTGAGTAAATACCTAGAAGAAATCAATGCATGGATGTGCCAAAATTTTCTTCAATTGAATAAAAACAAAACTGAAGTAATAATCTTTGGACCAATAGAGGAGTGATCAGAAGTTAGCACACAGCTTCAGCTGCTTCAGCTAGGAACCACTGATCAGGCCCGAAATCTGGGAGTAGTGATGGACTCAGACCTGAACCTCCAAAAGCATCTAAAGACAATTACAAGGTCAGCTTTCTATCACCTGAAGAACATTTCTAGAATTAAAGGACTGATGTCTCAGCAGGATCTGGAAAAACTAATCCATGCATTTATTTTTAGTCAAATTGATTACTGCAACGCTGTTTTCACAGGTCTGCCTAAAAAGTGGATCAGACAGCTGCAGCTGATCCAGAACGCAGCTGCCCGTGTCCTCACTAAGACTAAGAAAGTAGAGCACATCACCCCAGTTCTAAAGTCCTTACACTGGCTCCCAGTATCTCAGAGAATAGACTAAAATACTTCTGTTCTTAGTGGAGCTAAGCCAACTTCTGAATGGCTTAGCACCTAAATACATCACAGTCTTGTTATCAGTGTATCAACCATCCAGACCACTAAGGTCGTCTGGCCTCAGCCTTCTCTGCATACCTAGAACCAGAACCAAACACAGAGAAGCAGCATTTAATTCCTATGCTCCACTTATCTGGAACAAACTTCCAGAAAACTGTAAAAGTGTGGAAAGCTTGAGTTCCTTTAAATCAAGATTAAAAACACATTTGTTTAGGATTGCCTTCGACTGTTTTCATTCCGCTTTGTAGTCCAACTGTTCTTAATGTTTGCTTTTAGTTTCTATTTTTCCATGTTCTATTTTGTTTCAACATTTTATTCCTACTTGCTTTTATTCTGTTTTTTTCCTGTATTTTAATCATGTAAAGCACTTTGCATTGTCTTTGTACTGAAATGTGCTATACAAATAAATTTGCCTTGCCTTGCCTTGCCTAGATAGACTCCTGTTGGCCCACCTGAGTAACCAAACAAGGAGGTATCAGGACCCCCTGCAGTGTGCTTATCATAGTGGAGTTGGAGTTGAAGATGCCATACACCTACTTCAATGAACCTATTGTCATTTAGACAAGGCAGGCTGCACTGAGAGAATCATGTTCTTTGATTTCTCGAGTGCTTTAAACAAAATTCCACCTGATTTGATTTGTCAGAATCTCCAGAAGACTCAGGTGGAAGTCTCAACAATCACCTGGATCAGAGACTACCTGACAAACCACAGTTTGTTAGATTAAAGGGTTGTGTGTCTAACCAGGTCGGCAGCAACACAGACACCACAGGGGACTGTACTGTCACCTTTCCTTTTCACATTCCAATGCAAGACAGACTCTTGTCATCTGGAAACAATCGTCTCATTCTTAATGTGGATAAAACAAAGGAGATGATTGTAGATTTCAGTAGAAACAGGAATAGTACCAACACTATTACCATAGTGGACGAAGAAGTGGAGGTGGTGGAGCAGTATAGATACCTTTGTGTTCACCTGGACAACAAACTGGACTGGGGAGGCAACTGTGAAGCTGTCTAAAAGAAGGGTCAGAGCAGACTATACTTCCTGAGGAAGCTTAGGTCCTTCAGAGTTTGTAACAAGATGCTGCATAGTGATGGTGAGATCAGGCCTCATGAGAAATTGAACCACTTGAGCCAATTGCTTCAACAAAGGGTTCATATCTTAAAGCTTAAGTTAATATATTACCTTCAGTGAGATCATGCTTTGGCCCCGGATGCCAAAGAGCACAAGGTACTGGTCAAGCAACTTCTTCACCATCAGATTTGGCTGCATGTTCAATGCAAATATTTTGAAGCTTTAGCTCTCTCACACAGGGAACCATATTAGGAGCCTCGTCAGTGACCATTATGTGACCTTATTAGTGATTCCCCAATCCTCCATCAGGGAGGTTTTCACACAAGCTATATTTTCAGCAGCGTATGATTGAGGGATTGACTGCTCTCCCAGCAGCACTGCAATGAGCATAGTTTCCTAGGCTCATTGCAAATGGCATTTTACAGCCAGGTAGGCAACATGATTTTATTATGGCTGCACGACATCAAGAAAACTTACTATTTAACCCACATTTTCGAAACAGTTTTTCTTTCTCTTCACTGATTAAATTGTCCCCAACAGTCTCTGCATTATAGCGTCTGTACCACAAAAACTATATGTGTGGTGTGTACATCAAGGGCAGTTATTGCACATAAACACAACTTCACCACCAAGTTAAAAGCTTTTGTCCTGTAATCCATAAGAAGCCATTTATGTCTCCTTTTATCTTTCGGTGCAACTTTGACAACCAGTCATCAGTCCACTTTATGTGTCTTATAAATAACTCTCTCTCGTTGCATCTCAAACAACTAACCCTTGTTTCTCTCCTATACGATTTAAAGGCACCTGTGAGCGAAAACTGAAAGACTCTGAGAGTGATTCAACAGCATTAAAGGCAGTTCAGTGTGAACAGCTAACATCTCTATAAAAGAGGCAGCCTTAGTCAGATAGAAAAAGGGGCAGCAGCTGGCAGAATCCTTGATTCTGGGCACCGTTTCAATTTTATTGGAGGTGTGAAGATGAGCGAGATGGTCTCTGGATGTAGAGATAGTGTCATTACCAGCTAGTTCACCTTGAGGTTGTTCGTATTCCTCAATAAATCCTCAGACTGCTCTCACCTTGGCCAGGTGCTGCAAACTGCTTCTCGTTCATCTCATGAAATGCTCAGGGAAGATTCCTTTGAGAGGCTGGACAGACCATTCAGCAGATCGCCTTGAGTTAATCTGTGGTTTGAAAGCTCTGTTTGTCAGTTTGTTAGATGTGTTACTTATGTGTTTTTCTAAGATAAAAGAACTAGGCTAATGGCATAACTGTATTTTACAGCAGCCTTATTCTGATCTACTCAAAATATATTTATCTGGTAGGTCTTATTACACATGGAATTCAAGCACACAGTTATACTGCTGCAGCTTCTTCCTATCCTTGTATGTAAATGTATCTAAAAATTACATATATAATATATTGTACAAATTGTAAATAAATTGTGCCTTTTTAGAAACATCAAGTCCTTTTAAATCTTTTATGCATGCTTTTCATTTTTGATGCTATCACTGTCTTATATGGCTTATTCATCTTATACAGGTGTGAATTAACTTGATCACCTGGGGGTGAAAGTTCAATGTTATATGAGTGTCCCAAAGTGGTCAAAAAACTATTACCTAAATTAATCAAAAAGTAGATTTGACTTTGCATACTTGCATCCGTTTAAACGGATGCAAGTATGCAATGTTGAAGTAATCTTCATCAGTTTAGACAGGATGTCTGCATAACATAGCGAGTGTCCTTGACCTTAAAGAGTAATAAACCCCAAATAATATTTAGCAGATAAACTGTATACATTTAAAGAGTACTATCTTTATGTTACTGTCAAGTAACATAAAGTAATCTTGGCATTTCTGTGTAAAGTTGTTTAATTCTGAAACATTTGGCCAAAAACTGTCTTAGTGCTCACCTCTATGGTTTGAGATGTGGCTACTACAGTTGAATTTCCCAATTAGTCAAACAGTACAACTTGGTACATGTCTATGTCACACCCCAGTGTTCAGGTATAAAAGCATCTCACTCAGACACACAGCCCTTGTGGTGAATCAGGAGTTGGAATTTGCAAGCATTGATCAATAGCATTTTTCAGGTTATCTTTACTTGAGATAATTTAAATGTACACATAAATTTCAACTTTCTGAATATGTGTTACTGCTTTGAATGTAAGCCCATGTTAACAATGATGCTGCTAACATCACTCTATCACTAAGAAACTGCACCCATTCTGCCCTTCACTGCCTCACCAGTGCCGGATTCAGGCACTGCTGAGTCAGAACCTTAAGTCACCGACTTGAACTGATAAGGCTCTGGCCAACTGGACTCCACAAAGCCTCTCTCCACCTCTGGTGATGAGGGGTGTAAAAAATCCCCCTCCTCAAAAGATTGCTCCACAAAACTACCAGCGTCGCTCTGGTCACTCGCCATAATTCAGTATGTCAAATTAATCTAGCTATCACTTTCCCTCGTCCTGACCACAGTCCCGCTCATCCCCCTCCATTCATCTCCACACTTGGCCTTACCCCTCAGGGTCTCTTGGAAATAAAAAAAAAATGAGTCTGGCTCTGGAGTTATGCTTTTACATTGGTGTTAGTTAAACTTTAGTATCATGAAATCATGACTGGAAATACTCTTAACATTTTTGATAAAGAGCAGAAATTGTGGTTCCATCAAATACAACCATTGAGCCAGGTCCCAAAACAATAAACCAGCCCGAGACAATTATTCACCACCGACATGTTTGACTATCAGAACTTCCACTTTCATCATGTCAGTCTACAGAACATTTTCCAAAAGTTGTGAGGATCATCACAAGTTTTTTTACTTTATATTGGAAAGATGGAACTCACATTTCACACTTGAAAAAATTAATTTTTCCTACTTATATTGTATAAACGTAATAATTATATTGTATAAACATGATAATTATATTGTATAAACGTGATAATTATATTGTATAAACATGATAATTATATTGTATAAACGTGATAGTGTATTGTATAAACGTGATATTATATTGTATAAACGTGACAAATATGTTGTATAAACGTGATTATATTGTATAAACGTGATAATCATACTGTATAAACATGATAACTTTATCATAATAATAATAATAATAAGCAGAAGAAGAAAATAAAAAACAAAGCAACTGGACTTGTTTACCCTAGTTTGAAGACGTTTCGCTTCCTATCCAGGAAGCTTTCTCAATTCAAAAAGTCTGGAGTAATGTGGAGTATCAAGCTTTATACTACTGCCCAACAAAGGCCTTGTAATGGCTTAGATGACTTTCAGGGGGAGTGTTGGCCTAGTGGTTAGAGCAGCGCGCTTGCACTCAGAGAAGGATGCAAGTACCCGGTTCGATCCCCAGCGCCTGCACTCTGGGTCCCTGAGCAAGACCCTTAACCCCAGATTGCTCCCCGGGCGCCGCACATGGCCGCCCACTGCTCCCCGTGGGTGATGGGTTAAAAGCAGAGAACAAACTTCTCTACATGAGTGATTTTGGTCTTTGCGATGCATGGCGATCTCTTCATCCAAATAGTAAGGAATATACTTTTTTTTCAAATGTCCACCACTCTTATTCTAGTTTGGACTATTTCTTAATCAGCAGCTCGCTGCTGTCGGACGTTTCAGAGGCTGTAATTCATCCTATTGCTGTTAGTGATCATGCTCCTGTTACTTTAACCCTAACAAATAAAAAAATAACCCCACAAAACAAGAGCTGGAGATTTAATACATCGCTGCTTAAAGATGAAGAATTTATTAAATTTTTCAAAGAAGAGTGGGCTTCATACTTGGATGAGAATACAATGATCTGCCAGGCACATCAGCATCTATACTATGGGATGCAGTGAAAGCAGTGATGAGAGGTAAAATAATTTCATTCTCATCTCATAAAAAGAAGATAGAAAACAAAAAGATTCAGGAATTAGAAGAAAAACTTAAGTTACTAGATACTTCTCAAGAAGAGGGAAAGTTGGGTAAAATCCGTAAAATAAAATTTGAATTAAACCATTATATTGAAAAGCAAAATAAATTTCTAATACAAAAACTACGAATAGAAAATTTTGAACATGGCAATAAGTCAGGAAGCTTCTTAGCTAATCAGCTAAAAATAAATAAAGAGAAAACGACTATATTTGCAGTTACAGACTCTACTGGTAATACATTGCATGATCCGGAATGTATAAACAACACCTTCCGAGATTTCTACAAATCTTTATACACATCACAGATAAATCCATCAGATAATGACATCAAGCAATTTCTGGATAAAATTACACTTCCTAAAATATCAGATAACCAAAGAACGACACTGGACTCACCGCTGACAACAGTTGAAGTTCAGGAAGCTTTAACAAGCATGCCCAATAAAAAGGCTCCAGGCCTAACCACATCCCCCTTTTAAAAAAGATAGAAGAGGACCTTGAAAGATGGAAATCGCTTCCAATTCCACTCATGGGTAGGGTAGCTTCAATTAAAATGATGGTCTTACCTAGAATTAATTACTTATTTTCAATGATCCCCAATAAACCATCATCCGACTGGTTTAAATCTCTAGACTCTTCTATCTCTAAATTTCTTTGGAAAGATAACCCCCCCCCCCCGTATCATCTTAAAGACACTACAGAAAACTAAAGATAGAGGGGGACTAGATCTGCCTAATTTCCATAACTACTACTTAGCAAATAAACTACAATACATCTCTAAATGGATAAAACATAATCCTTTTGTATATATATATATATATATATATATATATATATATATATATATATATATATATATATATATATATATATATATACAGGACTGTCTCAGAAAATTAGAATATTGTGATAAAGTTCTTTATTTTCTGTAATGCAATTAAAAAACATGAAATGTCATACATTCTGGATTCATTACAAATCAACTGAAATATCGCAAGCCTTTTATTGTTTTAATATCGCTGATTATGGCGTACAGCTGAAGAAAACTTAAAAATCCTATCTCAAAATATTAGAATATTTCCTCAGACCAAGTAAAGAAAATAAAATTATAACAGCAAAACAAAATCAAACATTTGAAAATGTCCATTAATGCACTCAGTACTTGGTTGGGAATCCTTTTGCACAGATTACTTTATCAATGCGGCGTGGCATGGAGGCAATCAGCCTGTGGCCTTGCTGAGGTGTTATGGATGCCCAGGATGCTTCAATAGCGGCCTTTAGCTCATTTGCATTGTTGGGTCTGGTGTCTTTCAGCTTCTTCTTCACAATACCCCACAAATTCTCGATGGGGTTCAGGTCAGGGGAATTGGCAGGCCAATCAAGGACAGTAATGCCATGGTCAGTACACCAGTTACTGGTGGTTTTGGCACTGTGGGCAGGTGCCAGATCTTGGTTGTGCAGCGTTTCCTGCCACATTTCCCCCTTCCAACACACTTTTTGTGAATGTGCTTTGAAACTGCACTCTGTGAACAGCCTGCTCTTTGAGAAATTTCTTTTTGTGTCTTACCCTCCTGATGGAGGGTGTCAATGATGGTCTTCTGGACAGCAGTCAGATCAGCAGTCTTCCCCATACTTGTGATTTAGTTTACTGAACCAAGCTGAGTGTTTTTCAAGGCTCAGGAAACCCTTGCAGGTGTTTCGAGTTAATTAGACGATTCAAGTGATTAGTTGAATAGCTTACTAGTATACTTTTTCACGATATTCTAATTTTCTGAGACAGTCCTGTATATATATATATATATAAAACGGTTGCAGTTACAACTCAAACGTCGTAACAACGCTTCTAAATCTGAGTATGACGCACAATTTCACGGCGCAAAATACAAACACGAAGCAGTTTGATTTTTGTCCGATGACGAGCGAGCGAGCGAGAGATAACTGGTAAAGCAGCACAGAGTAACAATAAGTCTAGCGCTCCATAAAGATGTTATTAATCAAAAAAATCTTTCTGATTGTTTCACACCGGTTACCTTCAGCGGGTAAACATGCCCACGGCAACACACCTCGGCTCCCCCAGCCCGTTTATGTCTAAATATGCGGTAAAACTGCTTCTTTAAAATGATCTACACGGCGCAGTCTGCGCCTGTCTGAATCGCAATGAGAAGTATTACACATCTATGCGTGAGCATAATCAAAAAATCCCCCCAGGAGCAACGTTTTTTTTCTCCCCAGGAGCAGCAGTAACGACCGCAGTGTGCGTGTCATGCGCGTCAGTCAGAGCTTGTCACCGGTTCAAAGTCGCGGCTCCATGAGCAGCACGGCGCTGTTTGTAGGCGCAGCGCGATCCATAGTCCGAGTCACTCAATTTAATCTCGTAAATAAAACTTTCGGCCCGAATTAAATGTTTCCTCTGCTGACGTAAACGACGTAAAGCCAGGAGAGAGGAAGAGCCATTTTCTGATTCGCTCGTTTTCTTCTCCCGGATCCGTTGCGATTCTCTCCTCTGTTGCCTCCAATTTCTCTCTCTCTCTCTTCCTCTCCTCTTTAATGACAAACTTTCACCTTAATTGCCTCACCTGTTTCCCTGATTTCAGCCTATTGAGCATATTTGCGAGAATGATTGAAGCAGAGACCACAAGCCATATGCGCATATACAGCACAATGCAGATTTTTCATCTTAAAATGAAGCGTAGAAGAAGATTTCTTCTAAATAAATACAGTTTATTAACATTTTCGTGTTAATAGTGTATCGTTGCGTTATGACACTCAAGCACCAGACCGAGGTTTTGCTGCTAACACTTTATTTTAGGACGAACAGGACGGGACAGCTTTCACTTCGCCGGTCCCCCGAATCACGACTCCTCTCCCCGGAAGCCACACATTTCTTCCGCTATGACCCCGAAGTAATCTGATTTAAAGGAACAGTAAGTGTGATTTCTACAAATCCTTATACACATCACAGATAAATCCATCAGACAATGTCATCAAGCAGTTTCTGGATAAAATTACACTTCCTAAACTATCAGATAACCAAAGAACGACACTGGACTCACCGCTGACAACAGTTGAAGTTCAGGAAGCTTTAACAAGCATGCCCAATAAAAAGGCTCCAGGCCCAGATGGATTCCCTACTGAGTTTTATAAGGAGTTCTGGAGTATCCTGGCACCAACGTTTCACAGAATGTTGCAAGAAATTCAGGAAAACGGCAGATTTCCAGCTAATATGAACTCTGCAACCATCAGTCTTCTGCTTAAGCCAGGCAAAGATCCTATGTTGCCCACCAGTTATCGTCCCATATCCTTAATCAACGTGGATATTAAAATAATATGTAAAGCTTTTGCAAAACGATTACATAAAGTCACTCCTTTCATAATCCAACCAGACCAAACTGGTTTTATCAGAGGAAGGCAGTCATCCACAAACACACGCAGATTACTTAATTTAATAGATTATTCCTACAGTACAAATAATAAAACTATTATAATGTCTTTAGATGCAGAAAAAGCATATGATAGAGTAAATTGGAATTTTTTATTCGCTACTCTGCATAAATTTGGTTTTGGCAATTTTTTTATAAATTGGTTAAAAATTTTATACAGCTCTCCTACAGCCTGTGTCAGGACAAATAATCAAACATCTTCCAGCTTTTGTCTCCAGAGGGGCACTAGGCAAGGATGCCCACTTTCCCCCTCACTTTTTGCCATTTTTATTGAACCTCTAGCAGCAACAATTAGAAAAACAAAGGTTATTAAAGGTATAAAATGCATGAATATAGAGCATAAGATTAGTCTTTATGCTGATGATGTATTACTCTATCTTCAGCACTCAAACTCTTCCCTTTCTCAAGTAATTAGATTACTAGAATCCTTCTCAAAGGTTTCTGATTACTCTATAAACTGGTCTAAATCTACGGTACTGCCAATTAATTGCTCTTTCAAAAACCCCCTAGATTTACATTTGCGCTCAGGAAATATCACATATTTGGGTATCACTGTGTCGTCTAAACTTGCGGATTTAGTAAAATCTAATCACATCCCACTTTTAAAAAAGATAGAAGATGACCTGGATAGATGGAAATCGCTTCCAATTTCACTCATGGGTAGGGTAGCTTCGATTAAAATGATGGTCTTACCTAGAATTAATTACTTATTTTCAATGATCCCCAATAAACCATCATCTGACTGGTTTAAATCTCTAGACTCTTCAATCTCTAAATTTCTGTGGAAAGATAAACCACCCCGTATCAGCTTAAAGACGCTACAGAAAACTAAAGACAGAGGTGGACTAGATCTGCCTAACTTCCATAAGTACTACTTGGCAAATAGACTACAATATATCACTAAATGGATAAAGCATAATCCTTTAGACGAGCCCTGGATAGATATAGAACAGAAAATATGCAATAATATCACGATTTCAGATTTGCCGTTTATTAGCTCAAATATAAAACGGCATACATGCTTTAAAAATATCAATATCAGCTCTACTCTGACAGCATGGTGGGAGTTTCTTAAAATGACAAAGTCATCACTTATCCCATGCAGTCGTACACCCATCTGGAACAACCCTGACATCCTACAAAATAATAATATGATAAACTTTACATACTGGAAGAATAAAGGTATTGAATATCTGGAACATTTACTTGATGGAAACGAGTTCATCAATTTTTCCAAACTAAATATGCAATATGGCATTAGTAAAAATAAATTTTTGGAATATGAACAACTTAAATCTATAATTAGAAAAAAATTTAAGCATATTAAAGGTGGTTTACAAATTCCAAGTAATATATTAGAGTTCCTATATTTAACCCCCCCCCCCCCCCCCCCCAAACTACTGTCTAAATCATACAGGACACTGACTAAAATAGATGATTCAGTATTTCTTCCTATTATGAAATGGGAAGAGGATTTATCAGTTAGCTTTGAACAAAACTTCTGGGCTCAGATATGTCTAAGAACTTTCAAATTGACTAGAAACACCAACTTACAACTAATACAATACAAAATCCTTCACAGAGTACACTACACAGGACAAAGATTATTCAAGATGGGTTTGGCACAATCTAATATCTGTCCACACTGCATAGGCAATCATCCTGATAATTATATTCATGCATTATGGTTATGCACACCAGTCCAGAGATTCTGGACACAGATATGTAAGGACTTATCAAAGTGCTTGAGCTGTAAAATTTCACCTTCCCCATCAGTTTGCTTGCTTGGTAATTTTGAGGAAAGCCCTCTGGGGAATAAAATAGTTTACATGGTTTTCACTGCACTATGTATCGCAAAGAAAACTATCCTCATGAATTGGAAAAGTAAGGAGAATCAAAGTATCAATCAGTATAGAGATCTTTTGTTGGATCATATTAATCTTGAGACAGCATCTGCTTCCACATCTGATCGATCTCTTTGGGCTCCTTTGATTAGCACCATCACTTAGTGGAATGGGGGGCGGTGGGTTGCTTCCTACAGGGCGCAGTGGCTGGGTGGAGGGGTTCCTGGGACTCTGGGGGCACTCGGAGTGGGGCGCTTGGTGGGTCTGACTCCAGGGTCTGTTGCCCCCATCTGGGAGGAGCTTGGGAGGCCTACGGGTGGCCTACAGCGCCGCTTGCGTCGCTCTTGGGGAGCTACGCGGTGACGGACGTGGGTTACTGACCTGGTAGCTGTGCTGTCGCTGGGTGGGTCCTGGGTGGGTCTGGGGGCCTGGGGTCCCTGGGGCGCGCCGCCCTCGGGCGGGGGCCCCGGCGGGGCCTCGGGGGTTCCGGGGGGTGTGCCGCTTGGGGTCTGGGCCGGCATGCACCCGGGTGTCTGCCCCTGCACGGGGCCTCTGGTGCGCTGGGGGGCCTCGGGGCCTATTGAGCTGGTAGGGGGGCATGGTCATTAACATCTCAGGGCAGATGCTCTTCCCTTTCTTTGGGTTGGCACTCTGCTAGTGGGGGGAGGGGAGGGAGGGGGAGTAGTAACTTACCCAGCCTGGATGTCTACTGTCGAATGTATGGTGAGATGTTTGAATGTTAGTGTTGGGGAGGGGTTAAGTCTATTGGTGGGGGGGGGGGGGGGGTGGACGTTCTGGTGGGCTTGTGTCCGGCCCCCTGTCCCGGTCCTGGTCCATGTGGTCTCCCGGTGCGGGTTTCGCCTGGGGGGTGGGGTTTGGGATGGCTCGTGCGGGCTGGCTGGCCAGGGTCCCCCCATCTTATTAATTTATTTGTTTATTTATTTTTATTTATTAATATATATATATATGTATGTATATGTGTATATGTATGTATATATATATGTGTATATATATGTATATATGTATGTGTATATATGTGTATATATATATATATATATATATATATATATATATACAGTTGTGGTCAAAAGTGTACATACACTTGTAAAAAAATCATAATGTTATGGCTGTCTTGACTCTTCAATAAGTTCTACAACTCTTATTTTTCTGTGATAGAGTGATCGGAACACATACATGTTTGTCACAAAAAACAGTCATAAAGTTTGGTTCTTTCATAAATTTATTATGGGTCTGCTGAAAATGTCACCAAATCTGCTGGGTCAAAAATATACATACAGCAACAAAATTTGTCAACTTTGGTGATGTAGCGAGTTGTGTCAATCAAATTAGCTTCATGTCATGGCCTCTTCACTTCTTCTAAGTGATTCTGATTGACTACAGCTGTTGACTTCTCATGAGCCCATTTAAATAGGGCTCATTTGACCCAGTGATTAGACTCAGCTACAAAAGCTACAATGGGAAAGTCAAAGGAACTCAGTGTGGATCTGAAAAAGCGAATTATTGACTTGAACAAGTCAGGGAAGTCACTTGGAGCCATTTCAAAGCAGCTACAGGTCCCAAGAGCAACTGTGCAGACAATTATACGCAAGTATAAAGTGCATGGAACAGTTGTGTCACTGCCACGATCAGGAAGAAAACGCAAGCTATCACATGCTGCCGAGAGGAGATTGGTCAGGATGGTCAAGAGTCAACCAAGAATCACCAAGAAGCAGGTCTGCAAGGATTTGGAAGCTGATGGAACACAGGTGTCAGTCTCCACAGTCAAGCGTGTTTTACATCGGCATGGACTGAGAGGCTGCCGTGCAAGAAAGAAGCCCTTGCTCCAGAAAAGGCACCTTATGACTCGGCTGAAGTTTGCTGCTGATCACATGGACAAAGATAAAACCTTCTGGAGGAAAGTTCTCTGGTCAGACGAAACAAAAATTGAGCTGTTTGGCCACAACACCCAGCAATATGTTTGGAGGAGAAAAGGTGAGGCCTTTAATCCCAGGAACACCATGCCTACTGTCAAGCATGGTGGTGGTAGTATTATGCTCTGGGGATGTTTTGCTGCCAGTGGAACTGGTTCTTTGCAGAAAGTAAATGGGATAATGAAGAAGGAGGATTACCTCCAAATTCTGCAGGAAAACTTAAAACCATCAGCCCGAAGGTTGGGTCTTGGGCGCAGTTGGGTGTTCCAACAAGACAATGACCCAAAACACACATCAAAAGTGGTAAAGGAATGGCTAAACCAGGCTAGAATTAAGGTTTTAGAATGGCCTTCCCAAAGTCCTGACTTAAACCCCATTGAGAACATGTGGACAGTGCTAAAGAAACAGGTTCATGCAAGAAAACCATCACATTTAGCTGAACTGCACCAATTCTGTCAAGAAGAGTGGTCAAACATTCGACCTGAAGCTTGCCAGGACCTTGTGGATGGCTACCAAAAGCGCCTAGTTGCCGTGAAAATGGCCAAGGGACATGTAACCAAATACTAATGTTGCTGTATGTATATTTTTGACCCAGCAGATTTGGTGACATTTTCAGCAGACCCATAATAAATTTATGAAAGAACCAAACTTTATGACTGTTTTTTGTGACAAACATGTATGTGTTCCGATCACTCTATCACAGAAAAATAAGAGTTGTAGAACTTATTGAAGACTCAAGACAGCCATAACATTATGATTTTTTTACAAGTGTATGTACACTTTTGACCACAACTGTATATATGTATATATGTGTATATATATATATATATATATATATTTATTATTATTACTATTATTACTATTATTTTTTTTTTTTTGGGGGGGGGGGGGTTAAAGCCAGCAGGCTTGGTGGGTGGGCTGGGGGAGGTGGAGGTGTTGGTCCTGGTGGGTGGTTGGCTGGCGGGCCCTGCGGCCTCTCCCCGGCCCCCGGGCTACGGTGGTGCCGCTGGAGGGGCCCCTTTCTCCGGGTGGGGCTTTCGGGGAGCGGGGGTGCCTATTGGAGTCAGTAGGGGAGCTGGCTCCCCAGTCATTTGCTCCCCATCCCCGGACTCCTCCCTCTGCCTGCTCCATCACGCCGCCACACATGTAGGTCCTTGGGGAGGGGGCATTACTGGAGGTTGCCACTTTCTGGTGACGTCCCTCTCCCCAATTTTATCATGCATTTTAGACACTTTCACTTCAAACATTTTCACAACGCACATTCATGTATGCCAAGATAAGGGGGGGTGGGGCTTATGTTGTGTGAGCCTCTCTTTGGACGGCTCCCTTCACCCCTTCTCGCATTTAGACATTGAGGGTTCTGGGTAGTTGCTTGGAGGGGGGGCGCTGGCACCAGCTTCCTTCCGGAGGGGGGGTGGGCTGTGCCGTGCACCCCCTTCGGCGCTCCCAGTTTTTAAACGCACTTGAGAACAACATGCAACAACACAACATCTGAGCGGGCGTAGGGAGGATCGGGGTCTTCTGCACACCCCCGTTCTCCGATGGCGGCAAGGAGTCTGGGGCCTGGAGGAGGTGCGGGCCACTGTGTCCGGGGTCTTGGCGGGGGGCTGCAACGGGTAGTCAGCGGCTTGCGAGGTCTGGGGCTGACGCCTTCGCTCCCCCCAGGAGGGGCGGGTGGCAGGGGTGGCTAGGTAGGGTAAGGTGGGGGAGGGAGGGGGTTTATTAGGTATTTAGGGGGTGAGGGGGGGTTCTGGCGGGGTGGCTCGTACGGGTCATGTTGGCCCGCCCTCTTTGGGGGGCCCGGTCCGGGGGGCGTCTGGTCTGGGGACGGGGCCGGGGGTCGGGCACAAGCAGTCGTATAGTGGATTTGGGGTTACCCCCCCTCTGGTCAGTGTTGGATGCGAGTGTTATGTGGGAATGTGTGTACAGCGTCTTTTTTTTTTTTTTTTTTTTTTTAATCTGTGTGTGGTGAGTGGGTCACAAGGGAGGGATGGTGTGAATGAGTTTTCCTTTTTTTTTTTTTTTCCAGGTATGGGTGTGGTCCGCTCCCTCTCCCAAGAACATCTCAAGTCTCCGCTAGGTGCGGAGCCCATCCCCCCACGTCCTGCCCTCCTCCGCTGCGCTGGCGGGCGCCTTGGTCCTCTGGCGCATTGACGGTCCGCGGGTTTGGGGCGGGTTCCCGGGTGGGCGCCGGCCCATTCCCGGGGGCGGCTTCGCGGGGCCTGGCCCCCCGGGGGGCGGCCGGGGCCCCTGCCGGGCGGCTGGCTGCCGGCGGAGCCCATGGGCTCGTCCCCGTGGCTCTTGGGGGCGTCGGCATTGCGGTGGCTGGGGGATTTCCTCGGGGTCGTCTCTCCTCTTTCCTTGGGGGGGTTGCAGATTTCCTGTGGTGGCCCCTCTCGGGCGCACTGCTTTGGGGGCCCCTTATGGAGTCCGGGGTTATGGGTCCCCTGACCCCTGTCTCTGTGCTCGGGGAGGGCGGGTCTTTGGTTCTCCACAACCACTATCGAGCTATTTCCTTCTGTATAATTTTCACCTAAACTAGTGGAGTCTCACAAACTCCCACAGGTGCTGGGTCCCAGGTATTAAATGTTCACTTATATACAGAAAGCCTATAATTTGTTTATTTATTTTCTTTCACTTTCTTTTTTTAAGGTATCACATTACACATGTCAGCTTAAATAATAATACATTTAGCAATGGTATCAAGGTGTTACTCGATTGTATCTGTTGCTTTATGTCTGTTGGTTGTGCTGAGCAAAAAAAAAGGAACAGTAAGTGTGCAACAGCATTTAGCAATAAAGTCTAACAAGGATCATCACAATACATTAAAGTACATAAAAACCCTGCTATAAACACATATAGGAGTATAGAAACGTATTTGATTTTGAATATTCTTCCATCTGTTATGCAATGTCAGGACGTGACAAATGTGCATTAGTTCGGGACGTGACGGACTGCATTTCCCATGATGCAAGGTGGTCAAAATGGCCACCAACTCCCATCATGCAACACGGTCCAAAATGGCCGCCGGCCGAGACAAGGTTGCTATGGTCATGACTATAAAACCCGATCGCATACGGTGATCTCCCTTCTTCTTGGCATTCCGCCAGTCAGGGAAGGCACGCAGCTGCTACTCCGTGGATAAACCCCCCCACGCCACGTGCTCGATAACTCTTTGCTGGACCGAAGATTACCGACGCAACTCCATTCCCTGCTCTGCTGATACAGAACAGCAGGTCGACTTAAAAAGAAGTGCTTTTTAAATTCCCTCTGATCAAAGACTGGGAGCCGCCTTATCTCCCAGTGATCGGAAGAGGACCCCGCTTTTGTTTGGCTGAACAAAGCGTCTGGGAGCCCGGAGAGAGAAAGACGAAGGAACTTTCTCATCCCGGTCCCGCTGCCGCCCGCACCTGCGTTCGTCAAGACGCCTTCAGGAAGCCGCGTTACTCGGAGCGCTCCGGAACAGCCCAGAGGCACCTCAAAGTAACGGGGTTCTCCCCTTTTTATTTCTTTTATTTCTTTTTCACCCACAGGGTGTTTCAGAAGTGCCTGGGCAGGTGTTAGAATTAGTTTAATGCCGTTTACTCCAAGACGGAGTTTGTTTTAACTGTGAACATTTTCTGTTTGTGTGTGCATGCTTTTTACAAGTGATTTTTGCTGTGTTTGATTTGTTGTTCGTAAGGACCCCGCCGCGGGTCCTTCTCCAACTCTCTTTCCATCTTCTTCCATCTTTTCCTCTCTCTCTTCGCCCTTCTTATCAGCGGATTCGATCGCTTTGTGTGAAACTTAGTTCGCGGTCTTTCTTTAAACTCACTAGTTAGCCGCGCCCTCTCGAAACGAGGTATCAACCCCATCAGCGTAAGCGTGGTTACATCATTAGGACCTCCCCTCACGCATCACGCAAGGGTGCAGAGCATACGTCATCATAGTCGCCATCTTGAGAGGGTGTCGAGTAACTGAACTGTGGTTAACTCACCTGAACTAAGAATTGCTACGTCTCATTTATATCAATTTTTTTACTTTTATTTCCACATATATTTTGCATATTTAGTTTAGTAGCGAGTAGAATTCCAAGGTTGTTGAATCAGAGAATTACTGTAACATGGAATTGCTTTTGGTTCAATAAAAACAACAACTGTGGAATAGTAATTGTTTTGTGTTCATTCCAATTCACAGTTGCATGGTTATTCAGAATTCAGAGCTAACCTCCTTTTGGAGTTAACATCTGATATTAACACAGATACATTATCATTGGATTGGTGATAAGGAATAGGGATTTAATGTAATGAACCGAGACTGGACCCAGTAAACAACCAAGACAAGGTCAGTGACGTTTTCAAGTATTTATTTAATGGCGGTAGCGCGGCAACCCGAGCGGCTCACGTCTGCAGGAACCCTGGAGGCAAAGCAGCTGGTTAGTGACCAGGGAATGCTGGCGTATGAAGGACAGAGGAGTAGACACTAACCTGGAGAGTCGGGAGCGGGGTACTCCGAGCGCCGGCTAGTAATGAGGGAGCGGGGCTGATAAACGGGGGCCCGGGGAGGGAGCCGAGGGGTTAGCAATCCAGAGAGGGTCCAGAGAAGGATCCAGAACGGATAAGGGTCCAATCCAGAATGGATAATTTCAATGAAAAGGATGCAGGCAGACAATCCCAATCGGCTGTGGGAGCCATCATACTGTTATGAAAATATATAATTACTTATATGATAATAGTGTATTTTAAAGTTATACAGATATTAACCTTTAAACACAGTAACCTAAAGATGAGAATGTGTGCAGAACACAAAGGCCTTCAGACTTCAGCAAGCCGTACCAGCCACAGCGCTGAACGGTAATTTATGAGAGCCTTTTGGAGCAGAGCAGATAGTGTTTTAAAAGCAGATAATGTTTTAAAATTCCTTTCTCAAGGTCTCACTGTTATTTCAGTTAACTCCCAGGAACCGAACTAGGCAATAGATTAGATTTAACGATCAAATGTCAGGAAACACATGTTTTAGCCAGACTCAGCGTCTGCACTTAGATTTGGGGGGGGTTAGTCCAGCCCCCTGTTGGAGCCGCCTCTGGGTAAAAGGGCTTGTTCCGGGTGTAAGCGCTGAGACACATCTTTACAACTCACGGAGAGCATTTTCGGGATAAGGTTAGAATATCTGCGTCGGTGATAAAACTTGTAAGTGTCTCCCTTTTTGGAATTCCAAATTGTAATAAAATATGTTTTAACTGTTCTGCCTTTGATTTTATTGACTTCTCTCTTTTTGCCAAATCTTCGAACCGGAATGAATGAGACGGCCCGTAGTTACATGAACCCATGAGTCTCAGCAATACCACGACAGAATTTGCAGTCTACATTTCATCTCCGGTAAATACAACTTAATTTTGCACTAGTCATTGTTCTACTTAAATAATTATATAAAAAAAAATTAGGATATATACTTAAGTCAAGATGTTTGTTTCGTAATAATATATGTACATGTACAATGTATGCAAACCCTCTGGCATGCGTCTGTGAAAAGGATTAATAAGACAAAAACACCAACATAATCCTTTGTGAACAATGTTTTTTTTAACCTACCGGTGGCGGATCTTCCTCTTTGCTGAGGCGCTGTCTGTGTCTGACTCCGCTTTTGTATGTTACACAAACATGTATGAACATGTCCCGATATGAAATAATTGTAGCCATCAAGTGATTTCATGGCTTTCTTGCTCTCTCGTGTGTACTGGCCTGGCGTGTTGATAAGGTAGCTGTATATGTCTCTGCACGAAACACTTGGCCAGCATTTCACAGACTCGCTCCATCCCATCAGGCTTTTGTTGTATGGCTCTGGCAATATGATACCATCAACCATCAACTTACTCTTAAAACGATCTTGTGATACGCTATCTAAAGAACAAAAATACGTCGAGAACTCATCAGTTTCTTTGTTTTCGTCCACCATTGTGTTCGCCTTTTGCCTACCAGTCAAGCGCGCATGCGCGAAAAACCCGAATCAAAACAATAACAATGAACTGGTATTCTCTAGATTGTGTACATCAGAGGGCGCTAAAATCTCAATCGATAATTTTAACTTTTTAATAAAACAAATGTTTAGTAGAAGATTATTTGTATAACAAAATTCACCGTATAATTAAGGATGAAAATATTTTTTTCCAGTCCTGTTTCAACAAATAAAACTAATAGAGTGCATTCAGACAACACAGATAAACGTTACGCAATGATATCTTCTCGGACTTCTGAGCATATCTGATGATGACGTCAAGTAATACAATGGAGAGAATGTAAAACGACCCCGATTTTACCGAGGGGGAAAATGTTGCGTGCAGACTGTTATTACGGTAGAGCTGTTGCGCGCAGAAACAGGTGTTAAGGTAGCTGGTTGCGCTGCTGATAATATAAAGATGAGGAACAGAGCGCACCACTAGATGATCGGTAATGATCCTTTTGGATGTGGTCAGCACCCATCAAAACACGAAGAAGAAGAAGAAGAGCGCAACACTTTTAAAACAGAAGAAGAAGAAGAAGTGGAAGTTCGTTGTCAACCAGTGGCAACTGATGGGGAGCTGCTGTGTTATGGTAAGTGTGTTAATCGATTCATTTTATTTGGATCGGGCTGATCCTGTGATAAATGTTTGGTTTCTGTCCAGGTTAAAAAATAATCAATAAAAAGTAAGACAAGACCACGAGTTGCTGCTCACATTAGTAAAAGACACTCAGATAAAATGTAACAGAATGATTGAAAACTCTTTGTAAGGCGCTAATCTGGTATGCTGGTTCTCCAGGGATCAACAAGGGTTCGTCTAAAGATGTTTTAGAACTGATTGGTGACCTTTAGTTTATATTTCAGATAGTTATAAGTAGAGTTATTACAAGTTGTTTTGCTGATTTATGGTTGTGATTTATGAGCATAGACTTCCAGGCTTAGGTTTAGCTTTTCTACTACTCTAGTTTGGATATATGAAAGTTCTTCGTGAAAAAATAGGAGTCAGTAACAGGAGAACTGAATGAGACAAGATCTGCATGATCTGAGAATGATGGAGGAAGAGATAACCACCTGTTTAATGTTAATTTATGTTGTTATTGCTTGTAGCTCCTAATATTGTGGTAATAAGCATTTTTTGTATTTAATCAGATGAGATAATAATAATAATAATAATAATAATAATAATAATAATAATAATAATAATAATAATAATAATAATAGGAAGTTTTCATGTTGTACATTCTAATGTTTTTGGAAGTGATTTTAATTATATAATGTCTCTGTTTTAGAATAATGTAAGATTGATACAAGAGGAGAGAGGAAGAAGATAGGAAGACAGAAAGGAGATTAAATGAGAGTGGAGGAAAATAGGAACACTGATGGAAAGAACGGAGAAAAATTTACTTAGAAGAGTATTAATAAAGTTCAAGTGATAAAGTATTGACATGATTTGAGTGATAAACTTACTGAGTAATGTACTGTGCAAAGTATACTATGTAAAACAGAGTGACTCAGGTTTGAGTTGAGAAGCCCAATGTCTGAGCATATAACCTCTTTCTGAGTCTCAGCACTGAACATAAGTTTCACTGAACTTCCCTAGCTGTGGCAGAATGAAGAGGCAGTTTAGTTGTATTTTTTTCTTGTGTTTTAAAAATTTCTGTTCTGAACATAATATATCCTCTTCTCCTCTTATTTTATCCAGACCTGTGGATATCATGGCTGATGGCTCTTCAGACACAGAAGGCCTTGAAGAAACCAGAGATGATCTCATGTTAGCTGACTCACTGACCGGAGTTAACTCACCTTATAGGAGCAAACAATATACTTGCACATCAACTACTACCATACACATACACATAATGTAGTTATACACACTTTATGTAAGTTTATACATGCTCATGCTGCACTACACACACAATCACTTGCATTCATGTCAAGGGGATTTCCAAGTCTGTGCTTTTTTGATCATGTTTAACACCTTTTCACCTCACATCACCACAACCCATTTTCTCATCCCAAACAGGCTCTAAGCACAGTTCCACCTCTTCCTGAAGTTCAGCAGCTCCTTTGTTTCCTGTCTTTCATTATTGGACAGACTGATTAATCCAGGTGTTTCTGACCCCAGTAACCAGCCAGACAAACTTCAGGAGCTGCTGAAGTTCAGGAAGTAGTGGAGCTGTGCTTAAAGCCCATTATTTGGAGAAATGAATCTGCTTCTTTGAGATGCACAGGCCCCTGATGCAGCCAGTTGACAGTAAGAAACATATCATCCTTTACCTGCGGGCTTGACTGCTACTTCTTTTTGATGTTAACGCAGAAAAAAACTATTTCTCATAGGTATGTAAACATGAACAGAATAAGTATTTGTTGCACTTTTTTTAAAAAGGTGGGGGAACTCTGTCTCCACAGACAGCCACAGGCTAAATGTTACTGTTTTTTCTTTTCCTCGTCACTCTCCCCTTAGGAGACGGCAGAGCTCTTTGGGCCCCACAAAATTGGAAAGCCCTGCTAACCACCCTTGACCCTCCACTCCCACCCCCACCACTTTGCCCCAACCCAGAGACTAGTGATGGGTCCGGCAACACCAATGCGTCGGCGCATGTGTCGGTCTCATAGAGCGAAACCCGTGTCGATGTGTGTATTGCTACGGAAAAGTCACGTGACCGATACAGGAACTGTTTCGGTCACGTGACCAATACAGCACCTGTTTCGAACTGACTGACGCGCCAAACTGTTTCTGTTCCCTCCAAGCTGCACGCGTGTGCATTCGCGCACAGCAGCGCGCACAGCAAAGCTATGCTGCGCAGTAAATAAAATCCAAGCTGAACTGTAAACAAAATAACGGTTAATAATGGTTAATTTTTAACCATTTTGCAACTCTGGTGTGATGGTGTACCACAGTCTCGCTCTGTGAGCGCAAGGTGCTGATCGGAGCGCACCACTGATTGATGGGTTGGGCAGACGCCTTTATGGTTGGGCGGGTTGCGTTGTGCGTCTTTGTTCTGAGCGTCGTTTCAGAAAAACGGCTGATTTACACTGAGTAGAAAGCTGCTACTCTGAGTAGTTTTCTTCCCTTTGTCATACTCAGCATGTCCGATTTCAGAACAGATGATATCAGTCAGGTAACTAAACACAGCGCCCGATCAACCATTTGTAAAAAATAAAAAAGCCAGTCCACAAGCATCCTCCTTCACATTATTTATTGACTGTATCTAAAAAAAAAAAATCAAATATATGTTTAATTCAAATGAAAATATAAAATAATACAATGCAACATACAATGATTTAAATTGTATTGTGTATACTTGGTCATCAAATCAGTGTCAGTTAACTCTGTCAACCGGGTTGCCTGTAGGGATTTTTAAGGTCCAGCAGGTGTCAGTATTCAGTGACACAGTATCGGCACAGTATCGGCACAGAGTGGCAATGTGTCGAAACGTTTCATGACGCCTCATCGACCCATCACTACCAGAGACACAGTTCTAGTTTTCTATTAATAACACTATCGATTTATTAATTTTATTAATCTTAGGTTATCCACGAGCAAGAAATGTCCCTAGATTTGATTTCAGAAATCTGGTCACCTTACTCTTAAAATAATTACTGGTTTAACCTGACTCTCGAGAGTCAGGTTAAACCAGAGCTCCACACATCCATCTGGGGTTACTATATTGTGTAACGGGTTGTAGGAGCGAACCCTTAATTCAGCCAAACACAGAGTTACGTGAAAAAAGGGTTTATTGAGAAAGGAAAAACAGACCAGGAGATACAGGTGGAGCCGGTCTTGAGCCGATGCAGGTGGAGCATGAACACAACCTGAAAAAACCAGTGGCAGAGCATGAGATAGGTGATGAGAGAGGATCTGTGATATGAAATGAAATGACGATCTGGCAGCGAGTGGGTCGGTGAGGCAGGTATATGAAGGCAGGTGAACAGGTGAGCAGAGTTGGAACTTAGTGACAGCAGGTGGAAATGGTCTGGGCAGATGACTGGGCTGACTGGAGATTGAAGTGCGGACAGGGAGGGGACAGAGGCTGTTTGCTGAGGTGAGTGGAAGCTAAGTAGTCCAGAACAAAGCAAACAAAAACCTAAATCGTGACATATTGTAGATGTATTTCAGAAGGAGGGGCCTTATCAAAAATCCTTGCATATGATTGGATAAACCACTTGCCCGTCATCTTTACTGGCATGCTGCTTCAACCACTCATATCAAAACCAACCCGTGACGCTGATTGACAGCCTGGGAGTATTAAATATATTACTGTGTCACCTAAATTGGCGAATTTAACAAAACTTAACCATATCCCTCTTTTAAAGAAGATAGAAGATGATCTTGGCAGATGGGAATCTCTACTAATTTCACTTGTAAGAAGGGTTGCTTCAATTAAAATGATGATCTTACCTAGAATCACTTACTTACTCTCAATGATACCAAATAAACCTCATTTGACAGGTTTAAATCTCTGGAGTCGTCCATCTCTAAATTTCTTTGGAAAGATAAACCCCCCTAGATTAGTTTAAGGATGCTACTGAAGACGAAAGATAAAGGATGACTAGAGCTGCCTAACTTCCATCACTACTTCTTATCAAAAAGGCTACAATACATCTCAAAATCGTTAAATCATAATCCCTCAGATGAGACCTGGGAAGACAGAACAGAAAATATGTGATGATATCAAGATTCCTGACTTTGCCATTTATTTGCTCAAACAGCAAACATGCTTTAGAAATATCATCAGCTCTTCCCTGACAGCATGGTGGGTGTAGGAGCCATACATTGTTTTGTGCTCCTGTGATAATATTCTCCTCTCAATGGGTGTATGTGCATGCGCATGTGACGTCAGGGGACACTGTCACTGGCATCTGTGGGTGGCACTGTGGGTGTGGTGTCCGTTTGTATTAGTAGGTGCGCTCACCTGACTTCAACAGGGTCTGGATTATGGCGGCTGGGTGATCTTGGGGAGAAACATTTTGTTGACTGTCATAAACGTTGTCGTTTTGGTATCATCTATGCACTATCTGAGGTATCCATGCATAGCTCATAAAGTGATGAGCCGTGCATAGTAGTCTGTTTTGTCTTAAGCTCGTGAAATGGAACAATAAAAGGACATCATCGTGTGTAATGGTTCAGCGTGACGCGTCTTCAGTAGGTTATACCCCTGGTCTTAGCCAGCCGTGACCTTTGGATAGAATTTTTTTAATTTATACGCCGCAATAGTGGGAGTTTTTTAAAGTGACTTAGTCATCACTTATTCCATGCAGCCGTTCACCCATCTGGAATAATCCTGACATCCTACAAAAAAATAATATGATACACTTTCCTTACTGGAAGAGTAAAGGTATTGAATACCTGCAATATATATATATTGAAGGAACTGAGTTTATCACGTTTAATAGATTAAATATACAATGTGATACTGACAAAAATAAATTCTTAGAATATCAACAAATTAAATCTATAATAAAAAATAAATTCAAGCTCATTAATGGTGGTTTACAAATGCCAATAAATGTGTTAGAGTTCCTTGATATAAACCCCCCAAAACTATTGTCTAAATTATACAAGACACTGTGTAAACTAGATTATTTAATATATCTTCCTGTTATGAAATGGGAGGCGGATTTATCAGTCAACTTTGAACAAAACTCCTCGTCTCAGATATGTTTAAGAACTTTCAAAATGACTTAGAAACACAAATTTACAATTAATACAATACAAAATCCTTCATAGAGTACACTATACATGTTAAAGATTATTCAGGATGAGTTTTGCACAATCTAATATCTGTTCACAGTGCACAGGTAATAATCCTAACAATTATATTCATGCACTATAGTTATGTACACCTGTTCAGAGGTTCTGGGGTCAGATATGTAAGGACCTGTCTAATTGTCTGAGATGTAAAATTCCACCTTGCCCCTCAGTTTGCTTGCTGGGTAACTTGAGTGATAGCACTTTGGGAAAAAAATCAGTTTGCATGGCTTTCACTGCCCCATGTATCGCTAAGAATACTATCCTCATGAATTAGAAAATCAAAACCATTCTCAGTATCTATCACTATAGAGATCTTTTGTTGGATAATATTAGTCTGTAGCCCCCCCACTCCCCCCACACCTGGGGGCTGTGGGATGTGTCCTGTGGCGTGTGGTGGCTGATTTGGGGTGTGCCTGCGTCTTGGGGGTCGGTGCCTGGAGTGGGGTGTCTGGTGGGTCTGGCTGCAGTGGGGCTTTGGAGGCTTTGGGGCCGCCTCCGGCAGCCACTTGTGGAACATGTAGCTGATATCTAAAAGCTGATTATTACACCGTCTCACTGAAAAACAATATAAAGCTCATGAAAGTTCCTAGTAATGGAAACTAATCATTCACACAGTATATGTTAAATATACATGCAGTCAGCTTAAAATGTTTGTCTCCAAGAATAACAACTGGTAACTTTTTTTTAAATTTCTTCTATGTCTGCAAAATCTATATGTGACTGTACAAAGTTCATGCAAACCTCATCATTTCTTCCTTCCTCTACATTTTTTGTAGTGGAAATAATTACATTTATTCACTTTGTCAATGTCGCCATGAGATTTGTATTGACAGGGCTTTACAGCTTAAAGTAGCAGTGCCAGACCAGCTATTCAAAAATCAATACCTGGCAGCTGGATAATCACCATGCTACCACCTGCTGCCAAAATAAAGGAGAGATTGTGACTTTTTCACACTGAGTCTTCTAACTGGTAACATTTACAAATTACATGCCTCTGGATGCAGAAAAGTCATGCTCATTTTATGTATTTTTGCAAAGTTCCGAACCCAGGCATATAAAAGGCAAGGCACAATATTACTATTTTTTATTTGTTGTATATCATCAGGAGGAAACCACAAAAGAAGATATGCTGCCTTAGTTTTACTTCAGTTTGATTTATTTACATAGCACCAGTTTGAAACAATTGTCACTTCAAGACAAACACATCCAAATCACATAGAATTATCCGTATCCCTTTTCCACTCAAAGCCCTGGGAATCAAAGCCTCAGGATTTGGTTCAAACTGGTACATTTAAATAGGCATTTTTCCATTGCCACGGGTCATTAATTCAAGTCAGTCTAATGATGAATGGGGACGTTGTACAGGAAATTGCACTTCACCTTCAGTCCAGTGGGTGACAGTAATACAAAACTAAAGGCCAATGACTGAAGCCCAGCTAGAAACTACCTTTTTCTTTCAGACGTTAGTACACTCTCTGAAGGTAATGGTTAGTTAAATAGAACCTATGGGGTATTTTCAGGTCATCATTTACCACTTTTATTCTTAAATTAGTAATTGTGTTTAATTTTGCACAATGCTTTTGTAATTTAAAAAAAGTGGGTGATTTAGATTCTCTATCTCTATCTAATCAGTTTTCTAGACCTCGCAAATGCCCCTTCTGTCCTCCTTGTCTAAATGTGATTCAGCCTTTCTTGTAATTACTTTAGCTGTTTAAAGGACTGTTAGTTAAATTATTTTTGTTCCAATTGGTAAAATTAGTAGATGATGAGCAGTTTTAGAGTGATGCAGTTAATTAATTCATTCTATTATTCCTTAAGTTGCACTGGATTCTTTAAGGAGTGATGATATCACTGTATACATTATTTATTTTTGTTCATATTGCAACCATGCCATTGCAACCCATATATTACCATACCCAACCATAGTTGAGTATGGTAATATATGGGTCTGCTAGTTGACTTTGCTCTGACTGGCTACAACCATATTTGGGAAACTGGTCAAATGCGTCCCCACACGCACTTGCCCCCTCCATCCACACCTCTCTTCTTGGTGCAGCGCTCCGTCACAAATCCATTATTATGGTATTATGGGTAGTGGAAGTATTTGTGTTCTGTAATCTCTAAAAAAAATCTATGAAAAAAACGGGAAGATGTGCGGCACCTCTGACCCATCTTTACACTCATTTTGGAGACAGGGGAAATTGGTGATGCAGATGAAAAAATGGTGAATTGCAGCCAAAATGCATGATTATTCCTTTCAGATGTTCAATTTCACTCCATATCGCACTTTAATCATATATCAACTCTATCATAGGCATTCAAAACCGCAGTAGGGTTCATGCTTGTGCTGGGGAAGCTTAACTATACATACAAACCTTTCAAATAAATGCAAATGTCCATAAGCAAACTTAAATCTTAAATCAAAGTCTGCAAAATGTTTCATCAGGGTTTTTTACCATCAGATCCCTCTCCTTGTTGATCACCTGGATGACGTGTTCCACATACTTACAGAGAAATTGTGACAAGGTGTGATGCAAATAGTCAAATACACTTACGCATAATACTGCGAGGTGGATGTGGCCCTGCTGGACAACCATGCAAATGGGAGAATTAGAGGGATGAAACATAACCTGGCAACTGATGATGACTAGCTAAAGTGCCTCTTTAGATTATATAGTGCATTAAATTCCACTATAACCTACAGTAGACAGTGGCTAACCCCTATTCGCAATACAGCTCACACTCATATGTACTGTGGAACAGCAAACAGGCTTAAAGTCTAACTCTTGGACTGAATGTATTTTCACGCAGATGCATTCAAATAGTCACCAGAGTAAAGAAATGTATACTATATGTGAATTATGTGCACCGTTTGGAAGTAATTTCGATAAAACTTGCTGTATAAGCGAAAGTGCCCGAACATTCTGCATTCGGGCAGTTCCGGAATTTGACGTCACAAACAGAACTAGTAACGTGCATCAGCCTGCTAATACTACGTCTTTCGCTACCGATTTGTTAAATTTTATTAATAACTCGTACTCTACGTATAAAAAAATTATTAAAAAAAATGTCTGATACATCTTCAAACTCCCCCTCAAACATCGGCGACTCCGATACAGAATATATCTACGAAGAAACGGAGTTTGAACAAGGTGAACCTGAGGAGACTATATCTAACGCTGCCCAAGACATAGAGCCCATGCTCCATTGTAAGTACCCCTCAAAATCCTCGCTCGTGAAGTGTGAATTGCATAAAACACTTTTGTCACTGCCGGCAATCCAGTCCTTTCGCGTTTCTTTTACGAATTTATCCCATTTCTTTCGGACCTTTTGATCCTTCGGCCAAGTATGTAGCGATACTTTCTGGCCTGCACTAGACCGCGGTGAAGTTGGTTTGACATTGGACATTGAAGCTCCGCGGAGTCAGCGGAGCACTCTTGAGAAACAAAAATCAAATCAGATTTGTTGACGGTCCCACCGCGTATGGGAGGAGGGAGCAGCTGAGAGACGCTGGCCGAAATCGGAGTGCTTCAACTGGATCAACCGTGAGCTAGATCCTGCTGACTCCGCGGAGCTTGAATGTCCAATGTCAAACCAACTTCACCGCGGTCTGCACTACAGCCACCAACTACGCACCTAGAAGGCATTTTATTGTGGACTTAGTTCGGCGATTTTTTTTAAAAGCGCTTGCTCAGCAAGACGTGGATCAGCAGATTCGGTGTGTGAAAGAAGATACGCGAAAGAAACCCATATATATCCTTGTTCGCCTTACCGGTTTCACAACGTAAACGCCTGTGTGTTTCTATGCAAGTTCGCTTCGCGCATTCTCGGTGTTCTTGAACTGACGTCACACGTCGGAAATGGCCGATCGTAAACGGAGGCAGCACCCAAATTCGGAATACCATAATCGGTGTAAAAAATGCGCGATATTTCATATTTAAACTTAATTTGAACACTTTTGATACATGAATATTAAAATTTTACCTTGTTCTGGAAGTTATTCAACGGTTTATAGGATTTTTTTTCAGTCCAAGAGTTAGACTTTAAATTGGAGGCAACTGGACTTTCGCACAGTTCTCAAGTCTAACCCCCACCAAGGCACCAGCCTGCGGAGGGGAGCAAAGAGTACTATATACTTTTACAGCTCTCTGTTAGACACTTGGATTATTGTTGTCTTTTATCAGAAGAAAGGAGATGAAATGGAGTAAGAAATGAACTCCAGCTTCATGCAACAGTGAAGATACCCATTTGGACACAAATTACACCACTTAGAGGTCCCACTACTAAACTACTAAAAGATACTTAATTATCTCTCGTCTGCGGTTTGTCAAAACAAAGCTAACACTTTATCCTGCTTTGTTGGCTTATTCTTGTCATATGCCATCGAGCGAACTGTCCTCTGGCTTTGGTACTCAAGCAGAAAAAGTTGGACTGCTACCTCTGGGTATCAGTCCAGTAACAGTACCAGCTATTAACCCTTTCATTTTTTTCTTAGCATGTCCCACTAGGAGGAGACCCGAAGAAAGACCCAGAACTTGGTGGAAACTCTGTATATCCCTTCAGGTCAATGGACATCTTAGGATCAACCAAACCAAAGAGAAAAGTCTCCCTGAGAAGAGGAATGACCTGATAAGTGAGGGTGGATGATGGATTGTCATCATCATCAATTCATCATCCACCCTCACTTATCAGGTCCACAAAGACAAGGCTTTTATTTTTCTTCCATAATGAAACTATGGTAATAGTTTCATGAAGTAACACATTTTTGACTTTATACAATACAAAATAAAAAAAACAGAGGATGGCAGTTGCAAGTGAATTACAAGGCTAAATTTGAAAAGCCTATCAGTGAAGTCAGACAAGAAGGATTTTTACAAAGGATGTATCTTTTGTATGTACTAGCAAATACAGATTCTACAGATGACTAAGGGAGTCTGTGGGAGTTCCAACAATGAAAAAATATATATTTCTTAAATGTTTATCACACTAATCAGTGTAAAAACTCCTGCAGCAAAAAGTCACAGGAAGGATTACAGACAAAAATCTGACATAATTGTGACAGTGTGCTCAAAAAATCTAATGCAATATCAAAAAAGGTCAGTTATTGGATACCAGGAAATGTCATAATGTCCAACAAAGACTGTAAGACCTATTTCAGTGAATGCATTTCAACTTTCATCTTAAAAGGTTTTGTCAATAAAGGAAGACAATTAAGAAATAAAAATGTTAGGGGTTGTTCACAATCAATAGGTTGAGCTACAAAAATCAACATATTTGAAGATTTGAAAATAATAAAGTATTCCAACCATTTCACCTCACTTCAAATCTTGGGAACACTATGAGTATTTATGAGGACTAATCAAATACTTCTAACATGAAAAGTGATGACTGGAGCATTGTTTCTTCATAGAGAGATACAACTAATAGACTTAGATTCACGGATTTCTAAAGCCCAAACAACTTGAGTGGTTCTGCCATCAAAACAAAGGGGTGACTTACTGAAAATATACTACAAATTTTCATGAAATTTTCACCAAAAATGCTATAATGATTTCCTTTGAACAAAAAAAACCCAAATAAAATTAATTTGAAAGCAAAATCATAAAATTACTGATTCCCCACAATCAGTTCCTTTCCCTATGTTAAAATATTGTTGGTACTTACATCACACTCATCACTGAAACACTTGTATATAAATTTAGTTTATAATAATGTTTCTGCGTGCTGATTGAATTTTTTAGCTCCACATTATTGTAAGCATGTGGATCAAACTTATCTTATCTTGCTTATCTTTCATGCCCGATCTTGTTTGAAGCTTGACAACCCTCTTGGCAACCAATAGAGACTGGTATCTATTCTTCTTCTTGTGGAGTTTTATGGCGGTTGGCAACAAACTATAAGTAGCATTACCGCCACTTACTGGTATGGAGTGTGTTTCTTAATGGTCTATCTATCTATCTATCTATCTATCTATCTATCTATCTATCTATCTATCTATCTATCTATCTATCTATCTATCTATCTATCTATCTATCTATCTATCTATCTATCTATCTATCTATCTATCTATCTATCTATCTATCTGTACCTTAATATTCTACTCATTTATATAATTCACTCCTTCTATAATCAAATTCTATGATATAATTTAGTTTTCTTTAAATATTGAATAACTATTTGTATATGTTTACTCCCCAAATGCTTCCTCAAAATATCTAACAAATTAATCTTTTCCTTAAAGGGGAAGTCCGGTCAACAAGGAAAAATCAGGGTATCATTAGCTATAACTAAAACTAATACATTTGTGGTTATTTAATGAACTTATCTTTAATCAATAAGAAAATAAAAACATAAATTGTCATCTGAATCACTGTGTATGGGGGCTGACATGACTGCCCAAATATGGGCAGTAAGGGGCGTTTGACATCACATCCTGCGACGTGGAAGAGCGGAAGCGGCGACAGCATTTCTCTCCGCTTTCCATGCAAAGTCAATAGGAGCCGTTCTACACAGCTGCGATCATCAATAATTATTTCGGATTTCCAGAGGACTTCACCGCTGACATTCCCAAGAGCTATTGCTGAAGCAACAATGCCCACGTGCATGGCCATCGGATGTTCCAACACAACTGGTAAAAGAGGAAAAAACATTGCTTATTTCAACACAGTCACTTCAGCGATCTCTCCTCCGCTGTGTGTGTGTGTGTGTGTGTGTGTGTGTGTGTGTGTGTGTGTGTGTGCGCGCTCAGCTGCAGCGCCGGTGCAAAGCCGTGCTCAGCCCAGCATGTGCTGGAATGCTCTTATATTATAATACTTATACTATAATAATCAGCTAACTTAAGTCACTTCAGCGATCTCTCCTCCGCTGTGTGTCTGTGTGTGTGTGCGCGCGCTCTGCTGCAAACTGAAACTGAAACCCCGTCTGTTAGATGCTAAGCCGTGCTGCGCGGAGCGCACACACACACACACACACACACACACACACACACACACGCGTGTATAGATATATACTGTAGGACCCGACTGAGTTTGATCTTGGAAAATAGTGCGCCGTGACAAACAGAGCGTTGAAACTTGCTCAACAGCGGGTCCGCCGAGTGACGTCAAAAAATGGGAGGTGACAGTACTATTCTTGACCAAGATGGATTCCTCCACATAAACATGATTAAATGAGAATTATTATTAATTAAAAAAACTTATAATTTTTTGCACAGTATGTAGTAGTTTTATATTTAAAGTACTTTCAGCAGTTTGAATTCTGATTTTGACCGGACTTCTCCTTTAATACATTTAAACTCAACTGGTATCTATTGATGGTTGACAGTCTTAAAATACTATTGTCATGGTGCAGCTTTGCCTGCTGCACCATGGACATTCTTGGCAGTCTCCACCTTCCATACAAGCTCCGGTTCCAGACTTCAGTAATCACAAACACCTGTCAGCCGTAATCAGCCAGAACTCAGCACACCTGTCATCCTCCCTATTTAAGCTCCTTTCAGTTAGCTCTTCCCTGTCGGTTCGTTCTGTTGGTTTCTGCTCACTACTGTTTACTCCTGTTGCTTCTGCTCATTGCTGCTCACCTCATCCTGTTCTCGTCCAGCCCTAGTTCCCTTCATCTCCGCCCGCCTGCTGTGGTTCTGGTCCTGCTCTCACTCCGGTCCTGCAAGTATTCATCCAGTCCTGCTGCTAATCCTGCTGTGGTTCTGGCTCCAAGTCTTCACCCTGTCATGCTGCTAATCCTGCTGTGGTTCTGGCTCCAAGTCTCCACTCTGCCGTGCTGCTGGTCTTGCTACCTCCGTGCTCCGGCTCCATCCTGCTTGCCAGTTCCTGCCATCACCATCCTCCTGCTCCAGCCCTGTACAGACTGTTGGTTTATTCATCCTCCACTATCCACCACCTTCAATAAACTCTCTAAACTAGCTCTGCTTGTGTGTGGTTGTGTTCGGGTTCATATAAATTGCAAAACTATATGCTTAAACAAAATTCATGTTAACTAGTGTTCTTTACAGAGATGCATAACAAAAAGAAGTGCTTGATCTTGTCAGAGAGCCACATAAATTTGTGGTAGAGAGAGGTTGTGACTTAAATGAAAGTTGCTTCTTGGTGCAATTACCAACTAATGTATTTTTTACTGTCTTGGATTAGCCTAATTTGTATGCAAAACTCTGTTTCCCTCCCTGAAGGTCAGGTGTTGCTCAATACGTCTTAGTTGTATTAAATGTAGAAACCTGGCTTAACAGCTGAGAAAATTGTAAGGCTTTAATTCTAACTCCATCATCCTTATCCTACGGAAGAGGATTAGGGCCACTTCTACTCGATTCTGACTTTTTTCTCAGAATTCTGCCTTTTTTTTCCTCAGAATTCTGACTTTTTTTTTTTTTGGGCACCAGGAAGGAAGGGATGTTGGCGCAACCAGCTTCATTGACAAAGATGTGAGTTGTGTGGGAGGGCCAGTAACTTAACATACTGGTGGAAAATGACGGAATTAAGTGACTTTTTACGTGCCCGAGGGGTCTCTGAAGATACTGTTTCATTAATGGAAGAGCAGAAGGTGAGTAAAACAAGAGAGCTAGTTTGGTATCTAAAACAGAACGGTTACAGCTAGCTGTTAGCATATTTGTCATATTATGCAAACGGAGGAATAAACAGCTCTCATAATGTAACATCACAGGCATGAAAAGAGGCTTTACCAGATGCCGATTGCTGGAATTATCCCAGTAAGGTCTGTTGCACATTATTGTTCTTCTATTTGAATGTTTTCCAAGGAAATTGAGCAGGAGCTGTATTATAGGTTGTTACTCACCTATATGAATAATATATCTCACATGTTGAATTGAGTAACTTTTTAGAAAAGTTGAAGGAAGAAACAAAATAAAATGTAAAGGTTAAATATATGTTTATATATATTAATAATGAGAATAGATTGTTTGCTTACATAGTTATAGGTCGTGGAGGACTAAAGATCTCTAACTACAGTATACTAGCTAACAATAACCACGGTTGTGCACATATAGTGGTACAGTGTCAGAAACATTACAAATATATAGATGAGAAATAACAACAGGATCACTTTGGGATGATTTAGAATGTTTCCTTTTGCATGTTCTATTTGTAATACTTTTTACCCTAAATAGACTGTATTTCTCAATATCTTTCTACATTACAATCCTTTCTTATTTTTAAATGATGGGTGGTCCATTTACTAAAAGGGTACGCTATAGCTCCCTTCTTCCATTTTTTTTTTCCTCCTCTAAACAGTAGATAGCTCTTACATTATTTAGTGAGTTTGTTTTCATACCTATGGGCGCAATGTTAACAGTGATCATATTGAGTTGTAGGGAAAATGCTAAAGAAAAGTAATTGTCTTTTCTTTCTGTTTGTGTGTAGATTGACTGTGATGTCATAGTGCTGGTGGATGACAAAACTCTGGCAAATGAGACCGAATTGTCTTCTTCAATTTCTGCTAAAGCAAACAACCAGTCTCAAAAAGAAGACAAGGACTTCTGCAGAACCTCTCAAAGTGAGAGTCACCGTTCCTAAAATGTCAGATTTGGATGACCTAGTCAGCCTGTACTTCAGGCTTTCTTTCGCTAACAAAGAAATACTTGCAATATTAGCACACAGTCATCAGACTGTAATAAGTGTACGAACTCTAAAGAGAATTTGTAAAAGACTTGGACTGTTCAGAAGGAAGAATCAGTCAAACCTGGAAGAAGTGCTAGCTTTTGTCCAACAAGAAATCATGACCAATGGAGAGATGCAAGGTTATCGTTGGCTACATCTTCGTGCAGTTCAATATGGATTTGGGGTGTCACAAGACACTGTAAGAAGGATAATCAAACTGGTTAACCCACAAGGTGTGGAACTGAGGCGAGCTCGACGGTTAAGAAGACGTCAGTACAAATGCAGAGGACCAAATGCGCTTTGGCACATGGATGGCTACGATAAACTAAAACCCTATGGCATCGCCATCAGTGGCTGTATAGATGGCTTTAGTCGCTATGTTTTATGGATGGAGGCTTATACCACTAACAATGACCCTAAATTGATCGCAAGTTATTTTCTGAAAACAGCTTCAGGTGTCAACGGATGTCCAGAGAGGATACGTGCCGATAGAGGCACAGAAAACAGTTCCATTGAACAAATGCAGATTTGTCTGCGGAGAAACCACACAGACAATTTTGCAGGGGAAAAAAGTTTCATTTATGGAAGAAGTACAGCCAACCAGCGTATAGAAGGCTGGTGGGCTACCCTCCGCAAACAGAGTGCACAGTTTTGGATTAACTTATTTCAAACTTTTCAGGATGATGGCCACTTCACAGGAGATTTTTTGGACAAAGTCTTATCCAATTCTGCTTTCTTAATCTTATTCAGGTAAAAACTTATACCATTGCTGTGTATTGTCACTGTTTGTAATGTAGAAAATTTTATTGTTGGTGTATTTTGGTGTTATTTGCAGTGATACAAGGTCTTTTCATGAAAAAAAAACTGTTTTATCTTCATTTCAAGCTGCACTGTGTAATGTTTGACCCAAGGGTCAGTTTAATTTGACCAGGGACGGTCGGATCCATCTCTGAATGAGTGATGTGACACAGAGCGCAGCTTTACAGCAACCTGAGCTCCCATTAAACACAGGAGCTAACTAAGCTAAAAGCTTTTGCTAGGCAAAAAAACAGATATGACACCTTATCAGACATATTTTTTGTTCTCTGATGAAGGATTTAATATAGAGGGGTGAATGTAGCTTTGTCTTTACAAGTAACGCCATGATTTATCACTGCTGGTCCAAAATGGTCTGCTATCAGATCCCAAAACACGGATGGTGACTTTTTTTATTTAGCTACAGTGCAGTGTTGCAATTTACTTTCAGGGTGCTAAACCTGGATGTTACAAGTGTAGCACCCTTAGCGACTAAAAGTTATACAGTTTTGCTTTAAATACTTTATTGGAATTGATTTTATTAATGAACCTTTCTCAGCACATTTGCATGAAGCATATTTGTCTGTATTACCAAATGGTTTAAATTACCAGTGTGTTCCCCAGTGCTCCTTTGGGTGTGGTTTCAGAAAGCAGTTTTATTAGTTAATTAATGCTAAATGACTCAATACAAAGTGTTGCACCTCTTTGTTTATGGAAGGTATTGCTTTATATTAGTTAATCAAACAAAAATTAATATCAATTTAAAAAAAGGTTTTGAAAACATAATTTTACTTCTAAAAATAAATTACGACATTAGATTCCCATTTTAAAGGTTTTGTTCACAAATATTTTTCGATTGAGATTTCTTTTTGTTTGTTTAAATATTAAAAAGACAAATTTCCTCCATACTCTGTACACATGTGCTGTTAGCTGAAAGTGCTATTTTGATGTTGTTGCTTCGTTACATGGTCTGTTTAATACATTTACACTTTTCTGTTTTCATGCAGGATGAACTTGATGACGTTGTAAACACATAACACAGAATCCGGCCAAGTGCTAGTGCAGCCTCAGGTCGACCAGTAGTGATGTACTCATTTCCAGAGCTACACAGGGCTGAGGATAGATTGAAACCAGTTGTTGCGGATGAGATCACTGTGTGTATGGAAGAGTGTAGACCGAAAGGCCAATATCCATGCGATGAAACAGTCTTTGAACTTTGTTGTCTGCTTATGGTAGAAAATTACTGGGATGCCCCAAGAGATCCACTTATTGCAACTGATTTGTATATTAAGTTAAGAGAAGAAATACTCCAAAGTATCTAGAAAGTTTCCGCAGTTAAAAGTAAAATTTATCTTGTTTATCTTGATCATTTGACTGGATAGCCAAGCCATGTATTCCTGCATTCAGCTGGTGTCAAATCCTCTGCAAATTTCAGCAGTTGACAGACTTTTGCTGATCACCATAAAAAGTAGTTTGGGTGCTATCTCATTTTTAAATACAGTTATTATTTTTACTTTACCTTGTTCAATTAGATCAATAGTGATCTGTTACTTGAAGCTAAATATTGTGATATAACCAGCTATGTGAGCAATGTAAATCCTTCTGAATAGCTATGCATTCAACTGCATGTACAAAAATATAATTTTCTTCTAACTTTGCTGTCCTGCTAAACTAAATTGGACAATGTATGTGTGAGATGTAAAATTGGTGGTATTAGTACAGCAAAAAATAATGTCATTAAAGTTGTATACCCATCTTCCATTGAATATAAACTTGTTTTGTTGCAAAGTTTTTGCATGGTATAAATTGAAAATCTCTGTTGTATTCTTTAGCCTCCTTTTTTGTAATATTCATGGCTAGCAAACCATGCACCTGTATATGTAAGCCTGTGTATTATAAGCAAACCACTCTTGTATTACCTTGTGGATGCAGGGCAATTTCAGGCCTGTCAAGAGCTACCATTCTGTAACCTTTAGTGTATCCTTTCGCCATCATACCAGCATCACATGAACAAGCTTGTTATCAGGCCTCTACAGAACTCCTTGACATGCTGATGAGGGTATTCAGTCTTTAGATTTAAGTGTGCTGGTGTGGTTCTGCATCTAAAGTTGCAGAATAATAGCTCACAAGGACTGGACTTGTTTTCTACAGCCATAACTATCAAGAACTTCGACAAGATCATCTAAGTCAACAGCAGAAAAATTCTTAACTGCTTCCCTCAAAACCTCACATTCTTGGCTGCTGACAAACTGCAGAAACTGTCCTTTAAGATCACTGTAAACACCACTGAAAAGCACTTGTTCAAGAAAGGGGATTGCAAGTTTATTTGGAAAATACTGACAGTCCTGGTGACCTTTCAAAAGTATTCGTCCAACTGCCTTCCATTTTTCAGCAGTGAAATAAGTGTTAACACGTTATTTTTCAGTTAGTGGGTTAAAACAGAAAAAATACACAATTGTTCAAATAATACTGAATAAAATAAAGTAGTTTTAAGTTGTTGACCGTATTATTACACTGTGACACATTGTTTATCAGTGTAGATCTATAACCTCACTGGTGAATCAGGCTGAGTTTCATCCAGCCTATATGGTTCGACATTTTCCCCTCAGCTGAACCAATTGAAGCACACTGGGGTTCACGCTGCGTCTTTACGCATGATCCAGCTGCTGATGTTTCCCTCTTTTTAGCTCCATGCACTTCTAGCCTGTTACGGTTTATAACCATCATCATCATTACCATTCACAGCGACAGGTTTCTCATCTCAGTCTCCGCGCTGACCAGACAAATCTCTATGCCGCAACGGGCTCTGGTGCGTAATTACGTAAGCCGAAGGCTGAGTTTGTAGTTGTTCTCTGAGCATGTTTTATTTGTGGTTGGAGCGGACGGAATAATGACTTTCTGCTTCGCTTTTAGCCCACTAATCTGAAGCTACTGATGTTACAAGTTCCTTAAAATGACCCTTAAAAGTGCGCACCTAAATTACATGTAACGTAATGCGCACCTGAATTAAAGCGCAAGGCAGCACGCCCACCGAAGCACCACTGGTTCTGTGTCTTAAAAATAAAAAAACACGAAACACAGCTGCTAACTCTCCTATTGACTTTAACTGGCACATTTTGATACGGCTGTGAGGACATAAAACGTAGCGATTCACGTTTCGAATGGTGACCCCTGATAAAAGCACCTGGTTCCGAGTGAAGGGAGGAGGGAAGAGCAGTAAGAGCGTTGAGGCACAGAAACACGTCGCATGTAGTTAAAAATGCAGAATTGATAAAAATGACACTTATAAACAGAGTAATTGGCGTTTTAGACTGTATCTGGTTAGCAGCTCTGTTTTCTGATCCAGCGTGCAGCCATGACTGGTTCTGAATGATGGCTTTATCTGGGAGCCACTCTCCCCCCTTGCCTCCTCCGTACGCATATCGGACCATACCGCCTTACTTTCAACACTGGTTAATACTAAAATTATTTATAACTCTGATCACTCTTCCTACTGCTCTGTTAACATGAACTGCAGCAGGAATTACTGATGGACACAAGTTGTGAAAGAAGGTGAAACAGCTTCACAGAAGGCTGGGTTTACACAGAGCTCTAGATGGACAGAGCTGTGATCGGATCATCCGCAGCCCAGATGGGCTTTGATATTTTTATGCGTGAGAAATGCCATATGTTGCATGTGAAGTCAATAAAATGCGTGACAGTTAGAGCCCTGCTCATCAGCATAGCATTGTTTCAAGAGGGCTAGCAGGCTAAGCCGCCTGCTAGCCCTCTTAGCTCCAGCTCTTAACATCAGTCAAACTTTAAAAACACAGTGAAAGTAAACCATTTTAAATTGTTAATGTCACCCTACGTTACTCGCCTAAACCGCATCTGCTGTGTATTCTATTGACAATTTCATCGACGTAAGCTAACAAACATGCTAAGGTATAGCCATAGCCATGTCTGTTTTAGATACCAAACTAACTCTCTTGTTATACTCACCTTCTGCTCTTCCATTAATGAAACAGTATCTTCAGGTACCCCTCGGGCACGTAAAAAGTCGCTTAATTCCGTCATTTTCCACCAGTATGTTATGTTACTGGCCCTACCACACAACTCACATCTTTGTCAATGAAGCTGGTTGTGCCAACATCCCTTCCTTCCTGGCGCCCAAAAAAAAAAGTCAGAATTCTGAGAAAAAAAGTCAGAATTCTGAGATTAAAGTCAGAATTCTGAGAAAAAAGTCAGAATTGAATAGACTTTTTTTCTTTTTTTTTGAGTGGCCCTAATCCTCTTCCGTATTATCCTGCTTTCAGGAAGCCTTTGCGTAAAAGTCAAAGCAGAAAGTATACTTTTACATAAAGTAAAATGTAAATATGATGGCTATTCAAGATAGGAATTCCTTAGACCCGCAATGGGGAAATCCGGGTGTGACAGTGGCAAATGTACAGACAGTTACACACAATTATTAGCAATGAAACGAGGAAGAAAAACCCCCACAAGGGATAGACGTGTTAAATATTGGATGGATGGCTGGAAGTGGAAGAAAAAAGGAACAAACTAGTCTAATCAAAATTTGCTCGAACACATAACCCCCCCCCCCCCACACACACACACACACACAACCAAGAATAGGAGATAAAAAGTAAATATTGCACAGTGTAAAATATTTAAACAGTAGAAAAGGCTCCAACCTATTATCATAACACATGATAATACAATATGCAATGTGCATATAGCCATCAAGATGCAAGATGGTAGCGCAGGATACTGCAGCGGCCAAGGCGCTTCGGTTAATTTTATTTTTACTTGTATTATCACCACGTCAAGCTCTAATGCAATACAGGAGAGAGGAGCCGTTGGAGCTGCGACCCAACCCTGGAGTACACAAACCGTACCGACCATCAAATTCAGACTTTATTCACCTCGACCTGCAACAGAGAACAAAAGCTCCACTGTATCCACTCCGGAGGCCCAGAGAATGGGGTAAGCGAAGAAGGAGACGGTGAGGCTGTTGGTCAGGCCTGCTGACTCAGCTAAAAGCTAATCCACACAGACCAACACTTCCAAGCCTCATTCTGGCCAGCGTAAGATCCCTCTGCAACAAACTTGACGAGATCCGGTTAAGAATCACTGCGCGTAACATGGACAGCTGTGTAGCGATTTTCACAGAATCGTGGTTAGACAGCAGCATCCCGATGAGGTGCTACAGCTAGATCAGTGCACGCTCTTCAGGGCTGATCGAACAGCGGCTGCAAATAAAAGCAAAGGAGGAGGACTGGCGATTTATACCCACAACACCTGGGCCCCGTTCTTCGTACGTTGCTTAAAACATCCGAGATCAAATGACACATCCAAGATGACTTCAACCGGCTAATCATGATCCGGCTAATTGGGTTCTTCGAACACAGCTGTTGTTTATGATTAGTATCGCTGGATTGAGTTATCTGAGATAACTGCGTGTTAATGCGTCGCTTTAAAAGGGGAAATGTATCGATAGTAGAAACAATGATCAGTAAAAAAAAAAAAAAAAAAAAAAACAATGATCAGCAGCGCTGCTATTGGCTGTTCAGCATGGCCAAAGAACGCGCACAGTTTTTCTCCCAAGCAGAACACGAGCTTTTAATGCAAGGTTATGCCGAATTTGAGTCATTAATTAAAATGACAGGTAACACCTCAAAGTCTGCTCAAGCCAGGAGAGAAATCTCTCTACAATTACACTGTTGCGCTGTGCTAAAGGATCCTGTATATTGCGCAATACGCGATTAATTCGAAAAGCTCTGCAAATTATTCTTGCACCTTCCGCAACAGGTTGCTGTTGTAAAAATGGACGACATGGATACGACAGACTTCCCTATCTTCTCTGCATATAAAGCTGCGATCTAATCCTGTTTACATGAAATAAGCCTGCTCTCAAGCAGGTTTAAGCTTGCGCACATGTTGCTATGACAACAAGTGCAGGATGTCTTTCGAAGAACCAAACGATCCAAGATCATGCCAAATCGTCAACAATCAAATCCAGCTAACTGAGTTAGCGACGTACGAAGAACGGGCCCCTGGTGTACTTGGACAAAAATCGTCTGAACCTTCTGCTCATCTGACGTGGAATACTTTGCAGTTAAGTGCAGACCATTTAAACTGGCTAGAGAGCTCAGCTCTGTGATAATCATTACAGTTTACATCCGGCCAAGAGCTATTCCTAATTTAGTTTTGGGATGCAGCGTTCAGATCTGGAGACAGACTGGCCTACGGCAGGGCTAGAAGTGAACTTAAATAAGGCATTCAGAAGGCCAAGCAGCGCATTGAGGACCACTTCAGCAGCAAAAATCCACGAGACATGTGAAGCGGCATCAGAAACATCACGGACTACAAGCGCAGCGACCAGCAGCTGAGCAATGACCCGGCTCTCCCTGACAACACTATTTTTATTTTATTTTTTAATAGTGTCCTGTCTGGCAATAAGAATTGTTGTCTTAATGCCAAAAAGAGCCCAACAGATTTTACTTTCACAAGCGGACCCTTACCGCATTCACAGGAAATCTGCATCCCCCACCCAAGGGAGGAGGAGAGACAGCCCCAGGAAACCCGGCAACAGCCACAATGCCGAAGCCCCAGGGGTGCCCCGCCCACCGGTGGGGGCCCCGACCAAGCCACGGGGGGCCAGGCCCTGCGAAGCAGCCGCCAGGAGTGAGCCAGCACCCACCTGGGCACCCAGCCCCAAACACCGAGTACCACCTATGCACCACCAGGCAAAGGCGCCCGAGGGGAGTAGGACGGGAGGGATGGGCTCCACACAGTGGAGACCTGAGATGTCCTGGGAGAGGGGGCATTACAAACCCACCCTGACAGATAAACAAACAGAAAACTACATACACAGTCACATTCACTCGTTCCCACCCCACACGCAAAAATTTTTTAATAAAACGAAGGACGCAGTACGCACACTTGCACTTACCACAAACATCCTATATTTGCGGGTCCAGGCACCGGCACCCCAAAGGGGTACAGAGCCCCCGGACCCAGTAGCTGAACCCCTAAAATCAAGATGGGGGTGAGGCACCACCACAGCCCAACCTTTCCGGTCCATGCCTCGGGCCTGACCCTCCATCCTGGCCCCAGAGCAGGCGGGCCAATCAATCAGAGCCGCCCACCGCCCACCCCCCCACAAACCCTCAAGTGCTACCCGCACCCTCCCCCCTCCATAGCCCCATCCCCCCCGCACACACACACACACATTCCAGGGGAGAGCACAAGTGCCAGCCTCAGTCCCAGCCAATCACCCAGACCCCGGACCAGGTGGCCTGCTCCTCCTCCAGGCCTCAGACTCCGGGTGCCAATCGGAGAACAGAGGTGTGAGAAAGACCCCGAGCCTGCCTCCGCCTGCTCAAATGTCACAATGTCGCATGCTGTTCTCCCTGACACCTTAAACAGCTTCTTCGCACGCTTTGACTCTCCAAGCATCAGGGAGCCTCTCATCCTGCAGCTCCACCAAGTGACCCGTTCCCTGAAAAAGGTCAACACCAACAAGGCCACACATCCAGACATGGTGTCAGCCTGGACACTTTTGGACACAAATTGTGTGCTGATCAGCTAGCAGAGGTCTTTCTGGACATCTTCAACCACTCCCTGCAGCTCTCCACGGTTCCTCCATGACCCCCGTCATTATGAAGTGCTTCGAGAGGATCCTCCTAAAGTACATCAGCCATCTCTGTTGGCCTGGACAGCCTGCAGTTTGCCTATAGGGAGAATCATTCCACAGAGGATGCTGTCTCGTTAGCACTGCACTCAGCTCTGACTCATCTGCAGTATCCCAACATCCATGCTAGGATGCTCTTCATGGACTTCAGCTCAGTATTCAACACTGTGATACCAGACATGCTGGCTCTGAAGCTCCACAACATGGTATTATCCACACCTCTGCTCCTGGACCAGTGACTTCCTCACTAACAGGTCCCCAGGTGGAGAGGATAGGGAAACGTACATCTGTTCCACTGATCTTCAACACAGTAACACCGCAGGGTTGTGTCGTCAGCCCTGCTCTATTCACCCTTTTCATCCAGGACTGTTCTGCTGCTCACCCCACAAACACAGTGGTGAAGCTTGCAGACGACACCACTGTAGTGGGTCTCATCTCCAACAATGATGAGTCCCAATACAGGGATGAGGACAACAATCTCACACAGTGGTGCTCCAGGAATAACTTGATCCTGAACACCAGTAAGACCAAGGAGATACTAATAGACTACAGCAGGTCCAGGAGGACTGAATATGCTCCTCTCTACATACAGTGGGAGGTGGTGGAGCGTGTGGACAGCATCAGGTTCCTGTGCATTCACATCTCCTCTGACCTCTCCTGGACTGTGAACCTCCCACCTGGTGAAGAAGGCCCAACTATGGCTTTTCTTTCTCAGGAAACTGAAAAGGTCTGGAATTTCCACTAAACTGCTAAAGAACTTCTATAGAGCTACCATAGAGAGTGTTTTTTGTATCAGCATAACTGTATGGTATGGGAGCTGCACAGTTCAGGAGAGGAAGGACTAAACATGGGTTGTGAGAACAGTGCAGGGGATTGTTGGATGCTGTCTAAACTAAATCTAAAATACATTTTTGCAGAACGAATCCAAATAAGGGCCAGACAGATCTCCACTGATCCCACTCACCCAGGCAATGTGCTGTTTGCCCCTCTCCCATCAGGTAAATTCTTCAGAAGCCTCAAAGCCAAAACAATTAAACTTAGAAACAGCTTCTTCCCAAGAGCTGTGAGGGCAATCACCCCCTGAAGGGAGACTGCAGTACAATGCTTTAAAATCATCCCACTGTTACTAGCCCATCATACGTTACAATCAGATTAATGTTATTGCCTACCTGCACACTATCATCTCAGAATGTCTAAATGCACATTTCTGTAAATGAAGCCTCAAATCATCACTGTGCAATAAGCACCTTATTATGGGGTGCCCCCAGGGACATATATCAAAATTAACTTCCATATACACATGTTAAATTAAACTCTTCCATATAATATAGTGAAAACCGTGCATAAACACTAGTGAAATGCTCTCACACACACTAGTGAAAACATTTACCTCTTATATAACCTACTGAAAACCGTGCACAAACACTAGTGAAAAGCTCTCACATAAACTAGTGAAAAAATTTACCTCTTATATAACCTACTCAAACGTTCTCATACAAAGTAGTGAGAACTGTTCATATAAACTGGTGAAAAGCTTTACCTTTCATATACACTACTGAAAAGCTTTCATATACACTACTGAAAAGCTTTTATATACACTACTGAAAAGCTTTCATAAACACTACTGAAAAGCTTTTATATACACTACTGAAAAGCTTTCATAAACACTACTGAAAAGCTCTCACACACACTACTAAAAAAGCTTTTATATACACTACTGAAAAGCTCTCACACACACTACTAAAAAAGCTTTTATATACACTACTGAAAAGCTTTTATATACACTACTGAAAAGCTTTCATATACACTACTGAAAAGCTCTCACACACACTACTAAAAAAGCTTTTATATACACTACTGAAAAGCTTTTATATACACTACTGAAAAGCTTTCATAAACACTACTGAAAAGCTCTCACACACACTACTAAAAAAGCTTTTATATACACTACTGAAAAGCTCTCACACACACTACTAAAAAAGCTTTTATATACACTACTGAAAAGCTCTCACACACACTACTAAAAAAGCTTTTATATACACTACTGAAAAGCTTTTATATACACTACTGAAAAGCTTTTATATACACTACTGAAATAGCGGTTTAGCGTTGTAGCATTTGACAGGATCCGGAACAGGGTCTCCGTTGAAGCCAAAATAAAGTTGAGAAATGCCCCTGCTTCTGTGAGGTGTTCAGCGGGTAGCTGAGCAGTAGTGTTGGGTCGATGAGGCGTCATGTTTCGACACGTTGCCAAACTGTATTGATACTGTGCCGATACTGTGTCACTGAATACTGACACCTGCTGGACGTTAAAAATCCCTACAGGCAACCTAGTTGACAGCGTTAACTGACACTGATTAGATGACCTAGTATACACAATAATACAATTTAAGTCATTGTATGTTGCATTGTATTATTTCATATTTTCATTTGAATTTAAAATATCTTTGATTTTTTTTATACAGTCAATAAATAATGTGAACCTGTATCATAACGTAATAACCTCTAAGTAAAAATGTTGTGAATGAGGATGCTTGTGGACTGGCATTTTTTTTTTTTTTACAAATTTTTATTCAAAAAAATAAGTTGTTTCGACGTTTTGTATATATATTGAATCTGTTACGCTTTTTTGATATCACTTCTCCAGCAGTAGAAAACACCCGATGAAGCACAGATGATGCTGGAGTTCAGAGAAATTGTAATGAAAAGCGGAAGAGGTTTGGACAGACTGTCTTTTCGTTTTTCCAGTATATCATAGGATCTTGGGACCCTCTGCCAAGTATCTGTGCACCTCCTGGATGGCATTAGCTGGCACTTTTGGTCTGCCTGCCCACTTCGATGTCAAATGTTGCCAAATGTTATATGTAAAAAGAACAAATTGGCATTTTAGTACATGATTTTTAAACAACAAACATGCCCAATAACATGCCTGAAGTAGGGGGAGACAGCTTTTGTGAAGATGGTCCTGGCTAGGGCTCATTTGGGGTCGTCAGATGATTTATTTCAATATCCTCAGCCGCACATCGCTTTTCTAAGACAACGAAGGAACGCTCTCAGTTCTGAACAATTTCTTTGTGCTGCTCTTCATTTTTATGCCAACGGCAGCTTTTTAATAACGTAGGAGACACAGAAAACCTCTCAGAGGAAACTGTATGTTGCGCTGTCAGAAATGTTATTCAGTTACACTTTAAAGGTGTTCCATAGTCAGAGACCCACAAGATTAATAAAATAACTATGCAGAATGAAAGCAATAATTTATTCTGTATCAAATTTCGGCACTTCCAGCTCTAAATTTCCATTCCATATAGCCTATGTAGTTAATATAAAGTGAGATTGGCAGATTAAACATCTACAAGACAATCAGTGTCAACTCATTTTTAGAAGGATTGGTGAACAATGGCACAAAGATGAACATATCAGTTATTTCAATAACACACACCATCTCATCATTAATTGCATATGTTGAATATAGGCAATTAATGCTTTAGTTGAGTACTGTTAAACATAAAACTTTTAACTTAACCTTGCCTGGTTAAGCTGTACTTTATCATGATTTGCTGCCATGTCCTTTCAATGCTTTTAATAATGATTGCCCCCCCCTCCACACACACACACACACACACACACACACACACACACACACACACACACACACACACACACACACACACACACACACACACCCTTTTGTGTTGAACTAGTGAAGTGTGAGAAAACAGCTTTAATTCTCCATCACATAACTTTCATATTGCGCATGCATTGACTTTTTCAACAATTACTATTATTATTATATATTACTTAATTTTCTCTAGCGGTTTTCAGCAGCAACGGCATTGTTTCTTATGGTTTAATATTGTCCATATGCCTTCTTTAAATATTTCTAATTCTACTCGCAGGACATGTGCATTTCCAAGCTTATTTCCTGTCGTTGCCATGGTGAATCGCGTTATTTGCGTTCCATTGATCGGGCTTTTTTTCATGCTCGTGTTCACGTTCAACTCATGGTTGATCGGGCGCTGTGTTTAGTTACCTGACTTATATCATCTGTTTTCAAATCAGAAACGCTGAGTATGACAGAGTGATGTACAACCCACTCAAGGTAGTTCAGCCGTTTTTTCTGACACAAGACTCAGAACAAAGACGCACAGCGCAACCTGCCCAACCATAAAGGCGTCTGCCAAACCCATCAGTGGTGCGCTCCGATCAGCACCTGGCACTCACAGACCGAGACTGCGGAACACCATCTCACCAGAGTTGTAAAATGGTTAAAAAAAGAACGAACAGTTCAGCTTGGCTTTTATTTACTGCGCAGCATAGCTTTGATGTGCGTGCTGAATCCAGATGCGCGAATGCACACGCGCGCAGCTTAGAGGGAACGGAACACTGCTTATAAACACAGTTTGGCGCGTCTGTCAGTTCGAAACAGTTCCTGTATCGATCACGTGACTTTCCCCGCGCACCGACACGGGTTTTGCTCTATGAGCTCGACGCATGCGCCGATGCATCGCTGTTGCCGGACCCATCACTACTCAGCAGTAATCAATAATTTTATTCGGCCGGAGATTGCACAAAATGTACAGAGCTAACCGGAATGACCTCTGTTTATAATAACTTCCGGGTTAGTGACATTCCTTCCTGTTTCACTGAAATGCCTTCCGTTTCAAGTGAAATGCCTTCCGTTTCAACTGAAATGCCTTCCGTTTCAACTGAAATCCGTAGCTTTTCAGTAGTATGTATGAAAGCTTTTCAGTAGTGTGTGTGAAAGCTTTTCAGTAGTGTATATGAAAGCTTTTCAGTAGTGTATATAAAAGCTTTTCAGTAGTGTATATAAAAGCTTTTCAGTAGTGTATATAAAAGCTTTTTCAGTAGTGTGTGAGAGCGTTTCAGTAGTGTATATAAAAGCTTTTCAGTAGTGTATATAAAAGCTTTTTTAGTAGTGTGTGTGAGAGCTTTTCAGTAGTGTATATAAAAGCTTTTCAGTAGTGTATATAAAAGCTTTTTTAGTAGTGTGTGTGAGAGCTTTTCAGTAGTGTATATAAAAGCTTTTTCAGTAGTGTGTGAGAGCTTTTCAGTAGTGTATATAAAAGCTTTTCAGTAGTGTATATAAAAGCTTTTTTAGTAGTGTGTGTGAGAGCTTTTCAGTAGTGTATATAAAAGCTTTTCAGTAGTGTATATAAAAGCTTTTTTAGTAGTGTGTGTGAGAGCTTTTCAGTAGTGTATATAAAAGCTTTTTTTAGTAGTGTGTGTGAAAGCTTTTCAGTAGTGTTTATGAAAGCTTTTCAGTAGTGTATATAAAAGCTTTTCAGTAGTGTATATGAAAGCTTTTCAGTAGTGTATATGAAAGGTAAAGCTTTTCACCAGTTTATATGAACAGTTCTCACTACTTTGTATGAGAACGTTTGAGTAGGTTATATAAGAGGTAAATGTTTTCACTAGTGTGTGTGAGAGCTTTTCACTAGTGTTTATGCACGGTTTTCACTATATTATATGGAAGAGTTTAATTTAACATGTGTATATGGAAGTTAATTTTGATATATGTCCCTGGGGGCACCTTATTACCTCATTATCTGTTATCTGCGACTCATGAAAGACAACTAGTTGAAACAACTTTTGAATCATCCTTCTATTTTTTTATCTCTATTGAACGGTACAATGGGAAAAAAAACACTGTAACCCTTGTTAATTTCCTGTTTGTCTGTTTGCCTTCATTATATGTGTACGCTGAACCGGAGTGGCCAAAGAGAAATTTTGTCATGGTCACACGCGGTGACAATAAACACTCTTTGAATCTTTGAATGATAGTGCAGCAGCCTCTCGAAGTAGCTAATGCATGTGTAAGTCACTGGGAACAGTGTAAACAATTAAGCGATTATAAAGTCTGACAGCAGCCGGTAGGAACGACCTGCGGAAGCACTCCTTAGAGCATCTGGGATGCAGCAGTCTATCATTGAAAAACTCTCCAGCTCTGTAACAGCTCCATGCTTGGGGTAGGAGACATTGTCCATCAGTCATATGATTTTTCTTAGAGTCCAATTTAGAGCAAATAGTAATGTTATGATTGTACTGTCATTTTTCATCGGCACCGACCGGTCCATGAATGACGTGGCCCACCAGGAATCATCCAGACTCTCCCTATTACCCACTCCACCTGTGGTTGTCGAACAGCCCAACTATAAACCCAGTTTGCTCAGCATACTGTGTCAACAAAACGGCGTTTTTCAATAATTAGAGTCTCAAACCTAAACTATGAATATGGAAGATTAGAGTACTTACATTCATATTTAGAACCCAATGAAAATACAACTTCCATCAGTGTAAAAAAATAACATACTTATGGGTAGGCTTAAGGCCCCAACATACTTGTGTGGACATGAGTCCACAGACTTACCGTCCACAGACTCCCACCATGCAGAGTCTGTGTATACTCTAGGTGGACTCAGCGCGGACTCCGCGCAGGCAGGAATGTGCCAAGCTTCGTTTTAACGACCATGTACCTGTACACAGTGTCACACTATGAACTGCTCGGTGGCAAAAAACTCTTCATGTCGAACTGTTTTATTTGTGACACAGAGTTTGATTCTCTGAGCTGCTCCATTCAGGCGGTTTCAAGGATAGGCGACAACACACTCCCTCTCTGTTCGCAGTGACAAATGTGCGGTGGGTTCCCACTGGAAAGGAAACGGCTTTAGGTGCTCAGCTAGCTAATCAAACATTTTACCATCCCTTCCCCCGCTTCGTGTGGGAATTGTAGCAATTTTCCACAAGAAATGTAGGCAATAGGTGCACTCGACAATGAAGGGTAAAGCGTCCACGGAGAGTCAGCGCGGAGTCTGCGCGTCTCACAGTATGCACGCTCAAGACTGTGGGAGCCTTTTGAAATTTGAACGAAAAGTCAACATTGTAATTAAAACTATTCTATTGTCTAGGTTCAGAAAGAAGGATAGTAAGCACAAACGACTTGAAATATAAAATAATAAACTTTTTTTATATAAAAGTAAAAAAAAAAAATTATCATACAGTTTTTTTTCTTGTTTACAGCATAAAGTGTCCACTTTCTTCAAACGAAGAGAAGTTTTTAGACCCTGGATGAATGTAAAAGTTGTTTTTTCTGGCTTCTTTATATACCCTTTTTATTGCATGAACTCGTACCTCTTGCAAATGCTCTCCTTGAGCTTCAAGGAACTCAGAGCGGAACAAGGCGGAATAACCATGGATGCAGTAGGCGTTGCTTTTCACGGACTCACGGAGGCGGTCTGGAATGGAGCAGACTAGTGCAGGAGCGAAGGATGTGGAATCTGGGGGTAAGGCTGATCGGTGCGGCTCTGTTCTAACAAAAAACAAAACAAACATGGCCCAAATAACAGATTACAAAGTAAATTCAGTCCCATGGATTAGAAATATTCCCCAAAGTTCAACAAAGCTTCCTTCGGAGTACTTATCCCTACTAAGATTCTCTCCAGGCACAAAAAAAGGATAAAGATTTATTTTACTTTGGCTGCTTCCAAAAAGGAAGATTACTGGTTGCACAGCTCTTTTGGGTCTCTTTTAGATCTCAGCCTGTGTTGGCAGGGAGAGGAAAGGTGTTCTCTGGTGCTGGGCGGCAGAGTACAGCACTGTCTCTGGCTTAGGGCAACTGCGGTCTGTCATGAACGGAACTGAAGGACCCAGTATTCGAACCAGACAAGTGGATAAGATTAAAGAAGGTATATTAAAGACAGAATGTGGATGAAAACAGGTTGACAGATAAACTGTCCGGCTAGACAGGACCAGGTAGGCTCGGTGGTCAGATAGCAAACTCCAGGTCGGTACACAAACAAGCTGACAGGCTGGACGAGGACAGGCAGGCTCAGTGGTCAGATAATAATCCAGATAGGTACACAGGCAAGCAGGAAGAACAGACAGGGGTCAAAGCAAACTCGGATAATCCAGAAACAGGCTAAATCCGGTACACAAGTCAGCAGGCAGAAACAGGCAGGAAAATCAGATATAGGGATCTGGCTGGCTCAGAATCAGGAGACAATCGGGTTAGTATTGACAGGGCTATCAGAATACAGAACGCTGGATAAGACTCACCAAAAGGCTTGTATTGATCTGGCACTAATGACTGGTCTGAAGGCTGGTTATATACTAACTAATGCAGGTGGATCAGATGAGCAGGTAATGAGAACTGGGTGGAGCTAAGGAGGTGTGTGGAGTGAGTGATCAGACAAGGCATCAGTGCCGAGATCCTAACAGAACAAAAACCAGGACTAAGACAGAACACAAATAATAACAGAAAACAAACAAGAACGAACCCAAAACAGAACCTAAACTACGACAGAAAAGTAAACTATGACACGGTCGGCTCCTGCAGCTGATGTGAAAGTCTCGGTTCAGCGGGGCGGCTACAGCTCCTCGACGGATGGACTCCGTTGGTTTCCCAGTATTTCCCCTTGGGGTTGAATTAAACATCAATTAGTCAAGATCTCTCCAATATTACAAATGGAGGAAAAGGTTATACGGCAAACTTGGTCCTGGCAAGAATGTGATCACAGACCCACCACACGAAGAACACACAGAAACTCCAGCTGGACGTCTTCTCAACATAGCAGCACTGCAAACAAGAAGGCAGGACGTTGGAGTCTCTGGGGGGTTATAGTCTCGGGGTGAAATCTGATCCAAGGGTGGCCATAATCTCTGCTGTCATCTGAGAATTGGCAGTGCAGGAAGTTGTAGTCCCAACTGTGTTGCATGCTGGGAGTTGCAGTTTGCCACGTTATGATGCCGTATCATACATAAAAAATAATATTGCTGTGATCAAAAGTCCGCAATACTGTATTTAAAAATTTATTCCAACCATGGCTGAGGAAGAATTAGATTTATAAAGCTCTAAAGGTCTTCTCTCCCCTCTGCTTCTGTCCCAACCCCACACCACTGCAGTGCCCAGGCAGAAAGAAGCTGTGCTTTATTTTTATTTATTTATACCAACAAGAGCAGAAAAGAGTGGAGCCTAATGGTGAGATTTCAGTTTGGAGGTGGTGTGCAAAGAGCTAAGGAGATGTAATGCCATCAGTTGCACATTGTCCTCCTGTCTCTCCGGAGTCCAGATGAGTGGCAGTTAGCTTGAGTGGCAGCATATGGATACAACTTCTCTGCATTTGTCTGTTTGACTGCCGAATTCTTCCCGCCACCCACTGGACTGGAGTGGTGCTGCAGTTTTTCCTCACAACGTCCCATATGTCTTTGGGCCAGTTTTACATAAATGGCCCCTAGCTAATGGAAACATGAAAATTCAAAAGCCCCAGGCTTTGGTTAACCCGGGAAACCAAAGCCTGGGGCTTGTCAGCGCGTGTTACCGTGGTGACATTTCTTTTTGGCCACTCCGGCTAAGAGTACGAATAAAATGGCAAACAAACAAACAGACAGGGTTACAGTGTTTATGTTATGTTTGGATGTTATTCTTAAAATATTTTAATCACAACTCATTTTTTTACAGTATAAAGGCACTTGTAAAACCCCTTACTGCTAAAGGTAAAACTTGGAACTGTAAATTCTCTGTGTGGATTAATGGATTCTGACAAAGGGAAATCCTGCTGGGTTGTGACAATGATTTTTGTTAGAGGTCACCAGTGATCAGAAAGAAGGAGATAGGGTGAGGTATTGAACTCCAGTTTGTCAGGGCAGCTTGACTTCCTCCTTGTGTTGGCATGTTTGCTTATAGGATAGCAGCCAAAAAAACTTAGGATACGTGTGCTCTGTACGTCCTCTAATCTCAATCACCGTTTTTCTCTCTTTTATCCCTAGCGTGGCTGCCTCGGATCATTCACCTCCCACCCAGAGCTTGTTGGAAATGCTCTCTGCCCATTGCTCTGTGGGTATGTCCATTAAAGCTGCGGCAGGGAAGGCCATTAGCGGCACGGTTCATTTACCGCAGCCCAGCCTCTAAATCAGCTGTCAGGGCACTGTCTGTGGTTTACACAGAGTCACAGTTTCAGCCTGAAGATAGATGTGTGACCTAAACGCCACAACACTATTCACAACTAACTGAAACATTTCTCCCAATTTTTCTCTTTGAGCCAAAACAATTTTTTTGCTTTCCTTTTCACCTGTTTCTACAATTGTTCAGCATCTTAAGCCGAGAGATTATAAAGATCGTTGTTATAAAAATATTTTGTTAAAATATTTAAGACACAAGGCCATGATTCATCTCTGAGAAGATAAATCGGGGCGAAGATGCATTTTTGAAAATAAATTTCATATCAGCAATTTAGTATATGTTTTAGTTGGTAATATACATACTTAATTATTGTAGGTATAGCCATTCATCAGAGGCATTAAAATGTATCCAGTGCATGAGATGTCACAAATTTTACCGGGGTCACATTACAGAAATTTTACAAAAAATATTTTTAGAAAACTATCAATCCACAATTTCTTTCCACAAATACAGGTTTAATAAATCACACAAAATAATTTTTGAAATAGCAACTAAAACACCTTTACTGTCCCACAATGGGGAAATTCGGGTGTGATGGTGGCAAAAATGTGTAGACAGGAACACCAGAGTTACACACTAGATTAAGTAATATGAATAAGAAGCAAATTTAAACTTATCTCGTAAAGCAAAAGAGAATCACCTTATCACAAAGGGAACAAATATTCCACAACCATTGATTGATAACACGGCAAAGAGTTTTAAAGAATGTCATGAATGTAGAGCAACTCATTCCAGGTTTGCCCTGTCTGTATTTTACAGCTTTAATTAGAGGTGGGCGGATCGATCCTCGGATCGATATTATCGATACCAACGCGGGTATTGATATTGAACAATATTCTTTTAACAGGATCGATCCTTTTTCTTCTCTCCCGCGCGCTGACTGCAGCAGATTGACCAGTCTCCCCTTCTGTGTCACGGCTGCACTCCGCTGCTCCCCCTCCCCTCTCGTACATGGCTCAGCGGCGCCAGCCGATCAGCACGCAGGCTCAGCCTGGCCCGCCCACTCTGCTCTCTCCACTCAACACACACACAAACAACCACTGCGCGCGGCTCTTGTTCAGACCACTTTATAGTTCAGTGGTTCAGACACTGAGAGAGAGAGACCGCCAGAGCGGAAAAACATGAAGAGAGAAATAAGCCCTGTTTGGCTATATTTTAATACCGTAAATGAAATCAAGCTGCATGGTTTGTAAAAAGCCGGTTAAATTCAGCGGAAAAACAACAAATGTATCTAAGCACGTGAAAAACCATGAGCAAGAAAACGTCGAGCGACAGAGGAAACTTCTCTGATTGCCCTGACAGACCAGATCCACAGACTGACGTCACTGACTGAGGCGTTTCAGTCCAACATCCAGGTAGATCAGAGTGGTCATCTTCAGCAGCAGTTCATGTTAACTTTCAAAGTAGATATTATCTATCATATGTTACTGGAGCCCACACAGAAAATGTAAGTAAGACCTTGAAAGAACCCAGTACATATATCCTATTAAAAAGTGTTATTTAAGATAAGATTAGATAATCCTTTATTTATCCCACGACAGGGAAAATTATAGGATTAAAGCAACAGGCAGGTGCACACAACACAGACCAAATTACATAAGGATTGAAAGATATAAGAGGTGGATTAGGAAAAAAACACTGAACATAACGTTATTATTATTATTATTTAATTATAATAATAAAATAAAAATCACAAAACCTAAAGGTCAACAGTTTCATGATACATCAAACTTATATGTTAAAAGCTTTAATGTCTCAAACCTAAAGTCATCTTAATGCTCCCACCCCCCAAAATTAGAATAAAATATTACAGAAAATGTTTCTTGTACTTTCAAAATTAAAGTTAAGAATTCATGCTCTTTGTTATATTGTATACACCATTTTCAAATTACTGTTTTGTTCTTGGCCCATTTCTTAAGACATATACTAATGCAACTTTTTCCATCTGAGTCAGAATCAGCTTTAACAATTACTCATAGCCCCTGGCAGATTCAGATTTAAAGTAATCTTTTAATTTTACCACAATGTTTCTTATCACAGGAATTAATGTTAATATTTTGGAGAGGCCTCGTCAGAGTCCTTACTTGAATCTAATTTGGAATCTATAGAGAGAGTTAAAGATTAGGATGATGGTACAAGACTTTCCAATCTCAAAGACTTGGAGCAAATAAACCAGATAAATTATCCAAATCTCAGTGGTAAGATGCATAAAGCGGGTCAGTATTTTTAAGGAGGGTTTCTTTTAATTCCAACAAAGATTTTTCCATCGGCTATTAAGAACGATGTTAGGTATAGAATTTGTTAAGTGACACATTTAAGGAGACAGAAGCCAGAAGGAAGGCATCAGAGCATTAGCTCTCCCGAGCAGTACCTGACCAACCCGTTTGCATGTTTTCCCCTTGCTATCAGCCGTGTGCTCACTCCTTTGTCCTTTGCTTCCAGGACCTTTTCGGAGTTAGCCTAGCTGTCCTTGTCTTCCACTTCATCGTGGCTCCACGAACGTCGTCTGTCCCAAGTACCTGCACCTTCCTGGGGTTCTGCTGCTGTCTCCTCCTGTCGAGATGTCACCTGTCCGCCATTTTGAGCTCACTATACCTGAGCCCCTGCCAGCCACCGCACACGCCCAGCCAAACACTGCCACTGCCGGCATTAACCCTCCTCTGGAGTCCTTTCCTCCACCTATCCGTTAGTCAGCCTCTGCTCCACTTAATCACCTCCTGACTTGTTGTCGGTGCTCACTCTCCATTCTCTATTTTCCAGTTGGTGCCCTGAGTTCTCCCAGTACCCGGCCCTGGTTCCAGTCCACCTTACATAAATCACTTCTTACGATAAAAGATATTTTACGGACTGACGTTTCTGTGTTTGCTGCTTCTGGGTTAACAATAGAAAATGTAAACATGACAAAAGGTTGAAATAAGTAAAGACAAACTATTTTTATTTAAAAGTGAATGAATTAAATAAAAAACAAATGTTTTCAGCATCAACAATACAGACAAAGTCACATGGTTATATATCATACTGAATCGAGCTTTGTGTGACAGTCCATATTGTCTGTGTTTAATAATACAAAACCCCATGAAACGAGATCCCAAATAAAATTTAATTTTCTCCATTTTCTGTTTTGTTATATTTTGTCTAGTTTCATTTTTCGGTTGCCAATATTTATTTCTTCTACAATGTGATCTGTCTTTCTGTCTGACTTTTTGTCTATCTATTGTGTTCTTATTGACTATTTTTCCAAATATACTTCTCTTTTGTGCCTTTAATTTTTTACCAGCCCATAAAAATCTTACGAGTTCTATATCATTATACTTTTATACTTTATAATTGTAAAAGCTGCTGTTTTGCTCCTCCTCTTCCTGCAGTAGCACAATGTTCTACAAACAGTGGGATTTTTTTTCATTAAAATGTTTTATGTAAATAAAAAATACTTAGACTCCTTTAATGAAGTCTCATAATTGAAGGTATTTTTGTTGTCATGGTTGCCTTTCAGAGCACCAGTGTGTTTGTCAATGTGTCAGCAAGATGACTCATTTCACCTTGAAAAATTCAAACATATTAATGTGAGATTCAGACAAGTGGGTGGGCTGCAACTGGAGCTCTGTCTGCTCATAAGCCTCCACTAGACGACTTGGTAAATATCTCCCGGGAGGAAAAGAAAAGGAGGAAAAGAGGACTAAAAGGATTGTGGAGGACACTTGTCCAGATGCTTTTGTGTGTGTGTGTAAGGCAATTATGTCAGAACACAGCAAAATGATTTGATTTCAGGGTAACAAAAAGAGGTTGATGTACATAGATTGGGTCAATGTTCTTTAGCATTCAAAGGTTACAGTTCAAGTGTCCGGACAGTTACACAGGGGAGAGTGTATACGAGTTTAGAAATAAGAAGTAGAAAAAGACAGTGGTGGTTATCGGGGACTTGTTCGTCTGCACACCTCATGATTTCACCTGGCAGCTGGAGTGGATGCAGGCCGCTGAACAGCTGACTGAGGTAGAAGTGTTGCTAGAAGGGTTAGCTAGCTGCTGTAGGTGCACCAGAGGGTGGGTTGTCAGGACGACAGAAAGTTCTCCGCAGAACATGCCAAGACAGATGCCTCGCTGCGATGCATCGTGTTAATTACTTCAGTGATGAAACTGAATATGATTTCCCAAGCCAGAAGTCTGCTCTGTGCCATTAAGTGAAGACAGTGGGGTCTATTTATTTTGCTGGATTAATATACTTGAGAAGATTACGCTGTGTGGAAATAATCACTCTGCTTTTTTCAATTCATTTGCTGAGTCAGGATATACATCATTTACCCAAAATAGTGTGCAGAGACTACCCTTTGCTGTTGTACAAACAATATTAGAAGATGTCACCGATGAAACCTAAGTTGTAGCTGTCCCACTCACAGAATCATGCAAGAAGTTTCTGTCTGTTCATTCTTAGAAGAGGGAAGGAGGAGACATCTTTAATTTGCTTCAATTGGCTTGTTAAGGCTAGGCTTATTCAAAGCCATCAATAGGTAATGTTGAGGTGATGAAAATGTAGTAATTTGTCTCTGCAATCAGTGATCATGATCCTCCAAGGAGCTGCACACTCTTGAAATTAAACGAGCTAACCTTCCCAAAATAGTAGAAGAGTGTAAGAGAACCGTTGTTGCACCCAACATTTTTTTTCATTCATAAAACGCTCACACTGTGGGTATTTCTGGGGACAGCTTTAGCCAGGGACAGCTCAACCAAAACAGGTACTGTCTCTGGTCACCCTATTCTTAAGTTATGTTAGCCACAAATTTGAACATTTTAAAGCAATCCTGCAGAAATCGGGACACATACTGTATCTGTTGCTGTCTAAAACAAAAAACTAATAGGAGAGACTGAAATGCCCAAACTATCACTGGTGAGTGTAATACTGATGTAATGTAATGTGTTATTTTACTGCACTATGGTACTGGTTTCATTAACAGTAACAACTATTGGACTGGGACTTGGTATCTCCAGGGGCTTGTTCATTAATGACTGGTTGGTATTGGGGGGGGGGGGGGGGGATATCAGTGCACTGGTGCACTGGATGCATTGAGCACCTTTTCCTCAAATCTTTCCGAATATCTTTTAATGTCATCAAATCTTGTTACTATTACTGATTTTTGTGATTTATTTTCTTGGCTTGTATTGTCTTCAACTGTTTTGTGTGTACCTGTGTCTCTTTCATGCCTGGTGTCTCCAGCTGGTCGTAGCAGATGGCCACTCATTCTAGGCCTGGTTCTATAGGTTTGCTCCAGTAAAAATTAAAGTTTCCTCTCCTGAGTCAAACTTTTGCTGACAAGTATCATAGGTTTTCATGTGTTTTTTTATTTTGTTTTTTTAGCCACTCTGTGTTTGATTAATTATTCATTCTGCTGCTTGAATAACCTGTCTTCTTCACAGATCAACCTTCTCTCTTCAAAAGCTGAAGTCAATACCATTCCTCAAACTTTAAGGATGTTGTGAACTTTTTTTTCGTGGTATTCATGTTTGCTGCCCACAAAGTGAACCAGTACTTTATACTTATCGGTCTTGACATTTGGCAATTTTCTTTGTGTGTTTCAAACATCCTAGTTGTACATCTAAGGCATATAGGTTTTGTACCATGAGGGATTTGGTTTGAACAGCATCATTCTCTAGGTCATATACCCCTTACTTTCAATGCCGTGGGTCTCTTAGATTTGTTTTATACAATAGCTAAAGTCTGGAGCATATTATTTCTAAAAATAGGGAAGAGGTAATTTGCACTTTTCCATTAGTCACTTAAACATGATCCTTTTGGTAAATGCATTACACACAGAAAATCCAACTTCTTCATGACCAGACAAAATGCTGTACTAGTAATTAAGCAAATCAGCCCTGTTATGTGAATTCTTCAGGAATAATACAGCATTAAAGTCCTGCATTGTTCAAAATTGTGAATAACTCTTGTGCAATGGGCCCAAGGAACAATGCACGGTATTATTATAAGCCCATCAGAGTAACATTTCCCCCTCCAGAGTCTAGGCTGATAAATGTCTTGTCAAAGTAAAGTCAGTGAAAGATGAAAAATGCCCATTTAATGATGGTAGAGTTGGCACTTTGAAAAGGTTTTCCTGACTCTTTTTTCAATTCCAGGTCTTTTCAGTTCTGCTGATAGGTCACCTCTATTATGAAGGAGAACATCAATGGTGTCCATTCTTTGGCACCACTTAAAAACCCTCCCTTATCCTTTGTCAGTAGAAAATTTTTCTTGTTTTATTCTTGGCTGGAGGTAAGAGATGGATGTTAACACCTCACACAAGGTTGTGTTAAACCTGTGCATTATCTATTCAATGAACACAGTTTATTATTGTTTTTAGAAGGTCATTTAGAGCAGAATACTGTGTCAAACACTTCCCAGTATTGGTCTCCTACTTCTAGATTCTTGTAGTTGACACATTATTTAACAAATCCTAATCAAATTAATGATCCTCCTTGAATGTAAGTTTTAATTTTGTTCTAGAAATGCTGCTAATGCTACTTAAAAAAAATGTACCCTCATTTCTTTTTTTTTTTGTGTCACTAAAACAAACATAAGGTCTTTTCAAATTATTTCATTTGGAAAAAAACAAAACAAAGAAACTGTTCAAACCTAACTGGGCCTATGTAAGAAAGTAATTGTTGCCTAAATCTAATAGGTTATACCACCCTTCACTAAGACACCTACCAACAATGAGTCTTTTACTTCATTGTGGATAGATTTGGATGAGACTTTCTTTGCAGCATCATTTGAATTCAGCCTCATTGAAGGGGTTTGAAACATGAACAGCCTGCTTAATGTCATACCAAACATCTCTATCTGTTTAAGTCCAGACTTAACTGGAGGTCATCAGTGGTTTTGGCATTGGAATGGTTTCCAAAGCCATTTACCTTTGTGAGACTGATAGATTTCAATTACTTTTTTATACATTCCGGAATTCTTTTAGATCAAGACAGGATTTCTTGCTCGCTTTTTGCTTTTTATAATCACAACAAACACCATTAAACTGTCTTATATATGTCAATAAACTCTCTCACATATACCATTAAAATCCCTAAATGTAGCTCCATAAATTTGACAAATAAGAATGAACAACAGAATGAGTAAATATAAGAGGGTTTGATGGTGCATGTAAGAAAGATAGTGGTCTGTGTGTGAAAGAATACATGAATGTGTGAGAGTTTGATTGGAATGTAAGTGAACTAGAATTCTCAGTTTCTAATTGGACCCCTGTAAAAGAAAGTAAAGGTGGGTTTTCATTGATCTTACCATTGCCTGCTTGAGCGTTTTAAGAGAAAGTGCTTGAGCGGGAGCAACTCATGGAGGCAATGAATATTTTAAATAATATTGTAAATGCTCCTACAGTAGTATCAACTGGGTGTGTCGTTACACATCGGCTCCCGCGGATGTTTTCTGAACAACCTCGGATCTCAGAAGGAAAACGTTTAGATGTATGTTAAAAGGATGCATTAAGCCCCAAATGATATCAGATTTCTTATTTGTATTTAAAAATAACCAGATTTGTTTTTACTTTTTTTCCCCCTGAACATCCTGACCAATTTTCTCAAAATTTTATTTCACAATTTAAGGCTTCAACAAGAATATTAACCCCAACATCACAACTGATTTTGTGATAGATTGGAGGATCATGCTTAGAAATCAGCATAGTGCCAGGAAACCAAGCATTTAAAAGGATCTTTACCAATTCTGGCAAGAAGAGCAGTCACATATTAATTCTGGATTATGTATGCCAGACGCTTGTTGTTATCAATATATTAGCGCCGCTTGTATAAATGGTAAATGCACTGAACCTAAATAGCACTTATACAGCACTGTACACTATAGCCACATTCACCCAATCACATTTACTAATGCACACATATCCATACACCAATACAAAGATTGCTAGGCAATTTATAGATGTATTTGAGCCAGCATGCACATTTCTCCCCTGTGTGGATTAAAGATAATGAGCAATAAAATCTAAATTTTGCACCCAATTTTTGTTTTTTCAAGATCAGGGAAACTGTCATCATTCCACCCTGATAAAAGGATGAATGTATTTTTATCACATAATTACAAAAGCAGTGATGAATGTCTGTAGACTTCTGACCAGCACCATGTAAATACAACACATACAAAAGCACTGCCTCCCACTCAGCACTATTGAAAGCCTGTAATTTAATTATTGATTGGAATTGTTACCAAAAAGCTTAGGTACAATTTTGGGGTTGGACATTGGTTGTTTTCAGAATGTAAATTGTTATACGTTATCTATCATAAAAAATTCCGGGTATCAGCCATCATTTTCATGAAAACAAGGGTTTAAGCACGACTAGATGCACCTAGATTATATGTCAGAGAAGAATATTTAGCTCACACAGGTATGGATAAACTACTTTTGTGACAGACAAGTAAGAAAAGTATTATGCACAAAAAAGACAAATTATTTAGTCTGTGTCAAAACTCTGTTTAAATTTGTGTTTTTTATTTACATTGCAGTGACAGTGAAATGCTAACCTATCAGTGCCTACACATTCACAGTATATTTTAATTTGCCTGTGCGTGTGTTTTGTCGATGTTTACTGGATTACTGTTTCCTCCTGATTTTGGTGTCTTCACATAGCTCCTCAATTTGTGTCTGCCTGCCACTTTAACAGTCAGCTAGAATTTATGTTATGTATGATTCAGTGGTGTCTCTGGAATGATAAGTGGGGCACAAATACTCAACACATATTAGCAGCAACTAATTTTTCTGTGATTAAGACAACCTGACTTTGATCAATTTTAAATGAAACAGTATAAACAGTAACAATGTGTTTTCACACACTTGTTGAAACTGTCACTATGTCCTGACAGTTGAATATGAGATAGATCTGTGAAAGAAAAATCAAGCTCTTCTTGCCCCTCCCAGTGGTCCTACTGCCACAATTACACCGCTCCTGGGAAGAAACAACCAATCAGAGCCAGGAGGAATGTCCCAGCAGTTTCAGTCATGCTCATGTACACGCTGCTGACACCCCTTCCCTGAAAGCCATTGTCGTTCAAGCTCAAGATAGCCGGTGTGCTGCAGCAGTGTTAATGGCGGAGAAACAATCTAGCGTTACATGAAACAGCCAAGTACTCAAGTGGCACCTCCTCAGGAAACAAAGACAGGTCAACAGAAGATGATCGATGATCGGTTTGTTGAGCTTGTTTTTTTTTTTTTTTCTTGGTGTCTTTTGTGGAGTTTGTTGCCGTGGGGTGTTGCCCGGCAGCAGGTTGGCATCTTTGAATGCCATCTTTTGGCGCCTTCTCCACACTGACACGGAAGAACGGCATCAAGGTGGGTGCTGGATCTCCGTATAGCATGGTGGAGGTATGTTTGGCAGTGGGTGAGGTGACCGGGCGCAGTGCCATCAAATCCGCAGCCCAAACGAACGGAGCTGCAGTGTTGTTTGTTGAGAAGGTTGAACAGGTGCACCTGTTGATCGAGTTGGGCATCTGGATGAACGGCTCGTTCCTTCAGGTGTCGCCGCTCATGCAGCCCGCCAACAGCGTGATTTTATCAAATGTCCCTCCGTTTATTAGCAACGAGTTTCTTGTTAAAGAGGTGTCACGCCACGGTAAAGTGGTTTCCACCGTGAAAAAGGTCTTATTGGGGTGTAAATCACCTTTACTGAAGCATGTTGCCATTGGAGACAACTCTTCATGATTCACCACAAGCGTGACGAGGAGCTCAGCCAACGCTTCCGTGTGATGGTGGATGATTTTGATTACATCTTGCTCGCCACGTCATCCAGCAAGTGCTTCGGTTGCGGCCAACAGGGACATTTACAAGGCTTTCACCCAAACTCTTTTAATGTGCAAAATATCGCCCAGGGAAGGTGTATTTTAGTAAAAGCTCAGTTTGACCATTTTAACATGGTTTCCATCAATATTTATGCCCTTAATGCCGGTGCAGAGAGGAAGCATATTTTAGAGAAAATTGGGGAAAGGTTGAGAGATTGTGGGTCCGAAGATTATATTTTTTAGGTGGGGATTTTAACCGTACAGAAATCAAGGTTTTAGACTAACGTTCATACAGAACCTCACCTAGCCTCCCAACAAGCCCTGTGGCAGCTGGTCTCGTCCCACGGCCTGGTGGATGCACACAGGCTCCCGACGGTACAAATGCTCCCACATTAAAGAAGTTCTAGGTTATTTTTGGACTGCTTTTAGACAAAGAAAGAGTGATTTTAGTTGTCTAAGGCAGTGGTGGGACCATGGAAAAGTTAAAATAAAAGTTAAAATAAAACAACTTTTATCAGTAGCACACCCTTAATGTCACTGTGATGTCACCAGATCTGGAGATGAACATAGTGGAACTAGAACACCTTAGTGAGTCCACAGGAAATCGAGAGCATATTGAAGCTCTCAAATCCAAAAGGCTAGTTTTAGCCAACCTGCTAAAGTCTAAAGTCCAAGGCGTGTTGGTCAGGTCTCAGGTTCAGAACATCACAGAGATGGATGCTCCCTCTTGTTTCTTTTTCAGCTTGGAGAGGAAAAACGGGCAGAGGAAGGTGATCCATTCTCTACTATCTGACACAGGGCACCAGCTGAGTGAACCAGGCCAGATTAGAAGGAGGGCTGTGGAGTTTTACTCCTCTCTTTTTGAGAGTGAGTATAGGGAGAAGGAGGAGCTACTTGGGGAGTTCTGCAGTGGGCTAACTGGAGCGCCACCTGGTGGTACAAGAGCTCCACACAGTCCTCCTGAGCATGCAGGGCAAGAAGGCTCCTGCTGGATGCCTACAATGAAAGTTTGGCCGCTGGTTCACTCCCGCTTTCGTGCTGCAGGGCAGTCATCACCCTCCTGCCTACAAAGAGAAACCTGCAGGACATTAAGAACTGGTGCCCTGTGTCTCTCCTCTGCACCGATTACAAGATCCTCTCCAAAGCCTTGGCAACTTGGCTGAGAGAAGCTATGGAGCACGTCATCCACCGGAATCAGACCTACTGTGTTCCCGGTCCATGGTAGATAAAATTGAGTGAACTCCTCCTAAAGCTTTTGAATTACTGACTTCAAAATCACTCAGTATAGTCTTCACCCATTGGGGATCAAAAGCTATCAAAACCTTTCTGCTGCTTGAAAGCATGTGGGTGTGGCCAAGCCTCAAAATCTGACATCTCACCATGAAAGACGACACTTACTAACTTCAACACACAAGGTCGCAGTGGCACCAAACTTTCTGTGAGTCAAATAACATAAGTTTTCACTACAGGTATGTGCTCATTTGATTACATAACTTTAGCCCCGCCCACTTAAAACAGGAAGTTGCCAGTTTCACTGCTGGATTTCCTTATTTTCAACACTTACTCACAACTTTCAAGCAAATTGAGATCCAACAAAACATATTGATGCTGTACCTTGCTCTGAAAAGCAACAGTTGACTGGACAGTGTGGAAATGGCTGACCGGTGTACTTCCATAGCATGCCGACTGCATACGTTTAGCTCTAAATCACACATGTATGATCCGATTTGCTTCAAACTGAATATGAAGGATCTCTGTCAACGTACCAACAGCTCCATTGGATTACAATACAATTTGGATCAATGGCGCCCTCTAGGACATTTACAAGGCTGTATCTCTCTGAAACATCATAGGACCTTTGGCAAATTTAGTGTGTTTGACCATGGATGTCTATTTGAGGGGTTGATTTGGTCAGCTGATTTCATCACTTTAGCCATCACCACTGAGCACTGAGTGTTGACAGTGTTTATATGTTTCAAATATTAACCAACATCAGAAAATAATTTACTGTGACATTTTCATAACATAACAGGAAGTCTTTTTCAATCTTTTGCCACCAAACAGGAAGGGACCACAGCTGCCAACAGGAACATCGGACTTCTGCCAAATTTTCAACACTTCTCACCGGAGCACATCTAAGCCTGGTGGATATATTGAGGCTTGTTTGTGGTACCCACTGGTGGTGACCTGCGGAACGTCAGGCAAGTCATGAGGAGGTGCGTAGGCAGCAAAGCTGTACTCCCACTGTTGCAACACAGGCCGGAGTGGCATTGAGCTGCGAGGGGCGCATATCACCACTTGCACTTGAAGTGGAAAGTGCTGTGAAGGCTTTCCACTTCAAGTGCAATTTTACTATTTTAGTATTTTAATAGAATTCAAAATGGGTATGGCCAGACGGCTCCACAGCTCTCCGTAACGTGAGATAGAGAAACTGGTAAGTCCTAGAGATTTGAAATTCAGGAAATATAGGTAACAATGTTGAGGCATGATTGTGGTACCTGCTGGTGTCTTTTTGCGGAACAAAAGGCAAATCATAAGGAGGCACGTAGGCGACAATTCTGTACTTCTGTGGTATCCACACAGGCCGGAGCGTTACTCAGTTACGACGGCCACTCATCGCCGCTTGTGGCATTAATTCCTTTTGGGATTTACACTAGAAAACAAAACACAAAATGTCAGGTATATAATTCACAAGGTTCACATTTCAGAGGTGGTTAAAGGGAATCTCACGTAGAATGTCTACTAAATCTTTAAATGAACTGTTCCTACCTAGAGTATGCAGAAAAGGCCACTGTTTCAATCAGATGTACTCACAAATATGCACAAGCACTCAATTAAGTATCTGATTTTTAAGTGCAACAAAATCTCATGTTTCATCTTCCTCAGAGAAGAACATTGACTCAGTTTTTCCCCAGCCAAAGATTGCTCTGTTCTGTGTCCTAACAGTAAACCATGTGCCGCATAGTCATTATTTTTCAGGTGATTCAGAAAGCTCCCACAGTCAGAGTTAATCACAGAATGGATAAGATTTTCTTTCCCAGACAGCAGGTGTAATTGAGTTTGTCACCAGATTCATTCATGTTTCCAGCTGGATTTAAGGGCACAGAAAGAACATCTTGAGGGGTGTGTACAAGTTATGAAACCATCCAGTTTAGTGTTATGATTTAGGCCATTGCTGGATTATCGTATAAGGGTGGTCGATTAGTGGAAATGAGGCTGCTGAGTCCCTATTAACCCACAATTCCACCAGTTCAATCAAGCGTGTTTATGGTTTTGTGCTTGTTTGGGATTATAGGCTGCTTGTAGCAGCATATTTGTTGTACAAAGCAATGGACTTTATGTCTTATATAATCATTTGCTCATATCAGTTTGAGACTTTTCGATCACTTTTACTGATATTATAGATGTTAAGATAAAACGGTGGCTAGCAAAAGTGTTCACATCCTATTGAACATTTAAAAAAAATTTCATATTAAAATTACAAACTGTAATGTATTGAGTTTTTTTTACAATGGATAGACACAAAGTAGAAGGTAACTCTGAAGTAGAAGGAAAATGTTGTGCAATTGCACGTTTTTAAGTTATTTAATGTTTATTAAATGTGCTCTACCGTCCTAATCGGTTACATCATCACACCTGCCTAAACATGGTTGCTAGCGCAGAGACAGCTGAGAAAGAGAAATTGGTAAAAAATTACATGACTATTTTTCGTACCTGCTTTTTGTGATATTTAAAGACTAATAATAATAATAATAATAATAATAATAATAATAATAATAATAATAATAATAATAATAATAATATGGAGCATATAGTGCTGGGATACTGTTTTCTGAAAAATAAATGCTCTAGAATTTACATTATCTTTGCTTTTATGAACATTTTCAACCTTACATTTATACTGTGATATATACCGTTACCGTGAAGGGATGTCATTTATACCGTCATATGAATTTTAGGTCATACCACTCAGCCCTATTTCCAAGGAAGAGATTATAGAACGTATGGATAAAACTTCTTGAGGGATTTTATTATGAAGCAAAATTAGTAGTTTAGCATGGCATTAAATCTAAAGTTAGTTTTAATTTTTTGCTATGACATATAATATAGCCCAGTACAATAACACTGCAGTGACAGTAAACTGTAAAATTGTAAATGCCCAGCATAATTAGGACATGGCATTTAATTTTTTACCACAAAAGTTTTTAAACTCCCCAGTGGGGTGCTCATCATGTTAGCTGTGAGAAAGTGGTTTCACGCCAGGTTTCCTCCAGCTCAAACGTTCCTATTTATCACAAAGTAGAGGCTATTTGTACTTGGGCACAGTTTACAAAATATGTTTTATTGTGTGTTACATGTTTTATTTATGTACAATGTTTAAGGAAAGTTTTAAAAATGTTTTATTTTTGTGCAACGTTTCAGGACAGTTAGCAAAATATGTTTTTAATCTGTGCAATAAGTTTTATTTGAGTAAAAGCTTTTGGCAGAAAATAAACTCCACGAAGTGGACAGTGTCAAAAAGCCACATAAATCTAAACTTTCCAAAAAGCACAAAAATCAATAGATTCTAACAGAGTGGAGGAAGCAAGATTAAGTGTTCTTCTGTTTTGATTTAGACACATGCAAGATTTTATGTTGTCACCCAGCCTAATATTATTATATTGATATTGTGGAGCAGAAAGAGATCTTAGCATGAGCCATTTTCTTTGAGTAACCGAGAGAAGAACACATTTACATGTTTGACAGAGATTAACTTCCCTTCAGAGCAGAGTCAATACCTCAATGCTTCTATCGGATCACAGCAGGATCTGTCTGCAAATAGAGAAAACAAAGTCTAACTTTCTTTAGGCAGTAAAGATTAGTTGGAAGCTTTTGGTGCATATGTCAAAACTGTTGTGCAATTAAATGCCATCCATCCATCCATCCATCCATCCATCCACTTCCGCTTATCCGGGGTCGGGTCACGGGGGTAGCAGCCTTAGTAGGGAGGCCCAGACCTCCCTCTCCCCAGCAAGTTTGGCCAGTTCCTCCGGGGGACCCCAAAACATTCCCAGGCCAGTCGAGAAACACTATCCCTCCAGCGTGTCCTGGGCCTTCCTCTGGGTGAGGTGCCGGGAACACCTCACCAGGGAGGCATCCAGGAGGCATCCTGACCAGATGTTCAAGCCACCTCAACTGGCTCTCGATGTGGAGAAGCAGCGGCTCTACTCTGAGTCCACTCCGGATTACCAAGCTTCTCACCTTGTCTCTAAAGGAGAGCCCAGACACAGTACGGAGAAAACTCATTTTGGCCACTTGTATCCGCGATCTCGTTCTTTTGGTCACAATCCAAAGCTCATGATCATAGATGAGAGTAGGAACATAGATTACCTGGTAAATCGAGAGCTTCACCTTTAACTACAGGCATGTCTTGATGACATCAAAACCTGGATGACTTTAAATGTTCTGCTTTTAAATTATGACAAGACAAAAGTTGTAATCTTTGGACCAGAGTCCTCAAAAATAAACCTCTTAATCAATCACTTAATCTGGGTGGCATTAAATTCGCTTCTGGTAATAAAGTAAAAACCTTGGGGTTATTTTTGACCAAGACATGTGATTTAAATCCCATATTAAACAGATTTCCAGCGTTTCCTTTTTTCACCTCCGGAATATTTCCAAAATTACAAATATTCTGTCCAGGAGAGTTACGTCAAGGCTGGACTATTGTAATTCTTTACTATCAGGAAGTCCACAAAATGCAGCTCGAAGCCTTCAGCTGATCCAAAATGCTGCAGCAAGAGTTCTGATGAAAATCAACAAGAGGGATCATATTTCTCCTATTTTAGCTTCCCTTCATTGGCTTCCTGTTAAATCAAGAATAGAATATAAATTTCTTCTTCTAACGTATAAAGCCCTTAATAATCAAGCTCCATCATATGTCAGAGCTCTGATTACCCCTTATGTTCCTAACAGAGCACTTCGCTCTCAGACTTCAGGTCTACTGGTGGTTCCTAGAGTATCTAAAAGTAAAATGGGAGGCAGATCCTTTAGCTATCAGGCTCCTCTCCTGTGGAACCAACTACCAGTTTTGGTGAAGGCTTAAAACTTTCCTTTTTGACCAAGCTTATAGTTAGAGTGGATTAGGTTTAGACTGCTGGTGGACATCAGGGTCCAATCTCTCACTCAACTGAGTTCTCCAATTTTCATTGTTTGTTGTTATTTCAACTTTTTGTGATTTTTTTTCTTCATACAGCTGGTCTGGCGTTCAGTTAGCTGTGACATCAGCCAGGGGAGACAGATCATCCGCCATTACCATATAACAGAAAGGATTTGATCTAATTTGACTTTGTAAAGTGCCTTGAGATGACATGTGTTGTGAATTGGCACTATATAAATAAAATTGAATTGAATAAAATATATTGTGATACACACACATATATAATAATATAATAATCTATCTTGGCTTCCCTGCTATGCCTCGTTCTTCTTTTGTCTCATTTGTCCGCAGTTCCATTGCTCTGTGTGTCTGTTAAGAACAGGGGGACTGGAGCGACAGGCATATGTGTGTGTTTGTGTGTGCGTGCGCACATGTGTGTGTGCAGGTTTGTTTTCAGGTGGCTTGACTCGTGATTGTTTGCTGGCAGAAGCAGATAGCAATTCCCTGTGGCATGACAAGATATCACCTGCAAGAGGAAACGGTAAAACAAATCACTCTGGGCAGTGAGTGTTCAGAGTCATGAGCGTGACAGAACGCGGAAGTTGCAGTACTGGTTGAGACGTGAGCTGACCTTCTCCTCAACTTTACTGAGAAATGTATGAATCAGTTAATGAAGTGATTCAGTTCTGTTCGTTCACTCAGATGATTCGTTCTTTCGAATGAATCATTCAAGAACTACACAACACTACCTGCAACATGTTGGTGACTGGCTGACAAACAATGGAGTTGAATTTTTAGCAGCGCTTGGCTAAGCCATTTAGCAAGCTCAGGCCGACATGCTTGCTACTCGGGTCCAGCTGAAGACAGATGCTTTCGGCCACAGCTGGGTGGGCAGTGCTTGTTTTGTTTCCAGGCACTCTGGGGAAAACTCTGCTATATCTCTGGTGCAGCTGTGCACCAGAGATCCAGCATGACTGACAACATGGATGGATGGATCTATGGTTTAAATGTTTAAATAAAATAAAAATAAAAATCTGCCAGGCTGCTAGTTCTGAGTGAAACAAGACTTCAGAATACTGAGCACAATTGTTAATATTATATATTTTTTTCTGTTCTTAAAGTAATCACCCTGATGTAAAGGCATAACTTTGTCCCCTCCCCCAAAACTCCACCAAAGTAGGCAGTTCCAAGAGACCCCGCTAAGTGTGGTGATGAGTGGTGGAGGTTTAGCGGGGAAAGTGACATGCTGAAACATGGATTGACAAAGCGACATCTGACTCAAGGTACTGACTCTGCAGTGCCCGAAGCTGGTGGTGCCGAGGCAGTGGAGAACAGACTGGTTGCAGTTTCTGAGTGGTAGAGTGATGTTAACAGCATTATTGCTAACATGGGCTAATGTTCAAATCAGTAACAAATGCTAAACACTATCAATCAATGCTTTCAATGCTTGTGATTCCAACTCCTGAGTGACTTGCTACAGGACGTGAGCATGTATCTAACTGAGATGCTTTTATACCCAAACACGGGGCTTTGATAACGAAAGCGTATACCAGTGACAAAAGCATGTACCAATTGAACGAATAGGAACATTCAACTGCAATGGCCACTGTTCAACCTTAAGAGGGCAGCACTAAGATGGTTTTAAGACAAATATTGCAGAACTAAATAAATTCACGTAAAAATACATAAAATTGCACAGTAATATTAAAGTATCACCTTTAGGCCCAGTTTATACAGTTTACCTGCAAAAAGTTGATTTTGGTGTGAATTAAACTCCACAAGCAAGACTATTTTACACAAAGGCTGTCAGTGGTATGGTTATTGATTTAATTTATAGAAAATTCTGAATATTCTGGTCAGACGTTTACTTTCACTCATTATGATTGTATTTCTTTTGGGCATTTAATTGTTTATTGATCCATTCAAAAATCAGGTGCTTAAGTTTGACTTTAGTTTGGACTGCATATTGACAATGCCCTCCAGGAAATTTGTAAATAAGACTCTAGTTTAAAAAGTGCTTATAATATATGTACAATTAACACTGGCTGGGTCCTCAGCTGGTACCTTTATAAAGATATGAATCCCCAGCTGTAAAACTACAGGCCCTTACAGGCCATCAAGCTCAGTAATAAGCCCTTTTAGGAGCAAGATTCTTGCAGCCCCTTTCCTCCGATCGATTGCGAGTCATTATGGAGAGTGATGATGTTTGGGAGAGTGTGTATTTGTGTAAAGACAGACGCCTAAATAATGTGTTTGTTCATGCACAAGCACCCCTGTGTGGATTTTATTTATTGTTTGTAATTGTGGAGATATTTCTATTGCCCTCTCTCTTTGGGCCTGTTGGATGTCTTGGTGTCAGCAGGAATGGGAGTAGGTGAAAATATGTCTGGTGGGAAGACTGAGCAAAGCTTTACTTTGTGCTGTCTGTACAACCCTTATCTACTCAGTGCAGGATTGGCTCAATGGTGCCAAGCCCACACAGCTATGTTAATATGATTGCCACTGAGCTGGGTGTGGGCAGTAAAATGCTCATCTCCGGAAGGAATTTCTTAATATATATCATTTCTGTCTGTGTTCAAAGACAGAGATTGAGTGTAGACTCAACCCATGATATGGCTGGTAAGCTTGGCTTTTCCTTGAGTGAGTCAGCCATCAAAAGCTCAAAATTAATTGAGCTATTGTGGTTTCCAGCATAATGCATAACATAACCAGTAGGGGAATAGTAGAAATAAGCCTGACAGGAGTAAGTTAAAAGCCTGTACAGAGATCAGTTCTCTGTACTGTTTGTATTTCCAGCTTCACAGCATAAATAGGGTCTGCATCCGAAATGTTATAATTACAGCTCCTAGCTCCTGTTCCTCGCACCTCTTCCTTGACCTTTCATGATGTCAACAGTAAGAACTCTAATGTGGCTAGGAAAGGAGCTTCAGACTGCTATGACAATTTTGGACAGCCTTTAACTCATACATCATTATGCAACGGAAATTAACATGGATAATGCAAGTCAAATACGGGCCTATAGCCTTCTGAAAAAAAACTACGGAAAACGTAAACTAGACAAATATATAAGCAAAATAAATGATGTGGACAACATAAACAAATAATCAGAGTTTAGTTTTCAAGGTTAAAATATGTATATATATATATACATATTTTAACCTTGACCTCAAGGACCGGACCTCAAGGACCAGAAATGAGGGACACTGGTATATATACCAGTGTCCCTCAATTCTAATCCTTGAGGTCCGGTATCCTGCAGCTTTTAGATGTGTCCCTGATCCAGCACACCTGAATCCAATGGCTGAATAACCTCCTGGTGCTAATGAGCTTTAACAAATTCCACTATACTTTTTGTGTTATGACTTATAAGCTCAGCCCACTTCACAGATATTAACAGAAATGTGCAGAGAGAAGAGATCTTATAGATACTGTACCAGTGAAACAGCAAAGTTGTAAAGGAGAAGTCCGGTCAAAATCAGAATTAAAACTGCTGAAAGTACTTTAAATATAAAATTATTACATACTGTTCAATAAATGATAAGCTTTTTTAATTAAGAGTAATTTTCATTTGAAGGTCCTTTTATGGGGGCCGCCATCTTGGTGAAGAACAGTACTACCACGTAGTAACGGTGCGGTATCGGCTGTAGAGCAAGTCCCGATGCCCTATCTGTCCCCTTGTAAATAAATACCCGTTTTCATGCCGAAATATTTTTTTAACCTCTTAAACAAAGATAGACATGGAATTAAGCATTTCAATTTAAAGTAATACTAATTTTACATTTAGTGTTAGAGACATAAAAAGACAACAAATAAGCATTAAAGTATGGTTTATGGGTTTGGTTCTGCAATGTTATAAGATGAGTATAAAACTCATCTTTAGAACCAATCTCTGCTCAAAATGGTGATCTGCACTGCCTAATCTACTTTCAGCAGTTATCATCAGTTATTGCAACCGTAAACTGCAGAAAATACGGGCAGAGCGGCTCCTTCTGAGTTTACTCTCTGCTGCTGTGGAGGAGCTGCAGCGCGTTATGAGGCGGAGGGATATTTCAGCGTCACTTAGTTTAGAGCCCAAACAATCGACTTCAATTTCAGAAACAAGCCCAAAAAAAACTGCAACCCCACAACTCATGAAATATACAAGTGACTTTAGAAAAAATAAGACCAAAGTTGCATAAAATAAGTGGGCTTCACAACAGTGAGCATGCTTTCTAAGTGTGTCGTATCCCTCCGCCGCAACAGTGAGCATACTTATGCTCACTGTTGCGGCGGAGGGATACGACACATAAGTGTGTCATATCCCTCCGCCGCTCTGGTCGGTACAGAAATGTTCCGGTGTTGTGCTCAATTCTGTTCCCCCGTGGAAATCTGTTTCCCCTGTGTCGGGAGCGCGCTGAACACTGTCACGTGACGTCCGATAGATTTCTCGGTTAAAACCAAAAATTAAAAAAACTCAAGTCAAGGTTTTAAAATTTACTTTAAAGGAGAAGTCCGGTCAACAAGGAAAAATCAGGGGACCATTAGCTATAACTAAAACTAATACGTTTGCGGTTATTTAATGAATTTAGCTTTAATCAATAAGAAAATAAAAACATGAATTGTCGTCTGGATCCAGTGGCGCAAAAAGTGGGTATGCACTATATGCAGCGCATAGGGGCGCAGCACCAAGGGGGCGCCAAAGTGATGGTAAAAAAAAAAAAAAAAGTTTTGCTATTTTCTATATGTAGCTGCTATTGTGCTTTTCTTAATCATTTCTGAATTTCCTCAATGTTTTAAATAACATTTTAGAACAAAACATGTTAGAGTAGACGCCCTATGTCATAAGATTCCACCGTAGAATTTTGACACAAGAGGGAGCGGGGAGAAGCATCCCGCTGCAGCCTGCGGGAAGGCGGGGCTTGATGTCAGGTCCCGCCTTCCCGCAGGCTGCGCCGTGAGCGCTGAGCGAGCAGATAGAATAGCCTACGAGTAGTGAGTTCAGTTGTCTATGGAAAATGGATAAATCAAGAAAGCTGTCGGGGGCGAAAAATAGAAAAAGGAAGAGGGAAAGGGAGATGGCATGTCAAGGGATACGACAGCAGTTAAACAAGTGGATGGTGAAAGGCAACAGGTAGGAATTAAAGTTTGACGGCTGTGCTTGGAGGCTTGCAAATAATTTTATTCACGTTAAGAGACTAGCTGGCGATTACTAACGTAGCATTCAAATGGGGGTTCACCGCTAGCTTAGAATGTGCAAAACCGAGGTTGCTGAGCTGAAAACTGGAAAATATAAAGCAGTGTTTCCCGCAGGAATTTGCTTAGGCGAGGCGGACGCCCCCCCCCCCCCGTCCGCGCACAAGTTTTGCGCGGACGGGGGGGGGGCGGACGGACTACGACGACAAGTTTTGCACGGACAGACTGGGGGGGTTGTTGCACGCGCGAAAGCAACAACAAAGAACCGCGTGTTAACGTCAAATAAACATGGAAGCATATCGAGTTAGTTTTTTTTTTTTTTTTTTTTGGAATTTTAGAATGAAAGATAGCGCTGCGGGAAACACGTGTAAGGTAGCAGGTACAATACAGGACAAGAATCTGGAAAACAGATAAATAAACTGGTTTATCATGGAATCATTAATATATTTTGTTTTACTATTAGCTGTTGATGTATATAACTAATGCAATGACTTTGGTTTACCATGGAATCATGCATAGATTTGCTCCCGTTACTTAGGCTTGTATATTCATACAATATGAATATATATGAACAGACTAGCTTGTGTTTGCTAACAGTGGGAATGTAGCAGCCAAATGGGGGTTTACAGCTAGCTTCTAGCTTAATGCAAAATCAATGTTGCTGCGCTGACACAGTGGAAAATATAAGGTAGCATGTACAATAAATGACAAGAATCTAGAAAACATAACTTATGCAGTAACTCATGCATAAATAATATGCAATAAAGATTTATTTTTACCATTAGCTGTTCATGTTAGCTGTGCTGTCAGACATGTAGGCTGCTTTACATTTCTTGGGTGACATGGAAGCTGGGAACAGGGTCACATCTCTCTCTCTAAAGGTCTGTGCTAAGGCTATCCATATTTCTACTTTTTAAAATCCAAAATGTGAATGTAATTTCAACAGCAGCCAAACCTTACTGCATAATAGTTGTCTTATCTGATGCCATCACTAGGCTGATTTAGAATTGAATTAAGGCTGCTATATTTAACAGTGAGTTCATTTCATTCAGGTGTGAGGATGGTGGATCAGGAAAGACAGGGGAAGGAAGGTAGGTCTAACATTAGGTGGAAGTGTAGGGTGAGCCACTTGATACCAACAGACTGATTTCTTACTATCATTAATATGGAAAAAACTAATAATGGAAAATCTAATACAAATTGTTTATTTGACAACATGTCTTAGTGGAGAAGAACACAGGCAAGGAGTGAATGAGACAGACATGAAGTCGGTGATGGCATCAAGTATAGATGAGACCAGTGATGACATCAGGTAGGAGTTCTATTCTTTAGACCACACAAAACTAAATGTCCAGTATGGTTTAAAGTTCTGTTGACCAACCTATTCACTGTGTCCTTTTTTGGGGGTAAATAGTGCAGACAGAGATAGAGAGCCACTCACCACTGAGAAGGAATTGGAGGAGAATGTGAAAACGAGAGGTGAAGATGAGGTGGAAGAGTATGTGGAACAGAGAGGTGAAAAGGAGAGGGAGGTGGAAATGGAACAGAGAGGTAAAGAGGAGGACTCAGAAGATCCATCTGACTGGCCACCACCACTCCAAATTGGGGACTCATTTAGGCAGCGTATGGTTGAGAATGGCCCACAGAGATGTCCTGATGGGCCGTATCCAAGATCAGACAAGAGTAGAAGGTGTTTTTCCAAAGCATACTGTTTTCGTTTAATGTCCAATGGAGAAAAAGTGCAGCGGGATTGGTTACTGTACTCCAAAAGTACGGATAAAGTGTATTGTTTTGCATGTAAGCTTTTTGGAGGAGCTAAAGTTGTTGACATGCGCTTTGTTGTGGGGTACAATAACTGGCAGTGTCTTTCAGAAACACTGCAGCACCATGAAACCAGTGGTTATCACATAACTGCTTATCTGTTGTGGAAAGAATTAGCCTCCCGCTTACGCCTTGGTAAAACTATTGACAGAACATTGCAAAGAGCCATAGATGATGAAAAGGCACACTGGAGAAGTGTGTTAGTGAGAGTGATCGACTGCATACTCTTCCTTGCAGAAAGGAACTTGCCACTGAGGGGGAAGAATGCTAAATTAGGAGATCCTAAAAATGGAAATTTCCTGGGTTTACTTGAAGTCATAGCACAATATGATGTCACACTAGCAGAGCATCTTAGAAAGGTAGCATCTAAAGAAACTACAGGATATCTTACCTGGTGCACTCAAAATGAATTTTTAGATTCAATTTCAGAATGTGTACTTGCTCAAATTTGTGCCCAGGTTAAAGCCTCCAAGTACTTTGCAGTGGAGTTGGATTGTACACCTGACATTTCAAAGCAGGAGCAGGCCTCAGTAATAATCCGGTATGTCCATACAGACGACAACAAGAATGCCACCATCAATGAGTCTTTTGTTGGCTTCACAGTCGTGAAGGACACAACTGGTAAAGGCCTCACAGAAACACTGACTGGGGTGCTGGATAACCTGGGGTTGGAGTTTGCTAACTGTAGGGGGCAGAGTTATGACAATGGCTCAAATATGAGGGGTATGCACAAGGGTGTGCAAACATTGGTGCAGCAGAAGTATCCAGAGGCACTATTTATCCCCTGCTGTAGCCACAGTCTGAACCTTCTGTTATGTGATGCTGCATCATCAAACAGAATGTGCCTAAACTTTTTTGGCACTCTCCAAAGACTGTACACCATTTTTTCGGGTTCGGTGAAGAGGTGGGATATTTTGAAAGAATTTGTGGACATTACTCTGAAGCCTCTGAGTGATACCAGGTGGGAAGCAAAATTAGACTCCGTCAAAGTTGTACGTTTCCAGTTAGGGGGGATTCTTGATGCTTTGGAAAAGCTTGAGGAAGTGGAAAAAGATGGCAAAACTGTCTCAGAGGCAAAGTCGCTCTCTGGCGAGATTGTCAGCATGGAGTTCCTCATGTGCCTCTTGGTTTGGTATGATCTATTGTCAGAGATCACCTATGTCAGCAAGGCAATGCAAGCAGTGAACATCTCGATGGACACCGCCATTAGAATGATAGATTCTCTTAAAGAATTCTTGCATAAGTACAGAGTGGAGGGCTTTCAAAAATCCCTTGATGTTGCACGCAGAATAGCCATTGAGATGGATGCTTCCCCTGAGTTTAGAGAGAGACGTTTCAGAAAGCAAAAGAGATTTCATGGTGATGATTCCAGCACTGGCCATTATGAACAGGAACCCGAGACCCATTTTAGGTGCATGGTGTTCAATGTGATTGTTGACACAATAATTCAGGAGTTGTCTGATAGATTCAGCAATCTTCACCTTGTGTCCGAAAAGTTTAAATTCATCTTTAAAATGGAACACATGACAAAAGCTGAGTTGGAGGAATCAGTGACAACATATGCTCTGGCTACCAATGATGTTTCAAGGGATATCAATCAGGAAATTTACCCAGCAAGCCGTCTACTTAGGGGTCATGAAAAGGCTCTGGATAAATTAAATTTCCTCCTACTGGAGAACCTTGATTTGGTTTTTCCAAATCTAACAGTAGCCCTGAGAGTTTTCCTGACAATGCCTTTGACAGTTGCCTCTGCGGAGAGATCGTTCAGCAAGGTAAAGCTGATAAAGACATACCTTCGTTCCAACATGAGAAATGATCGCTTAACCCAATTAGCAGTAATTTCAATTGAAAACAGTGTGGCACAAACTATTTCATTTGATGCAATACTAGATAAATGGGCAAGTGCAAAGGCACGCCATGTTACAATTTAGTAGGATCTAAAGAGGGCTCTAGAATCTGGTAGCAACATTGTTACATTGAGCTACATTATAATTTACAGAGAGGGTTCTAAAGGATCTTTGTTTGTAGGCTTACTTTTGCATTTTAAGGCATGCATTAAGTTGCATTGGTTATAATGATAATGTTAATGTTTGTCAATTTGCAACTGTTTATTATGTGTTAACATTGTTAATAATATACCATATAATTATTATTATGGTAGGCCTACAGTGGCTGATATACTTTAAAATAAACCATTATTATTTAAAGACCATACATGATGATGTCCGGCACTTATTTTGTTATTTATTTATTTTAATCCGGGCGGGGGGGGGGGGGGGCGCCAAAACTGATGCTGCATACCCCTCTTATACTGGGTAGTTGCACCCCTGTCTGGATCCCTGTGTATGGAGGCCGCCCTGTCTGACATCACATCCTGCGACGTGGAAAAGCAGAAGCGGCGACAGCATTTCTCCGCTCTTTCCATGCAAAGTCAATAGGAGGCGTTCTACACAGCTGCGATCATCAACAATTTTTTCGGATTTCCAGAGGACTTCACCACTGACATTCGCAAGAGCTATTGTTACAGCAACAATGCCCACGTGCATGGCCATTAGATGTTCCAACACAACTGGTAAAAGTGGAAAAAACATTGCTTATTTCAACTTTCTGATTCATGAGCCACCGGGCTCGTCGCTGGATTGCCAACTTGAAGAGAGCGGATTTGCCATCTAACTTCTTGCCAGAGAGAAAACACGTCATATGCAGCAACCATTTCGAAGAAGAATGTTTTGAACATGACATGAGAGCGAGGATTTTCGGTAAGTCATTTTTAAATTTTTTATTTTTAATTTAGAATTTGCGGGGATGGTTACCGACCAGAGGGGCGGAGGGATACCACATGTGATGTGGTATCCCTTCGCCCCAGCATGTGCTGGAACGCTTTTATATTTTAATGTTTATACAATAATGACCACCTGCCCTATTTACTAGAGGTTAAATATAACTCAAGTCAATTCAGCGCGATCTCTCCTCCACTGAAGCGCCTGAAAGCCGTGCTGCAGAGGAGCGAGCGTGCGCACACACACACACGCGTGTATATATATATATCTTCGGGGGCCCGACTGAGTTTGCACTGGAAATAAGTCCGGTTTCTGTCAAGAAACTCTTCTAAAAAATCCATATCGCTATCAGATGATGATAGCTCCACGGATCTCCCATCACTGTCACTAAGTACTTCATAACTCTCTGCTTCGTACAGAGCACCAGTCGTCACCATGTTGGAAAATAGTGCGTCGTGACAAACAACAGAGCGTTGGGACTTGCTCAACAGCGGGTCCGCTGAGTGACGTCACAAAATGGGAGGTGACAGTACTATTGTTGACCAAGATGAAATTCGCCACATAAACACGATTAAATGAAAATAATTCTTAATTAAAAAAACTTATAATTTATTGCACAGTATGTAATAGTTTTATATTTAAAGTACTTTCAGCAGTTTGATTTCTGATTTTGACCGGACTTCTCCTTTAATCGGTATCTGTTTCCAAAATTATAAAATACACACCACAAATTAATAAAACAAGGTCTTTAAACATTTTCTAAAAAGTAAAAAATCACGTGATGAAGATTTGCATTATTGATTGAAGGACTAGCAAGTCCGCTGGGTTAACTCGCCACTTCTTCTAAAAATGGACATTGCGGAATACGAAACGCTCCTCAACTACATACTTAGAGGCGAATATCCACCCTATTCTACTAAGGTAAACAAATATATAATTCGAAGGAAAGCCACGAATTACAACATTGAAGGTAATTATCTTTATCTTGCCGAGTGATGCCTTGAAAGTTAGCTTACACTCAATGCTTTTTTGTTATTGATTTATTGCTGCATTTAATTTTGATTAATATGTGTGCCCACACGAACGTTACTCCAAGCTATAATGCAGGAATAACGCACAATGTTATTGACTGCAGTTGTTATTCATGTAAATTACACTTGTACTCCATTTCTACTTTTAGGTTGTGTTCTAGAAACATTCCCGTACTGCTACATTAATCAATAAAAAGAAAATCTAGCAAAGTGGACAATTGTGAACAAAAAACACTACTTAAAAAAAATCACAGACATTACTCTTTCAGATAAGCACCGTTTTTATTCTGCAAAAGTAAATTATTTAAATAGATATGCATTTGATAATGTCTTTCTTCATGTTTTGTTTATTGCAAGCTTCTTGTTTCATCTTGTATGTATAACTCAAGCAAATAGTATACCATGGCATACTATTTGGAATTATAAATGTTATAAATAATTTTTTTGCGTGTCCTTTATGTTTTCCAAGGAAATGAACTCTTCTATGTCAGACACAAATACAGTCAATCCTCAACAAAGGTAAAAGTTGTTAAAGGTGCTGAGGAAGCCCAAAGACTATTTCTTGACTTCCATGCCAGCCCTACAGGTGCACATTGTGGCCAAATAAAAACAGCAGATGCCATGTCAAAGAGATTTTATTGGCCTGGAATGTCTGTGGACATCAGGAAATGGGTATGTTACATAAGCACTGGACTAAAGAAAGAAATAATACCAACTACAACATCAAAATTTTAGGAAAGTAAATTTGTAAGCCTTATTTGTATTACCAATATGAAAGTATAATTTTCCAGTAATGTCAACTTTGCATGAGTTAAATTCTTGTCGTTTTTTTACTTTAACTAACTTCTCAGGTCTCTGAGTGCTCATCCTGTCAGGCCAGTGCCCAAGCACTGAAAGAGCCATCAGTGTATACTCCCATAAAGGTAAAGTAATTCATATTAAAAAGAAACAGGTTTAGTGAGACTACATGATAGTGTGCAGCAATTGTTGGTTGTTTTGAATTTTTTTATTTATTTAGTAATCTAAGTCTTTCTTTTAAGGCAGAGGTCACGGATTAGCGGACCACGGTCCGGATCCGGACCCAGCTGCTACCTAATCCGGACCCAACCTCATTTAAAACATTTATATATTACTGCATGTTGTCCAACGACAGTGTCTAACTCAGGGGTTAAAATTCTCCGTCGCTGCAACGGATTTCCGTCATTTGGAAATTGAGCGCAAAAAGTCCCGTTTAGACTTTTTATTCAAGGTTATAATCTGAAGCTGCTCTCAACCAATCAAACCTGGCAGAGCCGGGACATTAGCCAATCAGAATGAGAGCAGGGCGGGTCTTTCCAAAGCGGACATGGCCAGTCTGTAGTTTGTCGGTGTACATCATTTTAATCTTTGGGAGAGCATTTTAAACTGGCCACAGATGGTATGAATGAAAGTAGCGGTGGTCAAAGGTTTTCTTTGGATTTATGCAAACCAGCAGGTCAGAAAGTTCAGCAGCTGACAACAACTTCCCTCGGTAAGCGTCAATCTGCTCCGGCTGTTAATTAATGAATTATTTCCACCTGTGGCCAAGTCGTCTGTCAGCGTTTATTCCCTCGCTGATAAACGCGGCAACCAACCAGGAATCTCCTCTTGATTCGCTGTTATGTTTTATTTAAACACAAAGAAGAGTAACGCGCTAGCTCAGGCTAATTTAGCATGACCCTTGAAGAACAAGAGTCGGACTGTGAAACAATGTGCCGCATTTGACTGGGTTCGATTCGGAAAAAGTAAAAAAAAAAAAAAAAAAACCCTGCGCTGTTCTGAAACAAAGAAGGCAGAACTGTATCTGCTGTCGGTATGCAGCAGTGATCACCTGATGAGCAGCTTCGCTCCAGGACACTAAATAAAATGACAAGGATTTTGATGCTTACAGATTGTTAAGAAAACTACATCAAAAAGATAAAACAAATAAACTGCAGCTAAAACATGGACTGGAGAACGGGTTCTAACTGGATGAGGCCAGAGAAAGGCGATTCTCAGAGAGTTTTTTTATGAAGTTAAAGTGGAGCGCGGACACAGGGTTCATCCTGGAAAGGTCTCCAGTGACTGGGCTAAAATATAACCATTTTATTAAACTTCAAAAAATTTAAATCATGCCTTTTTATAAACTGTAATGATTAATTGGTGAACAATTACGGGCAAAGCAGAGACTGAATTATTGTCATGTGCAATCTGTGTCAAATTAAAATGTATTATGTCATGATAGTGTTGGTGATGTGTCCTGCATTTCCAAGGCTGTGTTTGCCTTGTATGATCATAAAATTGGTTTATATTGAATGTGACAGGGAGCCAGTGGATTTGATGTACAGGTGTGAAGTAGATGATGTAATGATGCAGCTGCTGTCCTCTGAATCAGCTGCAGTTTATGGAGGGTTTCTGGAGGACAGGGAGGAAAGGGAGCTGGGATTGTAAAGTGGACTGTGGACCAGTTTGTCAACAGTGTGAAGGAAGAACTTGATGCTGCAGAGATGAAAGTAACCCAGATGATGATGTGGATGTGGAAAGTGATGGAGAGGCTGTCCAGGATGACGCAAAGGGTCTAAAGCTGAAAGGTGGCAGAGATACAGGAATTTTCAATGGATATTTTAAAAGTATCCGATTTAGTTGACTTTGCACACTAAGCAAGTGAGCCAACTAATGCGGCATGATGTCCACGGCCCGGGAATTTATGGGCTTGCGAGAAAATGTTTTCAGTCAAACATTATTTTTGCTTCAACCCCTGTGCTAACTTCACTTGTTAATATGGCAAAGCCCTCCGGAGCATTCCCAAACATATCCGCTTGCTCATACATACGGAGAAAATAGCTGATTTAAAGGCGCAGAACGAATGAGCACCTTGATATGTGCTTGAGGTTGGCTTTGTTACCAATCAAACCCAGGTGTAAAATCCTTGCAGGGCAGCCTAAAGCTCACTTCTATCATTAAGCCATAAAAAAGAAATTACAAAAAGTTCAGTTGTTTTATAAAAGATGTGAAAGTCAAGAAATTGTCTATATACCAAACTGTGAAAGATTGTGGTTCTCTATTTCAAAAAGCACTTTGGATTTTAAAATAGAAAAACGTTCTATTTTTATGTTATTTTTTTGTTTAAAAAGTCAATGTATAAGGTGGATGCATAAACATTTTATTTCAGTGTTAAATACTGTTTAAAGTAACGGATTGTAATAAAAAATGTGTCCGGACCTTTACTGGTTGTTGATTTTCTTTATTCGGACCCCGCTTATTTTTAATTAGTGACCCCTGTTTTAAGGTCTACCATCCCTTTGAATTAGTTGGGATGGACCTCATTGGAAAACTGTCCGAAACCAAATCTGGGCACAAGTATATTTGTGTCATGATTGACTACTTCACGAAGTGGCCACAGGCATATCCACTTAAGACCAAATCAGCACATGAAGTTACAAAATGCATAATAAAGTTTGTGCATCAGTTTGAAGCCCCAAAGATGATTTTCACAGACCAAGGAAGAGAATTTGTAAATTCAGTAAGTAATTGTTTACAATCTCCTAGAGCAGTGATTTTCAACCAGTGTGCCGCGGCACACTAGTGTGCCGTGAGAGATCATCAGGTGTGCCGCGGGAAATTATCTAATATCACCTAATTAACCACTGTCGGGTGACTGTGCTGTAATAAAGTGTAACAGATAATGTAATACTCTTCTATTCCAGAAGGTGGCAGCAGAGGGTCATAAATGCCTGTAATGACAATAGAGTTAGTGCTGCACGACGCGTAACAGTTTGGGATCTCAGCAAGACGAGCAAGTGACAGTGATGGAGAAGTTTTTGAGAAGGGAAAATGCAAATGCCGAACAGGGCCCTGGACAAAATTCTGACACAGATGAAGGCACTAGTATGAGTGGTCAAAAGAAAAAAGACAAGACGGTGAGCTTGAGGCAATACAGCGAAAGCTATCTTTCATTTGGATTTACTTTCACCGGGGATCCGAATGCTCCGACGCCGCTATGCTTGGTGTGCGGTGAGAAGCTATCCAATAGCGCCATGGTGCCAAGCAAGCTTAAACGCCATCTCCAAACGAAACACCCTTCCGTTCAAAACAAGCCGATGGACTGTTTTGTACGCTTACGTACAAACAATGAGAAACAGGCAACTTTTTTTAGAAAAACCACAAAGTCAAACGAGAGAGCCCTCAAAGCTAGCTACCTTGTTGCTGAACTCGTAGCTAAATCAAAAAAGTCACACACTGTGGCAGAAAAATTAATACTGCCAGCTTGTAAAGCCATTGTAAATGAGATGCTCGGCCCTGACGCGGCCAAAGAGATAGCTAAAGTGCCTCTCTCAGATAACACAATTGCCAGACGTATTGATGACATGTCTGCGGACATCGAAACTGTTGTTTTGGAAAAGATGCGCATCAGCAAGAAATTTGCCTTGCAACTTGATGAGTCAACGGATATTAGTGGACATTGTCAGCTCTTGGCCAACGTGCGTTTTGTGGACACCGATACCATTAGAGAAAACTTCCTATTTTGCAAGGCACTGCCAGAAAAATCATCAGGAGAGGAAATATTTCGGGTCACGTCGGAATATCTTGACAAAAGCGGGCTTACGTGGGAAAACTGCACAGGTGTCTGACATGTGTCTCCACTGATGGAGCCGCAGCCATGATCGGGCGCATCAAAGGCTTCGTAAGTAGGGTCAAAGAAAGAAACCCAGATGTTATTGTTACTCACTGTTTTTTGCACCGTGAGGCCCTTGTTGCAAAGACCTTACCAGCAGATCTAGCTCCTGTGTTGGATGATGTTGTGCGCATAGTGAACTTTGTGAAGACGCGACCTTTGAAATGTCGCTTATTTGCGTCTTTGTGTGAGGAAATGGGAGCGGAACATAAGGTCTTATTGCTCCACACGGAGGTCCGGTGGCTGTCACGCGGCAAAGTGCTGGCTCGTGTGAATGAGCTGCGAGAGGAACTTAAAGTATTTCTGACAAACGAGAGGTCCGATTACTCAAAGCTGCACAGTAAAAAACAAAGTGTCACTTTAACACCTATAGAGTTGAGTTTAACTCCGTTTCAGATAATATTTGGTCCCACTCAAAAATAGTGTAAAATGTACTCTATAGCCAGTGTCAAATTTTCAGAGTTAATTTTACTCATTTTAGTGTCAAAATCAACAAGTCAGTGAGTCAAATTATTTAACACTATTGTTTGTTTACACTCTTCAGAGTAATACTGTTATGTTTATGGAGTAAATTTTACACTAAAATTACTTAAAAATATATAATGTTTCCGCCCCCCCCCCTTTTTTTTTTTTTTTTTTTTACACATATACCATATAATGCTAAATTTTAGCATTATATGGCTTTAATAAAATCTACCAATCACAATGATCACAAAGTTTTAAGTTCAGAGACATTTATTCAATTTTATGATCCAGTGACATTACTGTAATAGTGTCATTTTAACCATCTTCAAAACAATGTTCACCAAAGATAGCAATATGGGACAACAAAAAGAGCAGTGTCATTTGCTTTATATGACATTTGTATGTCAAAGGGCTTCGGATAACATAGATGGTTGACATCAAACGCAACAAAACCTTGCATCATTTTAGTAACTTCATAAGCATGAAAATGTTCATGAAAAGATACTGTACATAAAGGCAATGTAAGCAGCAGCAATTTGTCTTTAACTATGAAGACAGACTCAATCTGGTAAAAGACAGGCATTTCAAATTCAACTTTGCCACAAATAACCAGATGAGGACGGTAAATAAATCCACTGTGTTTTGCCCAGTTCACTTTCATAACTTGAACCTCTAGAGGCACTCGCACTGCCTCAGCAATGTCAGAACCTCCTTTTACCATGTTTAAAGATACCATTTTCCCTGGTCCAATGTCCAATCGATTAAAAGTTGATGAAGCTTGCCAAACATGTGCCATATAGTTTTGATGTTTTTTAGCGAGTGTTTTGGTAATGTTTTTAAATGACTTTAACTGCTTCTTAAAAAAATTGTGTTTACCTTCATAGCGCATGCACCAACTATGAAGTACAGGGCCAATTTTCTGAATGCACCTAGGGTAATGGATGAGAAAATGGTGCTTTGGTAAAAGTTTTTTCTGTGGATACAACTTTTTAAACAGTTTGTGATGATCCACAATCAAATGTTTTAAATATACACACATACCTTGGGTTAACATTGGAGAAAGAACAATATTCACAATTTGTAGTAGTAAAAGGAGGAGGCCCCAGTGTGGATTATCAGATGTTACCAGATCTCCAAACATGAGAGGAACATTCTTCAGCAAGCACCATGATTGAACTGCATTTAGTCCCAGATCATTTGATTCTCCACATAAATTCACAGCCACTGGCTTGTTGCTCCTCTCCATGAATCCATAGTCAAAAGTTAGTATTCTCAAATTCAGTTCCTCCAATGTAATGTGTTCTTTAAAATACTCAAACAAAATTTTCAACTCATACTGGCCAATACCTTCAAAAATGTCGTGCATCACATCAACTGAGAAGTTTTCAGTTGTGTGAAAAAACATAAGTGAATTTAAAATACATGAACGCTTCACACCAAAAATATAAGGAAGAGAGGGATTGTAAGAAATTTCTTGGCAGTGTGCGGTGTGCATTTCTTTGGTGCGCAGCACTATTTTGGAAGAATCTTCTGAAAATTCTGTTTGGAAGTCATCTTTTTCAGCCAAACAGAACCTGCAACAATACCTTGCACTGAAAGACTCAACCAGACCAAACAAGCTATGTAGGCCTAAATTATCCCCAGTAACCTGCACAATACTTCCAAGAACATGGCAACCATACAGTGGAATAAAAATTCCATTTGTTTCCAAAACTCTAATGTCTTTAACAATAGGTGCAAGAATTTCACTAAAGCCATACCGTTTAACATCTTGTGCATGAAACAAGGCACAAAGGTGAATGTTAGCCAAAAGAGAATTCCATTTTGGAGAGAAGTTACGTAATGTAAAATATATTGCACCCAATTTGTAAATACCCCGTTTGGAACCAAGAGGGTTTGCAACCTCAAAATCATCATAAAACATCTGGATTTGCACTGAGTGCGTTTCAGTTGAAAACAAAGAATGACCCTTAAAAAAAGATCCATCATCAATATCTTTAAGTGTTGAGTCATCAAAAGTTGAGCTTTTCAACATTTCGGTAGAATATGGACTTTTAAATATTGACTCCAAAGTAGATAGAATTGGAACATACATGAACTTGTCTTGAACTACAACTTGATCATATGTTCCCGTCTTCTTATTTCGTCTAGTGTCAAATCTTGATCCAATTACATATTCAATTGGTTTTACAGTTTCCCACTTGCCTGACAAAAATTTTGATCTTTTGTATTCCGAGTTAAGAATAGTGAAAGGATTCTCAAGTTCTTCAAAACATGCTTCAACTTTCTTGCACATAACAGTCTCTCTTTCACTGCTAAATACATTCTTTATTACAGTTTCTTTAGCGTGATGTTGGATGTCTTTTACAATCTCTTCCATGGAAATTACAACAGAATTCACCAAACTTTGGCCAACACCTGCAGCCTCCATATCTGAAATTACTGATGCACAACTATTTACAATGTTTGTTGAAGATAAATCTGTGTCAACTTCTAAAGATTCAGTCACCATTTCAACATCTCTGGCATATCTTGTGTCAACATTTTTGTAAGGTGAACACTCCCCACCTTCTACAGATTCAAATGAACCACTAAGATGACATCTATTTAGATGCTTTCTAAAACCAGAAAAGCTACCAAAAGAACGTGAACATCCTACTTGACCACATTTAATATGGAGAGTCCTGCCAGAACAAAGGCCATGGATTAGTTTAAGGTGCTTAACAAGGCTGTTTGGTGTGTCACTGTCACATTTGCAGATGAAACACTGCATTGTTTGATGTCACGCTAATGGAGCATTCTTGCCCTCAACTCGGCAACTCTGGGTGTTTCCTTTGTTTCTCCAACATTTATGTTGTAAACAGTTGTTTGGAGAAAGGTGAAGAAGTTGGTCAAGGGAGCACTGTATGACGTACCAAACACATAATGGGCCTTAAAGAGCTCATCAAGAGCTCCAACTGAACATGTTGCCTTGCATGGAATAGCATAGTTGTCAATCACAATGAAGAATGTGTGAATACTGCTTTGGATGGATCCCTGGGCAAGGAGGTAGGGTTGGGTACGATGCGTGATCTTGTCAAGATGCAGTTGTACACTGGTTCCAACCTACATTAAAAAAAATATATAAAAACATGACAAAAGTATTTAGTGACAAATTTCTGAATGAAGATCAGACAGAATAAAAAAATTTAATTATGAAAATGAAGAGACTGAATTATGCATTTTTCTCATTAAACAACTGTTTACCAGTACCTTTAGAAATCTGATGAGGTGATCCACTGCTTGAGATGCAGACATCTTACCCGGCCTCTTTCGTCCTTGTGCAGATGGTGGTAGCAGATGCAGCAGAAGCAAAATAGCAGACATGTCACTATCCCAACCTACAGACCAAATGCTTCAGGTTACCATCATCCCACTAACATATGAATTTGTCACAATTATGTAGAGGACCAACATACCATTCTCAGCTTCAGCAGCCAACTCTGCATTCCGCAATAAATTCAAGAGCTCATTGGTGGGTACCAGGCCATGGCTTTCCTTTATAATCTTGGATTTGAGACTGGTGGGCCACTTCTCCAAAAATTTGTTGGCAGTGCCTTCGCCAAACAGGAGTCTGAAATCTTGTTCTATCTGAAATGCATAAATAAAAGCATTTCACACAGTGATAAGACGGTAAATGGCCTGTATCTGTACAGCGCTTTATGAAGTCCAGAGGACCCCAAAGTGATTTACACCACATTTAGTCATTCACATGCTGATGCTGGTGAGCTACATTGTAGCCACAGTTGCACAAGGGAAGACTGACATAAGCAATGCTGCCATGTGCTTGTGCCACCCGGCCTTCTGAGCACCACCAGCAGGCAAGGCGGGTAAAGTGTCATCCCCAAGGACATAACAATTTAGAAAGAGTTTGGGTTCAAACTGGTAATACACAGGTTACAGGACAAACTTCTATGAATGTTGCCACTGAATATTTTTGTAGTGTAAGAGATAAAGCTGTCTTACCAGTCCTGGGGTGTCCAGAAACCGTGGAAAGACAGAGAAGACATTTGCTGCTTTCTTTTCATCATTGACCATTGAATGACGGTAATGGAAGGTAGCCTTCATCTTCTCACGGACAGTGTCATCATCAGCAGAGTGTTTCAAAACAGCAATAGCTGCTTCCACTTCCTCATCTGACAGCACTTTTACAGCAGTGAAAACCCTGGACTGACCATGGCCTGGTCCACCACCTAAAAACAAACAAAAAAGTTTCTTACTCCAAGCCACAGATTTTAATTTTTTTTACATATACTCACTATTGAGAAAACTTACTTTTAGGAGATTTGCTACCTGAGGCACCCCTTTCCTCTGCAGTTTTTCTTTGAATGGTCTTTAAACGCCATGCAAGGTATCCTGAACCGCTCTCTGGATCATAGTAATGCTCCTATGTCAATAAATACAAGCAGACTTACCATTCCATAAACATCATTGAAGGTAAATATACATGCTTAATGTTGCTAAGACCCTTTTACTTACATATCCATGTTTTGAAAACGGGTCCTCCAGATAGGGAAATAGGGCAACGATCCCCTGAGCATACATCACTCTGACGCTTTTAGGAGGGGATGATCTGATATATGATCAAACAATGAGTCACTAAACTGATGTTTGAAAAAATAATGAAAAACCAATTCAAAACCAAAATGTTTCTTTATAGTCTAAGTGTATGATTCTTACCCATGTGCTTCTGTCATTGCAGCTGTAAGGATGTTTATCATCTGTCTTCTGGTTGCATCTGTCAAGCATTTAGTTCTTGCATACTCTTGCATGATACGCTCACCACCAGGCTTAGTTGTCAAGATTTTTTCAATCAACTTCAATTTCAAAGAGGAAAAAAATCAAAAACTCTTGAACCAATAAACGTAGAAAGGACATAAACTAGGGCTGGACGATAATTCAATAACAATATATATCGATCGATAGACGTGTGGCGTGATAGAAATAAAAACGGGTCGATAAAACTTCAATAGACAGTTTTCCTTCCTTCCTTTCAGCCTATCATATTAGTTGATGCTACAGTCACTACTTTCTCTCGACCAATCGTAATCGCGGACCCAGGCACGCCGTCACAAAGCGCCGCCCTCTCAAACCACAACACAGAGCACGTGAATATGTCGCAGCAAGGAGCGGCGGAGGAAACGGTCCCAAAACGGGGTTTTACTAGTTTGCCAGTCTGAAAGAAATAAACCACTGATTTGTAAAACTTGCAAGGAACCGGTAAAAACAAAGTCTGGTAACGCAACCAACTTCTTTCATCACGTAAGCCGCTCAGCCGCTCACACCCGCAGCTATGCGAGCTGTGTCAGCCCCGCCGAGGCTCTGCGTCTTCGTAGGAATCTTCTGGAAGTTCTTCCAAAACAAAGCAGGTATAGCAGCCAAACTGGGCTCCCTTCTTTGTGATAACATTACAAAGCGTCGAAGCAGCATAAGGACATCACGCATGCAGTAACATGCTTCATAGGGATGGACATGCTGCTGTTGTCTGCAGCTGAAAAACCTGGCTTCAAACAATTATTCGCCACTCTTGATCCACGATATAAAATTCCGGGAAGTTTTTCTCTAACAGCGCTCCCTAAGTTGTGCAACTAGTGCAGGGAATCAGTGCAAAATGAGCTGCAGTCTGCGTCCTTACACGCCACAACCTTGGCGCTCAGCCCTGCGTCAGCCTCTCAATTATGAAACCTGAGAAGTAACTAGTGTACTATTCCCACCTAAATAGGCTATTTTATTTATTTACTTGGTATATTTATTTTGGTCACTTTTCTGGTCACTTTAGTTTATTCTTTGTCAGTATTTAATAACATAACTCAGGTCTCTTAGGTTATTTTTCTTTAAAAACAAAATTCTGTTATGGTTAAAAAAGTTGGGTAAATAAAGATTTAATTGTATTTTGTGTTTTGTGTTTGTGTTCTTTATTAAAATTAAATCATTTAGCAATATCATAAAATGTCCAGGCAGAGCTGCACATAAATATGGTTTTAAATATTTTCAATAATTATCGATATCGATCAATATGCATTTTTCTTTATCGATAAGCTTTTTTCCTATATCGTCCAGCCCTAACATAAACAATGGTAAATTAAATGTAATAACTTACCGCTTTCGCCTCATAATTTATGTGACATGGCCTTTTAGGTTGACTTCCTTCAGCAGTGGCTTCTTCTTCTGATGGGTCACACGTTGTGAAATTTAGAATGATAGTATCATCAGATGCGACTGAAGATGAAGATGATGATGATAGAACAGCACCTGCAAAAAGTAAAGCAACAGCCTGTTTAGGAGAACTCTAATGCTCCCAAACCAGCTCCTAAATTAAATTAGCATTGATGAATTGTTAGTGATTACCAGGATCTTCTTTGTTGCTCAACATAACTCGAAAGGTTCCAGGTGACTGATCCACTATTTCATCAAAAACATCTACATCAACTTCTGTATCAGACTGGTCATACACCTTCAGATCTTGCTGTCTGCCTTCTGGAATGTTAAATTTCAGGCACACTAAAGCAAAAAAAAAAAAGGTCATAATCAGAATTGAAACTGCTGAAAGTAACTTAAATCCTCCCTCTTGCTGACAAACCCGTGGTGGATCATGTTTTTTTTTTTTTCACTTTTACCCAATGTATTGGAACGTCCAACTGCCATGCACGTGGGCATTGTTAATTTAACAATAGCTCTCGCAAATTTCAACGGTGAAGTCCTCTCAAAATTGGAAATAATTGTTGTTGATCACAGCTGTTTAGAATAGTTCCTTAGCTTGTGAAGCGCAGTGCCTTACCGCAACGGAATGTCAGGATGTGATGTCAGGAGTGAGGAGTTGCCATATTTGGGCAATAATATCCGCTTCCAGGCTCAGTGACCGAGACGACAATTTATGTTTGTTTTTTTTAACTTAACTTTTTTACGCTAAATTCATTACATCAACACGAAAGTATTAATTTAAGGTATAGATAATGACCCACTGATTTTTCCTTGATGACTGGAAAGCAAAGAAAAAATTACTTAATGCAAGATGAGTTTCTCATGCAAGAAAAAAGTAGTGAAAATATTTTACTAACGTACTAACCTTCTCTCACGAATGCATCAAATGTTAGATCAGAAAGTTTCACGTACTTCTGCTCCCCACCAAACAAAACACGCAGCAGCATGATCTGTAAAAAAAAAAAAAATTGAAAAAAAAAAAAATTTGAAAAACAACCATGACAGACATATTTTAATAGTTAATAAATGTGCTTCAACGGTAACGCCATTTGAAAACTGAGTTCATATTCCCGATACACTTGAACATAATCTGTATGTATGGCGCGGATTAGCTGCTACAACCATGATGCTAACCATGCGCCTATTAGCTGCTACATCCATGGTGCTAACCATGCTAACATGACTCGGTGGGTGCTACGACCCCGAAGTACCAACGGAATCTGGGCCTATGGCATAAGGCACAGTGATTAATACTATTACCATTTATAACGTTACGTATTCTTACCTTGACAGCCTTCAGAAAAAAAAATATGGTGCCAAAACCATTTGCTACACTAGTACTCACGCATAATAGTTTCAAACATATTCAAAGGATAACAACAGAAGCTATAATATCGTTCTTCTTCACAATTATTATCAAAATAAGTTACCAACACCAGATTGTTAAAAGTTACTTACGTTTTCTGTAGCAAAACTCCGTTCAGAATCCTAAATGGAAATATCCCCACGAACTTCTGAAAACTGGTGCTTCGTCTTTTTTCTTCCTCCTCCTCTTGGCGGTTCCAAAAAAATCTTTCCAGTGGCGCGTTATTGACACTTGACAGAGTCAAAAGTTTCACTGCGTGAATGTAGCATTTTACTCTGACTTTTAACTCCAATGTCAGAGCCGATTTACACTCCATTTAGTTATAAATACTCTATTTAGATTAAATTAGGTTAACACTGAAATATTAACACCTCATTTTTTACTGTGTGCTTGCAAGTGATGAGTGGTGTGCAAAGCTAGCATACCTGGCTGATGTATTTCATCATCTGAATGAACTGAACACACGGATGCAAGGCCGAAATGAAAACCTGCTTACAAGCACTGATAAAATGAACGGATTCCGTTTAAAGGTGCAGCTCTGGCAACAACATGTGCAGCGTGGCAACCTTGAGATGTTCCCGCTCACCGAGAAACGTCATGATGGCAACACTGCTGTAATGTGCGAGGTGATTGGCACACATTTGAAAACTCTGGAGGAGAAGTTGTCATTTTATTTCTCTTCAGCCTTCACAGAGTTCTTTGACTGGGTTAGGGACCCATTCAGCTCAGCGTCTGTTGCTGGAAAGGACATGACTTTAAAGGAGCAAGAGGAACTCATTGAACTGAAACAAGATTGTGGTTTAAAGCTAAACTTTGCTGATCTTCCTTTGGACAGTTTTTGGTTATCTGTTGCCAAAGAGTTCCCCCTTCTGGCCAACAAAGCTATTTTGACATTGCTTCCGTTTTCAACTACATATCTATGTGAGCTGAGCTTCTCAAGCTTGACTGCGATAAAAACGAAAAACAGAGAGAGACTGAGAGCTGTTGAGGAAGAGCTTCGTGTGTGTCTTTCTGCTATTCCTGCCAGGATATCCATTCTGTGTTCATCAAAACAGGCCCAGGTTTCACACTGAGTGTAAATACATTTTGAAACTATATTATTAACTATATGTATTGTATGTACTGTGTTAGAGTGTCATTTTGGTTGGTGGTGTGCCCCAGAATTTTGTAAGTGTAAAAAATGTGCCGTGGCTCAAAAAAGGTTGAAAATCACTGTCCTAGAGAAATTTAACATTATGAATGTCCTCCTTTACACTATTTGGTGCAAAATGTTGTTTAAATATTCAGTCTATTTAGTCAGAGCTATTTGTGTATTTATTTTCAGATCAACCAAGAAGTTTGCAAGATTCTGAACATCAAACGAAGCTTGTGTTCCCCATATCACCCCCAAACAAATGGGTTGGTTGAAAAAATGAATGGGACCATTCAAAGGTGAGTATTATCTCTAATACATACATTTTCAAATAAAGATCAGAAAACAAGACCTTTATTTGCTAAAATACTAACATAATAAGGCAAATTGAAATAAATCAGGTGTTATGTGTGACATACTACACCTTTCATGTATCTCAGAGCTCTGAGTAAGGTTGTGGGTGGCCATCCACACACCTGGGATGAGTATTTGGATGCTGTGATGTTTGGGATACGCACCAAAAAGCAAGCAACCACATAGTATTCCCCATAAGTTACTCATGTTCGGAAGAGAGGCACGCTATCCCTCGGAGGTCCCTGAACATTACATGGTAGGGTTATTGTCAATCTTTCCATTTCATGATGTTTTTTTAAGAGCGAAACGCTAGTTTTCAACTACCACTTTTTAAAATTACCACTAGAGTTTCTTCAAAATTGTTTTATGTCTTATTACGTAATCAGGACTGCACAGTAGTGCATTGGTTGGCACTGTTGCCTTGCAGCAAGAAGGTTCTGGGTTCATATCCAACCCTGGGTCTTTCTGCATGGAGTTTGCATGTTCTCCCTGTGCATGCGTAGGTTCTCTCCGGGTACTCTGGCTTCCTCCCACAGTCCAAAAACATGACTGTTAGGTTAATTGGTCTCTCTAAATACTCCTTAGGTGTGAGTGTGTGTGAGAATGATTGTTTGTCTCTGTGTTGCCCCACCTCTCACCCAGTGAACGCTGGAGATAGACACCAGCAAAGGAAGACTTTGATTTGAATTCAGTTGCAGGGAGGTCATGATTTTATGTAAAGCATCTACTTAAAGTGTATCATTCACAAAGGACGTCATTATGAGAAGTGTTTTACAATTTTTTCTTTAAATGTGAAAATTACATAAACCCTTTTTAGAAACATTGGCAGTATCTTCATAATATGTTGAGATATCTCACTGTAGCATGCCATAAATATGATGAGTGTATGCTTTCAAAATTACAGATTTGAACTGATAATTGAAATATTACTTTTGTGTTGAAAGATTGACAGTTCTGTGGAGGACATCATTGGAGTGGAGGAGTTTTCAGAGGACTTGAAAATACAAGAAAGCCTGAGGAGCATTGTGAGAGACACTGTTTCCAAAGCACAGGAGAAAGAAAAGGGCGGAGCACAACACACTGCAACTGTGTTTAAACCTGGCGACCGAGTGTGGAGGCAGAACATACGCAGTCAGCAGAGAAAAGGTGGGAAGTTGGATGCTACCTTTCTTGGACCCTTTACCATCATCAATCTCCAAGGCAAAAATGCAGATATTCAAGATGATAATGGTCAGATATTCCAGAAGATAAACACAGACCATCTTAAAATCTGCATTAAAGAGAGTCCCCGACTGCCACATCGTTTAAAAAAACCAACCCCCAATGTGCCTGAGGTGGTTTCATCAGGCGTGTGTGGGACGCCCACCAATTGAAAAAAACTTACCAGTGCTTCGCTTGTTTGCCTTAGTTTCCTGAGTATGTTATGTTATGGATAATAACTTACATGACTGCTTTGTTGTTAATGCAGAGAGGATTAAGCACAGTGAAAGAGTTAAAAACACTGTAGGAAGAGCCTGCTTTATTACGTTGTGGTGTGCTTGTTTATGTATGTTATGTTATGGATAATAACTTACATGACTGCTTTGTTGTTAATGCAGAGAGGATTAACCACAGTTAAAGAGTTAAAAACAGCGTAGGAAGAGCCTGCTTTATTACTTTGTGGTGTGTATTTTATAAATTTGGAAACAGCTACCGATTAAAGTAAATTTTACAACCTTGACTTGAGTTTTTTTTTTTTTTTTACCGAGAAATCTATCAGAAGTGAAGTGAAAGAGTTAAAAATAGCATAAGAAGACCCTGTTTTATTAATTTGTGGTGTGTATTTTATAATTTTGGAAACAGCTACCGATTAAAGTAAAATTTAAAACCTTGACTTGAGTTTTTTTATTTTTGGTTTTAACCGAGAAATCTATCGGAAATCACGTGACAGTGTTCAGCCCAGCCTCCCTCGCTGCAATGCGTGCTCCCGACACAGGGGAAACAGATTTGCACGGCGGAACAGAATTGCGCACAACACCGGAAAATTCTACATTATGAAAAAGAAAAACATGCCGAAAATCCTCGCTCTCATGTCATCTTGAAGACATTCTTCTTCCAAATGTTGGCTGCATATGACGTTTCTCTCTGGCCAGAAGCACGATGGAAAATCCTCTCTCTTCAAGTAGGTAATCCAACAAAACAGCGCATGGTAGATGATGAATCGGAAAGGTGAAAAAACTAATGTTTTTTCCACTTTTACCCAATGTATTGTTACATCCAACTGCCATGCACGTGAGCATTGTTGCTTCAGCAATAGCTCCCGTGAATTTCAATGGTGAAGTCCTCTGGAAATCCGAAAAATTGTTGATGATCGCAGCTGTGTAGAACGGCTCCTATTGACTTTGCTTGGAAAGTGCGGAGAAATGCTGTCGGCTCTCCGCTTTTCACGTCACAGGATGTGATGTCAGGCGGCCCTTACTGCCCATATTTGGGCAGTAATGGCTGCCCCCATTAACAGTGATCCAGACAACAATTTATGTTTTTATTTTCTTATTGATTAAAGCTAAATTCATTAAATAACCACAAACGTATTAGTTTTAGTTATAGCTAATGATCCCCTGATTTTTCCTTGTTGACCGGACTTCTCCTTTAAATCACAGGAAGCAATAAAATCGTCAGCTGTGATAAAATATAATGTATCAGTGGTGGTCCTCAGTTCCACTCCTCAAGGGCCAATGTCCTGCAACCTTTGCTACTCTGCTTCAATACACCTTAAATAGGTAAATAATCAGGTCATTAGCATGACTCTGGATAACTTGACTGCATACTGAGCCGGCTTAACACTTACTACGTTTCTTGTGCACTCCGTCCGTTCACTGCAAAATATGCTGCTCAGCAATCCAAACTGGATCCTTTCATGCATCCAAACAGCCCCACCCTTTATTTTGAAATATTACTGGATCTGCTTTACACTTCCTGTGTCTGACTTCCCTTCTGACACATCTAGTTTTCAGAAATTGACGCATTTTTCTTCATCATCCGTCACAAATAGACTCAATCTGTATTTATAACAGACAATGGATGATGGTTCTCTGTGATGCCGTAGCACTACTGTGCTGGTGGGAAATGTCCTACTGACTATGACTTTTATTTGTGATGTAACGGAGAACGCACAGATGAAGGAGTATGTGTAAATGAGGGTTAAGGGACATCACAAGCTCCCTATGCTGAAGGAACTATGATAGGAATCATACAGCCTTTTTTTCCCCACCACCTTCCTTACTGACTGCACTATAAGAACAGCACTGATCATGAAGAATGCTGACACGCTTTTGCTTTGGCTAAAGATTTCTTACCAATTAGACCTTTTCGGACACAGCCAGAGATTAACGTTTAAACCAGTGATCTCAAACTCCATTCCTTAAGGGCCGGAGTCCTTCAACTTTTAAATGCATTTCTGCTTCAACACACCTGAACTCCAATATGAGCTCATTAGCAGAGCTCTGCAGAGCTTGACTCCATGCTAGTGAGATAGTTTAGCCATTTGATTCAGGTGTGTATCGGAAATGACACGTAAAGTTGCCGGACACGGGCCCTCGAGGATTAGAGTTTGAGACCACTTGTTTAAAATCACCTGGTTAAGTGTACAGAATGAAGAAAAACTAGGCAGAGTTTTTACTTTCTGAAGCTGAATTTACCCTCCTCTGAATTTCAACATAAATATTTAAAGTGACATGACGCATCTCAATAATCCATGTAGGACAAATACAAGAAAAGTAAATTGAGTAAGTCCTCTCAATTTCTTTTCTTTCTTTTTTATAAAAATGTTTAAATTTATGCTTAACAATTTATATATCTTTTACTCTTAAGTTGTTTGGTAAATAATGTTATCCAGTTTGACCGATTGAAACTCGAAATGTATTGCCATGTAAAGCATGTTTGTCAGTTACAACATTCAAAGATCCCGGTACATTAAGGCCAGCTGTATTGTGGGTGACTAGTATAATTAGTTTCTTTTTTACTTTCTGACTTGTAGTGCAACAGGTTGTTGAAACAATCTTTCACTTGGTAGTGCAAACACCGAATTCTTAACCTATTTTCCCAGAAAAGTATGTTACCCATGATGAAAAAGCACTTTTTTCAAGATGGTCATCATTTGAAGTTGTTTTAAACCGTGTCTGAGCTAGATTTTGACAGAATAATGTAATTTTGTTGTTCTTTACATCAAAATATATGTTTTTGAATTCTGGATTCACAAAATCGGTAATGATAGGAATTACACATTGAAAAACTGTCAGCGATGCTTTTAATTTGAACAAAAAACTGTCCAGTATAGAGTACTACAGTCACTGTGGATGTGGCATTTCAACAGCATAAGAAGATGTGGTACTACTAATCTGTGGTATCCTGGAGCATTAGACATAATTATACTTTTCCTGGCAGGTAGGATAATGTCAACTTAATTTCTACATTTGACAAAAAATCTGAAGAATATAGCATGTCGAGCAGAGAATTATTTCTTTTGATTTGCGTAGTAAATTAGTGACTCATTTAATCCTCAGATTTTCATGCACACAACTGTGTAAACTTGAGGCTGACATGATAGCATTTGCATTGCCTTCAGTACTTGGTTTTGCAGCCACATTTTGTCAACAGCTGACAAGTCTGGGAAATTGGTGGAAGGGTCATCAAAAAGACTTGCCAGACCTCACCATCTTTCTGCCACCCCCAGTTGGCAGAGCTTTCAGTTTGCATTTTGCACACTTAGCACAGCAGATTAAGGTGATATTCAATAAGAAGCTTTCACTTGATGGTGCAAGCACCAAATTTATGTTCATTTTTACAGTCCATTTAATGTTTGGATCAATAACATGTTTCTGTTTATACACGTTTTACACTGATATTTTCTCATATGAGAATATATCTAAAATGAGAAAACTGTCGTGATATGGGCATTTGTTTGTGTTTTGGGGGCTGATTGATCTTTTCCCATTCCATGTTCCTCTCAGCCACCACTTAATTACCTGCCGTTGCCTAATGATCACCAGGCCATTGCACCTGGGACTCTTGCTACTTATACCTGCCTCACACAACCACTCCCTGCCAGAATGTCTCGTCTCACTGCCTGCTTGTTGGTTCCCCAAGTGTCTGTGTGCTCAGCCTGCTAATCCTGTGTTTCTGTGCTCGGCCTGTCCTCACTAGTTTCTCTTAGTAGTGCTTGTCTGCACCATGTGCTTCCTGTTTTTCTCTGTCTCTTTTTCCCGCTGCTTGGGCAGCATTGGGGAGAACATCTCAGCTCTTTGCCTGTAGACCCTCAAGGTGAGAGTTCAACACTGAAGAGACAAGCCACCCCTGCTGGCTGCATGGGGTTTGCAGGCTTGCCACATATGCAGGCAGAATCCAGTTCAATTCAATTTTATTTATTATAGCGCCAATTCATGACACACGGCGTCTCAAAGCCCTTGTTGTTGTCGGATTAGAACTAAACCCCCTCATCCATCCTTCTCTATTTTGGGTTAAAGCTCAGAGTAGCTAGGGTTCTAAAGACCTCTGAATCTAACGAGTATTACCCTGTTTAGAGTTCCTGTGAGACCTTTTTAGCTAGATAAGTAGGACACGACCGATCTACTAACCACCTCCATCCCAGGGCCACACCCTGTTCCAGTGAACAGGTTAGACAATCTAGTAGCCTGAGGCCACCTATTTCCCGACCACCGCCCTGGTTAAAAGTGGCTCCTACTTTTATACAACGGCACTTGTTACTGGATCAGTAAATTTATAGAAACTCAAAAGTCCCTAAGGGTGTTGTTTAAAGTTTTGGCTAAAGGCAACCTTTAAAGACCTCCTAAATAATTTTAGAACCGTGCGCCATGTCTGTTTTACAACCATTGAAGAACTCAAATAACTTTTGACTCAATAAGTGAATGTCCACAACTTCTAATAAAATGTTATATGCTTCTTTAATTAGTATGCTTTAGTAGGGAATTAGCAACAGCATTAAGCAATTTAACAAATTACAAATTAAAATTTAATCAACTTCCTAACTCTTATCTAAGGCTGCTTACTAATGTGTTCAAGAGAGGCTTTTAAATTTAAAGGAGCAGACTGACCCAAACCGCGGACAGTCCCAAAATGTCTTTGATTGCTGGATAAAGGAGTTGCTCAGCTGAAAAACTTCCCTCCTCTTGATGGAAACCCTGATGTCCCATTAATGTCCCACTCACAAAGACTCACACCTTAAGCTTCTGTTTTGATGCCAGTGTCCGCGGTCTGTCTCTTCTGCTCGACAAGTTGGTTCAGCTTCAGAACTGACATCCCATGCATTTGGGTTGGTTTCATCGACCAGTTCAAAACCACAGCGAGTCTTCTTGACAGACTTGTAGATCGTTGGCTCCGAATTGTGGAAAAACACAAAAAAGTGGGTAACGGCTCAGTCTCGGTGGTTCTCAGAGACAGGGGCACCGTGTCCTTCACTTGGCTTGTTGATCTTCTCTTCCGTCTTGGGTCTTCTTTCTTCTGCTCTGGGTTGTGTGTCTTCTGAGATAAGAAACTGAGCCCCGATCACCCAAATGATCTTTCCTTTATGTGTTGAGAGAACCGTTGGGAGGCTGCAAACCTCAAACCACCCCCCTTTACTGAACACCTGCACCAAGTCCCTTATCACCTCATAACCTTTTTACCCCATGCAGCTTGTCGGTCGAGTCAAAAAGTCTCGTTCCTCTTTTTCCGACCCCAGGCAGCAGGTCGGTTAGGTCAAAAGGTCTTGTTCCTCTTTTTCTGAGCCACAGACGTCCCACATCCTCATTTCTTCTTAGCAGATTTCCTGTAAACAACATCTGCTCCCTTCTTCTTCGTTACTACCTCTTTCCACCCATCCTTATCCAACTCCTACATAGTTTCACATCCTCTTTTCTGAACATGTTCAAATCTATTTTCTCCTCAGCCTGTCTAACATATCTATTGCATCAAAATAATCATTAATTCACTCATTTCATACATGAATGCTTGATCCTTTTAAGAAAGAAAAACAATCAGTCAAAACGTACAATTAAATACAGAGAAAACAATCAATTTAAACACACAATTACAGAGCTCTTTATGTTATCTATTTCACGTAATGCATTTAATATCCAAATTATTTCTTAATTTGTGATTAACATGGAATATGGACGAGCTCACCACACCACTGATTTTAGAGGTATTTTGACACACTTTACAAAGTCAAATGCAATCAAATCATACAGATTGGTCAAAATGTTTCCTAGCAAAGGAAACCCAGTAGAACTGGACTGAACCCTGTGACCCTAGAGTTTGAAGAAGACTTATCAACATAAACAAACTGGAATCTGTCAAACAGATAAGATTTAAACCAGCCTAATGCTTTTCCCTACCCCATCCTTACAGTATGTTCAAGTCTTTCTAGAAGAATATTGTGATCAACTGTATCAAATGCAGCACCTAGATCTTTTTTTTCAAGCACTGAGCTCTAACAGAACTGGTACAGACACAACTCCGTTATCTGAGGCCATGCGAATATCATTAGTGACCTTCACGAGAGCTGTTTCAGTGCTATGATGAGCTCTGAAGCCTGACTGAAACTCTTCAAATCGGTCATTACTTTGTGAATGTTGACATACTTGATTAGCAACTACTTTCTCAAGAATTTTAGATAAGAAAAGAGGATGAGATATAGGTCTGTAATTTATTAAGTCTTCTTGATCAAGAGAGGGTTTCATAAGTAAAGGTTTAATAATAGCTACTTTAAAAGCCTGATGAGTGGCTTTTGTCCAGCAAAAATGTCAATCACCAGGTCCACTGCGTGTTCAGGCATGAAGCAACTCAGCTGAGATTTTTGGGGTCTCTTCAATACAGCGAACACTGCGAGTAGAAAAAACGCGAAAAAACTCATCTTCAGAATCTGAGCCCAGAATGGTGATCTGTACTGCGTAATCTACTTTCAGCAGTTGCAAGGGTAATTGACGGTTATTTCAACCATAAACTGCATAAAATATGGGCAAAATTGCTCCCTCTGCCTTTACTCCCGTCGGCTCCTATGTCAGCCAAGAGTAGAAAAGACCCAACCAATATGGTGGAGACACAGAATGCTCTCCAGCACGTAATGAGGCATTTAGTGTATTTTTTCTATGGGCGGAGGGCTGTTTCAGCCAGTACTGTGACTATAGTTACTCCTTGTAATGGAAAAAGGGCTATTATTTAAAAACTCAGATTAACAGTGAATTAGCCTGAGTTGAATATCTCTTCTCTTCCTGCTGTTTGGGATCCTAGCACATTTTTGTCTCATTCCCAGGCAGTGTTAATAAGCTCTAACTGTTGTCATGGTTTTAAGATATTTGGCTCGCATGCAGACACAGCCGGACTACAGAAACAGTTTCAAGATGTTTATTAAAGGCTCAACGAGGATTTGCACACAATGTGAGCAACAGGCGAGGTCGGAACATCAGAACGGAGGTAACTGCGGGAAGAAAAAGGATATATTAACACTAGCCGAACCAGGGGAGATTCTCCAGATGCTGCTTTGCTTACCGCTTGGTTGGGAGGACCTATCCGGGGAGGATGAGTGGAAAAGGAGTTCTGTGACCGTATACTCTCTGATGGAAGGAGATGGCTGAGTGACAGGAGGGCTGGCAGATGTTACACAGGCGGGGAGCCCGAGCAGCACCACTACGGTGGCAGGCAGGAGGAGCAGCTGGAAGAACCAGGATGAGTCCAGGAAAGGGGGTTCTCTTGTCCGGCTTGGTAATACCAAGGGGGCTTGAGGGGAAACGCCAGAACAAAATCTGAGCAGCGGGGATTCAGGAAACTGGTCTTCGATGCACGGAGCCAACACAGGTGAGTAAATCCAAAAAACACGACGAACTGGAGAAGACAGGAAACAAAGTTAGATCCAAAAACAGGGATTTCAAAACTCACAGGTACGAAGCTCAGGTGACAGGTCTATGGCCTAGGCATACCACAACGGGGTAACACTCTGGTGTCTTCCAGCTGACTGAGCACTCCTTTTAAGCCAGAGAAGAGCAGTCCAAAATGAGCAGCAGGTGCGGGCCACGCCCACCCGTCAACAGCAGCCACCTGTGGAGCAGAATTAGTAGAGCACGGAAACACAGAATCCTGACAACTGTCATGTTTAATTTCTCTTTGCGGTGTTGCTTGTGCTGTTTGACACTTACAAACATTAAGCATCCTAGACAGGTGGTCAGCTGTGGAAAGCCAAGGCTGCAGAAAGGTTGAGCTCCAGCTGTTATTTATAAAATGTGTTTTTCATACTAAATGATCTCCTTAAGTACTTGTAGTTCCTTTGAGATGATCATGATCAAAATAGGCAGAGTGGAGCCTATCTATGCTCTTTTGATTTATCTGGATCTTTCATCATTTCTTTTGGACTCTCACAATTTTTTTATCCTCAACAATCAGATTGGATAAGATCATTGTTGCTTAAAACTTTAACATCCATATAAATTATCTAACAAATCAATTTGTGAAGGAGTTTTTCAATCTTATGGGTTCTTTTAATTATTTCAACATATGTCTGAGCTGACTCATGCTGCAGGCCACACTTTGGACCTTGTTTTTTCTTTTTTAGTTTAGCCTTTTTTAACCAGAAAAGCCTAATTTAGATTAAAAACCTCTTTTTCAAGGGAGTCCTGTACTTATGGCCACACTTTTAATAACTTAGAAATAAAAGATGTTGTTTTTAGTGACTATAAGGTTATTTCTTTTAATGTTTCTTGCAACTCGGAAACTCGCATGCAGGTTTTAACTAAGCACAGGCGCTTTATTGACAATCCTGTAATAAGAAAAAACAATATTTTGTTCTTCCTCTTTGCTTTTACAACATCTCCTGATAACGTTGAGCCTTTCTGGCTTTGGAAAATAAACAAAAAACATTATATTTCTGGATCTAGCTCCGAACCAGTTTTGGTGTACAAACTGCACCATAGACATGTTTTGTGTGACTCCCAATTTCCTTAACTTCATGCCCCAGCAGGAGAAATGGAATGTTTTGTCTCACAATAATGCTGAACATTAAACTGACCTTCGGTGTATATCCCTCCAAACACATCCTGTGTTGTGCAAAGCTGCCCTGCCAAGATAAATACTTTGTTTTTAATGCACAAAGTAGCTCTGGATGTCACATTTAAGTAAATAAAATGTAACAAATGATGTTTACTTTGTATTATTAGACAAAAATAACAAAACAATCAATCTAAACAATAGTTTAGATCAAGATTAATTTGTTCTACTTTTTTCAATTGATCAAATGCAATTAAAAACAACAAAAAAACTACTAAGCCAAGTGGTTCGTCCTGGAAAGCTAACAAAATGTCACACTTTCTTTTTTTGAACAATAAGATGAAGAGTTGCTCTAAAACCCTTGGTCATTTTTTTAGGTCAAGTGTAAGTCCATTACTTTATCCCCTTATCTCCTGTAGTGGGACTTGGGGAGGTGTAGCAGTGCTGAACCGAATGAAACAGAAAGAAATGTGTGAAATGATACAGGAAGTGATGACAGCAGGTGAAAAGAGAGAACACAATAGTTCTCTTAACCCCTGTGTGATAGATGCTTTCAAACTGTTTCCCTTGCTAATGACAGCAGTGTCCGTTTGATGCAAGTGGAGTTGTTTGGCAGTGTATACAGACTCTGCAGGTGCAGCTATTAGAAAAAGCTATTTAAAATCAATAACAGCTGACAAATGTTATAAATGTTATATTTCTATTAATTTTGTTTATACATTTGCCTTTTTTTTGTCAAATCGACCTGTATTTCATGAGTAGTTTTCCTTGAAATGTCAGGACAAGTTAAATCAACATAAGAGTGTAAATGTTTGCAGTTAGAGCAATTTTATTATAAATTATATAAACTGTTGTTATGGTGCAGATTGAAAATGGCCATAAGGAATTTATTGCTTTTGTCATAACTATTACTTTATATTGTTCTTAAGGGAGATTGGAAAGAAAAAAACAGATACAAGCCTTTAGACTGCTTTCTTTTTCTGTACAATCAAGTCCTAACCATCAGGTAAGTAGACAAATCCTAAAAGGAGGTCAAGAGAAAAGATTGATACATTTCCTACTCCCGCTTAATCCTTTAGGGTCCTTGTGGGCTAGTGAATATCTCCAGCAGGCAATTGGTAAAAGGCAGTGCACACCATGGTCCCCAGTCTATTACCAGAAAGCAACCATTAAACAATTTAAAGAGACAAATTAACATAACACGCATGTTTTTTTGGACTAGTGAGGAACCCAGAGAACACCCTTGTATCCAAAGGAAGAACATTGGAATTCGATGCAGAATGTGTCCTGATCCATATTTGAACCCAATGCCTGCTTGCTGTGAGGAAGCAGTGTAAAAAACTGTGCCAAGAAACCAACTAGGAACTCTAGATTTAGTAGTATGTCTGATGGATGAATTAAGGTAAGGTTAACTAGTGAGAACATTATTTCCACAGTATTGTACTGACAAAATATTTTGAATTTGTCTTCTTCAATATATCTTCAATATATCATTAAAGTATTTACAATTTTTATCTATGCTAGTCTACATTTCAACTTGTATTTGAGCCACCACTGATGACAACGGGACCTGGGGCATCCTCTGGAGCTTCCATGGCATGAGCGGAAGCTGAGGCATCTTCCAGACCCTCAGTCACTAGAACAGGTGTGTCGTCCGTCTTCCTGAAGAGCTCAGAAACCAAAACCTGAATCAGGTCGCACTCAACCTCCATGACGAACTCTGGATCAGGGACAAAAGGTGGTGAGGAGCAGACAGTGGAGCCCTTAGGTGGTCCAGACAGCTGAAGAAATCCAGCAACCGCAATGTCTTGGAGAAGATTAAACAGATGATGCAGATGAAGTGGAGCAGAATGTCTAGAAACAGCGACAGAGGAAAGAGCAGCAGAAATCTGGGAAACTGAATTAGGTGGACAGCCATAAAAAACATTCAAATGCTTCCTCATATTCACACTAAAGCCTACTGAGTTTCTTGGCTAACTCAGGAGATGAATGAAAAAAACAAAAAGTCCCCTGAGCTGCTTAATCTAATGGGCATACCCCCTGAAACTCTCCTCTAGAATATCGAGGGCAGCCTGCGGACAAAGGAAGAAGGAATGGATCCTAAATGACTGAGCGTGGACACGGATGCCGCAGCTGGGAACAGGTGGGGTCCTGAGAATCTCTCCCTGACAGTGTCTGCACTGGCATGAGGCAGAAACAAATGGTGTTGACTTGGAGACAGTCAGGCAGTGGTGTGGGAACAGGATGAACAGCCGGAGGAACTGAACAGAAACTGGCAGACAGAAGTCGCTGTCTACCGTGCCAAGAGGACTGTTTTAGGTAGCATTTCGGGTCGGTACTGAGAAGTGAAATCAGCGGCCTGGATCCCTCGAATCCTGCTTCTCTCTCCAATGCTACTACAGCAGGTGAGTCACACCTGCAAGAGCAGGTCCGAGACACAAACAGGGGTTGTCAGGCAGGAGAAGGCAGACAGGAACAATGCCCTGGGCTGGAATCATGCTCAAAAACAGTCCAAGGTTGCATCCAGGAGACGGAGAGTCGACAAGATGTCTGAGCCAGGGCAAAGCTTGACAGGAGAATCCAAAATCCAAAAATTAGAACACACGGTCATGACAGGTGATGCAGACAAGGAACGCTGGACAGCTACCCACACAATGGCTTTGACAATCTGGCAGGGAATGAGTGTGAGACCAGTATTTAAAGGCAGCATCACAGGCAGGACAAATGAAGGAAAAATGGGTAGTAAAAAGTGCAGCGGCTCCTGCTAATTAGCAGAGCAGAGTGGAGCTGAGCAGAGTGATGAACAACCAGCCATCCCAAAATCCAGAAGATCCTGGCAAAAAGCATGACACCACAGCAATGAAATTCTGCCACTTTTCTTTTGTCCTGGGAATGACTTATTCCCTGCAATTTGCTTGAATTGGCTGACATCACAAGGCAGCCTGAATGACTTTCACTCGGCTAATAGTTATTTTACCACTTGGGGACTCATAAACTTTATAGAGACCGTCATTCTTCCAGCACTATATGGTTAGGTGATCATTAGTGAGGTGAAGTGAAGTTATTATTGATAACAGCTCCCTTATCTGTATGAGAAAGAACTTGTTGAAAAGAAAGTAAATTGTTCGAGTGCTGGAAGCTAGCTAGTGCTGCAAGCTAGCTAGTGCAACATATTGTCTGCTTTAATTGAATTTAACACTTTAAAACAACTCAAATCAGAAGAATGCAAACACTATGTGTCATGATTTTTTCTTGGATGAACCCGGACAGAGCACGCACACACAGAGCTGAACTTGAGAGTTTATTGTAACAGTGGATGAATTATGGCAGGTGGAACCAGAGATGCAGGACTGAACTGGAGCAAAGGTGCAGATGTGTGCATGAGCTGGCAAGCAGGACCAGAGACACGGCAGAGAGGGTACTAGGAGACCAGAGTAAGCAGCAGGATCCACAGCTCGGCAGAGAAGGAACCAGAACCCAGTAGCAGGATCCACAGCACGGCAGAGAGGGAACCAGAGCTCAGTAGTAGGATCCAAAGCACAGCAGCGAGGGAACCAGAACCCAGTAGCAGGATCCACAGCATGGCAGAGACGAATACTTGCTGGTCAGAGTAACAACGGGATATATAGCTTGGCTGGATGAATACTTGCTGGTCAGAGTCACAACAGGATATATAGCTTGGCTGGATGAATACTTGCTGGTCAGAGTCACAACAGGATATATAGCTTGGCTGGATGAATACTTGCTGGTCAGAGTCACAACAGGATATATAGCTTGGCTGGATGAATACTTGAAGGCCAGGATGACAGCAGGATAGCAGCTAAGCAGGATGAATACTTGTAGGCCAGAATGTCCACAGGATAGCAGCTAGGCGGGATGGATACTTGTAGGCCAGAGTCCCAACAGTATAGCAGCCAGGCAGGATGAATACTTGTAGGCCAGAATGACAGCAGGATAACAGCTGGGCAGGATGAATAATGGTAAAAACTGAGGCAGGAAACAAACAGCTAGCAGGAGCAAACCAGGCAGACAGGCGAGGAGTGAGTGTTGTCTGATGACGGACCGGCAGAGAAGTGAAGGTAGAAGGATGCTTAAGTAGGAAGGCTGGCAGGTGAAGTGAGTCTGGCTAATTAGTGACTGACAGGTGTGACTAACTGCAGCGGGAGTGAAGGAAAGGCTGAGTGGGAGTGGTAGGAGGAAACTGAAAACTAACCATAAATAAAGCCAGAACCTAACTAAACCCAGACACGGAGGAAGAACTGAAAAATAGTAAATAAAAACCAGATCAAAACTGAACCCTGACACTATGTTAGCGAATAGTAACAATCTGGAGTTTTACAATAGATCCATATTTTGTTTAGGTCTGTTTTATGTTTTCTATGTGAAATTATTTAGGTGAACAGACTGGCTAAACCGATCCACCATATCAGTTGCAACCTGTTTGGTACAGCTATACCAAGAATGAAGTCAACTTTTGCATTTCGTGTCGGACTCTTGGTTGTACAAGATAATTTGTTTGTGCGCTGACCAGTTCTCGTAGTTTGAAAATCAGCCAAATAGGCTAATGAAGCGAACTGATAATGACATACAGCTGATACATTTTCAAACATTCTGTAGATTAATTTACTTTTCCTTAACATGTTGCATGTTCCAGTGCCCTGCCAAGATCACTCCAGCTAATCTCCTCATTGGAGCTTGGACCATCCTCCTGAGTTCAGACAGTAAACATCGCTCAGCAACTTACCACACACCCAGCTGCCTGTCCACCCTCCATCAGAAAATCACAAGAAACAGAGACACAGCATAACAGAGCCACCATTCACCACCACCTGTCGACCTCAGACTCTGTGGATGTGCTAACCTCCTCCAGGACTTCCTCATTCTCTGCCAAAAGTAAGAGCTCCACTTCATGTGTTTCATCATCCATCATCTTACAATCCTGGAATATAATTCTCCTGCATTGTTTACATTTCAATTGTTTTACTGTTAAATCACTGCTGCACCTTATCCTGTAATTTACTGTAATTTTCAAGATGTATGCAAACGAAATTTCGTTCTGTGCGCACTCTGTGCAAAAAAAATGACAAATAAAGTTGTCTAAGTCTAAGTCTAATTACTTACCTCTTATCCTCAGTGTCCAACCAGAGTCCTGCAGAGAACCCTAAAGATTCACCCCTTTGCACATTTTCAATGTTATGTTGTCTGTTAAATATGACAGTAATAGGAATATAGTTTCATCAGCTCTGGAGAAATGTAATGCACAAAATATCAATTTTACATGCACTGTGTTTTTATTCCGCCACTCAAAGATAATAAAATCCACAAGCCTGCTGTGAAAAGAAACTGTTACAAGATCTTCAACAAAATGCTTTAGAAACCTGAAATGCCCACCTGTAAACATGCCACAGCACAATAATGAATCACTTCCTTCAGGAATCACATCCAATCTTTGAAGTACATATAAAATATGAAAATAGACTCTCAGTTCCATTGAAGATCAGAGCTCTTGTAGCAGCACACATTTCCTAAGGTTTCCTAACCCTCCCCAACATAGAACAAAATGATGGTCACAACAAAAAAAGGAAAGAAAAAAGGAAACAATTGACCTAATTTTTCACAGTGACAAGAAAAATCTTTTGAGTAACCTAAGAACATGTACCAACTTTCAAGAATGGTGCTGATAGTATCATACCAAGGTAACGGGGTACTTGTGTAAGGTGAAGAAAATCAAGGAGAAACCAAACTACCAACATTATCACCTCAAATTAACTACTAGATGTTTAAAACCTGGACTTGTCAGGTTTTTTCACATGACAATGATCCCAAATGCACAAGAAAACCAGTTTCGGAAACTATAAAGCAACTTAATATTAAGTTTTTGAGCTGGCTCCCAAGGCTCCAACTTTACACACATTAAAGGTTTTGTGAACTACACAAAGCAAATATGTCAGAAAAGCATTTAAATTAATTTTACTATTTATAAGAGTCAAATATCCAGCAAAAATAATTATTGGAACATATTGATGGTTAAAATAGAATATAGGTTCTCTCCAGGTTCCAAGATATTTAACCAAATATTGGGTGTGTGCGTTTCACTGTGTAATTTTGACACAGTATGGATTCAATAGGAATACTGAACTCAAACTCGAGTGCCAATTTCTTATTTTAAAATGCTTGCCATGACATTACTGCATATACTATTTCATGCAGTTGATATTGCTACATATATTCAACTCAATTTTATTTATATAGCCCCAATTCATGAAACTTGTCATCTCAAGGCACTTCCCAAAGTCAAATTCAATCAGATTAAACAGATTGGGTCAGATTATACAGATTGGTCAAAAAAATTTCCAATCTAAGGGAACCAAGTTGATTGCATCAAGTCTTGACAAGCAGCATTCACTCCTCCTGAAGAAGCGTAGAGCCACAGGGACAGTCGTCTGCATTGTCCATGGCTTTGCAGCAATCCCTCATACCGAGCAAGTATGAAGCAACAGTGGAAAGAAAAACTCCCCTTTAACGGGAAGCAAAACCTCCAGCAGAACCAGGCTCAGTATGAACGGTCATCTGCCTCGACCGACTATATGTAAATTATCCAAAGAATTAATGTCAGCATCTTGTTTTGTGAGGCCAGATGTCCCTCCTTAGTAAAAGGGTTGAGTGCAGTAATCATATGCAGGTCTACCTAGTTGACTTCACTCTGATTGGCTACAACCATATTTGGAAAACCGGTCAAACGCGGCCCTCTGACACCACGTTCCCCTCCATCCACAGCTCCCTTCTAGGAGCCCATTACAAAATCATCATTTTGGTTTTATGGTTAGTGGAAGTGTTTGTCGTACAGGATGTCGGACAGGCGAGGCCAAACAGGCAGCGTGATTCAACACAATGGGATTGGAATAAATAACCACATAGATCGCTTCGTTGCAGGGAGCGTACTGCGGCAGCACTTATGCAGTTGGGAGCCATTTCCACTGAGGTGCAGCACTGCGGCCACACAGGAATATGCAGCTGGGAGACAGCTCTTCCCCACGGCACTGCAGCGGAGAATTTTCTGCCAGCACAGTCGTAACGCAGAAACGTTGTACAGCTGGGATTCAGCTCTTTGCCATGGTGACTGTGGCAGTGACACGAAAATCATGGCACTGGCAGTGGTTTAGCTTCAGTTAGTCAACCTGATTTTTCAGTTACAAACACACCTTGCTTACCTTTGACAGCATTTAAAAATGAAATAAACTTACAGGTAATGACAGCGTTGTGGTCGCCACCTTCCATGTTGGTATAGAAGTGTTTTTTTTTTTAAATCAGTTTGTTCGAAAACCCTCGCTTGAATTCCCCCACAGGAAACGTTCTTCTATAAAGTCCCAGTAAAGGAACCTCAGCCACTTTTTTGTGATCCTTTCATCCTTCAGGACTGAGTGGAACCTTTATGCATTTTTGACCACCCTCGGACATATCAGCTCCCCTTTTAAGTAACCACTGTGAATTTAGTTTGAGGTTGAATATGGAATATTCACGCTCTATGGCTTCTGCAGTGACTTCCTCCTATTCAAGCCGATACAGGGAGGCTGATAGGGAGCTGCCATCTGCTCGCTCCTCTGCCTTGCTCCTCTCAAATGGAGCAGTCAGACATGCTGGTGCAACTCACAGCTGGTGCATCAGCTAGCGAGAGGAGGGTGGGGGGGAAGGCTGTTTGTTTGATGGTGCGCTCTGATTGGAGAATATGAAGTATGTGGAAAGACAATGTACGTAGAAAGATAACCCATTTTCTGATCTGATTGTTTTGGATCAAAGTAACAAAGCTGACTGTCCCTGAGCCCCAAGATAAAATGACATTAATGTTGATTGCTGTATGTAAACTTCTGACCAGAACTGTAGGTGGGGAAATAAGCAGCTTAACAACTGACATAGTCTTTTGAGTGCACATTGTAGTATTAGAACTGATCTGATGAAATTTAATTGAATTCTGTTTATTGATATAGCCCCACATTACAACGCTTGTCATCTCAATGTATTTTACAGATAAGTCAATCAAATCATACAGGCAGATTCACAGTCAAGTACATACATTCAAAATTGAACATTCATTTAGTAATTACATTGGTAACTAAACAATGCTGTCAAGTTCAGTATATTAATTGCTTTAAAAAGTTTTCTATTTAAACAAAACCCAGCAGATTGCAGTCATTGACTTGCAGCATTCACTTCTCCTGGATGAGCTTGTAAAGACAGAGAGCAGTGGCTTGCATTGTGCCATTAGATTAGCAGAAATCCCCCTTACTGAGCAACACTGGACTGTAAAACTCACCTTTAAAGCTATAGTTTATAATCCTGTTCAGAAATACTTTTTGTTATACTGGGTAAAATGGTCATTCCATCCTGAGAGTAGTCAATAAATTATGTATTTAGAAAAAGGAATGGAAAAAATTGACCTCTGTGAGAGCAGCAGGCCTGTAAAATCTCTGACCAATACCTGTTATGCAGTCTGAATGGCAGGAATAGGTCAGAGGATTGGTGCTGGCCACACTCCACTCTATCCCTCGGGTTCAGGGGGTATTGCCTTATCTATTGGTTGTCAATCATTGTGACGCGCTCACGTATCGCAAGTGTGCGTGTACATTCCTTGCTAGTTTCCACTTGCTGGCTGCACATCCACACTTGTATCCGGTTAGCTTCTGTGTTAGCCGTTCATTGTAGCTCCGCTGCCCTCACCGCATTCTTTAAAAATGGCTGAGAGTTGCAAGAAGCAAACTGTCTTACGACTCAGAAGAAAGAAATAAGACCATCTTGTATGTAGGAGATTTTTTTTCATGTGATCCCCTGAGGAGCGGAAGAGCAGGTAAAATGGTCTTGCACACATGTAGGTATAAAAAAGAGGTGTCTTGGAGATTTCTTACTTACATTTCCAGAAAATTTGCCTACTCTACAATTAAAAGGAAAAACCTCTAGCAGAACCAGGCTCAGTTTCAGCGGCCATCTGCCACAACCACCTGAGGTTTAGAGAAGACAGAGCAGACACAAAAGGAACGCAGAAGCACTGATCGAGGACTACTTTCTGTGTGAAAGAAAACTAAAACTTTAACTGCAGTAGTAGCTCCTTAAGCGGCTTAATCTTGGAAAAAAAACTAAGCCAAATAGATACGCTCAGAGCTAGTTTTCAAATCTAGAGGATGAAAGAGAACATACAATTAGTCAGTAAAAACTTAGCCAATAGCTATGTCTAGGAGAAAAACAGGGTAACACACTGAAAGCCATCATCTAACCGTCCCATTCTACTTTCAGAACCTCTAGGAACCACCAGTAAACCTGCAATCTGAGAGTGAAGCATTCTGTTAGGAACATAATGCTGGGCATACACTGTACGATATCTTCAATTGTGGTACTCATATACAGCTAAAACTGTACGACGAAACAGGAGGGTTTAAAAGTTCACTGCTCACGATATCTGTTCTTACACTGTGCGGCCCGACGCTCCTGATGCGACCTGACTGCTCACTCTGTGCGTTCAAAAACCACACGTTGGACTCAGCCCTGTAGAGAGATGGTGCTACTCGGACTCGTCTACCCGGAAGCCCAATGTCAACATTAGAAGAACAAAAAGGTGTGAGTGTTGATGCTCACTGTTAAATATGAGGCTTACTAGAACGAAACGCGCTGCCTTGGCAATTCTACGAGTTTCCCTCTGTATTTTGACTCCATGTCACACGTACCGCCGTCATTCTTCTCTCCGCTCCTATGTTTTCGTTTGAGAAGACGAAGAAGAATTTCCTTGTTTGCGCGTGCGCAGTGCGCCAGGTTGGGGGAAATCTGCTCGTAACTCTGCTTCAATAGCAGGACACGCTCACGATCACTCACAAGGGCTGACAAAATGTGAAACATGTTTGATTTTCAACCGACCTTCCGATTCCTGATCGGGAGGTGGTCGTGAGAAGCTAATCCCTCGTTACCCCCCGTATACTACACCACGCAGGATGCACGATCAAGCTGAAATTGGCCCGATCCAAAACAATTCTCGCACGACTGAACTTGTACAGTGTATGCCCGGTTTAAGGAACACTCTATGCCCATATTCACAAATATTCTCAGAGGCCTCTCACAGACTTCCTATCTTAGCCTAAAAAATCCTGCCAAGGAGTTTTAGCTTCAGAGTGATTTAGATAGCAGCTGAAACGACTCTGAGTAAGGAGTCGACACACATTTTTATCTTAGTGAGGAGGCGTAGTTGACCCCATTACTTGGTGTGGCACTGCCTTGTAAGAGCTGTGATTGGTTGATTCAAGAAAAAAAAAATCAACACAAATGAGCTCCTAGTAATCATTGGAGAGAAATTAACAGATTAGACTGTATTAAGACATGATGATGAAACATGGAGCAATGTTTGAATTTACCGTATTTACATCCTCATCATTGTTTTGATTTGCTCAGAAATGGGGAAATTCTAAGATTTTTCCTAAAATAAGATAACTAAGAGCTACTTTTAGTCTTAGGATTGTTTTGTGAATATGGGCACTGATCTCTGATGTATGATGGAGCTTGATTATTAAAGGAATATGAAAAGGATAATTTTTAATTTTATTTAAAATATGTACCATATCTTTTAGACTATAAGGCTCACCATGAATTTATGTGTCTATGTGTGTCTTTGTCCACATATAAGATGCACTGGATTATAGGGTGCATTACATATTCTTCCCAAGTGTGCAATATCACTTGGTAGGGTGACCAGATGTCCCCGATTTCCAGGGACAGACCCCATTTTGGATGACATGTCCCCGGCAGAAGCTTTCCCCAGAAATGTCCCCGATTTCAGTGTATCATGATGGAGTAAAAAACTTTCGCGCAACAAGAGGTATTTACCCGGTCCTGCCGCTGTCCCGACGTAGTACAGCTTTGCCGAATGCACCTTCTCCGCCCTGTCGGCGTTGCAGTTTAGACAAAACAAACCAACCCCCAGGCAGAAATCCTGCACTTAACAAAAGCAGAGACATCCCCAGTTTTCATTAGAGAAATCGAATCTGGTCACCTTAAGGAGGAAATACACTGGCCGTTTAACGTAAGTGGTGCGGCGTGTTTTTAAAAGTGCAAGTGAAGGGGTGTGGCATAGGTAGTGCTGGCAGTGCGCGTCAGGTCAGGTGGTGAACGGCGCTCCTCCAGATGAAAGAGACAAATTAGCGTGAAACGGGGAAACGGCCAGATCATCTCATCCCCGGCATTCTCCGAAAAGAAGTTTAAGTTTGGTTGACCGGAGTGATCGGGAGGACTCCTGGAGGATCTGCGGCTGGTGATGACAGATGAGCGGAATGCCCCGCAAAGCCAGGAGGAGGAGAGACGCCGGTGAGACCTATGCCTTATTAATTTGACTGCTGCAACAGATTTTATAATGGCCCCCAACGGTTTTAGATTTTTGAACTTTTCCTTGTTTTGTGCGGGACACTGACCGAATACGTGGAATTACGAGAGTTATTTTTTGGACGCCTTATTTTTTGTATTTTTTTGATGGAACACTATTTTTGAGAGACACTTATTCTTATCAGGATTTGGACTCTGCGTGATTAATTTTATCGGGTGGTTCTGAGTTTAATAATAATCGGCCGTTAAGGCCATACGATTGTTTGTTTGTTGGTTTGTTTGTATTAAAAATGCCCGGGGCGGCGTAGGCGTCAGTTCGCTGACGTGTCATTTTTTTTCTCTTCCATTTGTCTTATTAAAGGCTCAACAGCTGACACAAAAATAGCAAAACCCAAAAAGACCCCCTTTGTGTTTGTAATATTGCCCTTAAAAGTGCTCAGTGTTACAAGGTATTAAATTACCAGTAATATATCCTATGTTTTGATCACCTAAAAGTCCGTGTCTTGACCTTATCTGATTAGAAATCACTTGTTTTAGTTTGTTAGCTTGTCACAACTACATCATCCATGGTGCTTTATTTTCGACAACTCTTATTTTGGGATATTTCTGGAAGTGAACTTTGACACAGGATGTTTTCCCTGTCAAAACAGGAACGTATACGTGTTTGAAATTAGAACATCAATCTAAGTTAGCCGTCACATAGCGTCACGTTGCTTCTGGTGTACATTTATGAACTGATTCAAATGAAAAGCTAACCTAAGTGTAGGACACGCGTTTGCTGCTTTGCTGTACTTTGCAACGCGTCCGGTGTGTTTCTTCCTTAACACCGTCCGACTATCCATTGAGCGGACTGGCTTCGTTGATTACCAAAGTTGTACTTACACATTTTAACTGATTTTTGAGTGCATTGTACCACATAAAATCGGTCAGTAAGCACAACGGCGATCATATATCAGGTGTGCTGGATTATAAGGCGCAGCATAAATTTTGAGAAAATGTATGAATTGTAATTGCGCCTTAGAATCCGAAAAATACGGTAGTTTGCGAAACCACCATATGTCAATGACTAATGTACTAATAGCTTGAAATCTCTTGAGTACATCTGAAAGTCCTACTTATTCTCCAAGAGAAATAATGTTTAAGTTTGACAGGCTGTCTCTAAAAATACACACATTTAATTTTAACACAAAAAAATTATCAAATTGGGTTGTAAAAATATTTGCTACATGGATATGTTCAATACTAAAAAATTTTTATTTCTTTATATATACTCATTTGCAAAATGCCCCAAATGGGGCTTTTTGTGAGCCCCATTTGGTCAAAAAAGCATTATTAGTAATCATTTTGCCTATGAAGCATACTACAGAAAAGTAGATGGATTCAGATAAGTTGTCTTTATAACCCCAAGGCTGGGGCTATAAAGCCATGATTACAAACAAACTCGACACTGATGTTTGAAATGGATAAAAAGTATTGGGATAAAATTTGCAATTTTAGTGTGATAACCCTACCCAGAAATACAATGATAGTGAAGCTTCAACATTTATCTGTCTTGGTTATTTATTTATTTTCAATTGAAAGCTAGCTAAATTGCTTTATTCAGTATTCAGTATATCAGATTTTTCATTCTCCACTATATCAAATTTTGATTATTTCTTGGAGACTTTTTAGTGGGGAGAAAAAAGATAAAATCCAACATAACAGAAAACAATCTTTGCAGTAATCATCTAGAACAAGAACAACATATTTCACTGTCCTTGACAGCGTGCTTTAGTTTACCAATGCTTTCTAGATACAAAAATTGAGACATACTTGTCTAGCTGTGTGTCTTTAAGTTGCCTTCCTCTGCAGTTGTTGATTTTGGGCTCCGGTGCTAGTATCAGTTGGTTTAAATGACTGTGAGCCTCAGTGCATTGTGTTTGGTGCGTAGTAAAGTTACTGAGGCATAGTTTTTTTGTACAGACCTGTGATGAAAGTTACTGAGGGAGGTTTTGATGGATTCCTGTCTGTGTCTGAGTTTCTTATGTGTCTGTTTCTATGTAATGATCATATTTGTGTATGTTTTTATTTTTGTTTATAGGTATGTCTCTGTAAATGTCTAGATGAATCAAGGGGCACTCCTGCTGCTACTGTGTGTGTGTGTGTGTGTGTGTGTGTGTGTGTGTGTGTGTGTGTGTGTGTGTGTGTGTGTGTGTGTGTGTGTGTGTGACTTTGTGTGTGTGAAGGAGTGTGTATCAGCAGTGTGCTTGATCAGCAGTCCTGCTGCTATCCCATTAACTCTGCTGCCGCAGGGCATGCTAGTGCAACCCAAAGGACCAGAGGTAACAGCAGGGCTCAGTGAAGTCATTTCCATTCAGCCATCTCACTCCTACCAGCTCACTGCTGCACCAAATCTGAGTAAGTATATGAGGGGGAGGCTAAACTGACAGATTATCTTTTTTAAAGGCTATGAATAAAAAATGGCACTGTCTTTGAAGCTGAAAGGAGGAATCCTGTCACTGTACTTATTAAATGATTCTAGCAAAGAAAAAGACTAGGAATCTAATTGTAGTATGTGCATTTTGTCATTGAGGCCCAAAAAAAACTTTGCAAAGCATTAAGCCAACCCACTGCTGGGAACACACCAAACATTTGGATAAAGTTATGCATGTCAAATGACTCCAACTCAAAGTTTTTGGCTTAAATACAAAGCCCTTTGTGAAGCAGAAAGCTACCACTGCACTTCACTCTGAACACAAAATCCACACCTTGAAACATGGTGGTGGCAGTAACATGCTGTGGGGGTGTTTTTTTCCCATCGTGGACAGGGAAACTGGTTTAAAATTGATGGGAATCTGGATGAAGCAAAATACAGGGATCAAGGAATAAAACCTGTTGACAACCAATCAAGAATGTGAGGCAAGACTTGACAGGTATATACACAAATGCCATCCACTCATTCTGTGTGGCTCCAAGATCAGCCTCCCTCTAAGAACTGAGCTATTTGGCAAAGAAGAGGGACCTGAAAATCAATTTCTGGTTGTACAAAGCTCTTAGCTGTAAATACAGCCATAGAGATATAAAAGAAGGCATACGCTTGGGGGTACATTCTATCAGGAGAAATGCGAATGTGGGATTTAGAATCCTACAGACAAACCAACAGTAGTGGGCACAGCTGACCCAAAAGTTAGCTTCACAAACTCACTATCCACAAACAAGAATACTAGCTTCACTACTGTTAAACCATTGATAAACAAGGACATTTGAGGAAGCTAATGCTAACTGCTAACTGATAACCAATGGCTGTCACCCAGAATGTGTCATACGTCTTCAGATGAAAAATGTTGAATGCACACACAGCACATGAGGAATCTGCACAGCGCTGCATGTTTGAGGGGATAGCTGTTTTACTTCAGGATGGATGACTTCAATTTTAACTTTAGTTAGGTAGTAAGTGCCTGTCAGGATGCAGTTCTTCCTGCTGCACCATGGACAGTTCCAGAGCCTTCCACTACCTTCTCTCCCCTGCTTCACTCCAGGCTGGATCAGTTTCACCTGCTGCAATAATCAAGTCTGGACTCATTCCACCTGTTCAACCTCCTACATAAACTCCTCTCATTTCTGCTTTCACTGCTGGTTCGACAACGTCCTTCCCACGTCTGCTCATGCCTCACGTCTCCCGGCGTCCTTCGTCCCACATCATGTGCCCCCGTCTCCAGCCAGCCCTGTCTCTGCCTACCAGCCTTCCCTCGTCCCTGCCTACCTGCCTGCGTTCCCTCAAGTCCTCCGGCTTCGGCTCCACTACGTCCTCCTGCTCCCGCCACTGTCAACATCACTCCGCTGCCATCTGGTACAGTCTGCTGGTTTCCTTTCCACCACTCATCTCCTTCAATAAAACTCTTAAACGAAGCTCTGTGTGTGGCTGAATTCAGGCTCAGTAACCAGTACCTGACAGTTCGAACCAGCCACCATGAGCCTCTTGCCCACACAGAGTCCAGTGCCTGCCTCCCATCTGAGCTCCTTGGCTGAAACCATGTTCCTTGATCTGAGGAAGCTTCTGGACTCTTTACCCACCGTTGACCCGCCCTGGGTGCGGATTGATACAGCGGAGAGCCTGTGGAACCTTTATAAGGATCAGACAACTCTGATGTCCGTCCTTGGAATCACTGGGCTAGCGGAGGAGATCGAGTGGATTAAGCAGGCTGCCTACGCCCAGATTCTCCACAGGCCACCTCCAACCAGACCTCCATTGGCCAGCCTGTCCGCCGCTGCTGCAGCTCCTGCCTCGGCTGTCTCCGCCGCTGCTGCAGCTCCTGCCTCGGCTGTCTCCGCCGCTGCTGCAGCTCCTGTTTTGGCTGTCTCCGCCTTTTCTGCAGCGCCTGCCTTGGCTGTCTCGGCCGCTGCTGCAGCTCCTGCCTCGGCTGTCTCCGCCGCTGCTGCAGCTCCTGCCTCGGCTGTCTCCGCCGCTGCTGCAGCTCCTGCCTCGGCTGTCTCCGCCGCTGCTGCAGCTCCTGCCTCGCCTGTCTCCGCCGCTGCTGCAGCTCCTGCCTCGCCTGTCTCCGCCACTGCTGCAGCTCCTGTTTTGGCTGTCTCCGCCATTGCTGCAGCTCCTGCCTCGGCTGTTTCCACCGCTCCTACCACTGATCCCGCCACAGTTTCTGTCGCCCCATCACCTGCGGCAGCCTTCAATTCAGTGCCCAGCTCCTCCCGGCAAAGGCGCCGGGCTCGCCGGCACAGGATCCTCTCCGAGGCTCAGCCAGACGCGCCCGGCCTACATGAAGATCAGCTGTGAGACTTTTTCTACAGGGACAGGGACGACCTTCTCCCACGTTGGTCCGCCCCTGACGAAACTCTCACAGCCTATGAGGCTGAGCACACCATCTTGCCAACCTCCGCAGAGGTTTTCACCGCACACGCCACGGACCAAGCCTGCCTGGGTGTGCGCGTATCTGCCACAAGTTCCGCTTAGCCGGCAGACGCAAGCTCCGCTCAGCCGGCCGACGCAAGCCCCGCTCAGCCGGCCGACGCAAGCTCCGCTCAGCCGGCCGACGCAAGCCCCGCTCAGCCGGCCGACGCAACCTCCGCTCAGCCGGCCGACGCAACCTCCGCTCAGCCGGCCGACGCCACCTCCGCTCTGCTGGCTATAGTTGAGATTCCTGCTGCGCACGCCACGGCCAAAGCCTGCGTGGGTGCGCACATCTCGCCCCCGCCAGCCTTCGCTGACGTCCCGCCGGCCGCCGAGAAGAAAGACCCACCGGTCGCAGAGAGAGAGGACTTGCCGGCTGCCGAGAAGAAAGGACAGCCCGAGGCCTCCGAGGGTGCTGCTCTGCCTCAGCCCGATGCCTCCGAGGGTGCTGCTCTGCCTCAGCCCGATGCCTCCGAGGGTGCTGCTCTGCCTCAGCCCGAGGCCTCCGATGGTAGTGCTGTGCCTCAGCCCGAGGCCTCCGCGGGTGCTGCTGTGCCTCAGCCCGAGGCCTCCGCGGGTGCTGCTGTGCCTCAGCCCGAGGTCTCCGCGGGTGCTGCTGTGCCTCAGCCCGAGGCCTCCGTGGGTGCGCACATCTCGCCGCTGCCGGTCTTCGCTGACTTCCCGCCGGTCGACGAGAGAAAGGAGCCACCTCAAGCTGAAGTCCTGCAGTCCCGCGAGGGGGTCCAGGTGGACCCGCCTCCTCCCTTCGCTCCCGAGTCCCGCGAGGCGGTCCACACGGACCCGCCTCCAGTCTACGCTCCCGAGTCCAGCGAGGCGGTCCAGACGGACCTGCCTCCAGTCTACGCTCCCGAGTCCAGCGAGGCGGTCCAGACGGACCCGCCTCCAGTCTACGCTCCCGAGTCCAGCGAGGCAGTCCAGACGGACCCGCCTCCAGTCTACGCTCCCGAGTCCAGCGAGGCGGTCCAGACGGACCCGCCTCCAGTCTACGCTCCCGAGTCCAGCGAGGCGGTCCAGACGGATCCGCCTCCAGTCTACGCTCCCGAGTCCAGCGAGGCGGTCCAGACGGACCCGCCTCCAGTCTACGCTCCCGAGTCCAGCGAGGCGGTCCAGGTGGACTCGCCTCCAGTCTACGCTCCCGAGTCCTCTGAGGCGGTCCAGGGGGACTCGCCTCCAGTCTACGCTCCCGAGTCCTCTGAGGCGGTCCAGGGGGACTCGCCTCCAGCCAAGGCTCCAGAGTCCTCTGAGGCGGTCCAGGGGGATCCGCCTCCAGTCAAAGCTCCAAAGTCCTGTGTGGCGGTCCAGGGGGATCCGCTTCCAGTCAAAGTTCCAGAACTCTCCGAGGATCCTTCAGTGGAGTTCCACGACAGGAGAACAAGGGCAAAACTCCACTGCCAGCTACCTGAGATCCTCCTGCCTCTCTGCCAGCTGACCAAGCCAAGACGAGGTTGCCCACCGCGACGCCCGCCTCTGTTCCAGCCACGGCGGGGCCGCCCTCCGCGACGACCACCACCTGAGACCCTGCTGTTTCGCCGCCTGATGACTGCGCCTCACCGGGGTCGCCCACCGCGACGCCCGCCGCCTGAGTCTCTACTGCTCTGCTGCCGGCTGACCCTGCTCCGCCGCCTGCCGCGCCCAGGCCGTCCTCCACGGAGCCCGCCGAGGACTCTGCTGCTCCGCCGGCTGCCACGCCCAGGACGTCCTCCGTCGCTCCCAAGCCGCTGCTCAAGAGGCGTCGCTCCCAAACCGCCGCTCAAGAGGCGTCGCTCCCAGCCCGCCGCTCTCAAGTTCCCCGAGTTCCAGGCTCTCAAGTTCCCCAAGTTCCAGGCTCTCAAGTTCCCCGAGTTTCAGCGCACTTCAAGAGGTTTCTGTTCTCCCGGCACCTTTTGTTGGAGTCTGACCCCCCGTCCTGTCCTCCCTCCGCCCACCCGGGATGGGTGTTCCTGTTTTTGAACTAGTGTTTTGTTTAGGCCGCCTGGGATTCGGCCTTAAGGGGGGGGGGGGTGATGTCAGGATGCAGTTCTTCCTGCTGCACCATGGACAGTTCCAGAGCCTTCCACTACCTTCTCTCCCCTGCTTCACTCCATGCTGAATCAGTTTCACCTGCTGCAATAATCAAGTCTGGACTCATTCCACCTGTTCAACCTCCTACATAAACTCCTCTCATTTCTGTTTTCACTGCTGGTTCGACAACATCCTTCCCACGTCTGCTCATGCCTCACGTCTCCCGGCGTCCTTCGTCCCACATCGTGTGCCCCCGTCTCCAGCCAGCCCTGTCTCTGCCTACCAGCCTTCCCTCGTCCCTGCCTTCCTGCCTGCGTTCCCTCAAGTCCTCCGGCTTCGGCTCCACTACGTCCTCCTGCTCCCACCACTGTCAACATCACTCCCCTGCCATCTGGTACAGTCTGCTGGTTTCCTTTCCACCACTCATCTCCTTCAATAAAACTCTTAAACGAAGCTCTGTGTGTGGCTGAATTCAGGCTCAGTAACCAGTACCTGACAGTGCCGGACGGTGTTTTGTATGGAAGTGTTGAAAAAAAGAGTTCCACTGAGTCATGCGGCGACCCAAAGCCCCAGGTCCAATTTGGTTCAATTCAATTTTATTTATATAGCGCAAATTCACAACACATGTCTTTTCAAGGCACTTTACAAAGTCAAATCCAGTGTCTTTCCATCACAGGCAGTGCTGATAAAAAACCCAGAAAGCTTGGTTACACCACTAATTAAAGGGTAGGGGTCACACAGCAGTGTGCTGTTTACAGAAAAAACAAGCAAACATGCATGCCGGCATCTCTGTTTTTGAGCAATGGAAGCCGACAATATTAAGACCACATCATAAGAAGACAAAAGGGTAAATAGCCTATACTTGTATAGTGCTTTATCAAGTCCAACAACCCCAAAGCGCTTTACACTACATTCAGTCATACACACACTGCCAGCGACAAGCTACATTGTAGCCACTGTTGCTCTTGGGCAGACTGACAGAAGTAAGGCTACCATACATTGGCACCACTGGGCCCTCTGACCACCGCCAGAAGGCAATGCGGGTAAAGTGTCTGGCCCAAGGACACATTGACTGAGATGGTCAGAGTGGGGTATCAAACCGGCAACTCGCCTGTTACAAGACTCCTGCGCCACTGTCGCCCAAGAAAGTGTTGAGGAAAATATCTTAGTTGTTTTATTAATCAGGCAGTTGTATGGAGAATAATAAAAGGAACTCCTCAGGCCTCAAAACTGTGTCTCCCTTTGAGGCAAAGTAAACACGCAGCTTGCAGGATGTGGAGAGTGGGTTTATGGCTGTGAGGTCATTTGGCTTCACCCCTGATAAGACAGTTTGAGTAATAAATTAGCCGTACTGCCTGGGAATCTCGAGGGTAGATTACGCTTGGGGCCACAGGGTCTGGGACCACCCCCCAGGCTAATCAGAAGGGGCAGTCAGTCTTTTAAAAGATGTCTTCAGAGTAGTGTAAGACAGACAGAATTGTTTGCAGCACCATGAGGTAATATGGTGAAATGGTAACGTAGGTTTCTGTCTCCTTTTGGAATTCCAAATGAATTAAATGTGCATATTTTAAATGTTTGCCTCTGATCATTGTTTCTCCTTTACTGCCAAATCTTAAACCGGGGTAAGATGGGCCTTCAGAGATAAGCAGGAGCAGGCCAGTATTAGTATCTACAAAAGGTAAGACAGAAACAGCACAGGTATTAGGAAAGTTTATTTTTTTGTTGAGCTGTGACTGTTACTGTTGTGGAGAAGCCTGTGTGTATGTGTAGCGCTAGGACAGTGACATAAACTGTGGATGAATACCTTGTTGAGAACATTATCATACTCACAGGTATCAAAAAACAATAAAGAGGATGCTAACCAGTCCCCAAACACTTTCTAAACTTAGCGTGAACAATAATGCCTTGAATGAAAAGTTACCTCCGCAATTATCTGTTTGCAGATTAGAGCGACTGTGCCCACCACTGCAAACCAAGCACATGTTAAAACCAATGGGTCCAGAAAAAACATTGAGGAAGTAGGGCATAAACTAGGAACACTTACAAGAAGCTGTTTGTCATATAAAAGTCTATCATTCTCACAATAACTGCATTTCTGCCAGACTCTTGAAAGAGCTAACGCCAACTGGAGGTTCTTCTTCTTTGGCAATTAACAGCAGTCTTTCTTTAAGAGTAGTCCCAGCATTTTTTGTTGTTCAGTTGTTCAGCCTTTGCTTAGAAAACAAGTTTGGTTGCTGCATTACTTAGTAATTTTAGACCCATTTCCTAACTGACTTTTTAATTGAAGCTGCTTAATGCCACGTAATGATCTTTGTTTTGGAGAATAATATCTGGTTTTAAATCCCTCAACAGCACTGAGTCTTCACTTTTAAAAGTGTTTATTTATACTTTTTGTGCTGCTGAATCTGGTGACTGTTTTGTTCCTGTCCTTTTAGATTTAACTGCACCATTTGACAAACTGGGACACACAATGACTTTATCTTGTTTGGAACAAAGGTGGGGACTTGAGAAACATCACTGAAGTGGTTCAGATCCTGTAATGTTCACAGCTGTTGGTGTGATTCTGTGTCTCTGTTGCTGACTGTTTATGTCACTCCCTGCTCCCTGTGCTGCTCTAGCAATTATCTCCTGATTACCTGCACCAGGGACTGCTCTGATTACTCGCGCTGCCGCGTCTGTGTGGAGCACTATTTATACCTGGCTTCCCCAGTGTGCAGGCGCCAGATTCTCAAAAACCATTAGTGTGAGCAGACTTTCCAGCGGTCCTTCACGGCTTTCTTGCCTGTCTGTGACTCTGATCATCTTTGTGGGTTCCTTCCTGTTTGACTCTCTCGTTTTGGTCTTGAGATTCAACAACCTGTACAAGTACAAGTACCTCACTAAGCCTCTCTGCCTAGCCCTCTCTGTTACTGTCAGGGTTTTTGCCTGTTTTACTTTGGACATTTTCCAGACTTTTCCACTACTTATTCAGCCCAGTTACCTCAGTCATCACTCCACCCTTAATCACCTCCACCTGTTCCTCCAAATTAAGTTGACTCAATCCACCTGTCCACTAGCCTACATAAACTTTCCTCAGTCCACTCATCCCCGCCGGAACGTCTTCTTCTCATTTTCCCAACTCCCACACTCTGCCTCACTCAACCTCTCCCTCACTGTGTCCAGCCTGCTGTCTCTCCAGTTGCCCGTGTCCCCGTGCTGCCTAACTGGTTCCTCTGTGAGTACCCACGTTCCTCCGTATCTGGTCTACTGCTGCTCCAAGCCCTCGCTTCAGCGCAGCATATCCTGCTGTGTGTGTCCCCCTCACCTGCTCTGCTTGTCCTGGTTGCTTCCCGGTTTCTCCGACAGACCAGCTCCACTCTGAACAGCACCCTCTGTCCTCCTGCTCCTTCCCGACCGTCTGCTCCTGCTGCCATCGCCCACCTGCTTCAGTCTGTTCCAGTTCGTCAGACTCATCATCCACAACTCACCTCTTCTTCAACAAACTTCTTAAAACGAGACTGTGTGCGGCTGAATTCGAGTTCACCAAACCCAGTACCTGACAGTTACCTCTGTGTTTGTGTAACAAGACCCTCAACCGGATTGTGGACATAGACCTAAGGCTTGCCCCTCTGTTACATTTGCCTGCCTCCAAATCTTTGTGTAAGACCCTGGACTGTCCACGTACCATTCTCGCACCATTAAGCCGTGTGTGGGATACAGCTTTGGCTTATAAGAAGTGATCTAACGCTCTACTGGAGACACTGATTGGATTCAACAACACCTTCCGGATTCAAGAAAGGTTAGTGGTTCATTCAGTGTGTGTCATTCCCCACTGATTGTTTTACAGCCACTAACCTGTCACTCTCCTTCAGTGCGCCCGTGCCAGTAGTTCACTAGTTTTGCTTCGATAAACAATATTAAACCTGCTCATTGTGTATGGGTGTATTATCAGATCCTAAAGAGAAATCATTATAGATCCTACCTCTCAGATCAAAGCTTTTCTGTCAGTCTAAGATACAGTCTGCCCTCTACTGCCCCTCTTCTTCATGGGGTTCCCAGGGGATCAGTTTTAGGTCCTTTTTTTTTATTTTTAGCTATCTACTGGACTCCATTCCTAAGAAGCATGGTATTTCTTGCTTTTGCAGATGAAAGCCCGATCTATGTGGCAATCAAGATAAATACTAAACATGTTGGGTACCTGTGTCTGAAAGAATTGAAGGCATGGATGTCATTAATTTTTATTTAGCTTTTAATGAGATGAAATTGAAGTGCTGGCCTTTCATGGGACACCAGGCAGCTTGTATTTAGATCTGGGTTATCTTTCCCATTATGTGAAGCAAACAGCAACTAACCTTGATTTTAAAATGGATCAGAACTTTATTTTTGATGTCCACATAAAGGTATTTGTCAAAAATAGCTTATTTTTTTCACCTTGGCCAGCTGGCCAAAGTAAAGTCAATGCTTAATGCTGAGCCTTTTGAAACAGTGAGCCATACCTTTGACACAACACAGCTAGATTACCATAACGTATATTGTATTTTGGAGTTAGGTCCTCCACAGCATGTCTACACATCTTTCAACCAGCACACCCAAATTTACACATTTCTGTTTTTAAAATCCTTTTTATTTTGAAGTCTTTAAATGGACATGCTCTTCTCTACATCGCTGAGGTTTTACAGCCCTATGTGCCCCCTTGTCTCAGATCTGCTGACCTGCTGCTCCTATCAGGGCCGAGAACCAGGTGGTTCTCTGTAGCTGGTACATCGCTGTTTATAGACTGCCAGTGCACACTATGAAGACTTTCTCCCTGTTTTTATTTTATTAAAATCTTTTTTTTTTTTTATTAACTCTTGTTTTTTTTCACAGCCTTTAATGCTAGAGTATTGGTTTTGTTAGGGTCACAACCAGGTTCGGAAATTATGACAAAAGAGGGAAAGGAGATAATATGATTTCCAAGTATTTAGTTAAAGTAAACAACAAAAATAAGTTTGTAAAGTCAGTCAAGTCAATGTGAATGAGTGGAAAAATGATCAATGTAAGCATTGAGTGTTAAACTAAGCAAACAAAATAAACTAACCCAACTAACTCAAGGCAAACTGATTCAAATCAAACCATGGAGAAATAATGGGGGCTCCATCCGAATACCCTAAATAACAGCTTTTAGTTCCTGTTGCTCAACCTTTCATGGGTCAACAATAAGAACGGAGTAGGAAAGGAGCTTCAGAGTGCTGTGCCGAATTCAGACAACCTTTGACTCCGTCATTACGTGATGGAAACACGCATGGATGATGTGAGTCAAATCCGGGCCCACAGCCTTCTGAAAATGAACTACAAAGTGCTCGCTCTCTGCTCTCCAGACATTTTTGTTGATTTCTGTGAGGAGGCTGTGCTTTTACGTCATGTCACACAAAGGATTGTGGGATACCTTAAGGGTTCTCAATGTCTGCTAATGTGCATTGCCATTGATTATTTTTTTTCTCTCTTTTGGATTCTCTAGTTGCCTTGCCAATGCTGGACACCCCATCTATTGTCTGACTCTGGACACAACCTTGGACTGCACTCTGACCATGATACCTGCTCAGCCCCTTTAGACCTGTCAACTTTCTTCTGCCTGCCCGTTGTATGTTCCTAGCTCACCTCAAGGACCTACTGTATGCCTCTAGCCTTATCTGCCTGTCATCTCCTGCTGTGAGCAGCTTGCCATCTGCTCTACCTGTTGCCTGCAATCTCTGGACTCTTTCTTGCCATCACCACTCTTTTTGTTTGTTTTTACTTTACAATAAACCTGTAAAGCACAACACGATGTCCGGTTTGAATATCAGTTTCTCGTGTATTACATTGTAGCTTCATGTCCAAATCACCTCTAAGTACAGATTATTTTTCAGTTTTCAATCGTGTCATTGAATTATTGTATTTTGTAATAGAAACCTGTTAATTTGTCTCTTAGTTAAAAATCAAGAATTCTGTTTATATTGATAATTAATAATGGTTTTATGTATTTTTGTTCATATTTCTATAGCTGTGTAACAACAGAATCACACGTAAAGTACTTGCCGTTTGTGTACAAATCATGTGCCATCACCGAAGTCCAAATGCTGACCAGATATGTGTACTACGCACAGACTTAAATTCCAGAAGTGAAAAAGTTAACACCTTCACTGGTAACTACTAAAAATAGTTATTTTATTAAATAGTTAAGTGTTTTTGAACATACTACACAATTAGTACTGCAATTGTTTTGTATAAATTCATTCTAGTCAAAACAGGATTACCTTTTATGTTTTGCTAATGTAAAACATGAATGTCAGATTCACATTTATTCAAGTTTCAGTTATTAAATGGCACAGTAAATTTGCTAATGAAAAGTGTTGAAAGATGGCCAAAATACTTTGTTTAGTATCATGCTTAGGTCTTCTTAGACCTTCATTAATCTCAGTGATTTGCAACAGTTGGGGGTAATTAGGTCGCACCTTGCGGCTCTAATCTCTGCTGGCTCACGTTAAAACAGCTCTAATTAGCTGCTTTTTTTTTTTTTTTTTTTTTTTTTAAGATGGGACTTGATTAGTTTATTCATATCAAATCTGTAATAGTGATAAGGAGAAATTTCAGAGTAACCCAACTTCTGGACTTGCATATATGTATGTGTGTGTTAATTACAGTGCAGACCCATCATAACCTCTTTTTTTTGCCCAGTAAACATAGGTTAAACAGTTTGCATTACGTATGATGATAAAGGGTATAATCAAACAAAATTTCCTGGTGGGCATGAATCATGCAACAAGTGACAACGATTTTACAATATAATTAGAAACTGATGACTAAACTAATTCATTTAAAACTCTGAAAATTTGTCTGTCACATTAAAACACAGTGAATTACCAATAAAACCAATCTGATTAGAACAGAAAATATTTTAGATTTTACTTTCAGTATTTGTTCTGCAGTAATTCTCTAAAGCTGACATGCAAAGCTTTTTTACCATATTATTATTTTATGTTTCAGGGGCTAAACGTTAAGCCTTGCTGGCCTATACATGGTATGAAAGATGTATCACTCTTTAAATATCAGTTTCCCACACTACATTCATAATGTCTGCCAGCTACTCTTCTTTTGATTTACCTCTCTTTGAACAGGTCATCCATCCATCAATCTATGGTTTCTCCGGACAAAATCATACCCAACGTATGTGTATCGTATGACATGAGTCTCAACTGGGGGAGACCGGAGACAGTTGAAACGGGATGGTTGCAACATGTCATTTTTCTCCAGTCAAAAACAAGCTAGAGGGATGACTCTCCCTTCCAGATAAAAAAGTAAGCAGATTCAAGAGCTCCCCCAAGATTTATTGGAAAAAATAAACAGTTTTAAGGATATGAAAGTATTTTTTGATTGAGCTTTGTTTTTGTTATACTGTTGCCACTGTGTAAAAAAAGTAAAATGTTTACTTTTAGCCAATATAGGTAGAATGTATTAAGTTTAATAGTTTAGCTGTTACATATATAATTTAAGTGTGACTTAAATTATATATTTCTCTAAACAAGGGCTGAATTGTCCCCTACCTAATGGTTTTATTCTTAAGAAAGTTAAAGTTAAGATGGTCATATTGTATATATTTATATTTTTGCTTTTAACCACAAGCAACCCTGTTCCTTCAAAATAATTTTTTGCAGTAATATCAACAATCAGAATCAGATATACTTTAATAATCCCCGAGGGAAATTGCTGTTTCAGTACCATCACCATAACATAGACACCACAAACATTTCAGGGGGGAGACGGTTCACTGAGGCCGTGCTGCCAAGGACACTACTGTGTCCACAAGGCACTGCCCTTGGATCTGTTGAAGGAAGATTACAACAACATGGGGGAAGTGGAGGGAGAAAAAAAAATTATTTTTCTTAGTATCATACTGAGTTTGTAATTTAAATTGTGACAACCCAAATAGCATAATTTCACGTAAAGCTTTAAATCTCCAACCATCCAATTGCACTTACATGAATCCAACAAAACTCAACAAAAGTCCAGGCAAATGATTTTTTTTGTATTGTATTTGTGTTCAAACTTCAACAGTAGTTACAGTTATAAGTTTGATGACTCAAGGCTAAAATTGCTGAGTGTTACCTTTAGAGAGAGACCTGGCTTTTCCATTTGCTTTAAATGGTTCAAAGACAGTCCGTCCGTCCGTCCGTCCGTCCGTCTTCTTCCGCTTATCCGGGGTCGGGTCGCGGGGGTAGCAGCTTCAGTAGGGAGGCCCAGACGTCCCTCTCCCCGGCCACTTGGGCCAGCTCCTCAGGAGGAATCCCAAGGCGTTCCCAGGCCAGCCGGGAGACATAGTCCCTCCAGCGTGTCCTGGGTCTTCCCCTGGGCCTCCTGCCGGTGGGACGTGCCCGGAACACCTCACCAGGGAGGCGTCCAGGAGGCATCCTGACCAGATGCCCGAGCCACCTCAACTGGCTCCTCTCGACGTGGAGGAGCAATGGCTCTACTCTGAGTCCTCCCCGGATGACTGAGCTCCTCACCCTATCTCTAAGGGAGAGCCCAGACACACTACGGAGAAAACTCATTTCAGCCGCTTGTATCCGGGATCTCGTTCTTTCGGTCACGACCCAAAGCTCGTGACCATAGATGAGGGTAGGAACGTAGATCGACCGGTAAATCGAGAGCTTCGCCTTTTGGCTCAGCTCTCTCTTCACCACAACGGATCGGTACAGCGCCCGCTTCACAGCAGACGCTGCACCAATCCGCCTGTCGATCTCCCGCTCCATCCTCCCCTCATTCGTGAACAAGACCCCAAGATACTTGAACTCCTCCACTAGGGGCAGCACATCCTCCCCAACCCGGAGAAGGCACTCTACCCTTTTCCGGTTCAAGACCATGGTCTCGGATTTGGAGGCACTGATTTTCATCCCAGCCGCTTCGCACTCGGCTGCGAACCGCTCCAGTGAGAGCTGTAGATCACGCCCTGATGAAGCCAATAGGACCACGTCATCCGCGAATAGCCGAGACGCAATCCTAAGGCCACCAAAACGGATCCCCTCAACACCTTGGCTGCGCCTAGAAATTCTGTCCATAAAAGTTATGAACAGAATCGGTGACAAAGGGCAGCCTTGGCGGAGTCCAACTCTCACCGGAAACGAGTCCGACTTACTGCCGGCAATGCGGACCAGACTCTGACACCGGTCGTACAGAGACCTGACAGCCCTTATTAAAGGGTCCGGTACTCCATACTCCCGGAGTACCCCCCACAGGATCCCTCGGGGGACACGGTCGAATGCCTTCTCCAGATCCACAAAGCACATGTAGACTGGTTGGGCAAACTCCCATGCCCCCTCCAGAATCCTGCTGAGGGTATAGAGCTGGTCCAGTGTTCCACGGCCAGGACGAAAACCACACTGCTCTTCCTGAATCCGAGATTCGACTATCCGACGGACCCTCCTTTCCAGAACCCCCGAATAGACCTTACCAGGGAGGCTTAAGAGTGTGATTCCCCTGTAGTTGGAACACACTCTCTGGTCCCCCTTTTTAAATAGGGGGACCACCACCCCAGTCTGCCAGTCCAGGGGAACTGCCCCCGATTTCCACGCAATGTTGCAGAGCCGCGTTAACCAACACAGCCCCACAACATCCAGAGCCTTAAGGTACTCCGGGCGAATCTCATCCACCCCCGGGGCCTTGCCACCGAGGAGCTTTTTAACAACCTCGGCAACCTCAGCACCAGAGATGGGAGAACCTAACCCAGAGTCCTCAGGCTCTGCTTCCGCAATGGAAGACGTGTTGGTGGGATTAAGGAGGTCTTCGAAGTATTCCGCCCACCGAAACACAACGTCCCGAGTCGAGGTCAGCAGCACACCACCCCCACTGTAAACAGTGTTGGTACTGCACTGCTTCCCCCTCCTGAGACGCAGTATAGTGGACCAGAATCGCTTCGAAGCCGTACGGAAGTCTTTCTCCATGGCCTCTCCGAACTCTTCCCACGCCCGAGTTTTTGCCTCGGCGACCAGCCGAGCCGCCTGCCGCTTCGACTGCCGGTACACATCAGCTGCTTCCGGAGTCCCACAGGCCAAAAAAGCCCGATAGGACTCCTTCTTCAGCTTGACGGCTTCCCTCACCGCTGGTGTCCACCAGCGGGTTCGAGGGTTGCCGCCGCGACATGCACCGACAACCTTGCGGCCACAGCTCCGACTAGCTGCCTCAGCAATAGAGGCGTGGAACATGGTCCATTCAGACTCAATGTCCCCCGCCTCCCTCGGGACGTTCAAAGACAGCATCTAATTTAATTTGGTTATGCTTTTCATAGCTGTTTTCAGACACTTTGGGGAGATGTTAAAAGGTTAAATCAGGAATTCATATTGTATAAATTAAATTATTCCAATAACCTCTTGAAAGTATTTAGATCACAAACGAAGACTTTATTTTATGTTGTCAACAATGTTTCATGCTGGTTCTTCTTAACTAGCACATTAAGTATGCAAAAAATTACAGCTTTGGGGAAAATATTCCTTAATGGTTTATCTATCTCCTCTCTAAGTTCTGTATAACTTGAGGCTGGCCTTTACCAACAGTTGTCCAAAATCACATTCCCTGTGCAAACATTTCATCCTGGCCTCCTGGTGATGATGTTCACACTATTTATACAGTTACTCTTGATACAGCAATGTAAGTATTTGTACAGCTAAACCAACAACAGGACAGGAAATATGATATTTGAACCTAAAATCATTGCTGTAATTTACTGAGTGATAGAATTCCTTGGGCTATGCAGTACAGTAATGTAAGATTGCTGCAGAATTATTTAAAAATGTTTGCTCTCTCACACACTCACTGACGTCAGCAATGAAACCTTTTCTTCTGGGTCAGGGGCATGCTTTGAATCCTACTCATCTAAGCTGTCATTGTGAAGAAAATGAAATGTATGAGGACTGAGTGTTGCTTCTGCCCAGTTAAAGCAAGTTCCAATTTATTCAACAGTGATACAAGTGCGTTCGGAAGTAGTCAGGGTAAAGGTTATCAACAAATCCTCCCGCAGCACAGGAAGATGACAGTCTACCTGTCCTTTCAAAGCCTCTCATTCCTGATAATCCACCATACTGTGTTTAAAGAGTTCTTACAAAGGATGAGTTATTTCTATATATATATATATATATATATATATATATATATATATATATATACATATATACGTATATATTTATATACATATATATACACACACACACAGTATATTAGAGATGCAACGGTACAGGTAGCTCACGGTGCAGTCTGTACCTCGGCTTTTGTGCCACGGTTTTAATTCGGTTTTGTGCGAAAAGTGATCGCATTTTTATCAAAAAACTTTATTTATTTTACTTGCAAGAACTTCAAAGCAAGTACTGGTGAACATGAATGAACAGGGTAAAACAACACTTGCTGAACTTTTTGAACAATAAATAATACCTCTTCTTGTTCTTCCTCAACCACTTGTATGAAATATAAATATACAAAGGTTAAACCAAAAAACTTAAAAATGTTCAAGTGGATCCTGAGATAACAGGTACATGAGGTAATCAATTTGAAAGAACATGTGTACTTTATCTTTAGCAAACATAAATAAGCTTGTCCTTTGAATTAAAAAAGGCAGAACAAAATTATATAGCAAAATAAAACAATACAACATTCTGGGTGCAATGTGCAATGTTATTTACTCATTCACTATTGAAAGATTTTTGTGCACAAAGATGAGTCTATCAACACTGGCTAGTGCAAGGTGAGACCGGTTGCACTGAAAATGTCTCCGGCAGTAGAGAAAATTCTATCTAACTTGGAATTGAAGTCCCAGGGACACAGAGGAGACGTTTTGCCAGTTTTGCAACATGAGGGAACTTAAACGTATTGGACCTCCACCACATAAAGGGATCAGCATCAACATCAATAAAGTCTGCAAAGCTGTATGAAGCAACTTCTTCCTCAACTACCTGAGAAAAAGCCTTGACCTAGTCTTGTTTTTTTGAAAACCTCTACAAATAACTCTGCCATAGCAGTCTTCTTTTGAGGAGGAGAGTTTCAGTGTTCTCCCTCTGTGGGTGGACTTGTCTCTGCTTGTTTCTGAAAGAACAATGACAAAAATATAACATATAAGAATAGAAGCTGTAAATATCTGTTCTGCACCCATGAATTTTATATCAATTACCACAATTGAGAAAAGCTTTCCTGCTTTTATGTTTTATCATTTTTAATAAATGCATACAATTATATCTAAAATTATTTATATATACCTTTGACAGCAAAAATACTTAAATATGCAGCCATAGAGTTACACAAAATGTAATTATCATACACTCTAAGAAATGATTCATGGGGTTAGTAGGTATAGCTCAAAATCAAGTGCTTTTTCGGCATAAAAAAATTATTTATTGCATATACACATAATAATGAGCTGATAACTTAACTTAGTAAGTTGGTCTAAATTAAAATAAAGAAAATAGTCTTGACTCAATAATAAATGGATTTTGAACAGACATTTCAACCTTAACTTAACTTTGAAGTGTGTTCAGTTAGTACAACTTAAAAGTCTCTTAAGTGTCCGTTAAAAGCTGAGTCCAAGCTGACCTGCCTGGACCTGATTTGCTGTCAGACCATGCCATCAGCACACAGTACAAGAAATCGATTTGCAAAAAATGTAATGCTTTTCCTCGGTAAGCGTATGTAAAATTTAAGCTAGAAATGTTAGACTTTTAGCTAATTGGTGCTGTAATTCAGCCATAACTTTAGTCTTTAAGTTTTGTTTTATGGTGAAATCTGAACTTCTAAAGCAGTAGTTTTAACTTTGCAAAGATAAAGCAATACCCATTTTGCCTCTTTCAAATTTTAAATTGTTGTAGTGTCATTGAAGTTTTGACCAGCAAAAGTTGCGTGGCTGGGCCGTTGTAGGTTATTGAGCACAGCTACGGTTTGCTCTTCAACACACAGCAGTATGGAGCGATATTTGTGCCTTCTGATTGAACGCGCAGGAACCAATCCGAGTGCACAGTGACACAACACGCGCACGCTCAAAACCGGTCTGGCGCACGCTCTGAAAAACTCTTCTGTCCCACTGTCCTCCTTGCACTCAGTTCCATCTCTGCTCGCACGCGACGTTGCTCGCGCGCTCGACCTTTTCCTTCCACGCTCAACACCAGCTGTGTGCTTGCTCGGCTGCTTCTGCACTTGCTTGACTCTGTCTCTGCACTCGCGACTTCAAAAACTGTCCACTTCAGCAACCAATCACAGACAGGTTTCTTTCCATCCAATCAGAATATGGCTTGCAAATACTGCATTCAGATGGATTAAATCAAAATACTGCAGCTTTTGGCAGAAATTACTAAACATAATGGTGGGATTGAAGAAAAAAAGAAAAACAGATAAACGGTTTAATATTTTAGCCTAAAATATTTAGGCTAAAATATTTAAAATATTTGAGTTACTAAGTGAGGTGTGAAAATACTGTTGTCTCTTTGTTAAAGCAGTAAATCTTTAGCAATGAACACTCTTAATGCACTGGTTATTTTTTATGCTTATCTGAAGAGTCTCAGTAGGTATGTGCAAAAGCATTCTCAAGGGACATTTGCTTTTTTCTGCTGGTACCTGTTCGGGTCGCTCGACTGACCTGTCTATGCTCAGGAAGTGTCGTATCAGGATGGTTTCGCTGGATATGCTTAAACATATTGCTTGTGTTTCCTTTGGAGTAAACAAAGTTTACTGACTGAACGATCTATTGATTGTTTTCACTCCGTTGTTGAACTCGACGCCAAAGCCAAAGTAATTCCACACTGGAGAATTGAAAGATGCCGGTACGTCTTCAAACTTCTGTCTTTAAACTCTGCCATGCTTGCCATCTCCACATATGTTTGTAGTTTTTTATTTTTTTTAATTTTTTTATTAGTTTATTTGTCAGGGACAATGCAGCGCACATTATTACATTCATAATTGTAATAGGCAGAGCCATAACAAAATGTGTAGATGTGTTGCATGAAAGGTTTCTAGCCTATAGGCTAATTTGCAACCCCAGTCCCCAGTCAGGTCTTCATAAAATACATTTTCCTAAAACGTAGCTCACATTGCACAATCAGCCCATCTGCGGTTCCCCTCCGCTGTCCGGTTGAGAGCAGCATTTGTTTGGGTCCAGATGTGTCTGCAACGGCGGTGATGGTGGACAGAGGTGACGGATGTTAGTTGTTCATCTGACGAGAACAGAGGCGGCTGATAACCAAGAGAGGACTCAAAAGGTGATAGGCCAGTAGCTGTAGAGGTGTGACTATTGTGGGCGTACTCCACCCAAGGCAAGTGTACACTCCAGGATGAAGTGTGTGATGAACAAAGACAGCGAAGGGTAGCCTCCAACTCCTGGTTCAGGCGCTCCGTCTGACCATTAGTTTGGGGATGAAACCCAAAATTGAGGGTTCCCTTCGCTCCAAGAGCGGTGCAAATCTCCGTCCAGACTTTAGAAACAAACTGTGGTCCTCAGTCTGACAGGATCTCGGTGGGGATACCATGCAGACGAAATACATGTTTGGTTAGCAGATGAGCTGTCTGCATGGCGGTGGGAAGTTTACGTAATGGAACAAGGTGGCAAGCCTTAGAGAAGCGGTCAATGATCGTTAAAATGGTGGTGAAGCCCTTTGAAGGTGGTAGTCCAGTAACAAAGTCTAAAGCTATGTTAGACCAGGGACGTTTGGGAACTGGAAGAGGTTGAAGTAGCCCACTGGGGGGTTGATTGCGGGTCTTATTGCGAGCACAAATGGGACAGGCCAGCACAGTCTTTGACATCTTTATATAAAGATGGCCACCAAAAGTTTCGTCTGATCAGAGAGACTGTTCTGTTAATGCCGGGATGACATGAAAATTTTGCCGTATGGGCCCAATGAATGAGACGAGCTCTAACAGAAGAAAGGATGTAGAGACGGTTGGGTGGTCTATTAGCGGGACCAGGTTCAGTCTGTTGGGCTGCCAGTACCTGGTCTCTAATCTCCCAGGAAAGGGCGCCAATAACACATGATGGTGGAATGATGGTGGCAGCAGGTGTATCTAGATCAGGGGAAAACTGTCTTGAAAGCGCATCTGGTTTGACGTTTTTGGACCCTGGCCGGTAAGAAATTGTAAAGTTGAACCTGGAGAAAAAGAGGGACCAGCGAGACTGTCTGGGATTAAATCACTTGGCCTGTTGAAGGTAAGCTAGATATTTATGATCTGTCCAGACAACAATGGGATGCTCGGCCCCCTCTAACCAGTGACGCCATTCATCAAAAGCCATCTTTATGGCTAGAAGTTCTCTATCACCTACATCATAATTTCTCTCTGCTGATGAGAGACGACGGGAGAAGAACGCACAGGGGTGCAGTTTGTCATCAATGGAAGATATCTGTGACAGAACTGCCCCCACCCTAGGGTGGGGGCAGTTCCTAGTGGCCTAGGGAGAATACATCTCCCTAGGCCACTCCAAATCACATCCACACACAGTTACATGTGGTGTCCCCCAGGGGTCAGTCCTTGGCCCCATCCTCTTCATCCTTTACCTCACTCCCCTTGGCCAAATCATCAGCTGCCACAACATTTCATTCCACTGCTATGCTGATGACATACAACTCTATGTTAATGTCACAGCTGACACCTCACCCTCGCAGTCATCCCCATCAAAACTCACCACCTGTCTGGAGGAGATAAAGGTATGGATGGAGCAAAACTTTCTTCAACTAAATAGCTCAAAAACCGAAGCCATACTGGTTGGAACTCCTCATCAAACCAAATCATTATCCATAACCAGCATCACCTTTTCTGGCAGTAACATCCCGCTTTCATCAACAGTTAGAAATCTTGGTGTAAAAATGGACTCCCAACTCACTTTTGAAGCCCATATAAATTACCTATGCAAGACCTCTTTCTATCATCTCCGAAATATTTCCAAACTCCGTCCCATTCTCTCCCTCCCAGACGCAGAAAAGCTGGTTCATGCCTTTGTCTCCTCCAGACTGGACTATTGCAATGCACTTCTCATTGGGATCCCTAGAAAAAGTCTGCAGAGGCTTCAGTACATTCAAAACTCTGCAGCTAGGATCCTGATGAGAGTACGGAAACATGAGCACATTACCCCCATCCTCCATTCACTACACTGGCTTCCCATCTCCACCAGGATTGAGTACAAGGTTTCCCTCCTCACACATCAATGCATCCATGGACATGCCCCTGCCTACCTCAAAGAACTTCTCAACCCACAGAACACAACCCGGTCCCTTCGCTCCACTCACTCAAACCTCCTCCACATTCCCAGAACCAGACTCAGGACAATGGGAGATAGGGCATTTTGTGCTGCTGCCCCGCATCTGTGGAATGCCCTCCCTGACACCTTTAGGGCACCTCAGTCCATTGAGTGTTTTAAAAAAGGCCTTAAAACATTTCTTTTTGGCAAAGCTTTTGGTCCCCTTTAGATGTTTTATTTTTAACGCTTTTTTAACGCTTTTATTTTTTTTAATTTATGTTTTTTATTTTATATATATATATATATATATATATATATATATATATATATATATATATATATATATATATATATAAAACAAAGCCAAGAAATGTGACTAATGAGGCGTGGAACTCGCATTTCTCTGCTTTGGCAAACAGCTGATTTTCCAAAAGACGCTGGAGGACTAGGCGGACGTGACTCTTGTGTTCCTCTAGAGATCTTGAAAAAAATGAGAATATCGTCGAGATAAACAAAGACAAACTGATTAAGATAGTCCCTAAGGACATCATTGACTAATGACTGGAACACTGCTGGTGCATTCATGAGGCCAAAGGGTATAACCAAATACTCAAAATGGCCGAGTGGTGTTCTAAAAGCTGTTTTCCACTCGTCTCCCTCTCGCATTCTGATCAAGTGGTAGGCATTACGGAGGTCAAGTTTGGTGAAAATAGTGGCTCCCTGAACGAGTTCAAAGGCTGAGGCAAGTAATGGCAGTGGATATTTATTCTTTACAGTGATCTGGTTTAAGGCTCTGTAGTCGATACATGGTCTGAGTCTACCGTCTTTCTTACTGACGAAGAAAAACCCGGCTCCCACAGGTGAAGTAGAAGAACGAATTATGCCAGCTGCCAAGGACTCACTGATGTATCTCTCCATGCTCTCCCTCTCTGGTATGGATATACTGTACAAACGGCTAGTAGGTAGTGGTGCTCCTGGATGAAGGTCAATAGCACAGTCATAGGGACAGTGAGGAGGTAGAGACAGAGCTCGTGACTTACTGAAAACCATGTGAAGGCCATGGTATTCAGATGGTACACTGGCCAAGTCAGCTGGAGAGGGTTCATTTGCAGAATGAGAGACTACTGGGGGAAGAGCAGAGTGAAGACATGATGATAAACAGTATGTACTCCAGGATTCTACCCGACTGTTCCTCCAATCTAGGTGTGGATTATGGCGGATCAGCCATGGATATCCTAGAACCTCAGTATACCCAAATGTTTGTTTAAATGAGCACACAAACGAGTCATAGGTGCCCTGAAAAAGAACTTGCTTTGGCGGAGGCCAAACTTGGAAGTTTGGCCTCCGCCCATTTTAGCGCTCTTCCCCTTAATAAGCCAATGACGTAAGAGATCTTCGCTACATCTGTTTGAAAACTTTGGGGTGAAAAAGAATAAACTAAAGAGCATTGCAACAGGAAACCCCCACATTTACCTATCTCTCCCGAATAGGGCTCAGGTGTGGGTGGCGAGACTTCTCTGAAACGTAAGGAGAAGGGGGGTGTTCGCGCAGAACTGGCAGAGGCACTGACCTGAGAAGGAGGTGGAACTGCGACAGGAGTAGGACCTGTGGGAGGGGAACCTGCAGAAACAAGTCCTTGGTGAAGATCCTTGAGAATCTCAGAAAATTGCTCTAATCGTTGGTTAGTATTCATTTGTTGCTCATATAAAGACTTAAGCATGGAATCATGACGGATGAGTACCGCATGATCCTGATTGGGATCCGGAGATGGTTCTGCTGGGTCAGGTTGGCTGGATGATTCTGACATGTTCGGATTTAATCTTTTGACCCACATGCAGAATCAACGAGTCTTAGTAAAGAATTGGTTTATTTCTTTCAAAAGAACAAACAGCAAAGACTGGTTTCCTTGATATCTCTGTGAGTGGTTAATGTCACGCAATCCTTGGCGCCTGGCCTGGAATGAGAGTTGGGTTATTGATCCCAGTAATGAATTGATCGGATGTAATATGAGACGGGCTTACATTAGAAGGGTCTTGGTTAAGCATGGGAGATTGGTGCTCAGGGGTCCTGTGTGGAGAGCGGTAGATGGAATTTCCTGAGGCAAGTCAGTCCGAGATCCGGAGGTCTGATGGAGCGGAGATGGGGGGGCAACGGAGCGAGTAGGCAGGCACTTGCAGGCGGGTCCCACAGATGGAGTTGGTGACTGAATTGATCCCTCTAGGATGTTACGTGATGTGCCGAGGCTTCGAGGCGTGTGTCGAGTAATGGAGGGGGCGTTTCCGTAATGCGCGTATCGAAGCTATCTTCATTTAGGGGAGGAGCCGAAAACGATGACGTCCGAAGCCTCGCTGCCCGGCTGTACCACGTAACTGCTTCGGGAAGTGGCTCAGATTTTGGCGCGGGGTTTGACAGCTTTAGAAACCCCACAGGCTCCATTCAAAATGTGGGTTGTTGTAGGCAAGTTGCGGTCAGTTGAGAGTTAGTCAGATAGAGTTTTGATAGTTTGGATAGCAGAGTTTGGATAGTGGTTATTTAGTTTGAGACAGTTAGTTTGGTGTTTGGAGAGTTTAGGAGAGAGATAGGAGATTTAGGAGTGCGAGGACAGGATAGGAGTAGGATGGAGCCAGCGAGAAAGAGGAGTATTTCCTCTATGTCGGAACATTTCGATTTGATAAGCCCTAACAAGGTAAGGTGTACTGAACATTTGCAGATGCATTAGGTTTGCTTATGAGGAACTGTATTTTTCACTGTTTCTTTTTCACTGTATTTTTCACTGATTCTTATTTACTGTAAAGGTGAGGTGTTCATACAGGGCGACTGTGGCTTGATGGGTTGAGTAGTCGTCTGGCAATCCGAAGGTTGTGGGTTCGATTCCAGCTTCCCCTTGCCACATGTCGATGTGCCCCTGGGCAAGGCACTTAACCCCAAATTGCCTACCGAGCTGCGTCTCGGTGTATGAATGTGTGTGCGTCAGTGAGAGCGACTAGTTGAATGTGGCTATAGTGTACAGCGCTTTGGGTGGTCAGCATGACTGGAAAAGCGCTATATAAGTTCAGTCCATTTACCATTTATTGTGCTGCAAGGAGTTGGGGTACAATAATAACACATCATACCGTGCCTTGCATGAGAATAGGGAGGAAACTGGAGCTTCACCCAGCCAAGGTATTTCATTATTATATTACAAACACACTATCACAATTTTTGCATGCTGATGTTTGCTTGTTGTGCAAATAAAGACAGGTAACAGACACTGTATTTATTCCCTTTTAACCAGCCACCAGAAAACAAGAGCTGGATGAAGCTCTAGTCTCCATGATAGTGAAGGATACCCAGCCTTTCACTATTGTGGATGACGTTGGATTCAGAACATTTGTGTCTAAGCTGGATCCCAATTATGTTCTCCCTACAAGGCAGGTATGTGTGGGTCCATACATGAAACGAATGACTACATTATTGTATGTGTCACAATTCAGCAATATATATATATATATATATATATATATATATATATTTCTTCCTTTAGGCTCTGAAGGCCATGGTGGAGGCCAAATATGAGTCTGCTAAGGAGCACGCTAAGGCTAAAGTAGAGAAGGTGGCTGCTGTTAGCCTTACATCAGATATGTGGACATCCATCAACATGGATGCCTACCTGGCAGTGACATGCCACTTTGTGGAGGAGAACGAAAAGCTGAGCTCGGTGTTGTTGGGAGTGCAGGCATTCCCCCAGTCTCACACTGCTGAAAATATTGCTTGTGTGAAAGCCTCCCTGATGGAGGAATGGGGAATCTCAGGCAAGGTGACATGCATGGTCACCGATGGTGCTCCTAATATGGTGGCATGCGTGAGAGAGCTGAAGCTTCGCCACCACATTTGTGTTGCTCACACCCTCAATCTTGTTGTGAAGAGGGCGCTTGACCAGCACCCTGTGCTCTCTGGCCTCCCGGCCAAAGCAAGGAAGCTGGTTGGCTACTTTAGAAGCAGCACCACTGCTAAGGTATGCTCTTTTCTTTTATTCCAATATATAATGTTAATAGTTTGTCTGTACTCCTACTGCAGTGACTTAATGGCCTACTCTTTTGTATCTTTAAAGGAGAAGCTTATACAAGTGCAGCTTCAGCTGGGCATGCAAGCAACCAAGCTGATGCAGGAGGTGGAAACAAGATGGAACAGCATTTACTTGATGCTGCAACGTCTGGTGGAGTTGAGGGAGCCAGTAGGAGCGGCATTGGCTGGATTACACACTTACATTCCCTTTTTCACTGCCAGTGAGTTTGACATTGTTGTAGCGTGCCTTTCTTTACTCTCTCCTTTCTATGACGCCACCACGGAGCTCTCTGCAGAAGAACACGTGTCGGCATCAAAAGTTATCCCCCTCCTGAAGATGATAGAGAAAGCCCTTCAGGAGGAAGACACCAAGTCGGCACCTGCAGTAGCAGTGGAAATAGAGCAGCTCATCAGACAGCTCAGGGAGAAGCTGCACATGCTCCAGTCAATGAGCATCTTGTCGCTGGCTACACTCCTGGACCCACGATTTAAACTTATAGCATTTTTCAGCAACACAAAAGCTGCTGAAGCAGTGAAGCGCTTGACTTCAGAGTGTGCCACCGTCATCCGATGGAACACAGAAGAGAACACTCACGAGATTCCCCAGGCTTCCACCTCTCAAGAATTCACTGGATGTAATCTTTTATATTACATTTTGAGATTACTTATTCCTATTACAACACTTACTAACATGACCTGTGGTTTCCATTTAGGTAGCAGACTTTGGCAAAGATTGGACACTAGTGTCATGGAGGCAAAGAGGACTCAAAATGTGTCAGCAGATGCCACCGTAGAGGTCCAGCGCTACCTGTCAGAGGCAAACATAAGCAGGCTGGAGAACCCCCTGGAGTACTGGGCTAATCATCGGTCACTGTACCCCAATCTGTACAAACTTGCACTTATTTATTTATGCACCCCGGCATCATCTGTGCCATGTGAGCGTGTCGTTTCAAAGGCTGGAGAAGTAGTGTCAAAAAAGAGAAATCGTTTGAAACCAAAAATTGTGGAGAAATTGTTGTTTCTTAATAAAAATGCATGAAATCATCCAAGTTACACAAGCATTAGCCTAGTCACTACCCCCTCCCTAGTTCCACAAGCACTTTCACTGTCCTCTGCCTGATTAAGCCCATGCCATTTTTCTAGAGTCACAGAAAAACATTACACAACATGCCATATCACATGACACTATTTTGGGAATAATGACACACAGAATACATTCAAACAATATTTTATTATACACGTGTATACATAATTTATGTAGACAAATGATTTCGTCCTACACCTTTTGTGAAGTCATTCCCAAGAGCCATAATAAACAAAACATCAATGCATCACACGTGTTAAGATACAGCTGGCTGTGATTATACACCTGGCCAGTAGGTGGTTTCGTGTGCACATGAAGCTTCAAGAAAGGAACCCTTTCTCGAACCAGTTGGCTCAAGTGGTTCAATGCCTCATGAGGCTTCATCTCACCATCACTACTCTAGGAAGATCCAGTGACGAAAAAATAACCTGAAGACAGCAAACACAGTTACTATCAACCTCTGGTAAGTAATCAAATGAAAAGACTTGAGATAGCTGACTACAGGACATGGCCGGAGAAACTACCAGTAGACGTTAATCATCCAGCACTGAGTAAAGGCTCTGCTGCTCCTTTATCCCCAGCACTCTGATGAGGCCAATGGCTCCACCTGTGAGGGCTGCCCAGGCTCTCCACCAAGATCATCGCTGGGAGAGATGTATCACTCGCACACTCACACAGGAACCCTGACAAAACTTTGACTAAGCCACCCAAAAATCTTTGTTTTTTAGCCATTAAGAAATTATGGTGTGTTCCTTTTAGTTTTACTGCTGCCCAAATGTGATTAGACTTCAGGGCATGACTTAATAGCAAAGCAACCCCAAACTATCACACTACAATCATTGTGCTTGACTGTAGGTCTGATATTGCTGAAATGATGTATGAATTTTACACAGGATGCAACAGGGCGCATATCCTCCAACTCTTATGGATACCATGTTTCCTTGTTTCTTTCCTATTGTGAGCATTGACTGAGACATTTGTGGTTTGGATTGTTTTAGATGTTCAAGGTTGTTCTGTGACTTTCTAGACAAGTTACCTTATCTCTCAATCTAGAGTAAGTGGATGTATGTGGATAATGGTTCTTAAATGTGGTTTGAGTGCCAAAGTCTTAGAAAAGTCTTTGTAACCCTTATTCTAAATTTATCCCAAATTTGACTTCAGTTCCAATTTACTCTCAATGTACAGACATTTTGAATACAAACATTTGGTGGGAAATATACTTTTTTGGTTTATACTATATGTACATATACATTGTTTTTACAAAATAAGACATGTTGAACTGGGCAATATGACTTAAGTGTTCATCAGAGTGACAGCCTGAGTGAATAAACTGTCTCTGAGGAGACTTGTTTTCTTCACCTCTTCTTACATTTCTTTAGATTAAGACTTAGACTTAGACAACTTTATTTGTCATTTTGTATGCACAGAGTGCGTACAAAACAAAATTTCGTTGCATACAGCTTGTAAATTGCAGTAAATTAAATTACAGTATAAGATTAATGCACATGATGCAAATCTTTGAGATCTTTTAACCTAATTCATGTTATCAAATAGGTTCTATTTAAAGATTTTTTGTGATGCATTAAATATGGGAGCAAAGAGACCTGGGTATGTGTAATGAAATGTAAATTACTTTCCCAAAAGATGTGATTGATCACAAAATCATGTTTCAACATGTTTTTCTTCAAATGAATGGAATATTAATTTACAAGTAGTTTTTTGAGTGTGTTACTCAGTTTTCTATGTCATTGGTCTGTTATAAAATCATTTGTTTGTTTTGTTTGATGATCTGAAACATTTATGAGTTAAAATAAAGGAAATATAGAAGATCTGTGCAAGGGTTCAATTTTTTTTCATAGTATGGTTTATAGGAAATGATAAATTACTTGTTCAAACTAAACGTTTCTAGGATTTCAACCGGGTAATGACATCTAAATTTCCAAATGGTTTGGCGATCCATGTTTGGAAATGAAATCTTTTTATTTCAATTGTTTTCACAGCAGGAAAAGAAAATCAGTGAACTGAAAGCCAGGGCTATGGCACTGTCCTCATTACTGATTGAGTCTGGCAACCGCCTCAAAGATTGGAAAAAAAAATCACAAACTTTTGCCACTCACCTAAAATTGAAAAGAGGGAATAACCATTACGCTTCAAATGCAAGCACTTTCACAACATCAGAATATTATAGTCTGATAAATTCATCTTAAATGTGAAAAATTTAAAATGCATAAATCATGCCTGTATTGGTGCTAATGCTAAAACTGTGTAATTTATTGTACAGGGCAGGAATGTACATCTTCTAATGAAGTGGGTGTCAGTAGAAGTCAACAAATAAGTAAAGATGACAACCTAGCTTATCTGCAAGGGTTTATTTTCGTATTTTTGAACAAATCCTTTATTTTGTGCAGGGATGGTGAGAAACTGTTCTTATTTTTATCAAACTCGCACTTTGAGTATACTGTATACTGGCCCACTGTGCCAATGTAGAAAATGAATAAAAACTGGGTGCTCAAATATGTACTTGTAGGGTCTCAGTTGAAACATCTTGCACCGGGTTTGGTGTGGAAGAGAAATGACCCTAGGCAGAAATGATGCCAGTTAGCTAAACAAGCTGGGACATGATGACAGACAAACATGACCATTCCCCTCTTAGGCTGCATAAAAAGGAGACACAGACATGCCTACACACATACCCAGTGAAGCCTTGAGAGCTTTGTGCCATGTCAGTTCCAAGGACCAGAGGCCAAACCCATCCCTGAGGATTTGTCACGGTGGATGGCTGAGTGGTCAAAGGTCGAAACTTTACAGGCATTTGTTGGCACTTAACACTATGACTGACTGACTGTAAAAGGCCAAATTCTTACAATAACCTTCTTTGCATTTATCTTACCTGTCAACCCTTCAAACTATATTTCCTTTCAGTTTGTCAGCTGTAAGTAAGCTCACTAATGTCAACACTCAGAGTTTAGGTAAATATACACTCCTGAAACTCTTTATGAAGCTACCGCTACACTTTTCCCTATCTTGCCCTGTATGCTAATGTATTTAAAAAAAACAGATTAGGTGTTAAACTAGGTATAAACATGCAGAAAAGAAAGACATTTTGTTTTGTTGAATATAAAGTCATACTGATAAATTGATCATCTGGGAATTTAATTTCAATACTCTTGAGAGTACCCCCAAAGTAGGTCATGCCACTGGTTTCATTTTGAGTTTCCCTGTATAAGGTTGTGTGGGATTAAGGATTTGCATTGGTATTGGGTCATTACTTAGTACTTTACCTGCTATTTCATCAATTCTGTACCAATGGTTTAGTATACATGGTGTGTGACAGCTGCAGCACTCAAGCTGTCGAAACTTGTTTTTGTTTTTGTTAATCTTGTTAAATTGTGTATCTTACAGTGTAAAATGCATAGTAAGGTGTGTCAGGGTTCTGTGTTTTCCGTGCTCTACTAATTCTGCTCCACAGGTGGCTGCAGTTGACGGGTGGTCGTGGCCCGCACCTGCGGCTCGTTTGGACTGCTTCTCTCTGGCTTAAAAGGAGTGCTCAGACAGCTGGAAGACGCCAGAGTGTTAACCCGTTGTGGTATGCCTAGGCCATAGACCTGTCACCTGAGCTTCGTACCTGTGAGTTTTTGAAATCCCTGTTTTTGGATCTAACTTTGTCTTCTGTCTTCTCCAGTTCGTCATGTTTTTGGATTTGCTCACCTGTGTTGGCTCCGTGCATCGAAGACCAATTAAATTAAATTAAATTCAATTTTATTTATATAGCGCCAATTCATGAAACATGTCATCTCAAGGCACTTTACAAAGTTAAGTTCAATCATATTATACAGATTGGGTCAGATTATACAGATTGGTCAAAAATGTTCCTATATAAGGAAACCAGTTGATTGCATCAAAGTCCCGACAAGCAGCATTCACTCCTGGAGAAGCGTAGAGCCACAGGGAGAGTCGTCTGCATTGTAAATGGCTTTGCTGCAATCCCTCATACTGAGCAAGCATGAAGCGACAGTGGGAAGAAAAACTCCCCATTAACGGGAAGGAAAACCTCCGGCAGAACCGGGCTCAGTATGAACGGTCATCTGCCTCGACCGACTGGGAGTTACAGAAGACAGAACAGAGACACAACAAGAGAGACAAAAAAGCACAGAAGCACACATTGATCCAGTAATCTGTTCTACATTAGATGGTAATAGCGGGTGAGCCGTCTTCTTTGGATGATGTCACAGTTAACAGAACGCCAGACCAGGTGTACCTACTATGAAGATAAAAGAGAGAGAACAGAAAGTTAAAGCAGAAATGACAACACGTAATGCATAATTGAAGAACAGTAGAACTCTATAGAGTAAGAAAATTAGATCCTGATGTCCTCCAGTAGTCTAAGCCTATAGCAGTAAAACTATAAAGGTAGCTCAGAGTAACATGAGCCACTCTAGTTATAAGCTTTGTCAAAAAGGAAGGTTTTAAGATTAGTCTTAAAAGTAGACAGGGTGTCTGCTTCACGGACCAAAACTGGGAGTTGTTTCCACAGGAGAGGAGCCTGATAGCTAAAGGATCTGCCTCGCATTCTACTTTTAGAGACTCTAGGAACCACCAGCAGACCTGCAGTCTGAGAGCGAAGTGCTCTGTTAGGAACATACGGGGTAATCAGAGCTCTGATATATGATGGAGCTTGATTATTAAGGGCTTTATACGTTAGAAGAAGAATTTTAAATTCTATTCTTGATTTAACAGGAAGCCAATGAAGGGAAGCTAAAATTGGAGAAATATGATCCCGCTTGTTGATTTTCATCAGAACTCTTGCTGCAGCATTTTGGATCAGCTAAAGGCTTTGAACTGCATTTTGTGGACTTCCTGATAGTAAAGAATTACAATAGTCCAGCCTTGAAGTAACAAATGCATGGACTAGTTTTTCAGCATCACTCCTGGACAGAATGTTTCTAATTTTGGCCATATTCCGGAGGTGAAAAAAGGAAACTCTGGAAACCTGTTTAATATGGGATTTAAATGACATGTCTTGGTCAAAAATAACACCAAGGTTTTTTACTTTATTACCAGAGGCCAAGTTAATGCCATCCAGATTAAGTAATTGGTTAAGAAGTTTATTTTTTGAGGACACTGGCCCAAAGATTACAACTTCGGTCTTGTCAGAATTTAGATGCAGGAAATTTAAAGTCATCCAGCTTTTGATGTCATCAAGACATGACTGCAGTCGAAGTAATTGATTGGATTCATCAGGATTTATGGATAAATATACAGGACTGTCTCAGAAAATTAGAATATCGTAGTAGTAGGCTATTCAACTATTCACTTGAATCGTCTAATTAACTCGAAACACCTGCAAGGGTTTCCTGAGCCTTGAAAAACACTCAGCTTGGTTCAGTAAACTAAATCACAAGTATGGGGAAGACTGCTGATCTGACTGCTGTCCAGAAGACCATCATTGACACCCTCCGTCAGGAGGGTAAGACACAAAAAGAAATTTCTCAAAGAGCAGGCTGTTCAAAGAGTGCAGTTTCAAAGCACATTCATAAAAAGTGTGTTGGAAGGGGGAAATGTGGCAGGAAACGCTGCACAACCAAGATCTGGCACCTGCCCACAGTGCCAAAACCACCAGTAACTGGTGTACTGACCATGGCATTACTGTCCTTGATTGGCCTGCCAATTCCCCTGACCTGAACCCCATCGAGAATTTGTGGGGTATTGTGAAGAAGAAGCTGAAAGACACCAGACCCAACAATGCAAATTAGCTAAAGGCCGCTATTGAAGCATCCTGGGCATCCATAACACCTCAGCAATGCCATAGGCTGATTTTCTCCATGCCACGCCGCATTGATGCAGTAATCTGTGCAAAAGGATTCCCAACCAAGTACTGAGTGCATTAATGGACATTTTCAAATGTTTGATTTTGTTTTGCTCTTATAATTTTTTTTTACTTGGTCTGAGGAAATATTCTAATATTTTGAGATAGGATTTTTGAGTTTTCTTCAGCTGTACGCCATAATCAGCGATATTAAAACAATTAAAGGCTTGCGATATTTCAGTTGATTTGTAATGAATCCAGAATGTATGACATTTCATGTTTTTTAATTGCATTACAGAAAATAAAGAACTTTATCACAATATTCTAATTTTCTGAGACAGTCCTGTAGCTGAGTGTCATCAGCATAACAGTGGAAATTAATCCCATGCTGTCTGATAATTTTGCCGATCGGAAGCATATATATAGTAAAGAGAATTGGTCCAAGGACTGAACCCTGTGGTACTCCACAGGTGACCCTAGAGTTTGAGGAAGATTTATTATTAACATGAACAAACTGGAATCTGTCCGACAGATAAGATTTAAACCAGCCTAATGCTTTCCCCTTAATCCATACAGTATGTTCAAGTCTTTGTAGGAGAATATTGTGATCAACTGTATCAAATGCAGCACTGAGATCTAAAAGGACAAGTACAGACACAAGTCCATTATCTGAGGCCATGAGAATATCATTAGTGACCTTCACCAGAGCTGTTTCAGTGCTATGATGAGCTCTGAAGCCTGACTGAAACTCCTCAAGTAGGTCTTTGCTTTGTAAATGTTCACAAAGTTGATTAGCAACTACTTTCTCAAGAATTTTAGATAAGAAAAGAAGATTAGATATAGGTATGTAGTTTACTAGCTCATCTTGATCAAGAGAAGGTTTCTTAAGTAAAGGTTTAATAACAGCTACTTTAAAAACCTGTGGTACATATCCATTTACTAAGGATAGATTAATCATGTCTAGTATAGGACCACTGATCAAAGGGAATACCTCCTTAAACAACTTGGTTGGGATTGGGTCTAACATACAGGTAGAAGGTTTAGATGAAGCTAAGATTTTAGATAGCTCAGAAAGCTCTACTGCTTCTAAACAGTTCAAACACTGTGCAGGTTCTAAAGATTCCTCCAATACTGCCTTAGTTACTGGGGATGAGGTAATCATGTTTGGGAGGTTGCCAATTATTTTATTTTTAATGGCATCAATTTTATTTATGAAGAATCCCATAAAATCATTACTGCTAAGAGCTAAGGGAATGGATGGATCAACAGAACTGCAGCTCTGAGTAAGTTTGGCAACTGTACTAAAGAGAAATCTAGGATTATTTTTATTCTCTTCAATTAATGATGAAAAATATGCTGCTCTAACTCTGCGAAGGGTCTTGTTATACAACAATAGACTGTCCCTCCAGATTAAGTAGGATTCCTCTTGGTGTGTAGAGCGCCATTTTCTCTCCAATTTCCTAACATTGTGCTTCAAGGAACGCAGCTCTGAATTAAACCAGGGAGCCAGCTTCCTGTGAATTATCATCTTCTTTTTCAAGGGAGCTACATTGTCTAATGCAGAACGCAATGACGAAGTCACACTGTTAGCAAAGGTATCGATTTGTGAATGGGAAGAAACAGCATTGCTGTCATCTACAGGGCATTTCTGCAATACTGAGGATATTAAAAGGGGGACAGACTCTTTAAGTTTTGATATAGCATTATCCGATAAAGATCTACTATAATGGAACCCTCTTTTGGGGGTGGAGAACTCAGTTAGATTAAACTCAAATGTTATTAAAAAATTATCAGAGAGGACAGGGTTGTGAGAGAATACTGTTAATTCTTCACAATCAATGCCATATGTCAGCACAAGGTCCAAAGTATGGAGCCGAGAGTGTGTTGGCTTATGCACATTTTAAACTAAACCAATTGAATCTAGGATAGTTTTAAAGGCTACACTAAGGTTATCACATTCAGTGTCAACATGGATGTTAAAATCACCCACTATAATAACCTTGTCAGTATTTAACACCAAATCAGATAAGAAGTCTGACAGCTGATCCAAAAACTGAGTGTAAGGGCCTGGTGGACGATACAAAACAATAAACAGAAGAGGTTTTATTGCTTTGCAGTTTGGATGAGGGAAACTGAGGGTTAAATGTTCAAAAGAACTGTAATTATTAATTGGCCTGGGACTAATTAATAAATCAGACTGAAAGATGGTTGCCACTCCTCCTCCTCTTCCCACAGATCTGGGAATGTGGAAATTTGAATAACTGGAGGGAGTTGACTCATTTATACTAACGTAGTCGTCTTGTAGCCAGGTTTCTTTGAGACAAAACAAATCAATCTGATTATCAGAAATCAATTCATTAACTAACAAAGTCTTTGGAGGGAGAGACCTTATATTTAATAGACCACATTTAACTCTTTTATTTTTTGGTTCAAAGTGATCCGTATGGATTTTTATTAGATTTTTATGATTTGTTCCCTTTAGATCAGTTTTTGATCTGTTAAGTTTTGGCCGTGGGAAAGACACCGTCTCAATAGGATAATGGGTGGGTAACAGTAGAGAAGCTGTAGAGAGGTGTGTTAAACTACGGCTCTGCTTCCTGGTCTGGACCCTGGGTTGTCAGCATTTAGGAGAACTAATAAATCCGGCCAGATTCCTAGAAAGAAGAGCTGCACCATCCAAAGTGTGATGAATACCGTCTCTCCTGATCAGACCAGGTTTTCCCCAGAAAGTTTGCCAGTTATCAATGTAGCCCACGTCATTTTCTGGACACCACCTAGACAACCAGCGGTTGAATGACGACATGCGGTTAAACATGTCATCACTGGTCAGATCAGGCAGGGGACCAGAGAAAATTACAGAGTCCGATATTGTTTTAGCAAACTCACACAAGGACGGCCAACATTTCCACCTGCTCAGGGGTTTAATCTGCCTCGACCCGCTGTAGCACCGCCGTCACCCCCCGAGCCGATGCAAATTGATCGCGTTCACCTCACCCCGGAGGAACGTCAACAGCGTTTCGCTGCTAACCAGTGTCTTTATTGTGGAGCTGCAGGACACTTTATCAGTTCTTGTCAAGTTCGACCAAAAGATCAGGTCCGTCGCCTGTAGTGGGGAAGACGGCGGACCGAAATAGAGATTTTTCCTCCAAATCATCTGGTGAACCCGCTTCGTCTCGTTTTTGCCTCCCGTCAACCTTCGTTTTAGGCCAGGATTGCCTTAGTGTTTCGGCTTTAGTAGATTCAGGTTCTGACTTTAATTTGATTGACCAAAGACTGGTCACACAGTCTCAATTGGAGACGGTCCCCTTGCTTCTTCAGGTTTCAGCTTTAGACGGAGAACAGTTAACTTTAATCACGCATCAGACCAGACCCATAGAAGTAATCATCTCGAGCAACCATAGAGAGTTTTTGACTCTTTTTGTTTTTCCTGTTAAACACTCTTCGGTGGTTTTAGGTTTAGTGTGGTTGCAAAAACATAACCTGTATCTTAACTGGGCAGTTAGAGTCATGGTCCCCTGGCTGTCATTTGTGCTGTCTCCTGTCAGCCCAGCCCATTGGCCATCCCTCTAGTCCTTCTCCTAAAACGGAGGATCCCATCGACCTTAGCTTGGTTCCTGAGACTTATCATGAGTTGCGTCTGGTCTTTAGCAAAAGCAAGGCCAGTTCACTCCCACCGCATCGCCCATATGACTGCGCCATTGAGCTGCTACCTGGTGCTCCTTTACCCACCAGCCGGCTCTATAACATCTCGAGGTCGGAACGTCAGGCACTGGAGAAATACATAGGAGAGTCCCTCGCAGCAGGGTTAATTCGTCCCTCCTCCTCTCCATTGGGCGCTGGGTTTTTCTATGTGGGACAGGAAAGATGGATCCCTCCGTCCGTGTATTGACTACCGAGGGCTAAATCAGATCACTGTTAAAAATAAATACTCACTTCCTCTTTTGTCTTCCGCTTTAGAACCAGGCTCTAGTTAACGACGTCCTACGGGACTTCTTGAACGTCTTTGTTTTCGTCTATTTAGATGACATTCTAATCTATTCTCGTGACCCCGTCCAGCACCAACAACATGTCCGTCTAGTTTTACAGCGCCTGCTTGAGTCCCGCCTATTTGTCAAAGCCGAGAAATTTGAATTTCACAAACCTTCAGTCTCATTTCTCGGCTTAATCTTAGAAGGTGGACAAGTTAAGTCTGACCCTGACAGGATCAAGGCTGTAGTTGAGTGGCCGACGCCTGACTCTAGGAAGCAGCTACAGCGCTTTTTAGGTTTCGCCAACTTCTACAGACGATTTATCAGGAATTACAGCCAGATTGCGTCCCCTCTTCATGCTCTAACTTCTCCCAAGACTCCGTTTATTTGGAGCCCAGAGGCAGAGGCCTCTTTTAGGGAGTTAAAGACCAGATTTTCACAGGCTCCTATTTTGGTTCACTCCAATCCTTCTAAGCAATTTGTTTTAGAAATCGATGCCTCTGACACAGGGGTCGGGGCTGTTCTGTCCCAGCAGGCAGACCTTGATAATAAACACCCCTGAGCCTTTTTTTCCCGTCGGCTGTCTCCAGCCGAGCGAAATTATGATGTGGGAGATCGGGAGTTGTTGACTATTAAGTTAGCCTTAGAGGAGTGCCGACACTGGCTGGAGGGGTCCGAGCAGCCCGTTGTTAATTGGACTGACCATAAGAACCTCGCTTACCTGCAGTCCGCCCGACGCCTAAACCCCTGGCAGGCCTGCTGGTCCCTTTTTTTCTCACGGTTCAACCTATCCATAACTTACCGCCCAGGTTCCAGAAATGTCAAACCAGACGCCCTATCCAGATTTTATGCTCCACAGGAACATGACAAGGAACCAGCACCCATCCTTCCTCCCACATGTACCTTTGGAGCCCTCCGGTGGGACCTAGAGGACCGTATTAATCAGGCTTTGCTGTTGGGCCCAGACCCAGGCACCGGGCCAACTGGTCTTACCTATGTCCCCAGATCTGTTCGTCCCGATGTTCTGTGCTGGTGTCATGACTCTAAGTTTTCTGCTCATCCAGGAATTTATAGAACCCAATCCCAGGTGTCTCGTCGATTTTGGTGGCCTTCATGGAGTAAAGACGTCCGTGAGTAAGTTCATGCCTGTCCAGTCTGTACCCAGAATAAACCCTCAAATCAGCCACCCTCTGGACTCCTTAACCCACTTCCCATTCCAAAACGCCCCTGGTCTCACATCGCCCTGGACTTCATCACTGGTCTGCCTTCATCACAAGGCATTACAACCATACTAACAGTTGTCCACCGGTTTTCTAAATCTTGCCACCTCATACCCATCGGTAAGCTGGCCAATGCCCTACAAACCGCCCAACTTCTCATTATACATGTCTTTAAACTTCACGGAATCCCCTCTGACATTCTTTCTAACCGGGGCCCCCAGTTCGTCTCTCAGGTATGGAAACACTTCTGTTTTGCACTCGGTGCCCGCTACACCCTCACCTCCGGTTATCACCAACAGACTAATGGTCAAACACAACGTATGAACCAACAACTTGAAACCAACCTCCGATGTCTCACTTCCTCGTCCCCCTCTGACTGGAATAAATTTTTGCCCTGGGTTGAATATGCTTTAAACTCACATGTCTCCACAGCCACCAGACTCTCGCCCTTTGAAGTAGCCTTAGGCTACCAACCTCCTCTCCTGCCTTCTGATGAACTCCATATACCAATCAATTCTGTTAACCAGTACATTCTCCGTTGTCAGGAAACTTGGAAATAAACTCTCACCTCTCTTCACCGCACCGCAGAGCAGAACAGGAGGTTTGCCGATAGACAGCGAGTTCCTGCCCCCGAATACCGCCCCGGTCAGAGAGTCTGGTTATCTTCTAGAGACGTCCTAACCAATCCGTCCGCCAAGAAACTTGCTCCCTGATTCACCGGTCCGTACGAAATTGAGAGGATCGTCAGCCTGCCACCACATTGCCGTGTCCATCCCACGTTTCATGTCTCCCAGATCAAGCCCGTAGTTTCCAGTGAACTTTGTCTCCTGTCTTCTCCAGTTCGTCGTGTTTTTGGATTTGCTCACCTGTGTTGGCTCCGTGCATCGAAGACCAGTTCCTCGAATCCCCGCTGCTCAGATTTTGCTCTGCCATCTCCCCTCAAACTCCCTTGGTGTTACCAAGCCATCCAAGAGACCCCTCCCTTGATTCACCCTGGTTCTTCTGGACTCACACTGGTTCTTCCAGCAGCTCCTCCTGCCTGCCGCCGCAGTGGTGCTGCTCGGGCTCCCTGCCTGTGTAACATCTGCCAGCCCTCCTGTCACTCAGCCATCTCCTTCCACCAGAGAGTTTACGGTCATAGAACTCCTTTTCCACCCATCCTCCCTGGATAGGTCCTCCCAGCTAAGCGGTAAGCACAGCAGCATCTGGAGATTGTCCCCTGGTTCGATTAGTATTAATTTATCCTCTTTCTTCCGCAGTTTCCTCCGTTCTGACGTTCCGACCTCGCCTGTTGCTCACTTTGTGTGCAAACCCTCGTAGAGTCTAAAATAAACATCTTAAGACTGTTTCTGTAGTCCGTCGGTGTCTGCATGTGGGCCAAACACCTCAAAACCATGACAAGGTGATGCCAGAGTGCTCATCAATTCTTCCTATGCCATAACCACACAAGTCAGATATGCAATAATGTTAAGGAGGAGTTAACTACATTTTGCTGATTTAAGGTTGGATCCCCTTTTGGCTAGAGAACTACCCTAATTCTCTCTGGCATAGATTTAGTTAGGGGTCTGACCTTCTCAAACATATGATGGCATCAAACAATTGATTCCAAAAATACCATTCAGGGAGTGAAATCTGTTGATGTTGGAAATTATTTAAATGCAGTGAGATAATTTAGTGGTTCAAGAAACCTTTGCAACATGGTGCTTTATTTTGTAAAAAAAAAAATAGCTATCAAAAAATGGGTACACTGTCCACAAAGGGGATGCTCATGATAAGCAACAATATTTAAGCAAGGCATGGTGTTTAAATGGTGCACAACTGGTACTAAGGGGCCAAAGCTGTTACATTAAATATATCTTATACCAACCTATTTGAACACCATTTGCCTCTTTATTCTGATTAGTCTGGCCATTCTCATCTGATCTCTGACATCAGCAAGACATTCTGTTAACAAAACTGGCCTTTTCTGGATTTGCATTGATAAATTGGTGTTTGTTTAAAAGTTGGAGCAGTTATATTTAAAATAAAAGGCTTAAGATCAGAAATCAAAAGACAATCAAATCCTGAAATTTTTTTTTGAAAAGGTTATCTAACTGTGTCTGTGGGTTAAGACACTATCTGAAGCCTTCAGCATACCCTGACGCAGGCCAGCTGACAGCTTTGCTAGGGCCCGGGACAACGCAGTCTTTTTGGGCCCCCCCTCTACACCTGCCGCTACCACACACACACACACACACACACACACACACACACACACACACACACAAACACACACACACGCACACACACACACACACACACACACACACCAAAAAAAGTCAACTTAACTGTATACTTCATGCCCTGGGAATCTCTGTATTTTATACTGGATATTTTCAACCCATCTGTTGAATTTAGTGCACTAGTTGAGCTTTTCCTCATAAGAGAACAGCAAGCACTGCAGCCAAAATATGGCCTTTTTTGACCTGCTGTATATTAGCCAGTCCCTAAGCTTGATGTATCATGAAACTGTTGACCTTTTGGGTTTTGTGATTTTTTTTTTATTATTACAATTAAATAATAATAATAATAATAATAATAATAATAATAATAATAATAATAATAATAATGTTATGTTCAGTGTTTTTTCCCTAATCCACCTCTTATATCTTTCAATCCTTATGTAATTTTGTCTGTGTTGTGTGTACCTGCCTGTTGCTTTAATCCTATAAATTTCCCCATCGTGGGATAAATAAAGGATAAGCTAATGTTATCTTATCTTAAATAACACTTTTTAATATATGTACTGGGTTCTTTCAAGGTCTTAATTACATTTTCTGTGTGGGCTCCAGTAACATATGATAGATAATATCCATTTGAAAGTTACCTTGAAGTGCTGCTGAAGATGACCACTGATTTACCTGGATGTTCCCTGGAGGACTGAAACGCCTCAGTCAGTGACGTCAGTCTGTGGGTCTGTCGGGGCAATGGCAGAAGTTTCGTCTCCTTTCTCTCCGTTTCTGTGGCTCGACGTTTTCTTGCTCATGTTTTTTTCAAGTGCTTAGATAAATTTGTTGTGTTTCCATTGAAATTAACCGGCTTCTTACAAAACATACAGCTTGATTTCATTTACGGTATTAAAATAAAGCCAAACGGCGCTACTTTCCCTGTTCATGTTTTTCCGCTGCTGCGGTCTCTCTCAGCAGCTCGATTGTTTGTGTGTTGAGTTTGTGTGAGAGCTGAGTGGGCGGGCCAGGCTGAGCCTGCGTGCTGATTGGCTGGCGCCGCTGAGCCATGTACGAGAGGGGAGGGGGAGGGTCCGAGCAGCAGAGTGCTGCCGTGACACAGCGTGCTGCAGTCAGCGCGCCTGCTGACTGACCATTTTAACGGTCAGTCAGAGTGTCAGTTTTGGGCCCCCCCTCTGTCCTGGGCCTGGGACAACTGACCCGTTTGTCCCCCCCTGTTGGCGGGCGTGACCTGACGACATGTGTAGGCGAAAAATCTCAAAAGAGATGGGTGTTTTTTTCAATCAGAGGCTAATTACATCACAAAATCCTTGTACTTGATGACCTTAAAAGATTTGGAAGTAAGCCTACTTACTGGTTTAAATTACACAGTGTGAGTGTTTGCCTGTTTCTGTCCCTAACTTGTGTGGAAGACCATTTAACACAACCAGAGTCGGGAAAATATATAAAAAACGGCACAGATTTATTTGTTTTTTTGTAAGAAATGTATCATACACTGTCAAAATAAAATACACAGAACTCTACAATCAAAAGATACTGGATTGCTACGGATATTTATGTTGCCTCTAACATATGTAGCTTATTTACATCTATAAATTATGACACTTCTTACTTGGTGAATTTGTTTATGGTCTTCCCTTAAGATTTAATTTTATTAACATTTGTCAGGTGTTATTGACACTAGGCATTTCACAGGTGGTTAGCCAATTGGATGATCTGTCCATAAAAAGCAGTTAAAGGCCTGCAGCTAATCCAGTACTTCTCAAATAGTGGGACGATGCCGGGGGGTTTGCGCCCCCGGGGAACATTCTTTTTGTTTTGTTGTTGTTGCTGTACTAGAATAAAGTGTAATTGCACATCCACTACAGTAGGTGACAGTGTGGCACTCTCATCTTTTGTACAAGTTCGTCAATGTTCGGGGTTTAGGCTCTGAGCTGAGGAATTCCTTAGGATTGAGTGAAGGTGATTATCAGTAAGACGGCTCCTGTGTGATGTTTTGATTGGCTTCATTAAAGAGAAAAGTTGTTCACACAGGTATGTGGTGCCAAACATATGGAGCGTCCGAGCAGCTTGGATGCGCAACATGGGCATTGTGTCGGGGATGACACGTGCAAACTCAGCAGCACACACTCTCTCATATTTTTCCTTCAGTGTGTCATTGCACAGGAGCTCAATCAACTCCATTTGTAGATTTGGTGGTGCGCTTTCTACAACAACTGCAAAAGGATTGCTGAGCAGTTCAAACCTGCTTTTTTGGGCTTCAAAGTCAGCAATTCGGTGTTGGAAGTCGGCGGCAAGTATGTTGAGTTTATCAGCAAACTGTGCACTCGGGAACACAGCGGTAGAGAGCTTCTCTTTCATGGTCTGGCAGCTGGAAAAGTGGCTTAAGTTTTCTTTCCTCATCTGCGTCTCCCACAGACTCAGCTTGGTTTTAAAGGCATTCACTGTACTGTACCTATCGGAGATGACATGTCCCTGTCCCTGCAGCAGCAAATTCATCACATTCAGATGGCTCATGATGTTGCAGAGAAACGCCATTTCACTCAGGAAAGTTTAATCTCGGAGCTCTGTTGTGTCTTTACCCTTGCTTTCCATGAACAGACAGATTTCCTCACGCAGCTCGAAACATCTGGTCTGGCGTTCTGTTAACTTTGACATCATCCAGAGAAGACGGCTCACCCGTTACTACCATCTAATGTAGAACAGATTACTAGATCAATGTGTGCTTCTGTGCTTTTTTGTCTCTCTTGTTGTGTCTCTGCTCTGTCTTCTGTAACCCCAGTCGGTCGAGGCAGATGACCGTTCATACTGAGCCCGGTTCTGCCGGAGGTTTTTTTTCCCGTTAATGGGTGGTTTTTCTTCCCACTGTCGCTTCATGCTTGCTCAGTATGAGGGATTGCAGCAAAACCATGTACAATGCAGACGACTCTCCCTGTGGCTCTACGGTTCCCCAGGAGTGAATGCTGCTTGTCAAGACTTTGATGCAATCAACTGGTTTCCTTATATAGGACATTTTGACCAATCTGTATAATCTGACCCAATCTGTATAATATGATTGAACTTGATTTTGTAAAGTGCCTTGAGATGACATGTTTCATGATTTGGCGCTATATAAATAAAATTGAATTGAATTGAATTGAATCTTTGCAGCAACTTTCCCTGGCTTAGCCATCGCACCTCTGTGTGATACAGTAAGTCATCACACTCGCCCAGAAATGCCTTGAACTGGTGGTGATTTAAACCTTTGGCTCTGATGATGTTAACTGCTCGCATTATGGAGCTCATTACATGTCCTGTAGTTGTGCCATGCATAGGACGTAATGCCAAAAACTCTCCTGTTATCCTCAGGCTGGAGTCTACTCCACGGATAAAAATTGACAGCTGGGCAATGTCAGATGTGTCCGTACTCTCATCCACAGCAATAGAATATGCGATGAAATCTTTTCCCTTTCTCACAAGTTGTCCTTTTATATTGGTGGAAAGCTGGTCTACACGTTCAGCAACGTTGTTTCTGCTCAAGCTCACATTTGAGAATAGTTGTCTTTTGTCTGGGCACACTGCGTCACAAACTTTAAGCATACAGTTTTTGATAAACTCTCCTTCTGTAAAGGGCCGGGCTGATTTTGCAACCTCTTTTGCCACAATAAATCTAGCCTTGACAGCAGCCTCACTTTAAGATTTGGCATATGTGAACATAGCCTGCCTGGACTTAAGGCCTCGTTTTAATTCTTCCACCTTCTGTAGCCTTTGTTCCGTGTCCATATTCTTGTCTTTGTCTGTGTGTTTTTGAGAAGTTTGATCGTGCCTTCTTAGATTATATTCTTTCATTACAGCCAAACTTTCTCCACACAGAAGACACACAGGTTTGCCTTTTACCTCCGTGAACATGTACTCTGCCTTCCACCTGGCTTGAAACCCCTGTTCTCAGCGTCCACCTTACGTTTAGCCATTTTTGAGGAGGGGGGTACCTGAAAGTTGATCTCTGCTCTGATTGCTGATGAACAATGAAGCCGCTTGCAGTGCTTCCCCCAGGAATTTGCTTAGGCGAGGCGTTAAGTTGTCGGACCGGCGGAGCGGGGCGGGGGGGGGCGGGGGGTGGTGGCGTAGACAAGCTTTGCGCGGAGCGGGGGGAAGAAGACAAGCTTTGCGCGGACCACCGGCAGAGCGGAGCGCCTGTTTTTTTTTCACTATATGCACGTGTGAAAGCAACAACAAAAAAACGGCTGTTACTGCATATCGATTTTTTTTTTTTGTTTTTTTTTGGGAATGTTGGCGAGGCGGTAGCGTGAGTTTGGCGAGGCGGCCGCCTCGCCAAGATAGCACTGCGGGAAACACTGCACTTCTGTGCGCTGCTGTGACTTTGCGGGCTACCGTTGCATTGTGAGGAATGTAGTGTTGGTGCGTGCAAAACGCCAGTGGGTGGCTGTGGCCTGTGGGCCGGTTCTAATAGTAATTAAATATCATCCATAGATAATTAATTCGCGGGCCGGATCCGGTCCCTGGGCCTTGACTTTGACATATGTGCTCTATGGTGTTAGTGTAGGTTTTGTTTTGTTTTTTGCATACACACAGCACAGAGCAGTAGATATGAAGTGCGGTGAACAAACTCTCAAGAAATACCAGTGTTTCCCCTACTGCCGCTCGTTGATACTTTACTTTCAGCTCAGAATCCCCTGCCTTCGCATGCAGGTAAACTCACACTCCCGCCAGGTGAGAGGGTGCTCAGAGTAGCGAATTATTTTCACCTGGCTTCGTAAATATTTCTGCATTTTGTAAACTGACCCAGTTGCTTAGAATGGCTGCTCTAAAAACTCCCACAGAGTCGGGAGTGCTGAGCGTCTACTGGCCGTGAAGACGTTGGTGGAATCTGTTCTGATGAGAGAACATGGGGCGTTCATTAAAGAGAAACACTTAGAAATGACCAACTAGTTATCCCCGACAGCATTAGTATCGCTTGTGTCGGGAGCGCAGGATCTAATGGAATTAAGATGTCCTTTGTCAGTTTTTTTCCTGTTGTGCTACAACTGAAAAAGGACACATTTGTTTATTTCATGTGGTGCCCTGATTACTGCCATATACCGAGAGCCAGAGCAGGCGACATGGGCAGGCACTGGGGGTCCATGCCTGCCTGCAGAGCCAGCTGTGCCCGCCCTGGACTGGAAGCTGGGATTTGTTTTGTTTATCACCTTGGAGTGGTCGAACGTTCTATTATTTCTATCTTTGACTTGTCAATCATAGAATTCAACCAATCAACGATTGAAGGCAACATGCTAGCCAATAACATCTAGATGGGGGCGGTTCTCTGAGTCAGACATTCATAGCCTAAAGAGATGCCACAGCTTGGCTGTGCTCGCTGTGGGTGTCGCTGGTGTGGAGTTGATAGTCAGACTTATTTTCAAATAAATTCAAGAAGCGACAACGGAGTAAGCAGGAAGCAGCGCCATTAATTTCTGTCAAGAAGACCTGGCTGCAGACCTCCACTGTCAGGCCCCTCCACTGTAGGGCCTGGAAATGCACGGCATACATGTCAAAATAAAACTGCAGACCTCCACTGTGAGGTCCCTACCACTGCAGGCTCCACGGTCAGGCCCGGAAATGCAAGGGATACATTTCAAAATAAAATTGCGAATGCACTTCTGGTTTAATTGTTTTTCTCACAAATTAATTAATTAGTAAATGTGACATATGACATAAAATGTATCAATTCCCAGTCTATTGTATATATTGGTTTTAGTTGTATAGTAAACTTGTTTGGTCAGTGCACACATTTCCTCTTAAGCTATTACTCAGTCATAAACCAACCTCTCATAAGATATCATAGGCCAATACATTTTATTGTTTACTATACAGAGTACTTCACTGTCTTTTCATTATCATTTAATTTTGACTTCATTGCACTGCTCTTTTTCTATGTATTTGTTTTGGTTAGTCTGTTTGTTAAATTATTCTGTATTTTTATTCTTAACCACCATAAATTTCATGTTTGGCTCTATGTCTATGCTAATTATATCCTTGCGCTGCTGAAATACTAAATACTATCCTAACTCTTGATATCTACAGTAAAAGTCAAATTATTAAGTGATCAATGAGAAAACAAAAAAAAACAAGTTACAACATGATCTGTAGAGCTTTACTCTCACACAAAATAACTGATGTAGTACGTTATTCACAATATGCCAAATAATTTTTTTTGTCTGTTATTTAATCACAAAATCAGCACATGTGGTGAAACATAATTTTTAACGCTCCAAGATCGATTCCCTTTCGTTTTCTTCCAGTTCATTCTTCCACAACCACCTATATTGTGAAGCAGCCTCTGCATGTGCCTCCTCCCCCATGCACAGAACATCAGGCAGGTCCACTGGGGCAGAGAACAGTGATTTGTTGGCCTCAACCCACTCTGCTGCATTTCTGCAATTGTGAAGAATGTGGTCTTCAACCGAGTCCTATAGAAAAGACAGGAAGAAAGATGTCTGTACTATAGCTTCTACACCAACAGTATCTGACCAAAAGATGCTGTGAAAAAGCTTCCACTGGTGTGTCCACATCAGCAAGTCTGACTGAGACCTCTGCCTGCTGCTCTTCTTCCTGAAAATATAGATAAGCAAAATGATCAGTTGTAATATTTTAAAACACAAGCTCCAAAAAGAAAAGATCCCATCACTGCCCTCCTCTAATAGGTCTACCTCACCTCGCAGAAGTGCTTTTGATGCATCTGTCCAGTGGGCGAACCACTTTCTATCGCTCAAAAAAAATTATTAAACAATAGAAATTAAAAAAAAATTATTGTAACAACTTCAAGTCAAATAACAAATGTTTGGAGTCTCACCTTCCAAGGTCAACATTTTCCATAAGGACGATACACCTCCACAGTTGGAAAAGTGGCATGTCCATCTGGAAAATGAACACACACACACTAAAAACAACCTCACACGGTCATAATACATGTTTTGCTCTTGTAATAAGTTTACTTTGATTGCATGAATCAACTTACAACAAAAAAGTCACAGGGAGCATCCAGTTTGGTGTAAAGGGCATTCTAGGAATAAAACATATTAATTTTAATTTAATGCTGAATTCTTTAATGCACACAGAATTACACTAATAATGAATGTATAACAAATGATGTCTACTACCATCAACATGAAGATGCCACAGTCAATCCCGTATGGTTGTCCGGGAAAACCTTAGATATCAGAAATAGTCACTTATTGTCAGGGTTCTCTGTTTTGGTCCGTGCTCTAACTCTGCTCCACAGGTGGCTCTAGTTGGCTGGGGGATGTGGCCCACACCTGCGGCTCGTTTGGAGCGGCTTCCACTGGATACTTAAGGAGAGCTCAGACAGATGGAAGACGCCAGAGCCTTAACCCAGCCGTGGTACGCCGTGGCCTCTGACCTGATCCTGAAACCTGTGCCTGTGAGTCTTTTTTCGTATCCCGATTTTTGACTAATATTGAGTCTCCTTTTTTCCTAGTTTTGTGCTTGGATTTACTCACCCGCCTTGACGTCTTGCTCGAAGAACCAGCACCCTAAGAATCCCCGACGCTCAGATGTTGCTCTGGCATTCCCCTCAGACTCCCTTGGTTTTACCAAGCCGGGCCTGAGACCCCTTCCCTGGATTCTGCTGGTTCACCTCAATCAATCAATCAATCAATTTTATTAGTCAACTGCAATTTGCATTAAATCGAAATTTCAGTTCCAGTACAACCGTCCATCACATACACTTAACAAACATTTTGGGGGAACGATTGACTGAGGCCTTGCGTTGCCAGGAACGCAGCCAGTCGGCCGCTGCTACATGAGCGAATGCCGTTAGGTGCGTTCCCCAAACTGCCCCAGACCCCCCTTTACACGGGGTCCCTAGGCGCTGCCCTTGAGATCTGTTGAAAAAAGATTTACACTGGGCGAGTGGAGGGAGAGAAAAAAGACAGGTGCTGCACAATTTGTGTTTTCACACAAAATGTGAAGCATCCGACAAAAAAACCTCATTTGCACAAAAAGCACAATCAATGACGAGACACATATATGCAGAAGGTAAACATTTGAGTGATGGTCGGGTGAAGTCATCTGTATTTGTGAGCATATCTGTGTCTGGGTGCATGTTGTGTGGAAATCTGTATGTCCATGAAGGCCGTCCCTCCGGCAGGCAAGTGTCCTTGATGGAAAGTCTATCACTATCCCGCTGCAGCTTGACTCCTCCACAGATGTCCGCAAGGAATGTGGGGGGAGCAGGGAATTTGTGCGATGTCGCCATAACAACCAGGGAGAATTTGATAGAGAGGAGTCCGATTTGAAAAAACAGAATTTGTTATAAAAACAAGCTGACACCAACTTTTCTGTCAGCCTTAGAGTCTTTTCGCCGCTGGCTCCAGGATCCAATATTCCAATAATCCAATCGATGGGCTAGTAACGTTCACACTTCCAGGTTTTATCCCATCTCACCTTTGTACCACAACCGCGGTCAGCTTATCAAGCCGTCCGTTTTGTTCATTCAACGACCTCGTGATCGCGTCGACTGCCGCTTGCAGTCTCATCAGGGCCATATTTATCGCCAGCAGCTTTTGAAGGTGTTGATACATTAAATATCCTCCAAGGCCAAAAATGAGGAATCCAAGTATCATAAATCCGAATAAGTAGACATCTTCGACGTCCTCAACAGAAAGAATTGAGAGGCACACCGTGGACCATTTCGGCCATGGGTCCAAGATGTATCCCGCAAAAAAAGTTCCGTCAGGACAGGCACGCTCCCCGGTCCTTTGCTTTCCAGTTGAAAAAATTTGATCAATAGGATTGAGAGACCAGCTGACGAGACCCATAATTGCCTTAGAGCTTTCGGTTGCTATGAAGAAATGGCACAAAAGACACAGACGAAGCAAATAGCAGGAGAATGGGGGCAGGGTAATAGCAGATAAGGAGCTCTGGAGAGCTGAAGAAAAACCGACCGACCTTGAGGAGAGGCAGAACAGAAGCCTGTACTCTTGTCACCCCGTCTGTCCCTCCTGTCCATTGTGGTGCGTTGCGGATCTCTCGCCAGCTTACCATCTGTCCGCCCTCCAGCTGCTAGCCACCTACCATCTACTAAGAGCTGCGGTCACAGAGTCCCCTCGTCATTATTCTCCCCGGATAGGTTAGCCCGACTAAATGGTAAGCGGCACAGCTTCTGGAATTTCCCTCTGGTTCAATCACTCATAACGCTTCTCCTCTTTCTTTCCGCAGTACTCCTGCACTGACGTTCAGACCTCGACTGATCCCACAAGCAGTGTCGATCTCTGTAGCCTGAACCCTTAATAAACATCCTAAAATATTACCTGCTTTCCGTCTGAATCTGCATGTGGGATAAAAAACACTAAAAAACCATGACACTTATGTTATTTTTTCAACTATTGTCTTCTTCTTCCTGGTCATCTGCATCGTCACTGGGAGCCAAAAGAGGATACTGTTCCTGCGGAGGAGCTATTGCAGTTGTTATTAACTGCTGCGTTAAACCTCGAAGACATGTAATGCAGCAGCAGCCGCAAAGGGTCAAGATGTCTGCAAACACAGCTGTGGACACAAGCACCGATGAAATAAGGGTGCGGTATTTTCCAAAAACATCCAACCATGAGTCCCACATGGACGTGTCCACGCCGGAATGCTCCTTCATTTTACCATTCAGTGACCGTAGGCCTTCGAGGGCGAAAGTGAGACTGCCGTCTGAGGCTGTGTTGTTTGGAATAAGAGTACAATATTGCTCACCAAAAATTGCGCAGACTCCTCCTTTTTCTGCCAGCAACATGTCTAGAGCAATTCTATTCTGAAAAGCCATGAGTGAAGTCGCAGCCAGTTGTCCATGTACTGCTTCAAAAACACTCTGTGTCCAATTTCCTAGTCGTTGCACATTGTAATGAATGTGATTTCCATATTCTTGTAGATAGTACACCACCAGCAAGATGCTGATTCAATGCTGATTCAAGAACAAGAGTTTTTGTTCTTGTGCTATAGCCAAAGGGTAAATTTTGTCCATCGTGAACAGTTGGTAGTTGGAACAGTTTTGTTCATTACCTCTAGTTAACATTCAGCATCCATTACTGCTGGAACAACTTGGAGTAGCGGCCTGGGACCCATGCACACTACGCAGCTTTGTCCAGCCATGTTAGCAGCTTGCTCAGCCAGTTGTTTGTTTGTCCTGAGACTCCTGTTGTGACCTGAAACCATTCATTGGTAGTAAGGGGGCTGTTTATTATTAAGGGTACCATCTCTGAATCTGTTTTGGGTCCCCGTGTGAGTGTTCCTTCTGCCGAGATTTTGTTATTCATTCTGTTTACATTGAAGGCAGTTACATTAGGACAAAATCCTAAACGAACACAGGGGTCCTGTTCATGTTCTCTCCAGATACAAAGCATTAATGCATGACAAGGAGGATCTATGTATTGACCGGAGGATTCAGGTTTTCCTGGCAGTGGCTCACTAGTTGTATTGAATGTTAAAAAAATAAATATTTTCCTGCTAGATGCATTGTCATTCTTCTTTTCCATATTTTAGCTCTATTGGAGTGGCCATATGATCTTTCTGGCCATCGGCCAGTGGTTTCAAGAACATTTCCCTAGTAATGTCCCGACTGTTTTAGGCCGGTGCTGTCCAAGTACCAATCGTACCCTTTCCAGGAATCTCCGCTGTAGCCTCACATCTTTATTTTGCTGATGTCTTGTGTAATGATTTGTGATGAGAGAACCCAAAAGTAAGCCGGACACTGAGCTGGAACTTAAAAAAGGGTTTTAATAACAAAATCCAGGTGGCAAAAGGCAGACTCAAAAAACAGGACAGGCACGGACCGACAGACAGGCAGGATGGATACAAAAATAATCAGAGGCTGGAGAGGGCTTACCGCAGACTGGCGCGAGGGATAAACACAAGACGTTCCAGCAACAAACAAACAACTGAGGCAGGCTTAAATAGGAAAATGGAACAGGTGAGAAGGGCGGGACCAATTAACCAAAACAGGTGAAAGCAGTAGAGGGAACATACAGACTAATAAAGAAAGTAAGACCAAGACTAATGAACACATCAAAAAACAACACAACACAGAAATAAATCCTAAAACAGAAAAGTTGACTAACTGAAAATAACCTAAACCACAACAGAACGTTACAGTCTTGTACCAGAACTGCCTGAAATATTGTACTGTTATAACAGAAATACAGATCTCCTGTTCTTCTATGTTCTGTTTTTAAACATGGGTTCGGGAAGGTTGTTGATAATTCGGGTGATTTGTCATAATAGTCTATTGTGGTTTCTACCAGACTGAAGAAAACGCACACAGTCAGCAGTAAAAGGGTATTCATTTTGCCTCTTTAGTGTAATACAGCTTAATGCGTCATTCAAGCTGAATTCCTCTACTTGGTTCAGTAATGCTCTTTTTCTCCACTGACTTTCGGGTCTCCCCGACTCTAAATGTCTGGGTCCACCCTATTATCAGACTGGTAAGTACTTCCCCTATCTGAGCTTTCAGCTTGAATGACCTTTTTACAATGAGATAAATGGATCCAGGTGGACCTTTCTGCTATTTTTACTGCTGTAGGGGTGGTAAGGAGCACTTGAAAGGGTCCTTCCCACTTGGGTAAAGTTTCTGTTTCATGGCTACTGTGTCAAGGTTCATCTCAACTCATTTAACACACTCTTTAACAGTCTCAACAAAGAATTGTATTAAAACCTTTCAAAAACTTCTTGCTGAACCAGCCTTAAAATACTTCACATTTTTCTAAAAACCCCAAACAGAAAACCCTTAAGTTTGTAAAAGAAAGCTCCACTATGTATATTTCCAGAATATTGTTGTGATGTTAATCAGAAGCATTCCCATGTATCTTTTGTCTTATTTTGAAAAGCTCAGCTTGAGAAAAAGGAAGTGTGTGCATACCCCAAGCGCACACAAAGTCGTAATTGGTTGCTATTCAGGAAGTGGGTGTAGCCCAGGGCGGAGACAGGAAGTAGTTCTGTGAATCAGTTTCAGCTTGACATGCATCAAACCAAAGGACTTCTAGTTGAATATGCCTTTCACCCAAAGCGAAGAGCAATTCTAACCCCATTATTCTCTTATTTTTTTTAGAATTTCTGCTTGTTTTAACAGACAGCTTTTGTAAGCAATCCTGGTTGTGTTTTTATGTCCCCTATTTGAATCTTGTTTGAGAAAAAAATAAATAAATAAAACTTTAAACTGTGGTATGCTGTGAACAGTAATTCATTGTTCTTCTTTTAAAAATATCTCCCCCTGATCATTTAACTGCTCCATACTGCTCTAGATTGACTTTTTATGAGTCTTTAAACCTTTTTCAGTCATCTAACATTAGTTTAATTGATAATACTCCCCAATACAATCTTAACCTCATCTAATTCAACCTTTTAACAAGTATCTTGTTCTCGGTTCTCATGTGTTTAGTTTACCCTTAAAAATCTTTAAGCAGACATTACTCTGAGTGATTTCTTACATTTTCATTTATCCCTTATTATTATTTTTGCATTTTCTGCATTCTTACAAATTTAGGATCTGTGTTCGTTAAATTATAATCACCCAGTGATCTATGAATCCTTATTTTATGTTTGCACCGTGTCTTGTCCTGGCAGATTAACAAATTTCCATTGTAGAATTTGCCTCTTTCATCAATCACTGTCCATTTTGATAATGAAGAAGCATTTCCAACATTTTTCTCATATAATCTGCTAAGTCAGTTTCTTCTTTCAGTTCCCATTCATTCTTAAAATATAGCAGCCTGTACTGCCTGCCAAACAATGTCTCATAGGTCTCGTAGCTTTGAGGGTGATATGAACAATAATTCTTTAAGTCTATGTGAAAGCACTGTCCTATCTTTTTAATCAATTGGTTTACAAAATGAGTGCCATTTTTATTATATACCATATTTAGGTATAATGTCTTTGCACAAAGCTTTAGCTACTGTTACTGCTTTTCCATTTAGAAAAGCATCTATTATCACTAGACAATACTTTTTCTCTTCACTCTGATTTAATTCAATGAAGTCCTTGTGAATTATTTGAAATGGGTAGCTGGGAGATGGAAACTTGCCTCAGTTCACAGTATGAACTGTTGAAAATGCATACTGACTGTCTGTGTAAATAGTGGTTCATTTTCCTTTCATTAATTTGAAGCCTCTGTGAGGGTTACCAGTTCTGCAGCTTTTGCAAAGTGGTTTGATGGCAGTTTTTCTGTTTTTAAGACTTTTGTTGCTGTAACAACAGCATAACCTGTCTGTGTTTTAACATAGTTGTCTTTTCTTGATGAGCCATCTATGAAAAGAGTTTGTCCCTCAGTTAAGGGTTGGTCTTTTAGATCTGGTCTAGATTTAGTCAACTGTTCAGCTGTTTATTGACAGTCATGTTTGCTGCCGGCCGCGATTACTGCATGTACACATGCTGATAAGATGCAGGCCACACTATCTAGTTTAGATGAAAAGTAAGCAATTGGCTTCATTTTTGCACCGTGCTGCTGTACTAACACAGAGGTCATGTAATGGCCTTTGCAGTCTACTATTTGAATAAACGATTTATTGTAATCCGGCAACGCTAGAGCGGTGCTGGAAACTAAGGCCTGTTTTAGATCACAAAAGGCTTTTTCTGCTTCTGCCATCCAGTTTAATTGTGTTGACATTTTCAATTCTTGATCATTCATTAGCTTTTGTAGAGGCCCTGCTTTTTTCCGAGTAATTTGGGTTCAGTAGTTTGTGAGTCCTAAAAAGGACATCATTTGCGCTTTCGTTACAGGTTTTGTTATAGCTGTCTTCCTTTCCTCTAGGACGGTTCTGCCTTGTGCACTCAGGTTATGACCTAAATATTTCCTTCACTGTTTTGCATAGTTGAAGTTTGTTTTTGTTGATTTGTCCACTGGCACAGAAAAGAATGCATTGCTGATGTCGACAACAGTGTAATATGTTGTGCATCAGGCTTCAATCATGTCCCTGTGAAGAAACAGAAGAGACTCTGTTTCTTCCCTTCCTGAAACAAGAAGACTCAGCTACAAGATTATGTGCTGACTGAACGTGATTACTCAGCTGTGTATCTTTGTTGACAACTGAGGCTGTAAACTATCTGTTCCCCCACCCCTCAGTACAGCCTCAGTCATTGTAACTAGGGACATGCCCTTTTCCTAATAAAATCAAGGAGAACGTTGAGACCGGCAGAGTGGGTTGGAGATTGTAACTGTGCAGTCTTCTTCCTACTCTCCTCGAGAATGAAACCAAACTAATTGTCTTTGTGCCTTTCTTTCCCTGTTTATATGATGTTCTAGGTGCTTAGACCTGACATTAACTTGGTCCTTCGAGCCGGAGCCCAACATACCTGAAGATACTGGTGGACGCGGGTGAAATCCAGAAAGACTGTGGCCACAGCAGGACTGAAGAGTCCTTCAGACCCTTTAACGGGACTGGGTTTCCCGCCGTCCCCTAGGATTCTGAAGGTTGACGTGATCCGAGGGATTAAGGCACAAGGGAGGACAGCGGAGTCCTGTAAATTTCTTAAGTAGGGTTTTCATTGAAACAAAAATCTGAGTGAAAAAGACAAAATAGAGTAAAATAATTCCTACCAGGGGAGCAGGCCTCCGAAAATGTCTGTGGTAAAAGTAGGATATTTTTCGTCTATAAAAGAAGTGGAACTAGTTCAGGTAAACAGGCTTTAAAGTGTGACTGAGAGTGTGATTGGGAACAATATAACCACTAGGTTCTATTGCTCCATACTAAAACAGCAGGAAAAGTACAATACGACTTTTGTGGATGCAAAGGCAAGAATTTCTCACCTGAAAAGGTTGAAGCAGAAATTACCACAATAGTTTTTAGTATTGTCCTGCTGAAAAACAAACCCCAGTGTTTAGAATACCCTAGGTGTTAAGACACTGGACCAAATTGATTCAAAATGGGAAAAAACTCAAGCAAAATAAGAGAAGGATTAACCAGCAGTGATTGGAAATTTGTACAAAGTAAAGACCCTGGCAAAAATAAACATTTAAATAGGTGGATTGACCCTCACTACTACTATACTCTGGACATCCCAAACACACCTCCACATAAGTCAGCCTCAGCCCTGAAACAGGAAGGGAGACAAGCTATAAGCAAAAATACAAGATGAAATGACAAAAACAAATCTGCATGTCACTCTCTGGTACAAAAACAGCCCAGGATCGGACCCAGATTATGAAAAACAAGTTGAAAAATGTACACCGGCAACAATAACAGTGGATTACCTCTACTCGGATGCTCACAGCACCACGGTAGCAGGGATAATCTTGCAAAAAAAAAACTAAGAGGTTTAACAGAATGCATTTCCCCTCACATGTCGTATAAAAAAAAAAAAAAAAAAAAAAAAACCCAGTGTTTAGAAACAGTTGGGACTGATAGTGTATCATGCACAAAGGGCAGAGGACTGGGGAAGCACGCCTGTACAGTTTGGAGTACATCTAGATGAAGAAACATCACAAACATGATCTATGATGAATTTAACGAAGGAAGAGGAGATTCTGTTAAAAGATCTACCACCTTCCCTCTGGCCCCAGGGTCCCACTGACATAGGACTAGTTAAAGGAGCAGTACCAGTGCAAATAACACCCAAATCTGACTGCAGACCCTGTGTCAGACAATATCCTTTAAGCTATCATGTGAGTAATATGATTTTATCAGAAGCTTACATTACTACATCATAACAAGATAAATCGGTTAATGAAGTATAAACATTAATCTCAACAAATATAAATGTATGCATCACACATACTACACACATATACTTTGACCTGAATTTGTAATCCAGTTTTCTTTGTCCAGTTGGCAGGATTTAGTGACAGGGAAGGTTTTCTAAAATACAGTTACAATAAGCACAAAGCACATGTAGACTGGTTGGGCAAACTCCCAACTTCCAGTCTACATGTGCTTTGTGGATCTGGAGAAGGCATTCGACCGTGTCCCCCGAGGGATCCTGTGGGGGGTACTCCGGGTGTATGGAGTACCGGACCCTTTAATAAGGGCTGTCAGGTCTCTGTACGACCGGTGTCGGAGTCTGGTCCGCCTTGCCGGCAGTAAGTCGGACTCCGGTGAGAGTTGGACTCTGCCAAGGTTGCCCTTTGTCACCGATTCTGTTCATAACTTTTATGGACAGAATTTCTAGGCGCAGCCAAGGTGTTGAGGGGATCCATTTTGGTGGCCTTAGGATTGCGTCTCTGCTATTCGCGGATGACGTGGTCCTATTGGCTTCATCAGGGCGTGATCTACAGCTCTCACTGGAGCGGTTCGCAGCCGAGTGCGAAGTGGCCGGGATGAAAATCAGTGCCTCCAAATCCGAGACCATGGTCTTGAACCGGAAAAGGGTAGAGTGCCTTCTCCGGGTTGGGGAGGATGTGCTGCCCCCTAGTGGAGGAGTTCAAGTATCTTGGGGTCTTGTTCACGAATGAGGGGAAGATGGAGCGGGAGATCGACAGGCGGATTGGTGCAGCGTCTGCTGTGAAGCGGGCGCTGTAGCGATCCGTTGTGGTGAGGAGAAAGCTGAGCCAAAGGGCGAAGCTCTCGATTTACCGGTCGATCTACGTTCCTACCCTCATCTATGGTCACGAGCTTTGGGTCGTGACCGAAAGAACGAGATCCCTGATACAAGCGGCTGAAATGAGTTTTCTCCGTAGTGTGTCTGGGCTCTCCCTTAGAGATAGGGTAAGGAGCTCAGTCATCCGGGGAGGACTCAGAGTAGAGCTGCTGCTCCTCCACGTCGAGAGGAGCCAGTTGAGGTGGCTCGGGCATCAGGTCAGGATGCCTCCTGGACGCCTCCCTGGTGAGGTGTTCCGGGCACGTCCCACCGGGAGGAGGCCCAGGGGAAGACCCAGGACACGCTGGAGGGACTATGTCTCCCGGCTGGCCTGGGAACGCCTTGGGATTCCTCCGGAGGAGCTGGCCCAAGTGGCCGGGGAGAGGGACGTCTGGGCCTCCCTACTGAAGCTGCTACCCCCGCGACCCGACCCCGGATAAGCGGAAGAAGACGGACGGACAGACAGTTACAATAAAGACAATAGTCATTATTGTCTTTATTGTATTGTAAAATTATCAATATGGGCTCTTTACATGGACATGCATTGGTTCCGATTCAGGACAGATCATCCAATGCATCCCTTTCCATGCAGTCACACTCCACACATCATTTCAACAGGCTTTTTATGGTGCCAATTGTATGAAATGTTAATTGGTTATCATGCTAAACCTGTAAAACCAATACAATTTATAGCCATGATTTGATATTGCTTGGTAACACAAAAATGCTTTTTTATTTGTATTTCCATAATATATATCAGACATAAAGCTTTATAAGGAAGAGTCTGGGACATAAAAAGTGCTTGCACTGGTGTCGCCGTGGGTTCTTATGGGTTACTTTTTTTTTTCCAGTGTCCTGTCTAGCAATGTGGCAATAGGAATTGATGTCTCAATGCCAAATAGAGCTCGACAGATTTTGCTTTCACAAGTGGAGCAAACAGCTTTCGCCATAGTGCTCCGCTTGATTTACGCATGTAAATAGCTTTATTGTGATTCCTGCAGGGAGAATTTCAAATTATATGGACACTACAATGTGAAAGTAGGAGAGTAAAGGAAGAACAAGAAGAGAAAAAAAAGAAAGAGAAGAGGTGAAAGAAAGAAGAGATAAAAGGGAGAGAATGATAAAACGTCCTCCGTCTGCTCCATCACCTGGAAAGAGACACGCAAAAAGAACAGCACAACCAACAGACATAAAGCAACAGATACAATCGAGTAACACCTTGATGCCATTGCTAAATCATAGGTATTATTATTTAAGCTGACATGTGTAAAGTGATACCTGAAAAAAGAAAGTGAAAGAAAATAAATAAAAAATAAATTACAGGCTTTCTGTATATAGGTGAACACTTAATACCTGGAACCCTGCACCTGTGGGAGTTTGTGAGAGTGCACTAGTTTAGGTGAGAATTACCCAGAAGGAAATAGCTCGATAGTGGTTGTGGAGAAACAAAGGCCCGCCTTCCCCGAGCACAGAGGCAGGGGTCAGGGGACCCATAACCCCGGACTCCCAAAGGGGCCCCCAAAGCTGGGCGCCCAAGAGGGGCCAACACAGGAAATCTGCAACCCCCCCCCCCCAAGGAAAGAGGAGAGACGACCCGAGGAAATCCCCCAGCCACCGCAATGCCGACGCCCCCAAGAGCCGCAGGGACGAGCCCGTGGGCTCCGCCGGCAGCCAGCCGCGCTGAAGTGGTCCCAGCCATGGGCCCTGAGGACCAGAGTTCCCAGCGGCGCCCTGCCCCCGCGGCGGGAGCCCCGGCCGACCCCCGGGGGACCAGGCCGCGCGAAGCAGCCACCCGGAATGGGCCAGCACCCACCCGGAAACCCGCTCCAAACCCGAGGACCGTCAATGCGCCAGAGGGCCAAGGCGCATTACTTTGAATACGTTACGTTATGATGAAGACAATACATCCTGACATATAGAAAACCTGAAGCCAAAAAATGTATGTCATGTACATAACAGAGAGATGTTTTCAACTGTATGATTATGCCCAACTAATGCACGGAGAGTTTACAAAAATATTTCATAACGTTACATAGAAACAAATCCGAACAGTTACTTTACGTTATCCACTAAAAAGAAGATCAATACCTAAGAATCCTTAGGTATTGATGCTAACTATTGGTCAAAGTAAACTTTGAAGTCATCTAACTTATCTTTAAAAGGACAACCCAAACCGAAACGGAACATCCTTTAATTTGCGTCATTAGTGACTTCTATAACGCTACCTATAAAACGGCACCTATATTTACGAAGAACACAAGAAACCATGCATTTTCTTTCTGGGGATGATAAAAATCAGAAAGGCACCGCTAATCGGAGAATAAGTCCACTTGCCTTCTTCTTTTGGTATGCTCTCTTGCTGTTCTCTCTCTCAAAATGTCCTCACCACCTCCCCACCCCCCAAAAAACATCCTCACTGCCAGGACTGATAGTGGAGGTGCCTGACAGTGGAGGTAGGGGCCTGACAGTGGAAGTCTGCAGCCAGGTGCCTCTCATTTCTGTTGGAAACATGAGCACTGAAGTCAACAATGGAGTAAACATTTCATGCTAGGAGAGTTAGCTGGGCAGCTGGGATCACAAGGAGCAGAACCAAACAGAGAAACTCAGCCAAACTGAAGAAACTTGGGTTGCAGGCTGAAGGGAGCACTGCTTTGTTCTGATCCTTGTGCTCCCTAGCTGGTGTAGCTATCTCTCCAACAAGGGCAAAAATCCCATTTAATTTTTTGGGGGGGACAATAAACAGCACAATTTGAGGGAGAAATTCCTGGGGGAGACATGGAAAAAAAGTGCACTCCCTCGGGTTGAGCCCTCGGCATTTTAAATAATGTTATTAAAAGTAATAATAGTAATTATAGCATTATTCTTTATTAGTCCATATTTTAGGTATGTGTTCAACCAGTAACATCAACAATGGTATTAGTGGAAGGCAGCAATTTTCCACCTTTCTTATTAAATCTAACATTTACTTGCATCCTGCTCACGTTTCCTCTATACTCCATCAAAGTAGTTCCACAAGAAATTGAAGCTCAAAGTATAAAGGAAAAACCTTCAAGAATAATCCAACAAAATCAAACTCTTCAGAAATATATATTAAGTTTTGTATCCACCAACAAAAGTTCAACAAGATATTATCAACTATCCCACAAATATGGAAACTTATAAATGCACAGCTCTTGACTTTTAACAGTAGGCATATAAATAAAATGTTTTAACCACTCCTTCATCACTTTAACTACCTCATGATATTGGTCTGTGAAAAACTAAAGTACAGCTTCTATCAACCACACCAAATTTTCACCTTACAAAAACAAGCAGCACTTCTCCAAACTAAAGAACCAAAACTACAACTACATTATGCTAAATATTTATATATCACTTAAAACATGTCTTTATATTTGCCTTTAGAATATTTTTATAATTATAAAACAGCAGCACACTTCTTATTACGTAATGGCCTATAATGTACACACTAAACTCAGTAAATTAATTATAAGTAATGCTACAATAATGTTAGATGTCAAATACCTGTGAGATAACTTTCACTGAACAATAACAGGGCAAACAACAATATGCCCTCCCTTCCTGCTATTATCTGAATAAACAGGTCGGGAGTCAGTCATTCTCGTGACAGGCCAGACTGTCATTCATATATGACACTCATTTTCTATAAGCAATATCCTTTATCCTTACCTGTATCATTTTATAATTTTTCTTCTTTTTCTTGTTTTTCCTCACCACTAATATCACTTTGTTTTGATGCCGTTAATGGGACTGAGGAGTAGCTGTCAGTCATTTCCATCATACGAACTGGTGGCCTGCTACCCCACTCAAGGTGTGACAGTGGGCTAGGGTTAGGGTTTAGGCCACCAGGATCCAAGCGTAATTGAGCATTTGCCTAGTCTGCCTATAGCAAGAAACAGCTCTGACATGATGATTTGTTACCAGAGGTGAGTAGTAACTAGTTAGTTACTTGGTTTAGTTTACTTTGGAAAAGTAGCTTAAGAAGTCATTTTTACTTCTACTTGAGCAAATGTATATATAAGTAATGATACTCTCATTTGAGTTCAATTGTTGACTTATCTACCCATCTCTGCTTGTTACTTACACATAATTTTACATTTGTTTAGTCTTCAAAGCATTGTGCCCAAATCCAGCTGGATGTGCTGATGTACTGGCACTTAACATTTCTCCATTCAGACAATAAAGCTGTGGGTCTGCTTTGAAACCTATAACTATGAGGAATGTGGTTCAGGGCAGCTGTGGTGTTGGTTGTTCTTACCTGTCTCCAGCTGGGTGCGACAGGTGGACGCCGATTAGCAGGTGTTTCCCATCAGCAGCTCATTATGAGGAGCATGTAAGGTGGCCAAAAAAACAGAAGGAAGGCATCAGAGCATTTGCACATCTGAGCAGTACCTGACCTGAGCCTTGTTCCTAGGTCCTTACGTTGCTAGCACTCTGTGTATTATCTTTTCAGATCCTGCCTTGTTTCTGCTCAATCCATTCCGGTCTCTGTGGTCATCGTCACTCCAGTCCATTGACCGTTCCAAATCCCCTGAGCCTTCCTGGAGCTCCGGTCGACCTGAAGCTCCTCTACCCACTGGCGTCCTGCTGTACTCCTGACCTATCCACCTTCCACTGAAGAACCATTTACCAAGTCAGGAACCAAACCTCAGCCCGTCACTGATCACCACTACCCTGGTTCTACACACTACAACAATCCATAAGTCATCCTCTCCACTCCAGTACTCCAGCCTGTCGCCGGTGCTCGCCGTCTCTCTCTCTCAATCACAGACCGGGACCAGAGCCTTCCCAGTCGGACATTATCTCATCCACCTCCATAACTCCTCTGTTCCCTATCACTTCAATAAACATCCTAAACCGTTATCTGTCTCTATGTTTGTTACTGCTGGGTCACCATAGAAAACAAAGTTGTGACAATAACCTGATGCACTTGGTCAATGTCTAAGTTAAAACACAAAGGAATTAATAAAGTAGTAGGGATAACCATCCACCATTGGTCAGTACAATAATTTCATGTAATATAAACTGATGACAGGTCAGGCAGACACTAACTATGAACTGATAATTAAGGCCACTCTGAAACAAGACACTGCTTTATCAAAATCCTCTCAAGAGAAATTTAAGTAAATTGCTCGTTAAGCTTAAATTTAGTGCATCAGTCAACGTTAACAATTTCATTACGTAAAAAAAGCAGTGCTTACAAAGATGAATCTTAAGCTAACATACAGATTAAGTTTGAAAAATCAAAGAATTTGCAACAGAGAATTTATGCTATAAAGTGATTAGAGAAGGAAAATAGGTACTTCAAACAATATTAACTCACATTTTCTAGTAACACAGCTATAAATAAGTGTTATGGATCTTTAATCAGATTTTTCTCTAAATTTGAGTGATACAGAACATTAGTTAACCTGATTGCATGTTCAATTAATTTGTGCATGAAGCGATGTCCGGGTGTTTTGTGACCAAATCTCCCGTGTGTACTTACAATAAAAGCTTGGCTGCTCCCTGAGTATATGAGCATGCTTGTAGCTGTGTGAAGGTGTTTTTCCATGTTACAGCATGTTAGTTAAATTGTTGAGTCTCAGGAAAAGGACTGCAGACTGTCACTCAGCTGTCAGTGTCAGGTAGAACATGAGGTGAATGTAGAGCAGTTCAGCAGGGCTGTACTCTCCAGAATATAGACAGGGTGGGAAATAGGGGATTGTAGTGAGACCTGATGGACAAAAGAGGCAGTGAATCCATATTACAAGAACAAAAATGTCCCCACTGGTTTGAATTTCTTCAAACCATCTATCATTATTATTCTCAGTTGAGATAGTGTGATGTTAAAAGCCTTTGAGTAATTCTCAGTACCCTGAGGTTGGACATCTCTGGTGTTTGTGAGATAGGACACCCATCTTGATACACTGCCAACAATCCAATTCATTTTAGGTATTTAAATGGAAAAATGGACACGTCACAATGCAACATTTTCTATCTTGATCTTATTCAATTCACTTATTATTGTCATGATTTTTCTTGGATGAACCCAGAAATTACACCACACACACAGAGCTAAAACTGAGAGTTTATTAAAAGGAAGATGAGTAGTGACAGATGAAACCAGAGAGGCAGGACTGGACTGGAACAGGGGTGTAGGTGTGAGCAGGAGCTGACGGACCGGAGAAAGTTCTTCCGAGAGCAGGGCTGCTGGGCACAGAGGAGGCAGGAAACCCTGCAGCTAGCAGCACAGATGAAGCAGGTAAATCCAACAGTAGGCAGAGGCTTGAAGCTGTGAGGAGGGAGATAGTCCAGGGCTGCTGGGCACAGAGGAGGCAGGAAACCCAGTGGATGGCAGAGGCCTCACTAGAAGCTCAGAGGAGGCAGAACAATCCAGCAGCAGCAGCACGGATGAGGCAGGTAATTCCAACAGTAGGCAGAGGTAGCTGAAGCACAGAAGAGGCAGGTAATTCCAACAGTAGGCAGCGGTAGCTGAAGCACAGAAGAGGCAGGTAATTTCAACAGCTAGCAGAGGCTAGACGCAGAGAGGTGGCAGTTTAAGTCCAGGGGGTGAAGCACAGGTGAGGCAGGTAAACCCAACAGCTAGCAGAGGCTTGAAACAGAGAGGTGGCAGAATAATCCAGTAGCAGGCAGAGACTTAACTTGAGACTCAGAGGTGAGACAGGAAAAATCCAGCAGCAGGCAGAGACTTAACTTGAGACTCAGAGGTGAGACAGGAAAAATCCAGCAGCAGGCAGAGACTTAACTTGAGACTCAGAGGTGAGACAGGAAAAATCCAGCAGCAGGCAGAGACTTAACTTGAGACTCAGAGGTGAGACAGGAAAAATCCAGCAGCAGGCAGAGACTTAACTTGAGACTCAGAGGTGGCAGCATTCCAACAGCAAGCAGGAGCAAACCAGGTAGACAGGTGAGGAGAGTCTGATGACGGACCGGCAGGGAAGTGAAGACTGAGGGAGGCTTAAGTAGGGAGGCTGGCAGGTGGAGTGAGTCTGACTAATTAATGTCCAACAGGTGTGACTGACTGCAGAGGGAGTGGAGGGTAAGCTGAGTGAGAGGAAAAGGAGGAGGAGGAACTGAAAACTAACAGTAAAAAAGCTAGATAAAAACTGAACTCTGACAATTATGGGGTAAATGCATTTGTCAGGAAGTATGGGTTGTTTGCAGGACCAAAGTTCTGATGTAAAGAGAATTGACTAATAACAAAAGAACAACAAAGAAGGGCACAAGGAGATTAGGACATGGATCACAGATGGAATAACAGGCAGTACAATGAAGAGAGTAATTGAGTAATATACATGTTGACAGAAGGATCCAGATGTAAACAGTCAGAACCGGTGACCATATAGTGAGGCAAGGGTGGAGGAATGACAACCAAACCAGAAGAGCAATCTGGGCAGCTGTATCAGGCAGGCAATGGCAGCGGGGAGGGGGGCGCATCGGCGGTTTTAAGACCCCCCTGAAAATGGCTATGCCCCCCCTTATGCCCCCCTATGAGCCCAACATTGTTGATTATTCTAGATTCATATTTTGTGTTGGTTGTTTATCTGATCCAAAGTCAGATCAAATCGCAGCTTTCACGTCTGCTCTGGATCTGCCAGGCTCTAGCTACAAGCCACTGGGAAGAGTGAACAACATGGACTACTTTATTACACCTACCTGCTCTACCATAACCTGACAATGAGTCAAAAGAAAAAGAAGGCTGGAACTGCGCAATTACAGGCACAGGCTGGGATGGACTAGCAATCCAGGGCTGTCTGCCTGCTGCGTTTGTTACTCAAGCAGGGCTAAAGTGAAAGGACATAGCTCATTTCAGAGCAGCTGTGGAGCCATAAGCAGAGCCTGGTGCGTCTGTGCGGACATGAGGGAGAGGTGGCATAACTCAGTCTGAAGTTAGCAGTAAAACCTGAATGCTGATCCTGACAGCAATTCGCATGATAGGCGAGAGCAAATTGCACTGTGGGCGACAAGCTAAAAATATAGTAATACAATGGCGCCATCTAGTGACGCTTTCACTTTAAAGTTTTACCTGCCACTCCAGTCTCCTCACTCACTCCTTTCCAGGCTAGATCCTTTCTGGAATTGTCTGGGTAGTGTCATAGAACGTTCTGATGAACCCGAACACAGCCATACACAGAGCTTCGTTTTTAAGGATTTTATTGAAGAAGATGAGTAGTGGATGGAGAACTGGAGACTGTACCAGACTGGGGCTGGGTGGAGATGTGTCAGGAGCTGGCAGGCTAGACGGAGCTGGAGCAGACGGGCTTGGGTGAGCACAGGCAGGCAGACGCAGGGAACACAGGCGGGCAGACGTAGGGAGCACAGGCAGGCAGACGTGTGTAAGGCGAGGCAAGGACGAGGTTAGAATGATGACGATCCGGCGGGGAAGAGCAAACTGAGGGAGGTTTAAGTAGGAGTGTTGACAGCTGCACTGAGTCCGGGCTTGATTAGGCATAACAGGTGTAAATGATCAGCGGGTGAGTGGAGAAGGGGCTGTATGGGAGGAGGAAGGTGTCAGAACTAGTCCAGGATGCAGTGAGCAAAAACTGCATCCTGACAGGTAGTAATAACTGGTTGAGTCACATAACTCAGGCCGACCGCAGACCGCCTCTATCAGCTTTGTTAAATGAAAACAGTTTTGTGTCTGCTGCAGTCCTGCACCCATCGTCACAACCATATCCAATTCCTGATTGGTTGTCGCGACACAATACAAAAAAATTCAGATTTTTTAACTCCACTGTCGCCTCACATACATCGCAGGTGTTATGTTTTTCAGCTCTGATATTCCCAAAATAAGACATTTTCTGTCCAGGAGAGATCCTGGAAAACTAGTCTATGCATTTGTTACTTCAAGGCTGGACTGTTGTAATTCTTTACTATTAAGAAGTCCGCAAAATGAAGTTCAAAGACTTGAGCTGATCCAAAATGCTGCAGCAATTCAGTTCTGATGGAAATCAATGAGATCACATTTCTCCAATTTTAGCTTCCCTTCATTGGCTTCTTGTTAAATCAATAATATGTGACCTGCCACAGCAAAAGTAGGAACAAGTAGGCAAAAACTGAGAATGTGAAAATTCTTCATTTTCTTAGAAAAAAGTGATTTTCATTTAACTGTAAAATATGCTTGTTGAAGTTATAAGGAAATCCCTCAGTGCTTTAAATGACAAAAAGGTTTCAAAGGTTTTAAAACAGTAAACTTTGTGTTTAAACTCGGGATTTAAACTGGCTAGGGTGATTCTAAAGAAGCCTTGAGGCCTGGTTTCTCACTAATCTTCTTTGCAAAATGCCAACATTCAAATGGTCATATCATCTTCAATTGTTTGTTGATTTCCACAAGTTTGACATCATTGAAACGTTTAGATTCCACTCTTTCAGAATCTGTAAATAGCTCAAAATGTCCCCCCGAGAGACTTTTCCTGGATTTGCTGTTGCCGATCACATGTAATTTAAAATTCTCCTTCTCACGTATAAAGCCCTTAAGAATCAAGCTCCATCATATATCAGAGATCTGATTACCCCGTATTGTCAGGATTTGGGTTTTGTTTTGGCTGTTTATTAATTTTGATTTATTAGTTTACTATCCAGCTTTTAAAATCAGTTTTGGTTCTTGTTTGGTTTTTATTAAAGCTTGTGTTTTGTTTAGTCTTAGGTTAAGGTTCTGTTTTGGTTTATGGAATAGTTTGTTATTAAGTCACTTGGCCTGCTCAGTTCACTTCTTTGTATCCAGCCTTTAATCAGTCACTCAGTTCACCTGCCAGCTATCTGCCAGCTCACCTCTAAAGGCCCATTCATACCCTACGTTTGGCCTGCACGTCCGTATTTCTGTCCGTACGTTCTATCCGTTGACTCCTTCATACCTCCGTCCGTTGAGGTGCGCAATAACCAATATGTCCTCTAGGTGGCAGTGCTGGGCGCCAATGATTCGTCACTGATCAAACATGGCGACGGTCCAAGACGTGATATTGTTGTGTTTGCTCCGTAAGTAAACTTTTATTGTCCCTGTGTCCCGGACACGACACATCATATGTGTGGGTAGTTGCGCACAAGCTCTGCAAGTCGTTCCCCGAATCCCGCCATTGTTTAAAGCCCAGAATTCTAACCTTCTTCGTGATTTTGTTGCCATATTGTACTACAAACTCAATAGCGCCGCCACCGTTTCCGGTAGTATTGCTCCGTATTGATCCGTTTCGTCCGTAATCGTAAGCTCCCAGTTTTCGTGTCAAAATACGGACGAAATCGAGGGTTGGAACGTATGAAACACTCCACACGTATCCATATCCGTCTTTTACGTGAGGTATGAATGGGCCTTTAGTCAATACCCTGTCATTCCTCTTCTCCAGTCACCATCCAATCAGTTTCAGTTACTTCCAGTCACTTCCCTGTTCCTGATAAGCTCCACCCATGCCAGTAATTAGTTTTCACTCCATTCACCTGCTCACTCCCCTACTTATACCTGCCTCTTCCTCCTGCAATCGGCCAGATCAATTCAAACCACTTGGTGAGTCTTATCCAGCGTTGTATTTCTGATAGCCCTGTTGATACCGACCCGATTGCCTTTTTGACTCTGAGCCAGCCTGATCCCTAAACCGGATTTTCTTGCCCTGTATGATTGCTTACCTGTTTTTCTGACCTGGACCTGCCTTGTGATATTCTGAGTTTGCTTTATCCTTGTCTGTACTTCTGCCTATTTTGGACTGCCTTTAGTGTACCGGATTTTGGACTCCCCTTTTGATCATTGAGTCTGCCTGTCCCTGTTTTATTATTAAATCCAGTTTTTTGCTTAAAACCTCTCTTGTCTGGCTTAATACTGGGTCCATCTGTCTCTGGTTCGTGACACATATGTTCCTAACAGAGCACTTCTCTCTCAGACTGCAGGTCTACTGGTGATCCTCACCACTCTCTTTCCAGATTGAGGCATTGCAGACCCCAAACCAGGCAAAGATGGAGCCGGGCAGTATTCTCTCTATTGTCTATGGTTTTGGCTATCAATTTCTTTTTATAAAACCTTACTTGAAATTAATAAAACCATGGGTACAGAGCAAAATTATCACAACTTTTAGGCTGCAAATTCACACTCGTTAATTCAGGAGTGACCAGCTAAATGCATTTTCTATATCATAAACAATGAAGCATAAAGTCAATTAAACAATTTACTTCTTGCTTTATTATCTATTAAACAATACATGCTGCTTCAAACTAGTAATGACATATATTATGAAAGTTAACTGCAATGACAGTGAGGCAGGTTAGAAAGGATTCTAAGACATGGAGGACGTAATAAAAAAAAAATGAGTATTGAAAGCTCCATCCTCAGTAACACCGTGAGGCTGGATATCTTTAAAGAAGGTGAGAGCCACTGTAATGATCGTAAAATTACCAGGAACTACATGCACAGAAGATTGCGCAGCTCTCATAAAAGTTGGCGGTAGGGAGAAATCTTGGAACTTGCGGCACACAAAAAAATCAGGTGTATGAAACCTTGTGTCTGTGTGTGTGTGTGTGTGTGTGTGTGTGTGTGTGTATATATATACATATATATATATATATATATATATATATATATATATATATATATATATATATATATATATATATATATACATATATATATATATACATATATATATATATATATATATATATATATATATATATATACATATATATATATATACATATATATATATATATATATATATATATATATATATATATACATATATACATATATATATATATATATATATATATATATATATATATATATACATATATATATATATATATATATATATATATATAAATGACTGCAGTATTCTGTATCTGCCATTGGTTTTAACTGTGAGGGAAAGCAGGATTTCATAGGGAAATAATGCTCTGGTGTTTACATATTTAACAGTCTAGCATCCAGTGTCATCACCAAAAGGCTCCCATGAGTGCTACAGCTTTTATACCTTGTGTATAATGCGCATGTGCACCACCGCTACATAATCAACCCACCTGCAACTCCACTATCACTTGAACCAAAATCATTACTTAATCTCCCACTCTATGTAGACAATCCTCTCAACTAAAGCTGAAAGTAACACTGACAGCATGATCTTACTGATACTTTCTGATTATTTTATGTTTGAGGGCTTTGATTGTCTGTTTATATAGTCAGAGCTTGATGATCAATTAATCAAACATTTATTTCCAATCAATATATAAGAAACACAGGGAACATAAATAGCAGTTTTAAAACAAGATAGATAAAACAGAATAGATAAAACCAGAAGTGCCATCACAGTTTTAGAATTTTAAAAGCCTATTTGAATAAAAACAAAGTCTAAGGCTTGGATTTAAAAAGACTGCACTTTATAAAACCTACCTACTATCAAATAGGCTCACGCCCGCCGACGGGGGGGACAAACGGTTCAGTTGTCCCGGGCCCAGGACAGAGGGGGGCCCAAAACTGACACTCTGATCATTAAAATGGTCAGTGTCAGTCAGCGCGCACGCTAGCTGCAGCAGCAGTCTGTGTGTCACGGCTCCTTGCTGCTCCCCCTCCCCTCTCGTACATGGCTCAGCGGCGCCAGCCAATCAGCACGCAGGCTCAGCCTGGCCCGCCCACTCAGCTTCTCTTCACTCAACACACAAACAACCGCGCGGCTCCTCTTCAGACTGGGAGAGAGACCGCAGCAGCTAAAAAGCATGAAGAGAGAAATAAGCAGCGTTTGGCTTTATTTTAATACCGTAAATGAAATCAAGCTGTATGTTTTGTAAAAAGCCAGTTAAATTCAGTGGAAACACAACAAATTTATCTAAGCACGTGAAAAACCATGAGCAAGAAAACGTCGAGAAACAGAAAAGGAGACGAAACTTCTCTGATTGCCCCGACAGACCCACAGATTGACGTCACTGACTGAGGCGTTTCAGTCCTCCAGAATACATCCAGGTAGATCAGAGTGGTCATCTTCAGCAGCAGTTCATGTTAACTTTCAAAGTAGATATTATATATCATATGCTACTGGAGCCCACACAGAAAATGTAATTAAGACTTTTTAAGAACCCAGTACATATATCCTATTAAAAAGTGTTATTTAGCTAATCCTTTCTTTATCTCACGACGGGGAAATTTATAGGATTAAAGCAACAGGCCGGTGCACACAACACAGACAAAATTACATAAGGATTGAAAGATATATGAGGTGGATTAGGAAGAAAAAAACAAAGATAAAATTATTATTATTATTATTATGTAATTGTAGAATAAAAATCACAAAACCCGAAAGGTCAACAGTTTCATGATACATCAAGCTTAAATGTCAAAAGTATCTGTGAATGTTGTGTGTTTAATGGCAAAAAGGAAGCCTTTCTCAGAGATTCAGAGGGCAGAGAATTCCCAAAGTATCTAACATATTCTACGTCCTGCAATGGAAGGGAAAAAAATGATTAGGGACTGGCTAATATACAGCAGGTAAAAAAATAAAGACCATATTTTGACTGCAGCGCTTGCTGTTCTCTGATGAAGAAAAGATCAACTAGTGCACTAAATTCAATAGATGGGTTGACAATATCCAATATAAAATACCAAGATTTCCAGGGCATGAAGTATACAGTTAAGTTGACTTTGTGTGTGTGTGTGTGTGTGTGTGTGTGTGTGTGTAGTGGCGGCAGGTGTAGAGGGAGGGGGGGCAAAAAGACTGCGTTGTCCCGGGCCCTAGCAAAGCTGTCAGCTGACCTGAATAGGCTATTACAATACAACACAGGGGCATGATCATGTATTTTGGACATAAAAAGAAAAGAGAGAAAATAATATATCCATCTTCAAATAAAACAATATATGGCAAACGTTCCTCCTGAAAGTGTTAACTTGTCCTTTTTAGCCTGAAAAGAATTTTGCACTTGGCGCAATCAGGATACGCAAACATTGTTTTGCCATTAACCAGAAGTACCGCCTGCTGGGGGCAGGCATTTATCTGAATTACTTAAATCTTTAAGCACGAGCCCGAGCATAAAAGTAGACCCCATCAATGGGGAACGTGATACACCAGGCAACGTCAGGAAATAAGCGTCGAAGTGTGAATTCTCCGTGAGTGGAATTAGAAATCTTTAATGACAGTATAAGGAGAATATTAAACCATAATTAACAAACAGAAATTTTTACTGCCGTTAAAAGTGAGTTAGCAGCAGAAAGTTGCTGAAAAAGTGAGTGACTTGAGTGTTATTTGATGGAGTATTAAAGCTGTATTCTCACACTCATTCAACACCCCCAAAAAAAGGAGGTGGCGCTTTGATTACGTGTCTAGCTGCTACCCGACAGGTATGAAAAGGACGTGGCAGCAAATCATGATGAAGTATGAAATGACTTCATCTTGATTTGCTTTTAGGTTATTCTTATGTATAACCTTAACCAACAAAAGCATTAATTGGCTATATTCAACATATGAAATGAATGATAGGATGGTGTGAGTTATTGAAGTAACTGATATGTTGATTCATCTTTTTGCCAGAATTTGGCTTCACCCATCCTTCTAAAAAACTAGCTGACACTGATTTTCTTGTAGGTGTATAATTTGTTCCAACCTCACTTTATATTAACAATATCATATTGACAATATTCATATTTTAAGTGAAGAAAAGTGCTTTGGAGGGTGGAACCTCAAAAACATGCAAATGAAGGAATGTGAGTGCCATGCAGCCATCCATCCATCCATTTTCCATCAGGCTTGTCCCTGTTGGGGTCGCAAGGGGTGCTGGTGCCTATCTCCAGCATTCAATGGGCGAGAGGCGGGGTGCCATGCAGCCAATTAAACTTAAATATATATAAATGGAAAATTAGAGCTGGAAGTCTCACAATTTGATAGAGAATAAATTATTGCTTTCCTTCTATGTGGTTCTTTTATTAATCTTGTGGGTCTCAGACTATGGAACAACATGAAACTCTACTATAACTGAGTCCAACAGTAACATTTCTGACAGCGTAACATACAGTTTCCTCAGAAAGGTTTTCTGCATCACCTACGTTATTAAAGAGTTGTCTTGGGATTAAAACAAAGAGCAGCACAATGACAGTGTAACATCTTCCAAGCAAAATCCAGGATAAGAGAAGCTTGACATAGCATGATCAGTGCATCCTGGCTTTATCTGTTTCACAAAGCCCAATCCAGTCTCAATAGGTACGACTATGTCAAGCCAGGTGTAAGTAATCCAGCTAAATGCGCGTCCACAGCTGTCTACAAAAGACCTTGAGGTCGATCACAGATTCACTGATGCTACAATGGATGAGTTGTGTGTGCCAAACTTCTAACCAAACGAGCAACATCTTTTGATGGAGGCTTATGAGGAACTGAAGCACATTATACTCAAGAAATGAAATGCTGCTATTAAAAAGAAAATCACATTTGGTTGGAGCTACTTCTATGGCAAAAAATGTTAAACCATTTTCTCTGATCTGTCCGATTCTGATTCTAGAGGGCGCTGTTTCGCTGACCCTTCCATAACTCCTGAAAGTAAAGCAGTAGAGGGATGAATTTTTTTTTTTAGGAGACAGCCTTTGCAAAACAAAATACACTTCATATATTTTAATAGTGGCATTAATAATTAATACAAATGTTTGCATTTAAAACATTAAGCATAGACTCTAAAACAAACTGAAATAAGTTAATATAGGATACCTGATATTCAGTGAAATTACCTATTCATGATAAAATACATAAACTAACATAACATTATTTCCATTAAAAGTTGTTAAATGACTGATCCTTATGGTTTGTATAGTTTTTTTTCCTTTTGGGGCTGTGAGATTGTGTATTTTGTGCACTTGAAGGAAAATATGTTTTTTTCTGGAGGAGTCAGCAAAACAGCGCCCTCTAAAGTTGCAGAAATTCATGGAAAATGGTGTAACACCAGACTTTATTAACAACACCTTTTTTCTTTATCAACCATTTCTCTAATTCCCTTTACACATGCAATAGTCTTAAAGGCTTTTCTGCCAAACTTAGAACTACATCAGTCCTAAAAAACACTATTGAACTGTAACAATAATAATCAAGTCAATAATGGCATACTAGGCTACTGTCATGATTTGTGTACTGAACCCGAACTGAACCACACACAGAGCTTAGTTTGTGAGTTTTATTGAATGATGAGTAGTGGAAGCAGGAGACCAGAGAGACAGAACCAGGCTGGATCAGCAAGCAGTTAATGGCTGGAGCTGGCAAGCAGGATGAACCCAGAGCACGTAGGCAGCATAACCAGAAGCACAGCAGAACTGAGACTTGGAACCAGGCTAGACCAGTGGCACGACAGAATGGAGACTTGGATGGAGACTTGACCAGCAGCACGACAGAATGGAGACTTGGATGGAGACTTGACAAGCAGCACGACAGAATGGAGACTTGGAAACCAGGCTTGATCAGCAGCACGACTGGATGAATACTTGCACGACTGGAGTGAGAGCAGGACCAGAATCACAGCAGACAGGTGGAGAACTCAGGCTGAACGAGAACCAGATGAAGTGAGCAGCAATGAGCAAAATCAAACAAGAGAAAACAGAAACCAACAGAACGAACCGACGAGGAAGGACTGAATGCAGGCAGCTTAAATAGAGAGGATGACAGGTGAGATGAGTTCTGGCTTGATTAGAGGCTGACAGGTGTAGATGATTACTGAGGTGGAGAAGAGACTGGGATGTATGGAGGGTGAATAGTGCCCTGAAATGTCCATGGTGCAGCAAGCAAGGCTGCAGCATGACAGCTACCATCATAATTTTAAATAATAATAGTACTTGACTAAATGCAAATGTGTATCAGTGGCATTTTAATGTATTTTAATGCAGACTGATAAAAAAATACCAAAAAAATCAGATAAGTAAACAGAATCACTGACAAAACATTGTGTTTGATCACTGTAATCATTGACTGAACTAAAGAAAAGGCACCAGGATTAACAAAGCCTGGCTGTTAGCCTGGTCTGAAGCAGACTAGCAGCACAGACTAAATCTCCATGGTAATTTATATGTTACTGCTTTTGTGAAACAGAATCCAGGCTTAATTCAACCAGGATATCTGGAAAATGTTCTTGGTTTTGTGAAACCGCCCTCAGGGGTACCTAATAAGGTTGTAGAAATGTAACCTGGGGCCATTAGACTGGTTGTTTGCAACATTTTAAAAGTTATTTATTTAAACTGTGAACATCCTGAGGTCTGGTAACATGTTGTTTTATCTTTTAAAGCAGTTTTCTTTGGTTTTACCCGGTTTTTACTCTAAGATTATATGTCGTCTGGAACAAATTCTATATTGTGTATCTCAGGCAGTATGCTAAGTAAGGGTTCAGATTTGTTTATGTCCTCAGTGTGCCTGGTAATCTGCAAAGTGAGGATGAGTAGGCAGAAGAAAGCCTGCATATTTGCTAGTGTGAAAGTGTGTGGCGCATACATGATTGGGTGTGTATGTGGGCAACACTGGGATTTTTCTAGCTGTGACTATGTGCCTGTGAGCTTCTGTACTACTTCCAGATCAGTTTATTGAGTCTCCTGAACAAACCAATCTCCCTGAATGTTTGTTGTGCTCAATAGCTTTCCCCCCTTAGGAGAACAGGCATTGTTTTGAGACTGATTTTTCTATTTTTCTTTCTACTTTTCATCTGTCTTGCTTATGGTGTCACATAACCTGAGGGACAAAAAAAGCTAAAAGACAAAAACAGGATATACATAAGTCAACATTGTCCTAGAGACTTACTGTTCTGATAAACTTACCTGAGAGCAATGAGAAGTTGGATTTTTATATGCAATAAGCTAATGAAAACCAAAGTATTCTGGGCTTGCACAAAGTTCTTAATTTGCTACCTTTTTGGTGTTTGCAGGTACTGCAAGAAGACCTAAATCAGAACTTTAGAAATAGCTCAGTTAGTTGATATTGCAATGATTGTTTTCAAGCACAAGCTATAGTATAATTTGTTTTGACAACGCCTTGCAAAATCATTCCTACCCCTTGAACTTTTTTTCATCTTTTTCATCTTATGCAACGCAAAAGATTAGTGTATTTCTTTTGGATATTATATGACAGAACAAAACAAAGTTTTATATAAATGTAAAGAGGAAAGAACTAATATATTTTATTTTTTATATTTTCACAAGTCAAAATCTAAAATATGTGGCATGCCTTTGCTTAGCTTCTTTTATTTGGTGATAGATCATAAGTCTGCAAAGACAAACCTGCCACCTCTACTTTTACATATCACAAAAGGAGCCCATTTCCTGCTGTTAATATTCTTTTCATTAAACGCTTGCATTATTTTAGCTGTTAAAAGTAAGAATTGTTTCAACTGACCATGGGGTAAAATGGGTTTAATTATTGGAACGTGTGTACTGTGTGGGTTAGATGTGTGCATTTATTTAGACAATTAAGACACCCACAGAATAACATATGCTTTAAAACAGATAATGTCACCATGGCGACACATCTTTATTTTGATGACACATGAGGAAGCAGCCTCCCCTTTGGGCTTGTGCTTAATGTTAGGGGGCCACGCAGTAACCAGAGGAGAAGAAGGAGGAGCAAGAGGAAACAAATACTTGTGAATCCTTTGTTTTGTCTCCTTTTGCTTCAGGGGTCCGTTCTTCGTACGTCGCTAACTCAGTTAGCAGGATTTCATTGTTGACGATTTGACATGATCTTGGATCGTTTGGTTCTTCGAAAGACATCCTGCACTTGTTGTCATAGCAACATGTGCGCCAGCTTAAGCCTGTTCGAGAGCAGGCTTATTTCATGTAAACAAGATTAGATCACGGCTGTATAAGCGGAGGAGATAGGGAAGTCTGCCGTAGCCATGTCCATTTTTACGACTGCAACCTGTTGCGGAAGGTGCAAGAATAATTTGCAGAGTTTTTCGAATTAATCGCGTATTGCGCAATAGTAAGGATCCTTTAGCGCAGCGCGACAGTAATTGTAGAGAGATTTTCTTGGTGGCTTTTATAAACAGACAAATACATCATTTAACAGTGGCTTTTAAAGAGGGAAAAGTGGTGTTGGAGCCATAAATCTAAAATATTTAAGTTATTTGTATGATGGTTTGCTTTTTATTTTTATCCTATTCAGTAAGAAGATTTGTTCAGGCCATTTTATTGTGAAGTTTAGTTTACTTTGAAAGGCTTGCTTCCTGTCAGCCGTATATTGAAAAAAAAAAAAAAAACTATGGATGGATTATCTAGCCACGGAGCAATACAGTTTTACCGTGTAAACTGTGGATGACTTGGAAAAGGAAGAACTTCATTTTTTTATAGATAAATAATTTTTTGTTAAAAATCCCAGTTTGCATGCGTCCTTTACTTCCCGTGTCTAAGGAATGACACTGAAATTTGGATCTCTTGACATAACAAGTGCCTTTTTAAAATAAAGTATAATATTAAAGGCTACCATTTTGTAGAATATTCTTGTATTTCACTTTTACTTGTCCCCATGTTAGTGGGTCCCGTGGAGGCTCTGACATAAAAGAACAAAGTAAATATGAGATTATTAAAATGCAAAAATTCATACTGTAGAAAGTGATAGAAACATCTACCATGGACAGTATTTACGCATTAATTTGTCTGCTGCTTTTTGCCAGCCCTCTCTCCTGGCTTTAACAGATTTTGAGGTGTTTTAATTAATGACTCAAATTCGGCATAACCTTCCAAGCTCTTGTTCTGCTTGGGAGAAAAACTGTGCGCGTTCTTTGGCCATGCTGAACAGCCAATAGCAGCGCTGCTGATCAATGTTTCTACTATCGATACATTTCCCCTTTTAAACAAACGCATGAACGCGCAGTTGTCTCAGATAACTCAATCCAGCCATACTAATCGTAAACAACAGGTGTGTTCGAAGAACCCAATTAGCCGGATCATGATTAGCTTGATGAAATCATCTTGGATGTGTCATTTGATCTCGGATGTTTTAAGCAACGTACGAAGAACGGACCCCTGGAGTTCAAGGGGTGGCCATCAAGGAGTCTGTAATAATTTCTCTGCTGTATTTAATGTGTTAAAAACTCTAACTTTGAGTTTGAGTCATCCTTGGAGGGTGTTTCTTTAAAGAGTGTGTTCTTAAGGGAAGAAAAGAACCAGACTAACCATGTCAGAGCACGGTCTGGATGTCATCATCAACACTGTGCAGCTTTGAGCGTCATGATTTAGGTTTTTGTTTGTATTGTTTTGGACTTTACTTAATCTGCCTTCACCTCTAAGCCATCATCCAATCAGCTCAGTCTCCCTCCAGCCACCACTCTGCTCTTAATCATTTCCACCTGTTGCCACTAATTAGTCAACTCAGCTCACCTGTGCACCTGTCTTCATATACCTGCTTCAGCCAACTCATCCCTGCCAGAACGGTTCTTCTTGTACTGTATCATTTGATCTCATCTCGTGTGATGTGCTTTGACTCTACCAGTTCCTGTGTGCTCAGCCAGCTGGACTCTTCTGTTTGCTCCTCTGAAGAAAGTTGCCTGTGTCTGAATGCTGCAGTTCTGCCTGTTTCCTCGTGAGTTCCAGACGGTGACTCTGTTCTTGTCTGGTTCTGCTTGCCTGCCTCACCTGCCATTACTCATCCTCAAAATAAACATTTTTAAAAAACATAACTGTGTGTCCGGCTGAATATCGGGCTCACCAGCATTAACCATTACATTGAGTTGTGAAAGATAAAGCTAGCACGAGATGTCGTGTGGCACTTTCGCCTCTAACTTGGTAGATCAACTAGTGCAAAGCTTTCATTCTAAAGTTTCAGACAGCATTAACTACGTTGCTCCAATTAAAGTGAAGGTTGTTTATGGGAAGAAAAAAAATCCCTGTGGAGAAGTGCTCCACCAGTTGGAAGTGAATGTTACTCCTGTGTTGGACTGGTGACCTCTCTACCTGGCGTCTTGCCCAATGACCGCAAGAGATGGGTGCCATCAAGCCTGGATGATGGATATGCGGTGTTCAAATGGGACTCATTATGCATTTCATTCAATAAGCACTTGTCACTTTTCCATGCAGGACAAATTCTTAGAATGAATTACAAATAGCTGTTGTGTAAACATGTTCTCCCACCTAAGCACTTCCTCCAAAGTTACCATGGGTGTCTTGCCTGCTTCACTGATTAATCGCTTGGCCTGTCATCTTAGCTGAAAAGCCACATTTTGATGGGTTTACAGTTGTGGCATTCCCTTTCCATCTTCAGATGATGGACTAAATAGGGTTCTATGTTGAGTTTAAAGCTTTGGATTTCTTTTTCCACTTAATCCTGCTTTCAACCTCTGTAGCCATTAAATTATACCCCTGACCTCTCTGCTGCCTTCGTTGATCTGTGTAAAGCTGAGTGGTAATGAATGATACCAAACAAACCTCTTTGATGGAACAGAGTATGCACAGTTGATGGAGTCTGTGTGAATGAGGGGTAATACCCCTGGATAAAATCCAGTTCAACCAGATGTTTTAAGAAGTCACCCAATTAGTAACAGAGTCCACTTGTGTGTAAATCAATCTCAATGTAGATCCAGATTTTGTCTGAACATTTCAAATAAAGACTACTTTAGTCAATGGAGCACTTTCCACTGGCTCAATGGCACTACAGTATGACAGACAGCCCTTCTCCGTGTAATGAAACACAGAGCTGGGGTAAATAAAGACATTTCAGTGTTGTTTGATTAGAATCCAAAATTGAAACCAATGTAACATCTGACACCCTTTGTAAATCTACTGCCTTAGTTTCATTAGACTAGCTATCAAAATTATCTGTCTTTTGTATTAAGAGGTTGAAAGTGCTATTTTTCTTGATAATTTTGACACTGTCTTGGTACAAGGCTGTCAAACATTGAACCATTACATTTAAATTTAGTGAAATTACAATAAAAAATAAAATAAAAGGCTTGTCTTTGAGATGGAAATGACTTTTTTCCCCCATGTGAAACACCTTTGTTTCATCCACCCACAAGGTGAAAGAAAGTGAGATGGATTAAAAAGAATAATGTGGGAGAAAACATTCCCACTGCTCTTTGAAGAAGAAGATATGTCTTGGCATTGTTCTCTTTATGAATTGGAATTGCTTAAAAGCATTCTTGTTAAAAAATTATTTTACTGCTTGTTAAGACAGCCATCAAAGATTTATTTCCTCTGGATTTCTTCACCCTTTCTTTCAATAAAACATTGATTGTTTTTGCCGTTATTGTTTTTTGTATTTTGACAAATAGTAGTTTTTTTAGAGCGAGGTTCTATGGAGCTATTATCTTTATGACATTGGGTCCAAGTAACACCTGATGGTACCAGTTGTGACACTGACCCTGGTCAAATACAAACTTCTGAAAAGCAGTAAAAGAAAAAAAAAATTAGGAGGGAATAATTTCCGTGGCCTCCACTTGCAAAACCATTCCTGTTTTATGGGGCGCCTCATTGTTCTCCCTTTGGTGCCACCGTTCAGAAGTTTAAATGAGTTGATATTATACTGTTATTTAAAGGAACAATAAGTAATAATGACATCCAGTGGTTAAAATCGGAACAACAGATTCACAAAATTCCAGGCATTCACTTAAAGGAGTGTGGATATTAATACCGGCCTGCTCATGGTTATCTCTGAAGGCCCGTCTTACCCCGGCTTAAGATTTGGCAGTAAGGGAAAAACATTTGATCAGAGGCAAAACATTTAAAATATGCATATTTAATTCATTAGGAATTCCCAACGGAGACAAAAGTTACATTACCATTGTTACCTACGTGCTTCTCCCAGGTATTGCAGCTTTTTGTCTAATCTAAAGTTCTCAAAGACATCCTTTTAATAAACTGACTGCCCCTCCTGCTTAGTTCGGGAGGGGTGGTCTCAAATTTGGGGGCTATCTGTTTTCGAATAAAGAGGCTGTTCTTCTCGGTTAGGACCTCTCCCAGCCATAAATCGGCTCTCAACACATCCTGCAATCTACATGTTTATTTTGTCCTCAAAGGGAGACACAGTCAAAAACTATGCATTCCTCAGTTCTTCCATACAAGTACCTGATTAATATAACAACTAAGATATTTATTTTCCTCAACAATTTACTGTAAAAGCAACCTAAATCATTTTCATTTGTCACCCAGGAAGGAAGTAACATTCCCTTTAAACAATCAGTCCTCTCCATCAACAATGTCTTTGTCAAGTTTTTCAAACCGAGAGGTACGGTCCGGAACTACTTCAGTTAAGTATAGGCCATGTTTACTTCCTGGTTCCTCAGCCAATAATATGAGAGATCCCAGCGTTCCCAAAACAGAGCGCAACATTTGGTATTTTATTCTGGCCAAAGAGCAGCAGCCTGGGGGGGGGGGGTTTGCATGCCTACTTTTAGCTCTCCGGTGTTCTGAGGATTTCTTCCCTTTTCCACTCACTCACTGCGATATACAGTAACATTGTCTGACACAGGTTGGGACACTATGTTTTAAGTTCTATGGATCAACTCATCAACTGTCCCCGAAACGTCATATGTGTGTGAGGTTTTGACCAACAATTATTTTATGTCAGGCATGCGGTTGTTGTTCTGTGCTGGGTAGTGGTGCGGTGAAGCACTACCTTCTCTCCAGCAGGGCGTGACAGGTGGACGGTGGCACAGATTCTACGGACCTTCTCTAATCAAGCAGCACATTTAAGGAGGCAGAAGCCAGAAGGAAGGTGTCAGAACATTAGCTCTCCCAAGCGGTACCTGACCCTCTTGTGCTCATGTTCTACTTGTCATTTGTTGTCTGCTCACTCCTAGACTTTGCTTCCAGTACCTGGTCAGAGTGAGCTCCAGAGCCGTTCCTGGATCTCCTGGTTCATCGTGACTTGCTTGACATCGCCCGTTGCAAGTGTTTGTGCCTTCATGTGTAGCTGCTGCAATCTCCTCTTGTCGAGTCGTTACCTGTCCGCCATACTGAGCTCATTTCACCGGAGCCGCCTGCCTGCTACTGCTCACACTCAGCCAGACACAGCCGCTGCCGGCATAACCCTCCTCTGGAGGCCTGTCATCCTGCTATCCCTAAGTTAGCCTCTACTCAGCTCAATCACCTCCTGGCTTGTTGTCGATGCTCACTGCCTATTCTTTATTTTCCAGTTGGCGTCCTGGGTCCTCCTCGTACCCGGTCCCAGTTCCCAACCTCTTATCATAAGTCATTCCGCTCAATAAAAGATACTTTATTTACTGGCGTCTCAGTGTTTGTTGCTTCTGGGTCTACCATGGAATACATAAACCTGACATTCTATCTTTGTTCTCTGACAGTCTCCTTCTCTTTGTTATCCTTTGTGCCTGACCCCCTGCCTCCTCAGCTGTGTTTTTGTTTTTTATTTGAATACAGATTACTGAAAGCACAGCGCGGCATTCCTTTTAATCGTCTCTACCTTTTCACATCTTCTAAAGACGTGTAAGGCAGATTTAGGTTGAGATTGTTCTCAACCTAAATCTGCCTCCTCACATGCCCTTTACCCAAACACACTTGAGTCAGTGCTTACATTCATGTTGCAGCTCACAAGCCTCGTTTGGTTGAAACATTAAAAAACACATTTTTCTGTTGCGACCACTCAGGAGAAATCATGAGAGGCAGCTTGACTGTTTAACAACTCAATCTGACAAGAAGACGAAGCAGCAGCTCCAACTAAACCAAAGTCCTTTTAAGAAGCAATCTTTAGTGTTTTAATCCTGTCCCTCTGGAGGATCTCACATTTACCATTGCATGCCATTTGCACCATCTGGATACCACACAGATTACAACATGACACAGGGAGCGAGGTTAAATCAGAAAAAAATAAAACAACAAGATTGAAATTCCAACCAGAAGATGAAAACATTTTAGGGAGGCACTTTTGGTTCATTCAGAGGTGGAATAAGTATACTAGAAGGACTCAAGAGGATTAGCCCTTAGGGTATTTCTTCTTATTATTTTTTATCACTAGATGACCATGTAATGATTAAAAAATTCTGACCATTCTTGTTATTTTTGCTGGAGTCCTTGAATCCACTTGATGTAAGGACTTATATAAAACAGTCCTCCTTATACAGTGCCTTGCAAAAGTCGTTATGCAATATGGTTATATATGCAATATGGTTATATTACACATAGCTCTAAAAAATGAATAATAAAGCTTTGGAATGGCCTAGTCAAAGTCCAGAATTAGATTTGATCTAATTATCTGGAATTGCCTGAAGAGATCTGCGAACAATAGAGTTGAAGAAATTTTACACAGTTGAATGAGCATGATTTAGCATTTTGATGGACTCCTACGAAGAGGACTTAATGCTGGATATGAATCAAAAGGTGTTTCAACAAAGTATTAAAGATGTAATCATTTGTGCAACCAGGTTATTGCATTTTCTAGATTTCCCTGTTACATGTTTGTTTGCTATTCTGTTTAATTATCCAGAATATAAATCATAATAAATATAAAACACAATTATAAGGCCTCATAAGCCTGGAAATTAAACAGGGATGTGTACGCTTGTGAGAGCCACAATGGCTGATCAGGCCTTCCCCCGAAGGTAAATCAGAAGAAGAGATAATCTTGATGAAATGAGAATTTTTGCAGGAAAATCTAATCATGTTTACTGTCAGGAAATTGTTTTGTCTGCAGCGTATTCCCTTTGCTGTTACTGGACAGGAAAATGTTTTAATGGGATCCAGTGGCTCAGAATATTTTTAGGTTTCAGTTTATGATTTATGAATTACCTGACTGCTATAACTGACAGGTGATAGGCGAACTATCCCATAAATATGAAAATAGATTTTTACCATTGCAGAGATCCAGTTCTTGCCAGTTTAAGCCAAATTTAAGTTGTTTAAAACAGAATTTAAGAGACAGCCAACCAACATACTCAAGGCTTCATTTGTCTCTGAGTGCAATTGCCTTCAGAAGTTGCTTAATGATTGCTAATGACTGAATAGGGTCCCAGGGTTTCCGCGGGGCATTACAAGTCATTAAATTATTTTTTTAAAAATTAAGGCCTTAATTGGCATTAAAAGTCATTAAATGTGATTATCTGTGGCATTAAAAATGCCTCATTTTTTCTAAAAAAAAAAATACGGTCATAAAAACAGTTTCGTCAGATATATTATATCAGATATAACTGATTCCGGAACTGCTTCCGGTTGATTGTAAAGCCGTATGTTTTTAATGTTCGGAAAAGGGACTCGAGGGCGGAGAAAGAGCTAGAGAATGGGGAAAATGCTAATTTCAACAAAAGCGGATGGAAAACGAGGAATTCGGGACATGGCTGCAGCCTGTTGACGGTAAAGATGACGAAGAATTTTGCCGTGTTTGTAAAAAGAAAATAAGCTTTGCACAATGGTCTTTATGGTCTCACATGAAGTCGGACAGTGTAGTCCAGAGTGTACGCGGGTATACGGCGTTTACCCACTTATTTCTCAGTCAGCATTACGTATACAAACTTCTGTAGCGATATTTGTGTCTTTTGTTTGAGCGCGTGTGAGACAGGTATTCAGCGTTTAAACATCACGTGCGCACGCTCAAGACCTGTTTGCCGCGCGCTCAAAACTGATAAACTCTTCTCAACCCACTATGCTCGCACTTGCTTCCGTGTCTGCCCGTGACCTGCTACTTTCACGCTCAACACCAGCTGTGCGCGGCTCGCGGGATTCTGTCTGTGCGCGGCTCGCGGGATTCTGTCTGTGCGCGGCTCGCGGGATTCTGTCTGTGCGCGGCTCGCGGGATTCTGTCTGTACGCTCTCTTGACTTCAAAAACTGTCCACCTCACCAGCCAATCACAGACAGGTTTCTTTCCATCCAATCAGAGTAGGGCTTGCAAATACTGCATTCAGATGGATTAAATCAAAAGGCTGCAGCTTTTGGCAGAAATTACTAAACATAACGGTGGGATTGAAGAAAAAACAACAACCAATAAACAGTTTAATATTTTAGCCTACAATATTTAGTTTAAAATAATTCCTTGAGTTACTAAGTGAAGTGTGAAAAATCTTTTTGTCTCTTTTCTTTTCAGCTTCTGGGTGATGATGCAAACGTTTCTTGTGATCATAATCATCATCATTGTCATCATTATTTAAAGAGCACTTTAACACGAGGTACAACAAAATAACATCTAATAAAATGACTTGAGTAAAGAATCAACAGTTTAAAACAACAACAATAATAATAAGCTGTTTAAATCCTTAAAAACAAACAGAAGTTCTTAAAACTGAACTCTAAGATAAACAGGCAACCAGTGAAGGGAGGCCAGGATGGGCTAATGTGCTTTATTTATGTTTTTCCATTAAAAGGTGTGCAGCAGCATTTGAACCAGCTGCAGACATTTGAGTGAGGACTCAGATAAAGAGAATTACACAAATCCAGCCATGATGAAATGAATGCTTAGAGTAGTGTTTCCATATTTCTGCCTTGAAAGAATAGGTTTTACCTTTGCTTTGTTCCTTACATGATGAAAATGAGTTAACTGAGGTCCCTTTTTGACTGTCAAGTTTAAAATAACCGTCCATTTTAAAATCGAGGGGCTAAATATTCATTGTCAGGGTGTCTAAATCAACAGGATCAACAGTTGTTTGGGTGTTTCAACTGGTATATTTGACAATTCCTCATTTGCAAAGACAAAGAGATTTGAGTTGTGATGTTCTCCTCGTTATTAACTTTATCTCTTTCTATAGATTCTCTTTCTCATTCAATTTAGGACTTTCCATATGCCTTATCATCTACGTCTATATTGAAAAACCCACAGTAAAGTAATGAAATGTTGATTCTGGATGTAGTGTAGGAATTCCTTCAATATAAACCAAAGAAAATGTTGCATTACCTGCCAGAAGCTGGATAAAATCTTTAAAAAAGAGACAACAGTATGTAGTATACGTAGTAGCTCAAGGAAATATTGTAATCTATATGTTTTAGGCTAAATATTTTAGGCTAAAATGAGTAAACCCTAGTGATGGATTTTTGGGTAAACTAAATAGAGCAGTGTTACATGTCATTGTTCCTAAAACAGCATTTTTCTGAGCTGCGTCTAAAAGGGCAAACATTGAGAGTATACCCACTTCTCCAGGGACCACTACACCACTGCGGACAGCCACAGATCAGCTGCAAGGGGCAGATAACAGCTAACAATGTCAAGTTACTTTTCTGTAACCAACGCAGTCACGTCCGCATTAGCTACCGCAAACAGCGCAGCAGCAGCTAGAGCAAGCTTTACTGCCACTAACGTAGGGAAATCAGACGGTCTTCGAACAACATTTGGACCCAATGCAACACTGCATGCGGAGGTGCTCTGGTGTCTGAACACAGCCATCAACAAGTACTCTCTCTCTCTCTCTCTCTCTCTCTCTCTCTCTCTCTCTCTCTCTCTCTCTATATATATATATATATATATATATATATATATATATATATATATATATATATATATATATATATATATATATATATATATATATATTTTTTTTTTTATATATATAGGTACTTGTTGATGGCATTAAATTTATTTCTACGAGCATTAAAAAGCATTAAATTAGGGTTACTCATTCCTGTATAAACCCTGGGTCCACTTGTGTGTAATCCCATCTAAATATGTAAATATGTAAGATTCTCAGTCAACCAGGTCATGATTAATCCAAAAAAAGGTTAAAAGAATCCCATCTAAGTACAAATACAGCTGCTCTGTGACGGCTTCATAGGTTGATTAAGATAATATTTAGGAGCAAACAGCATCATGAGGTCCAAGGAACACACCAGACAGGTCAGGGATTAAGTTGTGGAGAAGTTTAAAGCAGGCTTAGACTATACAAAGATTTCTCAAGCATTGAACATCTCACAGAGCACTCTTCAATCCATTATCCAGAAACGGAAAGAGTATTGCGCAAATGTAGATCTACCAAGACAAAGCCGTCCACCGAAACTTGATGGCCGAACAAGGAGAGCACTGATTAGAGATGCAGCCAAGAGGCCCATGGTGACTCTGGAGGAACTGCAGAGATCCACAGCTCAGGTGAGGGAATCTGTCCACAGGAAAACTTTTAGTCATGCACCGCACAAATGTGGTGTTTGGGAAGAATGGCAAGAAGAAAGCCATTGTTAAAAGAAAACCATAAGAAGTCCTGATTGCAGTTTGCCAGAAGCCATGTTGGGGACACAGCAAACATGTGGAAGAAGGTGCTTTGGTCAGATGAGGCCAAAATTGAACCTTTTGGCCCCAATGCAAAACACTGAGTGTGGCAGAGAACACTGCAAATCACTCTGAACACACTATCCTCACTGTCAAATATGGTGGTGGCAGCATCATGTTTTGGGGTGCTTCTCTTCAGCAGGGAAGATGGTCAGAATTGACGGGAAGATGGATGGAGCCAAATACAGGCCAATCTTGGAAGAAAAGTTGTTGGAGTCTGCAAAAGACCTGAGACTGGAGGGGTTACCTTCCAGCAGAACAGCGACCCTAAAAATAAAGCAAGGGCTACAATGGAATGGTTTAAAACAAAACATAGTCATGTGTTAGAATGGCCCAGTCAAAGTCCAGACCTAAGCCCAATTGAGAATCTGTGGCAGAATCTGAAAATTACTGTTGACGAATGCTCTCCATCTAATCTGACTGAGTTTAAGATGTTTTGCAAAGAAGAATGGGCAAATATTGCAGTTACTACATGTGCAAAGCTGGGAGAGACATACCCAAAAAGACTTACAGGTGTAATTGCAGCAAAAGGTGGTTCTACAAAGTATGGAGTCAGGGGGCTGAATTTGCATAATGCACCTTTCAGTTTTTTATTTGTGAAAAAAAAGGAAATCATGTATAATTGTCTTTCTACTTCACAGTTGTAAACCACTTTGTGTTGGTCTTACACATAAAATTTCAATAAGATATATTTATGTTTGATGTTGTAATGTGACAATATAAGTAAAAGTTCAAGCTGTATGAGTACTTTTGCAAGCCATTGTATTAATGAGTTACATGCAATCATCTCTACATTATGTTTTCATATATTACTGTGATAATGACTGTCTACTGTACAACAGTAATGTAAATTTCTTTCTTTAAAAACTTTTTTCCCTTTTCTATTTCCTAGAATTTTTTTCTATAAATGTTAGAAATTTAATTTGTTATAATCAGACCTTGTAACATTGAACTGACTTTGGAGCGATCACCCTAGGGAAGTAATTTTCATTCACCACTTAATGGAATGCCTCCACTAACAGCTTGTAGATTAGATCACTTCAATGTGGGTGTCAAAAACAACACCCATTCTCTTATTATCACAAAGAAAAGGCAGAAACATGAAGCAATGAAACTGTCAACTAATTCCCGGGGAATGGATCCTTATGTCTGCCATCTGTCGCTGATCAGGTAATTGTTCCACTCACACTGGTTGGTAATGCTAATATAATTGTGTTGCGTTGAGAACATGCTTGCTCAGTATGAGGGATTGCTGCAAAGCCATGGACAATGCAGACGACTCTCCCTGTGGCTCTACGCTTCTCCAGGAGTGAATGCTGCTTGTCGGGACTTTGATGCAATCAACTGGTTTCCTTATATAGGAAATGTTTGACCAATCTGTATAATCTGACCCAATCTGTATAATATGATTGAATTTGACTTTGTAAAGTGCCTTGAGATGACATGTTTTATGAATTGGCGCTATATAAATAAAATTGAATTGAATTGAACAAATGTCAAACCACAGCATAGATAGAAAGATGATCTAATATAATCAACTGCAGTTAAAAAATCAATGTATTAGTGGGAGAACTCTAATTTAGAGGGCTATCCTCAGAGTCATAAATGCTTTGTTGAAACAAACAAAAAAACAACAAAATAAAGCATTTGACATCTCTCCAGATGGGGCTTCAGCTTTTACAGTACATTGGGATGTAATGATAAAACCCCTATCTTGCCATGCTTTTCCAAGTCTTGAAGATCATCAAGATTTAAAGTATGAAAAAAAGCTAGATGAGATTTGGAAAGGGGTAAATAATCACCACATTGTCCAAACATGTACATTATTATAGACCCCCCCCCATACAGCATCTCTATCAAGCACTTGAAATCAGTAAGACAATTTAAACATCACCATTTCATAAGTTCTGTCAAATTATTTAAGTGTTTGGACATTGATGTCCAAGCTACAATTATTATTTCACACACTTTTCATTTAATTACTACAATCTTATAATTACTCTTCCAGCTGCAACAACACAGCCCAAATGACAAGGGGCAGAGACACAGTTGTGTTTGTGTTTTACTTCATATCAACACAACAACAAAATTTTCTCCTACCAGAACTTATCAGTCCTATAAAACAGCAGCTAGAGTTTCATGTATTTCAACTTATCTGAATCAGTAGCAATCTGAAATTACTCTGCTTATACATCACACCAATATAAAAAAAACTTAATTCTGAATAATAACTTAAAATCAAGCATGTTTAAAGAGAGAAAACAGAGTTGTATTGTCTGACAGATTGATAGAGACAATCATACATATGTTGTTCTTTAGCTAAAGCTCACAGTTCGTGTTCTTTTGGAGACACGTCACAATTGCAAATCCTTTATATAGCCTCCTAAAACATAACCTCCTAAAAAGTTTTTGTAGATGCACCTAAAAATCAAGTGTTGGATTATTTCTTAGTTTTTTGAGGAGTTTCTAGCGGTTTCTTTATTTGTTAAAACAAATGTATATTAAATGGGACATATCATACTTTTTAAAACTTGTTTTCTTGTTTTCAACTGCAATGCTTTGCTCTGAATTCCTTGTTGTTGTTGCTCTACAGTCCCTCTTTTCCCCTGTCCTGAGGTGCGTCTGAAAGCAACTTGTTTTGATGCGGTCTCTTTAAATGCAAATGAGGCACTTCCCTCTCTCCCCCCCTCCAGGTCACACAGTGTTCCACTCCACCCATTAGGCCTAGTGTAATGAATTGTATGAGTTAATACATCAAAGAACCAAACACTTGTTGCTTCTGGGTCTACCATGAAGTGGTAAAATGGCGTATTCATGAACTTAGGGGCTGCACAGTGGAGCAGTGGGTAGCGCTGTTGCCTACCCACTGCAGCAAGACGGTCCTGGGTTCAAGTCCTACCCTTGCCCTGGGTCTGTCTGCATGGAGTTTGCACGTTCTCCCTGTGCATGCGTGGATTCTCTCTGGGTACTCCGGCTTCCTCCCACAGTCCAAAAAACTTGACTGTTAGGTTAATTGGCCTCTCTAAATTCTCCTTAGGCATGAGTGAATGGTTGTTTGTCCTCTTTGTCTCTGTGTTGCCCTGCGATAGACTGGCGACCTGTCTAGAGTGTACCCCGCCTCTCACCCATTGACAGCTGGAAATAGGCACCAGCACTCCAATAGGGGTTGCGAGGGGTGCTGCGTATTGGAAAATGGATAGATGGATTCCTGAAATTGGTCCATTTACCTTTTCAGCAGCTCTGCAGCAATTACTGTGATGTAATTGTTCAAAAGACATAATAGGGAATAGAGAACACTAAATGGATTGAAAAATATGACCCTAACAGAATATAAAGATATCTATGCAGCTCCTGGAGAGACTAAATTCTAATTTTCTTCAATCTTAGAGACTCAAAGCACACAACCAAGTGTATTTAAGGGCTACAAAAGTGGATTTACATTTAATTTAAATAATTAACGGCACATTAAAGTTTACCCAGGTCTGTGTTTGTCAACTGTTTTCTGCCACATTTGAAATTCTGCCTTCCTCTTGCTTCAGTTGTTCCTCATTTTTACCTGATTGCTCTCACCTGCAGTCTATGCTTTCTCCACACCTCCCTCAGTATCTAAACTCTCTCATTGTTCTCCACTGAATTATTGTGTTCATTCCTGTGTGCCTCAGTGTCATTATACCTTATCCTCTGTAGATAATCCATGTTCTGTTCTTCTCATGTAGTACGGTAATTTATTTTTTTGGCCTTCTGTTTTTATTAAATACCCTTCACTTGCCCCCTCTGCCTTTTTTTTGTCTGAATTTGGATCCTACTATAAACCCAACGTGATACGCTGTCTCATTTAGCATTTTTAAAATGTATTTATAAGGATCAACTCAATACTCAACAAGTGCCTCCAGTAGGGAATTAGTAAGCCAGAAAAATCAGAAGGTAGGTCAAGTCATCATATTAAGGTTTAGACGTAAGCAGCTGGCATGCAGATGTGAGTCACTGTTTATCAGTGCACAGCATGGCATGGGATCAAATAATATTTTTAGGTCTTTGCTGCCATATATGAATTAGAGTTGTGTCAGTTGGGTAGCAGTGGTATTAATGTTGAGTGTGTTACAGTTGTGGTTCTTTTGCTGTGGAATTTTTGCAACATGACCAAAAAATAAATAAATTAAATAAATAAAATAAAATCTGTGCCAGCCAGGTTTAATTTTTCACAATATTTCAGAGTGAGAAGATGCATACTTACTTGACTTGCCTGCATATAAATTGTGAACACTCACAAATGTAAATTGCGATGCATTCCTTGCTTGACACCCAGAAAAAGCACAGAAAGCCCACTCTAGAGGGAAAAAACATAAACTTGTAATGCAACACTAATTTGAGTTACCAGTAAATGTTTTACAAAGCTGTGATGGCAGCATATCTTCCACTTTGTTCTGCTCCAAAAGATATTTTCACAAAGCCTGTCCAAACCGCAGTAACATTGTGCTGGGGTAAACAAAACAGCAGCACATCAGTGCAAGCAAGAGGAAGAGCAAACAGGAGAGAGACAGAAAAGGAAATGAAACAACAGGACAAGAGAGTCAATCAGAAAAATGGGGAGGGAAAATTAAGCAACAATTCACAAACTAATGTGTAGCGGAAGGCAATACCTTCTGCGAGTAAAAGCATCTCAACCTCAAAACATCTACTTAACCAGCCTGAATAGTCATATGGTGTGAAGGTGATGTCAAGGTTTGGGGTAAGGATTGCCAGCACAAGAGGATCGCTGTGAGTGTGCGGGCGCAGCCAGCAAGAAATCTAGTGAACAAAAATGTTTTGTTTGTGTTTAAGCTACCCTAGTACCCTAGAGGACAATCATCACTGGTTTCAGACATATTTACTCATACATATTTAACAGAAACTGGACTTGAAGGGCCTATATCATGCAAAATAAATTTTTTCTAGCTTTTAAATATGTAATAATGCTATACCTTCATAACAATCATACTCAAAGTGATGTTCTGCTTGATTCATGCATGCTCCTCCCTGTCCTGAAAAATTAGTAGCCATGACCGGGTATACGTAGAGCTGACATTACCTAGGAAGGATCTACCTTGACCGACTTTCTCCGATCAGCAAGCGGTGATGTGAGGTTTGATACCATTCTGCAGCACCTCTGAGGCGACGTCATGAAATGGGCAGCACCCACATGGGAAGAGGTGATGTTACAGTGAAGGCAGGTGTCTTTTCTCCTGAAAAGAAGCTGTCGCTTCATGCTTGCTCAGTATGAGGGATTGCTGCAAAGCCATGGACAATGCAGACGACTCTCCCTGTGGCTCTATGCTTCTCCAGGAGTGAATGCTGCTTGTCGGGACTTTGATGCAATCAACTGGTTCCCATATATAGGAAATTTTTTACCAATCTGTATAATCTGACCCAATCTGTATAATATGATTGAATTTGACTTTGTAAAGTTCCTTGAGATGACATGTTTCATGAATTGGCGCTATATAAATAAAATTGAATTGAATTGAATTGAAAAATAACACCAGAAAAAAATATTATTTAATACCAAATGAACGCTGTGTTGTGCCAAAGGAAATATTTCATCGTGTATATGCTTATAGTTGACTTTGGAAGGCTTAAAAAAGCATGATATAGAAGATTTAAGCTAATTTATCCTAACACACATAGAAAAAGACATAAAAGCTATTTATATCACATGTTTCCAGTCATAATGACTACTCAAAGAGCTGTACACTAAAGCTGCATTCATCCACTCTCATACACCGATATGCAGATCAGTAGATAGACTTGGGATTATGTGCCTTGCCCAGGGGCACATCGGCAAGTGAAAGGAGGAAGCTGGAATAAAAAACCCAAATCTTCCGATTCTAAGACAACCCCTCTACCCATTGAGCCACAGCTACCCTAATATGGCCACTCAGTTTTTTTTTTCTGCCTGAAACATTATTTTTTTGTGTCCCCTGACAGACATGAGGTGAGGACAGCCTATTTTCAGATGCCGTATCGCAATGTTTCCCTCTACCAGCTTGACTGACAGCTCAGTTTGAGGGTTGAAGAAAGGCTTTATGTTACCTCCGGATCATCTGCCAATCAAAACTGGACTCAGTCATGTTGTTATGTTTTGTGAGTATGTCAGAGAAAGTGTTTCTTAATGTCCGTTTGATGTTTGCTTTCTATATGAATCTGAACTGTATTGAAGTTGGGAGGATCATTGGCAAATTTGTATTGTGTTGACTCTATAAAGTGGGTTTGTGACACTCACACTGACAGAAAAAGCTAGACACCTGTGAACCAGCTCAAGTAGAATCCCTGACAGCAGAACTGAGAAAACTATGCCATGCATTTCACTTTGGTCTTACTGCTTTTTATTGACGAATGTATTAAATGCCGGAAGGAAAACCACATATCCTTTTATTATAAAGGCCAAATTGACATTGCATTTTACATCCTCTCTCCAACATTTTTATGCATCCCCTTAAAGTTTGAAAATATGTGAGAGATTCGATGTCAATTCCAAACCCGACTTTGCTTTTCAAATATATACAGTACTTTACTAAAACATTTCCCAGCATGGACTGCTGTATATGTTGCCTGTGGCAGTTCTTTCACCAAACAATATGAGTGAGCCTTTCGGAAGCTTATGCAATTTCCTCAGGTGTCAGTATCAGAAAGTTACCTGATGTTTCTCCAGTTTCCAAACAGTTTTCTCACATATGTTCTATTGTGTTTCAAAATAGAATATATAATAATAGTTTGTATTGAAAATGTCCCATGAAATCTCTTCATTCACCTTTATTTATAGACAGTCTGACAGTATCAGAAACTGTAAAACAACCATGATGTTTCCACCTGCAAACTTTGATGTTGGTACAATGTTTGTGGAGTGACGTGCAGAGCAGTTGTTTTGTCCAAACATGGTGTGTGGAATAAAATCCCAAAAAATTAGCATTGGCCTCATCTGACCAATAACTCTCCCAGTATTTCACGGACTTGTCCAAATCTTCAGGAGAAAACTTTAAAAGCGGTTTAACGTGCTTTTTCTTCAGCAATACAGTCTGCACACTAAGGGCCTGATCATCAAAAGGTTAAAACATTACTTAGAAACTACTTAGAGTGTACAAAGCTGATCTCCATGCCAAGAGCATGTAAAAAAAAAGCAGAACAGTGGGTGCAAACATTTTTGCATGTGTTGTGGGTGGTGATGTGGTATTAATTGTCATGCATTTAAACTAAGGCGAAAAATGCCAAATCTGATCCTATACATTGTCACCTGGTGACATGGTGATGTAGAGCTATGTGTTGTTTTGCATAGTTATGGTCAGAGGTGTCAAACGTATTCCCATTTATCACTCAAGTAGAAGTATAGATATAGTAGAGTTTTAAAATACTTCTGTAGAAGTAGAAGTATCAACGCAAACCTTTCACTCAAATAAAAGTATAAAATATTAAAGTAATAGAGCTTTAAGTAAATAAAATGCCACTTAGGACAAAAGCTTGGACACCCCCCACCACATGGGCCTATAATGCACTGCCCCACCCCCCATTAAAAAAAAGCCATATTTCAAGAGGCCAATATTACAATGAAGGTATAGTATGATGTTAACGTTGAAAATAATTGGGATTGGCTGTTTCACCCACATATATGTCCATTGAAAACAAGCCATTTAGTATAATACAGATATATTGAAGGTCCATGTGGGTGCAATACTGAGCATCAACATTAACATCTAGTTTCTAGTTGCCTATAAGTATTGGTGCAAAAAGTCAAACTTCAGAGACATATTATCAACACCTTTCACTTGTAATTATTGGAATGTAAATAAACATCCAAGCATAGCTACATCAATTAATGAGGGCAACAGATGTAAGATAACACAACTAGACATGAAAAAGAGTACATTACACTTTTATATCAATTACCCTTGTACAGCTGGCTGTATACCATGGACAGTGTTGTCAAAATGAATGATTAATCAAAGTGGTTAATTAAAAAAGGAAAAAAAGGAAATTAACTAATAATCCTAAAAATGCTATGTTCTTCTAAGTTTTGTTGTTAAAGGTGCATAGCCACGTTATGTTACTTTTTTTTGTATTTACACGTCAGTACCTCACTCTGGTTGCATACAAAGATTTTATGAAAGATTACCATGTCCTGCTGGCGTATAGTTGTTATTTTGGAATTTTATGCTTTGTTTTTGCTCAATTTGTTAGTACATAAAGCCTTTTGTGTTTATTTTTAATAACAGAGGAAGTACAGCACTGCGTATGCGCAGCAGGGGATAAAACAAGGAAGCGGCTAATGGTTATTAGCATCTCCCAGCAAAGAAATGCAGAATGGTCCAAGATCTAGGAAAAGAAAATGCAAAAAAATATGATTCCAAGAGGGAAAAAACAGGAATGTCGCTGGGAATAAAGTATGATCGTTGGTGTACACTGAAGCGGACGCTAAACCTGCCGAGGCTCAGATGTGACCTCAGAGTTCGTTGACATGAGTAAATGTTCTGATATGAGGCTCTTAAAGGTTTTGTAGATTGGTTTATTCAATTAATAACGGTTGTTCTTCGATCACGCTGAACTGTGCTTTACTGCGAGGCAATGCAAAGGGTCAGGCTCGGCATTATTTAATACTGTTTTATTAATTAAGCAAACTGGCATTATGATAGTTCTGCAATACTGCTGGTAGATGGTGCCACGTCTGTTTATATCTGGTCACCGTGTCTGGTGCTGGGGCTATATTTACCCCCGAAAGGACCGTCAAAACATTATCATGGATGGAGGCTTGGTGTATATAACTTTATTTTCCAATGATCAAAAGTTTTATTTGGTCTTTTTTTCACAAGCATATAACATGGCTATATATACGCTGATTTCAACAAGTGTCCAAACAGTAGAACACTGTTAAAGGGGAAGTCCGGTCAACAAGGAAAAATCAGTGGATCATTAGCTATAACTAAAACTAATACGTTTGTGGTGATTTAATGAATTTAGCGTTAATCAGTAAAGAAATAAAAACATAAATTGTCGTTGCGATCACTGATACTGGGGAACCGCCATAGGAACCGTTCTACACAGCTGCGATCAACAACAATTATTTTGGATTTCGAGAGGACTTCACCATTGAAATTCACGAGAACTATTGTTGAAGCAACAATGTCCACGTGCATGGCAGTTGGATGTTCCAATACATCAGATAAAAGGGAAAAAACATTACAGGATGAGCTTCAGTGCGTTATGAGGCGGAGGGATATTTCCGCTGGTGTCTGAAGTGAGGCAGTGTCACTTAGTTTAGAGCCGAAACAATCCACTTCACTTTCTCAAACAAGCCCAAAACTGCACCCCGCAACTTGTGAAATTAACAAGCGACTTTAGAAAAAAGAAGACCAAAGTCGCATAAAATAAGTGGGCTTTGCAACAGTGAGCACAGGTCTGTTATGCAAGTCTCTAGCAATTTTGGAACAATGTAAGTCGAGGGGGAAAAAACAAACACAGTCCGGAGGGCGTGGTGGGGGAAAAAAAAATAATGCTGTTAACGCGCGTTAAAAAAGGCTCAGTTATGGTCAAACAAAGTTAACGCGTTAAAACTGACAGCACTAATTTTAATTGATATTGACACTGAGATATTTCATCGGCAAGAAGAACAAATTGAGAAGAATAACACAAAAATAAGGAGACGGCTGTGGTGCCGCAGCAGACAGATTCAACTCACATCATCCCTTTTTGGTCTCCTTGGCTCAAACTGGTATGGCTGGATTCCGTCAAAAGTCCGGTTGCTGTCAAGAAACTCTTCTAAAAAATCCATATCGCTATCAGATGATGATGATAAATCCATGGAACTCCCATCGCTGTCGCTAATTAATCCATCACTCTCTGCTTCGTATAGAGCACTGGTCGTCTCCATCTTGGATAATAGCGCGTAGTGACACACAACACATAGATCCTTGGGACTTGCTCAACAGCCGGTCCCGCGATGTGACGTCACAAACTGGGAGGTGACAGTACTATTCTTGACCAAGATGGACGCCTCCACATAAAAATCCGTCCGTCCGTTGTCTTCCGCTTATCCGTGGGTCGGGTCGCGGGGGTAGCAGCTTCAGTAGGGAGGCCCAGATGTCCCTCTCCCCAGCCACTTGGGCCAGCTCCTCCGGGGGAAACCCAAGGCGCTCCCAGGCCAGCTGAGAGACATAGTCCCTCCAGCGTGTCCTGGGTCTTCCCCTGGGCCTCCTCTCGGTGGGACGTGCCCGGAACACTTCACCAGGGAGGCGTCTAGGAGGCATCCTAACCAGATGCCCGAGCCACCTCAACTGGCTCCTCTCAACGTGGAGGAGCAGCGGCTCTACTCTGAGTCCTCCCCGGATTACTGAGCTCCTCACCCTATCTCTAAGGGAGAGCCCAGACACACTACGGAGAAAACTCATTTCGGCTGCTTGTATCCGGGATCTCGTTCTTTCGATCACGACCCAAAGCTCGTGACCATAGATGAGGGTAGGAACGTAGATCGACCGGTAAATCAAGAGCTTCGCCTTTTGGCTCAGCTCTCTCTTCACCACAACGGATCGGTACAGCGCCCGCTTCACAGCAGACGCCGCACCAATCCTTCTGTCGATCTCCCGCTCCATCTTCCCCTCATTCGTGAACAAGACCCCAAGATACTTGAACTCTTCCACTAGGGGCAGCACATCCTCCCCAACCCGGAGGAGGCATTCTACTCTTTTCCGATTCAAGACCATGGTCTCGGATTTGGAGGCACTGATTTTTATCCCGGCCGCTTCGCACTCGGCTGCGAACCGCTCTAGTGAGAGCTGTAGATCACGCCCTGATGAAGCCAATAGGACCACGTCATCCGCGAATAGCAGAGACGCAATCCTAAGGCCACCAAAACGGATCCCCTCAACACCTTGGCTGCGCCTAGAAATTCTGTCCATAAAAGTTATGAACAGAATCGGTGACAAAGGGCAACCTTGGCGGAGTCCAACTCTCAACGGAAACGAGTCCGACTTACTGCCGGCAATGTGGACCAGACTCTGACACCGGTCATACAGAGACCTGACAGCCCTTATTAAAGGGCCCGGTACTCCGTACTCCCGGAGTACCCCCCACAGGATCCCTCGAGGGACACGGTCGAATGCCTTCTCCAGATCCACAAAGCACATGTAGACTGGTTGGGCAAACTCCCATGCCCCCTCCAGGATCCTGCTGAGGGTGTAGAGCTGATCCAGTGTTCCACGGCCAGAACGAAAACCACACTGCTCTTCCTGAATCCGAGATTCGACTATCCGACGGACCCTCCTTTCCAGAACCCCGGAATAGACCTTACCGGGGAAGCTTTAGAGTGTGATTCCTCTGTAGTTGGAACATACCCTCCGGTCCCCCTTTTTAAATAGGGGGACCACCACCCCAGTCTGCCAATCCAGGGGAACTGCCCCCGATGTCCACGCAATGCTGCAGAGCCGCGTTAACCAACACAGCCCCACAACATCAAGAGCCTTAAGGTACTCAGGGCGAATCTCATCCACCCCTGGGGCCTTGCCACCGAGGAGCTTTTTAACAACCTCGGCAACCTCAGCACCAGAGATGGGAGAACCCAACCCAGAGTCCTCAGGCTCTGCTTCCGCAATGGAAGATGTGTTGGTGGGATTGAGGAGGTCTTCGAAGTATTTCGCACACCGACGTATGACGTCCCGAGTCGAGGTCAGCAGCACACCACCCCCACTATAAATAGTGTTGGTACTGCACCGCTTCCTGAGACGCCGGATAGTGGACCAGAATCGCTTCGAAGCCGTACGGAAGTCTTTCTCCATGGCCTCTCCGAACTCTTCCCACGGCCGAGTTTTTGCCTTGGCGACCAGCCAAGCCGCCTGCCGCTTCGACTGCCGGTACACATCAGCTGCTTCCGGAGTCCCACAGGCCAATAAAGCCCGATAGGACTCCTTCAGCTTGACGGCTTCCCTCACCGCTGGGGTCCATCAGCGTGTTCAAGGGTTGCCGCCGTGACATGTACCGACAATCTTGCGGCCACAGCTCCGACTAGCCGCCTCAACAATAGAGGCGCGGAACATGGTCCATTCAGACTCAACGTCCCCCGCCTCCCTCGGGATGTGTTCAAAGCTCTCCCGGAGGTGGGAGTTAAAGCTCCGTCTCACGGGGGACTCTGCCAGATGTTCCTAGCAAACCCTCACAATACATTTGGGCCTGCCAGATCTGACCGGCTTCTTCCCCCAGCATAGGAGCCAACTCACCACCAGGTAGTGGTCGGTGGAGAGCTCTGCCCCTCTCTTCACCCGAGTGTCCAAGACATGCGGCCGCAGGTCAGATGAAACGACAACAAAGTCGATCATTGAACTACAGCCTAGGGTGTCCTGGTGCCAAGAGCACATGTGGACACCCTTATGCTTGAACATGGTGTTCGTGATGGACAATCCATGACGAGCACAGAAGTCCAACAACAGAACACCACTCGAGTTCAGATCAGGTGGGCCGTTCCTCCCAACCACGCCCCTCCAGGTCCCACTGTCATTGCCCACGTGAGCGTTGAAGTCCCCCAGCAAAACGAGGGAGTCCCCAGGAGGGGCACTCTCCAGTACCCCCTCCAAGGACTCCAAAAAGGGTGGGTAATCTGAACTGCTGTTGGGTGCATAAGCACAAACAACAGTCAGAACCTGTCCCCCCACACAAATGCGGAGGGAGGCCACCTTCTCGTTCACGGGGTGAACCCCAAAGTGCAGGCACCGAGATGAGGGGCAACAAGTATGCCCACCCCAGCTCGGCGCCTCTCACCAGGGGCAACTCCAGAGTGGAAGAATGTCCAACCCCTCTCAAGGAGACTGGTTCCAGAGCCAGAGCCATGCATCGAGGTGAGCCCGACTATCTCTAGTCGGAACCTCTCAACCTCACGCACTAGCTCAGGCTCCTTCCCCACCAGAGAGGTGACATTCCACGTCCCAAGAGCCTCCTTCTGCAGCCGAGGGTCGGCTCTACTGCCACCCATTGCACAATGCACCCGACCCCTTTGGCCCCTCCGATAGGTGTTGAGCCCATTGGAAGGGGAACCCATGTCACCTCTTCGGGCTGAGCCCGGCCGGGCTCCATGGGTAAAAGCCCGGCCACCAGGCGCTCGCCAACGTGCCCCAACTCCAGGCCTGGCTCCAGAGTGGGGCCACATAAACATGATTAAATGAAAATTACTCTTAATTAAAAAAGATATCATTTATTGAACAGTATGTAATAGTTTTATATTTAAAGTATTTTCAGCAGTTTGAATTCTGATTTTGACCGAACTTTTCCTTTAAAAAGCGACTGGACCACAGCCTGACAATCGAACCCATCAAGGGTACACCCTGGACGGGCCACAGTGTCCTATAGGACAAACAACCATGCACACACACACCTAAGGGCAATTTAGAAAGATTCACAGTCATGTTTTTGGACTATAGGAGACAGCCAGAGTACCTGGAGAGGAACCACACATGCACAAGGGTAATATTCAAACTTCAAGCAAAAAGACCCTTTGCTGGGATTTGAACCTAGGATATTTTTGCTGCAAGAACAGAGTGCTAACAACTGCACCACTGTGCAGCCCCAGAATAACATTGTAAATATGAAATTATCTAAAAATAAAATCACATGAATAGTGACATAGCATGACAACAGCTGTTTCATAATCAATATTTTTTCTCCCTTCATTAATTTTCACAATTGCATTTAAGGCAACACACGTTTATATGTATAGCCCATTTCAGTAACAAAACAATTAAAAGTGCTGTACATGAACAGAACGTAAGAAAAAACAAAAACATAGAGGAAAGCACATTGCAGTTGTCAGGGTTCTCTGCTTCCATGCTCTCTAATTCTGCTGCACAGGTGGCTACAGTTCACGGGTGGGTGTGGCCCGCACCTGCAGCTAATTTGGGAACCCTCGTCTCTGGCTTAAAAGGAGTGCACAGACAGCTGGAAGACGCCAGAGTATTACCCCGTCGTGGTATGCCTAGGCCACAGATCTGCCTCCAGTGCTTCGTACTAGTGAGTTTTTGGAAACCCTGTTTTTGGATTAATCTTGTCTCCTGTCTTCTCCAGTTCGTTGTGTTTTGGATTTACTCACCTGTGTTGGTTCCGTGCTCTGAGGACCAGTCATCCGAATCCCAGCCCGCTCAGATTTTGCTCTGGCATCTCCACGCTTACTCCCTTGGTCTTACCAAGCCGGGCGAGAGAACCCCCTCCCTGGATTCAACTTCTGGAAGATTTCCCCCTGGTTCGATCCTCAGTAATATATCCTCTTTCTTCCTGCAGTCGTTCCGGCTCTGACGTTCCGACCTCGTCTGTTGCACACATCGTGTGCTTTTCCTTTGTTGAGCCTAAGAATAAACATCTTAAAACTGTTCCTGCTTCCGTCTGTGTCTGCATGTGGGCCAAACACTTAAAAACCATGACAGCAGTAGGTTAAGATATAAATCAAGTTGGACTGCAATCCTCAGCATTAACATTCAAAGGCAACTCTAAACTAATAGGGTGTAACCTTGATTGAAAATAATTCAGGGTTTCAGTACTTTTACAGTCTTCTAGGAGTTTGTTTCAAATAATTGAAGCATAAGAACTAAATGCTGCTTCTCCATGTTTGGTTCTGGTTCTAGGTATGAAGAGTAAACCTGAGCCAGAAGATCTTAGTGGTCTGTAGGGTTGATACACTGATAACAAGTCTGTGATGTATTTAGGTGCTAAGCCATTCTGTGATTTATAGACTAACAGAAGTATTTTAAAGTCTATTCTCTGAGATACAGGGAGCCAGTGTAAGGACTTTAGAACTGGGGTTATGTGCTCTACTTTCTTAGTCTTATTGAGGACGCGGGCAGCAGTGTTCTGGATCAACTGCAGCTGTCTGATTAACTTTTTTGGCATACCTGTGAAAACACCATTGTAGAAATCAATTCGACTAAAGATCAATGCATGGATTAGTTTCTTGAGATCCTGCTGCGACATTAGACCTTTAATCCTGGAAATGTTCTCCAGGTGATAGAAGGCTGACTTTGTAATTGTCCTTAAATGTCTTTGAAGGTTCAGGTCTGAGTCCATCATAACACCCAGATTTCAGACCTCATCAGTGGTTACTAGCTGAAGCAGCAGAATCTGTATGCTAATGCTTGATTGCTCCTCTGTTGGTGCAAAAATTATTATTTAACTTTTCTTTTTAATCAACCGTACAAACTTTTGTCACATCCATGTGACTTCTAAGCATTTCTTCTAAGCATTTACTCTTGCTGTGTGTCGTCTGCATAGTTATGGTGCATATATAACTGATGTTGTTTTATATGATCTGAGTTCGAGGGAGCATGTAAATATTGGATAGGAGACACCCACATGTGATTTTGGTGGTCTCTGATATAAAGTTACCTACTAATTTATCTCCACTGTAAAGAAACAAGTACAAAGATTTAAACATTGTGTAACTGGAAGAATATTGATTGCCAATTTATTTGGTAATTTGCTACGTTAAATATTTGATCAGCCAAAGCTGATTGTTGAGCATCTAAACCCTTGAAAAATGAACTGTGTACCAAGAGTTTTACAAGTAAGCTTCATTGGTTTAAGAAATGTCATCTCACTATCTCTGTGCATTGCTGATTTTTATTTAAGAACAACAAAATAGATAAAACTCAATCATCAGTCTTGGCCCAAATGTTTGCTCAAACAGGATCTTATATAAAACCAAAAGAAAAACCTAAATATCTCAATTAAGGTTGTAAATAAGTTTTTACTGTAAGCTATCACTATAAGGGAAGTGCATACTGGGAATTAGGGCATGTTCATGGATTTATACTACCCTTGTGTGGCTAAGGCTTTCAAGATTAGGGCCACTTTACACATGAGTCATTTCCTGTTTGACTGTAAATCTGACTTTTAGGGATGCTCTGGTCCATAATGCAACTGCTAAGAGTTATCAATTTAAAAAGTAATTTTTAACAAATAAAACTACATGACGGGTGCAAAACTCCACAGCCTCTCTGTTATTTTAATGTTACATTATTCATAAATAATGGATCTGTTTCCCTATTTCTGTCTTACAGCATATATATATATTGTTATATCTTAAAATACACCCATCACATTAAGCTGTCATCTTTTTTGATTAATACAACACAGCTCCTAGTGATATGAAAGTTTTCTTTAACATAGGATAATTAATGTTTTATGATTTCTTTCTACTGCACATCTCTGGATATCTCTGGTTGTCACTGTCTCCTCCAGGATAAAGCTCAGCTCAGGGTTGTTCAGTTGCATTAGAGCTAACAATAGTGACAAGATGTACTTTGTTCATTTATTGCTTTTGGGTATCACTATCAAGTTGGACATGTTTTATTACAGTTTGCAAATGATACCTTAAAGGTTTGCTACTGAAGTCTGGTTACAAAGGCAGGTCTCAAAAGTCAGAAATAAAACAGAATCTGTAAATAAAATGTGATGTTGCCAAAAACAATGAGAATTTGGATCTAATCTTGGACATAAAAATTAGAACTTAAAGAAGAAGATGGTTACAAACGAGAAAAAAGTTAGGAAAAATTGATAGCATGTTCAGCTTTGTTACAACTTTATTTTTTATTACTACAAAGTAAAACAACTTACAGAAAATGTTATTCTTTTTATACTTAAACTTGTAAAAGCCATATTCTATTTGCCACCCTGTTATAACATTTCTAAGGTTATCTTTGACTTCTTTAACTTACAACTAATGATACTAATCTGATTGTGATTCTGATTCTAATGACTCTTGGTTGCTTTGCATCTCCAGGGTCCATATTATGTGCAGTGATGTTCTTGTGTGGTGCCAAAACGTATTTTAGATTCATTCTTTCATTTTCTTTTTAATCATTCCAGAAGCTGCTTCACCTCTAGCTTGTAACAGAGATGCCAACTCAAATTTGAAACTCAGACTCGAGTTGTATGTAAGGAGCAAAATTAAAAGACTCTAGACTTGACTTAGACTTTCGCTCTAAAGACTTGAGACTGTACTACGACTCCTGGTCTGAGACTTGAGTCGTAATAACAGCGGCTCATCTCGTGTAATGAAGAGTGAAAGGAAGCCAATATAGACTGCAGCTGCTACACAAGTTTTGCTGTGAAAGGAAGTACTTGACTATTAGCCAGTGATGCTCATGGATTACAGGCTGTAAATGGCTCATAACAATCTATTAATGTTAGCTGTAGCTACATAATAATGACTACTACGACATGCATTGCACTGAAAATATATGTTGTGGGAAATGACTTTGGATCATTTAGGAAACAAAATGAATTTAACTTATAACTTATATCTATATAACAGTTCTTGAACCAAAAATTATGTCCTCCAACCTGCTTATGGTGCTTTAGGGTGTTTAATGTATATAACGGTGATCTTTATGACTGTTCTGCTGGCATGCTACACAATTGATGTGACAGCAGCCAAATATAGCATTTACAACTGACAAACATTTGCAGAAATCACTCAAATAAAAAAGCCTTTAGGAATATAAACAGATTAGCATAGGCTTACTTTCTGAAGCTGATCAAAAGTTGTTGTCACTGCTTGTTTCACTCTCGTGTTTACATCCATCAAGGCTTATGGATCATTAGTGTCATATTCTGGCTCAATTAAGGCTGAGCAGCTTGCAGCCCGAATATTAACTTTGTCCAAGTTGTTCTCCTGAGGGAGTACAACAAAATTCTGAAAATGCTGCAAAATGTATCCAATGTTGCTCATCTAGCAGTGTTTACCAAATACTGTTATATCAACTTGAAACACACTTCTTGTTTACAGGCATCATTGTTATCATGTATAGTTGATAATTAATCTTGCTGTATACCATCAAGGCACCATGTTTTTTGCACCCTATTGTGTTTTTATAATTGTACAGCTGTTGAACATGACATGCACCTCTGGTCATTTACTTTAAGACAGTTACTGGTGTGGTATGAATCAGGAAAGGACTTCGGGGATTCAAAATATAATTAGTGAAGTCTCCCGTTTGCGCCTATTTAGCTAGTTCTTTATGTATATATTTCCCCTCATAAGATTTTGCAAAGTTTAGCCAACTTTAGCCAAGGTAAACAGGAGTTGGAAATTAGAATATAATAAAAAGACAAGGGAAGGTCATCCTAATTAACACAGGGCAATGGATGGAGCAAAGAGTCTACCCTCCAAATTCTCCACCACAAGCAACAAAAGCCACAGAAACTAATGTGTGAGAAGCCACTTCAGTGATCGTTAGGACTTATCCCTGACTTTGAGTAAAAAAGGGGATTTGGAATGCTTAATGTACAGTACAAAATAGAGTTTGTGGACAAAGACCAAATTATATGGTGTTCTTTAGTGGAGAAACTGTCCAAGGTTTGGCGTTTTGTTTTTGGACTGCTTTATTGATCATCTCCACTCCATGCTCCTCTCCTCCCATCCGCCACCATCTTAATTAGCTCCAACTGCTGCTACAGTCAATTAGTCCCAACTCTGCTCACCTGTCACCCCGCCTTTATATATCTGCCTCTCTCATCCACTCTCTACCAGAATGTCTGCTCTTGTCTCACCACCTGTATGTGACGTTCCCCAGTGTCCATAGACGGAAGTCCCAGGGGGGATGCAGAGGATGTGTCCCTCCCCCCCCCTTCCAAAAAATATTGTAGACACAAATATTTTTTTTTAGAATAATACTACCGTACTAATGTTAAATAAAAGTACAACTAAAAAATAAATCCATATTATATACGTAAAATGAGTTTCCTAATTATTAAAAGATCTTGACACCCCTATCTCACAAAGTGGTTTGGTCCACATGCCCTGTCCAAAGGACGGGGCTACCTGTCAGTAAGTCATTTATCAAACCAGTTGTTCAACGAGCACAAGGTTGTTACACAATCACAATTCTCCCACTTTCTGCAAAATCTGTTTTTTTTTTTTATCAACTTGCTATTTAAGCAAATAACCTAGTTTATGATGGTTAACAAGCTCAAACGAGTAGCTATACAGTAGTAGCGCCGGGCACGTGTGCATGTACGGGTGCATGTACATGCATGTGAACAGCTGCCACTCAGGGCTTACCCCCACCCTGCCCTAAAATGCCGCTGTCAGAGCAGTGAGAGCAGCATTGGAGCAGCATGGCAGAGAGCACCCCCAGCACATCAAAATATTCTCTTGCTAACAGCATTATAAAGTTATGAGTTACTTACTTCTTCACTAAAAATGTTCCTCCAAAAGGTGATGCTGTTTTCTTGTGTTTTTATCCTTTAAAAATATGCGCATAGGAAACGATGAGAAGGGCAAGGAAGGGCCCGGTGCAAGCAGGAGTGAAGGTAGAAAGAGGTGTGGCTTGTCATACATGTTGTTTTGGCCTGAAGACAGCGCTCAACACCATCTAGTGGTGAAATTTCACTTATTGCTCCTTTAAATGAAGAACATTATGAACAAGCCTAAGCATCCTCTTGATCAGACTGTTGTACAAGTCAGAGACTTCTCCAGACCCGCTGTAAGACAGACGACTACAGGAGATCTTTCCTTCCTGCAGCTATTAGCATCTGGTGAAGGTCACCAATTATATTCTCATGGCCTCAGATAATGGACTTGTGTCTGTACTTGTCCTGTTAGATCTCAGTGCTGCATTTGATACAGTTGATCACAATATTCTCCTACAAAGACTTGAGCATACTGTAGGGATTAAGGGGAAAGCATTAGGCTGGTTTAAATCTTATCTATCGGACAGATTCCAGTTTGTTCATGTTAAAAAATAAATCTTCTTCAAACTCTAGGGTTACTTGTGGAGTACCACAGGGTTCAGTCCTTGGACCAATTCTCTTATATATATATATATATATATATATATATATATATATATATATATATATATATATATATATATATATATATATATATGCTTCCGATTGGCAAAATTATTAGACAGCATGGGATTAATTTCAACTGTTATGCTGATGACACTCAGCTATATTTATCCATAAATCCTGATGAATCCAATCAATTACTTCGACTGCAGTCATGTCTTGATGACTGCAGTCGAAGCTGGATGACTTTAAATTTCCTGCACTTAAATTCTGACAAGACAGAAGTTGTAATCTTTGGACCAGAGACCTCAAAAAATAAACTTCTTAATCAATCACTTAATCTGGATGGCATTAATTTGGCCTCTGGTAATAAAGTACAAAATCTTGGTGTTATTTTTGACCAAGACATGTCATTTAAATCCCATATTAAACAGGTTTCCAGAGTTTCCTTTTTACACCTCAGGAATATTGCCAAAATTAGAAACATTCTGTCCAGGGATGATGCTGAAAAACTAGTCCATGCATTTGTTACTTCAAGGCTGGACTATTGTAATTCTTTACTATCAGGAAGTCCACAAAATGCAGTTCAAAGTCTTCAGCTGATCCAAAATGCTGCAGCAAGAGTTCTGATGAAAATCAACAAGAGGGATCATATTTCTCCAATTTTAGCTTCCCTTCATTGGCTTCCTGTTAAATCAAGAACAGAATTTAAAATTCTTCTTCTAACGTATAAAGCCCTTGATAATCAAGCTCAATCATATATCAGAGATCTGATTACCCCATATGTTCCTAACAGAGCACTTCGCTCTCATACTGCAGATCTGCTGGTGGTTCCTAGAGTCTCTAAAACCAGAATGGGAGGCAGATCCTTTAGCTATCAGGCTCCTCTCCTGTGGAACCAACTCCCAGTTTTGGTCCGTGAGGCAGACACCCTGTCTACTTTTAAGACTAATCTTAAAACTTACCTTTTTGACAAAGCTTATAGTTAGAGTGGCTTATGTTACCCTGAGCTACCTCTATAGTTATACTGCTATAGGCTTAGGCTACTGGAGGACATCAGGGTCTATTTTTCTATTTTTCTCACTCTACTGAGTTCTACTGTTCTTCAATTTTGCATTGCTTGTCGTCATTTCAGCTTTTAACTTTTTTCGTTCTCTCTCTTTTTCTTCTTCATAGTAGGTACACCTGGTCTGGCGTTCTGTTAGCTGTGACATCATCCAGGGAAGACAGATCAGCGGCTATTACCATCTAATGTAGAACAGATTACTGGATCAATGTGTGCTTCTGTGCTTGTTTGTCTCTCTTGTTGTGTCTCTGCTCTGTCTTCTCTAACTAACGTCGAGGCAGATGACCGTTCATACTGAGCCCGGTTCTGCTGGAGGTTTTTCCTTCCCTTTAATGGGGAGTTTTTCTTTCCGCTGTCGCTTCATGCTTGCTCAGTATGAGGGATTGCTGCAAAGCCATTGACAATGCAGATGAGTCTCCCTGTGGCTCTACGCTTCTCCAGGAGTGAATGCTGCTTGTCGGGACTTTGATGCAATCAACTGGTTCCCTTATATAGGAAATTTTTGACCAATCTGTATAATCTGACCCAATCTGTATAATATGATTGAATTACCTTATTAACTTATGCATTTACTGCATACACTTAGATGGCCTTTGAATTCTTATGTGATTTTAATTTTTTTTTTACAGATCAGTCTTTTTTATATTGGTTGTTCGAGTTAACTATTAAGTTGAGCCATGAGTCTGTTGAGTTACAATTAAAAACAAAAATAAAAGATAGCAAATCCAAACAACAAGTAACAAAGATGTTACTGTGGTTTTAGTAGCAGTATATTAAAAAAATTACAATTAAATAAAAATGTGTTTTGATTGTCAAGAGCAAATCAGTGAAGTAGAATCTTATTTCTGATGTATGATCAAGTATCAATTTGGAGTTGATCAGGTCCTTCTTGGTCAGCAATAACATCCACTAGCTGTATTCAGTCTCCATGGTAACCAGTGTATGTACTGTCAGATGGGTGGCAATCTACCTTCTATAATCACTTCAGGTTTTAGGTAAGATATACAACATAGTAAAGTTCCCAATATCTAAAAGGGGATTTTTACAAAAACTCTAAATCCCTCAGGATTTTCTTCTTGGAGACTCAAAGCCTCTGTTCCCTCTACAGATTTCCTGTTGGATAGAGCTCTGGATACTGACTAAACCCCTCACTATCCCACAATGTTCTGGAGTTTTAATAAAATGGTCATTTTAGGAATTTAAATTGCTTGTAAATTACACTTATTTATTTTAATCTCATGTTTCAAACATTGCATGTTGATTATTATACCCTTTTGCCATTATATAGCTATTGTTGACATGGTATTTAATCTAAATTATATCCACTCCTGACCAGGCCCCCTGAATGACCTTAATGTGCTTCTTCTTTTGCCATAACACTGTCCTCTCAGCTGTGTATCTTGAGTTATTATCATGCTGGTAGACTAATCTATGACCCATCTTTAGTTTTCATCAACCTAGATTTTACAGTAAATGACCTTGTTTATTGGCCCTTCACTGTGGTGAACTCAAAGTGTGCCTCTAGCTGAGAAAAGAAAAAAAAAACAGCTCCAATACATAATATTTCCACCTATGTTCTTGACAGTGGAGAAGGTGTTCCTCAGGTCATACTCCGCTGATCTCTTTTTAAAACATGGCAAGTTAGGTTGATGCCAAAAACTTGATTTTGGTCTTGTTTGACCACAGCATTTATCTCAAGCCCTCTTGTAATAATTTAGAGGTTCACTGAAAACCTGAGATAAGCTTATTCCCATTATCATTCTCACGAGAAAAAAAAAACCTTGCATGGAGCTCCAGACTGGTGGCTATTTCACCTTTCTTACTTTTCCTGATTATCAATTCAGCAGTTGCCACCTTCTTACCAAATAACTAGCTGACCTTCTTGGAGCGCATTCCAGCTTTGTGCGGATTCACTATTTTGCCCCTGGAAGCCTTTGACAGCATTTTGGTCGGTCCCCAGTGACTTGCAGGTTAAAATTGAAGAAATTTACTCTGTGGACTCTTGTGTTTTATAAAACACATGTAAATGTAGATTATAAATTGATTGATTTGTATGCAACAAGATCCCATAACTACTTTCTGGGGGGCAGAATTCTGGTTCTGTCATTAAATACCTCTTAGTCTCAATGACATGCAAACCTATTTTAACTGATGCTTGTTTTAGATTTTTTTTAATTTGGTATTTTTTCTCTTGGGATAAAAAATTAACTATTGTAAACGTCACAGATGGGGCTCTTTGTTTGTAAGTGAGTGAATAAAAACAAGTCCGAAGGGGATCAAAAACCTGTCTCCCTTACTGTCCACCAATGCTTCAGGATGCAGGTTTTACAGAGACAACACTTTGTCTGAATAGATGGGTGTTAACTGGCAAGATGGCTAGTATTTCTCGGATTCAGAGATATTGCTGTAGAGCCCGACATAACCAAAATCTCAACAGTCTCTTACTTGTGAGCATGCATGCTATTTGTTGAATTCCAGCTGTAAACAATGTATCATGTTATCAAAGGTACAAATATTAACATAAAAAGCAGTGGTGTACTTGTTTCATATGTGTCAGCTCTGAGTCATGTTTGGACAATGGATTTGCTTCCGAGCCACTTTCTCTTACTTATTAGTTCTTACTTGGTCAGCTCTTTCTGCTGGCTTCCTCCTCAGCAGTTGGTCATCCACTCTTCTGCTTCCAAATAAGTCATGAATCAATGGAAGAACCTTACCCATTAAAAATCTTATGTTGAGGAGCCAACAAATACAATACTGACACTCAACACATATAAAATATCAATGATAATCTTTACAAGCCACAGTTGTATTTTCATATCAATTTCTGTGGTGCATTTGAGGTAAATGAGGCTGGTTAGATACCAATCAAGATCATTTTCAATAAAAAGTGCATTCTATGATACTTCCAGTAGCTGCATGGAGGAAAAATATCTATAACATAATGAATTGACCTGTCTGCTTTCACAGTCTCCATTGTGTACATTTGCAGATAGTGAATAAGATGATGGAATGCCAGAAGCAAAACTTTCCTTCTGCTGAGCTCGTGTTCCCAGGACTTTGTCAGGTTTGAATATGGATCTAGAAACATTAACATAAAAAAAAAAAAAAAGAAAAGAAACATTAACCTGGCAAGCCAGACTGATAATTTTTAGCACTCTCCATTCTGCACATTATCAATCTCAGTCTGCTCCTATTGAATCCATTTGGGGAAAGGAGGGACATCCAGAAGAAGTTTCCGAGCTGATTGGGCAAACTGACACTTTGTGTCCGCCTACCAAAGGTTAGTTTTAGCCAATCAGGGTGTCAAATAAAAAATGTTGTAAGCAGCAGGCGCCATGAAAAACCACAAGTTAACACTGGTCAATCCACTTCTTTATGCTCTTTCAAAGAAGAATTTGTGGACTCTTACAAAACAAATGTGGTAGCTGCAGGTACGTGTGCGTCCTCCTGTGTGGCCATGTTTATTTTGATTCGGCTGTGGGCTCTGCAGCTCTTGCTTTTGTAACTGCTGTATGTCCCGCCTTAAACCATAATACTGCAATTTGATTGGCCCGAACTGTTCTTTCTTCGGTCCTGAATGAGTGAGATGGGAGTGGGACAAGATAGATTCTCATGTGTTTGTGGACAAACAAATACTGCGATAATTCAGTTTGCAAGCAGGGCTATAGAAACATATCATAGTTAAGAATGTATATATTAACGTACAATGAGTCTGAAGCCAACTTATTGTCCACATCAGTATAGCTGAAGCTCCCCATAAAGGTGGGTGTCAGAGTAAAACTTTATTTATTTCTCTTTTGTTTTAATACTGTTTCTGTATACTTGCCTCTACTAGTGCTAATATGTAAAATAATGCCTCGATTTAGTTCAAAATTACTGAGTGTTTTGCATGTTTTAGTGGCAACAATGGAGCATCGCAGGCTTTCTAAGAGGGAATATTCACCCATTCAACCAATTACATTCATTGTATTTACAGTGACTCCACATTTTTCATACTGGGATAAAAAAACAGTGCAGCATGTAATTCCATCACACCACAGAAGAAGTGCCACAAATGGCTAGGATTAAAAGCTCAAAGCAACTGTACATGGCATAAGCATGCATTAATGCATCATGATTTTACCCTGTTATGATTGTGCTGTCGTCTCACTTCACATTACAACTGTGTAATGACACAGAAGAAAATGGACTGATGTGGGGCATGGGTTTGCATGTTACTCATCTTCTATTTTAGTCATCCAACTTTCCCTTGATTCAGTCAAAAGAATCTCCTTGTATCACATGTTAAAAAGCCCCTTTAGTCCATCCTTAAGGGAAATGAAGTAGGCGGGCTACCCATGTCAATGAACAAACGCCAAACGTTTCTCCCCTTCATTAGTAAAACCAGGAGATTAGAAGGAGCCATGGCAACCAGCTCAGAAAAGAAGCAGTAGCCGTGTACGACGAGAAAGGGGGGGGGGGGGGGGAGTTAAGAAATAGGGGCCAATTTTTTGATCTTCTGTTTAAGTAAAGGTTTTATTTCTTGGGGCTAACTGTCTTCTCTTAAAAAGCCAGAGATGTAAATGTTTCAGGTTAATTTACATTTACCTTATCCACTTGGACACAAGTTTGTGCAATCTTTATCATTCTAGATAGAAATATAAGGAATGCATCCACTGTATTTGCAAGTTGTGCAGCAAGCATGGTCACCAGAGTCCAATCATACTAAGCTTTTAAAATAGTATGGCATCAAAACCACATAAATGTGCATACAATTTAAAATCAGCTTTCTGCAGTTGTCAAACTTTAAAATTAGTGATGTATGCCTTTTTAGCACATGTTTGTTATCAATGTGTCATACCAAGCCTCTGGGTGCACCCATTGTCATGATTAGTGTTAAAGTAGGACCTAAGTGCAGAGCATGATGATAGCCAAATATTTTAATAATAATGAATAAAAAAATCGCACAGATTGTTGTTTTGCAGGAACAGAGTAAAATTGGTCTGAACAAACAGGATGGCAGGAGGCATGAATCCACAAAATCAGCACAGAGAGAAGAGTCCAGGTAGTTTAAATGCAGGGGAAGGTGAGGAGAAAAGTGAGACAGAGCAGAGGTGAAAGTAAGTGGATGAGAAATGAGCAACAGCTGACAACAATGAGAGCAGAGAGCTCCAATACAACTTTATTTATAAAGTAGTTTAAACACACCAACATGTTAAAAAAAATCATTCAGTGATAACGATAAAAACAATATAGAAAAATTAACATAGAAAAAAACTTGCATAAAATCAACAAACACCCACATCCTCTTGAGTTTTAAAAGCCAAGGTAAAAAGATGAGTCTTTAAAAGAGATTTAAAATGGTCAAAGAAGAGGCCTGCCTGATATGCAGCGGCAAATCGTTCCAGAGTTTGGGACAGGCTCCAGAGAACGCACGGTCCACTCTGAGCTTACTCCTGGTTCTTGGCACCGACAAGAGTAAAAGGTCAGCTGACCTAAGAGACGGTACATAACGATGTAGGAGCTCAAAGATGTAGAGTGTGGCAAGGCCATTAAAGACTTAAAAACAGATAAAATAATTTTAAAATGAATCCCAAAATTAACTGGCATCCAATTAAGTGAGCATAACACGGGGGAGATAAGCTCAAACTTACGTCTCTTGGTTAAAAGTCATGCAGCCGCATTTTGCACCATCTGCAGAAGATCAACTTACACCAAATTAAACAGAATTACAGATATCCAACCAAGTGATCACAAAGGCGTGGATTACTGTCTCAAAGTGTGCTTTGCGCAGCATAAACTTTCATTTGGCCAACTGCCAAAGCTCAAAGCGTTATAAACTGACCAACATAATCCAGGTCTAAAGTTAGACTCTCTAATGCGGCACCAGAAAACATCTCCTCTCTTTTTTTCATTAAAACTTTAAACTTAAAAGTTTAAAGCCATCCACGCCTTCACATCATCCAGACATTTCAGAAGAGATCTGATAGAGCTTGTGTTTCACCTCAATGGCACATAGATCTGGCTATCATCTGCATAAAAATTAAAAGGAGACACTGTGCTTCCGAAGGTTGGATCCAAGTGGGAGCAGATAGAGAGTAAAAAGAAGGGGGGCTAAAACTGAACCCTGAGGAACTCCATATAAAAGAAGAGAAGTGGAGGACACAGAATTTCCCAGAATAACGCAAATGTTTGATCACTTAGGTTGACCTGAACCACTCCAGTGCTGTTCCTCGGATGCCCACCCACTGCTCCAAACGAGATAAAAGTGTGTTCTCCTGGAGCCCTTCACAGTCTTTTGGTAATGCCGCCAGCTCTTAACCTGACTCTTGCCAGATGTATGTCGCTCCGCCTAGCTTCACTCACATACATCTGGGACTGATCAATAGGAATGGCCTTTATTGAAGGCTGGGCCTTATCAAAAATCCTTGCATATGATTGGATAAGCCACTTGTCTGTCATCTTTATCGACGTGCTTTTTCAACCACTCACACCGAAGCTAACCCGTGACGCTGTGAGAGCAACGCAGGAAAAAACAAAACTTTTTTTTTTTTTATGTGTTTGCGGCTCTGGTGGCACGCGTTTTATTGACAGTGAGCTGACAGGAAGAGGGGGGAAGACAGGCAGCAAAGCGCCACGGGTCGGAGTCGATCCCGGGCCGACCGCGTTGAGGACTAAAGGCCTCCTAATATGGTTCGCGCTAACCACTAACCGCTCCGGGGGCGTCCGCGTTTGTCGCGGACGTGCCCCGGAAAACAAAACTTGCCAAATCCAGTCGGGAGAAGGGCGAAAACATCGTTTCCACCAACAAAAGCCTTCAGAGCCGTTCTCTGATGTTCTTTTAATGAAAAAATACTAGGTAGATTGGACAACACGGAAGAAATAGCAGCATCAATGTTAACGCTTGCTTCCTCGATGCGAGCCGCCATTGTTGTTGGAATCTAACGGTCGCTTCTCCACTACGTCACATCCATGAAACTCCCGCCCTGCGTCCTGATTGGCCAGACCATAAAATTGGTTGGAGAAATCACTCTCTATGGGAGAGGTCCCAGATGTATGTGAGTGAAGCTAGGCGGAGCGACATACATCTGGCAAGAGTCAGGTTAGCCAGCTCTACTTCAAAGTCTGAAAGGAAACCTCCAGTTTGTCCTTTTTCCATTTACGTTCAGCTCTACGACATTCCCCTCTTGCAGCACCAGTCACTAATCAGAGTAATTAATCCAAGGCTCAAATTTCGTTTTTAAAGTCTTCAGAGGAGCAACAGTTACAATCATTGTTTGTCAGGTGGTGTAAAGCCAAGAGCTGAGCTCCTCCGTGCCAAGGCCCATGTCCTCCAAGTTAAAATAGATCTTGTTGAAAACAGTGGAGAACTGAGCAGCAGTGGAAAAGCTTAATGGCATGACAACTCTGAGTCGCAGCAGCAGGTTTAAAAACATAATTTAAAACAAGCGATACTTCAAACAACAAAATCCAGGAGCTGAGACATGTAGGGTGGGACAAGGCCATTTCAAGGCCATTAAAACAAATAAAAGAATTTAAAAAAGAATCCTAAAATTAACCGACAACCAGTGAAGTGAGCATAACAGGGGGAGATATGCTCAAACTTACATGTTTTAGTTAAAAGTCATGCGGCTGCATTTTGGCACCTGACAATAATGAGCACAATGAAATGAACTGATTATGGCCAACCCCACCCAAATGGCAAAAAAATAGCAGAATATGACCAGACCTGCAGAATGTAACAACCAACGAGGAAAATGCTGGGAACATGAACACAAAATGAAAACCATAACCTAACCCTTCAGGATCATGACACCTATTGTCTTATCATTAAACATTACAGATTTTTAAAGTCCACCCGTTGATCGAAAACCCATGACTGATTAAATTATAATTAGCTCTTAGTTTCCAGTGTACATTTCCAAAGCCTGAACAAATATGTTCATAGTAAACTCTTTTCAAAAGAATAGAAAGGGCTTGAAAAACAAAGACCCCACAGACCTCATTTACTTTTTATAATAGAATCCCTAATCAGAGATAAAAAGAATAATGGCTTATGGCTGCTTGAGTTTTCACAGGGTTTAATGAGATAACAGCAAATCTATGCACAAACAGCACCCATTTTAAGAGCAGAATGCAGCGAGTCGAGATGGGGGCGAAAACAAACAAATAAAATCAGGCCAAAGGATTCATTCTGGGGCTGATTGCTTGCATAATCAACTATGAGCCAAGTTTCAGCATGTGTGTTACCCCTGATTTATTTGGAACTTAAGAGAGGTTGATATGCTGGATTCACTACACACTGAATATATTAGAAAATATAACATGTAACACAAGCCACCTTTATAATATGCTTTGTAACCTCAATTTTATCACCTTGGATTTCATGCAAAACCAAACATAACCTGCTCTCTTAACAGATACTGCCAACATCAACAACATAACATTTGTCAACGTGAGTCAGAATATTTATCTAAGAAATGTCCAGGACAACACTATGTCTTTGTTATTCCCATGGACACATATAAATCTGCCTTTATATTGCATTTTTTCATGCTTCTAATTGCAAGGGCAGGGTTACCTCGGTTTTGTAGAGCAGCTTAGCATTTTATTGCTCAGCGGTCGGTACAGCAGCCTGCAATTTTTGTGTTACAGCTTGGCACCACCACTATTATCAGCATTTCAGTGGCAATAAAGCTCTGATAAATCAACTGTTCCTAGGCGATCAAAATGCTGGAAATTATGCTTTTATTAGGAGATACTATAAAAGTTATAAGGTGGTAGAGATATCTGCCGATTTAATATCGCTGCAATTACAATGCAAAAATAATATAGTTATGTATCGTGTTAATATTGTTTTACAGCAGACTTCAAATTTACTTTTGCAACATGCAGCAAACATTTTGTCATCTTGTTAACATCAAAATCACAAACTTCAATAGATTTCAATGGGATTTAATATGACTGTTAAATGTAGTGTAACATTTTAATCTGGAAGGAAAAGTAGTCATGATTTTAAACAAGTTTTACAGTTAGAAATCTAAATCTAAATAAATAAAAAAAACAGTGACGTGCATTTGTATTCAGCCCGCTGAATTAATGCATTATTGAACCATTGTTTTCTGTTATTGCAACTGTAATACTCCACCAATTTTACACAGCTGGTGACTAAAATTGTTGCCTATTCTGCTCTAGAAAACATTTTGAGCTCAGTTGGGTTAAACTTTAAATGGACCATAATAACACATAACTAAAACACATTAATATGTTTTCCAAGCCATTGTATTGTGGCTGTGGGTGTATTTTTAGTAACGTTCTATTGCTGGGAGCTGCATCTCCACGCCAGCTTCGAGGTTTCCTGCAGCCTCTAGCCAGTTGTCTTCCAGTACTGCCATTGTATTTGGCTCCATCTGTCTTTCCATCAACTCTTACCGTCCTTCCTGTCTTTGCCGAACAAAAGAGTACCGACAGCATGGTGTTGCCCACCAACCATCTTTCATAGTGGTAACGGTGGGTTCAGAGTGATGGGCAGCGTTACTTTTTTATCATAAATAATGTTTTGCATTTAGGTTACAATGTTTCATTTTGTTCTCTTGTAACCCGACTCTCTCCATCCACTCATCCATCCATTTTCCATACCCACTTATCTATGCAGGGTTGCGGGGAGAACTCCAACGGTCAGAGGCGGGGTACACACCCTTGACAGGTCACCAGTTTATCATAGAGTTGAGCGTAAAATTGTTCATACTCATGGCAAATTTTGATTTAAATTAATCTTTTAACTTAAGCAGCACATTTCTCCTGACTGGAAGTATTTTTAGTGTTCTGGAGTGGCCCAGCCAGAGTCCCTACTTTAATCTGGTGGAGAATCTGGGAGGGGGCCAGGGATTAGGTTGATGGCAAAAGGCCTTCCAACCTCAAATACCTGTAGATCCTCTCCAAAGATAACTAAGAAAAAATAAAGATACAAATGACAGAAACCTGTAAAAATCATTAGAACAATTCAATTTCTGTAATAACAACATTTTGTTTTACTAATATTGTATGGTAAAACCTTTTCTTTCCCCCAAAATTGATACATGTTTCATATTGCTACTTGTTCCATACGTTTTGGAAGATGGCTATGTCCTTTCCAGTGAAAAACAAACTTATTGTTTGAAAATAATTTCAAATCTAAGTCTGCCAGGTGATAGGTAATTTCAGGCTTATTTGTAGTGTGTTTCAGCAGGAAACAGCTAAAATGAAATGTATGAAAACATGAACAGAAAGCTTTGAATGGTATGAGATTTCAATATGGGAGATGTTCAAGGCATACAATTGCTAATCATCTATTTATTTACATCTGCCCCTAATTCCTTGCAAACAAGTTCTTTGATATATGTTTGATATGGATACTTAGCAAACTATGCATAGCAGATATGAAAAGTAAAATCACAGAGTAAATAATTTTATCTAATTCTTTATTGAGAACAAGAACACTTCTTTCTTGTAATCAAGTGATACATCAAGTAACTTTTTTGACTTGACAGGTGTCATTGAGTTCTTCCATTGTTCCCACTGATGGACTGCTGTTAAGACTATTGAACACGTTTGATAGTGATCAGGACCTGACAGGGCTGTCGTAGGGCCATGGATGGCAATTAAAGTAGGATGTGTCGACCTTTTCAAAGCACAGAGGACAGGGCCATGGTGACCCTACTGATCCACATTATCAATCTAGCTGGGTCAGCCTTATCAGGCATTTTATCAGGTAGAGAACAGATGGCTTCGGCTAAAACTGTTTCACACATTTCCACATCAGGACAGATGGCAAACAGAAAAGCTGTCATAAGTAAGATTTGTTCATGCTATGTGTCTTTTCTAATTTGGAAACGTGTGCCAGATGCCCTGGGGATCACTGCAGAACATTGTATGGGTGATTTCTGAAGTTATTGTTTGAACTAACTTTCCTATGTTAATTTGTAAATTGCTTAACTTTCCTATATTAATTTGCAAATTGCTAACCAGGTGCGGTCTTGGGCACACCTCATGTAACCATTCAGCAGATCACTTGCATCAGGGGTGTTTTTTACACAATTCAAGAGAATTGTTGAAAAAGATCAGACAAGATCCTTGCACAAACTAGGAAAGGGATCCTGTCAGGGTTTAGTTTTGATCTGGCTTTTTTTACTGTTAGTTTTCAGTTCCTCCTCCTCCTCCTCCTCTCACTCAGCTTACCCTCCACTCCCTCTGCAGTCAGTCTCACCTGTTGGACATTAACTAGTCAGACTCACTCCACCTGCCAGCCTCCCTACTTAAGCCTCCCTCAGTCTTCACTTCCCTGCCGGTCCGTCATCAGACTCCACTCACTGCCTGTCAACCTGGTTTGCCCCTGCTTGCTGTTGGAATCCTGCCACCTCTGAGTCTCAAGTTAAGTCTCTGCCTGCTGCTGGATGTTTCCTGTCTCACCTCAGAGTCTCAAGTTTAGTCTCTGCCTGCTGCTGGGTGTTTCCTGTCTCACCTCTGAGTCTCATGTTATATTCAAATATTTTTATTGGATTTTGAATTCTTCACATAAAATAACAGCCAAACAATAACCCCAATATTAACAACAAACTCCAATAACATTGGCAAAATAAAAATAAAAGTAAAAATAAATAAATAAATAACAAAATAAATAAATAATAATATATCGACATGTTACAGTAGGGTTACAGAGTCTATGACTTAATTATGTTCCAGTGTTTCCAGCAGGGAATTGTAAGTGAAAATAATTTAGAAACGGCTGCCAGACCTTATAGAATCTCCGGGTTGATCCCCTGATCTTGTGCTTGATTTTCTCGAGTTTTAAATGAGCCATTACATCCTCGACCCAGCGTCTATATGTGGGAGGCCTCTCTGACTTCCAATTACACAGAATGAGACGTCTGGCCAATAGGGATGAAAATGCAATGGCATCTGATTGTGGACCAGATATCACCATCTCAGCGGGGGGCACACCAAATATGGCAATTTCAGGGGCAGGGCTTATCTCTCTGTCACAAATGTAAGAAAATGTGTCAAAAATTAAAGACCAGAACTGTCTCAGTTTTGGGCATGCCCAGAACATATGGTGGAGGGTAGCTGTAGCCTGACAGCATCGAGAGCAGGTCGGATCGACATCTGGATAAATCCTCGCCAGCCTGCTCCTAGATAAATGAAGCCTATGTAGCACCTTAAACTGGAGCAAACCATGTCTGATACAAATCGAAGTTGAATGTATTCTCTTGATTGCGCTTTGCCAGGAGACATCTGACAACCCAAATCCCAACTCCTCCTCCCACTGTGTCTTAACATGATTAATAGATGGCGAAGCGATCCTCTGGATATCCTCATATATTCTGCTCACTCCTCTTTGTTTTAGATCCTCTTCCAACCACTTGTCTACCCAGTCATTTGGTGGGAGTAACGGAAAGGAAGGAAAATGTTTCCGAATAAAGACGCGCACCTGTTGATATCTGAAATATTGGGAACTGGGGATATTATACTCCTTTAACAGTTGCTCGAATGACATGAACACACCATCCTTAAAAAGATCCCTTACCCGTTTCAATCCATTCCTGGACCATTGTTTAAATGCTGTATCCATGAGTGAGGGTGGGAAGAGTGCATTGGCCGAGATCGGCATAGAGGGCATAGCCTGTCTATATTTGAAGTGGGTTCTGAATTGGGACCATATTCGAAGTGTGTCACTTACAATAGGGTTGTTTGTGCGTCGCTGCTTACTGAGTGGCAATGGTGCACATACTAAAGAAGGTAAGGACACAGGATAAGCACAATGTTGTTCCATTTCAACCCATACAGGTCCATTCCCCTCGTAAAAAGAAGAGACCCAGTATATTAACTTATGAATATTAGCTGCCCAGTAATATTGCAGAAAATTTGGTAAAGCTAGGCCTCCAGCCTCTTTCTGTTTCTCCAAATGTGCTCTCCTTATTCTTGGGATGGTCTTATTCCAGATAAATGTTGATATGAATTTATCCAGCTCTCTGAAAAAAGATTTCGGGATAAAAACAGGTATTGTTTGAAACAAAAATAAGAACCTGGGCATGATTATCATCTTCACAGAGTTGACCCTGCCAGCCAGCGATATAGGCAGCACTGACCAACGGGTAAGGTCTAGTTTAGCCCTCTCCAGGGCAGGCTTAAAGTTATGTTTAAATAAGTCACTATATTTTTGGGTTACTGATACGCCAAGGTATGAAAAAGTGTTGCGAGTTACTTTCAGTGGGTATGACCCAAAAGACATCTGTTGAGCCTGGTCGTTAATAGGAAAGAGCAAACTTTTAGAGAGATTGATCTTATAGCCTGAGATCTCACCAAAACTAGAGATTATATCTAAAGCCTTGGGAATAGAGGTGCAAGGATCGGACAAGTAAAGTAGCAAGTCGTCTGCATATAGTGACAATTTGTGAGTTTGACCACCTCTGACAACACCCACGACCTCCTTCGCATCCCGCAGTGCAACCGCTAGTGGTTCTATGGCTAGGTCAAACAAAAGCGGGCTCAATGGGCAGCCCTGCCTTGTCCCTCTACACACAGGGAAATAGTTCGAGGTTATTTTATTGGTACGGACAGAGGCCTGTGGTGTAGCATATAGAATCCTTACCCACGAACAGAAAGCCGGACCAAAACCAAACGCTTCCAGAGCTGCAAAAAGATATTCGTATTCAATCCGATCAAATGCCTTGTAAGCATCAAGAGAGAGCAAAACCTCTGCTATAGGTGAGGTTTCCGAGGAATAAAGAATATTAAAAAGTCTCCGTACGTTACTATAAAGCTGCCGCCCTATAATAAAACCAGTCTGATCTGGATGAATCACTGTACACATAACTGATTCTAATCTACTAGCCAGAACCTTAGTCAAGATCTTGTAGTCACAGCAGAGTAGACTCACAGGCCTGAATGACTCACATTTCAGGGGGTCCTTTCCTTTTTTCAGAAGGACTGAAATAGTGGCCTGTGTCATTGTAGGGGGGAGAGTCTTGCGCTCCAAAGCTTCGGTATATACGTTTTTTAAAAGAGGGCTTAGTTTGGATGAGAATTTTTTAAAGAATTCAATAGGGAAGCCATCCGGCCCTGGAGCCTTGCCGTTTTTCATTTTTTTAATTGCCCGATCAATTTCAACTGTTGAGATGCTGCTATCGAGGTCAGTCCTGTCTTGTCTGCCTAGGGTAGGGACCTCAAGACCATTGAAAAACCGAGCTAATTTAATACCATCACATTTTCCCGCAGTGTAAAGGTCCTCATAAAATTTTTGGAATTGTTTATTAATGTCTTTTTGATCTGTGGTGATCCCATGCGGAGCATTAACCTCTGCTATAAACCCCGCCTCTGCGGAACGTTTCAACTGATGGTTAAGTAATTTGTTGGCTCGCTCCCCATGTTCGTAGAATTCCTGACGAGATTTACGGTGCAGCTCCTCAGCAGCTTCAGATGAGAGAATATCAAATTCTGTCAGCAAACCTATCCTTTCTTTACTGAGATCCGTAGATGGAACTTCAGAGTTTTTTTGATCAACCTCCTTTATCAAAAACATCAACTCATTAAGGCGTGCTGACCTTCTTCTTTTCATGCTTGCATTATAGGATATTATCTGACCCCGTAAATACGCTTTCATAGCTTCCCACAGGGTAGAATGGCTTGTTTCTGGTAATTGGTTTGTTTCTAGAAAGAAGTCAATTTGAGTGGACAGGAAATTGACAAAATCTTCGTCAGACAAAAGACTTGGATTAAGTCTCCAGGTGCGTTGTGAGGGCTCATTATCTGGGAAGCAAAGCACCATTGTCATAGGGCTATGATCAGATATAACAATGCTCTCATAATCACTAGATCTCAGTAGGGGGAGGAGTTTCTTATCTAATAAGAAATAGTCTATTCTGGAGTAGGAATTATGGGCTGGAGAGAAAAATGAATACTGTCTAGAAAACGGGTTTCTGTATCTCCATGCATCAATCACCCCATATTCTTGGAGAAAAGCATTAATAGTCTCCGCTGATTTACTAAGTGATCCCCTTACAGCTCTAGAACGGTCCATATTGGGATCCAGAACGCAATTTAGATCTCCCCCGAGGACCAGCTGGTGACTATTTAACTCTGGAAGGCGTGAGAAAAAGTCGGTAAAAAATTTAGAATTATCCCAGTTTGGAGCATAAATACAGGCCAGTACCACTGGTAAATTAAATAAGTGTCCTTGAACAATAATAAACCGGCCATCTTTGTCTTGGATCATGTTTGTTTGAACGAATTGCACTTCTCTATGTACAAGAATGGCCGCTCCACGACATTTAGCGTTAAATCTGGAGTGAAAAATCTGGGAGAACCCCCCTCTCTTAAGCCTGGAGTGATCCTTATTAAGCAGGTGTGTTTCAGTTAAGAATGCTATGTCTGTTCGCAGCTTTGATAAATGAGAAAACACTTTACTACGCTTCACTGGATGGTTAAGCCCTTTGACGTTCCAGTTTGTAAATTTAATATTCCCCCCTGTACTGCTACTATTAGGGGTAATCATATTCCGGTATCTGAAATGGTCTGAAAGCAGCCTGTTTTGAAACAACCTCATCATTAAACCTTTTTATACATGACAGATCTCTGTTTAGACATTGTACAGTTGGAGTCGATAATGTAAAACATGAAAACCATAAGAAATACAAAAACATAAAATCAAACGCATCCCCTACACAATCCCCTTGCCGGCCTCTCCCCAAACGAAAGGCTGCATGCCCCCCCAGTCGTGTTCTATCCCACAACATAACAAAACTTACCCTGTGAGACCGAGTCTCACCAACACTATCTGAATGACAGAGCAATATGCTGCAGCTAATCTAACCATAATCTGTTACAGTGCACACTCAATGAGTTTCTCGTGCCTTAACTTATTTCTATATACTTTATGCAAGTAACCTTGACAAAAACAAACAACAATGACAAAAAACATGAACAAAGTGTCTGAACTCACCCATCATATCCTATCAGGGCTCTGACAATCCAAAACAATTTTTTTTTTTTTAATAAAGAATTAAAGGACTAAATTTCTACTTGCACCAACTGAACACCCAAGAAAATTATTAACCTTCAGTGGAGTCTGAACCCTCCACTTATGTTAACCAGGTCTTGTGGTCCAAAAATGGGCATTGAAAATGCTTAAGAACTTTTTTAGGCTTAAGTGCCCATTTCAGACCGACCAGTCCTGCGTCCCTGGGGCTGATCTAGTCCAGAACCGAAAGTTTGCCGCATATCTGTGGCCCCGCTGTCAGTCTTATGATTGGGGACATTAAAATCCCCTCTATTTAAACTAAAGTCCTTAAAAGGGTGACGATTACTCAAACATACCTCTTTGTACGGGATAGGGGCAACAGAGTATTTCTCTTCAGCGCTATCAAGTCTTCAGGCGACGTGCTTCAGGTTTTCCATTATAAAATCCTTAGCCGGTCTAGGATCTTTAAAGCTTTTGCGCACACCATCGGGCGTCGTTATCCTCAGCTCCGCTGGGTACCACAGGCCATAGCGTACTCCCTCACAGCTCCTTAATAAGCCCCGCACTTCGTTGAACTCCGCCCGCTGCTTGGCTACTGCCTGTGTGTAGTCTGGTTGGATGCGGATCTTATCACCGTCCCCTGTAGTCAGTTGTTTCATCTGCACCGCTTTTCTAAGCATTTCCTCCTTCTCCCGATAATAATGACATCTGATAATGATGGCCCTCGGCGGGTCGTTGTTGCCCGGTCTCATGAGTCTCATGTTAGGCCTCTGCTCACTGCTGGACTAATCTGCCACCTCTCTGCCCCAAGCCTCAGCCCGCTGTTGGAATTACCTGCCTCTTCTGTGCTTCAGCTACTGGACTATCTGCCACCACAGCTTCAAGCCTCTGCCTACTGTTTACCTGCTTCATCTGTGCTGCTAGCTGCTGGGTTTCCTGCCTCCTCTGTGCTCCAGCGGTTCTGCCATCAGGAACTCTCTCCGGGCCGTCAGCTCCTGCTTACATCTACACCCCTGTTCCAGTCCAGTCCCGCCTCTCTGGTTTCATCTGTCACTACTCATCTTCCTTTCAATAAACTCTCAGTTTTAGCTCCGTGTGTGTGGTGTAATTTCTGAGTTCATCGAAGAAAAATCATGACGGATCCAAAATGCCCTAAATGTTCTTAGAGAAACTGTTGGAAGAGTAGTTCACAAATATGGAGTTAAAGGAGATGTAGCGACATCAAATGGATGTGGTTCTACCACAGCAGAACCAGGTTTCTGATCAAACTAAAAAAAAAATCAACTGATTGTGGATTACGTGCACCAAGACTTGGTGGCAGCAGCTACTGAGGTCTCAGTTTCCACAGTGAGGCATATATACTAAATGATGATAGACTTCATGCCTGAACTTAAGACTTACACCAATACTGACCCAAGAGTAACAAATCTGGCTCCCATTTGCTTTTAAATATAAACCCTAAGAGGTTTGGAGATTCGATTTTTAAAATTTTTTTTTTATTTATTTATTTATTCTTTTTATAAATGAAACAAAGCTGGAACTTTTTGAGCCTATGGATCTGTGGTATGTCTAAAAGAAGGAATTAATCACATGCTGAAAAGGACGCTACAGCGTGGCAGTGGCTTAGGAATGCTCCGAAGCCACTTTTTCTTTGTCTGACACTGGAAAAGGCAGGATGTGGAGGGCAAGATGAGGTCAATCAAATATGAGGAAATCCTGGGAGAAAATGCCATGCCATTAATGAAGAACTGAAGCTTGAGTGTTAGACATAGGAACATAGTCTCAAGCATGTCTTAAAGTCTACCAAGGCTTCATTTCAGAAGAAGTCCTGAGAGACACTATAGTGGCCGTCATAGTTGTATGACTCCAATCAAAATCTCTAGTGGGTTTTGAAAAACGGGTTGCAGCATGCAAACTTAACAATATTTTTATAACAATATTATTTGACCCAGGGGTTCTCAAACTTTTCGAGGACAGGGACCCCTTAGCAGAAATGTTTCCAAGGACCCCTTTAGAATCCTCATGCTGATAGTATTATTTAACAGCCATTTGTACTGTTAAATACATTAGGAATTATGTATCTTTTTAAAAATGTATATAAATACACCTAATATTAGACATTTGGTGGAGATTAGATCCTTATTCTCGAAAAATGCAAACTTCCTAATTTTAGCAAATTTGGCTTTTACCTTACTTGATGAAGTGGACGGAGTGAAATATTTGTCCATTATGTTACTTTGCTCAACCCCGATGCATCCTCAGCAGTGCCTCCTCAGGCCCGACAAGACATGACACAATGGTGCTTTGATAAGTTCTAAAGATGCTTGTCGTCAATGGTTTGAAAGATTTTAAGAGAATACTAAACGTTAAAGGTGACATTTTGTGTATTAATCTGTAGACACCACTGTTAAGCTATTTAAGTTATTGTTGTTTAATGGAAACAACTGCTAATTTGAACAGTTTGCCAGAAAACCTTATTTGTAGCTGGTCTTTAATTATTAAGCATGCAAAACCATTCCAAGCTTTACAGTTAAAATTTTCTGTGTTTAGTTTTTACATGAAGTATATGAGTGACTAAGGTATTAACATTTGGACAATAAAGCAGCAAATCTGTCTAAAGAGTTCCACAAAAAAATATACATCAGTAGGGAAAGTTTGGGTATTTTCCCTGCATTCTGGAGCTCTTCCAAAGAAGATGTTTAAAACATTTTCCCACCAGGAGGTCTCTGGGCAGACTCTGAACTTGCTTGAGAGATCATACCCTACGGCTGGATTGACTACCTCAATGTCCTCTCGGGAGACCTGGGAAAGATTGGCTGTAAGCTGTTTTGAGATATTCACTGTCATCTGGGTCTGCAGCTGTCTGTCTTCGAATGTATGTCTGTTGCTTGTGCCCTGGACCTTATTCAGTCTCAGGGGCATAAATTCATTCAAAATTACTCAACTGTGTTTGAACTAATTCAGCAGAAATTATCTGTTCAGCACCAACATATTTCTATCTTTATTTTAATCTACTAATTTTAAAAGCAGAATCAAACTAAATGCATTATTTTAATCATTTTAACAATGTTTTTAGTGGTTAAAAACAGTTTTTGATTTAAATCGATAAGCGCTGGGTGAGCAAAATGACCTGGATTTGACATTATTATGCACACTGTTTTACTAAACCCCTCTAGTGAATTCAACATTAGGAACATAATTAACTCTGTGATGGTGGGATAAAACTCTGTGTAAAAAATAAACAGAATTGTTATAAATGTATTTTGTCTAAGTTACCTTAGTGCATGAATGATATAAAACGTGTGTAGGCATAAAAGAAAGCAACTGAAAACCAATTTAGAGAATTCTTTCAACTTCACACTGAGTTTAAAGCATGAGAGATTTTGTCTCAGGCAGAATGTAATGAGTTTTAGTTTGTATTATTTTGCGTGATTTCTACTTAGTGGCAAAATAACTATGTACCCACAAAAACAAAAATGTAAATGCCAGTGAAAATGCCAACCTAATGGAGATGAGAAAAGGTGTAGCATAGATAGGATTACCTACAAAAAATGTAAAATAAATTGTATCAATATTTCATTCCTATGTTTGCACTCAGTGGTGTTGTGATTTATTACATATTACCCCAAATCCCCCCCAAAAAAGTGATTTGAATTGACACATGCAGTTTATGCAGTGCTGGTGCTTTAGGCTTGTACTTGCAAATGCAGCAGGTATCTGTATGGCTTACACTCCTATGTATTCTTCTGACAGCCAAAGGACATCCTTTATTCTGTATATGCAGTAGGTCTGAGTGTAGGCACTGTTGTGAGTTGTGTTTGCTCAGCTATCTACGTTGGGAGCTCTACAAGATGTACTCCATCTCCTGTCTAACATTTGCTCTGATAAGCCCCACTCCCACCGTGATGAAAATACATAGTGGGTCTGAAGAAATACATTGATGGAAAAGATTTTGGAAAATTTGTTGCACATTATTGTTCAGAAGAAAGAAAACAATTAAAATCTTGACCTTTTGGAAAAGGTCATATGGGCTGTATCCCACTTTCTTGTAATTAGAGAAAAAGCTATGTCTGCTTAACACTCATTAAAAAAAGGGAGGAGCATTAAGTTGATGGAAAGGATGTCTTGGCAAAACTTAGATCAGACAATGAGCTGCATGGGCCAGGGAATGGACATTAGATGCACTGGTAATGTAGATTTTTGTCTCCATATTTAATTCCTAATAAATTAAATATGCATATTACACTGTTTACCTCTTGATCAATGTTTTTCTCATTTACGGCCAAATCTGGAACCGGGGTAAGATGGGCCTTCAATAGATATGTAGGAGCAGGCCGGTGGACCTAATCTATAACAAAGTTCACCTGTGAAATAAGTCCATACAAAAAGACATGTTGTTATTTAAGGGTGCTGTATTAGAGGACAAAAAATACTGTGTTCTATTCTGGGCTAACTTTGGATATTTTACAGAGAAAAACCAACAGCATTTCCCTCAAGGCACAAGCTCAGTTTCTGCTGAGTGTCTGTGTGAATGCACAGACAGCAGAGATGCAGTTCAGCTTTCTGAGAACCTATAATGAAATTTCCTTGTCACTAAATATTCTGCAGTCAACTGTTAAGGATATTATAACAAAGTGGAAGCAGTTGGGAAAAACAAAGATGTTTTTGATGGTGCTCCAGGGGACAACTTTGTCTTTGACACCTCCTGCTTAGTGGTGTATCAGCCACTAGATAGTTTAAGAGGTGTGTTTATATTGACAGATCATGTGACACGATCTGTCTGTCTGTCTGTCTGTCTGTCTGTCATGTAATATGTCTTAATTTTCTTTGATTACATTGTAAAGTGTGAAGTGCATCGTCGCACTTCAGCCTGCAGAGTCAATTACATAGCTTGAAAAGCTGGTCCTGCTATAATGAAATTGCTTTAGCCTTCCTGAGGAGACAAACTCATAAAAATCCTTGAATCAATTTAAACCGTTATTTAAAAACACAAAATGGCTCTTAGTATAATTGTATCTCTCATCAGTGGTTTTCTCACTCTATACATTGATATCGCTGCCCTAAAATTGTGGAGATGATTAGCTAGGTTAAATGTGCAACTATAAAAGACGTGACAAAATCCACCATGTAAAAGCTAACATATCAAAGGAAAAGTTAGATATTTGGCCTGGTGAGTTTTTCCTTGTGTTGGATTATGATTCAAAAAAGCTTTGATAGGCTAAACATCTTATGGATGATAAAACTGTTTTTGTGATGACAAATTCTTCTGTTGTCGAGTGCCTACAACTACAAACTTCAATATGTTTTATTGGAATTTCATGGGACAAACACAAAGCAGCAGACACTTGTCAGTGGATGGTAAAGGATATATAGTTTTCACGACTATTTACAGATAAAGATCTGAATAGTGTAGTGTGCATTTGTATTTAGCCTAGCAATTGCAGCTTTACGCTTACTGCCCAGCTTGTTTATACTGGCGGAACTTCCGGAATTTACGATACATACTCTCGCGTGAATACTCGATCTTGCAAGTCCGGTGGTTGGTAGAGGGAGCCTCTACGGGGTCACTAGGTGAGGAAAAGATCTGCATGGATGGTCAGGTCCGACGGTTTGGTGTGTTTCAGCCTTAGCACCTATCAATTCACACCTTGGAACTATTGTCTAATACAAGTCACACAGCATTGTTAGGGACATGTTTGGATTGTCAAGTAACAACCCAAACACTGAGATGAAGAGAGGGAAGGGTCAGTGACTCGCATCTCCTTAGTGCCTCATTGGTGATTTTTACAACTTGTAAGCATGTTACTACCAACTTTGTTTAGAACTGAATAAGCCTTTGAAATGAGAGGAGAAACATCTTCAAGAAGAAAAAAAGATCCAGTAGCTTTATACGTAATCCCTTAAAATAGTCATGCTCTAGATGATTTTACCAGTGTGCTGCTCTCTTAGTGATTGCACTGGAATGCACTTTCTTAATCAACAGTATCAAGATCTGCTGTAGGACCAATGTGTCATAATGCCAGGGATTTTTCTTACCCACATTTAAAAATCAAATTGAGACTCAGAGTGAGGCAAACAGATGGCTTATTTACAAATGTAACAGACAAGGAAACTTTGGACCTAAAATACTTAGCCAAGACACCAAAAGAAATTGTTAACGGTTAACTTATTTTAGAGCCTAGGACCCAGGATCCATGCAGATCTGGAGCAGAGAGGGATGGTCAGATGCTGTGTTATGGCAGAATGGCAAAATCGTTTTTAGTCTTGGATGGACCAACCAGTCAGGGTGAATCCAGAAGGAAAAATTAAACTGAGATGGTTTGTGAGCTTCAGGTCCACTCAGGATCCAATTTCTGGTCACAGTCCGGCAGGCAAAGAGGAGTCAGGAAACAGGCACATTTCCCCTTTTAGTTACATTTTGTCCAGACTTAGAATCAAATTTTAACGTGATTCAGATATACCAGCACATTTTGTTGTAATGTATGCCTACACAATGTAATGAGAAGAAAAGTATTCTATAAACAGGCCAACATCAACTGTGTTTTGGGCGACTTTTCATTTCGCTGAACTTCTACAGCAGAGCAAAGTTGGCCTGACCTACAAAGCTGCTGCAGCCACTTTAATGGAAAATGCAGCAGGTTGATATAAGCCCAAATCCCCTCACAAAGCTTGCATTAGTGTGCTGCTTGCTTCCCTATGTTTTGCTTTGTGGCTTCTAGAGCACATTGGCATGCAGGCCGCCGTGTCTACATCCTGCTTAAAATACAAAATCTCAGAATGAGGTACTCGTGTGCAGCTGAGTGGTATCATAATGTCTCTTGTATGCGACTCATGCAAATGTCCACACTTCAACAATGGACTCTGACTGCTGAACCAGCACATACAGAATGGACTTCCCAGCAGCACTAATGAAACTGGGCTATTGTTATAAAGTGTCTGTAATGAGATTGCGCTGAAAAAAAAAACTAAATGACATATAACTACAAAATGTTGACCAGAAATGTCCTGCATGATTTGTCAAAGTCATGCATATCTAAAGGATTTCTACATTGCAGGATTAGTTTGGTGCTTATTGTGTAGTTTTTTTTGTGGCATTTTGAACAGGTGGATACATGCAGGATCCCTCATAGCGCAAAAGAAGTCTGTTTTCATTTCTGCATCAAAATTATTTGTCTATGGACGAAAAAGCATTGTCAAGGTATTTTTCTCACTCCATTACAAATCATGATCTGATTTGAAACTACGAGATAGTGATAGAGTTGCTCTATGTAGAACAAACATATAACTATCTAATGCTACAATTAAATGTGATGGGATTGCACTGCATCATGGCTAAGACCAGATGGTGTTTGGTTTTTACAAGCCACAGGGATGGTAATGTCCCACTTTGCTTGTATTTTATTTCCCTTTTGTTCTCACATTTCCTTTTTCTTTATTTATACTTATTGACTTTTTTCATTTATCTCCTTTCCTGTGGTTGGTCCTCTTGCTCTAATCTACCACCCCTGAGTGACAAGGCCATTCTTATGAAAATACACATGGACAATAATAAGGTATGAATATGATCATATTGGTCATGATTCACTATGGTCGCTGTTTCATACTAGGTATGAAACAGCGCAAGACGATGTAAGATATCGGATTCACAAGAACAAGATGAGAGCAGATTTTAGCAGTATGTTTAGGACTAAAGAATTCCCTCTTTTGATTTCACAGATAGAGTAAATGTTTCACAAATCACAAACTTTAAAGGATTCTGCAATGAGTTTAAAATAATTCAGGCTAGCTCTGACCAGACTTTTTATTTGGAACTTTAATCTTATTGTATTCAGTTGTGGTCCTATTGGCAAAAATTCCTGAAAACACTCCTTTTTCTGTTGTCACAAATACAATAAAGATTTTAGAGATATCAAATTATGTTTTAAAAAATGTATGTTTGGTGTAACCTTATCAAGTACATGTATGGTCTAATTAGGGTCTAATTCTGCAACGTCCAGCTTTGAAGGCACGTGTGGCTCTTTAGGCCCTCCGTACTGCCTCTGTCTGACAATAAATTGAACATTGTTTTTAAATTTACATTTATGGAAAACATTAACATTTCATGTGATTTTTCCCGCAAAATCTAAAAAATATTTTGTTCCCAGTAGTTTTTCATCAATAGGCCTGAAGCCACATAGTTTCCCCACTAATTTTCATGGTTACCAAATTTTCTGTAGACAGAAGTGTATTAAGCTTCTTCATACATGAAATTTATTCTAACCAGAAAACAAGCATCTTTTATAAAGTAGATATTTGTAAATGTTCAACAATCTGTCTCTTTTCAAAGGATCACATAGGTCTTGCGGCTTAAGAGAAAATGTATGTAGTGTGGCATAAACAGCTTGGATTGTAAAGGTTCTGACCCTTGGTCTGAATGTTTTAGATTTTGACCCAGAGGCAGATGCCAATTCTAGTGTAATTAGCAGCTAACATTATTCTCACAAATATTATAAATTGTTTGTATCTTGCCATTTTTTAATTAGGCATGTCATATTCCATTTGAGATCAAAGTGATCGAAGAATGTTGATGATGATTTTGAATATGTTAAAATAATTTAAAAATATATTTTATTTAAATAACTTTTTCACTAGATCAGGAACAGCCTATATTTATAGAATATATACAATATCTAGGACTCATTATTCTTATTAGTTTAGGGGTCTGCAAAAGTAAAGGACACAGGTTTCACCCTCTGCAGCGATGCAATCCGCATATATTTTGTGTTTTAGAAATCAGATATAATTCCTTCTTTAGTTTGGATAGCTCTACCACAATCACTTTGGAGATATATTTTTTCTAGCTTAATGGCACAGGAGCTAAGAGTTTGTTCCGTAACCAGAGGGTTGCTGGTTTGAACCCCTGTTCCATCTGTTTCAGTCCTTAGATACCCGCTTTGCCTGTTCCCAGTGGTCAGAGAACCTGTTGGCGCTGATGTATGGCAGCTCTGCTTCCGTCAGTCTGCCCGAGGGCAGCTGTGGCTACTATGCAGCTCACCGCTGTCAGCATGTGAATGTGTGAGTTGGGGTCCTCAGACTTGATAAAGTGCTATACAAGTGCAGGCCATATACCATTTATACTCCATCCCACCTTTATCCCTTATAACAGACAGCAAGTATTTGGTGATCTAGTTTGCAGTGGCAGAGTCTTAAAGGAAGAAATTGATTGCTTGATTACATTTATAATGATTTGTCGGGTTATATTCAAATACATTTCCTAAAATATCAACTGTTCACTAAGGTCTATATTCCAAAATTATGTATCCTTATCCGCAATAAAAAATGAATTTGATGAAAGGTAATTATAGGCACACATTACATGTATATAAGCAGCACTTAGAACTTTGGATGGGTCAAAATTCGAATGCAGAAGTTACAAAGTAAAAAAAAAATATGCACAAGCTGAATCCTTTATGATTAGTGACGTTCCTTACAGTATAATTGACAAAGAACCATAATACTGGAATTTAAATCGATGATAACTCTGTTTTATCAATGAATGTCTTGCACTCCAGTCCTTAATTGGCAATCTATAGATTTTTATTTCCAGTTGCAACCCTAAAGTAATTCAGTTACTGAATATATTTGTCTTTTAGTTTTGTATTCAGTCTTTTCTTTTTCTTTTGATGACTACTACAAAAGGAGCCTATTTTAATATGTGGATAGTAGAAATAACCGCCCCCCATAGATGTTTATCCTGAGCTTATCCTGTGCAGGGTTACTTTGGGTGAAAATCAATCCCACCATGCACTGGGACAAATGTTAAACGGAGTAATCACATCAGGGATTTACTTGTTTGTTGTTGCTGGGGGATTCTGTCTTATTATCTAATATTTAAGGAGTAAAGATTATCATGCCTTAGATATTGTCACGCTTGTACAAATGATAGACCTCTAACAACTGATATAATAACACGCACTTCCAATTTAGTGGCAGTGATATTTAATCCAGGAAATGTTGATATTTTGTATGGAAGCAAAGTTTGGGTTCTATTATTGACATATTCTTTGTAGTCAAAATAAAATAAAAGAAAACATCACATGGCCAGGAAACATGATGCAGATACCATGTTGACGACAGTGCACAATAACTTGCTCGTATTTAAAGCACTGAGTGCATTTGAACAGCTTGCATGAGGACCGTGAAACTAAGTCCTTTGTGAGATTTCCCCTAGGAGATAGCCTCCATAGAGTTTGCAAACTTTATTCAAGTAAGTTGTAAGTGACACCTCTGGTTCTGTAATACTAACTACATTCTTTGAAAAAACATTTGCCAACTAGCAACAAATCTAGCAGTTTTGTTTTTTTTTACTCTGGCTGTAGGAAACTTTTGGACACTCATGATAGGATGAATGGTTCCTACTATTAACGACCAGCAGGTGCTGCCGTGGGACCCTCCCAAAGGTTGACCACTGCTCATGCAGCGGACCCTCCCAACTGCAGTCAGATTTTTCCCCTCTGTGTCCAGGCTGCTCTTAGGTCATTCATGTGCAAAGTTGCCTCTGGTTGATCCCTTTACAGTCAGGGTGGGTTTTGAACTTCCAAACAATGAAAATTGTATCCAAAAAGAATCTTAAAAGATGCATTTATATTTACTGTCACTTCTTGTATTGGACCTCAGGGTTAAAAATTAACCAGAATAAAGAAAAATGTAAAAATTAATATTTATAAAAACATCCATCAATCCATTGTCTAACACGTCTATCCTTTATGGGGTTGCGAGGGGTGCTGGTGCCTATCTCCAGCTGTCCAGCTCCTGTGCCTCACAAATACGAGGCACAGGAGACAGGTCAGAGGCCTAGGCATACCACGACTGGGTTAACTCTCTGGCGTCTTCCATCTGTCTGAGCGCTCCTTAAGAAGCCAGTGGAAGACGCTCCTGACGGGCCGCAGGTGTGGGCCACGCCCCCCCAGTCAACTAGAACCACGTGTGGAGCAGAGTTAGAGCACGGAAACACAGAGAACCCTGACAGTCTATCCAGGAGCAGAGTAGATATTTTTATATTCTTTTTGGGTCATGTTTTTGAAGTGGTTCAGTTTTCTCTCTTCTCTATTAAATTATTTGAACAATAACATCATAGTATTTGCTGTGGAGCTGCAAGTAACAACAACAAGGTCATGGACGTCCAGCTTACCAATTTCACAAATCCCATATTTTCATTTGTGAATGGATGCCAAAGCTACTGAATAAATGAATATGTTTGGTTGTTGGGTGTATTAACCCACATAATTCATTACACCATCCCCCAGCATCCTATAAAAATGGCCGAACAGTGGAGTGGATCGCTCCTCAAACTGGTGGAGGGTGGGGTGTGAATTCTTTCCTTTGCATTTAAAGAGACAGCTCCGAGACAAGTTGCTCTCAACCTCAGAACAGGGGTAAAAGAGGGCTGTGGGGCAACAACAACAAGGAATTCAGACTGAAGCATTGCAGTTCCACTTTATTTAGACCACAACTGAATGATTTTGATGTGAAAAGGAAGCACTTAAAAGTGTGATATATATAAGATCAGTGTCCTCACAAGAAATAATAAAGAGACACATTTCACAATACAAGATTCATGAGAACATGATGACACAATAATTATTTATCTTTAGATCATATTAGTATTAATGTCTTTATTCTGATATTAATACAGACGTCAATGGACGTTTTGTCAAGTTTTTGACCTAAACATGCTGAATTGGATAAACTGCACATAGCTATCATAATATTCTCAAACATTTTGATTTTGGATATTGTATATAAAGTTCCTAGTTTTGTGATTATAGCATCCATTGCCTTGCCTCTTTTAGTCATCAAACATGTCCTCTTACATCTAGTCGATGATTATGCTAACAATTAAATCCCAAAGAGTCTTTCTTAGCATGATTATTAATTATTGTTTCCAACCAGCAGTGTGACATAATGGCTGCTTCGACAAGTGCTTGTTGATTTTTACTTGTTTGTTAGAAGACAAAGAGATGCGAAAACCCAATGGGTCACTTGATTTTCCCCAGAGGAGTAATTAAAAGATTTTTTTCGGGCAGATAGCTATCTGCGTGAGTTTATGCATTTAGGTTGGATTTTCAAAACTGGTTTGTCCTTGCAGAGAAATGCAAGGACACATACGAGTAAGACCTTAAAATCTGAGGATACAGAAAAATGTTTTCTTTTCTTTTAAGATGCTAAATGAATTACTATTTTTAAAGATGGAGTCAATGAGGCTTTGAGATTCAAACTTAACTAATGAGCTTAGTTTTTTTTATTTAAGAAGAAACATTTTAAATAAGTAAGGACAGGAAGTAATGTCAAGTATTCAAAATAGAAAATATCACCAATAAAAAAGCTTAAGCTTTATTTAAAAATAAAATAAAAAAATGTGACAAAAATATTATTCTAAAATTCTCACTAGCAACTAATTTATTATAGATTTCCTATAATATATGGCATGGTATAACTTGATAAACCACATTATTTTAACAGTCTTCAAAAAGTTTTCTAAATCACAGCTGAGCAGCCTGGAGGTCAACAAACAAAAAACAAAACAGCCAATTTTAAGCCAACTCAGACTCTAAAAAAAATCTCTAAAAGATTAGTTTTAATTTGTTTTAGGTTCTGAAGCTTCTGTGAAATTATAATCAATTACTGTTTACTTACCTGTTACACAAAATTACCCCACCACAGTCAGACAGTTTGTAGAGAATTAAATATATATCCCCCTAAATAAGCTTTCAGACTAAATGCAGGAGCAGCTCTATTGCACTCAGAAACATTAATTTTCCAGCTTTGTACAACATATGTTTTGCCGTGCAAAAACCACAATTGAAGCTCAGCTTTCACCTTGGCCTCGAGCAGCAAGCAACTTGAGCATGTGTTGTGCTCAGGTTAAAGCACAAGTTTGTTAACATTTTCCATAGTGCACTTTGACTATAGTTGTACAGCCAATAGAGACAGGACATCTATTCAGCTACTCTGGACTGAGTAAAAAGCAGCCGGTCAAATTGGAAACAAAGGTCCTTCACAAGCTCTGCATTGCTGTATGAATCATAGGGACTCATTATAATTTTCTCTCCTTTATTTTTTCCCTCTTCCTGCCAGTCACTGTCTCGCTTTACCAGGTTCTGTGGTGAGAAAATGTCACATTTTCAAATAAAATGTAATTTTTTAATTGTTATTGTAAAATGTCTGCCTCTGCAGAGGGCAGTGGCATCAGTTTTGTTTTTAGTGTAGCTCCACAGGCCTGCAGACTCCCAAGGAAAGATCTGTGCAAGGAAAGCCCCATAACAGTTTTTCATATGGACCACCCGTTTCAGCCGCAATTTAGCAATTTAGATTAATTTAAAATGACTCATCTCTTTAGAATGTAATGTTATATTAGCGGATAATAACTGCCCACACGTTTGAGAGAGTCACTGCTTCCTCAGCTGAACAACATCCTTGCTGGATCAAACCACCTCATACGGGGCAATATGTCAGTCCAGTCTAAATATGCAAAGAGAAAAGTAACCCTCTGCGTGATGTGGGAATGTTTGTGATACAGCATTAAAGATGTTGCATTTCTGTGCTTTCCCAGGTCTGAAAGGGAATAGGAAATTATCCCGGTGATTGAGCTGATTCATGCAACCAGCGGCATCTGTCAACGTAACATTTCTGTGGCAGCACAGAGGTTTTTGAGTCAACAAAAATAGCGATGGACTCAAAAATATGCCCTTGTGAAAGTCAGCGCAGATATTTTTTAGGATAACGTTGACTTTGATTGGTTTTAAAAAATAACGAAAAGAAGCTAAAACTTAGATAGGTGTTAAATGGACTGAATTTATATAGTGCTTTTCCAGTCATACTGACCACTCAAAGCACATTCACCCAATCACACTTACAGACACATTTATACACAGCTTGGTAGGCAACTTGGGGTTAAGTGCCTTGCCCAGGAGTACATCAACATGTGACAAGAGAAGCTGGAATCGAACCCACAACCTTCTAATTGCAAGTCAACTAATTAGTTGTACAGCTGGTATCCTTGTACCAGCTGTACAACTAAGAGACCTTTTAGAGTCAGCATTACTAAAGAGGCTTTCCTTTACAACATTCAAACTTTTCCTTTTAGTTTTTGATCATATTTACTTTAGTAATGTGTCTTTGCAAAAGGAAAACAATCCAACAAAAGATCAATCATAAAAATGGCACTGTTTCAGCTCTTTACAATCATTATACAACTGCTAATATTGTTTTATAACTTATTGTAAAAATACATTCTGAACAAGACCCAGTTTTGTAAAAAAATATATCAGTCAAGAGCTTGAAATTTAACCAATTATTTAACTTTTAAAAAAATTATTATTTCCCTCCATCTCTTATATTGCTCTTCAGTGGGTGGAGTTGAGCGACTGACTGACAGCTCCCGCTTAGTGCCTCTACTTGTCTCCATCTGGGACTTCTTCCATGTAACTGGCTCATGTGCCGATGCAGAGCTCTGTGTCTCTCTTCCCTATTCCTCCCCTCATTATCTTTATCTGTACACACACCTCGACTCTCCTTTTTCTACTTTTCTGTATGCATGCTGCGTCTTTATTCTCTCCCCTCCCTGCTAACGGAGGTGGGCACTCTTCCCAGAGCTGGTGCATCTAGCAGGTGCAGCCTCTTTCTCTCCTCCTCCCTCCCTCTCTCCTTCCCCTTGCTCTACCAGTGTGCAGTCTGCTCTGTTGGATTTTTTTTCCTCCCCCCTTCTCATTCTTTCCCTGTCTCTCAGTGGCAGCAGCTCAGGGAGGCAGCTGTATGTGCGACTGCATCGCAATTGCTACAGGTAAAGACAGCTGCATCGTTGGATGCTGCAAACTGCGAAGGGTTGGGGGGGAGGGTTGGTCGGGGAAGTGCTCGCTGCTGTGGTTGTAAGTCCTCGTTCCGGAGCGGGGTGCACATTTTTAATCATCTCCAAAAAAAGCATCCAGGACTGAAGGACGGGCAGAGGATCCCAGCTACCAGACCAACAAATCACACGCTGACTGAGAAGAGCGCAGGCTTTCAGGAACTAAGGGGGGAAAAAAACACTACTCTCTGAGGAATCTATTTTTTTTCCAACACTGTGTTGTCCTGATTATGGTTTTACTTTAATCTTGTGTTCTCTGATCTTCCCTTCAAATTATTTTCTATCAACTCCTTGCTCCTCATCACCCTCCTCTCACATTTTATCCCTCTGTGGCGGAATGTTCCGCGCAGAAACATTAAAGGAGGCTTTCTGAGAGCTTGCTGCAGTATTAACGAACAGTACACTGAGACGGCAAGAGAGCTGAGCGGACAGCTTGGGGAAATCTGATCCACAGCCGGCTGGAGAACGAGCAGGATCACTCGTTGCAGTTGCTGATTTATCCGCCCTGTGATACTGCGCGACAACACCCCTTGTTTTTTTCCCCAGATCACCCTCTCTCTTGTCCATCCTTGAAGTCTTTCTTTTTCAGCACTTCTGGAAAAATAACAGGATTTTTCAGCTTTGGGTTTTATGGCAAAGTGGGTTTAGATCACCCGAATCACTAGAAAGGTAAAAGGAAGAAACTAGCAGAAAGTCAACCGTTGGCAAAGATATTAGATAATCATGGATGAGTATCGAGCCGACTCCTAACTGGTAGATTTTTCTGGTTTCTTTTTCAGCTACAACAGAGACAGACTTTGAAAGAAAAGGTTATTTGACTAACGGTATTATATCAGACCGCATTAGGAAACATCCTTTTGGACCTCCAAAGACTGGGAAAGAGACTGGACCCACCCTACAAGTTTCCCTAATTACCGTCCCATTGTGGATTTGTACACGGACCCTACATGTTCACATCAAGATCAAACTGTGGATTTCTTCTGCGCCGGCATTCAAACACTGATGCCACTGATTTCTAATAGATGTGAAGACGCTCTATCCCACACATTTCTCTCCTTATGCCTCCTTCTTTTCTGCTAGAGGCATGACTTTTTTCCACTGTTTCTCTTGTTTACCTTACTGTGAACGTTTTTGAAGTTTTGAAGTCATTGGAGATCGTGACTTGATAAGGACTGAACATAACCTAAATGCGTAATTTGGCTTCTGCACAACCGAACGGGGTGTCTCTGGGTGTGAGTGTGGGTACTTGAGCTTTTGAGATTGCATGTCTGCATGTATCTTCTTTACCCCTGCCCTTCTGTCTATCCTTGAGATACATATCCATATAGTTGTTACTGAGAATCTTTGAAGAACTCTTTTTTTCTGCTTCTACATTCCTTTTGTCTTTTACAAGTCCAGCTTTGTTGAGAACCTTTTTGCGATGTGCTATCAATGCCTATTGCAGGGTTAACCCTCAATGAGCCATAAAGGACGGCAGGACAGAATGAGTGAGGGCTCTGGAGCAGCTGTATCCGGGGCAGTAATCCTGGAGGAACCTGAGGGTTCTGGGGCTAGTGGGGGCCGTGCAGAGGTCCAGGCTCAGGATCAGGGTCCTTTTCGGTGTGCAGTGTGGCCTCGCCAGCAGACATGGCTGTGTGTGGTCCCCTTACTTATCGGTTTCATTGGACTTGGATTGAGCCTAATGCTACTGAAATGGATTGTTGTGGGTACAGTGCGGGATTATGTGCCAACTGACCTGGTGGATGCTAATCGAATAGGCCAGGATCCCATCTTTCTTTCCAAGCCAAGTGGGATTCCCAAAGGTCCTGATACTACCACTACTACAACTACGCCTACAGTCGATGGTGGAAACCCCACACCTAGAACTGTAACTTTGGCAAAGGGTAGAACTCGCACTATCACTACAACAACAACTATAAACCCCAAAGGTGGCGGGGCCTCGGGTAGTCAGGTGACACCTCGGAACAATGGGAATCGTAATGGACGTATACCTTCAAGCTTTACTACGACCACCGCAGCACCACGGACAACCTTTGTAATTGGAGCGGCGACTACTAGCTCATCTCCAGCGAATCCAACAGTTCTTCATGACTCTACGCAAATGTGGACTACGGAACATACTACTACTGAGGAGGCCTCTACCACACTGACCACACGTTCGCATAGCCACCGCAAAACACGTGAGTCTTTTCGATACTTTGTGATCTTAAAATTGTCTGTATTGTGGCTGCTTGGTTAAATATGTTAAAATATTCTTTATGAAGAGGTATGTTGGTTATTTTTGTAAAATCAAGCATTGTTGCACCACTAATTTTCATTATGGCTTAGAGTTTTGGTGGTAAACTCCAACTATTTGGCTTTAAGTCAATGTGCCTTCATAATTTATTTTGGAACCTGTGGCTTTAAAAACCTTATGGTCTCCATTGGTAAATAGTGAACAATATTTTAGCTTCAGTTGTAGAGAGCTCAATAATCTATATAATGTATGTGTTCTTGAATGTATAAACTTTGTTTTCTCGGTAGCATCATATGCTGCAAAATTATAAGATAGCTATAATTAGGTTTGGTCATGATGTCATTGGCTCAAGATGTGATTGACTTGTAACATAAAGAACCTGGTTGGTGGTCAGGGTGGATAGTGTATTTGATTAGAAGGATTTTTTAAAGGAATGTTGTTTTTGCTAATATGGAATGATAAATCAAATCATGTGAATGTTCCTACATTAGTGTCAATAATGTGTTTACTAGGTTTAATGATTAAAAACGTGCTCTTTGAGTTTACAAGGACGAAGATGCATTGATACTATATGTACACTGAGTGGTGGTGTTTACCACTAACTTTAAACTTACATACTTAAGTGTTGCATTTTTTCACAGTCCTCCTAAATTGAAGTAGCCATTATTCATACCTGGGTTACTCGAGGGAAAGAGCACGAAGATCAATTTGTTGATTGATGCTGATTCTTCTTTCTCTGTTTTCGCCTCTTCTGTCCTTGACTAAAGTTATGTATGCACCAATTCTATTGATTAGTGCTAAGGTGGGATTTTCATGCAGCAATCAATGGCTCTCACAGACGTACATGTACACACATAGCTTCCTCTGTGATGGATGTTTCTGTTCTCAAAATGGTGTCATGTTAGGTGCTGGTGTGGTTTGTTTTGCTTATCGTGATTTGGGTTACCCAGCTACTGAGTTTTGAAATCACGGGGGGGGGGGGGGGGGGATTTATTTTTATTTGAATGGCCAATTGCAGCGTTTGGGTCACATTTTCAAGCTTTCTCCTGGAAGAAGAATTGGGGAATGCATGCATCAGCATACATTTGGTGGACATCTTCTCTTGCAGTTTTGCTTTAAATTTAAAGTTGCACTTGCAATTTATTTTCTTGCTTCATATTAAAATCAGGAGCAGGCTTTTTATTCTTTTTTTCAACAATTGTTCATAAAATTTACTCTGTGATCATTATTAATTTTATTCAGCCATGAAATAATATCTGCTCCCTTGTAAATTTCTTTAGCTTTTGCTTTTTTGTCATCCTTAAACATCCCAGATCATCAAACACATTTAATATTACACAAAAAATAATCTGAGTAGATACAAAATGCAGTCTTTTTCAATGGAAAAAAACCCTACTATTCAAATCAACTTGGTCCTTTGTGAAAAAAATAATTGTGCCCCCCTAAACCCAAGAATAGGTTATAGAACAGCTGCCATCTTTTGCTTGTAATAACTGGCAGTCAGTCTTTAGTGTTGCTGTGGGGGAATTTTGGTCCAACCTTCTTTGCAGATTTGCTTGCTAAAGCCTAAATCTAATTAAATCTAGAAATAAATTCAGGATTTAGGTCTAGACTTAGACCAGGGAACTGCAATACCTATATTTTCTTGAACGATTTAAAGGTGGACTTGCTAACCCAAGCGTGTTTGAATTTAAGATCAGAAACTGATGACTGGAGATTGTAATTCAAATTATATGGTTTTGTACAAAGTTCTTTCGGCCTTAGAACTCTCCAGTGAATACAAATTTTCCCAGTTTCTTTCTTATTGTTCAATCATCAACACTGACCTTTACTGTGGCAAGTGTGTCATGCATTGCTTTAGATTTTGTTCTTGGTTCTCTGTGACCTCCTGGAGAAGTTGATGTACTCTTGGAGTAATTTTGAGGAATTCTTGGTCGACAAGCCACGTATGGGTTTCACTTCGTCCCCACGCGTTTCCCCATTTTCACTGTGGTTTGTTGGAGTCCCACTTTCTTAGAAATGGCTTTGTAACCCTTTCCAGGCTGATAGGTGTTAACGTAGTTTCTCATCTGTTCTTGTGTCTCTTTACATTGGAGCATGTGTTGCTTTTAGAGATCTTTCGGCCTACTTCCTCTTGTCACACAGGTTTCCACATAGGGCCAGCTTGGTTTGTGCAGCGTTTTGATCCTAATAAATGGAATACCCATTTAAAAACTACCTTGCATATTTAATTGGGCTATCTGTGTCTTATATTAAAATTGGTTTAGTGATCTGAAACATTTAAGTGTGACAACAAACACTGTGTGGGAATTAACTTTGCAGGATTTGTGAAATTATTGATGCAAAAATATGGGAGTTATTGTAACTACCGAAATTGATATGACATATTAATTGGGGAAAAAAAAAAATCCATTTGCTTTTACTTAGATCTGTGCAGCTGTAGTGATGCAGCTACATCTTAAGTGTCTGTGATTATGAGACAAAGCCTAGATTACGACAGAGACCACAGAATTTTCCCTATGACAATACAAACAGCAAATCATTTCATTATCAGCAGGTAAAATGGAAGCCATTCATCATAATCTATTCATTTATTAATTAACCATTAAAAGGAATTTCATTTCTCCAACAAGTGCTCAGAGAAGCCATTTAATATTGTTGATAGATATTCTACAGAAAATGTCACTCCCTCTCCAGCCCTCCTAGAAAGTTCTGCCGCTGCGGAGTTTCCCCAGCTCATTCGATAAGCCTAAACACCCCTCACCCGCCAACCCCTTCGATTCCACCATCCACATGCAGCTTTGATTTGAAAAGGCCATCATTTTCACATTAGCTCTCCATTATGTGTAAATGTCTTATGATATTACGGAATTGGACTGCCTTCAGAAATGGAGGGGAGATCTATTAGTCTTCCGTCTGTGTGCTCTTATTAGTACTGTGCGGGTCATTTTAGATCACAGAATTAAGAGTGACATTGTTATTGTTATTCCTACTGTGCTAAGAGGGATCTTGCTGATCTACGACAACCAAGTTTGTACATCCTTACGCAAAACGTGTCCAGATGGGACTCACTGTAAAGCTGTGTATTTACCCAACAATACATTTGCTTGTTTTCCTGGAAAAAATCTTTTCTGTGTGGGTTGGATCAATATTCTGCTGAGTCCTAAGCCTGATGACACCAAGCCTCTTAACAAAGTGAACTTCAGCTGTTCCCAACTGTTTGCTTGTAGGTCTACAGAGCTTAATATAGAGGGAAAAACTGCCACCATCTGTGGACCAAAACAATTCACTGGCACTCAACTCTAACGTATACTAAACTCCTATTCATTTTTTCAGAAGCATTAAAAAATGAATGACACTCATGGTGCATTGCTGCTTTGGTGGTATTTGGTGACATTCTAGCTTGTCTGTCAACAAGTCAAGATCTGAAAACTCCACTATAGAAAGATATGATGGTTAAGTTGTCAGACCTCATGCAAATGTCACTTTGCAAGGATAACTGACGTGAAAGAATATCCTTTGGACCCTTCAACGTCTGAACTGCCCCCAGAGTGATAACATGTTGAATAAAGTAGAGATCTGAGCGAGATAATATTACAATCAGAACACAGGACAAAATGTCAGATGACGTTGAAGCAATAGCACCAGATCGGCCCTCAAGAACAAGACAAGGAGTCCTAATACCTTCTTTTCAAGCACTTAACACGGCAAAGAATGTTTGTTTTACCAAAGACGCTGAAATGTCTGAATCCTTGCTTATTAATTGTAGCAAACACAGGTAAAACAATAATTAATTTTCATATCAAGCTAAATCTATCTATCTATCTATCTATCTATCTATCTATCTATCTATCTATCTATCTATCTATCTATCTATCTATGCATAGTATTTTAATTAGATTTGATTAAAATTATTGTAAGTAGACATTTTGAATGTGTAAAAAATGAAAGTCCAAACTAGATAAATTGCTTTGTATCAGTTTGAGCCCTTCATGCTGAGCCACTCAGTGGGATTAGGTCTCAGGAAGATTGTCCTGAGTCTTAAATCCAGATTAATAACATCCCTGCCTCTGAAGAGAAGAGCAGAATGAGAATTAGGAAGAGAATTGCATCAGATCACCTATCAGTCACACTCTACATGGGTTTACAAGCAGCAGCCTGCCTCCTGGAGGATTGTTTTGATGTATGGTCTGAAGCGGGAGGTTTTTCATTAAATGATGCCAGGGTGACATGTTTAAGGCAGCGCTTTCTCTTTGCTGTGTTTCGGCATCCCTCAAGGGTACTGTGAAAGAGAGCTGGAGAAATATTTTATGCCTATAGTAACAACATAGACATCACAACCGCACAGAGTGAAATTATGTTTGACATTTTCTCTGAAAATGGTATATTGTGTGTGAAAGTTGCACATCCCTATGACATGCTGTCATACGCTGATTTAGTGTTCAAAACATTGAAAACATTCTAGATGAATCATTAAACATTTAACCTGAATACTGAATGCCTGAATACCAAACTTGCTGATTCTTATGAGTCCCAAAATATTTACTGAACAAAAACACTTGTAACCAGACCCATCCTTACAATGCAGCAACAGCAGTGAAGAATAGTCTGGCTGCCCAACCTTAACCTTCATTAGGGCATGCCAGGGAAAAGCTGGCATTGGTTTGTTTGCATTCCTTCAGTCATCTTAGGAAGGACAGAACAAAGACCGCATTTCTCTTCCAAAAAGGTCACGAGTAAAAAAAGGCTTTGGCTTTGTAGCCTTACCATATTTGCAGTTAATTTGAAGAGCCTCGCATTAAACCAGCCAGGACCTCCTTTAATGCAAAATCACACAAACGAAATCTTATTATACAAATATTTTCCCACCAAGCAGGTATAAACTTGGAGGAAATGATTGACTGACAAATTGGCAGGATTATCTTTCCGGTCAACATCTGCTGGGTCTAACCACTACAGTTTTTATATAAACTCCTGTATGCTGGTTATGTAAAACTCTCATTATATTATTAGAAAACAGGAGGCTGTCTAGCTCTGGTTTTGAGAAACCTCAACATGGAATCTGGACCAATCAAAATAAGGGTATTTCAGCAGGTCAGAATCCTGACCAGGTTGTTGATTTTTTTTTAGGCCAGTTATGACGCTAATGGACCCATACAAAGTAACATGGAACTTCAACTATCACTCTGCCTTCTCTGTTTACGCACCAATAATTGTCTCTTGGGAAAAGATACTTTGTTTTAAGACCAACTCTAGGTTTTTCAACTTGATTTTAGACTTGACAATTTTTACACTAGGATTACAGCTCTAGAAAGCTGCTTAGTTTTAGGTTCCCATTGGGTCACTTCAATTTATTCATGAGTGCCCCCATGTGCAGACCAATGCCTATGCACTCAACAATATCCACTGCTGGACATTTGTGTGTCTATTTGTATTCAATGGTTGTGACTCAGCTATGAGCTCTTATATAAATGGGGGGTTAAAATCAGCACCATTCTTGAGGCCTGATTGCTTCCTTGCTGGAGGAGATGGGACTTTTTAGTCCAAATGGGAGCTTTCAAGGAAAGGATGCATAATATATAATCCTAAATATAGGATTCAAAAATTGTTACAATTCATACTTGTGTGGAAATATTGCACCAGTGATGCAAGCATAGTTTCCTGCCAGCTTTGCTAATGGACTTGACAAACTAGATAGAATATGGAATAAGGAGAAGGAACTCAGTGCTTGGCCTTCCTTTCAAATCATCAGCTAGTAAGTGGAATTGATTTTATTTTGTTTGCTGTTTAATTCTTTTTCATGTATGCTGCAGGTTTAAGTTTAGTTAGCCTGAAACTAACACTGGTGCAATGCATTACATAGAAACATCCATGTTTATAGTTGTAAATGACCCATAATAAATACAATAAAAGCACTTAATAACCTCAGATATATTACTTGTGTCCATAATTGCTTTGTTGTTGTTACCTTCTCCATTTTGGCCCTGTGACCCTTCCAGGGTGTAACCTGCCTTCTTTTCCTACTGGCAGTATTAAGTGGTCAAAGACCGTGGATAGGTAATTGTGTCTGGTTCACCACTGATATTAAAAATATATTCTGCACATGTCTCCCATTAATGTAAAGCATACACACCCATGTTTGCTCTATTTTGTTTTAGGACTAAACTAGCATGTTATGTGTTTGATCCTAAAAGCGTTTTTGAGATTTACACTCGACTTCAGTTGAATTCTGGCTGGTGCTGGACCGCTAAATAAAAACATCAAAAAGCATGTGATCTGATTCAAGTTGGACTTTTAATCTGCTGTTGATGCAGTGCAAATAAAACTTAGTGGCACTTTGATTCATTCTGATGAAATGTCTTCCAGGGCAAAGAGCAATGAAATTTTAATCATCTGAAAGAGAAACATGTTCAATATGTAGTGAAAAGTTTAAATAATTAAAGATGGCCTTTTTTTTCCCCAAATTATTCAGATCCTAAAAAATCCCCATACAGTGCACTTCTTAGGAAAATGAAGGTGCTTTGATTTCCACAATTAGATTGTTTTTGGTTGTAAATTAATTGGATTCAGCAGAGCTTCTGTTCAAAATAAGACGGCTACCTGAATGCGAACATTTTTAATCTTCCTCTCTTTTGCCTTGCTTTCTCCACCTCTACCTTCCTTTTCTTGCAGACACCACAGCCACGTTCAAATGACGATGAAGTACAAACCAGTCATATGCTGCCCTTAACTTCAAAAGAGCCCTCAAAAATGTATTTGAATTAAAGTTGCCTTGACAATATGAAGCTTGCATCATGTCACTACGAGCTCAGGGATGGCAAAGGTAACGTGAAGTTATGAAAAAGTTAACTTCTTTATCTAGAACCTTTCTGACATGGGCCGGTTCTCCTGAGGAAGCTGTCAGCTGCTAACTTACGTCTGCGGCGTCCCTTTTCCTTGAAGTCTTTGTTTTTTATTTCACTGCTGATGGAAACATGGACACTAAAAACTGAAGTGGAATGTTTTTATTTAGATGCATTTCATAGAATAAGAAAGAACTGTAGACATATTTCTTTTTAAAAAAAACATAGATGTATAATTTTTTTCAGTGTTGATAATTAACAAGGCCAGCCAAAGAAACAATCATTCAAACCCAACTTTTCTCTTTCATCATACTCCACTTCACCTCCCTCTTAATAAATCTCTCAACTGGCCTACAGCAGCAAAGCATTTAATACAAGTACGCAAACAGATATTGGAATTTTACGAAGTTCCTCCACAGCCAGTTGGTGTTATTGCAGATTGTTTATCTTTAGTTACATCAGAGTTTAAACATAGGGTTTGACCTGGATATGTAGTGAAAAGGAATGTAAAATGGTACACATGTGCATTTTGCTTCCTAGTGAAATATGTAATTAAATCCACCAAGCATGCTATGGGGAACCTAACAGTGTGATTGACTTTTTTAAATCAAAGCCAGATTTCTGCACTCTTTGAGATGGTCTTCTAGTACCTTGAATAGTGGGATATAATTCAATAGTGTTAGGGTACCAGTCAGAAATTGTCTGCGTAGAAGCTAATATTACAGGTTCCGTTAGCTGTTTATATTCCAGAAATGTTTTTACATTGAAAATCTTTAATTCCAGAAATGTTTTTGCTTTGAAAATTTGCAGCCACCAGTGATTCAGAAGTAGCAAATAAAGAGGAGGAAAGTGGACAACCCTGTCTGATGCCTCTTTAAAGATTAAAGCTCTGAGAAATCCTCATTTGTCATTTGTTTTCACACAGACATTGTGTGAGCTATAAAATATAATAATGCATGACAGGACATTATGTCCAAGTCCAAAAATATATACGGTAGAAAATAGACATTTCCAATTATCTCCAAAGCCTCCTCTGCATCTGATGAATCAATTCTACATTTTTGTTTTGGATGTTGCAACAGTCTATAGTTTAATGAGTCTTTTTGTAATATTTATAGCGTACCATGTTTTTATAAATGCAGTCTGGTCAGGATGTATAATATGAGGAGTTATTATTTAGGCCTTGTGCTAATATCATGCAAACTATTTTCAGATAAGTATTTATACGATATTGGAAAGGAGCTCACTGTAAGAGTGGGATCTTAATGCTCCTTGAGGATAAGATTGATCTTAGGACAGTTCATGTTTGAATAGAATACCAACTTTTCCTTTGCAGAATTCTGCAAGGAGACCATCTGGTCAGTGAGCTTTGCCATTGGGCATACTTTTGAAGGTGTTAGTATTTGGCTGTTGTTAAAGGTAATGCTAGAACATTTCCGTTTTTTTTTATTATTACTTAGCGAAATTAAATTAAGAATTAATCTAGGACCAGTGTTATTTGTAGAAATCTTTAAAAATATAATTACTTTAGGGTCATTAGTTGGTATACAGTTGCCAAAGTCATTATGAATTATACTTATTTAAAATAATCCTTTCTTTATTCTTTATTGATTTTCAAAAAAGTTTGCTAGTTTTAGTGCAATGATCAAACTCCTCCAAGTATGACCTCTGTATTGTGTTTTCGCGACCAGTTTTTTGTTAGTTGTAAATAAATTTTTTCTTATTTTAATTAATAGGTTTTCTTGTTGGGATGAGGCATAAGTTGCTTCCAAATTTTTTATAGTCTGTTTAGGGTCGATTAAGTTGCATTTTCCTTTTTTATGATAAATTAGAAAATAAATTTTGCCACACAACTTTTGCTGCCTCTTAGAGAACACAAGAAGGGATTTTGGGCTGAGTCATATTAAAAAAAAAGATGGTCCACTCTTTTTCTAAAACAATCTGGTAAAATGTTCATATTTGATTGGTTAACAAAGGTTTACCAGTGGTGTCATTGATTTCAATCACAGTCTTAGTTACTGGAGCGTGGTCACTTTACTGAGTGAATTTGGGTTGTATATGGTTAGCATGACTGCTCATGTTGTTCAAGGTTCTCCACAGCTTAAAATAAAAACATAACACAAGTTCACTATTATGAAATAACATCTTTCTAAGTTGAATTCTGTATTTTGGCATTGTCTGATGTAATCTACTCACCACTTGAATGTATTAATATTACTTTCTTACCTGACACCTTAGGGCATCTTTGCCCTGTCAGAATGAACTTTTCCTTTGTTAACCTTTCAGCAGGAATGGGGGTGCATTTGTCTTTTGGTGGTGTGTATGGTTTATTGCCTGTCAGCTGTGAATGCTTGGATAACCTAATCTATGGGTAACACGTATGTAATCGATACTCTTGGAGACTGTAGGGAGTTAAGCCAGCAACTAAAAGAAAGTTTCTGAACACCTTAAGGCAGAGGTGCCCAGCTACAGGACCCCAGACTGGTGCCTTTGGTCTATTGGCATCCAGCCGCAGAGCAATCAGTTAATATGCTCGGTAAAAAAAGGAAGTATCCAGGAAGACAAAGCAAAACATTAAGTCAAAGCATCATGAGAGAAAACCTAAAGCAACAAGTCTTGTTAATAGAAAATGTAGAACAAAAGAAAAGGGACAGAAACAGGAGTCAATTTATGAGCAAACTGTAAGACATCAATGGAAAAAAATAGGTTTAATTTACAGAATTGCCAAACTACAACTGTCAATAACACACAAACAGAATAAAACAGGATTCCAGTGGAATATAGATTGGTTGTTTTATTGGTTTGCTTACTGCCATCATAATGAAACATATGAAGATAAAAATTATACAATCGATAAACATGTGGAATTGCATGCCAAGTCAAGGAGTAAGAACAAGCAGTACCTTTCTTTTTGGAAATGCTAATTTCAGGAGACATTTCTGTCAATTGTTCTACTGTGAAAATTGCAAATCTACAAATTAAAAGCGAAACTCCAAATTGCATTGCATCCTTCAACCAATCATGTAGTGCCAATGGATATATTTTGTGTGTTTTTTTTCACTTTTGTTTGTTTTAATGTCATAACATAACACACCTAAAATGTCCAACTCATGTTTTACAGTTGCTTTTAAATGCCTGCCAGTATGATGATACTTGGGATTTGCCGAGGTGGTACTGTGCTTAGAGATCAACCAACTGGAATGATTCTGATCCCTTAGAGAATGAGAATTTCTGCAGTATATATGAAGAAGAAAAATAAATACAACTTTTTACCATTAAAATTAATGGTGAAAAAAGGTTGACATATCTTAGAAAAATCTGACATGCACCAGGGAAAGACCTGACTGACTGTTTCAGTGGTAGAAATGCGATCACACTGGGGTTACTCAGACAAAGTCTCTAAATTAATAGATATTTTTAACTTGACACAAACTCTTGGTCTCTATTTTATATCAGACCTTATTCAAACGTGTAAACTTAAATGTTATTGCAAAAATGACTAATGCAGTCGTTGTTGTCTGCAGTATTCCTTACTCTTACCCATACTTGGAGAATAAGCAATGAAAAGTACTTTGCCTCCCATTAGTACATATTAACTATAAGTCATCACACTAACGTAATGTAGTTTGATTCACCTTGTTTTAGGCTTCAAGGATCCAGTGATGGCTGCTACGAAAGAAAAAGCCTTTCTCCTTAACTTCTGCTCATTATGCTGCTGACATCTTAGAAATAAACAGTGTCATTAACTAAGAGGAAAATGCCTCAGTGTGGACGGAGATAGCACAAAGCCTAATGATTACACTGAGAAGCAGTTCTGTGTAGATGTTCTATCATTGGCTGAGCTATATTATGGAGCCTGTCTTCACTGATATCCCTCTCTCTCCCTGCTGCCTCTCAAGGTCAGCTCATCTGATTCATATTACCTCTGCTCCTGCTGCTGATGCTGACTGGACTCAAAGAAATGCTATTAAGAGTGGAGGTATAAAGTGATAGCTAGCCTTTTCAAACAGGACAGGCAGATTTCTTTTTAATTTAAAGACAAATCAGATTTTAAAGGGACATTCTTTTGATTTCTTCCATACTAATTTTAGCAGTAAGAGGTTAGTATGCAAATTAAACACATCAATATTTTAATGGAAAAAGTGTGTTTTTGCATATTATTTCTATCATCAAACATTCACTATAGCATTAAAAAGGAGGTGATCTAGAGATAGAAAGGCTATTTCATTAAAACTGCACTGACTGGTTTCTCATTATTCAGTTGTATAGTGGTTGACATGTGCTACCACATTTCATTTGCATCAGGTATCTGATCCCACAATCACTTAAGTTGTTAACACATTCCATTTTGATTGTGCAAATGCCCATTTAACCTGTAACCCCCCCCAAAAAACACCTGAGAATATTTTCGTGATAATTAATATGTGTAATATGCACCAGTCAGAATTTCTGACATTCAAAATTGTATTGTAGTCTTTCTACCAGGAGAGGTTGTTGATTATTTTTATCAGCAGAGACAAAGTAATGCCATTTTTGTGAGAGAACATTGACTGTAAAACTGGGATTTACTGATATTTTGAAACAAAGAAAATGAATCAGTGGTTGACGTGTTTCTCTGCCTCTACCGTCTCATTTTAGCAGTGGTCTCTATGTGAGTGACCCATGGGAATGTTGACCTTAAAGGGAAAATACCTGATTCTGCACAAATTCAAACCGGAAGTGTAGAGAACAATTTAGTTTGAACTGTAAGCCCCGCCTCCAACAGTTTTTTTTCCCAATGTGAAACCCTCCTTCCTTCCCGCCTGGTCTCTCCTCCCAGTCAACATGCATGGGACTAAACATGCGCCTCAAGCTTATGCACAATCCTCGGCTTCATTCGTTTTGTTTGACATAAATGGATATGTTTCAGGTAAATATGTTTTTTTGTGAATGGACAATACTTACATGCATGCCATGCTGTTCTGTTTACATACCCTGTTGCATAGCGCTGGAGGAGCTGCTGCTTAGCAATGGCTTCGCACATCGTTGTGCCATTGGCAGAGAAAAGTTGTCCTGGGCTGTCCCCACTTAGGAGTTTTTGAGTATGGTGCACTCACAGATCTGAAAAAGATCTTATTTCTGAGTTTCTGACCCAACCGACAAAAGGCTCTTTGGTGGAAAATGACCGTGTCATGGGACCTGGTCGGTCACTAAAACCAATTCTCTATATCAAACTATTATTCTAAAATAATTTAAGGGGCACCGCATGCCGACTGAACAACTTTTCAGTTATTACCCATTCATTTTTAGAACTGCGCCCACAAGAGATCCTCCCTCTCTGTTAGTTAGCGATTGTGATTCTGCGCATGTAGGAGAGTGAGCATGTGGTGACACATTTTTCATGTGGCTGATATGAGCCACCTTTTCCATCCTCTGCCCTCCCACAGGATATCGATCTCATTGTGATTGTATCCAGGTCTTTTACCACTCAGCAGTTTAGCAGGCAGCCCACTCTAGCGAACAGGCCTGCATATGGGCGTGGGCTCTGATTATCCAGAGCTTGCTGCATTTTGCTGCGGTTATTTTTAGCTTCAAAGATTCTTGCCAGCTTCACTCTTGGAGGCCGCATGGCGCTAGCTTTTGTGGTGGAGGCCTTGGAAGTAACAGCACTGGAGGAAATAGAACAAAGCATCAGAGAGGAGACAGTCAATGCAGCGACTTAGGTGTCAATGGAGGAAACATTACAGTTAGGAAGATCTTGATATGTCAAGCCCAGAGAAAAAGTATGTACCGCGCTTGTTTATTTTTGACATGCTGACACTGAACCGTATCTTATTATGCTAAGTAAATGCAAGTTGAGACCTCAATAATACTAGTCTTTAGGTGTAGGATGCTGTTTTCTCGGAAACTAGAGCTGGTATTATTATCAGTTTTTGTGTCAGTTTGCAAGAGGATTTCTAAAGTGACAGGAAGCATTTTTAGGTTGTGTTACAAATAAATAAATAAATCAGGGCTCCTACAAATTTTTAATTTCAAAATTCCAAACTTTTCCAGAATTAGACTTCTACATTTTTACTGCAGGCATTTCTAAGCATCACAAATTCACATATTTGAGTTCTGTTATCTTTTTGTTCCACAAATCAAGAAATGACGATGTTGAATTTTATGTGATTCATCAACATCATTTTGTAAAACTCCAAACAAAAGGAATGGAAAGAAATCGTGATGCTCCTGATGATTCTGTTTTTGTACTATTTAAAACTGTAAACTAATTAAGACTTACCTTTGAAGTGTGATTGGTCCTTTCAAGTCCTCCTGTAAAGCAATGGGTGAAATGGCTCACGCCCCAGGGCACCATTTTGTCTGGGAGAGGTAAGTTAAGATGCTTTTATTTGTCATTATACATACAGGGTACATACAACGAAATTTCATAGATCAGATGGAGGGTTAGCCTAAGGTGCTGCGACCAAGCGCGCGACCACTAATGGCCGACCTGACCAGCATGTTTTTAGTGGTAGGGGAAAGTGGAGCGCCCGGAGGAAACGTATGCAGACATGCGGAGAACATGCAAATTGCACACAGAAAGGCTCCTGCCGAGCCCAGGACCTTCTTGCTGTGAGGCAAAAGTGCTAACCACTGTGCCGCCCTACTTGGGGAAAAAAAGAAATCTGCCGTTTGTGCCTGGGACAAGTTTTCTATTGCTTGTTGTCATTTCCAGTTAATGGATTTCTCACTCATTACAAGTTGTTTAAAAGAGCTTAGATCTGTGCATTTTTTTGGAAACATAGCAAATTAACAATAGATTTTTACATTTCTCCAGAATATTGTTAAAAACACTCCAGACCTCTTTTTCAAGACTCCAACATTGGCTTTGCACACCGGACTTTAGAGGAGAGGCAGCATCCATGTAACAAACACTACTGTACACTCTAAAAAGAGAATGCAGCTTCAACTTAAATTAATTACTTCTGCTGACAAGTAACTGAATGAAGTTTACCCAATGTAATTTATTTAGGATGGTTTAATTTAACTTGACAATTTATAAACCAAATAAATTTAAATTCAATTACTTGTTACCAATTGCAGCAGTTCATTTGAGTTGGAGCTGCATTCTCTTTTTAGGAATGCATCAGATCCAGTTGGACCCTGTTGAACATGGAGACCAAAACTTTGCGTGCAATTGGCATGCATCAGTAAAAAGCTGAAGAAATAACCTAATCCTTGTTTTCACTTTTAACTTGCTAGGGCAAGAACAACTAATTTGTATTTCCAGCTTTACCCGTTCTTTATCTTTTTAAAAACCCGTTTCACACAAAATCTTTGTTTTCTTTTTGACATCAGAAAATCTTTTTGAGAGACTTTCTGTTTGCAGGGTTGTTTCCTGGTTAAGTACTTGCAGTTTTTAAAGGACTTTTCTTAAGCTTATGCAGTCTTTAATGAACAAAGTAAGGATACAATAACCATTCATTTATTTTAGACTGTATAAAGGTCTTTGCAGCACAATGAGCAGAGAAAAAGAAAGTGGTGGCATTTTACCGGTTGTATGAATGCCATACAGGAACAAAGGAAGGAATAAAAAAAAGTTTTTATTTTATGTTTTGGCAAGATTCTACTTAACAATTATTGACCTAAGATAACATATAGTCTGTTTTAAATATACTGTAGTTTGAGATTTGTTTGACTAATTTTCAGTCACTGTTTTTTTAAAGTAGAATGTAGCTGCTTCTGATTTCTCTTTAAGAGATATAAATAGCAATACACTTTCTTTTATTAGTTGGATAAATTAAAAGTTTGACTTACTGACGTCTGACTTACTGTGTAGGTTAAGTAAAAGTGTGAATGAATAGTCCACATGTTTTAATAAAAGCTCTTTTCTTTTAGACATTGAGGATTCTGGGTAGTTGCTTGGAGGGGGGGCGCTGGCACCAGCTTTCTTCCGGAGGGGGGGTGGGCTGTGCCGTGCACCCCCTTCGGTGCTCCCAGTTTTAAACACACCTGAGATCAACATGCAACAACACAACATCTGAGCGGGCGTAGGGAGGATCGGGGGTCTTTTGCACACCCCCGATCTCCGATCGCGGCACGGAGTCTGGGGCCTGGAGGAGGTGCGGGCCACTGTGTCCGGGGTCTTGGCGGGGGGCTGCTGCGGCTAGCCAGCGGATTACCGGATCTGGGGCTGACGCCTCTGCTCTCCCCAGGAAGGGATGGGGGGCAGGGGTGGCTAGGGTAAGGTCGGGGTGGGAGGGGGTTTATTAGGTATATAGTGGGTGAGGGGGGGCTCTGGTCGGATGGCCCGTACGGGTCATGTCGGCCCCCCCTCTTTGGGGTGCCTGCTCCGGGGGGCGTCTGGTCCGGGGGCGGGGCCGGGGGTCGGGCACAGGCAGTGGTATTGTTGAATTGTGGTGACCCCCCCCCCCCCCCCCACTTGGGATTTTTGGATCTGAATGTGTGTACAGCGTCCTTTTTTTTTTTTTTTTTTTTTTTTTTTGTGTCTGTGTGTGGCGAGTGGGGCACAAGGGAGGGATGGTGTGAATGAGTTTTTTTATTTTTTTTTATTTTATTTTATTTTATTTTTTTTTTTTTCCAGGTTCGGGTCCGGTCCGCTCCCTCTCCCAAGATCATCTCAAGTCTCCGCTAGGTGCGGAGCCCATCCCCCCACGTCCTGCCCTCCTCCGCTGCGTTGGCGGGCGCCTTGGCCCTCTGGCGCGTTGACGGTCCTCGGGTTTGGGGCGGGTTCCCGGGTGGGCGCCGGCCCATTCCCGGCGGTGGCTTCGCGGGGCCTGGCCCCCCGGGGGGCGGCCGGGGCCCCTGCCGCGGGGGCGGGGCGCCCCTGGGGCCTCTGGTCCCCAGGGCCCATGGCCGGGACCACTTCAGCGCGGCCGGCTGCCAGCGAAGCCCACGGGCTCGTCCCCGCGGCTCTTGGGGGCGTCGGCATTGCGGTGGCTGGGGGATTTCCTCGGGGTCGTCTCTCCTCTTTCCTCGGGGGGGGGGTTGCAGATTTCCTGTGAAGGCCCCTCTCGGGCGCACTGCTTTGGTGGCCCCTTTGGGAGTCCGGGGTTACGGGTCCCCTGACTCCTGCCTCTGTGCTTAGGGAAGGTGGGTCTTCGGTTCTCCACAATCACTATCAATATATTTCCTTCTGGATAACTTTCACCTAAACTAGTGCACTTTCACAAACTCCTACAGGTGCTGGGTCCCAGGTATTAAATGTTCACTTATATACAGAAAGGCTATAATTTATTTATTTACTTTCTTTTACTTTCTTTTTTAGGTATCACATTACACATGTCAGCTTAAATAATAATACATACGATTTAGCAATGGTATCAAGGTGTTACACGATTGTATCTGTTGCTTTATGTCTGTTGGTTGTGCTGTTCTTTTTGTGTCTCTTTCCAGGTGATGGAGCAGACAGAGGACGTTTTATCATTCTCTTCCTTCTATCTCTTCTTTCTTTCACCCTTTTCTTTCTCTCTTTTTTTCTCTTCTTGTTTTTCTTTTACTCTCCTACTTTCCCATTGTAGTGTCCATATAATTTGAAATTCTCCCTGCAGGAATCACAATAAAGCTATTTACACGCACAAATCAAGCGGAGCATTATGGCGAAAGCTGTTTGCTCCACTTGTGAAAGTAAAATCTGTCGAGCTCTATTTGGCATTAAGATATCAATTTTTATTGCCACATTGCTAGACAGGACACTGGGAAAAAAAATAAATAAATAAATAAAAAATAAATAAATAAATAAAAGCTCTTTTCTGGAGCCTTGTGACTACTTTGTGCTTTGTCTTAGTCGTTTTTAACACCTCAATAAAATGCCAAATTTCAGTCACTTAACTTTTACACTGAAGAGAGTTGCTGTTAGCATCTCCTTCGTTTGGGGTGTTCAGTGATTGATTTGTCTCGACTGGCCAATCACCAGTCGAGGGTGGTGAAGTGGGAAATCGTGTGATTTGTCTCGAGATAATGTCTCAATGGACCTCAGGTCTATTTGTCTTTTTGTTCACCAAGGCGATAGCAAACAAGACACAAAACGTAGGATTTTCTTTCAGAAGCCTTTTGATTCTTCAAGAGTCACACATCTGAAACCAGTTCAGCACAGATAAAATTATTTCCTCCACTTTTTTCCCCGCAATGTTTCAGCTCATAGAAAGGTATTTGGTGAAGAAACCGGAAACGTTTTGTTATGATCAGGAATATGCATTGTTTATAAATGATGTTATCTAGATACTGGTGTAAAAATAGAGCTGTTCACTAAAATCACTGTTTTAGAAATTTAATTCACAGGGCTTTTCTGTATTGTAATACAAAACTCTCCTCACGTTGAGCATAACTGTTTTTGGGCCGTATTTCTTAGCCTTTCTGAAAACTCCCACCCTTCTGTGAGGCAGAGGGCCTCAGCAGAACCTTGAAAAAGACAAAAAACATGGGATAATGGCCTGGAAGACAAGTGTTGAAGATGCAGAGAGAGAGAATAGACTGCAAGAAAACGTTTCCATGCTAAAAAAGATGGAGGCAAAAGGAAACCAGCCTCTCATCTATCTAACCACTCTAAGCCCCCCCTTCGCTCTCCCTCCATCTCCTTCTGCCCACTCAGTTCATTTACATTTACATTACTCCCAGCCGGAGTTGATTTGGTGGGGAGTGATAGATGGATGGGTTCAGATGCCTTTTATAGAAATGGGCTCAGGAGGGTGAGTAGTGTCAGCATTTTGCAAAGTGGCGAGTGCAGTCTTATACAATATTGTTTGCTTGTTAGCAGCTAAGCAGTCAGCTGAATCAGTAAAAAGTCTGTTTACCGGCTGTGCGCGGTTAATGTCCGTTCCATGCCTTAGCCAGTTAACACACGATGCTTCATCTAAAAAAATGCAATAAGACAAGCAGACCCTCCTGAATTTTATGAATTTATAGCCAAGTCTGTGGCTTTTTGTAAATCTGATACATTTCAGTTTGTTCTTCAAGATTGAACATGAACATTTATGAGCTGTCGTCAAATGGAATACTTGCTTTAACAGGATTAAATTATAAAACATTTTTTATAGTACAGTCTGGCATGTATCACTATCATGCTTGTTTGTCTGAAATAGCTACAGAGATCATCAGCATTTATTTACACAACAATTTACACAACAGAAACATAACATGAGCTAAGTACTTTTGGTCAATATTTTAAGTAAGCATGATTAACACGCAGAATATCAAACCTTTTTGACATTTCACTCCTCATAGGGCGAAGCAGCTGATGAATTAGCTGGGGTATCTGCTCAGGTAGCCAGCCAGCTGTTTAAAAGACCTAAGCTGGGTTCACACTGTGCAATCTGCCGTCTCAGATAATGTACCTCCTCATCCAAAGGCAATCTCTAGTTGTGAGCTTGGATCAAGCAGTTTCTGTAATGTCCTTGGAAAATCAAGCAGTGTCTTGTGCTGATTCCTTTCCTCTCTCGCCCAGCGATGAGTGCTTCTACCTCTGTCTCCTTTTCCTCCTCTCTTCATTTTGAGCGTTCACCTCTAATAATAAGTGTGTTACCACCTGTAACTTGTCATCCAAAGGTTGTTGGACTGCTGCCTCTGTCTGAACCTCAAAGATGTGGTTCTGCTGAAGAAACAAGTGATGGAGTGTGGCATCTTTGACAGGATTTCACATGAAAATGTTACAATATCCAGCTGTCACAGACAGCTGTTGTTCATGTCTAGTAACAAGTCACACGTGTTATAGGCATTACCAATGTTAGCTTTTAGGCAGTTTTAAAACAGCACCACGTGAGAGGAATGAGTTCACCACGTGACTGGTATTTCTCACAACTGATTTCTAAATAACTAACAACAGGTGGGGGAGGGGCAACACTCCATACTCTATCCTCCATACAGCCACAACAGACTTCTGCCCTCTGGCACTGCATAAAAAAAACAAACATACTTTGACTCGAAAGGACAGTATGAAGGATTGTTTTAGCGTTTTTGAAACCGTAACTTTTTAGATCCATGGTACTTCTTGATAACTGGGTGTTAACCCTTTCCTGCACTCTTATCAGTTTTCTTTTTGTTGCTTTTGTTTGTTTGAGTTTTACAATTTTCACACAGACTGTCTTTTTTCCACATGGTATTCTTTTTTCTAAACATCCAAATGTATCTTTCTTGTAACTAAAGGAAAAGTGTAGTAGGCTGGCTTCAACCACTTAACTGCTAACAAAAGGCAGGGGAGGGGCAGCGCAGCATTACCCTCAAAATACACCAAACAACTTCCCTGTTATTCTCTGGCATCTCTTCATAAGGATTTTAAACTGTACCAATGCTATGAGGGAGCATTTTAACGGTTTTGTTTTTAAAAACGGTATACCTTGATACCATTACCGTGCTACTTATGACAAAGTTTACCCCATTCTACATAATAAATTGTTTTAATTTGTTTAAGAACTTAAGACTCAAGGACTTCACATATTGAAATGTTTCTTGTAAGGGTAAAGTGATAAAGGCTTCATTCAACACATTGACAATAGGTGGAGAAGGGGCAGTGCAAGGTTAGTCAATCCTCCAAAGACACCAAATATCATTTCATATTTCTCTGGTGTTGTCTGCAACAGCTCTTTACTAGGAAGCATTTAATGGTTTTGAAATTGTAACTTGTTAAACCATTGATTCTGGAAACTGGCCCATTCCAACTCAAAACTATTATTAACATTCAGGCTTAAAATTAACCATTGTCGATTGTACAGAGTCGATGTGGAAAGGTCAGACTCGGATTATTTCTCTGAATAAAATGAAGCATGGAAATGTGACCCAAAAATGAATACTACAACGAGAAAAGGCTTTTTTTTCTATAAATCCAGATGGTTTTACACGGTAAAAGAATATCTTTTTCAATTGTACGGTTAGAAACCAGACAATCCTCCAGCTGCCAAAGTGGAACTTATTACTGCTGGATAGAAGTCCTTGCTCGTCTTCATTTTACCTTAACAATTGAGAAAAGTACTTGTTTTTATTTGTGTATTCATATTTCTATGGAGAGGCCCAGTCACGTTGAAGTCCGGTTTCGCCTATTTAATAAATGTTTTGGTTTGCCCACTAATAGATCAAACAAAGAAAGCTGGTGTAAAACACATTTCTGCAAAGTGCTGCTCATCCTTCACCACGCTGCTTTTAATATTATATTCTTATTGAGCTGTATGTTTGCCGAATGCCTGGATGCTGCTGTCTAGTTAAAATAAGAGGCCCTTGCTCATACCTTTTATCTTGTGCTGACTGGCCTCAAATGTACTTTAGCCATTGGATGCACACAATGTTAGAGTGTAAACTGAAGATGAGGGATAGGGGGAGATGCATAGCAAAAAGAAAGACTCTGCTCATCAAATGAAATAATGGAAGCATACCAGAATCTAGATTTACCTTTTAAAGCTCAGTTTTGATGCATGTCCTTGCATCCTCTCCCAAAGCTGCACATCAGGCTATACCAACATTTCCACACAGCGACGAACTATTGTCTTTACTGTAGATGATATAAATGAATCAAAACTCGGAGCATTACTAAACCAGCCAAATAACATTCACAACTTTCTAAAAATCACAATGCAAGACATCACTGAATGGCTGATGTTTTAGGGATTCATTATAAATACCTTAAGCTCGCGTTGAGCCCCAATGCTCCCTGGATACTGATCTTTATGTTGTTCTTCGACTCCAGGCTTTAGTAGCCTATAAGACCCGACTGAAGGGTGAACAGTGGAGAAGATTGAAAGCAGCAGCCACTGGAAAAGAAAGTCGAAAATGTGTTATATAAGCAGGTGTCAGGGCATGCAGCGCCTTGAATGTGAGTAATATAATTCTAATTTTAACTGAAAATCACCAAAGGGAGGGAGGAATTGGAGAGACATGGACTGCATTGTACCAAAGGCACATTTTTACAGCAATAGCATTTTGCTACAAGGACGAAGAAGTCTTTTTACAAATACATCAAACATTATTTTGGGGTTTGTACCTTCTGTCCTCATGTTTGCACTCCATCAGACTTGTGTGTTTGGTGTTTGAAATCCCAGTACCTGGCCTTTATTTTGTCACAACACAACAACAACGTACTGGTTCAGTTTAATGCAGGAACTTACTTAATTCCAAACCGTTAACTGTATCAATCTGGCTGTATGTCTAAACTCGTGTCCTGCTTAAAGCTAAATCTCTGCCACAGTTCCCAAATCATTTTGTAACCTGGAACAGGTTTTCTTACAGGACTTGCTCTGTATGCACTTCCATCCATCTTGTCATTCAGGCCAGTGTCCCCTTGTCGGCTGAAGAAAAGTCTCCCAAAAGCATGATTCTGCCACCACTATGTTTCACGGTTGGGTTCAGAGTGATGCACGGCATTGTTTTTTCTCTATTGGCAATGATTTGGAAGTAAGCAGATCGTTTGATTTTGTTCTTATTTTTCCAGATATCAAAATTTGGGGATACTGCTTTATTAATTAAACCTCCTTCATATTTCACAACAGCTTTCTCCCTAACCTGCCTTGGTCTTCATGACGCTGTTTGTTCATGAATGTCATCTAACCAAACTTTGGAGCCTTCACAGAAAAGACCTGTTTACCAAATACTTTACTTTTAACAGTTGGTTCCAATAGGTTTTATTTAGGGGCTCTGTTACAGCTGCAAGTCTTTTTAGGTATGTCTCTACAAGTTTTTCCCACTTAGATAAAGAAAGCTGACCAGATTCCCTCTCTGCTGAACAAGAGGGTGGTGGCACCCACAGCATGGTGCTGCCACCACCACGTTTCACCAAGCTCAGGGTAATGTACAGTGTTTTTCACTCCGGCATCAGCTTGAGCTGTCCTACTGAGAGCAAAGCCTAAGAGAAGGAACTGCCGGAAATGATGAAATTCTTTCAGGGTTGCTGAAATTTAAGAGAAAACATTTCTTTGTTTCTGTGTAGAAGCGGCTTGTTCCATCTCCAGTTTGAAGCTGTCTAAGCAGTTTTTCATTCCTGAGGAGATGAACACATCAGAGTCACGAGCTGTCAGCACTCCATCCGCCACTTGTCAGGAGTGACTGATGTCTAGTGCCAACCCTCACCCCCTTCTCTTTGTTCTCTCTCTATTACCAATACTGTGCACAAGCTTCAGCCAAGCAGCCATGCACATACGCCCACATATGTGCACACAAAACCCTTCCTTCCAAGGCACAGACATTTTGGGAGTGACACTACTGGCTCAGTGCCCTGAAAGGAACACAGGGGAAGATGGACAGGAAGGAGCTGTCAGTGGGGAGGCAGGGACATGAAGTCAGCCTCTCACTTCACAGAGTGAAGCACATGCGAAGCATCAGCTCGGCTGCAATTAGATCCGACGATAATTATCTCAGCAGAAGTCACTCTCCCTAATCAGGGTGTGAACTGTTGGTCGAGCTGGAGAGGATGTTGTAAAGCCTGATGAAGAGATTGCTTGTTTTAAACCTGCGTAGGAGTTTTTCCCCTCTTATTGAAAACCACCCTTTCCCTCATAGAATAAGGAATTCACACTTGTGTCGTGTTGCTATATTGTCAATTAGCCAATCAGTTAGAAGTTATTTTTTGTGAAAATCATAAAATGGGTTTCCCATGGTTGTAATCTGTGTAACGACAAAACCTACTGCAATGTATCACTGCCTTCACAACCACCAGGTGTGAACAGGAGAAAGATCCTTCAAACAATCCAAGCCTGTTGTAAACTTACAACATTTCACAATCTAAGAAAACCCTAAAGATTTGTCGTGTTCATTATTGATTCATATGTTGCAAGATTGTGAAGGAAAAAGAAAACTGATGAGCTGAAAGCCTTTTATTGCTAAAATCTCCAAGCGTGACATGGTGTGAGATTTGCTTAATATGTCAATTCCCCACGTCAAGTTAAAGTCTGCTTGATTTGTTGACTGTGAGAGTGTAAAAACCCCAACAGGTGAGAGCTGCTAATTATTTCTTGCACTTACATAAGTAAAGCATCCTTAATCAAAAGCAAAATAAATAAAATAATAAAATAAACTATTGTTTTGAACTCTGGGGGAAAGAATGTGCCTCTATTTTTTCATTTCCCCATTCAAAGCTGGTGCTTAGGATTGGGATACCTTAGATCAAAACAAAAAAAATGCATGTTTGGAGACCCTAAAAGTCTTACTTTTCTCCCAGAAATAAACCAATGATTCAAAAAGGCTTAATTACTTTAAATAAGTTAAAATGAGAATGTTTTAATTTAAAAGCATTGTTCCTGCTGGGTAAGAAAGTCTTGATCACCAAGTTTCAAATGCAAATGTATTCCAATTTTAGTTCTTTTAAGCTAACAGCTAACCCTGCATAATGAATTTTTAAATACTTTATCTGAACAAAACCAAATTAGAAAAGGATAACATATTGGTAAATAAAAATAAAATCTTTCATCCACTGCATCTAATAGAATATTAGTGATATTAAAATTTTCCTGACTAGAGGAAGAAATGGTTTTCCTTGACGTTTAGATAGAATAAAAAAAGTTACATAGTAAATAGTTAATAGATCCCATTCGTTACAGATGTTTATAGAAATTAATCTTATCTGAAATTGAACAGAACCAGTTGTCATTAGCAGAAGTACGTTTTCAGGTTTTCTTGCTACCGATAATGAAAGCAAAGCAAGCTTTTTCTGCAATTGAATTTCAGCTAATATAAGACAAACATGAAGAATGACAAGGTAGGCATCAAAAGTAACATTTATAGATCAAATAAAGGTTTCCATTTGCATTGATTCCTCCAGTGAAGATATGTACAAGCAGCCGAAATGGGCTTCCTCCAGTGGGTGGCTGGACTCAGCCATAGAGATAGGGTTGGGAGCTCTATCATCCGGGGAAAGTGTTTTGGCATCTGATCAGAATGACTGGCCATGGGCTCCTCCATGCATTGTTTTTCTAGGCACGTTCTACTGGGAGGAGACTTTAGGGAAGACCCAGAATCAAAGGAATTATGGACAACAATTTTTTTTTTAGACATAAGCTTTCTGGCTAAGATTACTTAAAGAGCGTTTTTTTCTAGAACCTTAAAGTCACATAAATCTCTTTTACATCTTTGGCAGTTTTGGTATCATAAAAAATAAAGTGAAAAACCTGGGGATTGATTTATCTTTCAAAGGTACTTTCAGTGTTGGGCCCTCATTTCTGCTTACACACGATTCTACTAAGTATCTCCAACGGTTTTGTTGCATGAAAAGGAAGAAACACGTTTTCATTGGAGGTTATCTTTAGAGAATTGTTTCAGTTCTCCCAAGTGTGTCATTTTACTGTTTAAATTTTCATAACTTGGAATTTTCTGTCTGCTTGAACTACTCTGCCTTTGCCTCTGGAATGTTTAAGGGAAGGGGCTTAATTGAACCGTAAATGACATGAATTGCAGCTCTGTTTTGTCTCCGTGACGTTCCACTTACATCTCCCTTGGACATTGGACAGCTTGTCTCCGTGGACTGTCACCAAGTTCCTCCATGTATTATGTGGTTGAAAGTACACTGCGTAAACCCCACTTATATTGCTTTTAAATTCTGCACTGACACCACAATATTAATTATACATGTCACACTTCTCTACAGTGTGACACAGTGGATCTTTAGATCTACATGATGTTAATGGATGTTCTGGGCAACTAAACACTGACTGTTTTTGCATGGTTGGGCTTGATTAGTTAACATCGTTTTTTTTTCTGTCATCCAATTATCAATTAAACAATGGACTGTATCACATATCGCTCAGTGTTTTTATTTCTTGAATCTTTCTCTGAAGGCTGTACATGAATTACTGATTAAACTAAGGGAAGTCCTGTTAAAATATTATGTTATGAGGGAGAGCTGTTTTATTTATTATAAAGTTATTTTAGTTTAATCTACAAGCTGAAGCTAATGGCTCGTCCAACAAGGGGCAAAACCAAAACTCTCATCAAAACAACTCCAACCTCAAAACATCATCATTTAGATGAACAGTACTTTGAATCTTTAAAATGCCGTGATGTTGGCATTGGGCAGTTTTTTACAGCTAAGCTCAAGGACCATTTACTCAGGGATTGGAGGGAGGAGGGAGTGTGCCACCAGTAACCTTCCTGTAAGAAACATAAATGAAATATGTAACACATTTCCAGTCAGAGAAAGTATGTAACAGTAAGGGGATACAACATTTTTTTTAAAAAAAGCTTTAACTTCACTACATTTTTGCTTTTATCACCTCTATGTTTTCATATCAGACATTTCTTCTGATCAGAAACGTTTTACATGTTCTGTTCATGGCGTGTGTTTCCCACAGAGAGAACAATGGCCGCACTCTGTCTCCTACGTATATCTCACATGCAAATAATCATCTGTTCCTCCACAAATAACCTTCCAAATCAATTGTAACAATCACAAAATAGCATTAGCATGACCCTCTGTGGCGTTTTTGAGATTGGAGCTGTTTTGAAATGGTAGAAATCCACTTTGATCTCATCATCCCTCTAACTAGCACTTCAGCCTCCAGGACCAACTAATCTGGATTTATACTAAATGGAGCAGTCATAAGATGCCAACTGCAAAGATCCAGAAGTATACATTTTATGAAGAGAAAATGGCAACATTTTTGGGCTAAATAGCTTACAAAATATAAACAATACATTTGGAGTCAAACTGAGGTCCAGACCAGGTGTTATCAAAGTTACACCAAGAAAAAAAAAGAAAGACAAAACATTTTTTTTATTTCAACATGTTTAATAATTTCCTAAATCAGGTATAAATGGTGACAGGATTTTGCTTCTGACATGATATTTGTTGTCACTGCTGATGAACGGGGCAGAAGGATGTCTGGGTATCCCTCATGAACTTGATGCTGGAGAAGCACAAGACATGGATGGATGATACTACGTAGGTGCAGTGCGTTTTATTGCCAATGCATATTTTAGACCTAGGTGTGTCCATTTAAGGAGCAGTTTCCACTACAGTGAAAACGTTCGGAGTAAAATCTATCATTACTTTTAAAATATTTAACAATCGGGTTAGAAAACTCTGGTAGCTTTATAATGTGGTGGTGATAGGATGAAACATTACATATTTTTGGAAGTTTTTGAACTGGGTTGGTGAAGTTTTCCAGTCTCGTCCCATTACAAACCGATAGGATTTATGCTGTACAATGCTTTATGCCAGCTATGCTGTCAGTGTATACATAAAAACTGAAAGTATGCCATATTGCAGCAAATATTTCATAAGAATTTAACATTTAAAATAAATAAAAAAACAGACCAAAACAATTTGAAATACTTGTATGTATGTTACGGATGTTCTTAAAATCTCAAATGCAAAGTATATTTTATAATTTTGTTATCACAGATTTAGTGCTCTGGATTTTTTTTCACTTCTCCTTTATGTGGTTTGAAATAGCAGGCTTATTGGCATGGATAGCAGAAACAGAATCCCATAAGCCTGATTGGTGCGGTTTGCAGTAATGGCTTTAATTGTCTTCTCTTCTGACATAAACAAGCAAATTGAATGTGGCAATGCTGCTATTAAAAGAATGTGGAGGAGCATTTACATGAAATGAGTGGTTGTCTGTGTAATTTCCACAGCCACTCATTGTGATACTGATTTTGTAATATTATGTCCATAAAAGCCATAACAAAAAAAATGTACAACTTTAGTCATGATGGTGGAATTGTTCCATACTAGCTTAAAGTGTCAATTAAATTCACTTAACCGGAACCAGTTTTGCAAAATGCAAAATGTTCCAAATATTAGACACACACAATACCATGTCCACATAATGAGGATGAACAGGAATATGAAGCAGAGCAGTCAGTGAAGCAGAATAATGAAGTTGCACTTGCATTAGCTGACTGACATCAACTCTTCCATCAATGGGAGACATATTCCCCTGCTTTCTTGGAATCAGCTTAATATTAACATCCTGTTCTGTTAATGTATGTTGACAGCTGCATGTAAAAGTCCTGAAAGAACCTTTAAAACTCAACCCTCAATGAAAAACATGGGTCCTCTCCCAATCTGGAAATGAAAGATTTGTGGTAGGGTTGCTGTCAACGTTGGATAGTTTCGCAGTTCTTTAGAAATCCTTCAGGTTTGTGAACAAATACTGTGTAAAAAAGGTTAAACTGTGATGTCACAGAACTCAGGGATGCATTGAGGTAATGCTAATTTCCCATTTTACCACATATGCTAGCACAGGGGTCACGAATTAAAAATCAGCGGGGTCCGAATAAAGAATCAACAACCAGTAAAGGTCCGGACACATTTGTAATTACAATCCGTTACTTCAAACAGTATTTAACACTGAAATAAAATGTTTATGCATCCACAAAAAAATAACATAAGAATAGAATGTTTTTCTATTTTAAAATCCAAAGTGCTTTTTGAAATAGAGAACCACAATCTTTCACAGTTTGGTATATAGACAATTTCCTGACTTTCACATCTTTTATAAAACACCTGAACTTTTTTTAAACAAGTGAGCTTTAGGCTGCCCTGCAAGGATTTTACACCTGGGTTTGATTGGCAACAAAGCCAACCTCAAGCACATATCAAGGTGCTCCCTGTCACATTCAATATAAACCAATTTTATGATCATACAAGGCCAAACACAGCCTTGGACAATGCAGGACACATCACCAACACTATCATGACATAATACGTTTTAATTTGACACAGATTGCACGACAGTAATCAGTCTCTGCTTTGCCCGTTATTGTTCACCAATTAATTATTACAGTTTATAAAAAAAAGGCATGATTTACCTTTTTTGAAGTTTAATAAAATTGTTATATTTTAGCCCAGTGACTGGAGACCTGTCCAGGATGAACCCTGTGTCCGCGCTCCACTTTAACTTCATAAAAAAACTCTCTGAGAATCGCCTTTCTCTGGACTCACCCAGTTAGAACCCGTTCTCCAGTCCATGTTGTAGCTGCAGTTTATTTATTTTATCTTTCTGATGTAGTTTTCTTAACAATCTGTAAGCATCAAAATCCTTGTCATTTTATTTAGTGTCCTGGAGCGCAGCTGCTCATCAGGTGAACACTGCTGCATACCGACAGCAGATGCAGCTCTGCCTTCTTTGCTTCAGAACAGCGCAGGTTTTTTTTTTTTTTTTTTTTTTTTACTTTTTCCGAATCGAACCCAGTCAAATGCCGACTTCAAGGATCATGCTAAATTAGCCTGAGCTAGCGCATTACTCTTTGTGTTTTAACAAAACATAATAGCGAATCACGAGGAGATCCCTGGTTGGTCGCCGCGTTACTCAGCGAGGAAATAAACGCTGACAGACGACATGGCCACAGGTGGAAATAATTCATTAATTAACTGCAGGAGCAGATTGACGCTTACCGAGGGAAGTTGTTGTCAGCTGTTCTATCTGCTGAACTTTATGACCTGCTGGTTTGCATAAATCCAAAGAAAACCTTTCACCATCACTACTTTCTTTCATACCATCTGTGGTCAGCTTGAGATGTTCTTCCAAAAGTCAAAATGATTGAACACCGATAAACCTCAGACTGGCAATGTCCGCTTTGCAAAGACCCGCCCTACTCTCTTTCTGATTGGCTGATGTCCCGGCTCTGCCAGGTTTAATTGGTTGAGAGCAGCTTCAGTGTAAAACCTTGAATAAAAAGTCTAGACGGGACTTTTTGCGCTCAATTTCCAAATGACAGAAATCCGTCGCAGCAACGGAGAACTTTAACCCCTGAGTTAGACACTGTCGTTGGACAACATGCAGTAATATATAAATGTTTTAAATCAGGTTGGATCCGGATTAGCCAGCAGGTGGGTCCGGATCCGGACCCTGGTCCTCTAATTCGTGACCTCTGAGCTAGCATATTAAAAACATTACATAGGTCAAAATGCAATGTACTTAGGGATATTTTTTGTGGGATTCCTGTCATGTTTTATTGAAATTTATGTTGCTTTTCATCGGCTTGTGTTGCAAAAATTACATTGGTTTGGCACAAGGGCATGGAAGTCACATGGTTTACCAGCATTCCATGTAGGTACGGTGCGTTTTACTTGACCATCTATATATTTTCATTTTATATACTTAAGGATCTACTAACTTTTATTCTTCTCTCCTCTACCATTACAAATAAGGCCAAATTATGTCTTGAAACATACTCTCACTTTCATTAGAGCTTTAGCTACCCTCTGGCAACCAACATTCAAGCACACATTAACCTTTACAGATATATTTGTTTTTCTTTTTGCATTTTTTCATTCTCCTCCCATTCTACAGCTTTAATTATTTTTCTTTGCTGGATCTCCCCCCCCCCCCCCTCTTTTTTTTCTCTGCTCTGCATCCTATTTGGGTTAAGCTTGTGTTGTTCTGGGGATTTGGGGTAACAGCTGTGCAGATGTAGGGCTTGCATGAAGGGCTTGGTCCAGCTGTGGAACTCACTGCTCCCTTTGGGTGAATGCAGAAAACAAACAATATGGAAGGTTTTAAGTTGCACACACCTCTTTCATTGATGAAAGAGGTTTTCCATGTGAAGGTGTATAAAATCCCCTCTTGTTCTTTCACTGCCTGTTGACAGAGAAGGTCTATAAAATTCAGGAAAGGTTTAAATGATGAGATATGACACATATGCTGCCCCTACCTCTTTTATCATCTTTTAACATCTCAGCTACTAATTGTAGGGCGCGGAAAGTCAAGATAATGGAAAAGCTTTAATTTGTCTTATGGTTAGCGGGATGCTTTTTCAGTTTATTCACCCTATGTGCTAAAGGTTCATTGAGAAACCACAAAGCATATATACCGCCCATAAAGTACTTCAGCAGGGGTTCCTGCCTTAGTATTTTGCCTTTAGGTTAACTTCAGAAGAAAGGGTTGACCCCTGCTGTGAAAGCTACCATTTTTACCCCTAAGGCAACACAGTTTAGTTGTGATCTTGTGACAGCCACTGAAATCCATCTGTTGTGTTCTATTTCATGTCAGTCAAAAAGGAAAAGCTCATCACCTGCACGAGATCAATGTGCTTCATTTCTACTCATGTTATTTTTAGTTAAATATGAAGAATACCTATTAGCTAACAAACTGTCTCAATAAATCTCATCAAGTCCACTCAGAGATGATTGATCAAAGGACGTGTGCTGGTCTGAAATACTGCAGTATAACCTACGGTGCAAAATCCTAACTGGCCTGAAATAATTCTAATTAATTAATGAATACGTTATGGTGAGTAACTTTGAACCTGGTAGTGAAGAATAGGCAGAGGACCTGTGGAGGTGATTTTCCCCTGAGGTGATGCAACTCCTGCCACTTTGAGCCCTGCTGCAGTCCGTTTTAGATGTTTAGCAAATTAGTCTAACCTTGATTTACATTGATTCTTTGTGGCCCATTTTCAAGACATTTCACTTACTTGCAACTTAAGCCTTCCGAAAATCTCTGAAATTCCGACAATCACATGCATAAACGTTTAGAAAAAGCAATTTTTGTTTTCTGTGTATAATGTAGGAATTCCAGTGACCCTTTGTGTCCTTCCTCTCCTTTGGATTCTGTCTGAATTCATGGTTCTTTTGCTGTGTTGGTGGAACCCAAAAACTATACTCATATACAGTACGTCAGGTTGTTCATGATTACACTATTTTAAATCACAACTTAAGACTGCCTATTCTCTTTAATTATCAATTTCCCTGTCCCAGCCTTGGTATTTATTAAATGATTTTTGTTTTGATTTTGTTTCTGACACTCTGTTTTTTACCCTTCTGTACGGTGACCTTGAGTGTCTAGAAAGGCGCCTTTTAAATAAAATGTATTATTATTGTGTATCTGCCTTACATTTCACTGGTGTTGGATGAGATTCTAACACATACAACACTATGAATTTTGTTCCCGATTCTGAGCATTTTGCTTTCTGCCCTTTTTTGTGTGTTTTATGGCTAAACACACTTTAGTAAACTATCTTTTAAAAAGAATTTCAAGAAATTGAACTTAAGTAAACTTTTCAAGTTAGACTGCAACAGTAATTCTATCACATATGCCCTCACATTTCCAAATTGATTATCCTACTGAGAAAAAGTTTTTTTTTTCTCTTTTGTACAATGCTTCCTTCTCTTCTGTTAATGTTACGTGGCTCCCATCGCATTTTTTTTCTGTCTCTTGCTTGTGGAGATAAAGCAGTTTTAGCAGGCTCTAATGACATTAAATCCACTAGACAAGCTCATTCACTATCCCTCCTCTCATCTTGCCTCTCTTGCCTGCTCTCAGCCTTAATCAGGCTGCTCTGACCCCCCACATGGGCGTGGCAGTCTTCTCCCTCTATCCCATCTTTACTGGCGAGTGTCTCTGTCAACAGGCAGTGAAAAGACAAGAAGGGAGCTAAAGGAGTGATGGATAGCAGCTCCTCAGGCCTTCTCTCTTCCATTCTCCGACCGCTCACTGGTTATTGCCTTCCCAGGGCTCGGCTTTGCTGGTAATGGGTTGAAACATGATACGAATGTAACGCTTTTTTTTGCAGCAGGAGAAGGAAGGAGTCAGACCAAAGCTTTATCTTAACAGGCTAAAGTAGGGGAGCTTCTGAAGTGAGCAAAGACTTGATTTGCAGAATGTGATCCCTAGGGATACAATACATGACAATGCACCAAGAATCAGGATGATGAGACGTAAATAATGAAAAACTGATAACTCATTTATAAAATTTGCTGTCACAGTGTTTGTTAGTTTTTGACTTTTGACTGCTTAAATCCACACTGATGTGTTATTTAAAGGTGCATAGTGCAAGAATCCTCTGGGTGTGGGTGTAACATGCTGGGCACTCTCGTTCACCTGGCTACATTGTTGAGTATCTGCCATAATCAATGCATTAGCTAGAGAACACTGGCTAATGTCAATAGATTTAGCTTTCTTACTCCAGAAGACATTACGCCTCTAAACGAAAGACCGGTGCATTCGTAGCAGCAGATGTTTTCCTCTTCTCCCATGCGCGTGCATAACACTGGTGTCATTTCAACTGGTCGCCAGAAGGGGCAGACGTCTGCAAAAATCCTGGAACTTACACTATGCTTCTGTAAATCAAAATGTTTCATTGGGAGTTCTTTGAAAATGTGTGAAAATCAACAACCAGTGAGATCTCAAACAAAGTCTGTATAATTTACAAATTGTAGGAATCTAATAAATCATTGCTAAATAAAGAATCAGGATTGCTTAACATCATTTTATTAAACATTTATCAAACAATAATTCTTTGGTCTGGTCTTCAGACAGAATTTCCTTTACACTGGGCATCATGCTTGGTGGCCATGGCAGGATATTGACGCAGAGAGGAGTGAGTATAAGTTCTGATACTATATAGCCAATCAAACCTACTTTGATTTTTAGCTAATGGGTATTTTCTAATAGAGTGACCAGAAGATAATTTATTTGGAGAAGCAAGACTGACATAAAATATAGGGTTCAGTCCAAAATTTGACTTAGACAAGAATTTTTAAATGCATTTCTCACAGAGTAAAACAATCTAAAAGCAGTATAAATTAAAAAGAAATGTTGAAAATGTTTTATATGCTTTTCTGTAATCAATAGAAAAGAAAACAGCAATCAGGCCCATGTTATAATTGTTGACTAGCTTTTTGCATGTTTCTACTGATATTTTGATCATTCAATTTTGTTGAGATAACAGGTAGGCTGAATGTACTACAGCAAATTTGCTGTTTAATCATTTGCAGCTTTTAGTGTCTGGCTGCCATGGAACATGTTGGTTTTGGAAGCATTGGTAGCCTTACAGGAAACATTAGGGTTAGGGTAAGAATGTACATTGTCTAGAGCAGCAGAAACCAACATTTCTGCACAACAGACTGACTTCACTTAGGAAGAAATTTCATAGAACAGTGACCGGACAGGTTTGGGTCAGAGGTAGTGGGGTGGTGACAATAATGAGTACAATAACCAACTACTATATCAACAACAGGTCTGTGTCAAGCTCACTAAGACCAACAGACATGATGTTTAGGACATCTGTTTTTTTTTTTTTTCAAATATAACATTTTAAAGCCCCAACGACAGATTATGTGGCTGTAGAATATGCAAATACAGACTGACTTTATAATGCTTTTATGCTAATTGCTAATTGTGCTAAAGACACTTTAAAATGTCAGATTTTTAAAAAAGTATTCTTAGTTTTAAAATACTAAAACAATGTTTTACTCTTTAAAGAATACAGTGTAACATCCCCCCTGCCCTTACATGAACAATTATAGACAACTTAGAGTAGGAAGGCTAGACAATATTACTATGTCATTATATCACTTAAAGAGAAATCAAAGTCAGCCAAAATCAGTACAGGCAGGTCAACAATGGTTGTCTGAAAAGGTACATCAGTTTATGATTTGTGCATTTCTAGTTATGCCTTTAATGCCGCTTGGTAACCAATAAAAGCTACAGGTGCATACAGGTAAAGTAAATGTTAAGCAACTTCAAGAGATTGGTTTTAGTTCAGGCACTGAGTAAATGCCTAGAAGAAATCAATACGTGGATGTGCCAAAATTTTCTCCAATTGAATAAAAACAAAACTGAAGTAATAATCGTAGGACCAATAGAGGAGAGATCAAAAGTTAGCACACAGCTTCAGCTGCTTCAGCTAAAAACCACTAATCAGGCCCGAAATCTGGGAGTAGTAATGGACTCAGACCTGAACCTCCAAAAGCATCTAAAGACAATTACAGGTCGGCTTTCTATCACCTGAAGAACATTTCTAGAATTAAAGGACTAATGTCTCAGCAGGATCTGGAAAGACTAATCCATGCGTTTATATTTAGTCGAATTGATTACTGCAACGGTGTTTTCACAGGTCTGCCTAAAAAGTGGATCAGACAGCTGCAGCTGATCCAGAACGCTGCTGCCCGCGTCCTCACTAAGACTAAGAAAGTAGGGCACATCACCCCAGTTCTAAAGTCCTTACACTGGCTCCCTGTATCTCAGAGAATAGACTTTAAAATACTTCTGGTAGTCTATAAATCCCTAAATGGCTTAGCACCTAAATACATCACAGACTTGTTATCGGTGTGTCAACCATCCAGACCACTCAGGTCTTATGGCTCCAGCCTACTCTGTGTACCTAGAACCAGAACTAAACAAGGAGAAGCAGCATTTAGTTCCTATGCTCCACTTATCTGGAACAAACTTCCAGAAAATTGTAAAGGTGCGGAAAGCCTGAGTTCTTGTAAATCAAGATTAAAAACACATTTGTTTAAGACTGCCTTTGACTGTTCTAGTTAACTGAATCACCACTTTTTTGTTCTTTTTTCTATCTACATTTTATTCCTACTTGCTTTTATTCTGTTTTATTTTGCTATATTTTAATCATGTAAAGCACTTTGCATTGTCTTTGTACTGAATTGTGCTATATAAATAAATTTGCCTTGCCTTGCCTTGCCTAGTTAGTTCACTGATATACTCCCTTCACAACAATATTTGATTGTTCAAAAGTTTGATTAGAGAAAGCATGGTTAAGGTGGACTCATATTATTCACTTTTGCTTAAGGAGGTCTCCATTTTCCATCAAGGAAAATGAGGATTCATTGTTTATTTTACAAAACAATGTAGAATCCTTATTCACAATGGGTCGCCTTTCAAGCAAATCAGTTTTGTTAATATGTACAAAAATTGTGTATTTTTGCACAGAATAGATCTAAGTGCTTCCAAAATGAGGATAGGTTTTTGATTAATGTGCTTTAGATTTGTTTACAATGTCAAAAAGAAATGAAATATTTAATCACTACTGCGTGAGACAGCAAAGTGTGAAATACTAGCCTTAGAACATAAGAGTCTTATCCCTGAGATCTCCGGTAGTGAAAACAAATTTCCCTTGTTTCCTTCCCTGTGTGGTTTCTTCCTTGTTATCTGTCCCTGTCAGGTTAGAAGGGCTGGAAAGTGTTTGCTGCTGGCAGCGACCACCAGCAGGAGCGAAAGAATAAATAAACGAGTGAACGGTTTGTTAGAACGGACAAGCAGAGGGGGCAGACGAGTACGGCTGAAGAGGGCTCAGCTGAAGAGTTGCTGTTTGAGCTCCACAAAGCTGACAAAGAGAAGTAAATTGGCAACCGAACAACCTCAAACAAACGCTGTAACGTCTCTTTCACACAGATGGTCATGCTGAGTCTGTGTTTGCCTGTCTGAGGGTTTGTGCAGTCTTCGTGCCGATGTTGTCGTAGAATTGTGTGCGCACGCTGCCAGCTGAATCCCATTTTTTGGGCATATGCAGATTGCAGTATTGATTAAAGAGTCTGAACAGCAAAACAACATCATTTTCAGAAATTCTGGCCCTGCTGCATTCTGAGGTGGTTGGAAACAAGATTCTGATTCAGAATTTTACAGATGTGTCTCAGTTTGAAAATGCTGGATGGGCAAACTGGCTTCCAAGTGCCCTTAATGACACCTGAGACGTAACGATTGATGAATATGTCACATGTGTCGGAGGTTCCTGGTAAGCAGGATCAACTCACTTTGGGTGTGGGCTTTGTGATTACCTGCTCCCATCTGTTCATTTTATGTGACTGGTGGAACTTAGGGTGGATTGAGCTCAAGAGTGAAGAAAATTAACCGTGAGAGCACTATTCCAATGATCAGAAGGGAGAAACTAACCTGGTTTGGTTTTTGCCTTAGGCCATGTTCAGACCTAACGCCACAATCCGATCTGGGCATTCCAATCTGGATATGACCAAGTACAAGATGTCAGGAAGGCTGTGGAGGTATTCACTCAGCCTGTGTTCAAAGGTAAATTTGGGACCCTGTTGTCTACATTAGATTATTCATGTGAATGCAAATCCCTCCTGGGCTACAGTGAGGGACCACCTACTGGGCTGAAGTGCCTTTATCCAAGCCATTTTCCAGAGAATGGAAAAAAAAAACATTGTTGAATACAGGCTCAGCAGCTAATTTAAATGGATTAAAAAACTGTCAGTAGGAATATTGTTAGGATCGGATTATTCCCGGCTTAAAGTTTTAATAAACTGCTTTTCGGAATCCTTGTCAACAAAAAGAGACACATTTTTTTCTCTACCGTAAGGAATGCTCTAATTGTTTTTAATGCTGACTGTACAAGCTGTGGTCATCTTCTGAAACCTTCTGTGTCAATCACATTGCAGGAATCTGTTTTACAGAGGTATACGTACCCTGACTTGGTGAACTTTTGTCCTTCGTAAAGTTGTATAAAGGTTTGTCACTAATTCTTTAGGTGTTTTCTCTGTAGGTGCGTTTTACAGGTTAAAAGCTTCATCGCTTTGCGGAAAACAGAATTTTATAATATCAGAATTAATTTTAAGCTTTTTGTTTGTTTTGAAACATGTATGTTAAGCAACATAGTTAAGGTATACAATCACTGATCAACAAAGGTGTACATGAACCAGGTATACATCTGAATAACTTTGAATTTTTCTCTAAAATGCTGTCTGAATCATGTAAGCTTACTTTTTGGGCTATCCTGTACCTTAGCATGTTAGCTCAAGTTAGCTCACCCTACCTGCTATGCTAATGCAGCCTACATACATCAGTTAAGATACTATCATTAGCAGGTTGGCTAGCAAAAGCCAAAAGGAGCTCATATTTACGAGAATATTTATATAGTGGGAATTTATTTTTTAGATGTTTTTGTTTTTTTATTCACAAAATTATAGGTGTTGAGACATTGATGTCTTCTCTTCATCTCTCTAAACAGATGCTCAGTATAGTTCAGCTCTGGAGCCTGTGATAGTCATGAAAGTAGGTGGACAGTTCCAAAGACAACCCATTTTCAGTTTTCTACCACAGTCAACGACATTTTAAATCTCCTGCCATTTCACATAATCTAGATGATGCCATGCACTCTAAAAAGGTTCCCAGGGCATTTGGAAAATAAGAAAGCCCAGAGAATCCCAGATCATTTATTGTACTTAAAGGAGAAGTCCGGTCAAAATCAGAATTCAAACTGCTGAAAGTACTTTAAATATAAAACTACTACATACTGTGCAAAAAATTCTAAGTTTTTTTAATTAATAATAATTCTCATTTAATCATGTTTATGTGGAGGAATCCATCTTGGTCAAGAATAGTACTGTCACCTCCCATTTTTTTACGTCACTCGGCGGACCCGCTGTTGAGCAAGTTTCAACGCTCTGTTTGTCACGGCGCACTATTTTCCAAGATCAAACTCAGTCGGGTCCTACAGTATATATCTATACACGCGTGTGTGTGTGTGTGTGTGTGTGTGTGCGCGCTCCGCGCAGCACGGCTTTGCATCTAACAGACGGGGTTTCAGTTTCAGTTTGCAGCAGAGCGCGCGCACACACACACAGACACACAGCGGAGGAGAGATCGCTGAAGTGACTGTGTTGAAATAAGCAATGTTTTTTCCTCTTTTACCAGTTGTGTTGGAACATCCGATGGCCATGCACGTGGGCATTGTTGCTTCAGCAATAGCTCTTGGGAATGTCAGCGGTGAAGTCCTCTGGAAATCCAAAATAATTATTGATGATCGCAGCTGTGTAGAACGGCTCCTATTGACTTTGCATGGAAAGCGGAGAGAAATGCTGTCGCCGCTTCCGCTCTTCCACGTCGCAGGATGTGATGTCAAACGCCCCTTACTGCCCATATTTGGGCAGTCATGTCAGCCCCCATACACAGTGATTCAGACGACAATTTATGTTTTTATTTTCTTATTGATTAAAGATAAGTTCATTAAATAACCACAAATGTATTAGTTTTAGTTATAGCTAATGATCCCCTGATTTTTCCTTGTTGACCGGACTTCCCCTTTAACAGCTGGGATGGGGTACTTTTCCATGTCTTAATGTTTATTTGCAAGTAGAGCAGGGGTCTCCAACTCAAATCCCAGAGGGCCGGCATCCTGCAAGTTTTAGATCTGTCCCTTTGCCCTACACTCCTGAATCAAATGGCTAAACTACCTCACTACCATGCAGTCAAGCTCGGCAGAGCTCTGCTAACGAGATCATTTTGGAGTCAGGTGTGTTGAAGCGGATACATCTAAAAAGTTGCAGGACACCCACCCTCGGGGACTGGAGTTTGAGATCACTGATATAGACTGTATAGTTTAAATCCTATCATTCTAGATGTATGTTAATGCCATTTGTAAAAACTGAATTCATAATTAGCTCATGATCTTTTTTGTTCCTACCATCTTAAAGATCTTTGCTACCTCCAAGTTGATCCCTAAAGTAGCTTCCAAGAACTTCCACTCATATTTGATTTATGCAAATTTTTATTGTAACTAGAATTTATGATCACGTTATCTTCACCTAGGTATTGTCTACTGTAGCCCAATCTCCCCTGCAACTCTGTCTTGGCAGCAAACCACCAATGGCTAATGCCCGATTGTGTACTGATTTGGTCCATCTAACATGATCACCAGCATCTGTTACCTGCTTATTGCATGACCGCTGTGTTGAGCATGGTTACACTTTTGCTTTGTAATGTTCTGCACCATGCTGCTGCTAATACCTTAGGATGACATGCATAGATCAGCATGCGAGTTCATCCATTTGCTGTCTCTTTTTTTGTTGTCACCACTGTTGCTTTTAGCTACTGCCGTGCTTGTCAAACAGATGCAGATGCTTGTATCTGTTTAACATCTGGGACAGTGGCTCTTGCCCATCGTCACAGAATCGGCACTAAGAGGCTTAACGGGACCGGCCACTTGCCTCTCCGGATCCTGCGCTGATGGAAATGAACAGAGGTCCCCACTGGCATACATCTGTCCCTTTCCCCTTCCCTCCCCCTCACACATCTGGCTCAGCAAGCTCCTTCTGGGGCATACATACACAGAAGTACATTAACATCCCCACAGCGAAGCAGATAGAGCGAGACAGTAATTTTGTTGTAGAACAAGTCTTCCAGGGTCAAAAAGTCAGTAATAGATGGTAGCAAAATCTACAATGCTTCACCCACAGCACTCGGCTCCAAAACCCAACCAAAAGTAGGTCAAATAAAATCCTGGACTTCTTGAGAAAAACATAGTCCTTAAATCAAGTATCACCTCTCCTAAAAACATTAGATGGAGAATGACAAGAACACTTCTCAAAACACTCTTGTGTCCTACATTATGACTGAAGATGATGGTGTTTCAACATATTAACTCATTGTTTATCTAAAATGAAAAGCTGACAGCTGTAAAAATGAAGGTGGAAACGTATTTGAGACAAACGTGCTTGTGCTCCTCACAACTTTCTTAAGGTAGTTTAAATTTTGCCATTACGGAATCATCTGCCAACTTTTCCTTTATCCAAGTAATTACCTAGTGTTTACGATGGCAAAGTGACAGTGGCTTTCTCAGTAATGTAGGGGATGTTCCAATTCTAATAAATGGCATAATCATTTATATATTGACAGATATGTATTCATTTGAAAATAGACAACCAACACAAATGAAAAACTTCCGGTCTAGTTTTCTTGTAGGATTAATGTTAGCCACCATTTTCCATTCACAGAAGCTTGTGGACAAATGGTATCCCAAAAGCGTCCTCTAATAATAAAAATAATGTTTTATTGAGATGTTTTGTTTCTTTCATTAAACTACTTAGAAAAAAAGCCACTCACTGCAGTGCTTCATCTTTAGGGTGTTTTTCAAGTCCAGCTAAGACAACAGTATCTTTAATAGAATTACAGACGTTTGCTCTATAATTTATTACACATCCCTGTGCTGACACTGTGCAATACCGTGCTTTTTTTCATTCCACTGAACCGTTTCATGCATGAAATATGTTCACTTCACCCTCAGCTCAAGAGTCACTATATCAAACATACGGCTACATCCTTTTCTGAGACATCCGCAATGTTGCAGTCACCATCGTGTTTTGATGCAGATATTAGGTCCACTATTTCTTTGGGTATTTCTATTCTGTAAAGGTGAAGTTTTGTACATGCATGTAAACCACACAATTATACTTATCAGCAAAAGTGTTTGCAAAAAAACAAAACAAAACAGCAATAGGTAATTACTGTCTTTACTGCAGCAACAGTCGCTGCTGTTGAAGCATTTTATAGGAATAATGCAGCCTCAGAAGTTGCCATTCACTTAAAATCTAGCCACTGATGTATGATGTCAATTCTAGTGGACAGAAGATTACCTTTTAAGTGTGTCATATTGTAGAAGGACTGGGAGGATATTTTCGAAGGTCTGGTATTACTTGCATTCTGATGGATGTTCATCTGAATATTGTTTTGTATTTGTAGTGGTTGACCTATAGGTGGCATTGCATTGAGTAATGCACAGGAGTGCAGTGAAGTGACTTTGTCAGTCTCAAAATCAGAGATGGTGAGAAACCCATGTGCCCAAATCAGACACTGGATCCCCATGAAGGCAATTTTAATCACAGTCCAGCGACACTTTTCAAAGCATTTGACAATGTAATATGCACAATTTGTTTAGCAGCTAAGCCAGGTTAGGTGTTACCAAAAAGGGCTAATCAGGCTTCAACAGTAATGATGCACTATGCAGACCCTCTTTCTAGAATGATGTATACTTTTGTTCTGGAAGAGAAAAGGACACCCTTGGCGATAGGCAATCATTATATGTTGCTGTAGAATTGTGTTTGCCCACTAAGGGTCTTATATGTATTTTGAATGGAATTCCACAATTTACCGCTATACAATGTAGGGAGGCCATAGTGTTTGTATTGATGCTACTGGACACTCAGTTAGAATGACTTAATAATACATTTGTTTGACATTTTAGCAGTATTATGGAGGTGAAAGTAGGCTGAATTGAAGACTTGACTAAGGTACAAACTAAAAAAAAGATGCTGTGCAGGTTTATGGATATCTAGAGATATCATCTGCACACCAATGCAAATTTTTTGTTGTGTCCCCTAATGTTGTTGTCTAAAGTCAAGCAGAATTTTAAGAAATATAACTTCAGACATATAAATAATGTCTACATGGAACTGGCCCACAATGAGACTCTATATTTATTTAGTGGTGTTTCTCTCCTTTTCTATCTCACAAAGTAAAGCTGTAACTGAACAAACACAGCAATGCTGCAAATAAAGATTTAGTGATTGCATGGTTCAGAGGGCAGCAGCTTGGACGAATACAGACATCAAAATGACACAGTACACAAAGCTCTTTGATGCAACAATAAAACGTCTCACATGCCACCCTGTAATAGATATATCTACAACTCACCTGCTCCTCCTCTCCTCCATTCACAGCTCCATCAGTTCAGAATACACAGAGTTTGCCTTTTTACTGTGCGTGTTTGTTCTGTCAAATCAATCATTTTTATAACCATGTAGCTAATTACACAGTTGTCATTAACTTGTAATTGTGAAAGCACTTGTTTTCCAACATGGTCACACTGTGCTTCCCCACTTTAGCCTGGTGTCATGAAATTGCCTTTGAATGACAAACCAAGTCATGTAGCTTGTTGTCGCTGTTGTTTTTCACGAGTCATTTCACACCATCAGCAGAACCCCCCTCCCCCATACAACAAACTTTTACTCTGACCCTAGCACAATGTTTCACCATTAAAACCATGCAAGTGAGGTAAAGGGTCTTGTCATGATATACTAAATGCACCTGCAGTGATGTTAGGAGACGCAGCATCAACTGGACGTGTGATGATTTATACTTCTGTAATCCTGACCTAGACATTCAGCTGACATCAGAAAGAGAGCAAAAACGAGACAACAAAGAATGTTACGGTTCTTTAGACCAGGGGTTCCCATAAATTTCAGTCACAGACTGAAATGTATGGCATATATAACGGTGTCAGAGACTTGTGACCCACTTTTAGCAGGTGGGGATTTTTTTGCCTCTGCTTCAAAAGGAATGTTGAGCATCTTGTAAAGTAATATGTTAGTATCAGTTTCACAAATGAGGAAATACAAAATTGTTTTGGCATATCTGCATCAAATCATCTCATGACCCCCCAAGAGGTGTCTCGTGACCCCCACTTTGTAAATCCCTGCTTTAGACTGTGTTCACACCCTTTGAACTAGTTTGTCATTTTGTCATATTACAATCACACAATTCAATAGAGTTTTATTATCATTTTATGTGACACACCAGCATGAACAACAATGAAAGTGGAGGCATAACAATTTCCCACCTGAACTTTGGATCTCTGCAGCTCCTCTAAAGTCGCTATGGGCTTCTGATCTTCCTTTCTAATGTTTACCTTACTTTATTGTGTTTCCGTGGGATTTTTATGAGATGAAGTAACTTATTTCTAAAGTAGAAAGAAATTGAAGTCTTTCTATTTTTCACAAATTAAAATCCAATCGTTTTATTTCTATCTACCTATCTTCATTCTGAAACCCCTTGATAGAACCTGGTTGCATTCAATCCTCTTCTGAAAGTCACCTCAAATGTCAGTATAAATACCCTTCTACTTTGTGTCGGTATACCACGAAAATTCCCAATGATTTACAGTCAGATTAATTTTGTGGCTGTATTGTGACAAAAGGTGAAATCCTTTATGTGCAAGCTTTTGTAGATAGAGAGAAAACAAGAAAAGAGCTAAGCTTAAGAACAATACAGAACAGACAATTTAACAACCATTCAGCTCCTCCCAAAAGTGTCTGATTTCTGTAATGTCATATCAATACACACTCATACCAAAAAGCCTGGCTGCTATCAGAAGTCAGACAGGCCGTGGACCTTTGTTAACTCTGGGTGCATTAGCCTTTTCAATTCCCTTGTGATGTATCATTTATTTCACTTCCTGTTCAACAGGAAGCTTTCATTTGATCAGACTGAGCAGATCTTAAAGGGCGTCAGTGGGGGTGGGGGAGGGGGGGGGTATGTGATGGATTCTCAGATGCTCTCAGATGCACATTTCTGTTTTAGGTTTTCTAAACGTGAGCTTTATTTTTAGCTTCTTTTAACTGTGCTGTGCACGTGCTCATTAACCAGTGCCGGCTGTTTTATTTATATGTTTGAGATAGTAGCAGGGGAAATATTGTACATGTTTCATTTCTATAGAATATTAATGACAACTTAAGGGCTTTATAGACCCCTTTAGGACACTGTGTGGTCTGTATGAAAGAAGCATGGAGGGAAAGCGGCAGGAAAATGCCAGATTTTAATAACTTGAACAAAAACAAAAAACATAAACATACTTTATATGAAAAGACTGCTTGTGTTTCCTAGTTCGATTCTCAATGTCTTGATTTTTTTAAATTTTCTTATTTCTTTTAATTTATCTAAATAAGTAGGTTTGATAAGTAATATTTGTTTTAAAACAAAGGAGGGTATGTAATATGGAAGACAAAAGCCCAAACTTGCATTAAACACTTGTAAAACCAACAGAAAATTGGATTCTACACTCTTAATCCACGGCATCAATCTCCAATAGTCCAAAAAAAAAAAAAAATTATAAACTTCTTCCTGAGTTCAGTCTCTTTTTATATGCCATAAGTACACAGCAGTGCCACAACACTCCCCTTAACAGATGGCAGTTCCATGTTAGCATCCCTCCAATAATGCACACAACTCAGGAGTAGCCTTCAGCATGTGACCAACTCCTCTCACCCTCCGTCCTCCATAAGAGCCCCAGAAACAGATGTTTCAACTCAGCATTTTTATGTGAACATGTTTGTTTTGAATACATTAGGAGATAGAGAGGTCGACAGACAGAGGAACCGTTTATCTGAAGCGGACTGCAACTATCCTAACTACTAGCTGCTGCTGAGATTGATAGTAATTTGGACGACTGAGCAGCAGTGAAGCGTGCCAAGTCAGGGTTCATCTATCAAACAGAAGTGTGGTAAAGGCCTGTCTCATGAGTTGAATAAGTGGATTTGTTCAGACTTCCAAATGACTATTTAAAGGTTTTCCATTCTAACAAGCACATCAGTCATACAATCTGAGATTATGTTTACCCCAACATTGGGGCCACGTTATTAGGTACAGCTTGCTTGTAGCAGGTCAAACCCTCAGAACTGCATGAATTATTTCTGGAACAGATCTGACAAGGTTTCAGAAACTTTCCTCAAAAATATTAATCTGTATTGAAAATATACCGTCACACAGATTCAATGCATTTCAACTAGTTGATGGCAGTGGTAATGCAACATACGTCACAAAAAGACAATGATCTGCTCAAATTTGAATTATGTCATCATCTGGAATGCCTTTTAAAAGTATTCAAACAGCCTGTTCGCATGTGCTGTTTTCCTTCCACTTCACAATTATCTTTCTTGTTGTAATGTGAAATAATGTGCAAATGTTCAAAGAGAAGGAATGTTTTTACAACAAACTCTAATCCTTAGCTGAGGACATTTAATTGAATCTATTTTTCTTGCTGTAAATATGTGCTGCATAATCCCTCCTTCACGTCCTTCACACGTGGCACATCCTGTAAGCATATTCAAGCATGCTCTCTGTGTGTTAAGCGCCCTTTAAAAGGCACTCACGTGCACTTCACTTCCACAACTCCACCTTGTCAGGAGTATAATGATGGGCCCTGTGCTTCCACAGAAAGGAGAAATACACATCTGCTAAAAGCTAAATGTCTGTGGTATGCTGCTGTTGAGGACGCTGTGACTGGCCTCCATCTGAACATTTTCTTTCCTCTTCTCTGTCTTTTATACAACTAACATATATCATGCCACTACAATGATCTCAAAATTGCCTTTTTTTTAGTTCAAATGATTTTTGTCCTCGTTTTTGTCTGGAGATTTTATTGCACTCTCTTGGTAAGAGGTGCTTGAAACCTTTGTGATAATGTGTTTATTTGGAATACAATCAGCTTATCATGCAGGTATCATACTTTAGCATTCTTTAAGTAACTATCTTCACAATAGATGGAGCACTCAGGGACCACAAGCTGAATTCTCCTTATATCTGCCTTTATAAAAACTTTGTAAAGTTTAAACTTCTGGTTGGAGCTCATGAAAAACGGATGTCTAGAATCTTTATGTAACTAAAATCACCTCGGTCCTTGAATTTTTCAGTGATGTGACAGTTCATGCGACAGAGCAACCTCGCTCCTAAACCTCAATTGTGGTTCTCTTAACTAAATTAGCGAAAGCAAGCATAACCACTGAGCATGTTAACATCAAAAGGTAATCCAGAGCGCCGTAGGATGTGTCAGCATTCATCTCAGCTCAGGAAAGATGCTAAGAATCTGGATCACTTGAGTGGCTATATGTGTTGTCAGCTTGCTCCTTTACGTCTCTGCCAAAGGATGTAGTAAAAAGGGAAAGTCTCTCTTATACACCTCTCGGGCGTATAATCATCTCTTCGGTTTATATGTCCTAAAATATTTGCATCGTGCAGTATATGTTCATCGAGAACAAACTCAGACCATCGTAATAGGCCACTGTTTTTTACTTAACCATACATGCAAAAGTCAGTCGATGTTTTTCTTTTGGATCAAGCATAAGTTACGAATGATTATGATGCGTCAATCAGCCTGACACGTGAACAGATTTTTCCAGAAGGCATTCATTAACACACTATTCTACTTTTTTTTTGTCTAAGATAATAGCTACTCGTATGTGCCCTTGTCATTGTGTTTTCATTTTACATGATAGCAAACACCAATTATAACTTATAACAGAACTAATCAGCAATAATATAGATTTGTTTCAAAAACTGTAAATTACAGTATAATAGCAATCTGAGTATGCTGAGGTATTTTTTTATAATAATATAGTCTAAGTACTACTTTTAATCTCTGTTGGAATAAAGCCAGTGATGCATGATGTCCAGTTTAACCTCTTAAACCCAAGGATCTATTTTCCAAAAAAAGGTATACTCATACTTTATATGGCATTTCTCAACTTATACGATGCCTAAACTGCTCATCGTATTATCAACTAACATGGAGCTCCTGGAGGATGATGAGGATGCGAAAATTTGAGAGTAAATCATTCTGGGCCTGAGTAAATGAGATTTAAATGCCCAAAAAATAAATTCTGGCTAAATACGCAAACAAACAAACAAACAGAAGAAAAAAAAACAGATCTTTACATACAAAACTTCTTACTTTGCTGCCACAATAAATTGTAAATACAACATCTTACATTGTAGCAAGTCTGGTGTCCACACAACAGGATCCAAGCGGTGTGCCATTTTGGCACAGTAGGGCACAATTTTTGAAATGTAGAATTTATTTTTGAAATTGAAAACTCAGGATGCTATTATATACTTGGCCATAAAACTACCGTTTCAGCCTCCACAAAACACAATTTATATTTTTTTCAGCACTCTTTATTTACACTCTAATTACAGAATGAAGTAGATACTTTTGTAGAGGATTCTCATATGGAGATCTAGACATATGATAAGTGTGTGTTGGCCTCAGAATTAGTTAGCTACAAGCGCGTTATCATTACTAAAGAGCTCAAGGCTTGAGAGGACAGAGGTTTAAATGCAGTTTCCTCCCAATGTGAAATAAATGTTTTATATTTTTAACAATATATTAGCCTATTCTACCTAAACATGTCTCATTCTATACGTCCAGTGTGCTTAGGAATTTTGGCTCCTTGTTTTGGTTTTAATGATTCATTTCGTGCACCTACTCTGGGACACCGATAGATGGCAGTGTATGGAGCAACACAACACAGTCCAAAGCTCCAACTCTTCAGGGATTGTTGTCAAGAGGTTGACAACAATCAAACCTGGTTCATACCCAGCCATCACCGCATCTAAAGACGTCTTAAGATGTGTCTCAAGACACATTTGCTGAGATGTCTTGAGATGTCTTGGTAAGTCAAGACGTGTCTATAAGACGTGTCTATAGACATGGTCTTAAGATGTCTTGAGATATCTGAAGACATCTTAGAACTAAAATTTAGTAAAATATCACAATCCACTATTCCTTGATAATAGTTTACAAATTATTTGTTTATCGAAAAGAATGACAAACCCTATATGACACACTGAGTATTTAATAATAAAACATAGGGAAATACAGTTCAATGTATTGCACATACTGTACATGTTAAGAGGGTTAGGTTTGACATCAAGTTACCTGCGTGTGTGTGTGTGTGTGTATGGTAAGGTTACTCTGTATAAGAGTGTAGATATGCATTTCTAAGAAACAATTTGTTCCTTGGATTGTGAAGGATTTTTTTTTTCAGCTAATTGACAGTACTGTCCATTGGTGGCAGCAGACTTTGTCCCGATCCCTAGGTTTTCAATTGGCTCCCAGAAGCATTTGTGGTGGAGGAACAGGAGGGTGTCAGTGATGGCTGATGTTGGAAAAATTATTTTTCCCCCTTCTTGATACTGTTAGCAGCCTGTCAGTGGGTCTTCTGTGCGTTGCAGCAAGAAAGTGGTACCCTCAAACAGGACCAGTGGAATATCTGGGGAGAAACATTATGCATGTAGCCATGGGATACAAAAATTATCTCTAGTAAAACTGTAACTTACCCTAGTGTTATGCATTATGCTATGAGGTTTACATTGCCCGGTTTCTCTATAATCCTGTTTACACATTATATTCAAGATGAAACTACTTTACCAGAGATTGTAGCCCATATGGTTGTGATTTTCACTGGTTGCCTGTCACTGTCATTCACATGGGTTGGGTTGAAGGGAGCTATCTCCACAAATGAGCCAACTCTGAGAGTCTTTACATCAAATCTGTGAATGAGATGAAATATTTTTAAAACACTTGCATTCATTAAAAAGGTATATTATAAAAGGCGTATTCCATTTATTTAGATAAATATCTAAGGGTCTAATACACAAAATGATGCACAACTTCTGGGAAATGCTATGCAGTATGTTGTGTTGCTGGTACAATTGCTGCTCTGCGCCATCCTTTTGTGAATTTGGCTGAAAAAATATTCTGAATTCAGTACATTACTACTGCTATTACACAAATGATAAACATTGATAACATACTTATATTTTTGTGGGGACAGTGTGGCACTGTGGTGTTTAATGCATCTGTCTGGTTGCCCAGAGAGCGGGTTGTTAATGACGTTGATAACATGCTTTCCCATTATCCAAACCTTGGGAATAAAAGCTAATTATGTTAATGATGTTCCTATACAAGAAGACAGTGCTTACCGTACCTTATAATGTATAATTAATATTTATTAATATGTATTTTCCTGTACTGGATTGAGATTAACTACAGGAGTCACACCTTTGGGCCAAGTAAGATCTCTTCCTGTGTCAGGACTCTATCCCCCATTCTCTCCATGAGGTCTGGCTGGCGCATCATTTTTGACACTTTCAGGTGGGATAGCTCTGGCATTTGGGTTCCAAGGTGCAACCCTGTTAAGAAATGAATCACAATAAATAAAATAATTTTGTTACCTTTTTTTAGTCATTGTTGATGGAAAACCCAAGAATATTTTAATAATACAACTATTTTAGTAATTTATTTTTGTAACATAGATTTACCTACCAAGCCCATGTCTTTGATGAAGTTCAGCTGCAGATATCACTGTGGCTGATCCTGATGGCCTGTAAACCGGGGCGTAGCCTGGAAGCTCGGGGACAGATGTATTTTCTGCTGTTTCCTCATTTGGTGTTGACAGTGTGCAAAGGGTATCCAACACAGCAATCCTCTTCACCATTAATTTTTCAATACTTTTATGAGCAATAACTGAAGTACAACAAAAATATCAAGACTGAGCTTCAAACACCTTCAGGAACTAGTATATGAAATGTACGGAAAACTTACCTACCCAAGTCTTTGATCCTCTGGTGGTATCGCTCAAAGCGGGTGCAGTCACCAATCATAGGGTGGCCCAGGCCAGCATATCAATTTTCTCCCCAATGCGTAGTACATATAAACTTATAAATGTAATTATGAAATTATCAACTTACGACGTTGCCTCTGTGACGTTTACAGTGATAAATTCAGGTAGTTGAACACAGAAATGTAGTAAAAATGTGAACTCTGCTAACCTCCAACTGTCTTACTAACTGAAAACAAACCTGAGATTCGGATTGTTAGTAAAAACTGCCCTTCAAAATAAGAGCTCCTTCAAAACAAAGGTCCATTCAGATTCATGCCTGAAAGGCAACACAACTTATGATGCCCATATTTTCCCTTTTTGCCCCCAAATTTTATAATCATAAAACTCCTGTTAAAACAAGATAGCTTGGCCATGCTTTTGAGAAAGGCTGCAAAGGGTGTCTTAAGCCATCTTAAGATTTGAATGTCTTAAGACAAAAAAAGATGTCTTAAGACATCTAAAGACACTCAATGTCTTCAAGACACAAAATACTGTCTGAGAGCATCCCATTTCCTCCAAATGCATGTCTTAAGACATGGGTGCATGTCTTCAGATTTTTGTCTTAAAATGTCCTAAGACGTCTTGATGTGCACAAATGTCTTGAGACGTCTTAATTCTTCTTATTAAGACATCTTGAGACGTCTTGAGACACAGTGATGGCTGGGTATGTTGTCTGTAGACTTCTGATATCAACCGCATCCACAGCAAGCTAAGCGGTAAACTCGCGAAGTTACGAGTGTCTCACAGAGCCCCTTTTGTCTTTGTGTGGGTTTCAAAGGGTTGAGAAGGGGAGGTTGTTCTGGCAGATGATGCCCAACTGTGACCAGCACAATAGCTGTCATTGTTCTGCTTTTCATTTAGTTATCTCCTTCTCTTTCTCCACACCCATGTCCCTTGTTTTCCAACAGTTCTTGAAGCCCTCTTTGTGCTAGCGCCTGTGCCTTGTTAAAGAGTAAACGCTCACATTTAGAAACAGTAATTGTTCAAAAACATGTAAAACAAAACCAAATCCAAAACGATATGAAACCCGGGAGGAGAAATAATCCCACCTTTGAATTTGCGAGCACGACTGCAAAAATCGCTGCCTCTTTCCTTTCACTCAGCAGGTTTTGTGCAACTCTCTCGATCATAGATTCATAGGAGGCTGTAAGTGCAAACGTGTTTGTGACTAATACATCCTCATCCTTGGTGCGGCCTCGCTAGGAACACAGCAACCCACTGAGATTTTGGAGAAAGACATTAAAAGAACTCTGTATGCTACCAACTGTATCAGAGCTCCTTCTGAGAGTATGAGACAGTGCCGAGAGGCAAGGAGTACAGTCAATAGTGAGTGTTTGTCAGGGACCGTGAATGGGCAGGAAGAGAGGATATCTAGGTTTCTGAAAGCAGAATAAGCTCTTTAAAAATGTTATACAACCAGAATGCTCCACAAACCAATTCATATTGATGCACATGTAATTGGGTTGTGAGAATATTCAACAATAAAATAATTATCTGTTAAAAAGAATTCAGATGATTAAGCCTCGATTCAGGACATGAATCTGCATAAATAGTTTGGACTGTTCCTTTTCTTAAACCATTGAAGTTGATGATTATGTAGATCAGCACTAGTTCAAACATGTATGTTGTTTGTTCTCATGGCGGGGCACGTGTTGACAGTGCATTAACGTCTAAATACCCATTTGATGTGAAAAAAGCAGGTCGAATGAGATTTTACCAACATGTTAGCACTACTTCTCATCTCCTGCTCTCGGCAAGCTAAAGCAAACCTTCAAAGGGATTGGAAGACCAGCAGATTGGCCTCGAGGTGGAACAGACCTTGGGGAAAGCAAGATGGTCAGACAAACATGTCTACAAAAATACTCCTTCTCTCTCTCTGAGATATGGAGGGTTATGGGAGGAATTTTATTGAATGGAAACAGAATTATGAGACAGGCTGTTTGTGTTACTGGTTATAATTTGTACAAATAAGTCGGGGAGGGCTGCTAAACACATTATAGTGGAGGACCAAGATATGCAAATGAACTAAATATAAGCACACTGAGGTTATCCTTAAGCTCACAAGGTTTAGTGCTTGTATAGTTCAGTGCAGGTGAGAATAGTCACTACGCGTTTCCATCTATCCATCCATCCATCCATCCATCCATCCATCCATCCATCCATCCATCCATCCATCCATCCATTTTCCTACACACTTTATCCCTGTTGGGGTCGCAAGGGGTACTGGTGCCTATCTCCAGCTCTCAATGGGCTAGAGGCGGGGTACACCCTGGACAGGTCGCCAGTCTGTCACAGGCACTGCGCATTTCCTTCCTGTCAAAATTACATATTCCTCCCCAATCAAATTTACAGAGTTGCAATACATTGTTAGTCCATTTTAAAGTATAAATAGGTTTGCCATAAATTCATGGGAAGGACAGACGGATGGATGGATGGAAAGACCTAAGGAGCAATACCTTTTTGAATCATCACAGTTTTCAGAGAAGGTTAGATATCCAACAAACTGAGGACATGACAGCCGGACCAAATAAATATACAACACACCCACATGGATAGCTGTGTTAGACCAATTGCCTACAACTCAACTATCGCTTTGGTTAGACTAAAACTGGCCATATATCAACCCATCTGTTGGATTTCACTCAGTAGTCCTTCCCTGGGGTTACTGTGCTGATGGACTGGCTGGTTTGGGGTGGCTTTTAACTGTCTATACCATTTTAAGCTTGTTTTGACTCATCTTCAGGAACTGTAAAATGAAAAAATATAAGAAACATTTGAACTATTTAATTGCTAATCTTCCAGTTACCGCAGCCACTTATTAGTTATATTAAGAGTAGATACAGCATCACGATGCTTGAGACCAGTGTTTGTGAAACTCTTTTACTGATATATTTTAACCGGACAAAATGATTGCAGAGTTCACATTTTAGGCTAGCTTTAACATTTTGTAGGTAGTATTACTACAAGAGCTGTCTCCGTGTGTATTCCCTCCAGGTAATGTGGAAGGTTAGCCTTAACCTAACCCTGAGTTTTCCAAACGGCTGATAATGTTTCCAAATCCAGCCAGAGATGGAAGGTTTAAATGGTTAAACATGCTCTACTCCAATTCAGCCTTCCTGTTATCTGCTGGAAATCTTGCTCTGTCTCACTGACATGTCTAGAATATCTGGGGTTTCTTTTTATATAACTTTTAAAGGACTTTGGGTACTGAAAGTAGCTAACTCTCAATCTTTTTCCTTTAATGATGGCATCCACACCAAGTGCCACTGGTAGCACGTCACATCTTTGTAATGGTCATAACACTGTCAAATATTTGAGTTTCTGACAGGCTGGTCACTAGTCATGATCAGTAAGGATAAAAATAATCAGGTTCTGACATCTATACATGGCCAGGCTTTCGGACTCATCCAATGAATCAATGTTACTATGTGAGACTGAAGAAAAAAAGCTAAAGAATTTATTTTCCTGCTCGATCTAAAGTTTGATCATGCACAAGGCACTAAGGCAATCATCATGTGGCACAAAATTGCTGCATGGTGAAATTGAGAAGAAACAGGACATGGAACTAAAGTATAAAGACTCACTAGCTACCTTAGTAACAGATAAAACAAAAAACAAAACTGATGCAGATAGCGAAAATGACAAGATGACACACTCTTTCATAGTGGACACAGTTTAAAGCCTTTTTTTATTAAAAGGCTTTAATACAAAACCAAAGGCTTTGGGACAACTATTTGAATGCCTTTCAATGGACTATGTAACCAGTATATTTCAAAGTTAGGCAGAAATGTTCATTCAGTGTTTCTAAATATCTTTCCTGACCATTCACTGAGCAAAATACAGAAAGATGGGGGTCCACTGAAGATTCACACACAGCAAAGACCCAATCTATTAAAAAGCGAGAGTCAAACCAAAGTGAATGTTTGCAACATTCGGTCCATTAATGAACCTTTTTCTGAAAGCGAAGATGTTTGTAGCTGTTTGGACACGTACATAACCATTTAATCTGTACATTTAGTGGAGGATGTTTTCATCACTTTCTAACTAAAAGAAAAATGGAACCAAAGCACTTAGAGAAGATGTAAGTTGGGGAGGTCGGCACACAGAGAATAGGAGCATCTGAACAGTGGCACAAAGTGGAAAATGTCATGTTGTTTGCAGCAGTGAAGGCAAGGGGAAGTGGAGGTGGTAGAGAAGGTGGGGGCCGTGATGGAGAGAAGCTGCCGCGTTTTGTTCTCAGCTCATCAAAAGCCCAACTTGGAGGTGAAATCTTTCAGATATTCTTACCTCGTTAACACATGGAAATGTTGCACTTTTCCGACAGTCATGCAAGTTTAGCTCTGCATGTCATTAAATACCTCTAACTCTTGTTTGAAAGGATGATGTAGTGCTTTTAACAGATTGGAATTATTCATCCTGTTGCCAGCAAGTTCTTTGTCAATACACAGTCAAGTAACATAAAACCCGTGTATATACAGTCATGTACAAATCACGTCTTCCCATCCAACAGCCAAGTATGGTACATTTAAGTCATTACAACATTCTGCTTTTTGATCTTAAAAGGTTGACTTCGCGTGGCATATGCCATCCAGTGTGTTTTCAGGTTACATGGTTTTACATAAATATCAGCACATCACTGTTAGAGCCCTAATCCTGGTTTACAAAAACCTTATCTTTTTTTACCAATCATTGTGGAAGGTAATCTTACTCATTGTTTAAATTTAACAGCAGCATCATGGATTGTTTTTTTGTTTGTTTAGTTTTTTTTGGCACAAAAGCACTTCTGGACAATTTAAAGTTTTCAAAACATGCTTGGAAAAAGCTCTAGGTGAAGGGGCCAGTGTTTCAAGGTTAAATAGAGTAAATGTTTGTAAAACCACAAAATACATTATAATAAGTTTTGAATAATACAGGTCAGGTTCTGTAGTGTTAATTCTTCTCTAACAGGAGTTTGGAATATAAAAAAACAAAATAGCTTGTGTATTACTAATAAACCAAATGTTTCATAATGTGTTTTAAGGAATCTCTGCTCAGGGTGGAACCATACATTTTTGTATGATATATATATATATATATATATATATGTGTGTGTGTGTGTGTGTGTGTGTGTGTGTGTGTGTGTGTGTAACTTTGTATTAGCTGTTACAAGATGTAGGGTGGCAGTTGTACAAGAGCTCAGAGTTCGCCCTAGTGAGTCGCTTGTTCAAATCTCCACTCCAACTGTCTCTGTGTCCCTGGAAAAGACACTTCACCCGCTTTGTCTTCTGTTGGTGGTCTGAGGGACCAGTGGGTCTGATTGTTTGCCAGTCGGCTCCTGGGCTGTGTAGCTCACCACTGTCAGCATTTGAATTTAAGTGAATGAGAGCTGAATGTAATGCAAGGCAGTTTGGCGTCGTCGGCCTTGATAAAGCACTATACAAGTGCCATTTACCATTCACCAATCTGAGATGCAAATATGACAGAAAAAGGAAGGGTTTTGTTCTGTTTAAATAACATTGAGTGTTCAGACCTTAGCTCTATTCCTGTTACTGGAAATGTGATTCAGGTCAGAACAAGAGCGTGATGAGGACCAAGATAAAACATCTTAATGCTCAGAATGACTCTGCCCAAAGCTGCTGACTGACTGTATAAGCCATCTTGGAGGTGCTTAGCGAACTGGGTCCAAAGCAGCGCTGTCGAGAAGACGAGCGCCTCTTGTTTCAACGGATGATTAAACAGCTCTCTAAGCTCATCCTCTGCTTCTCCCCCACCTCTTTCTTCACCTGACAGTTTCATAAGGTCGAACTGCTTCTCAGTACACCATTTTCTCCACAAATCAGACTTTATCTAACTCACTCTCTCCTTTAGTTCTTATTTGGAATAAAATATTGCAAAAATAACCTTATTTATATTTCCCTTACCTTTCTAACCAACATGTTTCACCCCGTAATCTGTAAATTATGTTTTCATTTTTAATTTGTTTAACCTCAGGCTGGCAGTGTTGAACAACAAGGTAGCTGCAGTGGGCAGATTACCGATTATCCCCATAGAATCAATACTCCATTTGTGATAATCCAAAAGTTTCGTCTTGCAACGTCTCAGGGGTATACAAATGTCAATAGCATGCCAAAACATCTTTTAATCCTGCAAGCAGATTGTTGTGAAGTTTGCAGAGCACTCCCAGACTCTTAAGAGGATAGAACTTTGATGTTAATGTTACGCCTATATTGGATTTTCATTTTAATATCCCATTGTTAAGTGGCAATGCGCCACCATGGAGAGAAAGGCAGCTGCACTGGGTGACTTGCATTTTGTCTTTTATTTATTATTAAAAAATAGGATTTACATACAGTTATTTTTGCATTGCTTATTAGCACTGTATGTCTCCTAGCTACACATGTCACTGTCAACACAGGCTATAGTGTTGCCACTCAAGTTGGCTTTAGGTTACATGTGCCTAAGTATCTTTCAAAAATGTAACTTTTTCACATGTTGTTGCATTGAAACTTTTGTATTTATGTGTATTTCCTGTGATTGACCAAAACATATACACAATGGTGCAGTGGAAGGACCACAATACACCGTAAACAGTGTTTTCAGAAATTAACACAGCCTCTACTTTAACCACATTTTAACCAAAATTATTTATTTTACACAAAAATTAACCTGTACTTAGCTCTATCTGAATTCTCATCAGTTCTGATAAGCTTCCTGGTCCTTGCTAAAGAAAGGCATCCCCCCACCATGATAGTGCCACCACAATGTTCAGAATAGTATATTCATGTTGTATTAAGGGTCCAGACCAAAATCCAAGGGAGCCCGACTTAAGCGTACATGACTTAAAAACTCATGTACGCTGACACTATCCATCCATTATTGGGAATAGGAATGGATTAAAAAAACATCTATGTCTCTATCCTAAAAGATTTTCAGCTGCAGTTCTAATAAAACCAGTTTGTATAAAATACTGACTTGGTCTGAATAAAAACTGATTTTCTTATTTTTTTCTGGATAAAAATACAAAAAATTATATGTTAGTTAACTTTATCATAACAGTTCTACATTACTTATGTTGGCGGATCATATACAATTTCATGAAAAAATGTAGTTTTCTTGAATAGCAAAGACAGGAAACAGAAAAAAGTGCTATTGGTGGTAATATTTTACAAAGCAATGTGTTTTATTTCATTTAGTGAGCTGTCCAGAGTTGTGAGCTTTGCTACCACAAGTTTTCTGATGTGAAAATGCGGGGGAGCTGTCCATTTTTGGAGGTGCTGAACCAAACTTCAGGGCCTGTTTGGAGCTACTGTATATACTAGTAGGAGTAAAGCATATTTTCAACGTTTAGTAAGTTGCTTTTCCTAGGTCAAGTACATACTGTCTTTTATCTACCCAACTATGGGTAGATAAAACATTTTAAGAAGCTTCTGAATTTTGAAAAACAAAATCAGTGTGTCAACTCTTTACCTACAAAAAAGTAAAATAATCTCTAAGAGCATAATACATTTAACTTCTGATAAAATGCTAGACACAATTAATATCTTAACTACACTCGATAACTCTCTTGTTAGTCTAGTTTAAACACAGTCTTCGAGGATGACGGTAATGGCTGGTCTGAAAAAGAACAAGACCGAACCGAGAAATCTGTTCTTGCTCCCACAGCATGTCATTTTGTTCTTACAGCTTTGTATTTGATGGTTTCACTGCTTGTTTTTGACACATCTGGACAGGACTTTTTTCTCACGGTACAGCAATTGGACAGGATTTGGATGGGCAGAAGACACCATTTCCACAAATTTCCAGCATTTCCCCTATAAATTATGGGGGGGGGGGGGGGGGCTGTCCCACCTTCCTAGCACCACACGCCCCTGGTGTTTGCAGTCTTTGCAAATAGTGTCAGAGAACACCGTGAGCTATTATTTGAGTCTGCTCCTCTACCTTTATCTCTTCGCCTGCCTGTGCTCGGCTTCCTCTGTCGTAGCCCCCCACCCCCACCCACCATCAACCAATCTTTAGCAATTGCAAATAACATAAATGTTCTAATATTTTTTTCTTCTCCTCTCCTGAGCCTCCACCAGTCAAAAGCTCACAAGGTGAGACCTGTGTTATAGTGGGGTGGACTTTGGCAGCCGGGCATCTTGTGAAGTAAGATTAGATAGATAGCAAGCTTAAAATGGATTTAGTCCAACAACTCCAATCTAAACAAATGGCACAGTGGTTTATTCTAGCTCTAGCTTATGAAAATTATAAATTAGCATTTAGTTATTTAAGCCTTTGATTATTTACACATACCATGGAGGAAGACATTGGTTTCCTGAGTGAAATGTTCTGAGATCTGAACATGCTTGTAGTTTTTGTGCAAAGTTTTACATCAAACACAGTTTTACATTGAAGAAAGATAACTTGATAAAATCCAAAAATCAGATTCCATCTGGCCCTATCTAAATAATTTATTTCCTTCATTCTGAAATCAGGAGTTAAGTGGAAAGCTATCTTCATCTGCCATGCTCATATCTTATTATGGCCAGACCTATCAATAAAGAAATTGTTTAAAGATAAACTGTCCGATGATATAATGTTGGCTTAAGAAACAAAAAAAGCAACATATAATGCCCTGATCTAATTAAATTCAGGAACAGAACCTTAAAACTACAGCTAAATACTGAGAATGTGCTGTGATGGTCTGGAGAAGTGAGAGCCAAGTATTATGTTCTCCAAAATAAATCTGAAGGAGATTGTCTGGCCAACAGTTTGTCTAGCTTGGAATAATAAATGGAAAATAGGTTTTTTGAATGACCTAGGTAAAACTCTGGCCTTAAAGGGGAGATATAATGGTTCTTAATGACTTCCTTGTCACATTTAAATCATTCAGTTTTGGTCTCTATGAAGTGGAACTGCAATGCTTTGGTCTGAATTTCTCGTTATTATTGTCTCACAGTCCCTCCTTTTCCCCTGTTCTGAGGTTCGTCTGAGAGCAACTTTCTTTGGAGTGGTCTCTTGATAATGCAAATGAGGCACTTCACCCACCCCCACAGGTCGCAGAATGCTCTACTCCACCCCGTTAGACCATATTTTGTAGTATGTTGGTGGACAATGTAATGAATTGTGTTCATTAATACACCCAACAACTGATCCACATATCAACTTAAATTCGGCTTCCTTCAGCTTGAATGTCAAAATTGCGGTGAAAAACATAAAAATGGCGGCTTCGCAAAATTGGTAAGCCGGAAGTCAATGTTCTTGTTTAGCAGCTCTGCAGCAAATGCTGTAACGTAGTTGTTAAAATAATGTAATAGAGAACAAAGAACACTGATCGGCTTCAAAAATATGACACAGCCAGAATATAAAGATTCTTCAAGTGTGACAAGACAAAAAAATTACGAAAAATCTCTTAACGGTTTAAATATGTTCTACTCCATCTGCTTGTAAACCTGAATATTTGCGATCTCCACAATATACCTGTGTGTGCAAGCATTTATCTTCATAAGAAATATATCTTGATTATTTTTTAATGACCACTCAAGATGAGCTCAGTCAATTCTGCTATTGGACTTGATGAGAGTGCCTTGCCTATTTGATAATAACTGCCACTTTGTTCTCAACTTAGGTGTGACCAATTAGAGAGGATTGACATTTTTATCCCCAATTCCAATGAGTCAAGCTGTTGTAAATGACACAGTGTCTGGGGGTAAGCTGTTTATCTGTCGTTCTGAGTGAACGAGATGGGAGGACAGCGCTCTGATTGTAGGCCAGCCTGCGAATTCGGATTTGCTGCTTGGTCGCCGTACCGAGCCTGTCTTCATCTTGGGGCAAATGACTGTTTAATTTGTTCAGTGTTGCAAGTAATTTCTCTCGTTCACTTGGGGCAGGAGGCTGGGACCAAACTGGCTCCAAGTAAATCAATAAGTCTTACAGTCGGAAAATAAGAAACCCTGAACAGGTTAGACATATAGATCATGTAGGTTGTCTGCACAGCAAAGCCATAGTTTAAAGGATAAGTGATGAAAAGGGAAGACTCAGGTAATGCGCAAAGCATGAAGGCAGACAGTCTGTGATGTGACGCACACACACAGCATTGGTCAGGAGTGAATCGTCAGAGTTTGTGCTGAGGTTAATTTATGCTTCAGAAAGCACTTTTAATATATTTTTCTGAGGTCACACAGGTAGTTGCAGGTAAAACAGAGTCCAAAAAGCACCTAAATTATGAGTGCCCTCATTTTTATGTTTTACTTCTTTCGTCCTTAGCCTAATTAAAACCCCAATATAGTGAGGGAGAGAAAGAAAGGAATAAACAGGAGTTGTGGGGGAGAAGGAGATTGGTTCTGAGCCCTTGACATGTTGGTGAATTATTGATGAAGTTGCAAAGTGGTGTTTCACTAATAGCCATCCTTTAGCATCTGCTGACAGGCCATTATATGGCACTTTTTTTCTCCCTTTCATTGGTTCTTTTCCCATTTCCCCTCCCTTATCCATTCGCCTTCTGTCCTTTAGTTAACAACTACAGTACAGTAATTATCTACAACAGCGGTTATTCTCATTTCTGAAGCTGTTGTGCGAAGCCTTATCATTCACGCAGAAAGATTTCTGTCCCAGTCAGGTTTTGGATACTTTTCTTACATTTTGAACAAGGCCCGATTTGGAATAGCATTCCAGTAGCATGATGACCTTGGTTGAAAATACAATGGTTTCATGGTCTAAACATAGCAATTTCAAACACACAGTTATGACATTCTTGAATCCTTTCCACCGCCTGCTTGCTTTTGGGTCCTCCAACATCATAACCCATGATACAGTGGTATTTACAGCAAGGTTCTTAGATGTTATTGTCAGCAATGGGTCGCTATGCTGTTGTAGAAACATCTCATAATGGCGTGAGTTTGTGGAGAAGTTAATAAATCCTCAGCTATTACAAGACAGACTGAAAATATTTATTGAAAATAACTGTTGGATACAATGCTTTGTTAGGAGTGATAAAACACTTACATTTTCACAAGACACTGTGAAGTCTGTAGCTGTATTCTCAACCATATGAAATATGTTTCTACATAAAGTGAAGTTTTGCCAGTTGAATCTGGCCGTATCAGTTCCTGAGATCAGCCATGATTGCACAGGAAGTCCACACTAAGTCCAGTAAAGGTGGAGGAGATTTTTGCACTTTGGTTTGCGCTGTCTTGCATTCAAAGGCATTGATGATGGTACATTCCTGTGCTTTTCCATATCCAAGCAAACTGACATTCTGTCACGTTTGGTGTTTCCATTTGGACTCTGAAAACAACAAGCACCGAGGCAGAGAAGCAGTGTAAGGTTTGTATTGAAAATAGTGAGTTGGTAATGATAGAAGGAACTGGGAACCGATGGCAGGGGTGACTGGGAGGGCTCTTGTCACAGACTGTGGAGGAGAGTGTGGAAAAGACTGAGCACCAACAGCAAGAAGGAAGGTGAAGATGTTCAGGCAGAGGCAGAGTTATGGATAGTATGAGTAAAGGGGCTAGTGACATGGCACACAGGGAGCTGTGGTCGGCATGTGGTGGCTTGCCAATGGTGGAGCACGTTTGATGGTGGACAGGTAGACAGATGCCCAGTGGTACGCCGAGGACAACTTCAATGTTTTGAAAGCAAGGCTGATAGGAGTGCCCAGAAGGCTCTTGGGATTCAGTACAAGAATCAAGGCTTGAGTTATTCCATGGAAGATGGAATAAAGGATGGTCCAGATCAGGAACCAGATGGGATACCTTTGGAGGGAACATAAAGAGGAGTGAGTCAAGGCACAAGGACTACAGACAGCTACAAGAAGCAAAGGTTTGGTCAGGTACAGCTCAGGGAGAGCTAGTGCTCGGATGCCTGCCTTCTGTCTCCTATTGCCTTAAATGCTCCCATTGATTAGAATGATGGAAAACACTTGTGGCAGTCATCCACCTGTCACACACTACTGGAAAGAGACAGGAATACACTACACAACAGCCAGATCATTCATGCACTGGACACATTCAGTTTATCATCTGGATTAATTCAACCAGCAGCCTCAGGAACCATCCTTTTGCTTTATAACATAGATTTTGTTTGACTGTAAAACTAGCGACCACTTTAATGGTGAAAACTGTTAACATCTGCTACAATAGTGCTGTATCCCATGGATTTGAATATTTTCCATCTAAGTTGCTAAAACTGTTCAAACATCATCTGCTGACTGACTAGCATCTTCCCACCACTGTGAGTATTTCTTCCTTTTGTTATTTTTTTACTCAAGCTGATGGGATATCTTTCCATCATAGATAATGGAAGTATTACTGACATTAACTTCACAGAACTACACTTAAAAAATCTAAATTCTTCCTCAAGTAGCTTTACTTTTCATACCCGATGCACACAGTGGTGGTAGACTTAGGTAAAAATCAACTTGATTTAATCATAGTTTTCAAGTGAAATGCTTGGCAGAATATTGTAGAGCAAGTATACTAAGCTGATATTAGCTAGGTTTTTAGTCAGGTTGTCTGCTCGGGTGGAGCCTACAGTTACGGTAGTTATAGGTTCTTAAATTTCCAACTTAAACAGCTTTACCTTAATAAAAGTAATTGGTGGCGTGCCTTGAGTTCCATAGAGTTAAATATTTTAAATAGGGGGACTGGTATTAACTGGCATAAACAGTTGAGGGTAGGCCAGTTCATCTCTGTTTCTGACTTAGAAATCGTTGAACTAATTGCAACTCTAAACAAAAATGGTCTTTGGTAAGTGTATTAATTTAAGTAATTTTTTTTCTTATTCTAGTCATTGTTGGTAATAATTTAGAAGCTCTCTAGATAATGCCAATTCTGCAAAACCATTTTCTATCTTTAGCATATGGCCATTTTAGGTCTCTCTATAGATATGCTTGTTTATGTGACCATTTTTGCACTTTGTTCCTTTTTCCCCCCTCCATGCTGATCGGTCTCTGGGTTCATGTTGCAGAAAAATCTCCCCATGCAACAATGCTGACATCACTGAGTTTGGTTGTTAGGATGGGATTAATGAGCGGATGCTCAGTGCTTGGTTTCCTTCCCACATCCTGTTGTGGACACATGGTTTATGTATGTATACCAAAAGAGCCTTTTTGGGAAACCCCCACAGGGCTGTCATGTACTTTGAATGTATTTTTCCTCTTTCAGACACATTGAATTTTTTCTTTCTTTCTAAATTTTCTGCATTACCACAATCTATCTGTCCCTTGATTTTTTCAGGCTGAAATTGACTATTCTCTCAAAAAAACTTCTATGGAACTTTCAATGCTTGAGTCTTTTGTTCTGTGGAGATAAATGTGCTCTCAAATAAGAGTGTTTTATCGAAGGGTTGCTGTTAACACAGTTTTCTGTATCGTATATTTGGGTAAGGGGGTGCACAGTGGTTAGGGTTAGGGTAGCGCTGTTGGGCACAAGTCCTGGGTCTGTCTGCATGGAGTTTGCATGTTCTCCCTGTGCATGCGTGGGTTCTCGCCGTGTACCCCGGCTTCCTCCCACAGTCCAAAAAATCTGACTGTTAGGTTAATTGGTCTCTCTAAATTCTCCTTAGGTGTGTGTGAGGACGGTTGTTTGTCCTGTTTGTCTCTGTGCTGCCCTGCGACAGACTGGCGACCTGTCCAGGGTGTACCCCACCTGTCGCTCATTGAGAGCTGGAGATAGGCACCAGCACCCCTCACGACCCCACAAGGGATGGACGTGTTAGAAAATGGATGGATGGATATTTGGGTAAAGCCCTTACCCATCAATTTCACTTTAGCACAATCTGGCAATATATTAAATTATGCTTAGCATTTAAGGATAATTTAATATATTGCTCTTAGCAGATCTCTTAGCTGCTTAGATTCTATTTACCGGCATCATTGTTTTCAGGTATAGCAAACTGGAGCAAGAGGAAGTTAAAAAATAATTGCTGTATTTGAAGCAAAATGGTCCAGGATCTAGATGTTCAGAACTGTGTCAGTTGTTTTTAGATTTGTTTTTCCATTACATCAATCATGCTATTATGCAGATGCTGCTGCAGCTTTTAAGCAAGAGTGCAGCAGTGAAATGAAAAAAGTGATTTGATCTGGCAGTTGGCAAACAATTTCTGCACTAAAAAAGATTTACTTACCACAGGATGAAGGATGCTTGAAACTGAATAAGGTTCTTTCTGACTAATTCTGTGTGTTTCTGATTGTTACCTTATGCTACCTGGTTTATACCTCAGAGAAGCAAGCTTTTCTCTATGATATTAGCTATTCCATATGGTCCGAAAAGCAGGTCATATGTTAATTGATCAACATGTTAATTAATCAATACTGTATCACAGTGTAGATGTGAATCCAGTGGGATACCTCATCTACAGCTGACTGTTACAACAGGCTCCAGGCAGACCCTGGGCAGGACATAAAATTAAGGATTCACCGTTTTGTTCTTGTGTGTATATGAATCTATTTCACATAGCATTTATTTAATTTTAAATACATCAGTTTATCAATACATGTCTCTTCAGAAATCCAGCCTTGTGTAAGGTGAAAAACATTTCCATACTATTATATACTGTAGGGAAATTCATTTACAAGCTCACCATAAACTAAAAACATTTGAACTGAGAAAGTATAATGTGCCACAATTCTAGCCACCACTGTTATCTTGCGTAATTGTGAGCTGCCTTCTGAGAATTGATAAGGTATTAAAATCAGAAAATACTAATTACAGTGTTTTGCACATAATATTAGAATAATCAGTAATCAGAATCAGACATACTTTAATAATCCCAGAGGGAAATTAGTTAATAAACACCTGCAGAATTTTGTTGCAGCTTTCAAGTACTTGTGTGTTGAATATTACATATTTTTTGTGTAATAACAAACAAGCTTACTATCAGGTCATGTAGCCAACCAGCAGTGGGGTGCTTAACAGCTATACTGCTTGTAGATGGCCAGCTATACTTTACAACGGGTGTTAACTTTAGGGTTCTTTGAAATCATTTGTGTAGAGTTTTCACACCCAACTAGCTTAAACTTTGGTATAATGTACCAGTTACCACCCAATGGCTAGGCCAAACACATATTCTAAAATCTATATGTCATTATTGTTCATTCATAAGCAATAATCATTGTGTTTGATAGCCCACCCATCAATTAAAGTCATAGATATATTTGTGCTGCTTTGTTTGTTGGTATCATTCTGTTCATATATGCATGGTTAAATAAGTATAGCAAAATACTACCCCTGTTCTAATGATTGCAACAGACAAGGCAGCATATATTTTATTTTGTTTACATGCTATTTGTGTCAAAAATCTAATCTCTTCCTGTGGGGGTTGTGGGATTAAAGCTGCTCACTATGTATTCATGCAGGGTTAACCCTTTGCAAAAATATTCAGTGGATGTCAAAATATTGCGCACAATCCCAGGGATTGACAATGGATTACATAGAACATAATCTATGGGAAGGTCAGGGGTTGCAGATTTGAAGGGTTAAAACACCAGCATTACCCACATGGATAAAGGATAAGAACAGTTTGATATGCTACGTTCATGCTGAAAAGCTTTATTTCCATTCTTGGACATTGAAACTGTGCGTCGTGTTGCCAGATGCAAACTGTAACAGAGACAGCCGAAGAGACCTGCTGTTAATCTCTGCGTTATATGCTAAATTAACTCTCTGTATGGCTTGTTTTAACTATCTTGCAGCAACTCTTCAGGAGAAAATAATCAGAGCATGTTTTTCCCCAGTGCCTCACTCTATGTCACAGTTGGTTAAAAACAAAATTATACAGCAGCTGGCTGCCTTGTGAAAACCCGCTTTGTTTAATTTATCATTGTTCCACTTCTGTCACATGGTGCTGGTATTATAGGAAGCAGAATCACAGCTGGCCATTAGGCTGTACCGCTGTGGGTCCCCTTAAGTTTAAGCAAAGTTTTGAAGTTTTGTTCTAGTTTTGAAGAATTGATGAGTGCAATAGTTAATAGGGTGCATTCAACTCAGCCTTTGACAAGAACATTGGACGCTTTGGTATGTCTTTAACAGATGTGGACAAATGTATTGACACCCATGGTTAAAATGTGTAAAAAAAGTCTTTCATCTTTCATTCTAAAAATGTGAAAAATATCTGTATTTTTATTTATTTTTTATATTATTATATCCTAAAAAATGTTGTTTGCAAAATCTCCTGTGTGGAAATTAACGATACCCCTGATAACCCTTGGAAAATAAATCAAACTAAAGCATTTTTACTTAATATTCTTAAAGGAGACATATCATTCTTTTAAATACCTCTTTTTCACATTGAAATCATTCAGTTGTGGTCGGTATAATGTGGAACTGCAAAGCTTTGGTCTTAATTCCTCCTTAATTTACCCCCATGTTCCCCCTTTTTACCCCTGTTCTGAGCGGCATCTGAGAGCAACTCATTTTGGTGCTGTCTCTTTAAATATAAATGAGGTACTTCACACCCTGCCCCCCTCAAAGTCGCAGAACGTTCCACACCACCCCTTTCGGCCATTTCTTTAGTATGTTGGGGGACAATGTAATGAACAACTGATGACTTTCAGCACTACTAGAGACTCCAAGTACACAACAAAACTTATTAAAGGGCTAGAAAAGTGGATGTTGCATGATATGTCCTCTTTAACTTAAAATCAAACTTTCTAGGAACTTCTTATTGGCAATTAAAATACTACTTATCTCCCTGAGGTTTGTATTTAAATGTACACAGAGGCCCATTTCTTTTGGCCACTGGGCTGAAAGATGATCCATATATCTCTATTTCCAGCTGGTTGTTTGGGAGTGAGGTCAGAAAAGAGACTTTCTGTCCCACCATCACAATTATAAAGATGTTGAGTTTGCTAAGCTCCTCTGGTAGTTTAACTGGAACCAACTAGGTAAAATGAGATCATAGAAAAAGTTTGAGCTTTAGGAAAAAAAATCATGATGCCAAATGTTAAGCAGGGTGGAGGGTCTGTTATGCTGAGGGCTTGTTTCTCTTTTAAAACCACTGGGATTCATGTTAGGGTCCGTGTCACATTGACCTCTTTGAAATACCAGTACAATTTAAATTCAATTATACATGTACACGTAAACTGAAATGTGGTTCAATAGACACAACATTAACAGTCTTCAATGGCCATCTCCATCCCAAATTCTATCACATTAACTTAAGATTTTTTTTGTGTCTTAGCCATGGGCGATTTATCCTAATCTTTTCAGCTTTCTGTATATACCCTATAATTATTTTCTTTAAATTAAGTTATTTGTATGTCGGTGAATTTGCTGTACTGTCCTCCTAACACAAACTTTTCTCTTTAATCCCTCCATTTGTTGCCAGATAAAACGAAGAGAAAGTCGATGTGTTTCCTGTGCTTCCAACCTTGAGTCATGTTCTATTCTGAAATACCATGCATAGTTCACTTTCCTGCACTCCAAAGCAAAAAGGGAGGGATTTAATAAGACAAAGTCAAGCTATGGGAGAGAAGCCAAAGAAGAAAAAACGTTACAAAAACCATGTTGACGTAAAGAAAGCCCCTTATGAAGAGGACAGAGAATGTGTTATTTATCTAGGTCATCTGTCTCTTTATCTGCAGCTTTTGCCTCTCTGTCTTTCAGTCTTCTATTGATGCTTATTTTTCAGCTTTGTGCAGCCTTTTCCAAGTCTACCCTCTGTGTGCTTGGATGCTAATGGCTGCCATGAAACTTTAAATACACTGAATGGCTTCATAATTTAATAATTATCTTGAAGCAGATGGGCAGTAAGATTTCTGCTTTGAACAGCCTCTTTGGTTTTTTATATCAAGAGGAAAGCCGACCATTTAAGGTGAAAAATGAGGAAATTGGAATATGAGCATTAGAAATGTGTTAAATGCAACTGTAGACGGTGTATTAGACTCCTTAATGTGCTTTGACTGTGGCGCATTATGAGATCCTAGCTCACTTCTCCTTTGGGAGAAGCACTGATATCTGTGCATTCACGCTTTTATTTTCTGCTTTATAGGCTTTTTACACAGGAAAAACATGTTTATTGAGCACACTCTCTCCTTGTAATGTAATTTGCTTGACCGCAATGTTCACTTTTATTTGAAGACTAATGTAGTTTTAAACAGCTTTTTAACATCATCCCCATTACAGCATTAATTTGGTGGCTTTGCAGCAATGAGCTTTAGGAAAATCATATGCTTTAATGGTCTGCAGTATATATTAAAAGGGAACTATAGCCTGAACTGTGCATTGCATCTGTGCTCCACTTCACTGTTTTAGCTTCACAGTTCATTAGATGTGTTTATGTTAGTGTTCCACTTGGGGATCTAAAACACAAAGCCAGCAGAACTGGAAGGAAAGTGATTTTCTTCCATTTTCAAACCTGAACACTACTTTGAAGGAGCTAAACTTGGTAGATGCCCAGGGTTCTGACTTTGTGGACTTTAAGTGTCTGGAAAGGAAGGATGTCCATAACACACCAAGGTATGGCGGTCCCAGCGGGTATTTATTTGCATCAAATCAACCAGCCAGGTTGTCACAGAGATTTGTCATTGCCAAATTACATTGTTGACCCTCAAAATCAGCTAACACTCATGTAAGTCAACCAATAAGGAGGTGTGACAACCTTGATCTTAGATGAATAACATCTGCCAGCTGCTTTTGACCCAGTGCCTCTATGTGCCGACTTCAGGTGTATTGGGAAAAGAGGTTTTCTTTTGTCTCATGCACGAGACTGTGGTCATCAAATCTTCTCCTTTAAAGACATAACCCTTTATAGGTAACACTAGGGGAAAAAATATTTCACTGTTTAAAGCGACACTGAAGTGTCAACACTTTCTAGTAAATGATAGGCTTTAGTCTAGGTGGTTGCTGTGTCCTGCCTGAACATTCTGACCAGAAATCTTTCATTTAAGGGTGACAATTTGTGTCATATGGTCAAAACTTGGACACAGATGGGTGTTCCAAGAAGACAATAATCAACATAACATATTCAACGTTCATGCAGCCCATACAGGCTTGCTGAATGGTTAATATTCCACCTTGTGGTACTTAAGGTTCTCTTGTGCTTCTGACTTTGCCCTACCTGTGCCGTGCCAATATTGTTACTAAAGCAGACAGAATACTTTCATCAACAGACACATATGAAATTTATCTCCTGGAAACCACTAGTCTTACCACACGTTTGCCAACACACAAGGACATGCTTCAGTTAAATTCATGTGAGGACTGAATGCTTGTCATGCAATTCTATCGAGTGGGAAATGAGTCCAGAATGAATCACACCAGGAGGTAAGGTGTCCCGGCTCTGCATCCCCCTACAGTGATTAAGACAGGAGCACTCAGGCTTTTACACCCTGCATCGGCAACGACGTAGAGGGATAAAGGGTGAGGGAAGAGCAACAGCAGGTCTGCTGAAAATTGTGAATGATGACTCAACAACATCCCCTTGTCCTTTCTTACCTGGAATGGAAAGATACAGTACTTGCCTCTCTCTCAGCTCTAACCTCTCTGTGAATCCTCAACACTCAGCATATCTAAGTGGCACATTCCTGCTGTTTGGCCCTGATGGTTGACTGAAATGCAGTTTCTGTGACAGTGATACAGTAATGTCCTCCCATACATTTATTCATGTTAGATATGCATACTGATTATCTAGAATAACAACATTCACATCCAAGTCTTAAGATAACAACAGAAATTAGATGTCTGTCTTGTTACATGATTTCAATATGGCTTAGAACAAACATGTCAAAGAATTAAAACATTGCAGTGACCAATTATATCCACCTAAACTTTCTGCAAACATAATATAGACCCTTCTTTAAGAGTATTTCTCATGTAACGTGGAATAGAAATTCCCTCCAGTGCAAATGGTCTGACCTATTGACTCTTGTCAATTTGGAGCAAAGGTTGAACCAACTTAATTGTTTTACTTAGCAGCACATTTTCCCTTGTGATTACCCTTCAGTTTAATCCACGATGAATCTTTCTGACATTCGTATTGGGTGTTTGAGTGCACATATACTCTGCCACAGTGGTTCTGAAACATTTTATGAGAGGCCCCAACCGGTGGTCCCCAACACCGGGGTCACAGAAAGGTACCGGTATGTGGGCCATTTGGTAATGGGCCACACTGAAAGGGTAAATAACTTAATTTTTTTTATATTTTAATTGTTTTCTGAGTCTGAACCCATTTTATTTTGAACACTAATGCATGCCTCATGTCTCTGTTAGTTTAACAAATGTGTCTCATGTTGTTGGCTAACCGTAAAGCTAAGGCTAAAAAGCTATCTGGCAAGATTAGCATTTTTTCAGAATAGAAGAAAGAGAGGTATTAATATAACCTCATATACATTTAAAGGGTTACAACTGTAAAAAAAAAAATACAAATTTCTCTGTATGGTAAGGTCAGAAGTGTCATTCATAAAAAAAAAATAACTTTGCAAAAATAATAAAATGGATCAGAATCAGTGTTGGTGCCATTTCTCTAAACCCTGAAGCTCAGATAATCTTCCCCTGTCCAAAGTAAGACAAACAAACAAAAATAAACTTTCTATTTTGCATATATGGCTTTGTAAGAACATTTTTTGAGAGTTTGATTGGTAAAAGTTAAATCCAAAGGTTAAAAATTTAAAAAATAAATGAATTTGTGGATCACAGTTAATAATAGCATTAAAGAAAGAAAATCTGGATGGATAATGTTGATAAATTATGCTGATGACAGCTTTTAAAATAGCATTTTCTGATCTCCAAGGGACTCAGGGGGAGCAGAAAATGATAGGACCCCAGAGGGTTACAATAAAAGTGTGATTCTAATGCAAGTGTTCGCCTTTCACTCCTTCCAGTGATTTGTTGCTCAATAAAATGAGTTTTTCCAGACTCACTTTTTGAAAATAACTATATATAAAACTGATTAAATCTTTTGGATGGCTTTTTAAAAGGAACGGTTTCAGAAGAGTCCGGTTCCCTTCAAAGAGCCATAAATCCCATCTCTACAAGCATATCTGATTCCATTAGTATATCCAGATAATATGATGAAAAAGGAACTGCTGCAGAAAACTTTCATTCAGTCCTTGCACTGAATCATTAGCCTTGACACTTTTAAATCATGAGTTTTTACCTATAAATCCGAGTATTGGCTGATTTCTGCTGACTGCGGGCATCCTCCCTGAATAGGAAAAATCCTATCCTTCGACTTGATGTGTCTTTGGACAGGAATTCAAAGCCACAGTGTGAAATATATGTGAAATATAACTTTGATAATGTTTTTTTTTCGCCCCAAGAGATTCCGGCAAAAGAATAGGATGACTTTTTTTATCCTGACACTTCCTCGCTGTAGTAATGTCTGCTTACCTTGCACTTTCCAACCTGACGCCTCTCTTCTCTTACTCTGAACACAAACTGAAGGTTGCAGATTCTCCGCGTCGGCTTCGTATCAGACTCCTGTCCAATTAGCGTTGTTTCTGACAACTTCGGCTCTGTCTATGCCTTTAGTTTTCCATTGCCATGTTCTTTTAGCCCCTATCTTTTTCTTCTCTACCGCACCTCATCACTGTTGGATTCTCTTCAACCTTTTGACTTTCAGTGAGCTCCTCACTCGTCTCTTATCTGCCGTACATTTTGATGACCTGTTTCTCACTTCCGATTCATCGTCTGTCTTTCAGCGGCAGCCCGGCTTGTATTTGAACCCAGTGCATGCTGAACAGTTACCAGAGCTTGTCTCTTTCCAGCAGTGGGTTTTAATGTTGAGGCATAGCCGGCTCAGTGAGATAGAGTTGTGGGGAGCTGAGGGCTGGTGGCCCTGAAAGATGGATGGAGAATATTAAGGCTTGACTGACAATACAAATGATAATAAACAGCTCTAATCCAGGCTGATGAATGAACGCTCAAGGCGAGACATAGATTCAATCATGGCGGATAAACAGTGTCACGTGTGGTCTGGAGATGTGGACACTTCTGATCTTTTTATCCATAGCAGGCTGAAGAACATGCCCTGCAAAGGCCATCAGGGCTGCAGAATGAGTGATCTGCATGTAAGGAAGGGAGCTTGTGTGCATGTGTACCTGTGTAGGGATCATAGCAGCATGACTGTGATGGATGGAGTCACGTGCTGTTCCTCTGGGACCATTAGTCTGCCAGCAAGTAGAAGCTGGCCACCTGTGCGTGGTGCACAGTACCAGAGGTCAATGTTTAGAGCAAATGCTTCTATTGTGTGCCCTTCTGTGCTTGTGCAAAATATATGCTGTGACGGATGGTAGAGCTACTCGCAATATGCACTCTTTGTATTGCTTTGTTCAGTCTGCATCTGCATCAGCTACAGATGCAAACTAATTAGAGATGTGTAAAAAGCTTTAAATTAAATTCATCTTTTGTTGCAGCAGCATAATCTCACACTTAAAGATAATACATCCAGTGAGGAAAACAAATCTAATGGTAAGAAACGGTCTGTTTTTACAAATTCCCCGGTGGCATAATTATTGTTATTCCTATGAATGGGCTATGCCAGAGTGTTTCAACAAGAAAATGATCCAAAACATATTGCAAAATGAAAAAAAAAATAGCTTGTCAGACTCAAAAGGAACCTGCTTCCATTGCGACCCCCTTTTCAGACCTAAAACCTATAGAAAACATCTGGGGTGAAGTGAAGAGATAAAAGAGGAGAACACTATTATTTCTGAACATGCGGTTTGTCCTTACACTGGATACATGCACTCAAATAAAAAAAATAAAAAATTCAAAAAGTTTCCACTTGACATTATGCTGCTGCTGCAAAATAAATACACTTTTTTTTTATGCACCGCTGAAATTGGTGCAAACAATCTTGCCTATGTATGTTCTGTAACTTTTAGAACAGAAGGACCATCACAAAACAGATATTTGAAGAGCAGAACCACAGCTGAACATGCCTGAGGTTCAATATCATATTTAACACAACCACTTCCCTAAAATCTGCATTTAGGACAACATATTTATGAGGAAATGGAAATCTATACGGAATAAATCAGTGACATTAGTCTTAAACTGGTTTTTTTTCTACAATGTTAAGTAAGCTTTTGCTGTTGTTTATCTCGTTAAATCCTACCCAGTGAAACAAAATTATAGTCATCCATCACAGCGTAGTGGTGCCTTCTCACATGTTGCCTAACAGAGATGCAGAGAGTTGCATCAATCTCCATCTATCACTAGCTGTTTGTCTAAATTATATGAATAACCTGTGCGCACCTCTTTGTTTATTTCCCTAAGCGGAGCCAGACACAGTTGTCCAGGTGCTAAAACAGCCAACCAGTTTTGACTTCACAAAGCTTTCAGCAAGTGTGTTCAAATTTTACTCCACTATTTGGTAGGAAGCACATAATAATGACATGGCCGCCTCCTTTTAATCTAACTAAATGAAATAAAATGCAACAAAACCCCTTGAGAAATTAGTTGACAGGTTAGCAATTTAATCACAACAATGCATGTCACCCTGAACACACTATTTCAATGGTAAAACATGGTGATGACATCATCATGTCTTTTCAGCAGGGATAGGGAAGCTGGTCAGAGTTTTTGGAAGGTGGATAGAGCTAAATGCAGTTCAACCCTGGAAGAAGACCCAGAGTATCCAAAGGACTCTACCGGGGCAGAGGTTCTAACTCCAGCTGGACCGCTGCCCTAGACATGCTGCCAGCGCTTCAGTGATGTGGTTTAGATTTCACATTCACACTGTATGTCAGAATGGCCTAGTCAAAGGCCAGGATAAATCCAACGGAAAGAGGAATGTGCAAGATTTTCAGTATGTAGATGTGTAAAGCTGGTAGAGACATAGGCCAAAAGGCTTTGCTAAAGAATTTACGTCACACTTATTGAGTTTTATTTATGACAAAATTTGAGCGCAATTTATCTGTTCTGGGGAGTGGGAGTGGTGGCCTAGTGGTTAGAGTAGTGCGCTTGCGCTCTGAGAAGGTTGCAAGTACCCGGTTCGATCCCCATAGCCTGCACTCTGGGTCCCTGAGCATGACCCTTAACCCCCGATTGCTCCCCAGACGCCACGCAGTGGCAGCCCACTGCTCCCCATGGGAGCAGTGGGCTCCCCATGGGAGCAGGGGATGGGTTAAGATGCAGAAGTGAATTCCTCCATTGTGAGATCAATAAAGTTAAATTATTATTATTAATTATTATTCTGTTCTACTTTACAACTTTTTATTAGTTTAACGCACAAAATCCTACCAAATGGTTTGTGGTTGTCATATCACAAATCAAGAAAAATGTCAAGCTACATGAATTTGTTTGCACGGCTGTATAAGTCTTCTTTTGTTATGTTTTTTTATTTTATTTTCATAATGCCTATTTTTTTCATTTCTAGCTTCTGTCTGTTTAGATTTCATTATTTGATAAATGGTAGTTCCACATACAGACAAAAATGCAAGCTTACTCAGAACTTCTTGGAAAGCAGCTGCAGCTGCAGCCCCACAAGCCAAGCCGTTGTCCTTACGGGTTTGCATGCTGGATATGATCCAAATCTGTGTTTTCAGGCAACATCCTGCAATATCTATCGGTTTCAACACCTCATGTTTCACACATACAAACAGTAACATGTATGTGACTTGCTGTGTATTGTTGCATTTCTGTACCCAGGCCACTCCACACACCATCCTGTGACTGCATGATTTTCATTTACTCTTAAAATCCACTCTGACCTCTGTCTTGTTGGAAAAGCAGCCAATGACTTTTGCTCCAGCACCCGCTGGAACAGAGAACACTGGTTCTCTGTACTGGATAGTTTCACCTTCTAACCATCACAGCCTTTAAATAGTCTATGTGGATCCGTCCAACAGGCTCACATAATACAGGTCCACTTCCAACCACAAGGCCTGATACGTGGGTGGCTGGGAACACAAACATGCGATCTCTCATAGCTGATCACACGACAAACACAGATATGAGTGGGAACAGCACTCATTGTCAGTATGGTTTACTGCCTGAATGTTTGCTGCTGATAGAAAACCCTTCCATTGGGTTCAATTCTTATTGCAAAAAAAGAGAAATTCTGACTCAGATATAAATGCTGGGATGACTGTTTTTTTGCTTTTAGAACAAGGGCTGTTTCATGCAGCTACTCCCTTTTCATTCCTAAAAATTGCATTGTCTTTTATCCTTCTTGGTTATATAGCCACTATTTTGCGAAGCATATCCAATGATCTGTATTTCTATGCATTCACAATAAGCGATATAGAGAGCTTTTCTTTCATCTTTCAAACAGAATCTCTGGGGAGCAGAGTTATGATATCATCATAATAACTTCTTTCAAGTTTCTGCAACTGTGCAAATCTATCATTGCTCTTCAACTCACATCAAATAAATATTTTATTTTTAAACCCAGGTCAGCTTTAAATGCAGCCATAAAGACTTTATTTTTCACTTTGAGTTTAAGGTGTCTTTACTCCTCTGACACCCAATGCAATCGTCACTTGCTAGTTGACTATCTATTATAAGCACTGCAAATGACTGAATCCAGCTAGTGTAAAGCCACCGTATCAAACAGCTCTGCAGAAAACTCTTTTAGAAAATACGGGCATCAACGTATATACCAATGTTTTAAAATGTAATAGCAAGAGAGTCTATTTGCCATCTCTTTTTTAACCATAGTTATACACTGGATTATTGACTGACAAGCTAATTTAAAATTAAGCTCTAAAGTAAAAGAGAATGAATTTATCAGACAGGCAAAAAAGAAAATAATTGCACATTTATTGATAACACTGTATATTCAGATATAATGCAACATTCAAGTTAAATAGAGGAAGGACAGCAGCTGATATGCAGAACGATGTGAGAAAACTATGCAACATCTATGGTTGTACAAACAAGCACCTCAGAGTAGCCAAAACATGTGAAAATTCCCATTAGCATCTGAGAGACAGTGTAAATAATTCTTGATCAGATCAAGAACCCGTGCAACCATTAGCATGTTGCAAACACTTATTGAGCCTATTGGGAGCAGAAGAGATTATAAAGTCCAATAACTACTGGGATAAAGGACTTGCAGAAGCGCTCCTTTGAGCATTATTTTTTTTTTTTAAAGATCTTTTAACACGTTTTCAAATGAAACCTGATTGAATTCTTTAAAAAGTTGCAAGCCTGATTAAAGAAATCACATGAGTTTTTTTAATGTTTTGGGTTAGCATCATAATTGGTGAAATCTTGACCCCTTTAATGAAGGTTATGTACCGTGAAAATCTCTTTCTGGTTCATGCCTTGGTAATGCGAACAATACATTTTGGCAATTGTTTTGAAAATAAATTGCATAATTTCAGTCATCTATGGTTTTATTAATTTGTTTTATTTATATTGGGATTTCTTCTCAGGAACATGGCATCATTACTGAGCCACAAATCAATTTAGCCCCAAACTTTTCTGTCTTTAAAATCTTTGAGCTTACATAGTGAAGGAAAAAAAAACCTTGGAGTAGTTTCCCCTAAAACAAATATATTATTTTTTTTTAACAAACCGAACTATTCTGATAAACAACACACACACACGCACACAGGAATTTAAGCCTTTAAAATGGGCTAGCATATTCTCCTAAGAAATTCTCAAGACGTCTTCTCCTCCCTGGGATGTTGGATCTCCTCTGCTCTGACTGCGGAGGCGAGAAACGGTCATGCAACAATGAGCTACTGAAAGAAGCCAACACAGAGGGCGAGAATGAGCAGCGGAAAGGAGATAGTGAGAGGGGGGAACAGACAGATGTGTTACAAAGCTGCTTTAAGACAATGTAGAAATGGAGGCTCAGCTGAAGCCCAAATGACTGTTGTTGCCCCATATCACTGCTCTACATAAGCACGCCCACGCACACACTGACACACATGCGAGTGTGAACACGTACAAACTGACTCCCACTCGCCTCCATATACACTCCTCTATCGCTGCTACTGCACGAGTAACCCAGATGTGCTTCCCACGTACGCTATATCTCCTCTCTGCACCCATCCCACAGTGAGAATAAGGAGGATAGGGAGAAGCTGAACAGAGAGCGCTGCTGGGAACAGAAAGAGATAATGAGAGGAGAAGTGCTCTTAACGTAGAGAGCAGGGGTTTTTTGGGGGGGGGGGGGCTCTGAACAAAAGCAGAGAAGAAAGAGGTGGCAGCAGAAACGGCAATGATGCTTTCCCTACAGTGCACAGGAGGGACGACGAGCCGAATGACTCAAACTAACAACAGACGGGAAACAAGAAGAGGAGTTCGATAATATATGGTGGAAATCCCCTTAATTCCTGGTGGGCCTGACTCTATTGTGTTGACACAACTCACCAAATGGCTTTGAAAGAACAAAAAGTATTTTATTGCAATAAAGATTTCAAATGTTACATGGGGCAATGTGTCCTTATGTCCCAAACTCATTCTGCAACCAAAGTCAAAGAAAAGTCATGGTTGATCCTAAATATTGGGACGGCAGCTATGGAATATATCCCATATCACCAGTAATTATATGCAAACTAGTTTAAAACTAGATGCAAAGTTTATATTATTGTGTTGAGGAGTTTGGGGCTAAATGTGGTCTACGTTTGACAAATTCTAACATTCCTTTACTGTGCAATTGTAACTAACAAAAAGCACAAACTAAGATGGCAATTATACGGAAGTGTGTGAACCTGTGCGTTCGAGCATTTTTACCAACTAATGCAGTTTTTATCAGATATTTCAGAAACCAACTGTCGACTGACATGCTTTTCAGCTCAGTCAGCCCTGAAGGTAACCAGCCAGATGAGAACTGAATAACTAATCTTTATTTACATAGCAATTGCATCATAGCTAAGACTTTGCACTGACGACATGCTGTCACAATCATCATGTGTTCATATGCTGGTGAAGATTCTTAGTCATCCAGGTCATGGTCAAGTTTTTGAATTGAGAAAGCTTCCTGGAGAGGAAGCGAAACGTCTTCAACTACGGAAAACAAGTCCAGTTGCTTTGTTTTTTACTTTTTTTTGGTAAGTTTTCTTTTCATTACTAAACTTTCTTTTTGCCTATACTGTACTTGGGTCCTCCGTAAATTGTGACATTGCACGCCCTTGGGTGTGGAAATTGTTGCTGAGAGATTTTTTCAGTATCAGTGAGTTGTTGGAAAGTGAATGCACATAGAGAATGGTGTTTTAGTAATTCTTGCAAAGCCCTAATGCAAGATGCTAAACATCTTGATCCTTTTGACTTTGCTTTAAAATATTAACCAAAATGTTGTTTTACAGCAGCATCGCCCTCTCACACACTCATGGCAGGATGTTGCCTCTGCTCAGTATAGATAATAGACCAGTTGTGACAGGAAGATTATAAAACAATGCTTCAAAGCAGCTCTTGATTCTTCCTAAATGTAAATTAGAATTTAAAAGATGGACACTCCACCACAAAATTATGATCAGTGCATTAGTCTTTTTCCATTTATCCATGGTGTGCATAAGATCTAACAAAACACAGAGGTGGTCTTGAAGCAGACAACAGGAAGACTTAAGACATAGCTCCAATTCGTCCTGTTAGCGGCGGGTTAAAACTTTAAATAACTGATTCCATCTGTAATGGGAGGCACCATTATTGTCAACATGAAATGATGAACCCTGACAGTTGAGTGGTGTAATTGGGCATATGGACACTAGGTGTTCTTCAGGTTCTATGTTCCTTAATTTAATTGGCTTTAATCATCATTATACCAGATTCTAGGTCTACATTGCTGCTTGTACTGTTGTGTCTGGAAACAAACTGCCTTGTGTTTACGCGTGGCTTTAAATGTAGCACTGGTTATGAAAATCTGATATTCAAAGAATAGATTTATTATGTCAGAAGAATATTGCAATATCATGAAATAGGGTTGCAAGCTGGGATTTTATTAGCTGTCACATACAATTTACAGCATCTCTGAAAGGAAGCACAAATGACAAAGCAGCCAAGGGCTCTCTATGCTTGGTTGGGCACTGCACAGCAGGTGCCGAGTATCCAAGACTTTTAATTCTGTGCAAAGTACAACGATGGAAAAACTCCACCTCTGGGGCAAGACTGATGGGCAGGCTGCAGTGTGCCGCCAGATGCTGCCCCTGCAGGTGATTTCTCAGCACAATTTTCCTGTACAATCAAGTGGATAATTCAGCACAGCAAATGACTGGAGAACTGAGCTGAACTTTAGGAGAGGATGTTCAAATGCCCTCCCTGCGGAGTGAATATGATTGTTGTCTGTCTTTGTCCTACACAGCCACTTAGTGGGTGAATTAATCAGATATGTTATCTTATTTAAAACAGAGACAGTTTGGAGCTCCTAGATCCTCAGAAAAGGCAACTCTTGTTTTATTTGGCAGCAAACCTAGCTTTTAAAACACAGCCGTTCACTGGATTATACCTGACTTGATCTATTAATTGCTGAGGGAAAATATCTGTCATTAACTATCGGCACAAAAACTCTCATACATTCACTTGACAACATTATTTCTGTCACCTTGACAATTGATACTGGCTCTTAAAATGTCATAATAATAGATTAAATAAAAAAGAGAAATACTGTGCTTTCTAAACGTTAGTGAACCCCTTGAATTTGCAAAATGTCTGGCGAAAACACAAAACTGAATCTGTTTTGCTGAGATTTGTGTGGCAGACCATCAGAAAGAAGCACATTTTGGTGGAGTGTAAGGGAAATGCAATATATGACAGGTTTTCTTTCAGGATTGCCAGTGGCGGCTGGCCCATAGGGGGCGCTCGGGCGCTGCCCTCCCTAGATGTGGAGGGGAAAAGTCAAAATATATTTAGATTTCAAAAGTATTATTAATGTCAGTTTTTACTTAATAGTATGTGGCTACATGTAATATGAATTATTAAAACACTTCTACTAATTGACTCTACCAATTGACTCTCATTTAACAGTGCATTTCCACCGACAGAACGTAGCATTTCTACCGTAGGGCTATCACTCAAAGCGCCCCACAAGTGTAGCGAAATAACCAATCGTATAATGTTGCTAGGGAACATTTATAAATATTTGGCCAATCAGCATCGCCAAAATGAATGGCGTTGGGGCTACTGGAATCATAGCCCTTGCTACACAGTGATATAGGTATATGGCAAGCCGTTTAACATAAAGTAATGTAGCTAGCAGTCAGTCAGGCAGTGACGTAGAGATTATGGCGACGACGACAGAGAGAGACACACAATTTGTCATGTGATAAGTGAGTTTGAATGTTGGGCTATTTGTTGAAAGGAAGGTGCTGTGAACATTGTATCAGGTACATAATTTTGTCAGCTGATAATTTTTTTTTCATATTTTGAAATTCTGTTGTGTTTCTGTTCTGTTGTGAAACCCATTGTGTCATTGTGAAACTGGCTGCAGATAATGGCATTACAGTATGGTGTATGCCTACTTTGGTGACAAATAGTGAATTTTAGTGTTGTATTTTATGCTTTTCCTTTCCAAAATAAGACCTACTATAGCTGTAAATGGTTGACTGTATCTGTAAGCTGCTGATTCTGAGAAGGGAATTAAATGCTTATTGTGGAATCGTAGTAATTTTCCGACTGTTAATTTGATGGCATGTACTGGGTTAGGGAGGGAAATCTATTGGCCAGCCCCACCAAGATTTTTTTTCACCAGCCGCCACTGAGGATTGCCCTCCACTTGCCTCCACCAGGCTTCCATCAACTCTGACCAGCCTGATGATCCCTACTGAGAGACGACATCTCCAAATCATCATGCAACCAACACAAAGTTTCACTATAGGAATATGTAGTTAAAGTGGTGTGCAACATCCGTTTACTGCCATACACAGTGTCTTACACAAAGGCTGAAAAGTGCAATTTTTGTCTTCCTTCACTCTTTTGTTGTGTGCCCTAAATGACGTATGGGAAACGTCAATCGAGAAGACTTTGTGGCTTTCTTTCACCGGTGACCTTCTTCTTTCATAAAGGCCAGATTTGTGCAGGAAATGACTGATAGTGGTCCTCCTAACGGATTATCTTTCCTGACCTGCCTTCGGTTACCAGTTGACTCCCGGCTGCTTCTCTGATTAATGTTCTCCTTTCCCAGCCTGTTAGTTTAGATACATGGCCTTATAACCGTATTTTGGTCAAAGGCTGCCAGAATAAAGCGGACTGAATACAAAGGCAAGCCCGACTTCAGATTTTAATTTGCAAAGCGCTTTTTCCTTTTAGTTCATATTTAGACACAGTGTTGTGTTAGTCACTTTAAATTTCAACAAAATACTTTGAAGTATAGGGTTGTAATGTTGCAAAATGTGGAAAAAGCTCAACAGGCAAGAGTACTTTTGCAGGGCACTGTAAAGTTCTCCGCACAATCTTAGAACATTTTACTCATCATGGCTACATAAAACATTTATCCAACCTGCTCTTGAGTATACGGTTTTCTGACACCGACGTCTCTTTCGGAGGCATTTCTGGTCTATGATAATCAACCTTACTCCTGCCACCCCACACATCTGTCTGCACTTGGCTTCTTGTCAACAAATATTGCAACATCAGGGCAACCAACATGGTGGATTAAATCACGGTAATAACTAACATTTTTTCTGAGCAGCTTGTGTCTGCCTAAAATGAAAGGTGATATATTGCATACTAAGCGACTTCACTGCGCCTACATTATTGATATTCCATTCATGTCCTGCCCTAAACAAAACCTATGGTGTTCATGAAGGATTCACTCCAGAGCATTCCAATCTGAACTGATTCACTTTTAATTCATTTAATTTAGGGTCCACACCATGTGTTATGCAGAAACTGTTACTGGCTATAGAGTCTGTGCCTGGACGGGTTTAATTACAAAGCCGTCAAACTCTATACAGCATGTTCATGTTTAGGAACAGTGGTCTGGTGCCTATTGAGGGATCTTATCAATGTAAAAGATGGTGTGTATGTTTACATCTTTACAATCCACTATTGAATAATCTGAGTAAAGCGCTATATGAAAGTTAAAGGTTGCGTGTTCCCACACTAAGTATGATTCATCAGGGCATTGTATAAGCTTCTGACAGAAAACAGCATTTTCTAAATACCATGTCGGCCATATCCTTTGCAAGTTTTGCAGTCTTGTCTTGCCTTAGAAAGTAGCACATTGGGTGAGATGGGCACATGGAACAACCAATAGATAAGATGATAACCCAAACAAACTTCCGAAAAAATCGCCAACTCTACCTTTAAGTTGCAAAAACAAAGACTTGTCCTGAACTTGAACTCTAAACACTGAAGCTTTAGACTCAAGCTCTCTGACTTTTGTCTAATAAAAAAAAGTTACATCCTTATGCAATCATGGTAAAACAGTGAGAGAGTAGTTTTTTTTAATCATTATTTAATGCCAGCATGGAAAAACATTTATAAATATGAAAACACCTACCGCAGATCGGACCATGACTCTGTTGTGAATGGATGCTTTCCATTTGTTAGCCAGTAATGTCAGTGGATTGCAGTCAATGAAATATTCACAACAACCTATTTATGTTTCTTGCAACATCATAAGAGTGACATCACATATTACTCTTAAACCGACATCTGTAGGAAAAGGGCTTGGCGTGCGTCAGAACCAAATCAGATAAATTTAGCTCGAAAATGTTTCTTTTTCTTGCCAGCGTCTTTACAAACACACTTCAGGTTCATCAAAATAAAACCACTTCCTATATAATTCATTAAGAACTATGAATGTGTTAAACTGTTTCTACAGTTTTTATAAAAATAATTTAAAGCAGTTAAAACTTTGCAAAAACATTTTTTTCTTATGTTGAATCAAAGCGTTATTTTTTTAAGTGGAGTATTCTGTGAGGTTACTGCCTTTAATAATTCCTTTATGTGCCTATAAATAATGATTTCAATTAAGAACCTACAGCATGGCAGTAGGTGATATATTCAGTCAAGATGAGACACATTCCACTGCAGAATGTTGATTTCATCTGTTATCGGAGACTTGACTTGGACCAGGAAAAGGGACTTGTAAATATTGGAATAAAACCAAAAAGCATTATTTATTCCCACTGATGCTAAAAGAACATTTAATTATATCAGTACATATATTTTTACAGATACATTATTGTGACTCTACTCACTCCAACACTTTCTCTTGCATCGCATTGAAATGAGGTTAAACTGCAGGAATGATATCATGGGAAATTCTAGTAACCTTGAAAATGAACTTTTTTGAAACCATTAATATCAGTAACAGGTCCATAAAACCAAGACTTTTTACCTCCCCAATGCCACGTCAGAGTAAGATGAAAAGATGGATGGACGATAATGTTAAGACAAAAGCTTTTTGTTATTTCCTGGATTTAGTTTGTTTAACAAATCTAGACAGCTGCAATCTCAAATCTCATCTAACTGGCTAGTAACAGATAACCATTAGAGTAACACAAAAAAGGGTTTCAAAATAATTACCCATGGGACTGTGTTTGGGGGAATGATCTCTAATGAACATGCAACATTTGATTTGAACGTGCCTGTGGCATAAGCTGATGAAAACCACAGAAAAATGTTAATGAAGAGCAACTGAGGATTTGGGGTTTGTGACATCCACAATTCAGTTTATTTTTGCTGTTTCATCATTGGTCAGAGGTAGCCCTCTCCTCTCCCCACATCTGGCATGCATGAGGAGACTTACTTTTTCTTCTTACTACTAACATATGCATAGCATAGGGAAAAATGTAGCTGTTGGCTATTACACTCACAAATGCAACAGGGAGCCTGACTTGTGGCAAACAGATAAAACCATTACAGCCCTGGAGAGCAGGGAAATCCTTTCTGCCGATAAGGAATCAATTAAATGTGTGCCCCATTTTCTTACTTCTATTTGAGCTCTGAGCTTCAGTTCGGAATAGTGCCAAATCAAACAGCCTTCCTCAAGTAGGTCAGCAATATCATCTTTATTTTATTTATTTTTAAAGCAGGGCCCCCAAATGCAGTCCTCTGTAATTAATCAGGATATCTGAGGGAAATGAGATTCTATAGTAGGACAATCACTTTTGCATTAAGCATGGTGTCTAATTAGGAAATGCGATAGAAAAGTCTGTGAGACACATAATTATGATCAACCCCCACTCCAACAATAATAATTATAACTGAATAAAACAATATATTACAAAACTCAATGGCAATTAAATAATTTGTATTGTTTTTCTTGGATTAATATTAGCTTGTACCTCAAACAACTCCTACTTTTACAGTTTGGTACTGTAGCATAAGCTATTTGACCTCCATCTTAGCCAGAATAACGTTTTGGACATGGTAAAAGATTATATGGCATGAGCCTCAAAACTTGGAGATGTTATTTACAGTATACTTAAATAAACTTAAAGGGATCCACAATTACTTGTAACAATTGACTTTATTTAAAAAAATATGTATTTTGGGAGTAAAAACAATACAGTAAAAATACTGTAAGCCATTTAGTTTTTCATAAATTTAAATCAAATATTGTTACACGGACGCCACCATGTTGTTTACGCTGTAATGCATTCTGGGTAAATAACGTATACTAGGTCCTTTAGCTCTAACTCTACCCAGGAAAACAGCTATGAGTCACGTTAAACGTTTTCAGTTGCTTATGATCTATATAACACTTGCTTATGATCTCCCAGTGTTGCCCAGGGTCTTTGGATCTTCCGGTGTTGCCTGACTCTGATGTTTCTCCCAGCGTCTTTGGCTTGGAAGCGGATGAGGTTTAGGCGCTTTATGGATAAAAATAGTTGGCACGGGAGTGGGTTTTAGCTTATGAGTGTAACGCCCACATGTTTGCTCCTTCATCAATTTTGTTGGTAAAAATGACTCAAATGTGGGTCCTTTGCAAGTTGTGTTCTTCCAATGACGCTCTTCTTTTTTTCATGAGGGAAGTGATAAAGACTCACCTCATTTATTCTTTTGTGTATTTTTTTTGTTTTGTCTTGAAATTAAAGCCAACAGCGACACCCTGTGACATTGTCTAAATTTACACCAGTCAAACGCAATAAGATAAAAATTTTTTACTAATCTTAACATTACATGGGTGAAAAATATAACAAAAAATATAAAATTTTAAAGTAAATATGAGTTTTTGCATATCACAAACAGCAAATTTTAAGTTAATAGGAAAATTACAACCATATTTAGGCCAACATGTTCCACTAATCATGGATCCCTTTAAATCCCCGAGCAATCACCCAATAATATGGTTGATCCATGCCTAATCACATGTTGCACTATGCAGAGGCCCTGTCTTAAAATGCAGAGGCCCTGATAAAACATTTTCTAACATTACATCAAAAGTAACTCGATGCAGGAGCCCACTGCAAACTTAAAATCACTCATCCTAACATGCATGCCCTTTACAAACAGGGAACATTTTGAAAGCAACACACATGCTTCATGTACGTAACAGCGTTTGATGCCTCAGAAAATGCTCCTCATTTCTTCACGATTAGAACCATGTAAAACAGTTACGTTAACACAACTTATAGTCTGACTGGTTAGTGTAGACATTTAAACTCTAATTTACAAAAACGAGGTGGTCAAGCGGATATTTTACAAGGTTTAAACACAATTTGAAACGAACGGCTGTTTTTTCAAACAAAGATAATGCAGAACATGGAAGTCCTCAACTTGAAAGCTTTTAATCTCAAACATTGTTCTAGGAAGGAAGAAAATCAAAGATTGCACACATGAAACAGTGGAAATGATTGAATTAATAGACATTTCAAAAACTTTTATATTTCTGACTAACCGCACAATATTAGTCAGAAAGCACACAAATCAAATGTTCTGCCCAGATGATGTTTTAAAAACAAGCTACATGAACTTCCAAACCAGGAACACAGAAAGTTATCATATTGTTATTGCAGCCCCGGGAGAGAGAACAAATGTATCTCTTCCGGCGGCATATGCATTGGGCTTTATAGTTCAATGAAAGTCAAGGAAGCCCAGCAATAAGTGCCTTGGTTGAGCAATAGGCTACTTTTTCAGTGATGTTACTGTTATGCATGGAGGGATCATTGAATTTGGAGGAAATGCTGGAAAATAAAAGGAATGAGTAATAAAGATTTCCTATCATCCATCCATTTTTTGTACTCTAGGGATGTAAACTTAACCGTTCCTTGTGGAGTGATGGATAAACCCAAGCACATGCATGCAGAACTCTGTCCGGGCCGTCAGCTCCTGCTCACATCTACACCTCTGCTCCAGTCCGTCCTGCTTCTCTGGTTTCATCTGTCATTATCCATCTTCCTTTCAATAAACTCTCAATTTTAGCTCCGTGTGTGTGGTTCATTGAAGACAAATCGTGACAATTATATCCTGTCAATATGTGGATTGCATTGGTAAATGGTCAACAACTAAATGATTTCATTTGTGCGTGTGTGTGTCCTGTCTGGCAATAAGAATTGTTGTCTTAATGCCAAAAAGAGCACAACAGATTTTACTTTCACAAGTGGAGCATTACTGCTTTCGCCATAGTGCTCCGCTTAATTTATATATGCCAGAAGTTTTGTTAGATTTTATTCTGGGACTATTTCATGTTTAATGGTTATAAAAACGGGAAGGCATAAGAGAAAGAAAAGGAGAAACAGATCAGACAAAATGCTAAAAGGGAGAAAAGGTGAAAGATGAGAGGAAAGGGAGAGTGCAATATAACATCCTCTGAGTCTGCTTCTACACCTGCAAAGAGAGATATAAAAAGAACAGCAAAACCAACCAATAAAGCTGGATGGTGGGCTTCACACTTAGTGGAGACCTGAGATGTTCTGGAAGAGGGGGCAACCCAAACCCAACCTGACAAAAAGACAAACAGAGAACCAGGTACGCAGTCACATTCACACATCCCCACCCTAGTGCCCCACACTCCTACAAAAAAAAACAACAACAATGATCCGACCTGACCTACCCGGTCCATACTCCGGTCCTAACCCCCCCACCCCGATCCCACTGGCCCATCCACCGGAGATGGGGCCAACATGAACCGAACGGGCCAGTCAAACAGAGCCCACTCCAACTAAATGAAAACTAAATGATTTCAGGTTCAACTGCCCATTGAAAACTGGTTAATTTATGCAAAGAGATATAAAACAAAAATATATCTAATTTGGATTTAAAAATTTGTGAGAAGGAGCGTAATTTCTTTGATCCTTCATGCCTTACTTATTGATATCCTCGGAGTTCCTAATTTTGGTGCTGGCTTTTGTTTCACAGCACTGAAATACAAAAACGGCATATCTGCAGCTCCCATTCTAACTCTTCCCTGCTCTCTTTTCTCTCACAATATACGTCTAAATATGCCAATAATGCCACTGTGCTGGTAGGAATCACAATATTTAGCTTATATCTGGAATTTTTAACATTGTACAGTTCAAAAAGATGAACATCTGTCAGAATACATTTGTGCTGATATGACTCCAGGTTTATGCATTCCAAAAAGAAAAAAAAAAGTCAAAAAAGAGAAATGTTTTAACTGTTTTTTTATGCAAAGAAAGGAAACAAACTCTTGGAGAGACGTTTACTATTAACAGTAAGTAATACTTAGCAGTCCTTCAGTAGACCCTCCTGTATTTTTGGCCTACCCAGAGACTTTTGTCAACAGCCAGAAGCCATGTTTATGAGGAGCAAACAGCATAAAGTGCACTCAGCCCTGTGAATAAAGGCAGTGTCACTGTGAAACACACCATTACTCCTCCACTGTTTTCTCAAGTACTTGGTTGAGAAATATTTCATCAGGGATCTTTCGTCTTCTAGCATTCCCATAACAAGGTCGTGTCCAGCAGAAATGACCCAGTAGCACTGCTACAGCACGTACCAACTGATAGAGATTACCCTTACTGCGTTTACGGGAGCAATATACAGTTGATTAAACTACTTTATTATAGAGGGGACCTCAGCTTTTATTTTCAATTTACCAGTTGTGGAGGAAATTAGATATTGTCTGATTAGTTTAATTTCAATTTGTCATTTAACACTGACCGTGCTGTAAATTTTCTTTTGATAAAAGTAGCAGAATTTAAGATGGACTTTCTGACCACAAATTAGTGATTATGTACTTCTGTACATGGACAACAGTTAAGACATGGATCGGGGATTAATAAAACTGTCAAGGAAGTTGTCGGATCGACTCCGACCCGCGGCGCTTTGCCGCCTGTCTTCCACCCTCTTCCTGTCAGCTCACTGTCAATGAAACGCGTGCCACTAGAGCCGCAAACACATTAAAAAAAAAGTTTTGTTTTTTCCTGCGTCGCTCTCATCAGCGTCACGGGTTGGCTTCGGTGTGAGTGGTTGAAATAGCACGTCGATAAAGATGACAGACAAGTGGCTTATCCAATCATATGCAAGGATTTTTGATAAGGCCCAGCCTTCTGAAACGCCATTCCTATGGATCAGTCCCAGATGGATGAGTGGAGCTAGGCAGAGCGAAATTCATTTGGCTAGGGTCAGGTTAAAATAACAGAGCCATGTTTTAAAAGATGTAATTAGAAAATATGAGCTTCTGTCTTCATACAATATATGCAAAGCATTTTTGCAAAGCATTACACTGACAGAGAAAGGAATATTCCCTTCTATGAAGTGTTTATTTGTTTCTATTGGGGGAAACTGTGTGCTTTTTGTGATAATTTTCTATCAAATATTTTGGTATAATATGTAACCTTCCATCAATAAAGAAAATGTATCAATGTATCAATTCCCTTTATGTAAATGTAGATGATTTTCTACTGTTAAAAAAAAACAAAAAAAAAATATATATAATATATATATATATATATATATATATATATATATATATATATATATATATAATATTAAATATTTGGGTTTGGGCAATATTTTTAAATATTGCACTAAACATGCAATTATTTTGCTGTCCTTTAATTTAATTAATTTGAATTTAATTACCTATAGTAGATATAGTAGAAAAGAGATAATTTGGTTAATGTAGCAGATCTTAAATGGTCCACATCCTATCAGACAGACAGGTTCACAGTTATGATTTATAACATAATATCGTTCCCCAGGGCTACTTTGTCAAATGGGGTGCTCCTGGGTTCCATTCTTGGTTCTCTCCTTTTTTCATTTCTACAAAGGTCCACTCTGAGCGGTTATAACTCAGGACCACTTGTCTTTCCAATGTTGCAGATGACCTTTAGATTTGGTCTTTATCTGGTTTTAGTCTTTAAAACCAGATAACAGACACATTCAACACTTTCTTCTTTAGGCTATTTCTGCAGTAAAACACTGGTTGAACAAAAATGTTCGGTTTGTAAACGTACAAAACACCAAATATATTTTGACCTGTGAGAATGCCACCAGTGCACTGAATTTTTAATTTAGCAACAATGTAAAAAATCTGGGGGTGATTTTGACGGGGGTTTAAATTCAACAAACAAGTTGATTCAATAGTCAAATTCAGCTTTTACCACCTTCGTCTTTCAGCTAAATTTTGGTTTAGCAGTAGTTTGGATCTGGGAAATGTCTCATGGATGGCATTTTGCCCACTCTCTTTCTCATTGTTAAATCGTCAAAAGTAACCATAATTATGGAAAACGAGGGTTACAATGCTTAAATTTGTAAGCATTTTTTCTGTGAGCTTCTGGATGTGTTGTCAATGAACTCTTGGAATGATTTTGATTGGCTGAAACAGGTTCGCAGCTCTTCCATGTTTTCTCTATTTCTTCATAATGGCTCTGTTTGTGGTTCACTGGAGTCCTCACGCCTTAGAAATTCCTTTGTAACATTTTCCAGGCTGACATATGTCAGTGATTTTGTTTTTCATATGTTCTTGGTTTTTTTTTTCATCAGATTGAGGTATATCTTTTTTATCTTTTTGCTAACTTTATGTTGTCAGACAAGTCCTACTATAGTCATGTGTTTATGTTACAGATCTCTATAAAATATTTCCTAAGACTGTCTACTTTCACTCTGCTTTTTATATTTAACATCAGAAGACTAAAAGGAAATTGTGCATTATGGAAACCTTTTGGTCACAGTGGTTGAGAGCACTTGAACTGGGTGGTGTCCTTTAGAAATTGATATTGAGAATGCTCCCTACTGCTCCTCCCTGACTTATCTCTGTCTGAACAGACTCACCACTTGTGACACACTCAACCAGATAGCACCAGGGCAATTATTCGCAGACAAGCTCAATGCTTTGTGATAAACATAATAAGTTGACTCTGATCCTTTTCAGTTGTTTTTTTTTCATCATCTTTTATTTCGATATTTAGGTTGTCCTACCAACTAATCCAGGTTTTTGCAACATTTATCTGTCTGACATCTGTCTATTACAGCTGATGGGAAATTCACACACACGTGGAAAGACAGACACACACACACTCGTATGTGTGCAGGATGCCGGCTGCAGGGATAAAGGTTATATCTGATAGTTGTTGCCCTCTCAGCAGATATGCACCGCCTCCTTTGCAGAGCCACTTAAACACACACTGTGGAGAAATTAAACTGTGTATTGGGAAAAACTGTGTGAAATATGTGACATATTTGCAATGCAAATTTCAGCCTGCGGTCTCCTGAGGTCCATCATAGACAGCAGGCACAACCAGACGGACGCGCAAGTGTGTGCTATGGCTTTCATTTTCTGTGCTCCCCAGCTCCTTCTGCTCTGTGTCTCTCTCATTAAAGGGACTCGATTTATACAGATATGTATGCATCTCATGGCCACTGATTCGAGTGGTGTGTGGAGTAATCGAGCAGGGAGGTAAACAGACTCTGCTGGACAGTTGGCTGTGTTCTCTACTAACCAGTAAAAAGTGAAAACGGCCAACTAAGAAGCTCATTATGGACTATAAACTTGCACTAAATAGATTTTTGTCACACTCTAGCTATCACTTAAGTTTTTACATGCATAAGTAGGTGCTTGAACTTGAGAGGCTAATAAGGATCGTCCCGTGGTTCATGGCATATACATGAAGAACCGCGTGAGACATAACACAGATGGTTGGATAAGGAAAAGTCATGATATGTGGCTTCATATTGGTAGATGTGGTTAGATCACATTCTGGATAGTTGATATTAGTAGATGTAATTCCTAAATTTTAGATAATTGAATTTTTTAATATAAACAGACACTTCAATCCCACCATTCTCTTCATCATGGCACCTGTTAACAGGTGGGATTTATTAGGCACCTTGTGACTATTTTGTCTTCGAAGTTAAAAGCTCTAGTAGGGAAAACCATTGACTTTGCCTAAAAACCTGAGCATGCACACCTTACAGGTCCTTCCACCCACAGCTCCTCCCCCACAGCAGAGCCTGCCATGTTGCTACAGTGTTTACCTGTATTTGTTTTCTGAGCAGGTGAAAATAGCAGGTTTGCAGTAAAGCAGCTTGTTTCACCACCATTTCTCCCCACAGCTACAGCCATGGACCGCGGTACGCATTTCAAATTGGTCAGGCCCATCAGGCAATACTCAATACCACTACCCATCACATACGCACGCGCCCGCATACACATAAAACACCAGCACCCCCTTGATCACGCAACTGATTTGCGTCACATGACACAAGACAAGCCAATCCATTTTTAGACACCAGAATTTATTGCTTTCTCATAGGCTGTGGTCCCTGAGCATGATAAATGTGTCTGCCATGTTATAAATAAAATCGGCACCGAATTTTTATTTAACTTTTTTTCTGACGTTCCAGCACACACGCCCCGGATTTATTTCCACTTACAATCATTATATTACAGCTAACACAATATTTACAGAATAAAAATACTTTAAAAAGAAATGTCAAACTCACCCCTGCTCTAAATATTCCCGAAAAAGTGTCTCCGTCTGTCATTATGCTGGATGAAGTCCCTGGCTATCCTCAAAGCATCCACTGTGGTGAAAAGATCCCTGTGTGTGTGTGTGTGTGTGTGTGGGCGCACATCAAGCTATTTAGTCTTTTCTGGGTCATTGTTGATCTCAGATAGGTCTTGATACGACGGAGGGACGAGAAACACCTCTCAGCACTTGCAGTGGACACAGTTAACTAAGCTAACGAAGCAAACGAAGCTAACGAAGTAGCGGTCATAAGCAGCGCAGAGGTGGGAAAACTTTTGTTTACATCACATGACACAATCAGCCAATACATTTTTAGATGGGATGATTTATCGCTTTCTCATTGGAGAATGATGCTGCTGCCATAAACTACTGTGCATTTGAAAAAAATAGCTATTGAATATTTTAATTTTATTTATATATATTATTTTACATGTTTGATCATCAAAAGTAGGTAGGGCCGCGGCCCTACTGGCCCTACCTATTCCGCGGTCAATGGCTACAGCCCACCAGCAATCTTGAGCTTGAATGATGGTAGTGCTGTATGGGGGAGGGGGTGTGAGCTGCATGTACACGAGAATGATTGACACTGCTAATAACCAATCAGACATTCCTCCTGGCTCTGATTGGTTGGCTCTGTCTGAGAGCAGGGTATTTCTGCAAATGGCAGTAAGACCACTGGGAGGAGCCAGAGAAGCTTGATTTTTTTTTTTTTTTTCATATTATCTGTCTCATATTTTACTGACAGGATATGGTGACAGTTTCAACAAATATATAAAAAATACATTCATACAAAAGGTACCTAATGCAGCTTTAATGTGTTTAGAACCAACAATAAAAATCTGGCAAGTTTAAGCTTGACAGATGGTTAAGACTGTGGTGGTCATCTCCAAACACGAAGCGCTGATGGGGTTTTCCTGCTCTGCGGTGATCTATAGCTATCAAAAGTGGCCTAAAGCATTAGTGGGGGTGAACCAGCAGTAGGCTCATGGGTAGCCAAGGCTCATTGGCGAATATGGAAATCGAACTAGGGCCTGGGTGGTCTGACCCAAGAGATCAGCTTTTTCTCAAGTTGCAGAAACAGTTAATACTCAGACATCAGGGAAGCAGTTAATACTTAGATATCTTTCGACCAGAATACTGGTTGAAGAATGTCTAAGTATATTAGAATTTCTAAGTATGTCTAAGTATATTAGAGTATGTTGTCTAAGTATATTAGAATGAAACATAATTGTTGGAGACGATATGGGTTCCTACACTGGTCATAATCTTGTGCTGATTGGTGTATACTTCCGCTTTTGCCGTAGGAAAGTGTGCAATTTGTCTGCAAAGATGATAATGACGGTTGAAAAATATTAGAAAAAATGCTTCTAAATGAGTGTAAACAAAATCCCCAACCTAAAACCTAAAAAATATGCCTTGTAATTAATTAATCAATCCAAATTAGCTGGTATTTGATCACATTTTTCAAATCAAATACCAATATTTGAGATTATATTTCTAATGTCATCTAAATTTTGTTGAAAAATGCATCAACAAGACCAATATGTGAACGTAAACATTCACATCAGAGGTCACAACATGTTTGCATTGAGGTGGTACCACCATTTTAAATTGTTGCATTCTGCATAACAGAACAAGCCATTAACTATCTTCCATTGACTGTCAAAGACCATATTTATTTGCATAAAAAAACTGACAGATAACCCTCTTTTGTCGTGCATGGAAACCAAAATTTGCCGAAAGGAAGAGAGGCTGCTGTGAGCGTTCACGCTGCCACTGTCACTTCTCTTCTCACAGTTGGTGGGAGCTGATTTACTTTGATTTAGGAACCCATTCATACAGCACTCATATTTGTTTTCAAATAGAACCTGTTGTTTTTTGTCTTTGAGGCTCATGTGCAAATTATTGCTATGTTGATAAGAACACCGTCGTGTGGTGTATCTCATTCTATTCCACTGTAACTTTTTCAGTCCCCAATACCCAAATTTTCTGTTAGTTAATGTTAAAAAAATGAAATCTATAAAACTCTCAAATACAAATCAGCTTCTAATAACAATATCAGTATTAAGCAAAGAACTTTGTCTGACTAACACATGCACCAAGTCAACAAACATGCCTTTAGTTGTATCCAGATTGATTTGGCATGCTGCTTGAGGTGTTGTGTATCATATAACTGAAGTAAAAGACATTGATTTTTGAGGTTTAAGCATTCTGATTTTGGCAAACGTGAAACAAAACAGAACCTGCTGTACATTTGTTGAAATCTCATTTGCAATTTCTTGCTTTTGCTGTGGAAGTAACCAAGGGCAAGCATTTTCTTCTTACTCTAACCCCACAAAATAATACTTCAAAAACATCTGAGGTAAACATAAGACTTGCTAGGGGCTTTACATTTTAAAACAAAGCTGGTTATATTAAAATACTTTTGCCTGCCTGTCTATAAAGTAAATGCTGTATTCTTAAGCAAAGTCCAAAATTGCCATTTCTTCTGATCGGCCAGAGTTGTTGTAGGTTGGGCTTCAACTGGGTTGAAATAACTTCAGTCATAAAACTGTGGCTTAAGGGTCAAAGAAGCCAGAAAAGTGATTCTCATTCAAAGTTAATAAAACAAAAAGAATGGCGAGTGGTGCCTCCAGAAGCAAGAAACGGAAGAAATGGAGTGTACCATGGGGAGATTTCTGAGGATGGCCATCATGACTGCAGGAAGAGTAAAATAAAAAGTACATTTCAACTAAAAACGCACACAGGATGTTCAAATACTTATTTACCTCACCGTACAGAATGGTGAGTAGAGAAATTTAATGAAGAAAACATCCGGACATTGGCTTTGGAACAAGGCACAGTTTGGCTTGGCTTGGCTTGGCTTGGGATGATGTGATATGGGCAGAAATAGTCTTGACACGAACCCATTAAATGGCATGGCTCCAGAGAAATTCAATAAGGAGCAAAAAAAACGTATTGTTTTGCTGGAGCTTGCAAAGATGTGTAGTCAGGGATGAAGAAGATCACAGGCTTCAAGCAGGAGCAGGATTGGACATAGAGAAGCCCAGACAAAGCCCATGAAGTGAACACATTCTTCAATAGGTTCAGTACAGGTACAGGCTCAGCATCCTTCTCTCCTCACCACAGCCAAACAACCATGCTGCCCTTCTTTAAGCCAAAGTTTTATAATCATCCCTTATATGTTTTCTCTTTGTCCATGGACCCTTATAACCTTGCCTGAAATATGAATTCTCACGGTATTTGTGAGTTCAAAAACACACTAGAATCCAACTTGTACCGCCCAGGATTCAACCGTTTGTGTCCAAACCGAAAATGGTTCGGGCCAATCATGTTGCAGTATTGAGGTTTAAGGCAGGACATACCGGTGCAACGCAAGCGAGAGTGGTTGAGCCCACAACCAATCGAACTTAAACATGGCGGCACAGAAGGACGCACATGTAGCTGCTGCTATCTCATCTGTTTCGCAAGAATCCGCAATTTCTTCTTTCATAGTAAAACAGCAAGTAGTGCCTTGACAAGCTTACCTTAATGTGGTTTCTCATAGCACCTGCTGTTGACGTGCAATGAGAAATTTGATACAGTGATTGGCTAAAACCAGCCTTGGATACGCTTCACCCAATCAGATAAGAGAGTTCTGCTGAAATTCCCTCCTTTCCCCAAACAGATTCAAATTGAGTAGTCCCAGATTGATAATGTGTAGAACTAGAATCTGGCTGGCCAAGTTAGGATCCTCATGCTTCTACACATTTGTCTTCAACCAAATCTGAAAATCCAGATGTTTTATTCTCCTCCTCCTTCCACCTGTATGTCTCTAGAAGTAAGGTGAAGAGGTAGCTGTACAGATTGAACTGGAATAAGGCTGCAGGTCCAGATGGTGTTAGCTGTAACCCAGTTTATGTCCAGAGCAGCTCTGTGCAATTCTGCCTTTCTAGACCTCTTGAACCTTATCCTGCTCCAGGAGAAGGTCCCGGTATTACTGAAGATCTCCTGCCTTGTTCTAGTACCAAAGAAAACTTAACTTATGGGTCCTAAATGACTATCCACCTTATTTTCGATAACTATGGGTCCAACTTCCGTTTTTTTGTGCGGCACTTCCGCTGAAACGTAAGTGTGCGGCACTTCCGTTTCAGCGCTTCCCTTGGCCAAATAACATTAGTTTGACTGAAATGATAAACTGTCGCGGCAACATTGTCAAAAATTGCAGAGCGATCGAAGTGGCAGATCAGTGCCACAGCCTCAAACTATTCATGACTGAGAGGATGACATGAAGAAGTGCCTCATATAACGAACAATGACATTTTAACCAGTTTGTGTCACTCGGTGCAGACGGCTCTGCAGTGCGACTTTACCGACGCGAACCTCCGCAGTGGAAAAGTTGGCTCGGTGTTAATAAATATGAACATGGATGACCTGGTATTCATGGAGGCTGATGTCCGTTCAAGCCAAAGCAAGTCCGATGTTCACTCTGCTGGATCCTGACTACATTAACCGGCTCCACCGAGACGACCGGAGTGCTTTGATGCTGCGGCTCCAGAAGAAGTCCTTATGGAAGGTAGGCTAATGAATCGTCTAATTCAAAACATCCTAGCTGTTGCCTTATTGTGATTAGATTGCTGCTCAGTTAATTTTACAAAGATAGCAGTGCTAAATGTTTGGGATTTAACTGATGTTATAACAGTATATCAAAACATTCTGCCCACCTCATTTTTAGGCTTGAAATTTAAAATTTCAGACACTTTTCTGGCGATGTGTGCCCTTCTGTCGGTCTTTTGTCCACAAAATGAAAAGAATAAACATACGGTCGCTTTAGTGGTTTCTTCAGATTTAAAGCTTTTAACCGTAAGGCGAAGAGATTCCTCATTCGTCGGCTGAGGGTGAATGAAGTAGGCCTCCCCGCATCCGCAGCTCTTGTTTACGGTCGATGATTAAAACACTCTTGCTCCACATAAACCTTTCTTTTAAATGCGTTATTACAACAACCTCTAACCGTACAAACGATCCCGGTCTTCCTCGAAGCCATAAAGACAAGTAATTTGAGACGAAGTAGCTGCATGAGTCGCTTTTCAGCAAGCTACCTAGTGACAGGAAGTGAGCGGCCGGAAGTCTTGCACAAAAAAACGGCAACTCGCTCCGTATTTCCGTCGAAAATAAGGTGGATACAGTAGACCTGTTGGAGTTGAAAATACCATCATACACCTGCTTCAACAAGCCTTGTCATCTGGACAAAGCAGGCATCACTGTGAGGAACATGTTTTTAATTTATCTTGCGCATTTAACACAATCAAGGACTACATCACAAAAATACCAAAATTTTTAAGTCTGAGGGGCCGTGTGTCTTAGCAGGTAGTCAACAGCACAGGAGCTCCACACTGGACTCACACCATTCCTTTTTTCTCCGAATACCTCAGACTACCAGTACAAGACAGACTTCTTTATCTGCAGAGATGCTGCAAACACTCAGGAGTGTGATCTCTACTGCCATGGTCTCTTGGGGTGGCTGTATCAGAGCCAATGACTTAAAAAAGGTCACCAAGCTAATAAAGAAGTCTGGCTCTGTTCTGGGGACTCTTCTAGAACATCTGGAGGCATCATAAAATGAAGAACATTATTGACATACAACAACAAAGTATCTTCATTCAGAGGCTTAGATCGGCTGGAAGACAGATCGCAACAGAGGGTCCTTACTACCCACAGCCACCAGCATCTAAATTGTTCTTTTGAAGAAACCTGCATAATATGAATACTGAATCAAAATAAGCTCTTAACTGAAGATATCTGAAAAAAATCTTGATTGATTAAGTAATAGGTCTATTTAAGGCGTGTAATCTCTATTTGTCCATTGTTTTATTTTGTTATCCGGTTTGGGTGGTAGAACGTCTGTATCAATTACTACTAGCTGTTAAATTAGTATATACTCCAAATAGCCTATGTGAAAGGTTCAAAGAAGAGTGCAAATAGTGTTGGCATGAGGGTGCATCCCTGTGGACATCCTGTTTCAAGGAAAACTTTATCAGATACGTACATTACCATTTATTTTAAGTATTTCAGTAGGAAAGCAATAAATAGATTTAAAGCCATGAAGAAAGCCAAATTGTTTCAAAGTAAAATATAACTTTTACCACCAAAAAGAATCAAAAACCTTTTCCACATCAAAACTAATAACCATAGTTTGTTCAGTATATTCTCTCATGTGCTCATTAAGGCAGAGAGCCTACCTCACAATATCCCGGGTTGTTCCGTTCTTCGCAAACCTGTTTGGTTTTTGTTTATGATATCTAGAATTATATTTTCAAACTGTTTTGTTATTAATAGGGCTGGGCAAGTTAACACGTTAATTTCGCGTTAATTCATTAGACTATTAACGGCGATATTTACTTTATCGCGCATTAACGCATGTTGCTCACATGCTTTTATTTTGTGAAGGTCTGTTGCTGCGGTTAGGGGTTTGAATCAGAACAGTAGCTGGCGATAATGCGCCAATAACCTCGCTGTCAGCCCAGCCTCGGATTCAAACAGGAAGAAAGGTGCTGACTGGAAAAAGGAAAATGCGGAAAAAAACAAAGCTGACATGCGGAAGGCGGTGTTTTCTGCAGGAATTTGCTTAGGCGAGGCAGTGAGTTGGCGGCCGGAACAAGTTTTGTGCGGATGACCGGCGGGGGGTGGTTGGTCTGCATCGACGCCGTCGGTGAAGTCGCTTCTCGCTTCAAAGTATCCATGTATTTTTGCCTGTTTTTTCCCTGTCATTCACTGAACGTGAGAAAGCAACAACAAAAAACCGCGTGTTAACGTCAAATAAACATGCAAGCATATCGAGTTAGCAGCATTTCAGTTTGAAGTTCTTCCAGCAACGAATATGACGGTTAGTTGTAACCACTGCCAAGTTAAACTTACCTCAGAAATTGCCTGTTTTTGGTAGATTTTTTCCCCATAAAGAGAATTTCCTGTCAGTGGCAATAAGCTTTAATTTATTATTGCTATTTTTTGTTTTGCATGTTTAAGTTGAGCTTTACACTAAATATGTGTTACTGATAAGTGCTACAAATGTTACAACACTTTTGTTCATATGGCAGCAGAACATTAAAATAAAAGTTCTCTTTACACTACTTTTGAATTCATTCTTGGAGTCTGCGCATACAATGCGATTAATCATGATTAATCAGGCAAATTATGCGATTAATCGCGATTAAAGATTTTAATCGTTGCCCAGCCCTAGTTATTAATAATGTGTATAATCTAGAATTCATGTTTAAAACTGATATTGATTTATTGTAACTACATTCCATTCTAAATTTTCCTGGTTTTGAACAAACTTTTTCAACGAAGGAATTAAGCCATTGAAGTTTTTACGTGGAAGGTTTTCATATGTTCACATACTAACATTCTTTTTATCTAATCCTCAGTAGTGGAACTCCACAAGATCCGTTCAGGTCAAAGATGAGACGAACCATAACAGGAACAAGCTCTTAACCAGGGATGGAAAATCCCCTGTTGTGTAATCCCAAATTGCTTGTGCAATGACCTCATCCACTTTTGTGGTTGGTTACTTTTCTTGACTGTTATATCCTCCTGTTCTATTTAACAGTATGAGGTTTCTGCTTGATATTTCCACAATACAGACATGATTTTCCCTTTAGTTTTCCCAAGAAAGCACATAGATGACTGTTTAAACTGGGAAGCAGAGACATATTTTGCAGGACTCAAACCTGTATGCACTTTACTGCTTCTAATTGGCTGTAAAGCAAGGAGAAAAGGAAATATCCACATATTTTTTATTGTCAATTTAGAAAAGTCCACAAAATGATCTTCTATTAACCTATCCATCCATCCATCCATCCATTTTCCGACATGCTTATCCCTTATCACGCTTATTGTTTCTCTTTTATCTGCTGCCCAACAGTTCAAATAGATTTTTTTGTCCAAATAGGCTAACCTTTCAGCCAGTAATTCAGAAAAAAGCATAGCACCCTGACCATTGTGGGGTTTTATATATATATATATATATATATATATAAAGTCTCAAGTCTCATACAAATTTAAAGTGTTATTTTCTGAAAACATTATATTACCTTTTTTCCAAAAAAATGTATTCTGACTCTCATTGAGCCAGTACACTATAATTAAATGTAGCTGATCACTATTAGCTCCAATGCATGGTACAGAACATCCCGCAGAGCACAGCTGATTTTTGTGCCCAATAAAGCTGTATACTAAACAGCAAATACAGCAAAAGTTGGAAAAGCAGAGGATTACCAGCTGTCAATCTTGCCAGAATGTCTTATCCACCTGCAGAAAATCACAAAGGCTGGCGCAATAGAATGAGAGTGTTTGTCTTGATTCTCATTCCAAGATAATAAAATTGGAATGCTGAATGCCATCATTTCAGAACCGGAATTAAATAATTATACTGAGCTACATTTCATTGCTGTTTAAACCATTTAAACTACAAGTTTGTCCTGAACTGAACTTTTTAACGTGTAATTGCTGTCACTTTTTTCCCCTTCTTATTCTTGTTTGGCTTTTTTGTTCTCTCTTTTCTTTCTCTGTTCATTCCCTTATTTTCTCTTTCGTAAGGATTAGCTAGGCAGGTTGCAGAGCGTGAGTACAGAAGTAGATGCCAGATGGATAGGTGGGGGATTGCCTTGATTTTCAGCCAAATTCTAAGTCCTATATTTTTCCTGTTGTCTTTCACACAGTCTGCCTCGCCAACACTTATAAGACAAACAAAATTCAGAGAGAGCATACTGTTTATTCCAAATGAGTCAAAGATGTACTGAAGACCAAATTTACCCAGTGATAAACTGAAATAATTTAATTTGTTTCTTAGTGATATAGCACTGTGCTTATATCTTTCTAAACCTATCATGGGGAAAAAAAAAAAAATAAGGTGGATCTGGCACCGGGGTCTGTTGCCCCCATCTGGGAGGAGTTTGGGAGGCCTACGGGTGGCCCACAGCGGCCGCTTGCGGCGCTCTTTGGGAGCTGCGTGTTGACGGACGTGGGTTACTGACCTGGTAGCTGTGCTGCCGCTGGGTGGGTCCGGGGTGGGTCTGGGGGTCTGGGGTCCCCGGGGTGCGCCGCCCTCGGGCGCGGGCCCCGGCGGGGCCTCGGGGGTTCCGGTTCCGGGGGGGCGCCGCTTTTGGTGTGGGCCGGCGCGCGCCCGGGTGTCCGCCCCTGCACGGGGCCTCTGGTGCGCTGGGGGGCCTCGGGGCCCGTTGAGGTGGTAGGGGGGCATGGTCATTAACACCTCTGGGCAGATGCTCTTCTCCTTCATTGGATAGGCACTCTGCCAGTGGGGGGAGGGGGAAAGGAGGGGGAGTAGGGACCTACCCAGCCTGGATGTCTACTGTCGAATGTATGGTGAGTTGTTTGAACGTTAGTGTTGGGGAGGGATTAAATCTACGGGAGGGGGGGGGTTGGGGGCGTTGACGTTCTGGTGGGCTTGTGTCCGGCCCCCTGTCCCGGTCCTGGTCCGTGTCGTCTTCCGGTGCGGGTTTCACCTGGGGGTGGGGTTTGGGATGGCTCGTGCGGGCCGGCTGGCCAGTGTCCCCCCCCTCTTATTATTATTATTATTATTATTATTATTATTATTATTATTTATTTATTTATTTATTTATTTAGTTTAAGTAGGCTTGGTGGGTGGGCTGGGGGGGGTTGAGGTGTTGGTCCTGGTGGGTGGTTGGCTGGCGGGCCCTGCGGCCTCTCCCTGTCCCCCGGGCTACGGTGGTGCCGCTGGCGGGGCCCCCTTCTCTGGGTGGGGCTTTCGGGGAGCGGGGGTGCCTATTGGAGTCAGTAGGGGAGCTGGCTCCCTGGGTTGGCTTCCCAGTCATTTGCTCCCCATCCCCGGACTCCTCCCTCTGCCTGCTCCATCACGCCGCCACACATGTAGGTCATGTGGGAGGGGGCGTTACTGGAGGTTGCCACTTTCTGGTGACGCCCCTCTCCCCAATTTTATCATGCATCTTAGACACTTTCACTTCAAACATTTTTCACATCGCACACTCATATAGGCCATGGTGGGGTGGGGGGGGGTGGGGGGAAGACGTCTGGGGGGGGGCTTATGTTGTGTGGGCCTCACCTCGGACGGCTCCCTTCACCTCCTCTCCCACTTAGACATTGAGGGTTCTGGGCAGTCACACGGAGGGGGTGCGCTGGCAACAGCTACCTTCCGGAAGGGGGGTGGGCTGTGCCGTGCATCCCCTTCGGCGCTCCCAGTTTTTAAACGCACTTGAGAACAACATGCAACAACACAACATTTGAGCAGGCGTAGGGAGGGTCGGGGTCTTCTGCACACCCCCGTTCTCCGATGGCGGCAAGGAGTCTGGGGCCTGGAGGAGGTGCGGGCCACTGTGTCCGGGGTCTTGGTGGGGGGCTGCGGTGTGCAGTCAGCGGCTTGCCAGGTCTGGGGCTGATACCTCTGCTCCCCCCAGGGGGCGGGGGGCAGGGATGGCAAGGGTAAGGTGGGGGGAGGGAGGGGGTTTATTAGGTATTTAGGGGGAGGGGGGGGCTCTGGCCGGGTGGCTCGTGCGGGTCGTGTTGGCCCGCCCTCTTGGGGGGGCCCGGTCCGGGGGGCGTCTGGTCTGGGGCCGGGGCCGGGGGTCGGGCACAAGCAGTCGTATAGTCGATTTGGGGTGACCCCCCCCCCCTTTGGTCAGTGTTGGATGTGAGTGTTATGTGGGAATGTGTGTACAGCGTCTTTTTTTTTTTTTTTTTTTTTTTCTCTGTGTGTGGTGAGTGGGGCACAAGGGAGGGATGGGGTGAATGAGTTTTTTTTTTTTTTTTTTTTCCAGGTATGGGTGTGGTCCGCTCCCTCTCCCAAGAACATCTCAAGTCTCCGCTAGGTGCGGAGCCCATCCCCCCACGTCCTGCCCTCCTCCACTTCGTTGGCGGGCGCCTTGGCCCCCTGGCGCGTTGGTTGGCTTCGGATTTGGGGCGGGTTCCCGGGGGGTTCCCCCACTCCCGGCGGCCTCTTCGCGGGGCCTGGCCCCCCGGGGGGCGGCCGGGGCCCTTGTCGCGGGGGCGGGGCGCCCCTGGGGCCTCCGGCCCTCAGGGCCCATGGCCGGGACCACTTCAGCGGGGCTAGCTGCCGGCGGAGCCCACGGGCTCGTCTCCGCGGCTCTTGAGGGCGTCGGCATTGCGGTGGCTGGGGGATTTCCTCGGGGTCGTCTCTGCTCCTTCCTTGGGGGGGGGGGTGTTGCAGATATCCTGTGTCGGCCCCTCCTGGGCGACTTGCTTTAGGGGCCCCTTTGGGAGTCCGGGGTTACGGGCCCCCTGACGCCTGCCTCTGTGCTCGGGGAAGGTGGGTCTTCGGTTCTCCACAATCACTATCAAGCTATTTCTGGATAATCTTCACCTAAACTAGTGCACTTTCACATCTCCCACAGGTGCTGGGTCCCAGGTATTAAGTGTTCACTTATATACAGTAATCTTATAATTTGTTTATTTATTTATTTATGTTCTTTCACTTTCTTTTTTCAAATATCACATTACACATGTCAGCTTACATAATAATATATATGATTTAGCAATGGCATCTAGGTGTTATTCGAGTGTAGCTGTTGCTTTATGTCTGTTGGTTGTGCTGTTCTTTTTGTGTCTCTTTCCAGGTGATGGAGCAGACAAAGAAGGTTTTATCACTCTCTCCCTTTTATCTCCTCTTTCTTTCACCTCCACTCTTTTTTTTCTTTTCTTTCACTTTTTCTTCTTCCTTTACTCTCCCATTGTCATGTCCATATAATTTGAAATTCTCCTTGCAGGAATCATAATAAAGCTATTTACAAGCATAAATCAAGTGGAGCACTATGGCGAAAGCTGTTTGCTCCACTTGTAAAAGCAAAATCTGTCGAGCTCTATCTGGCATTGAGACATCAATTCCTATTGCCACATTGCTAGACAGGACACTGGAAAAAAATAAATAAATAAATAAATAAATAAAAAAAATAAGGTAATTTTAAGACCACCAATAACAGGTTCAGTCATAATAAGATACAATTCCTGAAACTTTTGAAAATTTTGAAGAAAAAAAAACAGCCTCACACTTTTATGCATTTGATACTGTAGCATACATGATAGGATGTCAAGCAAGGCAAAGCTGCAACAGATGTTTGGAATACATCAGACAATTCCATGGCATCAGCGTCACAACTTAGAGACCATCTGTTTTTTTCATATGTGGTACTGCTACACAATAAAAAAAATCCACAGCAGTGAGCTGATTTGAACATTACCTAGTCTTGTGCTACACTATTTAGACACTACACTGGTGAACATTCCCTCACCTCAACATGCTGTATGCTTGTAGTGGTTCCAACAGCAGGACAACCTGCTGTTCTTTTTAGTTGTGAAGCATCTCATAGACTTTGTGTAGTGGTTTTGAGCTTCAATCTCCAGATTGTCAAGTGATCATGAAATACAAAAAATCAAAATCAAAATCTGTATCACCTTTAATTGCCAGGTATGTGTACACATATAAGGAATATGATTCTGGATTGAACAATGCTCACAATGTGCTTACTTATACAATATTATGAAAACACAATATTCCAGTATTAAAAATCAAACAGCATGCAATATAGAAAACATATGAACACACTATAAGCAAGTGAACAGACTGAGACAATAATGCAATGGTACAATGAGCAGAGGTGCAAAAGGATGCAGGAGTAAATGAAAATAAAACAAGATGATGACATCTCAGCAAAGGCTTACTCTGTCCTGACACAGAAGTAGACTACATTTCATAATCTTCACGACAGTACAGGGGGATACATATAATAAAATAAAAAAACAACATCCCTCACAATATATGCGTAATGTGTTTTTAAGTACAATAACATATGTGTATCATTAACCTCATAACTTTGCATGTGGGGTTGTATGCTGGTTGATAACGCTCAGAAAATGTTAATTGCTGTGATTCATGAAAATGTAAAATTGCAATTTATCCAAATGAATTTTTTTAAAGAAGCAAACTGGAAGGGTTATTTTACTTCACATTGTCCTAATTTAGAATTTTTTAAATGATTTGTTCTTCTTCAGTTCAATTTGATTGTAGCACAGTGTTAATGCCAAGCATTGCATTTCTCCAATATAAAATACAGAAATATAGCATTTTATAGGGTTAGGGTTAGGGTTAGGCAAGTCCAAAGAGATGGTGATTGACTTCAGGAGAAGACCCCCACCTGACTCACATGTGAACATCCAGGGGCAGGACATAGAAACTGTGGAGAGTTTCAAATACCTGGGTGTTCACATCAACAATAAACTGGACTGGACTCATAACACCGACGCTCTGTATAAGAAGGGCCAGCACCGCATCCACCTCCTGAGGAGGCTGAGGTCCTTTGGAGTGAGCAGGCCTCTGCTTAAGACATTTTATGACTCTGTGGTGGCCTCAGCCCTCCTCTATGCTGTCGTCTGCTGGGCCTCTGGCAGTGCAGAGCGGGACAGAAAGAGGCTGAATAAACTGGTGAGGAAGGCCACTTCTGTCCTGGGCTGCACTCTGGACTCAGTGGAAGAAGTAGCGGAGAGGAGGGTGTTGTCCAAGCTCACATCCATCATGGACAACACCTTCCACCCCCTGCACCAGACTGTGGAGGAGCTGAGCAGCTCCTTTAGTGCCAGACTTAGACATCCTGTCTGTAAAAAGGAGCGCTACCGCAGGTCATTCATTCCTGCTGCTACCAGATTTTACAATGCTGCACTATAACTGTAACCATAACTGTAATAACTAATGTGTAATAACTAATGTGCAATAATCTATTTAATACACTGTGCTATAACCTGTGCTATAACCCAACTTCTGCTGCTATCACCAAGTGAATATATGTCAATACATATGTATATATATATATGTATATATATATATATATATATATATATATATATATATATATATATATATATATATGTATATAACCGTGAATGTACATATGACATCATCTGCCTACTCCGATTTCTTTTGTATTTTTATTCTTATTTTTTCTCATTTTCTTTTTGATCCACTATATATATGAAGATACACTGTGTATAACTGATGCACCTTTTCCTACTTTATTTTAGCACCTTCTTCTGACTATTGACTATTGAGCCGATGTGACAAGTGAATTTCTCCAACGTGAGATCAATAAAGCCTTTCTTATCTTATCTTATCTTATTTTAGTTTAACACAAATATGCTTGTTGGAAATGTCAGAAATGATGGCTATTTACGGCAACGCATAACTTGCACTGGCTCGTGTTTCTGAAAATAATGCCTTTAATGCAACATACCAAGTAAAATCAGAGCGTAGATCCACAAGAAACAAAAGAGCGCACAGACTCAGGAATTCATGTGAAAATATGAAACGATGTGACAGTTTAGCGAGATATAGCGTGCTACAATATGCTTGCTGTAATGGATTGCTGTTGTGTGCTGCTGCCGGGGATAGCATTAGAGAGAGAATGCCTTGCTACGGTGCTGCTCGGCTCACTGTCGCTGTCACTGAGGCTTGTCCCTGTCAGCAAGATAAATGACATTCCAGCTACCTTGCTATCTTCTTGATGCCTGAGAGACAGAGACACCGGTGATGCCCTTCAAATGCTACACACCATCAACCCCCTGTGTGTCGGCTTATTATCAGGAGGACAGTGTGTGCGTAGGCGGGTGCAGGTGCATGCTTCTGCACATGTCATGTCTAGGCAGTATGCAGATTTGTAAACACACTACGTGTTCCCTTGCACTTTTGCATCCAGTACATATAGGCTACCCATTTTAATTAGGGAGCATTAACAGTATGTGGGAAGGAAATTATCCGTGACTTATAATCACGGCACAATTTGTGTTTTTGTTGTCTGGATGTGCATGAACTATAACATGTCACTTCCTGTTTGGAAAATCATATCTCATGCGTATGTATTCATGATATAATAACCACATAAGTACCACATGAGAAAAGCATGTAAAATGCGCAGTGTTCGTTGCAAAACAACTTATTTATTTACAACGTTTCCATGAGGACATTTAGAGTGGGAAGAGAGCATGCTTAGTTACATTTAAAAAAAAAAAATATTGTACATTTCATTTATTCTGGTGGGGAACTTAAATTTCATGACAGTCTTTAATTGTTTGACCTAGAAAAAAAACTTGGGCTTGTAGCAACTAAAGAGAGGACAAGGAGGAACAGAATATGATAAATTAAACCAGCTGCATCTCATTTACTTAGTCTGCATTATCTTATTTGTCAGATTTATTTTCCAGAAATACCATTAGTAATGTAGTACAAATTGTCCGGATTGATTGATTAATTGTTACACAAGTTAAAAACAGACAAGTTAAAGATAGACAAGTAAAAAGAGGTGAACTGAAAATAGACACATTAAAATAGTAAAAAAAAAAACAGAGTCAACCTCTCAGGATGTGCAAATTGCTTCAGCAAATAATGCTTCAGGAAGATTCTTAATCTCAGAAACAGAAGAGGCTTGTCTGACTTGCGAGTGCAGATGATACCATAATTTTGGAGCAGCTACAGTTAAAGCACAGTCACCCTTAAGTTTGCAGTTGGTTTTCCAAATAAAGCCTTTTTAGTAATATCTCAGAAATGTCTTTTACTGTTCCTACATTATAAAGACAGGTGTTCGGTCTGCAAATTAACCGGTAGCTTGAATTCCTATTTTCTCAAGGCAACAGTTACTTTGTAAAAGTGACTATATGTCGATCATGTCATAATTGAGCAGAACGACTCTGGATCAGAGCAACCACAGAGACAGTCAGTTTGAGTCAAAAAATGGTTTTTATTGAACAAAGGACGGGGTGTGCGTCTGGTTGGCTCGTTCTGGGTTCTGCTGGGAAGGATGAGAGTGATGATGAATGACAGGTCTGAATCTGGTGAAAAGGTTGAGATGGCTGAACTCACAGAGGCAGTGGCTTGGCAGAAGTCTGGGAGGGGGGTGTCCTGGGTCCGGGTGTATACCAGTGGTTCTCTCTGTGATGCTGTTTGCGTTGGAGGGTGGACAGGCAGGTGAGCACCAAGAGGAGGGTCAAGGTGGGTTTACGGTAGGAGAACTGCAGGTTTCGAGGAGGGTCCAGGCTTGAAGGTTTCTCGGATTCTTTGAGTTTCTATAAGAGACCAGAACACAGAATTAGGATCGGCTCGGAAAAAACTCGGAACTTAGCTTAAGTTGGTCAAGTACCACTCTGGAAGCGAGAAAGAACTGACGCCCTCCTCCTGGTCTCAGCTCCTTAAGTACGAGCCTTAATTGGCCGAGATGCAACACACCTGCCAGTCGCACCCTGCAGCGGGGAGAGAGAGAGATAGACACCAGGCCTGCACCCAGACCAGCAGTATGACAGCACCCCCCCTCTAACGGACGCCCCCTGGCGGCCGTCCGGAGGATGATGCCTCAAAGGCGGAGATGAGATCAGGGTCCAAAATGAATGAACGTGGAACCCAGGAACGTTCTTCAGGACCGTAACCAGCCCAATCCACCAGGTACTGGAGACCGCGACCACGCGGCCTGGACGCCACAATACGATCCACCGTAAAGGCGGGATGACCGTCCACGATCCGGGCGGGTGGAGGGGGCCTTGGAGGAGGGCACAAGGGGCTAGAAGAAACAGGTTTAAGCTGGGAAACATGGAAGGTAGGGTGAACACGGAGGTGAGGTGGGAGCTTGAGCCGGACTGCTGTGGGGCTGATGATTCGGTCGACCTTGAAAGGGCCAAGGAACTTGGGACCGAGCTTTCTAGACACGGCCTTCAACGGGAAGTCTCTGGATGATAGCCATACCTCCTGACCGGGGGTGTAAGTGGGTGCCGGTAAACGTTTGCGGTCGGCGTACCTCTTGTTTTGGGTGGAGGTGCGTTCCAGGGCGGCTTTGGTCTGGTCCCAGACTTTACGGCATTGATGGAGGTGTGACCGGACGGATGGAAGGACTGAATCTGGGAAGGAAGAGGGCAGGAGAGATGGCTGAAATCCGACAGACGCCTCAAAAGGAGACAATCCTGTGGCAGCAGAGACGTGAGAATTGTGGCAGTACTCTACCCAGGCGAGATGCTGACTCCAGGTGGTTGGGTTGTGGGAGCAGAGACAGCGAAGGGTGTTCTCGATCTCCTGGTTGAGTCTCTCGCACTGTCCATTAGATTGGGGATGAAAACCAGAGGTGAGAGATGCTTTAAATCCTAAGCATTGGCAGAAATCACGCCAGACCTGGGAGATAAATTGCGGACCCCGGTCTGAGATGATTTCAACAGGGAGGCCATGGAGTCTGAACACGTGGTTGACCAATAACCTGGCGGTCTGGTGAGCAGAGGGGAGCTTGGTGAGTGCAACCAGATGGCAGGCCTTGGAGAACCTATCAATGACAGAAAGGATAACGGTCTTGTGGCTGGACGGGGGGAGACCGGTGACAAAATCTAGGGCAATATGTGACCAAGGCCGACTGGGTGTGGACAGTGGTTGGAGGAGACCGGCTGGTGGTTTATAGGACCCCTTATTGCGGGCGCAAATGTGGCAGGCCGAGACAAACTCGGACACATCCTTGTTTAGAGACGGCCACCAGAAGTATCGCCTGAGGAGCGCGATGGTACGGCTGGAGCCGGGGTGACCAGAGAACTTGGAGGAGTGCCCCCACCTGAGTACTTGGGAACGGACTGCAGACGGCACGTACAGTCGTCGGGGGGGACCGCCTCCAGGATCCGGCTCGCTCTCCTGTGCCCGCCGGACCTGTCTCTCTAGTTCCCAGGTGAGACCACCAACGATACAGGATGTTGGAACAATGGGTTCAGGATCTATGGGTTCAGAGGTGGATGAGAACTGTCGTGATAGGGCATCGGGCTTGATGTTCTTGGAACCTGGGCGATAAGTAATAATGAAATGGAAGCGCGAGAAGAACAATGCCCAGCGGCTTTGGCGGGAGTTGAGTCGTTTGGCAGATTGAATGTATGAAAGATTCTTGTGGTCTGTCCAGATTATGATGGGTAATTCAGTGCCCTCCAGCCAGTGACGCCACTCTTCCAGGGCCAGCTTGATGGCCAGAAGTTCACGGTCTCCCACATCATAATTTTTCTCGGCTGGGGAAAAACGCCTAGAAAAGAAGGCACAAGGATGAAGCTTCCCATCAGAGGAAGCCATTTGCGAGAGAATAGCTCCAGAATCCGAGGCGTCGACCTCCAGGGTAAACTGGGCCGTTGGGTCAGGATAGATGAGGATAGGGGCCTGGGTGAACCTTTCCTTGAGGAGGTGGAAGGCCTGATCCGCAGCAGGTGTCCAGGTAAAAGTCTGTTTTGTGGAGGTGAGGGCGGAGAGGGGTGAGGCAACAATACTGAAGTTTTTGATAAAGACACGATAAAAGTTGGCAAACCCCAAGAAGCGTTGGAGGTCCTTCCGGGACTTGGGTGTAGGCCAGTCCTCCACAGCTCTGATCTTGGCTGGATCGGTCTTCACCTGTCCACCCTCGAAAACGTACCCAAGGAAACTGATGGACCTTCGATGGAATTCGCATTTTTCAGCCTTGACGAACAGACGGTTCTCGAGAAGTCTCTGGAGGACCTGACGGACATGCTGCTGGTGCTTACTGGGTTCCTTAGAAAAAATAAGGATATCATCCAGATAAACGAAAACAAAATGGTTGATGAAGTCTCTCAGAATGTCATTTATAAGAGCTTGAAAGACAGCGGGTGCATTGGTAAGACCGAAAGGCATGACCAGGTATTCGAAGTGGCCGAGCGGGGTCTTAAAGGCCGTCTTCCACTCGTCTCCCTCACGGATGCGAACCAGATGGTAGGCATTACGAAGGTCCAATTTGGTGAAGACAGTGGCGCCCTTAACAGTCTCAAACGCAGAAGCCAAAAGGGGTAAAGAGTACTTGTTTTTAACTGTTATTTGATTGAGCCCTCGATAATCTATACAAGGACGCAGTGACCCATCTTTCTTGGCAACGAAAAAAAACCCTGCCCCAACAGGGGAGGATGAAGGGCGAATTATGCCCGCCTTCAGCGACTCGGCAATGTACTTCTCCATAGCGCCCAGTTCTGATTGAGACAGTTTATAAAGTCGTGCAGATGGCAAGGGAGCTCCAGGGAGAAGGTTTATAGAACAATCATAAGGGCGGTGAGGTGGTAGACTAAGGGCCAAATCCTTGCTAAATACCCGCTGGAGGTCATGATACTCGGGGGGAACCTGGGAGAGATCAGGGGAAGCTTCAGGACAAACAGGACCCTCCGGGCAGCGAGGAAGGGCCGACTGTAAACACGAGGCCAGGCAACTGGTGCTCCAAGTTTCAATGCGGGACTCCTTCCAATTAATATGAGGGTTGTGAGCAGCCAGCCATGGGTACCCCAAAACAACAGGTGAGTGTTTGGTGGGAAACACAAAAAGGGCAATGTTCTCGTGGTGGTTACCAGAAGAAATTAACTTCAGGGGAATTGTCTGGTGGGTAATCGTGGCTAAGGGACTGCCATCTAAGGCGGTGACTGAGATTGGAGAGGGTAAAGGACGTACGGGAATGTGCAATTTAGTAACTAAACTAGGATCAATAAGGCTCTGTTCAGAGCCAGAATCAACTAGGGCCACCACTGGGTGTTGAGTGTCTTGGAAACTAATCACAGACTGTAATGTTAACCAGGGGGTCCGGTTTTCAGAGCATGTGCCCACCAGTATCCCCTGGGCTACTGGTGGGCGGAGTCTTTTGGGCGAACCGGACACGCTAATCTAAAGTGCCCAAAAGCGCCACAGTAAAGACATCGCTTTGTCCCCATGCGCCTCTCCCTTTCTTCAGGGGTCAATTTGGTGTTTCCCAGCTGCATAGGTTCGTCTGACGGTTGACTCTCCGGGGAAACCGGACGAAGCCTGGGTGACGTCACCGTAGTGGGGACTGAGAGCCGCGGTGTCGGGGGTGGAGCCAGACCCCGCCTCTCACAAGCTCTTTCCCGGAGGCGATCATCTAGTCTAACGGCTAGCTCAATAAGATCCTCTAAATTCCCGGGCTTGTCCCGGCTGGCAAGTTCGTCTTTAACCTTCTCAGACAGGCCGTTTAAAAACGCCGCTTTTAGAGCGATAGCGTTCCAGCCGGTCTGAGGCGCCAGGGTTCGGAAGTCGACCGCGTAATCGGCCACTGATTTACTTCCTTGTTTCAAGGACCATAGTCTCTTAGCCGCCTCCTCCTCAGATACTGAGGAAGCGAACGTTCTTTTAAAACTTGCGAGGAAATCAGAATAACTTAGGCTGTGAATGCTGGTTTCGTCAATAAACGACTCCGCCCAGCTCAGGGCTCTACCACGAAGAAGCCCGACAATATACGAGATCTTTCCGGCGTCATCCGGAAACGACTGAGGAGCCCTGCTGAACACCAAGGAACATTGTAATAAAAAACCCCTGGATTTATTCAACTCACCGAAGAAGGGTTCGGGAGTGGGGGTGGAGACCCCGACGCCGGGAACTGAGAGCAGCGCGGGACCAGCGGGGGAACCAACGGAGGAACCAGCGGGAGGCTGAGCTGCCGGTGGAGGAGTGGAGGTAGGTCGAATCACATCTAATTGTGCTCTTAAGTCCTGAAACCCATGGGTTAAGACACTCATCATCTGCATTAGTTGGGTCTGTTGTTGGCTCATGGATTGGAGAAGGGTCTCATGTTGTCCCAACAACTGCCCTTGATGTGTGACCGCGCTCCGTAGTTGCTCCCCAGAGTCAGGTTGGTCAGTTCTTTCTGTCATAATTGAGCAGAACGACTCTGGATCAGAGCAACCACAGAGACAGTCAGTTTGAGTCAAAAAATGGTTTTTATTGAACAAAGGACGGGGTGTGCGTCTGGTTGGCTCGTTCTGGGTTCTGCTGGGAAGGATGAGAGTGATGATGAATGACAGGTCTGAATCTGGTGAAAAGGTTGAGATGGCTGAACTCACAGAGGCAGTGGCTTGGCAGAAGTCTGGGAGGGGGGTGTCCTGGGTCCGGGTGTATACCAGTGGTTCTCTCTGCGATGCTGTTTGCGTTGGAGGGTGGACAGGCAGGTGAGCACCAAGAGGAGGGTCAAGGTGGGTTTACGGTAGGAGAACTGCAGGTTTCGAGGAGGGTCCAGGCTTGAAGGTTTCTCGGATTCTTTGAGTTTCTATAAGAGACCAGAACACAGAATTAGGATCGGCTCGGAAAAAACTCGGAACTTAGCTTAAGTTGGTCAAGTACCACTCTGGAAGCGAGAAAGAACTGACGCCCTCCTCCTGGTCTCAGCTCCTTAAGTACGAGCCTTAATTGGCCGAGATGCAACACACCTGCCAGTCGCACCCTGCAGCGGGGAGAGAGAGAGATAGACACCAGGCCTGCACCCAGACCAGCAGTATGACAGATCAAGGATCAAGTGAACATGACTTGACAAGAGAACAAATGAATGAATTGAATGCACACATTTTTAAGTCTCAAGCCCCTCTTTCGCACAGTCCATCATATCATTGTTAAAAGCAAAAGTCAGCAGAGCTCTAATATTTGCTTGGAAGGCTACCGGTGCACCTATTTCCTTTGGCACTCAATCAGCCTAATGCTGCCAATGCCCTCACTTTTAGTCCATAATACAGATTCCTGAGGACTCCATACTCTTAGTTAATAACATGCTTGTAGCTTAGTGTCGAGGCTGCCAAATTTCAGTGGTGACTACAGCAACTCGAGCATCTCCCTCTGTTTTTTGCCTTCAGGAGCTCAACCTGACCTTTGTGGGGAGCCAGCTGGAAAATGTCAGTGTGGCGTAAACTGTTAGCAATCTCAATTTGTGATGGCATTTTGTGAAGCCAGACCCTGGGGCTGCCACTGAGGGTCGTGCTGGTTTAGCTTGTGCATGTGTGTGTGTGTTCATAAGCATTTACATGTGAGTCAGTGTTTGTGGCTGTCCAGTTTGGCTGGGAGACCAGTTAACTGATCTGATGGAGTTTTTACTCTCCAGGCTATCCGTCTGTTTTGCATTTAACATCACTTACACCACATGCTAGTTTACGTTTCAACTCTCAACTTTCCTCTAACTTTGCGTCTTTTTTTTTTGCTACTTTTAATCTGCATCAACTCGGTAGGATATTTGAAGTCCAATCTGTTTTCCAAATATGCAAAACCGATCAAAAGATTAACAGTCCTCTCAATGAGTAAATGGATGAATCGTTTGAAAGACGGAAGTAAGAAATTGCAAAACCAGCGAGTTCTAAACTTGAAGGTTTATTGCACATGCTTTGATAAGCCAAACCCCCAGGGGACATTTGGGACTATTACTGAGAGACTGTCTGGCTTTGACTGCTGAATAATGATGACAGTCTGGAGGGAGCAGGATGAGACAACTGATGCTATCTTAATGTTGTCAAATCCACAAAACAATAGGTGGGAAATCAGCAGGGAGGATGAATGTGACCAGTCTTTCAAATGCAGCTGCCTTGAATAAAACGGGCCCGGCCCGTTGCTGACATGATTCTGTATTGAAGCCATTTGCTTATTTTATGACGTGAAGGGCCTCAGTGAATTTGCTGCGCATTTATGAACAACTTGGAAAAACAGCAAAAAACAGGAAGCCTAGAAGATGCGCTATTTTCAGAATTAGGACACCAACTCTGAAGCTGCTATGGTGTCTATTTTTTACATTTGACATAAATGTTTGAACATGGCATAGCTTAGATGCAAAGATGTAAAAGGATTTACCTGTGTTATTACACAAGCATGTAGTGTGTATAGATCTGGTTGCCATCAAAGGCAAAGCCCCAAAGGTAAATCTGTTTTTGGTGTATTTTTTTTCTGCTGCTTTGCTCGGAAACCAACTTACTCCAAAACAATTCGGAAATAGAGTTGGTACAGAGATGTTATAGATTGGAAGTAGTGCTGAAAAATGTTTTTTTTTTTAGGTCGCAAGATGGAACACAGGCTATAAGATTGGACTGCCTTCTTATGCATTGCCTCCTAAATCAAACAAAACTTTTTTTTTTTTTTTTTTTTTTTAATAAAGCTTTTTGAGGTACCACAATGCACCCAAAGCTCTGTACAGGTGAATAATACAAGTATTCAAGATAGAATGATAATAATAAACAATAAAAGGTAAAATTAAAATGTAAAAGATGACATGCTCTCTGGAGTTAAAAGCCAGTGTAGAAAGACGACTTTTTAAGAAATTTTAATTCTTTAAGAATAAGTAGGTTTAAGTCAGAAGAAGGCAAACTGGACATGAACTGGTTTAAGATTCACAAAGTAATATAAACTTGAATAAAAAAAAGCAGGGAGCGACCCTGTTCCAAACATCCAGAGAAAACACAGATGGCATCATAACTTCCTCTGGTATTTTCTAGGGTTTTCTAAGACTTTAACACTCACAAATGGTTTGATGAAAAAAAAATATAGTCGTTGTGGACTGTACCTTTTTTAAAACCTTGCTCATTACTACCAGTGAATATGCCTGTGGGGCATAAGAAAGACTGATCTTTAACAAGACAAAAAGTTGGTTACCTAAGACTATTTTGGGTATTTTTTAGGAAAATTTATGTTTTTTAGGGAAGTTTTTCAAATTATTGGCTCAATCCTCCAAAATAAACTCTCTATGTACTCTCTTGGCTGTCCTCCTCAGTAGAGAATGTGATCTGCTTGAATTATATATTATGAGTTAGATTACAAACCATTCATAGAAAATCCCAAGAAATTGACCTGGGGTAGCAACAATGTTTACTCGGACAAAGAGATGGGGAAAAGTAAGACTTGGAACCCTTGATATCTTCTGGAACTTCAAGTAAATGTTTTTGATTAAAATACGTGAATTAATTGTAAAACAAACAATTGGTAATTTTTTCAGTAGTTCTGAAGTTAACATACTTATTCCACACATTATTATACCTTTTTACCATTCAGGTGTTTATTGAGTAACACAGTTATAACAAACTCATGATAACTGGGTAGCAAGTCAGTCTATCTGGGTAGCCAGGCTTTCATCCGCTCTCTTATGGACATTGCCACAGACATCATTCATTTTTTGTGGCCCTAATTATTTCCAAATAGCCGGATTAGTTTTTCATGTAATCCATTGAGAATTGTTGCAGCCTTCTATTGGCCAGCTGACAAGGCAATTTTTTGAAGGCAGGAGTAGGGTTGCCATAATCTCTGCTACACCCAGTCTGAAAAAAATTCTTGGGATTCTGGCACTTTCTTTGGCATCTCAAAAAAATAACTGAAACAGTAGGATATGAAATGTTCATGCTTTTGAGACCATACTTGAAGAAAACCATACCATGGTTGTAGTAAGCCCATGCTTATTCTCAGTTTATGTTACTTTATTCTGTTAAACCAACCATCTTTAACTCGTTAATGTAGCACCTTTGGTTCTTAGGCCCATTATCAACCATTGATTGAGTTGTTTGTCATTACAAGGATTGAGCTCTGGATAGTTATCTTGCTTTTTGGACCACAGATACAGTGTGTATAGAACAGTGTAAAACTTCCACCTGGATATTTTCCCACAGACCCCTGGGAAGAGTCATATCACGGCAGAATTAAATGTTCACCTTAACTCTCCTGTTTCCACCAAAACTGTCCGTCGGGAGCTTCACAGGGTCAATATACACGGCCGGGCTGCTATAGCCAAACCTTTGGTCACTCGTGCCAATGCCAAACGTCGGTTTCAATGGTGCAAGGAGCGCAAATCTTGGGCTGTGGACAATTTGAAACATGTATTGTTCTTTGATGAGTCCACCTTTACTGTTTTCCCCACATCCGAGAGAGTTACGGTGTGGAGAAGCCCCAAAGAAGCGTACCACCCAGACTGTTGCATGCCCAGAGTGAAGCATGGGGGTGGATCAGTGATGGTTTGGGCTGCCATATCATGGCATTCCCTTGGCCCCATACTTGTGCTAGATGGGCGCGTCACTGCCAAGGACTACCGAACCATTCTGGAGGACCATGTGCATCCAATGGTTCAAACATTGTATCCTGAAGGAGGTGCCGAGTATCAGGATGACAATGCACCAATACACACAGCAAGACTGGTGAAAGATTGGTTTGATGAACATGAAAGTGAAGTTGAACATCTCCCATGGCCTGCACAGTCACCAGATCTAAATATTATTGAGCCAATTTGGGGTGTTTTGGAGGAGCGAGTCAGGAAACATTTTCCTCCACCATCATCACGTCGTGACCTGGCCACTATCCTGCAAGAAGAATGGCTTAAAATCCCTCTGACCACTGTGCAGGACTTGTATATGTCATTCCCAAGACGAATTGACGCTGTATTGGCCGCAAAAGGAGGCCCTACACCATACTAATAAATGATTGTGGTCTAAAACCAGGTGTTTCAGTTTCATTGTCCAACCCCTGTAGATGTGTGACCAAATTAACAACATTGAAAATCTAAATAACACGCAACAATCTTCAGCACAGCAGGATGGACTGTCAGAGAAGGAATCATATGTAGTAGACTGAAAACTTTACAGGCTTTGACATTTTGAAAAGATGTTGAAGATTGTTTGCCCAAACGTAACAAATAAAAGTTGGCAGAAATCTGTTGTAAGGAAAACATTTAATCAAGTGTGGGAACAAAATCCTAATTAAGTCAAATAAATATAAATTTTACCTATTAGCGCATATTCATCTGAGAAATATAAAAATTAAAAACTGAAGAAAAAAACATTAACAATAAATTAGCTGTTGATGCTGTGTATGTTGACATTATATCGCAGCTTAATTGACTTGGTAGAAATGCTTGCTTACTTGACCAATAATCAGGGTCATGAGTTTCTTCCACTGTCATTTTGTGTGTTTCAAAAGTTTAGGAACCACAGAAATAAAGTATTTCAAAATTCAATCTTTTAGGCATAGTTCAGTTTTCACAACTAATAAAGTTAGTAAAAGAAAACATATTTGTGCCTTGTTTTGTTCTTAAATTGTGGATTTCTGTATGTGTAGAATTATACAGTTGTGCTTCAACCAGTCCATATGATATCAGACTTTAAATTTGTTGAAAAACACATAATTAGCCTTTCAATTATGAATTTCTGCCATCAACCTGCCGAGGTGCAAGGTCATGTTCTTTTGTACACTTTACACATTCCAAGGAGAACCCAGTATTTATATTTTGAAAATTTAAATATGCAAGAGAACACTCCACTGGTGCACAACTGACAGATGTGTTTTCTTTTTTGTGGCACTTTTCACACTTTGTCAAGGTTCACTAGTGTAACCTTGACAAAGTGCCTTATCAGCTACAAAAAAAACTACTGCTTACTTTACAACAAAGAGAGTAGCAATTTTGTTCAGAGTCAAGATTTGGCTAAGATGGGAAAACTGGACAGTGTGTTCAAAATCTTACCCACTTGGGTGATTATACTTTAAATATGTCTGTTGCATCAGAATACAATTTAAAAAGAAAAAAGTTTGGTTACTTTCTTGGTCCAGGAGCATTCTAAGCCACAGGGATTTCCATTTGCTTGTGATTTCCTGTGCTTGTCTTTACCCTGGCATCGTTACTTGCTTTGTCTCTCTCTTGTTGCTGGAGCACTCACTCTTGTTCTGTATAATTGGGCGATGCAGGGATTTGTCACTGAGTCTGGTGCTGGCTTGCCTGCCTCTGCATGAATATTCCTGGCATGGAATAGGTCTCCTAGAGCGCCGATGTTGTAAGAAGGTTGCCATGACAACTGATCAGCAGTTGTAAGATGACCTTGTAAATTTGTAGATGTGTATTGCTATAGAAATTTCTAAAAATATAAAGCACGTTATATGTGGTTTATAGGCTGCATAAACAGATATTATACCACGGTGACCGTAACAGTGATGTATGGGTGCATGTTTTGTGCCAAGACACCACGATACAATATGGGACAAAGAATGAATGAAGTATGATGCTGTGGACCATTTTCTATTTTCTTATTATTCACTCAATAGTTGAAAAACTATTTGTACCCTTTTGATTTTATATCAAATATATTTTATTAATATAAGTATAGTATAATTTTGAATATAAAGGAAAAGGGTACATGTGTTCCTTATTTTCTTGACAAATAATTAAAGAATTAGTTGTTCATTTGCATTCAGCACTCTTTTACTCTGACACCCCTAAATAAAATCCATTGGAACCAGTTGCTTTCATCAATCAGAAAACTAAGTAAATTGAGTTATTTCTTAATCTGAGTATTAATCTTGTTCTGGGAGGTTTTGTTATAGAGCATTAGTGAACAATCAGCACCATGAAGAGCAAACACAGCCCACAGAACATGGATAAGGATGTAGTTAGGTTTAAAGCAAGTTTAGGTTATAAACCAATATCCGGAGATTTGGACATCTCAAAGAGCACACTTCAATCCAACATCTGACAATGGAAAGAGCACCGCAAATGGCTGCCAGCCTACACTGTGAGACAGGGCAAAGCGCATTCAGTAGAGAAGCACCCAGAAGGTTAATGGTAACTTTGGAAGAGCTGCAGAGATCCACAGCTCAGATGGGATGATCTACTTTCAAGACAACTATTAGTTTTACCTTCAAAAAACTACTGTTATTGAAAAAGTGGAGAAATGCCATTACTGAAAGAAAAGAAGAAAAGGTTCCATTGGCACTTTGCAACAAGGATAACATTAAACATATGAAAGAATGTGCTCTGGTCAGATGAGATGGGAACTGAACATTCTGGCTTTAATGCTTCAAAACTGCTCCACATAAATGAGTATGTTTGACTTGTAGTCTTGGCCTTCTATTTTTCCAATGTTCCACAAAACCAATGTTGTATGTATGGGATGCGCTGGACAAACATGATGAAACTGGACACACATGATGACACCACCTCAGAATTCTCCAGACCTTATAATAATTTGTTTGTGGGTTAATGTCAGAACGCATATTTGGCACCAGTCCAGATAATTCAATGACTCAACAGTTCTGGCCTGGCAGGCTTGGAAGCAGCACTCAAGTACTCAGAGTGTCCTTATGACTGACTTTAGGAAATATGATAAATATGCTAAATATAAAATAATAGCTAAAAACACTATTGTTCCTCCTAATTCTCACTGTATTATGTCTAAACTGTCTTGACAGTTTTCTAGGGAGGGCTACCCTCTTTGATGGATTAGTTTTTGCCATCAGGGAGGATAAGATAGAGTGCACCAATTCAAACAGCTTCTGACAAATGATCTTTAGGATGGAGTGCTAAGGAACCAAACTAATGGGATTTATTATATATGATGTTTATAATAAAAATGAAAAATGGTTTCCATTTCTTTCAAATTAAACAAATGAACCAGTTGATTATTGTAGAATTCAGCCAGGCTAGTGCTGCATTCAGAGCCGGGAGATTTAGCCTTTTCTTGCTGATTTTTAATGGAAGGCTTACTCAAAAGGAAAGAGCTGCATGATCAGGTTGTGCAGTGTTTTTTCACGTGCTGCTTCCTGTCAAAAACCACTTGGACAGATCTTAAGTTTGTGTGAAAAAAAGAGTTATTCCGACAGCATAGCAAAGACGGTGGTTCATACACCCGTTCCTGCCTCATCCCATCCATGGCTGAAAACATTTGACTGGCAGTGAAAGCTGCATGTCTACAGTGTGGATTCACTACATTCAGCTTGGTTGTCTACCTCTGAGCAAAAACATCTCCAAAAAAAAGGAAAAGGAAAAGAAAAATACCCATAATTCCCAGTCAAATGATGGCATAAACAGTTACAATGACACATGCAACAGACCCGGCTTCTTATTTTTCTCCCAAAAAGCTGTGGCTTGGCTGCTTGGAAGGTGCTCAAATGGGCAAAAGCAAAGACACTGAAAAAGTATCGCCAACAAAACCGTGAATAGCCTGTCTCTCAATGACATTTTAGATGTGGCTCAAAAATCTGTCCTGCAGGGATTCAAGGCATTTCAGTACGTAGAGTACAGCTTTGTGAGTCTTCACCAGCATGTGTGTTTATTTGCATAATTTTGGCATCTTTGAAATACAGAAATTATCCAAACCTTGGAAGAATCTAAGTGGTATGGTGTTGATAGCTAATTTTCCCCATCAACCTGAATCTCTATCCGTCCAACCACAAACTGATTGTTTTTGATTTTGAATGTCTTGATGGTTTGCCAGACCAAATAGTGCAAAGCTGGGATGTTGAAGGAGTCGTAGTTTTAAATTTGATTTCACAAATGCATTGCAATAACAGCTGCAAGTGTTTTGGGTAGCTCTCCCATCTTTAAATTTTTTTTGCCAGTCCTTCTCTCCCCAAGAGTGTCTTTCAGATTGGACGGAGAGTCCATAGGACCATCACCTTTCAAATCTCTCAAGATTCATCCACCTGTGGTACGGATCCGTACAGCTCCTCCAGAGTCACCTTCTCTGGTGTATGTCAGTTTAGTTGGATGGCCATGTCTTAGTAAGTTTGCAGTTGTTCCATGCTCTTTCTATTTTCAGATAAGTGATTGAAGAATGTTCTGTTAGATGTTTAAAGATTGGGAGGTTGTTTCTAACCTTACCCTGAGGAGACCTAAGCTCCACAGCCTTCTTCCTGACCCGGTTGCTGTTTAGTCAACGATGTTTTTTCACAGAACAGCTGCTTTTATGCTGAGATTTAACTATTTACAGCTTGACTCTAGTTAGCCAGTTGGCGGTACTGAATCCAAAATATTTTGCTGCCACACTCTTTGTATTTATTTAAAAAATACGTATAACTTATTATCATATGTCAATAAAAACACCCACAGTTGTTTTTCAAAAACTATGACTCAGATCAGGTTATGCATGGCATCTGATACAACGCTGAAAAAGTCAAGAAAAAGAAAAGCATTATTTTCCTTCATTAGGAAGCAACTTTGGTCACAGCCGACCAGTACCTCAGGCCAGCAGTTAAGCACGCTTGCGGAGAAGGGATTACTTGTGCTTATTTTTGCAGCCAAAAGACCTGCACCTAGTGTCTAGATGAACAGAAACCAAAGTTTTCTAGGGCCATCTACACAGCCAGCTGTCTGTCAGATATGGCGTGGACAGAATTGGATCTTGCAAACAAGCCAGTAATGTTGTACCAGGAAGACTGGGTCATAATGTTTGAAACTGATAGTCATGCAGGAAACGACTGCTTAGTTGCTACCAAACGCCACTGAATTATGGGGTACATGTTTTTTTTCTTCTTTTTTTAACCACAGCTTCTCCATTTTGCCTTTAGCTTTGTTGAAAAAAATAATGTTAGTGTGCAACCTGTTGTATCTGTATACTTCAGGTTACACTTCAATAATTTCAGAACCTGGCAAAGACCAAATCATTTCCAATTATGCCCTGAGGTTCAAAGCCTAGAATTAAACTATGGTGTCCTTTCTCTTTACCATCACTGAATATATGCCTTGCTGTAATAGTAAAAATAAAATGCACAAGTAAGGAAACCTAATGGTCTTATTTTAAATTCACCCATTTCTGGAGCGCAGTGTTTAGATCTCTGATGCAGCTTGTTTGCCGATGGCTTTGTGCACAAATAAAGGTGTGCACTGGTCTGCACACATTAGGACACACATTTGATGTCAGCGCAACTTTTCCGGCTTAATGATCACTTCTCGAGATTAAATTAGACAACCTGTCATTGAAGCTCGAGGTCACTCCGTGTGTGCTTGCAGCTGTCGTCGTGCGTGCATGCATTTCTCTGCCTCCCGAGGTGTAATTACCAGCGGTGCTGCCCCAGGGGTCTCTTGCTGCGCGCGGGCACCCAGAGTCAGGCCAAGCAGAAGAGGGGCTGTGGCGGTAATTGGGCATATTGGAGCTGCAGAGAAACACATGGAGGCACGGGAAGAGACAAAACATAATCAAAACAGAACAAACACACCAAGGACACATAGCGGGAATGTCTTTCACGCACAGACCAGCGGAATGAAATAGAAAGCGGACACACGAGGAAAACCATTGGGTAAAATATTAACAGATGACATTTGTGAACTGTTAAATGAAATAAACATTTACAAGAGGTGCAACACATTTGACAGCCACACCAAAGAACAAATAACTAAAAACTCAGTTAGTGTCGTCTTGGAGGGATTGGGTATATAACTTCCTTTATTACTAAATGCATGTGGTGAAAACCAAAAGGGAGGACAGTGAAAAACTGGCTAGTAAATGGGAAAAAAGTTGGTTGAATTATGCACTTCAGTGGCAATTGAACCTAATATTTGCAGGTATAAAAATGTTAAAGCTGATACACAATATGAAGCACTTAGTCTGTCCTAAACGAGGGGTGGGGGCACATTCAGCTCACGATTGGACAGTACATGAAGATGGGTTGACATGAAGAAGACATGAGAAGAGATCAGCCATATTCTCAGGAAAAACCCAATTTTTAGCTTTCACATACAGAGCTGTAGGTGTAGTCAGTGTAGAATGCTAGTCTATGATTGCTCAGCACAAATGTTGTAGTTTTTAGATTTCTCAATTTGTAAGGTGGTCATATTGCCAGGCATCTTTCTCAAAGATTACATAAAGGTTTCATAAATAATAACCTAGAGATCATCAAAATAAATTCAGGCCATAAACAACAGCACTGATAGGAAGGACCAAAGCAGATGCAAGCTCTAGCATTGTTAGCGGCTAAGCATTAGCCAGTTCCTCTGTTCTCACAGGGTAACCTGATCTTTGCAACACAAATGCTTTAAAAAGTGATGGAGGATTCTTCCAAGCTTTTGCCGCCAAACGTTTCGAACCAACATGACGAGCAGTCTTTGTCAGTAAACTGTGTCAGCTCAAAATACAGTACAACCATCTTTCTCTCGTCACAATAAAAGTCTCAAACATGATACAACAGAGCGTCATTCTTCAGGGCTCATAATAACACCTTCCACCGATAAAACCTCATGCTGACAGCAGCTGGATAGCTTTTCACTTAACTTCAGTAAAATGTAACAGAATTAAATGAAAATTGGACAGAATCGAGTAATTGTTGCATTTATGTATTTTCATTTATAATTTATTCACCCCTGGTTCTTTTTCCTGAAAAATTTGGTATTCTCAAATTGTAGATCTCAGTGACTTCTGTAGTAATAACAAGACCAGACTTCTCAACTTTTATCAAAAGTTAAGAGTGAGATTATGCTAATTTGGTGGGCGGGGCTTGTTTGGGGGCGTGGCTAACAAGACCCTGGAAGAGCCGGTGGAGTCAGGTCCATCTCATTTTTATCCCACCAGACAATGAAGTAGACATGTATTACTTTTGTTAAAAAGAGAAAGAGACGTATTAATACTTTATCTGTTAATGGATTAAATCATAAAAAAATACACAATTGTTCAAATAATACTAAATAAAATTAAGTAGTTTTAAGTTATTGACCGAATTATTACACAATTACATATTCATTTATGGGTTTGTTCATCATTGTAGATCTATAACCTGATTGGTGGATCAGGCTGAGTTTCATCAAGCCTTTATGGTCAACATTTTCCTCTCAGCAGCAACACTGAAGCTCACAGAGGTTCCCGTTGCATCATTACGCACGATCCAGCTGCTGATGTCTCCCTCTTTTCAGCTCAATGCGCTTCTAGACTGTTACAGTTTATAACATTCTCATCACCTTTCACAGCGACAGGTTTCTCAGTCAGTCGCCGCGCTGACCAGACGAATCTCTATTGCTCTTGTCAGTGCGCTCTGGTGAGGTGGGCGGATTTTACCCCCGTTGGTGCGCTGAGTGTGAGGGATAAAATGTGGGGAAAATACATAACTAAAGGCTGTAAAGGGCTCCTATAAAGGAAACGGGGGTAGTGACAGGTCAGAGATGAAGCCCCTGATGTTTCAAGTTCTTTAAAATGACCCTTAAAAGTGCGCACCTGAATTAAAGCACGAGGCAGCACGCCCACCGAAGCGCCACCGGTTCTGTGTTGTTAAAAATAAAAGAGCATGAAACACAGCTACTAAATCTCCTATTGACTTTAACTGGCACACGTTGCTACCGATGTGAGGACATTAAACGTAGTGATTCACGTTTTGAATAGTGAACGGTGATAAAAGCACCTGCTCCGAGGGAAAAGGAGGGGGGGGGGGTGAGCAAGCGCGGAGGCACAGAAATACGGTGCATGTAGTTAAAAAAATGCAGAATTAATAAAAATGAAACTTATAAACAGACCAAGTGGCGTTTTAAACTGCATCTGGTTAGCAGAACTGTTTTATGATCCTGCGTGCAGCAAGCAAGCAGCTCTCTCCCCCCGCCCCCTCCCCTCCTGCATACGCGGTACAGGACCTTACCGGCTCACTTTCACCACTGTTAAGACTAAAATTATTCATAACTCTGATCACTCTCCCTGCTGCTCTGTTAACACGAACTGCAGCAGGAATTACTGATGGCCACAAGTTGTGAAAGAAGCCGAAACAGCTCAGCAGAAGGCGGAGTTTTGTCGTCCGCAGCCCAGATGGGCTTTGTGATTTTTATGCGTGAGAAATGCCATGTTTGCGTGTGAAATGCCATGTGTTGCGTGTGAGCGTGTGAAGTCAGTGAAATGCGTGTGTCACACGGTCAGTGCGTGAGAGTTGAGAGCTCTGAACAAGACTCTTACAAGCTATCTCTTTCTTTAGGTATATGCTGACATGCGGCAAAGTTAAGTAGCAGATATGATGACATGTCAGTATGGCATTAGAAGGATTTACTGGACTCCAAAGTAACATAACAATAATTCAGTGCATGGATATAAGTGTCTCATGGCCCTCACAAACCAAATGTATTGACACAGCAAAAGTCTATCATTCTACCTCTGTCAGGGATCAGAGACAGGGGGACCCAGTATTCAGCCAGACACGAAAGTGCAAATAAGAAGGCTTTAATAGAGCTCAAAAAAGATCAGACAGGGATAAGCAGGCTCGGTGGTCAAATAATAGTCCAGGATCGATACACAAACAGGCAGACAGGTTCAATAAGGGCAGGCAGATCCGATGGTCAAAAACAGTCCAGAACGGTACACTGATAAGCAAACTAACTAGGCAGGCATCCGGCAAACTCAGAAACTCCACGACAAAACCGGGCAGGAAAAACAGGTTCAAGATTCAGGCTGGCTCAGAAGTCAAAAAGGTAATCGGGTCAGCATGAACAGGCAATCAGAAAAGAATGCTGGATAAGACTCACCGAAAGGCTTGAACTGATCTGGCAGATAGCAGGGGGCAGAGGCAGGTATAAGTAGGGGAGTGAGCAAGTGAATGGAGTGAAACTAATTACCGGAATGGGTGGAGTCGATCAGGGGAAAGGAAGTGACTGGAGGCAGAACAGAGCTGACTAAAAAGTGACAGGTGAAACTAAAACAGTACACAAGCTATAATAGAAACCAAACAAGGAAGAACCCAAAACAGAAACTGAACTTAAGGCAGGGGAGTGAACTGATTAATCAAATAAAAAACATAAATCATAACCAAACCCAAATCATGACAACCTCAGGCCCCAACATATAGTTTTACTTTGTTTGTTAATTTGCACAGATTTGTAGTGAACAGAAATCCCAAATATATTGTTAGAAAATGAAGGAAAGTAATTAAAATACTAAATCATAAAGCCACTGTTTGATATTTTAAACATGTTGTATGTAAACTAAAACACAAAAACAATATTTAGGTGACCAAGTACTCCACTCACACCAAGCAATAGCTTCTAATGACCCAGAATGTGCCTAGGAGGATGGGCCTCTTTATCTTTAAAAACAGCAGTACATCAACAACCGCTTGCTCAGTTGCGAGCCACCAGAATCGACGAAGATAGGTGGATATGTGTTGGAATGTTTTCAGAAAGAACTGAAGGAAAGTTGCCTCCAATTTAAACCTGTTTGCTGTTGCGATGACCCGGATAACTGAGAATTTGCACAGGCAAATGGAGAGGGGTGGTTTATGCCGATTGATAATCTGATCAACGTGCATATAAACGCTTGTCAGGCTCAAATTATTCCGAATGTGGCAAACTGACCCGAGTGCACACGTGCACCCGACGTAAACGGGACATATTTCCGCATTGGTGAATGGCAGAAATACGTCGAGAAGCCAAACTGTCGGGTGTCCCGATACAACCTTTCTATTCAAAAAAATAAAAGAGCTGAAAATTGTTACTTAGTAACGTTTCAACCATAATTAGAACATCGTGCAAGTCCAGCCTGGGTGCTCAGAAGACAAACAAACTTGTATATTATGCTGACTTTTTTTTTTGTTCAGCAAAAACGGAAGTACTTCTTCTTCTGTGTTTTTTTTAGGGGAGTTTAATAAAAGCGCATATAAGAGGGGTTTTATTCTGAATAAAACCAGGTGCATATAGACGCACATTATGATTGGATTAATTGATTGTGTGTCCTTATATCATGAAAGTCTGTGCATGTAAACATAGCTAAAGAGGTCCCTACCCTTACCAACCTCCCCCCGTCTGTCAGGAAACCGACCAACCGTTCACATCTCCAAGAATTTTATTTCAAATTTTCAGTCATCAAAGCACGTAATTAGGCAGTTTACGAAGTAAAATGATCCAACCTGTGCAGTCACAAAAGCTCATGGCTAAAACAACCTGTTTTTTGATTGGTGTATATAAGCATAGGACACAGCAATCAGTCAAATAGAAATTTAAGTGGAGGGAAATAGTGGGAAGGAAAAATTTGAATGAGCTTCATAAATAACTGTTGAACTGGTATTTTGTAAAAACTATTTTCTGAGAACATTTCCCTTAGTTGTTTGTTAAAGTCATACAAATGAACAGAATTAAGTGCTTTAAATATATCACTTGGGTTTTGTTTTCATATAATTTGATTCACTCTTAATAAACTTTTGAATGATATTCTAATTCAATAGGAAGTAACTGTATAGGTCTCGCCCAATTTTCAGTATGGTCGTTATATCTTTTGTGGCCAGTAACACTGCTGGGGTTTCTAATTAGTTGCTTAGATAGAGAAAAAAACAAAAGAGTTGGCTTATATTACAGGCCAGCCCTGAGTACAGATGACCAAATTTGATAAAAGGCCATAAAACAGATGCTTCCTCCTTTGAATATAAGACATTCAAGAAGGTTTATTTTCTTTAGGGAAACAAGAATTTCAGGTTATCTCAACAATGCTACCTGCTAAATGGTCACAGAGAGCATATGTAAGTCCTGTAGCAATCTTTACCCACCTCAGGCAAAAAGTTAACAGTGACAAAGGCTGGGGTATTTTTGAAATCAACAGATAAAAATGAGTCCAAGGAGGAGGGAGGCTGTCAAAAAAGACACCAGAAAAAGATCTCACATTCACAGAAAGAGCGAGCATCCCGGCAATAATTGGTTCTCGGAACATGTGAACATATCTGACAAGCTGAAATTGGCATAGACTAAAAAAGCAGGAAATAGCACAGTTGGGATCAAATAAAAAAAAAAGCAAAAAGGAAAAGAGTGGGATAATCCTTGTGTCCAAATCTAGCAAGTACATATGAGGAATGCATCCCGTTGAACCTTTAAACTTTAATTCTCTTGCGTAATTAAATACCTGAAGGCAAATGCCATGCTCCTCTTTTTTAATAAAAACAAAAGCAGTAGGATTACCAGCAGAGGAAAATGTGTCTCAGTATTTCAGACAAGCGATTGCTACCACTATGTACAGGAGCAATCCTTCTCTTCATCCTTAGTCTCCTAACAAGCTTGTTTGAATCCAGAAGCTCAGAAGGAAGATGGGACTGAAGAATCCCGTGAACCTGTCTAATGACACAACAGTGCTTTGGTAGTGATTTGACTGTCCTCTAGGCAACCTACACAAAAAAGCCAGAGATGTTACAAGACCACCTTGCTCCAGCTCCAAAAATAAAATCGATTTGTTAGAGTTCTGTGCCTTTTCTCTGGTTACTCCCACTCTCTCTCACTAAAAGCATGTTCGGCACCGTGCAAAAGGATTCAAAACTTGATTATTTTCACCTTGAAGTTACAACCACAAACTTTGATGTATTTTAATGGGGTTTTTCCAACACACTTGAATCAAATGAACAGGTTACCTCCTCAAACATGTCACCAAGTTCTGCAGAGGCCTGGAAACGGGTCATTGATTTGATTCAGGCGTGTTGGATCCAGGGATATGTCTTAAAGTCGCACAACAGTGGCTCTGCAGTAGGGCTGAAGTAGGAGTCAGATTTGATGGTTCACATTGCAAAACTCAATTTTCAAGTATCGCCACATATTCTAAATTTGATTGAGGGCTGGACATTGACTAGGCTGTTCTAAGACAGGAACATGCTGATACGTTTTATTGCGGGATTGCCCTTAATTTAGCTTCATCTGTCTTCCCAGAAAAGCCTCCCTACATCATTTGAGCAGAGCTCAAACTCTGCCTTAAACTTCCCCACTACTTTACCCCTGATCTTTCTGCTAACTCCTCTGTCTTCATTATGCGCTTTGTTCACTAAGGTCTAGCAAACCTCTGAGGTCCTGACGGGATAGCTGGGTTAGGGTTTATTGAGTTTGGACTTTAGAAATAAGGTGAATTCTGAAGGCAATAGGTTGCACTGGATTTCCTTTGCGGGTGCCAAAGTAAAGTAAGCTTAATGAAGAAGTGAGAATATTGTGAATCTCTTTTTGCATCACAGAAGCTCCATTTTTAAATTCAATTACAGCTGGGATGAACTCCAGCTCCTTCTCTTTGTGACCCTGAACAGAACAAAGCTGCTGCAGAAAGGAAAGGAATGAAAGAAAAATCTGTTTCCGTAAGCCACACTCTTCCACTTCTTTTAGGAGCTAGCCTGGGAAACGCACAAGGTCACTTTTAGACACACAGTGTATAAAGGGACCAGATGGATGCTCTACATCAGCTCGCCTGCATACGGGACTCGTGTGACCCTGGCCACCTGGGCTCCGGAAGGTGACAGCATGTCTCCATAGAAATATGCTCACGCCGAATAACACACACAGACAAATGCACATTTATGCTCATACCTGCCTGGAAAGATAAACAAAAACACAACGGTAGCTCAACCTCCTATTGTCAGGAAACCAGTTATGTGAGTGTTTTTTTCTGTTTTGTTTAGTGCTTAAAAAACTATTTTAAAAGATAATTTTATCTAAATGATATATTGATTAACAGATGGCCAGGAGAAGTGCCTGTGGATACAGACCGAAAATACCATGACTTTCATTTAAAAAAACTGGAACAAATCTAGGTAGCTTCTCTTGTCAGAGCAGAAAATACAATATTTAAAAAGAATAAATATTTGCAAAACATAAAAGGAAAAAAAATACATAAACTCTAAATGCAATACAAAAAAAGATATAGATGTTTGTTGGAAAAGGAAAAATCAGACTTCAATGTCCTACATTCCCTTTAAATTTTATATGCATATGCATGTGTGTGTGTGTGTGTGTGTGTGTGTGTGTGTGTGTGTGTGTGTGTGTGTGTGTATTGACCGAACAGGCCAGAAGCAAGAAGGAAGAAAAAAAAAGACTGTTGATGATCTTGAAGAATCAAATAAACAATGCAGAAGGGTCAGGGAGGAGGTTCAGGACAAGTTTGAGCCGGTAAGTGTTGGATATCTTAAAAATGCATTGTTGGGTCTAACATCCAAACAGAAACGGAAAGAGTAATACTCAGTTGCACACTTACAGATACACAAACATTCCACCTAAACTGACAGGCCAGGCTTTGGAGAAGCAGCCAAGATGCCTGTGTTAACTTTGAAGCTGCAGAGATCCACGGCTCAGGGAGGAGAATCTGTCGCATAATATTATTCAACAATGCACTCCAAAAACTGGCAAAATATGAAAGAAACCCATAGGAGGTCAAATTTGTGATTTGCCACAAACCAAATATTACATTGCAAACATTTGGAAGAAGCTGCTCTGGGCAGATGAGACCAACAGTGAACTTTTTCACCCACATGTAAGACACTATGTGTAGAGGACAGCTAACAAAGCACATCTTCCTGAAACACCATTCCAGCTGTGAAACATGGCGGTGGTGGCATCATGTTGTGGGGATACATTGTTTCAGCTGTCGCAGGGAAGCTGAACAGGAACGTGCAAATGAGGATGGAGCTGAATACAGGCAAACATTAGAAGGAACACCCTTTTAGAGGCTGCAAAATTCTTTTAGCTAGAGTGGAGGTTCACCTTCCCACAGCCCCCACCCAAACATACAATCCGAATGACAATAAAAGGGTTTAGATCAACCCATGTTTGTGTGTTTGAATGGACAAGTCCTAACCTAAATCCTATTTATACTTTATTGAAAGAGTCAACATTTCCGTAAGTTGATGTTCTCCATCTAGTCTGCTTAAGCTTGGCTAATTTGCGAAGAAAAATTAGCCTAAAAATGAGTCTTTGGATTTAGCAAGCTGGCAAATATATAACTGCAAAAAGACTTTGCAGCTGTATCTGCAGTGCAACGTGGTTCTACAAGCTAATATCTTTTAAAACTATGCATGCTACCACCTCACAATTATATTGGTCTAAATCCCAACAAAATTTTGCTTTATTTGAACAGAAGTCATGCCTTTTTTATTCAGAAGTCTGTATTTGCTAAACACTCGACAACATCTGAACGAGCTTTGTTTTCCATGGGATAAATAAATGTCTTCATTCTGACGTTCAGGCTTTGAACAACGGTGAGTGATTTCACAAAGATGTCACATACTTTAGTAAACCACACATCATGTTTGCCACATTCCATCAACATCACACATAGAGGAAAGAGCCCTCATGCATAATTCAGACCTCATCACTGTGTAAAGTAGATGTTCCAAAGTGTGGCATCCATAGTTGATGAGACACCACATACCCTGGATGTGTCAGAATATACAGGATCTACATATTAACCTTACAGCTACCACATGGTGGGAGTTGGGTGTGGGTTAGGAGAAGAACGGATGTCTGTGGGTTCTTTTAGAGTTTTTAGGATGGAATTAAAATCCAACCAGCAAAGGTTTTCAAGCATAAACACCCTTCGTTTTCTGTAGTCATTCTCCTTGGCGATCTTCTGATGGTGACCAGAATGAACGGCTCAATCAATTATAGTAAATGATTCAGATCACGCAGATATTAACAAGACCCTCTCAAAATGTCACTTTTGTTGTCCGTCCACAAAACATGTCCTCGAATGTCTTGGGGATCATCGAGAGGTTTACTGGCAAATATGAGACGGGACTTTGTGCTGTTTTTAATCAGATACAGTTTAGGCCATGGATGTAATTTTTGATCAGTCTCTCTCTTGCTTCTTTAATCATTAGTCATTTAAATTTTTGCTACTGGCTATAAAGGGTCCTCATGGTCTTGCCCCATCAAATGTACAGGATCTCATACAACACCATACATCCACAAGAACTTTAAGGACAAACAATCAGCGGCTCTGCGATGTTCTGAGGTTCAAGCAGAAAAGTCAAAGTAATTGTGCCGTCTCCACTGCAGCGGCGAAACTGTGGAGTAATCTATCGATCCATATAAGACCTGCTCATGATCTTGAGACATTTATGGTGCTTTTAAAGACCCTCTCTACTCGTTGGCTTTTCAATTAAGTAGGGCTTGGTATCTTAACTATTTGTTCTTGTTCATTATTTTGACATCTGTTTAACTATCAAATATTCTGTTTTTGCTGCGCAGGACTTTGGTCCAACTTGTTGGTTGTAAAGTGCTCTATAAATAGAGCTGACGTTGACATTAAAACTGACCTTAACTGAACCAAGGGATGCTTAGAGAGTATGCCCGTGGTTTCATTTGGCTACGTTCACACTGCAGGCCTTGATGCTCAATTCCGATTTTTTTGTGAAATCGGATTTTTTTGCTTGTCCGTTCACATTTCCAAATATATGCGACTTGTATGTGATCTCCTGTGTGAACTGCATTCATACACCTAAGTGTCCGGCATGCGCAGTAGAGGACGCGATGACGTCATACGTAGCAATCGTAATGCTGCAGCGTATCTTGCGTTCTTTACGTTATTCTCCAACCGGAGCCAGCATATTACCAACGCAATCTTTTTAAGAAGATCGAAAAGGAAAAGAGACAAATTTTACTGATACGGACTTCATTCATAATTTTCGAATGACAAAGGCAACCTTTATGTGCGTCTGACCGGAAGACACACATCTTCGGCGGCCATAGCAGCGAGTAAACGCGTTGCCGTGGGGCTGTATTGACTTGCAACAGGTGTTTGTTACCGCACAATAGCCAACCTCTTTTTTTTTTTTTTTTTTCTTTAGCCAGCCTCTTTGGCATAGCCAGGTCCACCGTTCATGACGTTTGTCAAGTATCAATGACGTGTAGGTCGGATGAATGAGACCTGGCCGTACAGACACAGGTCGCATTTGAAAAGATCCGATCTGTGTCGTTCAGACTGTCATGAAAAGATCAGATCCAGGTCGCATATGGGCAAAAAAATCGGAATTGGGTCACTTCAGGCTGCAGTGTGAACGTAGCCTTTGTGACTTCCTGGATGTGTTGTTATTGCACTTGGATTAATTTTTGATCAGCAATTATAGAATTTAACCACAGTTTCAAGTTTTTATTTTTTTATTTGTGGTTCACTGGAGTCCCAAAACCTTAGAAATAGATTTGTCTGATAGATTTTAATTACATTAGTTGTCATCTGTTATTAAACTTCTTTAGATCAGGTCGATATAGGTTTTAATTCAGATATTTTAGACTACTTTATGTCATCAGCAAGGTTATTTTTTATGTATTTTCTTCATGTTACACGTCTTGTAGAGAGTCGTAATTTAGTAAAGGGTAATTTATTTTTAAGACAGTTGTTTAGTTAACTAAATCATAATTTTAATTTACCTTCATTTTTAATTTACCTAGGTTATCTTTGTCTGATATTCTACTTTGATAATCTAAAATATGCAATGACAAGATGAAGAAATGACTGTGTGTTTACCTTTACATTGTGTATTCTTAATTAAAAAAACATGATTAGCATTAACATTTCTTACTATCCCATGTCAAGGTACTTTATGTTTGAAATTAGTTTGTTAAGCAAGGTACCTTTTAGTTTCATGCCACCAGATTGCAGCACAAAAATTCATGTCTCTTATTCCAGTTTAACTTTCGTTAATTTAGATCCAAATTATTCTGAAAATTTAAAACCCTATTTTATATCACACCCAGTGGTGACAGCTACAGTACGAATGTATCTATACTATAGATGTCAAAGACAGTGTCATTTTTCTGAGTCAGAGTTAGAGAAAGGTCACGTAGTTCACCTCCATGGGGATGGGGAGGTGAAAGTGGAGAAATAAAGAAAGTACAGTGAGCAAGGCACACTAAGAGCTTCTGTCCTGGCTTTTAGGGAAGATAATAACAGCACAGAGTGCATACTTCTTTCAGTGTGGACTATTTTGCTGAGACTGAAGAGGAATAAAGACAAATTGTTCCAACAATCCGGGGGGTACTTTCATCTTGCCCGTCTGAAACATCTTGAAATCCTCTTTTTCTCACACCTTCCTTTGCCTTTTTTGTCAAGAGATCTTTGTGTGAAGACTGGTTCTGATTTGCTACAGGAATCTGAAATTTCTGCGATTGAAGCATCTGGTTGTATTTACACAATGTTGGTTTTAGTTGCCGTCATATAAAGGTGAAAATCATGATGTTTATTATTGCTCAGTGTCTTTATATAAGGTCACATTCACACTAGATTAAGTCTGGCCTATACTGATGCAGTCCTCTGTCTGTTTTAACAAGGTTAGGTTCTGAAATATGGAGAAAACCAAATTCTAGTGTGGAGGTAATAATGGTGGTACTGCACTAGGAAAAATCAGCATGAAGATTGTGCCTTGCTACTTCGACAGCCATCCTATCGTAATGATTCATTACAGTCCCTGTACATGGGAGATTTCTGCACCTGTGCTATTAGTTTCAGTCATCATTCTGGAGGATTGCGTGAAAAGAATCTCCCAAATACAATCCAGTCTTATTTTTTTCTTCTGAGACATTCTTCTTGTTCTCATATATTTGTAAGACAGTTTGCTTATCGCAACTCTCAGTCATTTTAAAAGTATATAGTGAGAGCAGCGGAGCTACAATGAACAGCTGAAACCAAAGATCACGGCATACATAAACACTACAAGTGTGCATGCACAGCCAGCAAAAGCACCAGCAAGGAGCGTGCACACACACTGGCATTAGGTGAGTGTGTCACAATGATTGGCATGTGGGACAACCAATAGATAAGATGATCCCCCTGGAACTCAATATAATAAGATTGCCCACCATACCTTTAAACAACAGTTGAAGTCTGTCCAGAGGAAAACTTTATTCCCTGCCAACTCAAACGTTAATTAGCTGTGGCGTTTATTAGGCAGAAAGATTTTGTGGGCATATGCAAGTTGAGTTTCAAAAAGCACCAACTAGTGGCGTGGTGAGGGGATTACGCAGTTTTTACCTCTCTACTTTTACTGTGTTAATGGAGATTGGAATTACAACATTCTCATGTAAATGCATTAACAGGATTTTTTTAAAATCTTGTTTTCAGTGCATTGTTGTAATGCAAACAGGGAATTGGTTTCCATACACAAGTTATTTGTGTAATAATATGAGTTCCTGTCAAGATCAGGGTCAGCTGAGACCCTGTCAGAAACTGTGTAAACGATTAAATTTGACAAACATAGAACTAAAAGCAAATACTTTTGAACTTTATGTTCCAGACGTTTGGCAGAAAATAAACTCTGTGGGGATGGCTAATAAAGTTAGTTCCATGGCACTGGAGACTGGGATTAACAGTGAATGTGCACGCCTGATAATGTCTATTTCCTGAGTCTTAACCTTTCTTATTAAGAGCAGAACTTTGAACGCAGAATATCTAATTCACAGGAGAATGGCAAATTATTCCCTGAAGGAAAAATTGGGAGGCAATAACAGGGGGAAAAAAATAAAAACAGCAACTACTAGATAAAAAGCTCATATTTGAGGTGATTTGTCTGAAGCCCGTAGACTCCTGTGTGTTCCACCTGCTGTTTCCTGCCGAAGCTGGAAGACCCCCTTCTGATGAAATGATGTGGAGAGACGTGAAAGGTAGGAGCAGAGGAGACAAGACGTTCTTTCAAACTTAAAAGAAACCGTGGCTGTTCGCTTGTCACGCTGACTTGGTAAACATCTGTCATCTTTTCTTCTGAGAGAAATCTGAGCTCATGAGGAGGGAAAGAGGTGAACACAACCTCCACAGATCTAGTTTTTAAATCAGATTGATAAAACCTTCCTGCTGTCAGTCGGTGGTTGAATCCGGATTTTATCATGGTGTTCCATGCTTTTCTTCGCCTTGATTGGTTAATAAGGACTTCTTAATTGATACGCACCTTTGCCTTGTCGAGTTATTCTGTAATGACGGCAGGATGCCTAAGTGATTGAAAAGCCTGGAATCATGACTAAAAAGAACAGAAACAGATGTCTCCGGCATGTGTGTGTGTGTGTTTTCTTTGTTTATTTTCTGTGTGGGTGCATGTGCATAATGGCGAGAGGCACATTTGTGGGTTTGAGGCTGAAAGAAAAGCAGCAATCATCGTTTTATTCTTCCGATTGTGGGCCCTTCAGTGCAGCGCCTGCATAAAACAGGAAAGAAAGCAACGACCAAAAAAGAAGCTTAATTCAAATTCTGCGCATTGATTTGCACGGCCACTGGTAAATTCTTGCCTTATTCGAAAACAAATTCATTCATATTGATTTGCTCTCGTTGATTTAGTTTTAATAAGCGCTGCATGTACTCATGCGGCAGTCACTTATTTTAGGTTAACCTCCCACATTAAGATACTTGAGGATTTTTTTTTCATTGACAATGCTTTTGTTGATCAGACATGAGATTAAAACTGCCCAAAATCTCAGTATAACAAGGGAAAAGTGCAGAATTGCATGGGTCAGGAAAGCTCAGGCGGTGTTAAAAGAACAAAATTAAAATAAAAAAATCTCCATAGATGAAAGGGGAAAAAATGACGAGTTCATGTTCAAACACTAATAAATGATTTTCCTTATTTCATGGTGGCTAAAACTCAGATTATTCTTGCTTGTTGACCAAACTTTATTCAAGCTTAAGTTTATTGTCCCTTTTTCTCATTTTCCTGAGCTCCTCAAGAAGTCTAATTAAGAGGGTAATGAGCTCAATTCCAGTTTAATTGACTGAATCAAAGATTTGCTTGTTTTCGAGTCTGTGTATACACAAGAGTAAGTGGGCTTCTCTAAAACAAGCTCTGCTTCTTATTTAACCGAAATTCTTTGACAGTCACAGTTTTCAAGTTCTATTTCCGCCTGAATGAATAATAAGAAACCTCCAGATGTGACTCTTTTTTTTTCTTAAAACAAAGTGACCAGAGATCTTAGAAAAATAATGAATATCAAATTCCTCTGCTTTGGAAAAAACTCAATAAAATCACAAGCTCCAGTTAATTTCAGATAAGATAAACTCCTTTATTGCCCCACAATGGGGAAATTCCCCCTCGTCCCTAATAGTTTTGCACCTTTAGAGACAGAAATTTGTGTTGTTTATTCTTTGCTAAATAAACTCTGTCAGATTAGGTGGAAAGATCCTGTGAAAGTTTTGGTACGTATTCTTAATTAGATAAGTTTGAACTTTGACTGGACCATTCTAACACAAGGATTTGCTTTGGTCAAATAAGGGTTATTCTCACTGCTGGAAAATGAGCCTCCACCTCAGACTCTTGCAGCCTTTTACTGGTTTTTCTTCTGTTTAACGCCATCCATTGTCCATTAACTTTGACCACTTTTGCTCTCCTTGCAAAAGACAAGCATTTCCACATACCATCATCCTGCCACCAGCAAGTGTCACCATCACAAGGCTGGTGTACGGGCATTGCTGTCCCTCTGCACACGGTGTTCACACAGAATGTATTGTCAGGTGCATCGAACAAAAAGGCATTGAATCCTAATGCCTATACCCTACTGTCAGATTCGCCATCATAAAAAAATATATATATACCATGTTTCATTTTCCTCCTTCACACATGAGCTACTTTCAGTTGCCCTGTCGAATGCAATTCAGATCGAATATAGTTCAAGGTTGTAGTTGCAATGTGACAAAATATTAAAAAGTTTCATATCGGCTGAGCAAAACTACATCTTTGTTGTTTTGCGGCAAAACTGATCCACTAAATGAGCGTTTTAGTGTAAAAGTGCCAGAAAAGAGTAATGTCGTTTACACCCAGTTCCTAAAAAGTAAATCAACATGCCGTTAGAAGCAGAAATAATTCTTACAACCTAAAAAGTTGTATATTTTTATATTTGAGAAGTCAGAATTCAAATAATTTGGGACCATTTTGGATCTGTGATGTATTTTTAGGGCCAATTTAGATAAACATGATGTAGTAACTCCCTATTACTGTGGGGTGGCATTCTGGGCACAGAAATACGACATTCAATCAATCTTTTCACAAATGGATGTCTCCTTTTAGAGGTGTGTTTCTTCACGCATGCTTTAGGAACTCCTCCTCCAAACTGTCTTGGAAAACGTGTGTTTTAACAAGCCTCTGATCACGAGTATCACGGCGCCTACGGCTGTCAAAACGCGGCTCCTCTACGCCAGCAGCCGTGGCAGATTTGCGAAGGATTTAAAACACTGACAACTTCAACAGCCCCAGCATATTATTGAACTCTGGCAGGTGTGTATCCGCACAAGGCGCCAACACACAATGACTGCCATATTATATGCGATTTTAGTCTCATAATTTTTGTCCTCTTTATAGCTGGAGTGAAACTCATGAGGCGGCAGCGAGGCAGGTGCTGTGAGCGTTAACTTACAGGCAGCAGAAAAGGCATCCTGCGGAAAACAGTGACGTCACTGTAAAAAAGCTGCGAGCTTCGTACTTCCACTGCGCAGGGATTATGCGAGGCTGTGATTATGACTTATCCTTGCTCCTGACAGCAGCTGAAAGAAACACCGCTTTTGAACATGATCTGAATTGTCACAGGTGATGCATCTGAAGATCGGTTTTTGACTTTGTTAGTGATAGCTCTTAGAGGGATGACTCTCACAGACGGCGCCAGCACCAAGTTAACTTCATTTGAGCCTGGCTTTTTGTCTTCCGGCTGTCAGGGAGACAATTCAGTTTCCCGTTCCTGCTATCGTTCCTCTCTGTGCTCTCACTAGGTTGCCCTGACATACGGGGGAAACCGCCTTAAAAAACAATGTCAGGACTGGCACTGTCAGAGATTACATAAGAATAAACCAGAACTGATGTCTTGAGGTTTTAATGCAATATTTCCACACAATGTTGCTTCCTCATGCCATGCCATCCATTTAGTGAAGCGCACCAGTCCCTCTTGCAGCAAAGTAACAGTGTGACATGATGCTGCCACACCTGTATGTCATATTCGGGATGGTGTGCTCTTTGTTGTATGCGTTCCTCTTTTTCTTCCAAACGATGGTCATCATGGCCAAATGCGTCATTGTCAGTTCTGCCAGACCGCAGAGCTGTCTTCAAAAAAGGGATGAAGAGACAAATTCCCACCCTATGGGACTAATAAAGGGAAATATTTATTCACTTGTTGTTTTATTTTCCCCATGCCTTTTCAAACTGTGATCTGTTCTCTTATGTTGCTTTTGGAGTAATGGCTTCTTCTCTTAATGGCCTTTAAGCCCATTTTGCCATATTTTCACCTCGGGTATTGGAACTCTCTTAGCAGCTTTAGGAAGCCTCTCTGCTAGTTCTTTTTGTTTATTTGTTTATTGGAAAGGGGAGTTTTCTTTTCCACTGTCGCTTGATACATGCTCAGTATGAGGGATTGCTGCAAAGCTATGGACAATGCAGACGACTGTCCCTGTGGCTCTACGCTCTTTCAGGAGGAGTGAATGCTGCTTGTCAAGACTTGATGCAATCTACTTGCTTTCCTTAGATAGGAAATTGTTTTGACCTATCTGTATAATCTGATCCGATCTGTATAATCTGATCCGATCTGTATAATCTGATCCGATCTGTATAATCTGATTGAATTTAACTTTGGAAAGTGCCTTGAGATGACATGTTTCATAAATTGCCGTTATATAAATAAAATTGAATTGAACTGAATTGAAAATTGTCAGGGTTCTAAACTATTTGATGGCTGGAAGTTCCCAAAGTATTTATACTTGTATATAAATGTCTGAAAAGATGAACCTTCAGGTGCATCTTCAGTCGAAAAACACACCTTTTCAACTCTTGAAAGTTGAAAAGGTGTGTTTCTGAAAGTTTGGAGGATTTCTTCTGATTTATTATTTCCATCAAGTTATGTTTCAGGTGTTGCCTAAAAATACATCCCCAGATGTGTTTTCAGTTACATTAAATGTTTTCAACTGACGTGTTGGATGCTTACAAAAACATCATCATCTGGGCTCTTCCCTAGTGTTTAAAGTGTATGAAATCGTAGAAAATACTAACAAGTTCTCTCAGTCTGGAAACCATTCAGCAATCCCAACTGACCTGAAACAGGAGATGTTTAGTTTGATTTGTTGTGTCAGTGAGAAGGAATGTGTCTTTTTTTCTGTAATGTATGTAAATATCTGGTTTCAGCCAAAGCTGTTCAACCATCACAGCTACTGCATCCGAATTAAAGCAGGCAGCATTTGGTCTAATTCAAAAAGGCAATTTTCAAAGGTTCTGTTAACTTTTTAAAGCCTCTGAGCAGCAGGCACTTTATTTAAATGCAAATGTGAAAGATCAGGGGCTTTTGCAGCACCCCTCCCTCGGGTAAGAGTGCATTATGCAGAACAAGGTATAATACTAACAGTAGGTGGACATATGCACAGGCCCACAGGTTCTGGAGCTCAGGACTCGGACCTTTAGCCAGCTGTCTGCTGCTGGCCTGCCGGCAGGGCTCCACCTCTGAGGTCATCTCTAGATGCTGCCATGGACTCCCTTACACAGACAAACCAAAGCCCACTAGCACACAAATGCACACTAACAACGTCAGCCCGCTGTCTTTGGCACGTGTTGTGCTGTATTTAGATCACACCATCTGTTCCAGAGTCACCTGACAGGTGTAGGTGCAGCTCTTTCTCTCCTTGTTGTCCTCCTCGCTTCCTGGAGCTTTAAAAAAAGAATCGTCACATGGTAATGCACATGTGAGATAGAAAATCATAGGAAGTGACTCATTCAGCACTCCCCCCAACCCCAAGCATCCCTCCCTCCCCCTCTGTAGCTCAGTCTTATGCAGATTGGATGGGGAGCCTCTGACAACATGAGTTTTCAAATCCAGCCACAGATTCGCTGTTGGGTTTAGATATGAACGTTAACTGGGACAATCTAACAATCCATCCACGCATCTATCCCCAGTTTCAAATGTTCAGCCTCTAACAGGTTTTCATTCTCTTCCAGAACTGCCAGATCTGTGGTGTGCACGATTACTAGCTGTCCGATTAACAGATTTTTCCACCTGAGCTTTGGATCTCCACAGCTCCTCCAGAGTAACCATGGGCTTCTTGGCTGCTTCCTGGATTGGATCACGTACAGATGGACTCTAATCACCGATTAGGAGACTTCAGATAGAGAATATTTGCACTGGATTTTATTTGAGTGGCAGGAAAATATCCAGAGATATTCTTTTTTTACGTCTGTATCCTTTCCTGCCATTTCAAATGATATGACTATTTTCACAAGAAAGAAACTGTAAATCACATCTTTCTGTTTTATTTTTTAAAATTGTTTATCAGTAATTCATGGTCCTTATTGGCTCCTCACAACCACTATTGAGCATTTTTCTTTATTTGTGATTATTGTGGGTAGCCTGAATATTTTCTGCACCCTGATAGCAGTCCATGAAGCAGATCCCAGTTTTTACCTCGGATATTTTTGATTTGCTGTCTCTTAAAAACACTTTACTTGCCCCCTTTTCTGAACTGAATCTACACTCATTGAAAGCTCATAAATGTGGGCTCCTGGAAATAACCATTCTTCATCACAGAACACTATATAAGCTGACAGAGGACCATATTTTCAGACTTTCAAACTATTTGTTTTGCTGAGGATGAGAATGACAAAATCATCCCTACTGTAGCTAAAGGTGAGTTTTCATTTTTTTAGTAGCAAGAATGAAGTTACAGGCAGTTAAGTAAAATATTATAATATTAAAACAAAGCACACATTTTGTTTAAGTGGGCATGGATTTCAGGTCACAAACTGATGGTCGCACACTACCCTTCTGTTTGGGATTTTGTTATCTTGAGATTGGTGCATGTTACCTCTTTTAACCTACTGTATGCAGTCAGACAGATTTTATTTAAATTATTCCTTGATTCTGCAGGTCTCGCACTCTTCAGGTCGGTGTGTTGCTAGAGAAATTGAATCAAGCAATCTGGTTAATCACAGTTAATTCATGATTTAACAAGAGGTCAATTACTTTTTCACACAGGGCAGAGATAGTTTGGTTAGCCAATTTTCCCTATTAAATGGAATCATCATTTGAAAAATTACCTTTTTTTTTCTTTACCGAGGCTATGCTTGTCTGATGATAAAAAAAAGTTGATTGATGACCTGATATTTTTTTGAGAACAAATAAAAGAAAGGGAGCAAACACTTCAAGCATTGTACAAGAGGTGTTAAACATAACAGCAAACTGTTCATGTTCACTGTTTAACTTTAATTGTACATATTTAAAGAATTATTTCGGGACTTGTTAATCTACAGACAGGTTTTTCCTGCGGAGTTTTAGTTTCATCATATCTCTCAGTAATCTCCACATGGGTTGGGGCATTTTATTAGAATGGAATCATTCTGTAACAACAGCGGGAAACTTCAGTTATGCTTGTATCTTTTATTGCCTTGTAGCGTGACGCTTCCAGCAGACAGTAAATTGAAATAGCTAATGTTGCGATTATGTTTTATTGTAGGATGAAGGTTAATGTATTCTGTCACTATCCCTTTAATCCCTTTGTGAGAGCCTTTGGCCTTCCTGTCTAATGTTTGGCCTACCCATGGATGGAGAACAAGGACTAAACTGCACACATAAAAAAAAGGGACTGATACAAACTCTGAATCCCAGAATGCACAGTATTAACCAGTTTTCACCACAGCTCCCAGGACGAAGTTTACAGCTGGAATCCCTTTGATGTCATTGAGCAACGAATCTTTCCACACAGCCGATTTCTTCCTCTTTTGCCCACAGCTCTCCACAGGTTGCATTGGGGAGGAAACATAGTGGCTGAGTAAAAGACTGCATCTTTACAGAAACCTTAAGATAAGATAATATATGATTATTATTCCTTTATTGTCCCACAATGGGGAAATGACTGGGCAAAGACTCAGGCAGAGTTACATACAGTTTATAGTGGTGAAATAAAAACAAGCTGATCTAATCTAAAGTTAGTTCTAAAGCAGCAGAGGATGAGTTTTATCAGAAATGCCAAAAATAAAAGTAAAAAATAAATGCCAGAGTAAATATTGCGCAATTATTGATAAGATGGCATACTCAGGTAAAATAAAATCCATGTTAACAGTGGGAAAAAAAAGAAAGAACACCAGCCTATTTACTGAAAAAAAAATAATTCAATATGTATGATAGCACAGAAGCATCTCGAAGTATTTATATTTAGTGTCTGAGAGACTGTAAGCAATTCATGATCAGCTAAGAACCCATGCAACCAGTAGTATGACGTAAACAGTTATTGAGTCTGTTGCGAGCAGCAGAGATTATAAAGTCTAGCAGCAGCTGGGAAGAACGACCAGCAGAAACGCTCCTTAGAGCATCTGAGATACAGCAGTCTGTCACTGAAAGAGCTCTCCAGCTTGGTAACAGTTCCATGCATGGGGTGGGAGACATTGTCCATCAGTGATGTGATATTTATTATTTCTCTTGCAGTCTATGGAAAATGATCAGCTGATCAAACACACTATTCTTGCTTAAAAACTTACCAACAAATGGTTTTAACTCCAGTTATCAGTGTGTTTAGTAAATATTAGATATCACTGTTGTTTAAAACTCAAATCATAATGTATATGCAATCTTATTCAACTACATCACAGTGTTGTTGCCCTGGCAGGTGCACTCTGGTCCATAACTGTCCTTAGTGAAGATGTTGATTTTAAAGTATGTATTGTAGTGGGCTTTCTGTGGTTTTCAGTTTGTATGGTAAAGTCTGGGAGCACATGTCATTGTATTAATCTATACAGTGGCAATATGGGAGAATTTTACCTTTACATTACTCTTTGTATTCATTTTGAGATACAATTTTTTAAACAATATTTAAAAGGATTTTTAAACTCCTTCAAATAAGGGCTAGAAGTTTCATGACCAAAGTATGTCAGCTCCTATAAAAAAAAAAAAAAAAAGCTGTCATCAAAATATTCCAAATAAAAGCTGTGTCAGATCACTGAAGCCAGATGGTGCTGATCCATCATTGCATCTTAATGGAGTCATGTTGCCGCACACCTGTGGCTACTTGAGCAAGACTTTCAGTGTAGTCATTTACTCTGATGGGGCCAAATGACACGGTGGCTGTGAAGGATTTTGGATTATCAGAGTTTTGTTAGGAGACCCTTTACTCTCTAAGAAATACATCTCTCTTTTTGTGTTATAGTAAAAATCTAATGTGAGGTTAAAATTGCTATGTTTATATAAAACTCTTTCTGTTTAGCTTTTTGCTGACATTATTTGTAGGCGTGGACCACCATGAGATTCTATCCATGTAATAACCTTGAGGAAAAATTCTATAGTTTCACTGTATCACTGTATTTAATCTCAAATTTCAAGCAAGAGTAAACTTATATAAAAACAGTGGCATTGTACCAAATTCAGCTATTGCAAATTTCCATCTGCAGTCACTGGGCAGGTGCACACAACATTAAAACACACATTACTATTATAACCTTTGAGGCATAGTAACATTGCTAACATTATTATGACAATCAGTAAAATAGATCTGATCTAACCTAAAAAAAAGACCCTAAGTCTAAAATGACACTAAGAAGTTGTGCTACTACCTTACATAAATGAAGTTAAAAACAGCTTAACTGGACTGATATGGACAGAGATGGATTTTTTGGAGTGTATTTTTGGATTTTCTGAAGAACTGTTAAGATCCACAGACAGCTTCAAAGTATTTGGGAGCCGATGTCATTGTTTAACGGTTTAAAATGAAAAAGCTGTCTGTGCAAAGGCAGAGAATCTTCTTGGGTCGCCACAGTTTCTGTGAGCAGTGGAGCAGGACGTTCAAGCTTGTTATTCAGAAAATAGTTTAATGCATTTTTTTCAGTAGAGGTGGAGCAATATTATGTAGCACAACATACTGGTGCCAAAGTATATGGGTTACTACAGATATTATAATGCAATCTTTAGTCTTTATTTGTAATTTGTAATCATATATATCAGCAAAAATATTGAATACATACATTGTACATGTTCTACTTTTAGTCGACTACAACATGTGACTGCAGCTATCAGTATGTTTTTATCTCTAAGGCAGCCATGTTGGGTTCTGATGTCAGGGTTTGAGAGAAAACGTTGACTTTCACATTTGGTGTCCTGACTTTTAGGTTCTTTTATGTTAAGATGTTCAACTTCAAAATTTGGGAATCGAAACTCCTTGCAAACCGGAATCCATAATAAAACAGAATGCTTTATTTGAGTTTGTGGTGAGAGGACCCAAATGAAAGCAGGAGAGAAAGCGGTCTCATGACTGACACACAGATAGGAGTAACCAACACATACCTGTTGGTGGTGCTTTACTGCTTAAACCTCCCGTTAGAGACAGTTTATGGAGAGAGAAAAGTAGATGAAAGTGATAACAGCAACACAAGGAGGCTTAAATTCAATTCAGAGAAGCCTATTTGGCTTTTTAAAGCAGCTCTTTCATTTAGAACATTTGCAGGTTTCTCAGTCTTCCGTGACCATCTCAACATGGACATTTTTGAAAATGTATACTCCTGCTTAATTGCTACCAAATTGGTTTTTGAGGTGAAAACATTTGCTCGATCAAAGTAAAAAATCTTTAATTCATGAGCATGTCTCCTTGCTCACACACACACACACACGCGCACAAAGAAGTTGAGGCATGTGTGCAAACTCAGTTAATTTTATATTCATAGACACACTCTCATGCATGCTTGGCCACTAACCGGGTGCCAGCAGAAACACCAACATGAGACGACAAATACACATTCTTTTTCACACACACACTCACACACACACACACACACACACACACACACACACACACACACACACACACACACACACACACACACACACACACACACACACAACACACTGCGCAATGCTGACTCAGCAAAATACACCAGGGACTGTCTGCCAGTGATTTAGGACAGCACTGTTTGTTTCCTTCAGGTCCATTGGGAAGCAAAGTTTCTGGGCTAAACTGAACTCTTGTTTTTCATTAAAACTGACAGTAGCCAGACAGGCATGATGAACTATTTAGAACACAGATTTTACAGTATAATCTTTAATTAATCCTTTATGTTGTACTTATTTTCTGCCATAGATGTATATGGCAGAAATAGGGAGACATAAAGAAGACCTTTTCATTTTTGAAAAAATATGTCATTTTAGAATAAAACACCTTATTTAACCACAGTTCAACAGCTTGATCTATACAATGCCGATTCATAATACTGCTAGTTTAATTCATTTTCTTTCCTTCAGTAACCAGTGAACCAGTCACCTAAAAATCTGCCCTCTACACATTAACCAGAGAACAGCAAATGAGGAAGGAAAGGCCAATCAGAGAGTAGATCAGGTACTCACTGGCTAATTTGCTAATGTCCCGGAGCTGTATAACCCAGTTTATAACCACATAAATCCTCCTACTGTTTGCTTCAGGGGGAGCTCTCCTATAGATTTTTGGATAAACTTATGAGCAGAAAGGCAAGATTAAAAAGGAAAGAACATTTGTCACATTCATGAGAAATCAAATATAATTATGTCACTTTTCCATAAAGTCATTCAGGTAGATTTTATGTTTGAAGAAATGGTAAATGTATGTCCGTTACATTGAAAGGTAGAATAGAGGTTAAAAGTTTACATACATTCTCCTTATCTTGATGTTAATTTGTTGCTTGCCTTGGTTGCTTGATTCAATTTCCATTGTAGAATTACTGTGTGACAAACATATAAGGAAAATCATACAGGATCATAAGGGTGTTGATTTCGGTTTGCGGTAGGCTCTTGGGCCACGCCGCTTGTCTCTAGCCTCTGACTCCGCAGATTTTGATGATGTGGCTAGTGGTGCCTCCCTCTCCGGGTAGGTTTTTGGAGAAAGGGGGTGCCTATTGAAGCCAGCGGGGGACTGGCTTCCTGGGAGGGCATGTTACTCCCAAGTCCTTTCCCCCCATCTCCGGATGCCTGCCTCTGCCTGCTCCATCACGTTGCCACACATGTAGGACCTTGGGGAGTGGGGACTTCGCTGGGAAAGATTTCCCAGCCCCCCTGTTTTATGACATCCTTGGTCCCAATTTTATTGTACAACTTAGAAACTTTCATTTATTACAGTCTCACAACACACATATATGTAGGGCATTAATTGGGGGAGGGTAAGGCTCTTGTGGGGGTGGAGGGATGATTTCTGCCCACATTCGCATTTAGACATTGAGGATTCTGGGTGTGGTGCATTGGGGGGCACCGGCTGCCTTCCGGAGAAGGGGTGGGCTACGCTGGGGGCCCCCTTTCTACCCTACCGGTTTTAAATGCACTTAAGAGCAACATGCAACAACATGAAATTTGAGCAGGCGGAGGCAGGCTCAGGGTCTTTCTCACGCCCCCGTTCTCCGATTGCCATCGGGAGTTTGGGGCCTGGAGGAGCGGGCCACCTTGTTTGGGTCTGGGCTGGGGATGGGCATTAGATCCCAGGGCTGGCACTTCTACTCTCCCCCGGAATATGGGGGTAGGACTTATCTATGGACGGTAGGGTGTGGGGGAGGTAGCGCCTCTGGGTTCGTGGGGTAGGCTCTGGTTGGCTGGCTCGTTCGGTTCATGTTGGCCCCATCTCCGGGTGGATGGGCTTATGGGTCGTCTGGGCTGGGATCGAGGTGGGGGTTAGGGCCAGAGTATGAGGCAGCTATATCTGTGTTGGTCCCTCTTGGGCACCTTTGCTCTGGGGGCCATTTTGAGTCTCTGGGGTTCTGGTTCCCCGGGGATCTGCTTCAGCACTCTGGGTGGAGGGTGGGTGGGGGGGGTGGCATCTTTGGCCCCTCACAACCACTATTGAGCGTTTTACTTATGGATAAACCTTACATACACAAGCGCACTCTCATAAACACTTACAGGTGCTTGAATTAAGGCGCTTACTGATTCACTTCTATACAGAAAACCCCTATTATTATCTTCAGCTGTCACTTTATACATCTTGTATTAAATAATACTGTGTATTTTTCAGTGATGGTATGAAGGCATTGGTTGTTTGTAGCTGTAATACTTTATCGGTTTGTTGGGCTGTTCTTTTTATATCTCACTTTGCAGGTGTAGAAGCAGATTCTGAGGAAGTTATCTTTTTTCTCTTCTACTTTCCTGTTTATGTGTCCATTGAACATGAAAAAGTCCCAGAATAAAATCTAATACAGCTTTATGCATATATAAATCAAGCGGAGCAATATGGCAGAAGCAGTAATGTTCCACTTGTGAAAGTAAAATCTGTTGGGTTCTCTTTGGCATTAAGACAGTAATTCTTAATGCCACACTGCCAGACAGGGCATGTTAAAATAAATAAATAAGTAAAATAAATAAAATGTTCCTCCTGAAAACATTTGGCTGGTCTATATTGGTACCTTCATGTTCCAGAGCTTAAAAATGCTAATTTTAAAGTGGGGTATGTTTTTCTTGGTTGGAAACCTTTACATCCATAGCAAAGAAGAGCTAAATTTAAGCCTGCTACATGCTCTGTGAGTATGTACGAGAACAAGTTTACTTAATTTTGTCCTTGTAGCCCTGCACAGACAGTTTCCAGAACCTTTCTTCTCTCAGGTTGTCTGACTGCTGTTGGATGATTGGTCAGGATTTTGATGGTCATGTTTAAGTACAAAAGTGGAAATGTCTCATGTATCTTCTGGAACGAACAAATCAGACTACTGGAAAGGCCTTTGTAAAGGCCCAATGACAATGCTTGTAAGCTGAGTCCATGTCAGGAAAAAACACATTAAACCAGAATTGTGCATCCTTAGAGTTGATTGAAGTAGTTTGTTGTATCATTCCACCCTGGAAAAAAAGTTCAAATGCATCACTGAGCTCAATAAATTCAATGTTGAGTATTTGCTAGCATTCAACATTGAATCACCACACATTTTTCAGCTCTGACAAATGTGTGGTAAGTCTAGTAAGTGCATAGGGATATTTTTCATTTTAGTTTTGAGAGAGAAGGGTGAGGCTGTCCCACCCTTAAACTGAAGTACTGTGGAAGAAAGGACGAAGAGACAAAATGAGTTTAAGTCTTTAAATGTTTAAACATACCATTCTTTCTCCCTCTTCCCCTCCATCACTTTCCTTTATGTCCTCTATCTTTCCTCAAAGGAATAAGGTGACTCAGAAAGCAATTAAAGCTGTATTGCTGCTTCAAGACAGAAGAGGAGGGAGATGAGTGGAATGGGAAGGTAGACAACAGGGATTTGGAAGGAGAGAGGGAGCGCGGTGAGGAATTTGGTACAAACGAGAAACGGAATTTCAAAACAGCCTCCTACATCATGCGTCTCATTAAAGCCTCAGATGCTTTCATTTAGGAAGACTGTTTTTGTAGTGTTTGTGCATCCTGGCGCGTATTATGTGGGTGCATTTATGCCTGTTTGCAAGACTGTCTGCATTATTCTCCATTCTGAATGTGCATTTACATGTTCACTATGGCTTTGTCGGTGGTTGCTTGTTAGCTTTCAGGAAAGTGTTTGCATACGCGCATCAAATTTGAGTAAAATCTTTTGAGTATGGTTATGGTGAAGTTACATAGAGTTACTCTCCTTGGATTGGTGTAGGAGAACTCGGCAGCTGCAGCCTGAGTTTGGTGCCACAAGCCTCAAGATGGGAAAAAATGCTGCTTGACTTCCAGTGAGCGCTGCTACTGACTACATGTTGCTTGCTATTTTTATTTGTATCAGTTGTCATGTGACTTTTAGACTTTATTAAGTAATTTCCTAAAACAGTATGAACTGCACACTGAATCCTGTATAAAAAGGGGGTCTTTGAAAGAGGATAGAGGAGTAAATACCTCCAGTGAGGCCATACCAATGTGCCAGGTAGTGAGTGTGATGGAGATCTAGCGCAGATAGATAGGACAGCAGTCAGCTGCTCTATGCATGACATGATTCCGATCTAGTTTCATATGCACCTATTCTGACGCAGGCTCTGAGCCCAGTTTGTCTGCATGCTATCTGTTAATGATAATTAATGATCGTTTGTGACACTAACTAACTATCTGAAATAACGGATGCTCTGACCTGCAGGGATCTAGATTAATGCTGCAAAGATAATGTAATGCACATCTTCCTGAAGGAGGGACTGAAAGGAAGGATTTCTCCTCCTACCCTTTTCATAACCAATCATTGTAATTTTGTCACATTATCTATTGCATTAAACATGTATGTGGTGTATGATCGTCACCTTCTCTTTGGAATGTTGTATGTGCTTTAGCATGTGCAGCTGGATGAAGGGAGAAGGGGTTCTTGTGCAACCAAACCTTGAGCCTTCATTAAATTCCCCAACAGAGAAGCAGTTTTGAGGTCTGACTCACGTAAACAAGCGTGCAGTTTTTTCAAACTTAACATTTACACAGACCTGGCTTTTATGCATAGCCTACACATTTCCAACAGGGTTGAGGCCAAGACTGATCCACAAGAAATAAGTCTTCCATATCAAAACCAGTTTTGATATGTGTTTGAGATCATTGTCCTGTTGCAACACCCTGTTTTTCAACATTGGTTTGATATGAAGTTAAAGTGTAACTCACCCCCATACCAGAGCCTTACTCTGCTCAATCACATAATGTGCACAGAGGAGGCTGTGCCAGGAAATGTGCGGGGGGCTACTAGTAAAAGCTAAATAAATGCTAAATAAACTAACTGAATTCTAAGCTAATAAATCACTGACCTGATAAATTGATAAAAGGACCACAAAACTCACTATTAAAACTCCTACTTGATAAGGAGGCACAAAACGGAGCTCCTTTTATACCCCACAGCGTCATAGCTGCTGATGCATCAGTTTCTCTAGATGACTTCACAAAAACGTCTGAACCAATAGCAATCCTGATTTGAATTTCAATACAAGACACTCTATGAACCTTAGGAGGGCGCCACACTGACGGTTTTAGACACAAAAGAAGTATTTAAATAAATGCACAGTAAATTGTGAAAGTAATCACCAGGAAATTTAGACAGCACTATAAGACAACAATGTTAGAAAATGGTTGAATTGGGGGCGAGTTACCCTTTAAAGAATTTAGAGGAAGTCCTTCATTTGTCCATTTAATGTATTAACTGGTAGCATATGCTTGATGGATGTTACAGTCTTCTCAGGTCTGAAAGCCTCAGTGTGACTCCTTCAAACAAACTACATAGTTTTAAGGCCAAACAGACTGACTTTTGGCTTTTGGCTTCTCTCTGTGGACAGCTGGAGTTTTGAATTCAGCATTATTTTGGACTAGGAGCTTCTTCCTTGGTCAGTACCCTCTGAGTCTATGTTGTTGTAAAATCTCCTTCAGTGTATACAGTGTTAATAGTGTTTTGCCAGTTGCCAACTTTTGGTTTCCTTGGCCTTTGGTGGTTCTCTTCGTTTTCCTTCACATCCTAACCTAAATTCATTCTCCTAGAGGTAACAGTTTTAGTAAAGTGGTTGCACATTGCACACAGTTGGATGTTCCAACAGGACAATATTTACAAACACATATCAAAAAAAGGTTTTAAAGTAGAGTAAGCAAGCTAGAATTAGGTTTCTGCAATGGCATTTGACATTGGAATAGTTCACTAAATATAAGGGACGTGCATGATTTTTTTGAACAAAATTCACTGATTGTTTGTGATCCTACTTGTTATAAAACCAAAATGAAGGTAAAATGCTTCCAAGCAAAAGTACTTTGTGTTTGAATCTCTAATTTTCCATTTTCCAAGATTTGAATTTCACCCTAAAAACGTTTCCAAGGTATTTTTTTTTTTTGCACCAAATTTTCTGGCTGGTGGACCAAATTTATACCATTCAAGGATTGCGGTTGGAGGCCACACTGAATCATTCCAATTGCTGCAAATGGTCCCTGAGCTGCGCTCCGGTAGATTCTGCTCTAAATAAATAGCCAAAGCCTTAAAGTACAGAACAAAATCACAAAACCAAAGTCGCAGGAATCATGAATTATTTACCACCCATTTCAGCTGGTCACTGTACTCTTGCTTTTCTACTTTCATTTTGCTCCTGAATATTAAGTAGAATTGAGCCTTAACAAAATATACTTTAGCGCCGCATGTCATAAGACAAATAATGATATTATTGTATTATAGAGGGTTCGCATCAGCTAGTTCCAATCCCATTGATCTCGGTTTACAGGTTTTTTTTCAATCCATTACAGAAAATGCTGCCCTGTAGCTTACAGGTAGAAGCATGGACGTTGGGAAGGCGAGCAGATACGGAAGAGCAGCAGGAGAATAGAGACCAAGGAGAGAACATGCCATGTTAATAGACCATCCAAGATTTGGCAGTTGGATTGTGATTGAATAAAATGAAAGTCATCAATGCAGTTTGTCTTGACTGGCTGGGAATACCTGCTCATAGGTGTTGCTCTGGTTTATGGCTGGATTTTTTTTTTTTTTTATGCCTGTCCATTGTATTACTTATGGGTCAGGTCTCCTAAAATGTAACATGGATGTTGTCCTACAAAAGTAACAGAGGTGTTCTTATAGCTCCTGCACATGGGTTACGACACTGTTTGGATGTCAGTGTTGCTAAAACACGCTCTTTGACGAGAAATTATCAATTTTTCTTTTTTAAATCTCAACCACCTCAAACTGGGGAATCCTGTAACGAGAAACCTTCAATGGCAGAAATGACAAGCATCATGCAGTTCAGCTGTAAACTTGTTCTTCACTTCTGTCAGTTCCTCCATCTTTCCTTCTGCCTCGCTCCCCCTCAGATGTTCTCCATCCATCTGTTCTCCCATCTCTCCACAGCTCTCATCACAGCACCCTTTCCCTTCTTCTCACTCAGCCCAGAGAACAACCTGTACTGCACACAGATCCTCACACTCGGCTGTGCGTGCGAGCGTGCTCTCTGGCTATGTAGCACGGGTGTGGATGACTGTGCACGGGAAGTCATGCTTGGGTGTTGTCTCCCTAGGTTGTTATCTGTTTGATGTGTTATCAAAGGCTCTCACAACCAGGAAGAGCAGCCAAACAGAACAAGCTTCTAGTGTGTGTGTGCGTGTGTGTGTGTGTGTGTGTGTTTGTCTATAGCTATGAGAGGGAGAGCCTGCTTGTGTCAGGGTGTTTATTATTTCAGAGAAAAAGTCTGTTCAGAGAGCACTTTGTATACTCTCATCGTGTGCATCAGGATGCTCCCCTGCATGTCAGGACACGGTCTTGTGTGAACCCTTTATACGGAAATGCTTTGCTGCTTATGTGTCGAGTTTACTTGCTGTACTATAAATACATTCTCGCATGCATAGTCGCCGCATTAAGGATGCAATCAAATTATCTTAAGAAGGGCTGTAACAAGATCTCATGATCAGTCAGTGCCATATTTCTCATCAAAGTGAAATCTTTCTTGCAGAGCCATTCCAGCTGCTGTGAGTTTTGATTTGTCCGGAAATAGTAGCGTGAGCTATTATTATAAGCCTATGATATGGGGAGTGGTGGCCTAGAGGTCAGGGCAGGCTGCTTGCGTCCTGGGAAAGACTGCAAGTTTCTCCTGTTCAAATCCCACAGACTATCACTGTGAGCAAGGATTCCTGAGCAAGACCCTTAGACCCAGAATGCTCCTTGAGGTGCCACACTGGCACCTCAAGGAGCATTCTGAGGTGCCAGTGTGTGTCGGACCTCCCCTTCCAGGGAGCCCACTGCTCCCTGGAAGGGGAGCAGTGGGCTGTGAAAAATGTTGTGTATGTACAAAGTTGCAATGGCAAAGAAAGATGGTAATTGTTGTTTGGAATCTTGTATCCACGTTTGAAAGACTTATTTTTTAGGTACAAACGGAAGTAGTTCTTAAGCTGCCCTATTCAACTGATAAAGGAAACCTGCTGTCAACACTGTTACATCAGCACTGAAAGAGCTTCCACCTCTTGGAAGTTGTTTATTGGGCAATATGTTGGGTCCTCAGGAGAAGACACAGATGGTGATGGGCAAAATCTGAAGGTCTGTAAAGAACTGGGATAAAAAGGTATGCATCCCATAAAGCAAAACATATCAGTGCTAGCCTAAAGGGCTATTTTGTAGTTTTGTCATTACTCTGCATTTGAGCATCTTTAGTTTGAAATCTAAATTATTTTGAAACAACGGGCCTAAACTGTACAATTATGCACTAAAGAACTCTTTAAGACCCATTTTAATATTTATGAAATATCAATGCTATTTGTGAGAAGGTAGACATTTCCAGTATTTCTGAATTACGTGAGGATGCATATCATCATATGATATGGACTCGCAAAACATGTGCTGAATTATTTTGGACTGGGTATAGATATAAATATAAAGAAAACTGTTTGGGGTTAGTGAGAAATCTACACCATTTGTGAAAACTAAAAATATAGGGGTTTTAATCTAGTAAAAAACGTAAACATTTGTCTCATATTGCTCTCATGTCATCAGCTAAATGTAACATTAAGCTCCTTATCGCTAAGTTAGATATTACGTTGTCTTAGTAATGACCAAACAAAAGCTATTTCAAAATACACATGCTTTCTGGGTCTTGCCGGTGCCTTTTGGTGGAATCAAGGATTACCCTCAGCAGCAGTGATTTGAAGCAGTTTTGTTTTGTGTAACCCAGGCAGATTTCCATATTGTTAGGTGGGTCATCTGGTCCTCTTTGCTTGGATTCAATCCCCAGGATTGAAGTGTCAGTTGTCTTTTTGTTCAATCCAGAAAAAGCTACTGCAACTCTTTACTTTAATAAAGGGCTCTGCTGACAGTTTTCCTTCTTAAATTGAACATGCTACTGGTTGTAACACCCTTTGAAAAAGTGCATGGCGATATTTAAATGCTCTCAAGCACTTCTGGACACGGCAGCGTTGGAACCCTGGATAGCTTCGCTGCCGGGTGACTCAGTAAAGATTTTTCCTCGTGGTTAAACATGGACATTTTGTGTGCTTTGAGAAGCAGCTATAAAAGCAGATTTATCACAGAGTGACGTTTACTGTGGCATGAATCATTGCCCCTCTGCTGTTTGTATTGAAGTGCAGATCTTGTTGTAATGCTATCTCAGTGTTAGAGATGTGACTGAGACACCAGAGTTATGACTCTGACTAAAGCAGAAGCCAAAAAAAAAAAAAAAAAAAACCCGAAGAGATGCGCTCTCTTGCATCGTGAAGTCTGCTGCTCCTTTCAGTTAGTAGCGGCCATTGCATGTGTTGTATCTCACCCTCCTCCCTTGATTTTATTGGGAGGAAAATCTGCTGAGCTATTAACGCTGTCCTTTAAGAAATCAGGACACATAGACCTTTGAAGAAAAAAAATGGGTAAAATGGGAACATTACTTACTCTCCTGTGTGCACTGACCTCGGTGCAGTTAGGGATTTAGATGTCCGTGTGTAGCAGCGTGTGAGAATGTATGCTTGTTTACTGTTTAAGGAATAAAAGCTGCTTGCGTCTGCATTCTGCCTTTTCCCAACTCTGTTGATCTTCGCTTGATAGAGGAGGAAAACAGAGCTTCGGGGGGAGAGCAAGAAACATTAATAAGGTTTAAAGAGGCTTTCTCAGAGTTCAGTAACCTTGGCAGCCATGTGAGACAGGTGAACTATTTAAATAACCTCCAAGGAACTGTTGCGTTCTGCGAGTCTCTGTATGATCAATTACTCTTAAGCCCAAATTAGACACTAGGGAGCATGTCACTTTTTGTTCCTTTATTGATCTTTTCGTAAGTATGCATCATATTGTTCACATCCACTTTGGTGAATATCCCACCATACTGAGCTCTCAGCTGTTAAAAAAAAAAAAAAAAAGTAATCATAATCACTTTTGACCTAAAGATTGACAAGCCTTACTGGGGAACAATAGAAATTAAACAATTAGTTTTTACTAATTCAACCCTCTGCAAGACTGAATATGTCTTTAGTTTCTCTGTTCCTTCATCATTACTGTGCAGTACGAGGAGGTCAGGCGTTGCAGAGATTTATGTGTTAGGAGGGCTGGAGATCTGAGACGGCGGAGAGGTGTGTGGTAGGAGGGACACGCATGGGTTCAAGAGGATGGTGGGAATTATAATTTTATTTTTTATTTTTGAACAATCATCGTAGAGAAAGGTGTTTATGTTTTCAGAACTGCATGAGTATTATTACAATAGGTGTTATGGTGTATTTGCACTGATTAAGGTCATGGTTACAGAGAGTTCACATTGGGCTATTTTAGTTATGTGTTTTCACTTGTGTGTGATCTTGTTCAGATAAGCAGGCAGAGCAGGCTGTCACCTCCTAAATGGAAATGATGATGCCCAGCGTGCACACCAACAAGCCTATGATATCACTGCCTTTGCTTTTTTTGGTTGATTTCAAAGGATTGCAGCATCCTCTCGACTACATAGCCCTGAGGGTGAGAAAAAAAAGACATCCACATTTTAAAGCAGCCAGAGAGCTCAACTGTGGAAACAAGGCCAGGGCTTTATCACAGGCTTTCTGTTGAATGCTGGAACAGCTGAAGTCCATTTTGGATTTCACCCATTTTGCCTCTGTTTGAAAGTCGATCTCAATTAATAAGCCCCCCCACTTAGAGAGAAATTAGGGACACAGCATGCAAGCCTTAATTGTCCGTCATGTTCTGTCCGGGTTTTTTTTTTTCTCTTTGACTTTGTGACTGGCTGGTGGGAGTCCAGATGGGCAGCAGCAGCACTCGGCAACAAAATCCATATAAATGTTTTCACTCCACCCTACATGTCAGTCCAGACTTATGCTTGTGTGAAGATTAGTATATTTGTACTGACAGCAGGCTTTTGAAAATGATAAAATACACCAATCAATACTCAATGAAAATGACCAACAGGCAAGGCAGCAAACTAATGATTTGGCTATGATGTTGCATTTAAACAAGTCTCACCCCAGCTCTGGGATCTGACATTTTTGTCACCCATTATGAGCTGAAAAATGGCTGTAGAACAGCTTTGTTGTTTGTACCAGGTTCTCAAATTTGATCAATTTATACAATCCTTTTTTTTTTTTTTGATCAGGCATTTTAATCAGTTCAGCTCAAGCACTTGCTTTAGAAAAAAATATTCTGTTCCACACAGCTGCAAAAGCCAAAGGAAGCCATATCCTAACGTCTCAAAGAATATGATAACATCCATGAGGCCACATGTCAGTTTTTAGAGTGGAACTACAGAAACATAACGTAGTGCATACCAGAGTCCCACGATCTATTCAAATATTATGGCTGTAGAATCAATACCAGAAAATTTCCATTTCCAGCATTATACTTTATTGATGACCAACTATGAAAAGTTGTGCTAATTTCAGAAAGACATATTTAAGCACAATTTGCACCAAAATTATTCAAAGAGTTTCCCGGTTTTTCATTTTTCTTTTGGCTCTAGACGTTATGAATGTCGCCCGCTAGCGCTTTTACTGTGTTAATAAGGACTGATATTTTAGTTTGGGATGCTTTAGGCCAGGGATGTCCAAACCTTTCATCAAGATTTGGATAAGGCCAGAAATCTTCAGGGCATAAATACTTGTGGGCCAAAAAATATTGAAACCACACAAAAGTATATTGGGAATGTTTTTTGTTTTTTTTTACCTGATTAACTATTACCTGAGCATAAAATACTGGAATTAAACTAATTAAGTTGTCAGACTTTTTTTGTAGAAAAGGGATTTCATTGAAACTTCAAAAGGGTTTTGCATGTTTGCCTTAATTAAAGAAAGGCATCCAGTTGGCAAATTATTTTGGGCTCCATTGAAAAAAGTAGAAAAGGTTTAGTGTATCCTCAGCAATAAAAACAGGATTTGGACCACTCTTTGTTTGAAACCATATGCCCTTCCTAATGCAAATGGGATTCAAATCCAGGTCTCCTGTAGAATAAACGCTGACTAAGCTCAATATACCACAGGAAGGCTCTGTTACAGCTGTTCTAATGTATATTAAACAAAGTGATGCATTTAAAAGGATGGGCAGGTCTTATTCTGTCTCTTGAAAGCACTTACTGACTTTCTGTCATGTCACAAAAATGCCATGACAAGCAGTACCAAGTAGTAACATCGACAATGTGTAGTTTTGGTTGCTTTTAAGGCTTAACAGGAATCCCCAACACAAACATATCATGTGAATTATTCATAAGTTGTTTAAGATTGAAGAGCATTCTTTACAAGTACATTTAATTTTGAGTATTTTACTATTCCATTTCCTTCTGTAGAATTTGATCTGCTGGCTATGAAACAGTATTGACTTATTTTAGGTCCTATTAGGGTCCAGTGATTGCTGTGGTATGGTGGTCAAGCCTCGTTAGAATTGATTTGCAATGTCATTTTGCTAGAATTGTTTAAAGTTTCATGACTCCCAAGATACATTCTTATCATACATCCAACTTTTACTTTTTCTGAATTGATAAATGGTTAGCAGAAAAAAAAAAAACAAGTGCTTGCTGTCACTTAGCTCCAGCACCACTTTTCCTATCGATTCAATTCCAGAGGAAGTGAATTAGAAAAGCCAAAAGAATGAAGGTAAATGATCTGCGTCAGCCGCATTGGGAAAAATTGACAGTGTGCCGCTTGCCTTAATTTCCCACAATGAATAAATCAAATGCAGTACATTTGAGGTGAGGTGAATGAGACTCAGTATGAAGTGGAGTAAAGCAGGACTGACATGCACAGTGCTGCATTTACACAAACGGCTTTGGCTCAACTCTGCGTTGGCAGATGACAGCTTTCTCTAGCTTATTATTCTTCCCCTAGACTGCAAAAAAGAGATTATGCAAATACACACTTTCTAAAGTTTCTCGCTGTCTGAATCTTTTCCGCTCTTTTTTTCTCCCTACTTTCTTGCCATATCTGGGTCTTTGTAACTAGGCTTGCCTCTCTGGGTGCGCTGAGTACATGTTTACCATGGCGGCACGATAGATGAACGCCTACAAGTGTGTTTAAATCTGTACAGATAAGAATTCTGTAAATTTATTCTCCAGATATTTATTTACATGCACGCACACACGCATGCACACACATACACACACACACACACACACACACACACACACGGAAAATCCACAATCCTTGTATAATCCCACCAGCATCCTAATCTTGGGTGTTTTCCTTACGCTTGCTGCATGCACACAGGCTCAATGATCCGAACAAAATAAAATATTCACCAAATCTCTGTTTGTCAGTGATGGTTTGAGCTCACCAATTTACATAGATGATTTTTGATTCTAAAAACAAGCATTCTTCAGGCCAAAATTTGCACCATTTAATTCGTACCAAGAGACGGACATTTGGTTTGCACTCTGTCTTCCGATATACCAAGTTTTCACCAATTTTAAGTGAAGGCGTTTAAGTTTTGTGTGTTGTGACAGAATTGCTGTGATGTCTCTTGTGTAAAGAAGCCAGTCAACAAAACATCACTCCTGGAAGCGTTGTTAAATAGGTTTATGCCTCAAGACGGCTAAATTTGAAGAATATCTGCTTTTCCAGTCACAAAAGACATTCACATGTTTGGAAATGTATTTTGCTCAGTGTCAACACTGACATACCATCAAAGTCTATTCCACACACTTTGCCCTTTTTCACATTTTGTCATTGTACAATTTGCTTGTATTTTAGTCCGATTTTATGTGATGGAGAAACAGAAAGCATTATATACTTGTTAAGTGGAAGTAAAATCATACTTAATGCTTAGTGGAACCACTTTCTGCTGCAATTGCGACGGCAAGTGTTTTGGGGCATGTCTCTAACAGTTTTGCATAGGTGGAGACTAATATTTTGGCCATTCTTCTTTGCAAAACAGCTCATGCTCAGTCAGATCAGATTAGAAGCACTACTGGATATCAGCTTTTATGTCTTGCTAATGTTTATCAATAGGATTTCAGCCTGGACTCTGACTTAGCCATTCTAACTCATGAACACATGAATATGTGTTGATAATTGCAGCGTAATTAAGAGTAATTTTCCTGCTGGAATCTGAACCTTGAACCCAGTCTAAGTCTTCTCCAGCTCCTAATGGGTTTTCTTTCAAGATTGCCTGGTCATTGCCTGGCCATTAGTTGCATTCATCGTTTACCCTAAACCTTGCTTTTGTTTTGAAGAATCAGAAGTGTGTTTGTGACAAACACTTCTCGCTAGCAATCAAATAAGACGTTGGAGTAAATTTAAGTTCACTTTGTTCTGAAATGAGCACAATTAATAGCCAGAAATACCACTGGCTAAAAGATTTAATGGATCCTTGCCCAACAATGATGCAAAAAACAAATTGTCTGTCTGTTCCTCTGACCATTGCATACCAACTAGTCTAAACTCCTGATCTTGTTAGTTGGGAATTGAGTCTCAGAGGATGTGTGTATGTCAAGTCTCAAATCTTAGAAGCAAAGGATTAAAATCAAGTCTAAAGTCTTTGTTGTTGCTACCTAGGTGTGTCTTGTGTGAATCTTGAGTCTCCATCTCTGTACCAGAATTATCAGAACTCAGCTTTAACCAGAACTCACCTTTCACATCTTTATTTGTACTTTAGAAAGTGATGCAGTGTTCACTTTAACTTCACAGCTTTGTATGGCTTTATGTTACCTCTGTAGTAGTGTATCATTTAAAACCCACATAACATATAGGTTTGTGCCGGTAGTGTGGAAATGTGTCAAATGTCTGGATGTGGATGTTTTTGCAAGGGATTGTATTTCAATATACGTCCTAAAGTATATGATGCTAAGCAAATTTTCTTCTTCCTTCTCTTTTTGGCTTCCTTGTCTGGAATACCCCCTGTGCTCTACAAAACAGGTAAGTGATAAAATCTTTGTTCTGACTGCCCAGCTGCCCAGCTGTCCACCCATCCATCCTTCCATCCATCCAGCTGATTTTTACAAGTTCTCTGCCCTTAGCCACATTCTGGCCCTGCGGCCGAGCATAAATCTGTGCATAGCTCTGTGTTCAGGCAGTGTAATAATGCATGGGTGATGTTGCTACTCTAGCGTGCAGAGACACAGCGATATGCCAAGGCCTGTGTGTTTAAAGCTCAAAGCTGTCTAAAGGGCCGGTAGCCACTGCCTCAGAGGGACAGACCTTGCTCTGTCCTTGAACCACTTTGCCCCAAACGCAATCACAACTTCTAAAGCAAGAGGAGCAGAGGGAGCAAAAAGGCTGTGAAGACTGATGCACAGAGAAACAATAAAGACAGACGTGTTTAAATGAAATATTTTGCATATTTGTTCTGAGAAATGCCAACACTGTATTCAGCAAAGTAAAAAAAACTAATAAAAAGCATGTCAGTGCCATGTATAGCCAAAGGTTAGACATCATTGTCAAGGAGAGCTTTCTTTTGTCATTGTGTCTTTGGTGACTTTAGAAGAGAACAAGTGCTGAGACTGAGGGGCATGAAGGAGATGGAGACAGACGGATGTGTGAACATGGAAAGGAAGGGTGGAGACAGGGAACAGACAAGGGTGTATAAAAAGATGTGTGTGGGAAGCGGAGACAGAAGGAGAGAAAAGAACTAAAATTGTTTGATGTGAGAGATACAGATGTTGACTGGTAAGATAAAAGACATTTTGGACTAAACGGTGTCAAAATAAAATGGGAGGCCTTTATGGACAGGAGAGCGCTTTGGGAAAAGGTTAGATACATTACGTTTTGTAAATGATGCCATATAATACTGTAAACATTACTTATAAACGCTGAGCTAAGAGCTGGTGTTAAACTAGTTCATCAAACCTTTGCATTAAGACTACAGGCAGAAAACACTTAGTTTTGCTGATAATATCCCTCAAGGCTGCTAATTGTAATGTTATTTTGGTTAATCTTTGCACAGACAAGTTTTAAATTAACGCTATCTGATCTGATCATGTTTTACACGCACAAGCTGTTTCTTAGTTTGTTGCATCTGGCTTCTCAGTCAACTGGATGGATCTTTCTTCACTACACACTTTCTCATGACTGCATTTGTCTAATCTTCATCTATTGCACATTCATTCCAACAGTATTTAGAGCCCGTGCAGGTGATATCATAGAATAACTTAATTTTTATCAAATAACATTCTTTGCTGTGACTTCAGTGTCCTCAGCAGTTTCAGTGGAAATTAACACATTTTATTTCAAATATCTCTCAAATGGTTCTGCAGTTTGTTGCACTATTTGTCAGAGGAAGAAACCAAACTAGGCTTTCTATTGTTTCCTGAAAGAATTACCCAAAGAAGGTTATATTGACTGAGATAATGGAATTTGTTGGTAACTTGGCCATTTCTCAAAGATGTGTGGCCATCGTTATGTGTTAATTTCTCATTAAATTATCTTTTTGGGTCCATTTAGGTGAAATGAGCAAATCCTCCCTCCATACAAATTTAGTAGATTTTGTATGTATGTATTTTAGTAGAAATTTAGAGCACTTGTTACTTTGAGGCAGATAAAATGGGGTTTTCCACCAAAAACGAAACATTTCTTTTAGTGTATCAACATCTGACATAACCTTCTTGAAGTTAAAGGGCACATTTCACAACTTTGACTTTTATTTTTTCTCAATTGTGATCAAGCATCTAACTCTTGGTGGCTATTCATTTACAAGAAATACGTAAGAGAGAGAGAGAGAGAGAGAGAGAGAGAGAGAGAGAGAGAGAGAGAGAGAGAGAGAGAGAGAGATAGAGAGAGAGAGAAGTGTTGAACCACACATGCTAAAGCTGCAAAAGGTTTAAGACAGCCCATTTGGAGAACTATTGCGGCAATGGAAAATTTTTGTTATCAAAGTAATCTATAATGTGGACAGAGAGAGAACCTATTCAATCTATATTTAAACTATGGTTATTCAAGTTTGCTTTAAAAGCACATAATGGTGTCATTTGATTTTAATAAAATCTTGATTTCATCAAAGCCTATATTTATATCTGTCAGATAACAGTGTTTTTGGTGGTCTAAGGATTTTGCAATTTGATGAACCTTGACCACTTTTGTCAGACAGGTTTTATACACTGGTTAATTTATTTTCATTGAGCACAATTTTTCACAGTACACCATTATAACTGTTGTATAATGCTTTCTCTGTTGAAAAGAACTCCTCCTAAAGTTGTTAACATTGTCTGGCTAAAAACATTAGCCGACTTTAGAGCGCATACTTGCATTAAGTGTTGGAGCAGTTGAATTACAGTATTCCTATAACGGACAGGCAGACCAAGATAAGCTTGGGGCACAAAAACCCGTTAATGTATTTTGTGTGCAAACTCCGTGCCGCTTACCATCCATTTCTGCTGTTCTTCCACCCTGACTTCTCATCCCTTCTCTTTGCTTTTTTCAAGCAGTCTTTGGGGTTTGACACATGCAGAAGGCTCTGTGCATATTGCAGGTTTTTTTTTTCTTCTTTTTTCATCTATAATTGATTTGTGTCACATAATGAGGGGGTTTTAGTGGGAAATGAATCAGTGGCGAAGCCAGCTGGGCTGATATGGTTTTGAAATAGCTATGAGGACAGCTAGAGATCCTGACCCAGAGGACCCCCGACTGAAGGTTATACAACACAGAGAGATAGGGAAAGAGAGAGAGATGGACATGGCAGACTATGTTCACAGATGTGTTAGTGACAAGCTTGAAAGTGACCTGTCCTTTTGGGGACAAAGGGTTGTTTTATGGTTCTGCCCAAGAGACGCAGTCTGTAGAGGTTAACCAGTAGGGGACGGGGTGTTAATCTCTGCAAACTGGGCCACTAAGGAGGTGATCTGACCTCATTCTTGTTCTTTGGGCTTTGTTTTACATTGTACTACGACAATGCAAATACTTTGCTATGTTCTTGGTATGTGTTAAAACTAGAGGTTAAAGCTTTACAAATACGAGGAATTTTCTTTGTTGTTTTCTCCATCATCCATTAGTAAATGAAGTTCTCAGTTGTAAAATACAAGCATTTTTGAAAAATGCACCTAATACGAAGGCTTTTCAATTTATTCCTACCATGACATATTCATGAGTGACTTGTAGTGATATACTATCAGATTGTGTGCTGGGACTAATGCCATAATATGTCATTAACTGGTAGTGGCATACACCAGACTGTGTTTGGATATTTTTGGTTAGTTGAGTTTAAATTAAAACTCTTTGAGGAGGCAATTTTTAGACTGATGCCAGGAAACCCTTGATTATAAAAATACCCCTATGTATGGAGCTTTTAAGGTTTATTCCAGTATTCTCTCACTAAATGCCTTTAACTGTTTAAGGTACTGGAGCAGCATAGGGGAGGATATTTTAAGACAACCTTTGCAAAATCAGCAGTGGACACTGAAAAGAGTGGTTACTTTCCCTGTTTTCCATTCATCTCAAAAATTATATCAAAGAATAAGATCAAACAGTACTATCCATGCTTTATTTGATAAGTCAGAAAGATTGGTCAAATGTTAAAATCAGTGACCAGGCTACTTATTGTTAGCATTGCAGATAATAGCAATGCATTTTTCTGGAATTTATGCATTCAAATGCTAAAGGACCACAAATATAGGTTTTATATGTATCTATGTGTGTGAAGCAGTTTATTACTACTATGTTTTAAAAATATGGCAACCATATTAGACTTTGTGAGGGGTTGGAGAGATAATTTTCTTTCTACGAATCTGAGAATGTTTATATCAAACATGCAGTTGATAAGAATGAGTAATTTTCTTTTTTGCTTAAAAAAACAAAACAAAAAAAAGTGACCAAACCACAACTCCTGTTGTATTAAAGTGTCTCAATAGTGAGATTAGCACTTAAAAAGCTTTTTATTTTCTGACGTGATTCCTGTTTTACAACTTGGTAGAACCATCTACACCATTCCATAGAAGCTCTGACTGCATGTTCAGGGTCAATGTCCTGTTAAAAAAACAACCTCCACCCGAGTTTCAAGTCTGTTGCTGCTCCCATCAGGTGTTCTTCCAGAACTGATCTGGATTTACCTCTGCCTACCATCTTCTATCTGTGTCCCTACCGGAAAAAGCATCCCCCACATCATTGTGCCACTGGTACAGCAACCATTCCACAGTTTCACCATTGAAATGAATGCAGGGTTATCTCACCAAAGGTTGGCCACAAAATGCTGGAGATGCCTTGCCATGTCACAGTTCCCATGGTTGGAGTATGACACTTTATTTTGGAATGCTGGACAAACCTGCTTACTACACTTTTCCTGGTAAAGTGGGAAATTGAAACAAAAGCAACATTATATATAAGCTGTGATCGCTTGTTTAGTGAGTCAAGAATAGCATAAGGAATTAGGTTATGCATAAATCACCAAAAGTCTAAACTCGGCACAGGCTCCAAGGAAACAAACTACAGAAAACTATATCAGATCACAGCCCGTGATGAAGAGAGGTGCAAAACATGCATGAAAATTCAATGAGATTGCATCAGTGGAAGGTATTTGTCTTGCTGACACAGGAACACTGTTGCTAGTCTATGAATACGCTGTTTATTTGATGGTTTATCCTTATGAAAGGGAAATGAGGCAGCTTGGAGATGAGCTTTCTGGTGAGCATGACATTGTTTCATTTGGAGTGTCTGCTACCAGAGCAAAAATATTTACCTTATACTAATCACAGGATCTGTGGCATAGCAGGCAAAGTCGGCATCTGCGATATGAGGGACCAGGGTTTGAATCCCTGAATTGCATTGGGAAGGACAACCGTTGTCAAAACTCTGCCAAATATGTGTGCAAGTTGTAATGACTTGCTGTGGCAACCTCGAAAAGGAGCTCACTCTGATTTTAATCTCCGCTTCTCAACTGCTTTTTCTGTTTCTGTACTGTGCCAAGAAATATGTTTTCATAAGCATGGATCATATGCAATGGTTATGACCCATGTGGTTCTTAGCTGGCACTTGCACTATTATTTAAGTTCCTCCAGCTCTAAATATATGTATTTTCATGAAATATCTTTTCATAAAATATATTTTTTGATACTTAAGATCAAAACAAAAGTGGTTTCACAGCAATGCATATAAATACCACAGATAAAGGCCACGTTGGCCTATTTTATCTTGAAACAAAAGGGCTTCCTGGGAGCTGGATTAGAAGGATGGATGTTATGAAAGTCCCCGCTGCTGAAGGTCCAAGTTTGAAGTCGTAATATTTGCCCTGTGCCATATATCTTTATGCAGTCTCCCCTTATTTCTGTGACTTTTCACTTTCAGCTCTTTGTTCTGTTTAGGCTTTCAATACCCAACTTCATACGATTTTTAGTATTTTCATCACGTGGGTTATTTTTCAGAAACCTGGCCTACCCAAACCTACCCAAGAGAGGTAACTAAAACAATCACAACCGCTGACTACAAAAAAAAAAAAAAAAAAAAAAAAATACAACACAGTAAAATTAAGTTTGTTGATTGACTAAATGCTAAGGAAGAAATTCAAAAATATTAATATTTCCAACCAAAAATACAAATTCCCTCTGTCCAACAGGAGCTGGTGGTGCAGTCCGACCATGCCCTCCATCTATTTAGCTGCTTTGAGACTTGGGTGAGGGCTCCACTTTCTGTGGAGTATTTGTGCTCCAGTATGCAGGCTCCTCCAGAAAAGGGCACACCTTTTGCCAACACTTCCTTGTTCAGATCTCAGCTAAAAAGCAGGAAAAATCCAGGTTTAGCCCAAACAACTCTGCTTGGTAGCAGGGTTGTTTCACAGAGTTTGCTGTCATAATTTCACTAAAAGTCAAGGTATGCAGGAATTTACCCCAGAAATTACTCTGAATATCCACTAACCCAGCTTTCTGAAATGGGTCCCAGCTCACTCTACCCTGTGTATTTATACTTCTGGCTTCCTTTCACTCAGTGCTGGTTTGTCTGCTCAACCTATGGTTCCCTACCCTAGTTTTCCTGAATTTCCTGTAATTTTGAGTATCTGGACAGATTCATCTTTGTAAATTTCTGTTTAAGCTTTATTAAATCGTTTTGGGTGGATTAGCTGCATCTGCACCTGGGTCCTTAACCAAGTCATGACAGCTACCATTGCTAATGTGCTCATCTCTGGCTGTTAACTGCTCTAAATTCCCCTTCAGGTTACCCCACTTTTATTCTTTATTTATCCGTCCTTTTTTTAAATAAACAAAACTCTGACAGAGACACAGAAGTAAGTGAATGTTTTATGACCAAATATTTGTGACTGTAAACAATGGCAATAGCTATGTTTACATGCACAAAATTTCAAAATCGGATTGAAATGTACTTGGACTAAATACGATCAAAAAACAATTAATTAATCTGGTCATAATGTGCATGGAAATGCACCTGGCTTTATTCAGAATAGAACCAGTCTGACATGCACAGTTATCAAATCCCCCTCTATCAAAAATAGTAAACAAAGCAGTAGTGTACGTGATGGCTTGTCTTCCGAGAGCCCAGGATGAGCTTGGACGATGTTCTAATTGCAGTTGAAACGTTATTGAATTAGCAAAAATTTTGAGCTCTTTTATTTTTTTCCAACAGAAAGGTTTATCGGGAGCCCCAACAGTTTTGCTGCCCAATACATTCCCGCCACTCGCCAACACAGAAATACGTCACATTTACATCAGGCACACGTGCGCACTAAGGTCAGTTTGCCACATTCAAAATAACTTGAGCCTGACAAGCGTTTATATGCATGCATGTCGGATTATCATAAACCACCCCTCTTATTCAGAATATATTTTCATTCCGATTGAGCTTAATCGATCATAATATTCCGATTGGCTTGCTTACGTGACAGATTTTTTATTCTGACCGGCCCTTTATTCCGATTACTTTTGTCCGTGTAAACGTAGCTACTGTGTCCCAGTATACATTGAATGGACAAAAAGAAATGTACCTGTCTCTATCAAAAAAAGCACTTTTGCGTTTTATTAAACAAACCATCTTTATAATTACTGACCACCTTTTTGCATGTTTCTGCTGGTATTTAGAAGATTTATCTTTGGTGATGAGGCTGCTAAAATCCCCCTAATCTTTAGCTCCCTCCGTAGATTATCTGTGATATTTAAGGACTCTCTTTGGTCCACAAATTTTTATCATTACTTCCATATTAAGAAACATGTTAGTCAGAATAAAATGCTACTTTATATGTAAATCTGCCAAGGGAATTGAGCAATTTAGGCTTAACTGTACCTTGATATGGGCCATATGTAGCAAATGAAAACTGCTCCATAAGGGGTGCTTGGTCTGACTTCAGTGGAAAATATATATTTTTTCTTCTCTGCAAATTTGGTTCACTATGACTGCTGTCTGTCACAGATACGGTACTGGCTACTGTTTCCTGCTTCACTGAAAAGCTCTTTAGCAAACCCCGACTATCCTTGTATTTAGTTGATTGACAAGTATACATTCATTCATGTACTTCCACTTGTGTGGATCTAAATTTCTTAATTAGAAATCACTGCACCATAATATTCCAGAAAAAAAGGAATCACTTGAAAAAGTTATCGTACCATAAACTTTCCAAAGGCTCTCTTTCTGTCCCCATCCTCCTCATTAGTTAAGTCGGTTTGATTTGTTGGATCAGCACAGCTTTGGGTGGGGGTGCAAATTAGTTCTGACTGTTCAAAAATGGTGAAAAGCTGGTTTCCTGTCTGAACAATCTTAAAGGAATCGGTGAATAGGGGTTTCAGACTCATTCTTTACCTTCATGCCAAAACTGTGTCAGATTTTGTCCATAGATCAACTCCTCTAAATAAATAATGCTGAATCGAACGCTGGGCTTGATTCAAAAGCACCTGGGCCCCTGCCCGTATACCCCGTATTTCTGCCCTCTCTCTGTGTGGCATCTCAGGTCCTGTTCTTTCCCAGCCAGCATCCCTTATCGCTGCAGGCACTGCAATCTTACTTGGCTTTATTTATGAGCCCTCCAGGCGCAGAGGGGAGAGGGAGCCAGATCGAGGGAGAAAGGAATTATGGGAGTGAATGAGGGATTACTATATTTGTATGTGTATATCCATCTCTTTTTGTTACTTCTGTTTTCTTTGCATAGTGGAGAGGTTAATGAGCTCCGGTTGGTTGAAGCACTCATCTTTCTGTTTTACCAGCGCACAGACCTGCATGCACAAACAGAGCTCCACATCCCACAGCTGCACTTTGGGTGTTTTGCACCTGCTTTGTTTATGAAAAATGTGAGATCTGCAGCAGAGGAATATGCGGATCACTTAATTAGGATTTCTTTATTTTATTATTTGTTTATTTTGGTTTCTGATGCTGCTCTGTGCTTGGTGTCATTTTCCTGAACATGGCACTTTGGAAATGCATCAGTCTCCACATGTTATTTAACAAAAGGCATTGACAACAGTATTGTCAGTTTTGAAGGAAAAAGATGATTTTTTCTTTCTTTCAAGAGTATTCAAACGAGTAAAGCCTGAGGCTAGCTTTGCAGTAATGTGTCTAATAATGGAGCTCCTTAATCTTGCCTCAGTTTGCAGCAGAGGATGGTCATAATGTACAACCTTCCATTTGAGGAGACACACAACGAGGTATTGGAACTCTGCAACAGCCTCCATACAATGTTTATGTTTATCTTCCTGTATCACAGTAAACAACCTACTTCATGTTTTATTCCTGCCAAAAGCTGATGCTTCTGTGAACCGGATAAGTGCTAATGGGGATCCTTATTTTCACATTGCTTCCTGGGGTTTTTAGGCCTCTTTACAGTTTTTTGAAAGGTTTTCAAGGATTTTCCTTCAAACTGCATTTTCAAATCCTCTTAACTCTTGTATAAGCATTCATTTCCTTTAAACTTTTTCTACTTTTTCCCACTACAGCCAAATATTTCAATAGCTATTTTTACATGCACATAATTTCACAATCAGATTCAAATATATTGAGATTTCATAACTGGATTGCACCGTTTAAATGGGCACACAATCAATTAATCTGATCATAATGTGCATTGATATGAAACTGGCTTTTTTCAGAATAGAATCACTCTGACATGTGCAGTTATCAAATTCCCCTAAAAAAACACAGAAGAAGTACTTCCGTCTTTGCTAAACAACAATAAATAGCAAACAAAGCAGTATTATACGAGTTTGTTTATCTTCCGAGCGTCCAGGATGGACCTCTCGCCCATTGACAGCTGGAGATAGGCACTAGCACGCATTTCTGCCACTTTCCAATGTGGAAATACGTCACGTTTACGTAGGGCGCACATGCGCACTCGGGTCAGTTTGACCCATTCAGAATCACTTGAGCCTGACAAGCTTTTATACGCACATTGATCGGATTGTCAATCGGCATAAACCACCCCTCTCATTCGGAATACAATTTCATTCCAATTGAGCTTAATCCGATCATAATATTCCGATTGGCTTATTTACAAGACACTTTTTTATTCCGATCGGCACTTTATTCTGATTACTTTTGTCCGTGTACACCTAGCTATTATGGGGCTGCAATGGGAAATCTGAAAAGATGATCAAGCTCCATTAAGCAAAACTACGTACAACCATCCTTCACTGTCATTATAGCCAATCCACACTTTAAAAATTTGCATTTGCAAAACCTTTGGAAAACCATGAAATAATGCTCTTCCACCCTAAAATGGTGCATCATTCTACCACATAGATTCCCACTGAAATACGTTAACGTCTTTGGTTGCAATGTGAGAAATTGTAAAACAGCACTGTTATTAACTGCTTAATAATATTATTTGATGTCCCACAGTGTTTGCCAAAAAACTTGCATATTGATGTAATGACTCGATTTAATCCATACAGCTGTGAGAGTAAGGAGAGAAAATCTGCATTGCTTTGCTATTCTGGTGTAACCCAATAGTAATGCAAACATATTGATTAAGTCTGAAGCTAGAGAAGGAGACAGTAAAGACTTCACATGTGTAACTGTCCAACTTGCACTAATAATACAGGTAGGAGGTTAGTTTGTACAAAGCCTAGTGCTGTATTGAACATTAACTTGTTTGCTGATGTTATACAAAAATCAAAAGAACAATCCATGCTTAAACATGTTACTCCTGTTGGATAGAAAAAAAGGCCTATTTTTTGTGGGTTAAATTAGCACACAGCCCCGGCGTTAGAAGAACAAACAAGAGGGGAAATGTCATGCACTTTGGGGAGGCAAGTCCTAATAACGCTAACAATTTAAAAAAGAAGAAAAAACTATATTGCACAATGATTAGAATTTATTTTCCAGAAACAATACTAAATGTCAAATATGTATCATTACACTCTATTGAAGGCATATTCTGACCTTGTCATTAAATGCATGTTTGCAACGACTAAAACAAACAACTTCAGTGTAAATAACAAAGTGATAACTCTTTTAACTTTGGCATTTCAAGTACCATCAGTTACAAATAAAATTGTAGTTATATCTGCTGATATGTAGGCTACAACGAAAGAACACAAAGATGGTCCTAGATAAACTTTTTAATCGGAACATTTTCTTTTTAAATTCCGCCTTACCATTGTTCAGAAAAGTTGTACTCTTCTCGTGGCTGATGAGTTAAATCTCCTCAGGGGAACTTCCTTCCACTCCACTTTAAACGTTCATGTTAGGTCCTTCACAAAAGCCAGTCTTTTCAGGTTTGCTTTTCGCCTGTGTAGCATCGTATGTCTATGTCTGTGGAAAAAGAGTTTTTGCACATAGCTGTGGAGGCCCCAATTTCAGGGCATGTTTCAGGGCATTTAATGCAGTTTGAGCCACAGGCATGGTATCCAAAACAGTGGAATATACATATCAGTGTGATAGTAGATGGGATTTGTACGGTTTGAAATTTTGGTGGTGAACATGTATATAGCCTACATATTTGATCATATTTGTTTCAGATTTTTTAATAAAATGTTAGAAGTAGTAGAAAATGTAGTATTTCTATTTTAATTATTGCATATATATTTAGTATTTTATTTTTGAGGGGGTGGCAGATATCATTTGAGGGGGTGACGCCCCAGTGCGCCCCTTTGTGTCACCGAGCCTATTAGCACAGGCACTCTGCGGTTGTATAAGAAACCTGGTTTCACCAAGACAAATATCCATTATGACCATGTTAGTATTCAAACTTTTTCGGAAGCAGTGAGAGCTGCGGCTGGCATTGAATCTTAAGCTATCCTAGCTTAGGGGGCTCTTAGTATGCATAGGGATTGTCAAAGTAGCAGGATTACTGATTAAGTCATTGCTGAAAGACATTTTCATCCAATTCCCACGGGGCATAGGCTGCAAACCCATCTCTACTTTAGGTCTGCTCACACACTGATATGTAAATGAAAATATTCTGATGCTCTCTAATATTGAGTATATACTGGTTGATTTAAGGTAAATCAAAACTGACATAGCAGCCTTCTTTGTGTGTAAGCTCATTTCTGCTCCGTTTGAAAACAAATAAATAATTTATCTGTCTAACTTTGACATATCTTTTTTTAAAATAAACTCCAGTCATTTGCTGGAATGGTTTACAACTGAGAGGAAATACAGTTTTCTAGGAGATTTACTTTACCATTATTACCACCTACCTTTCAATAAAATTGTTACTGTTTCTAATGTGATCTGGCTAAAGATATTACCCAACATGGAGGGTAAAAGTAATTTCTAAAACTAAATAAGGGGTATGACCTTGATTCATAAATAAATACTCAAAATACTGAGGTTAACCTCGCTTGCTTTTGGTGTGTAACATTGGAAGAGATGTAAAGGAAAGCTTAATCCATATCTCAGATGCGTCAGCCCTTTCCACAAAAGTACTAAATGCAAATTCCAGGAATCAGAATGGATCTGATTAGAAAAGGCTGAAGAGAGCTAAGAAGCTTTTATCATACGTGGAGTTTTACAGTCAACATGAACTAGAAAACTCCATGCTAAAGTGCATTTAACCCAATCCTCTTACTGTGAATAGTAACATATTGTACGATATTATACGTGGTAACGTAATTTAATGTGTGTCTTTCTGTATTTGAATAAGGTCAAACATTCTAGTTGTATGAGAGAAAATAAATTCTGCCGTCAGTGCTTTGATCAAATGTGGTAACATGTTAATGGCAGCCTTTACAACTGATAAACAACAAAATAAACTCCTCTTCAGAAAAAAAAGTTAATATGATGCAAACACAGCCTTTTTCTGTTGAATGACGGTACTGTTGTGCATTATGTAAAAAAAATAACCTCCATAGAGCTCCAGTTGCAATGAGCTCTATCCTCCTCACCAGTCCCGCACTAGAAAATCAGCCTTGAGTTATTAGTAAGAATCAAGAGCCTTTATTGTTATTATGTAACCATAAAGAACTTTTGGCGAGACACCAGCTCATAATTCATATAAAATACATGGACACAAATCAGACATGCATGGAAAAACGTGTGCAATCATAAAGGAGACCCTCAAAAATGTAAAAACACACTATGACAAGTTAAGCTATAAAGTAGAAGAGAAGAGATTAGGCGTGGAGCTAAAGTGTCAAAGCATGGCACAGTTTAACAAATCAGTACCAACAAATGATTTCCACTATTAGAAAGGAAGAAAGGCTTGAAAAATAGGGTGTTTTCATAATGATTTATGTATTTGTCTATGTATTTTATTTCCTAGTATTATTTATGTTACACATACACACAGTATGTATTATTAATGAGTGGATTCTATGGTGTTTTGATTATTGAGCAAGTTCTAAATATGTTGTGGTCCATCCATCCATTTTCTAACACGTCTATCCCTTGTGGGGTCGTGAGGGGTGCTGGTGACTATCTCAAGCTGTCAATGGGCGAGAGGCGGGGTACAGCCTGGACAGGTCGCAGTCGCAGGGTTTGAAGTCCAACACTGTTGTGTTAACCTCATTTGCTTTTCTTGCTTCTGCCTACTCCTTTTCTATTTGAAACAGGATTGAATAGAATCCCATTTCAGAAGTGTTATCAGGCCCACATAGGGATTGGACCCACAGTCAGGAGAGGCTGGGAGGTGGGGAGGGATGTACTGATTCTGTGCCCTTCCTCCAGGTAAAATGTAGCTGCTTAAAAATAGAACACAAATGGATTCTGATATTTTGACCTAAACAACTGGAGGTAAGTAAAGGAACATGACGCAAATGCATGAAACGCAGTGATAAAGGCAACTATATGTGGGCACATTAAACAATGATTTAACACATAAAAATGCAGTGTTAGAAAAAAACTGCTTGTTTGTTTTCCTCTTATTAACTTTAATGTGTTTTAGTTGCCCAAACGTAACATGTAATTTTACACTTAAAATTGTATATTTGTGCTGTTTTTTCCATGATTTTGGGGGTTGCGTCACTGAGTTTCTCCACATATTAATGAGTTTAGTTTTAAACTAACGCAGTATCCCGACCGCTGTTTTATAGGCATCATAGCTGGGGGGGTTTTCAGCTGGTTTCATTGTTTCTTATCTCCCCTAAATCTGCTCCCGGGTTTGTTTTTTCTTTAGTTGATGAAAAAAAAATGACTTGTGCTCTCTTTTTCCTAATCAAATCTTTAGTCTTTGTCACTAATGTGTGTAGCTCTAGGATGTAAATATGTATCGACATTTTTAGATTGGGTTTGGGTACGAGACCGATAACATTTCTCAGTCTCATGTTAAGTTTGATGTCTGAGTTCTGCATGTGATGCTGCTGCTGCTACCCAATAAATTTATTGATTTTGGGATCAATAAAGTGCATCTTATCTAATTTTATCTTAATTTTGCTGGGCAAATGTTTTGAAGCAGTTGCTATTGTGTAAGGAGTTAGGTGAAGCCATCTCGACCAGATCAGTCACCAAATTTCAGGTGACTGAGAAATATAAACAAGTAATTGTTAGATAAATATAAATCATTAACAAAATGATAAATTATGTAAAAAACGTGTATTGATATAAGGAAGGAAGAGACAGTGTTAGTGGACCATTGCTATTCAGTTTTGCTTTATAGATTCTTTGCTGTTTTCCCTCTCTTAATGAGATAACAAAAAAGAAAAATTTCCCGCTTTGCATTTTTGTAATAGTCCATCAGCCTTTAGTCTTAAAGTTTTTCTTCCATCAGACACACAGTTTGTCAAAAAACATACCTGACATGTTTTGAATGCCAGAATGGTATCTCTGTCAGAGATGTCAACCCATCAGTTTTTATTAATAAGTGATAAGACCCACTGTCGTCACGGCCACCATGCTTCCCCATGCTTCTCATACATTGTTGGACCTCGAGCTTCAGCTTTTCCTTTTATGCACCATTTGTGTTTCTGATTTTAACTGCATTTGTCTTATAAACTCCTAATTAAATTTCGGTTATAAGATGACCCTTAACTCTTGCTCCGGGAGTGTTATTTAATATATATATTTGAGCTGTGTTCAGTCATCTACTGACCCATGGTTTGTGCCCGAGGAATACCTCACCATTCTGCCCATGGCTCCACCAGATCCTCCAGAGACGCACCCAGCAGCACCACCTGTGGCTGCATGGATGACCGCTGCTTACAGTGTTAATTCCCTCTTTCCAGGACCGAGCATTAGGACCACAGTGGACAGATCTCATTGTGGGACATCAATTATCAACTCAGATGGATTTTACCGAGGACATGGTTTTTACAGAGTGAGTCACAGTGCTGTTTGTAATGTGGCTCAGCATGAGACGCTGCTACCCCTTGCCCCATGTCACAGGACACATCTCCCTCTGGGACACAGATCTTCCCCTGGGAGTCAGATCTCTCTCTGGGGACCAACTACAGGCGTCTTTGGTCAGTAAATCCATCATTGCTCAATAGAAATATAGCCAAATTGTACGGTCTAAATATGTAACATGGAAAAAACTTTTTGTGCCTAAATAAATGGACGGGAAGCAACCTTAATGCAAACCAAATTATCTGAAAAGTTCAAATTTCTGAACTCGAGCAGAATTTCCCTTTACTCTAATCACAGTTTGTGTTCGCCCCATTTGCCCATTCCGCGCCGTTCGCATCACTCAAAACGCATCACTATTAATTCGCTCCTGAAAGCGCCTTTCCATAGGGATAGCATGTAAATCACTCGCTCCAAACGTCTTGTTCGGTGTGAACGCACCATTATAGTTCCCTTGGTCACAGGTTGTCTTTTTGCAAGATATTTAGAAACAGAGCAGTGAAAGAAAAGTTTAAGACCTGCCTTGCAAGAAGCAGGTCACGCAGAGGAGCTCTACGGATTCTTAATATTTTAATAGGATTTATTTTATTAAATTACACTATGTTATTTTTTCCTTCAGAGTAGTATACAAAATGTTTAAACATGCTGCCTGTGGTCATAGGGCCCGGTGGCGCTGATGTATGGTAGCCTTGCCTCTGTCAGCCTGCCCCAGGACACCTGTGGCTACTACCATAGCTCACCACCGTCAGGGTGTGAATGAGTGTGTGAAATAACACACATTCACATAGTGTAAAGTGCTTTGGGCTCTTTAAAAAAGAAGGCAAGGCAAGGCAAGGCAAATTTATTTATATAGCACAATTCAGTACAAGACAATACAAAGTGCTTTACATGATTAAGATATAGCAAAATAATAAAATGTAGATAGAAAATAGAATAAAAGCAAGTAGGGATAGAATGTAGTAACAAAAAAGAACATTAAAAACAGTAAAACTGTTTAACTAGAACAGTCAAAGGCAATTTTAAACAAATGTGTTTTTAATCTTGATTTAAAGGAACTCAGGCTTTCAGCACTTTTACAGTTTTCTGGAAGTTTGTTCCAGATAAGTGGAGCATAGGAACTAAATGCTGCTTCTCCATGTTTAGTTCTGGTTCTAGGTATGCAGAGCAGGCTGGAGCCAGAAGACCTTAGTGGTCTGGATGGTTGATACGCTGATAACAAATCTGTGATGTATTTAGGTGCTAAGCCATTTAGGGATTTATAGACTAACATAAGTATTTTAAAGTCTATTCTCTGAGATACAGGGAGCCAGTGTAAGGACTTTAGAACTGGGGTGATGTGCTCTACTTTCTTAGTCTTAGTGAGGACGCGGGCAGCAGCGTTCTGGATCAGCTGCAGCTGTCTGATCCACTTTTTAGGAAGACCTGTGAAAACACCGTTGTAGTAATCTATTCGACTAAAAATAAACGCATGGATTAGTTTTTCCAGATCCTTCTGAGACATTAGTCCTTTAATCCTGGAAATGTTCCTCAGGTGATAGAAAGCCGACCTTGTAACTGTCTTTAGATGCTTTTGGAGGTTCAGGTCTGAGTCCATCACTACTCCCAGATTTCGGGCCTGATTAGTGGTTCCTAGCTGAAGCAGCTGAAGCTGTGTGCTAACCTTTGATCTCTCCTCTATTGGTCCAAATATTATTACTTCTGTTTTGTTTTTATTCAATTGAAGAAAATTTTGGCACATCCACGTATTGATTTCTTCAAGGCATTTACTCAGTGCTTGAAAGCAAGAGACATGGGTAAGAGTTTGAGATATGGACAGACATTAATTAGGCTGGCATGCCTGTGGCAACTGTATTGATGATGTCACACACCTAGTCAGCACCAGCTGATGGCAGCATGCATACAGTCAGTAAGATTACACTGGTATTCTCCCTCTGGGGATGATATTGATGGAATCCTTCTACTATCTGTTTGATATCTGGATGCAGGAGAGAATGTTTTCCGGTAGCCTGTCCTGGATTACACTGTTTTTCGAAAAGAAAACTTTGCTTGTGCCACTTCTCTTTAAATATCAGTCTGCAAGTTTGATAAGAAAGCTGGGCAAAGATATACTGGAACCCAGAATATTCTCCAGTAACCAAGTCTCAGTGAAACTTTTATGGGCTGAATTTAGTCATAACGACTTCTCAAAGCACTTCACACTAGAGCCAAATTCACCCAGTTGCATTCACTAAAGACTACGCATTCATACACCGATACACAGATTATTAGGCAACTTTGGGTTAAGTGCCTTGCCCTAGAAGCTCTTTGACATGTGACAGGAGGAAGTCGGAATCAAACCCCGAATTATTGGAATACATGCCCTGTCAGCATCTTTTGTTGTTTGTCCTTCTATAAGTAATCAAACATTTTTTTTTGTTTTTCTATGATCCACATGGTTTTCAATTGTTTCTACAGTTACGTTCTCTGCTACTACATTCCAACACCCACAAATCCATCCACAGGAAAAAGAGGGATAGTTCATTTTAAGCAGCACAATGAGTACATAATAATAGTAATGATGCTTCACAAAACACTTTGGTTGAAAGCTCCTAGGTTCTGTCTATTTCATTCATTTAAACACAATAGCTAGTAGATGAGTTCCTTTGGTCTACACAAATAGGGGCTTGACAAATAAAACATCAGCTGACAAATCTCGTTCTCTGGCCTTTGTGTGAGCCTAAGTCCTCCCCCACATCCCACCGTTATTATTACTCCCTGGGGACTGCTTGATTTCAAGGCTTGAATCTTTTTGACAGGTAACTTATTCTGTTGAGGCTTTTAAAAGGGTTTTGGAGGATTTTTTTAACCAAAGGCATTGTAAAGTTTTACTTTAGTCTTGAAGATACAGTCATACTCACCTTGAACCTGAATGTTGTGATAGCATTCTTTTTTATGGTGAAATGATTTTACAAAAAGCAACTTAAATCACTTTCAAAATCATAAATTTGGTGCAAAGGTTTGTTTTTATTGTAGATCTTCTCTCCTCCACAAATTAGTGCCATATGTATGTATAGCTGTTTGGTGTTTATCAGCAAATGACAAATAAACCATATGCTTTTTGATGGCAAACTAATTCTAACAGGATATTTGGACTCTCTTTTTGTATTAGAACTTGTTGAGTGCATTAAAATCCATTTGGTTCCTGCCTGGAATGCACCTTGCTGTTGAGCAGTATTTCAAAAGCATTGCGGATCGGCCTATTCTAAGTGCTTGGTGTTGGTTTGCTTTATCAATTCAGAAGCTGATTTTCTATGTCTGTGATCATTATCCTATTGGCTCATACAAGCCTGTCCAGGTTTCAACCAGTTACTGGTGTTCACTGAGGACAATCAATTTGGGGATATTGCTCTATTATTATTCTATCCACTTTGTGTAGTGTATCAGTAACACTGGCAGCTCTCTCCTCGTGATTCTACCACAAAAAAGGACAGCTGATACTCCAAGCCTTGTCTTTTTGTCATTTTGACCAAACAGTTCAACCATTGTCTTGTCCGGCCACAAACCTGGTTTTGGTTATGTAAAAGTGACTTCACTTTGCAAAGGAGTCCGAATTGCTTTAGCCTGGGTAGTTCCTGAGCATCTTAACTGATTTATTTTTTTATCTGAGCCTGACTGTATGAGTTAAATGGTTTAAAAAGTTCATTCTAACAGGACATTGATGCCCAAACATGCTGTACAGTGAAACTGGTTCTGGAATGGATGAATCAGGCTACTTATAAACATTTGTGCTGGACCCGGCCTTAACCTGAGTACACATTTGTAAATTGTGCTTAATAGCCAAACATGTGCGAATTAAATTGCATCTTTTTTCATAAGACAGGTCAAATATCCAGTCAGACTTATTCCAGAATCTTGTTGGTGGGAGAAATAATAATTTGTGGTTTCAGTGTAACCTACTGAGGGACATTTGACCAAATATTGGTGAAGGTGTCTGTATAATTATGACCTTTTTTGTAACAAAGAAAATAGACAATTAAATCTAACTTTCTCCCTAATTACTGCTTTTTAAATTCATTTAAATTGGACTTTGTTTCATAATTTCTGAAACCGATTTTGGGAGTTCCCTTATCACAAAAATTACTGTTTGGTTAGGCCACAAAAGATGATTAGCCTTCTTATCAAGATAGTTCACAATGTGAGTAAGCCTCACTCCTGCACGCTGTGCTTGTCGACAATCAGCCCACCTCATAGTCACGGTGCACATTTAACAGCTTTTGGTGCCTTGTAGCTGATGAGGGGGAGACGAGGAAGAGCTGAAAGCTCACAGAAGAGGCTATCAGCAAAAGAGGTCAGCGGAGAAATTGTATTATTGATCTTGTGCAATTCACAAAAGGATTTCAGCCGCTGCTCATATACCCACATGTGCCGAGACAGATTTAGCACCGAGTGAAGAGGGGGGACTTGACATGAGAAATTGAGGCTAAAGGCAAACAGAGGTCCGAGTGCCCAAACACAAAGACTCGTAAGTGATATGAAGTGGCTGGTTGACAGGCAGAAAACAAGATGGTGTTTTATCAATTAGCTAAACGTCCTTCAGCCCTGAAAAGCTGTCACGGTAAAAAAAGTAGCCGCAAACCTTTCAAGTAGTTTCACCATTTCTTTATAGTTCTCTTTTTACAGCTCTGTTTGTTGTAGTTTAAGAGAAAAGCCATAAGGTTTTAACGGCCCTATTTATTCTTTTTTCATGGACCCTGGGTCTGGGCAGGCTGATAAAAATGGATTGTGTCTCTGGAGTGGCGCCATGCTCCGTCTCAGGGGCTCTGGCTCCTCTGGGAGAATTTAACTTTCTCCGCTTATATAGGATTGGATTGGAGAATAGACAGGGAATTACGCGGAAACACCATCCACAATATGTTTTTAATGAAGTGCAGGCAGTGTGCCGCTGTGATCACTGTGCAGAAAATCTCTGCCACACAAGTGGCTAGGCATTTCATTATTATATTTTAGAAGATTTCAACACTTGAACAGTTTCTGAGTCAATACTGAAATGAGATCATTTAAAACCCTGTTATCCCCAACAGACAAGCCGGTGCTTTAGTTAAGATTAAAGCACAATGTATGTGTTTTGAGGCGCTTGAGGAGGAGGAATTTAAAGTCAAAGCTTGGCTTCAATGAAATAAGATTTAAGACTTGTTGTTAAATAAGGCAACCTTTGGTGGAGGGGTTATTGTGACAGCCAGTGAAGGACCAGCCATCTATTCCATTATTACTACCATACAAAACATGTCCAGCAATACAATGGCATTCTCATCTTAAAAACACAAGAAGACTAATTAGTCAGACCCTTCATGTTGTTGGTGCCGGTGGTAGATTTTGGATCTATCTACGGTGGAATTTTTGATTTTGGAACAAAATATTGGCTATAGTCTAAGTCTGGGTGCTCTTCAACAACAGGGTTCCTTCACTGTCTGGAAAAGTTGGGAAAAACGTGGAAATTGATTGAAAGTCTTTCATATCCATCTATTCATCCCATCCCATAAAACGTCATATTTTTTTTGCATTTTTACACATGCTATGGTATTTTAAACAATGGATTTTATACAGAACAGGGTGAGTTACCGCCTAATTTCTGCATTTCATTTTTTGCATCTCAGAATTTCACAAGCTTTACATGATCTGCACTGCGTGGGTATGTAGCATTTAATGTAAAATGCTGGCATTTCGCTGTATCTCTTTGTCTGAAAGAAATTTTGTATTTTACAGCATTTCAGCAAGGGTGAGCTTGTGGCACATGGCATTTTGACTCAAAATGAAAGAAAACGAACAATTTCTGTAGAGAGAGGCCAATTTAATTAGCTTTCCTTTCTTTTGCAGATCATGCAGGAATACATCACGTATGGAAAAACACACAAGTTTACGTGTTCCACATGTAAAGCGATGATGAAAATGATTATGACAAAGTGAAAAATGCGTTTTACATCTGGGAAAATCCTGACATGTGAAATCTTTATGTGCCTTATATTACTCTACACACAATATAATTACTCCAAAATTTCGCCACTTCGCCGCTGGACAGTGGCAGCCCACTGCTCCATAAGTGATGGATTAAATGCTGAGAACAAGTTTTATTGGACTGTATATTGCAATGACAACAAGGATAATTAATTGCTATAAATTCCTCGTGTAAAATAAAGAAAAACGTTCCATGGGTCAAAGGTTTTCTCATATGTCTCAAATACTACTGTGCACAATATAGATTCCCCTCATTTTGGGGAAAACATCACTACTATATATTACTCATAACATGTGCAGCACATGTCAAAAAGGATGGAAGGTTTGCATACCTGCACAATACTCTCTCCAGTTGATACCCCACTGGCAAAACAATCCCATTGTGGAAGGTGTTATCCATGTGGACATTTTTCCACTTATGGAACTCTTTTGTTTTCACACATTACACATCAGTTTCAGTTAAGAATTTACATGGACATGATGATATCTCATGGGTTTTGCAAGGATACCGCTTGTGCTTTATGTGTCTCACATTGGCATCACTTGCACTGGCTGTAGCTTTACATAAAAACCGACTATAGGCGTTGTGTCATTCCACAGCTTTTATATGGCTATGCCATTTAACAGGTCTGCCTTTTTCACAGGTATATTTCACGTGTGTACCCCTGGTAAGTCTGTGAGTGTCATATGAGCGCCACTTCTGATCCTATGGATGTCACATAGACTTCATCTTATGGCACACATATCTCACAGCAATTACATCTAATGCTTCAAGTTGGCACCGCAGGCAATTGCACAAGTTTCACATGAGTTTCACATGAGCACCACATGTAATGGTCCATGGGTTTTACATAGAGATCACATGTAGTCCTGTGGATTTCATATGGGCACCACGTGTGAATCAAGAAGCATTTCATGTAGTCATATTGATTTCACATGGGGATTAACATAACAAAACATGCTTCAAAACCTCATATTGTTCATGTGCAAGGCACATGTTTTACACAAGTTTGCTATGTTTCGCTCCTTGTTTTAATCACATTTTGGTCAAATACGATCATGTTGTGATTTTCACACATGAACTTCATGGGGGTTTTTTTTCCAGAAGGGATAAAAATAGCTTTTTTTTAATTATTTTTTTTACAGCACAGTCATAAAGCTTTTTCTGCCTCCCAAAGTAGGCTTAGTGTAAATTGTATAAAATCTACCTTGCAATCACAGAAGGGTGGAGTTGGTCATGAAATCAGCAAAATTAGCTTGATGCCCCCAAGCAGTGATGGAGCTCTATTGCAACCAAACTATTTATCCCATAACTCTTCACATGTCCTTCATGTTAAAGTATAGAGCAGGGGTCACTAATTAAAAATCAGCATGGTCTGAATAAAGAACATCAACAACCAGTAAAGGTCCGGACACATTTGTAATTACAATGCGTTACTTCAAACAGTATTTAACACTGAAATAAAATGTTTATGCATCCACAAAAAAAATAACATAAAAATAGAACGTTTTTCTATTTTAAAATCCAAAGTGCTTTTTGAAATAGAGAACCACAATCTTTCACAGTTTGGTATATAGACAATTTCTTGACTTTCACATCTTTTATAAAACACCTGAACTTTTTTAAATTTCTTTTTTATGGCTTAATGAGAGAAGTGAGCTTTAGGCTGCCCTGCAAGGATTTTACACCTGGGTTTGATTGGCAACAAAGCCAACCTCAAGCACATATCGAGGTGCTCCCTGTCACATTCAATATAAACCAATATTATGATCATACAAGGCCAAACACAGCCTTGGACAATGCAGGACACATCACCAACACTATCATGACATAATACATTTTAATTTGACACAGATTGCACATGACAATAATCAATCTCTGCTTTGACCTGTCCAGGATGAACCCTGTGTCCGCGCTCCACTTTAACTTCATAAAAAAACTCTGAGAATTTCCTTTCTCTGGCCTCACCCAGTTAGAACCCGTTCTCCAGTCCATGTTGTAGCTGCAGTTTATTTGTTTTATCTTTTTGATGTAGTTTTCTTAACAATCTGTAAGCATCAAAATCCTTGTCACTTTATTTAGTGTCCTGGAGCGCAGCTGCTCATCAGGTGAACACTGCTGCATACCGACAGCAGATACAGCTCTGCCTTCTTTGCTTCAGAACAGCGCAGTTTTTTTTTTTTTTTTACTTTTTCCCAATTGAACTCAGTCAAATGCCGACTTTTTTTCTTCAAGGGTCATGCTAAATTAGCCTGAGCTAGCACGTTACTCTTCTTTGTGTTTTAAATAAAGCATAATAGCGAATCACGAGGAGATGCCTGGTTGGTCGCCGCGTTTATCAGCGAGGGAATAAACGCTGACAGACGACATGGCCACAGGTGGAAATAACTCATTGATTAACTGCAGGAGGAGATTGACGCTTACCGAGGGAAGTTGTTGTCAGCTGCTGAACTTTCTGACCTGCTGGTTTGCATTAATCCAAAGAAAACCTTTGACCACCGCTACTTTCATTCATACCATCTGTGGTCAGCTTGAGATGTTCTTCCAAAAGTTAAAATGATTGAACACTGATAAACCTCAGACCGGCAATCTCCGCTTTGCAAAGACCCGCCCTACTCTCTTTCTGATTGGCTAATGTCCCGGCTCTGCCAGGTTTGATTGTTTGAGAGCAGCTTCAGATTATAACCTTGAATAAAAAGTCTAGACGGGACTTTCTGCGCTCAATTTCCAAATGACGGAAATCCGTCACAGCAACGGAGAACTTTAACCCCTGAGTTAGACACTGTCGTCAGACAACATGCAGCAATATATAAATGTTTTAAATCAGGTTGGGTCCGGATTAGCTAGCAGGTGGGTCCGGATCCGGACCCTGGTCCGCTAATCCGTGACCTCTGGTATAGAGCGTCCAAGAGTGTGTAGACATGTCTGAAAGGGCAGTATAAAGACACGTTGAGCAACAGTTAGAAAATAACTCCACACACACACACGCTCTCTCTCACACACACATGATGAAGTGGTTGGCCTGTTCCTCCTGTCTGGCTGTAATGAACCTTCTAAGCCCAGTTTAAACACTCAGTCTCTTTTAGGTTGGAAATTGATTCTTCTGAGGTTCCCATTCCATTTGTGGAAGCATCTGGGTGTGGGTTTGGTATGTGTGGGCTTCTCGATTAATCAACCATTCATTCAGCTTGTCGATGGGAATGGAAACCTCAACACTAATCTTTTTTACAAGCAAATTGTTAAGTAGTTTTGTGATAAGTTTATGCATAGTTCAAAAAAAATAATAATGTTCCAGTGGTCACACTTATCTAATACAGTACTATTATTCCATGATTACTGTATTTTTTATTGTTGCAGCCAGGGAACCTATGAGAGGAAAAAACCTCCCCGTGTATGGTCAAAGGGTCCTGTTCTCTGTCTTTTGCTAAACCCGGGATGAAGTCCTCTTTGACAGTAATCATCCTTTTAGCATTTAATCCCCCTCTGCATTAAAAAATATTGAGTGTGTGTACTTGATGGCAGAGAAATATCCCTTTGGCTAAACATTTTTTTCACTGCCAAAGGGTACCATGGTGACGGAGAGAGTGGGTTGCCCCTCATAAATCCTAAGCTGTCGGATTCACATAGCCTCTGTTGTGCCTCCGTTTATCACCCATTGTTCCTGAACTTCTAGAACAGGGGCAGCAGAAAGACTGGAGGAGGCGGATGTGAAGAGGAGAATGAAGAGGAAAAAAGGAATGAAACAGGGAAAGGGGTCCTTTTAAGTTGTGTGTTTGTGTAATGCTGACCAGCAGTGCTTTTTTTCTGTGTTTTTTTTTTTTTTTTGCTTTTAATGTATCTGAATCCGTTGGATTTATCCGAAACCTTTGAGATTATAAATTGTTTTCAGAAATGTGGTGTTTGTGTGGTTAGAAGATCTGAGCACCCTGGGAAATCTGCACAAGTATTCCTACAGCAACATGGGGATGAGTAATCATGTTCATTAAAACCAGAATGATGCATACTTTCAAAAAAGAAAAGAAAAATCCCTATTTTCTAATTCCAATATTTGCAGGCGGTGCTAGTGTTAATTTATCTCCCTTCTCCCCTTCTCAGACGTTTATGGTTTAGCAAGTGAATCTGTCTTCCCTAAGTGTTGGAGTTGCTGAAAAAAGAAGGTGCATGCTAAGAAACAGAGAAGCCAACTACGAACTGCTGAGAACAAGTAAGGCATCCCGCTGAGGTGACAGACTGTAGCCATGGAAACCTTGCCCCACTCAAATATCTGGTTAGCGGATCAAACACTTTTCGGTCTGTTTTGTGCTCTTTCTGCAGATGTGCCCTTCTCCTGCTCCCTAATGTTGTTAATTAATAACACTGCTGCTTTGCCATTGAATGTGAAACTCCAGCAGGCAAAGAATGAAAGTTGAATGTCTTTTACACAGATTAAGGTGACAGAACAACACTAGTTGTGTGGAATTGTTAGGTAGAAGGAAAATTTGACGTTTTTTTTTTTTTTTTTTTGCAAGTAAATTTCTTGCAATTGTGTTGTGCATTTGTCTCCAATTGTCATGAGAAAATAACTCGTAGAACCATCTTTCACTGTAATTTCAATTTTGGCTTTGAACATCTATAGAATTTCTCTGAGCGTTAGACTCTCACCCAGTCTCACGCTCAGTTAGACTGGGTGAGAGTCATCTAGAAACAGCAATTATTCAGCTGTCACAACTGATTTTCAATGTGTTTTTTGGTATGGCCTTTGACTAGGCCAACAGGGCTTTCTAATGGATTTCATTCAGTAACCTCTTGTGCAACTCCTCCGTAAATGTCAGCTCTGTGAAGTGAACAACAAATAGCTGTCCTGTCAACAGATTTGTCCCACCTGAGCTGTGATCTGTGCAGCTCCTTCAGAGTTACCATGGGCCTCTCGGCTTCTTCTCTGAATAACACTTTCTTGGTCGGTTTGCAGTTGTGCCATGCTCTTTCCATTTTCACATGATGGATTGCACTACACTGTAATATGTTGAAAGCTTGTGATTTTGTTTCATAAATCCCTGGCAACTTCAGCTCCAGCCTGTCTGCTGTGTTCCCTGGTCTTAATTATGCTGTTTGTTCACTGATGTCGGGTAAGATTTCACAGACTAGTGTTTACGTTGAGCTTTACTTACCCATATTATCCTAGATATTAGAGGAAAGGAAGCGAGACACATGTACCTACCAGACTTTTTATTTAGATATGAAAATATGTTTCCTTCCACTCCATAAATATGGGCTATTTTCTGTGTATTATGTAAAATCCCAGTAAAATACAATAAATGTGTAAGGGGCACAACTACTTTCATGAGGTACTGTATGTTCAGCACAGACTCCAAGACACACATTTACCATTAGATAAAATATAGATTTTTGTCTTAATTGATGTACAGCTGGAAGTACTCCAGCTGGTGGGTGGGGATATCATACACACTTCTAAGTAGCTTCACTCCCCCAGCAGTTAAAGAGTCTAGATGTAATTCAGGTGAAACCTTGGAAATGCTGAATTATTACGGTTTGATCTACCCCGGTGCTTGAGTGAGCTCAGACCCCTCAAGAAGGCGTCGAGACGGAGCAACGGTCGATAACGATAAGGTTGTCCACAGGGTCTAACCCACAGCATAGGCAGACAATCAATGGCTACAGTCTAACACGAGGCCCAACAAGAAAAAAAAAGAAAATGGGTTTTCTTTTCCATTTACACCCATTTGCTGGTATTTTTCTACTAGGTGTAGGTGTCAAGTTCCCAGCGTTACCTCGTGGACGTGGGTGTGAAAGGTGTAGCCGGTTTGTTCAAACAGTTTGAGGGCTGTTTACAAGGTCCGAAATCAATACAGTTCTAGCTATTTAGGCTAAAAGTAAATTAGATTGCTGGGTAATCTGCCAAACCGCAGTTATGAAGCTAAGGATGGAAGCACCTTGCTGAGCACAAAAACCCCTGCATAAATAATACATAAATAAATACATTTAATTATTAATGTATACACCTCGACAACAAGATCGGAATTGTAACATTGTTGGTTTACTGATTCAAGAAGTCATTTAAATACAAGAGGAAGGATTTATTTATTTATTTATTTAACTACTGGGTGGTGATTTGTTGCCGATGAAAAGGCCTGTATTGGGCTGAGACGTCGGCTACACCTGGAGAGAAGAAAAACGCATGAAATGGCATTAGCACTGGATCTGCAGAAACATCATGGTCTGTCTTCTCAGATGCTCTTTGTAAAAAATGTTTTGTAAAAATAAACCGACATTGTGTTTGGTGTGATGCAACTTTCCTTTTACCACACCTATATTTCCATACCGACTACTTACAGAGCAGGCTAAAGGCTATGTGTCCTCAGATGTCCATACCCATAATACTCAATGACTCTATATCCCAAAGGGATTCTGATTTATCTGACTTTCCTTTCCGGCAGCTGCAGATTGTATGTCTAGCACAGAACAGAACGGGCTTCGTTTCCAACAGCAAAGCTAATGTATGAGAACGCTCTGGTTGAAGAGATACTGGACTGCTGTTGGAACAGAGCAGATGCCTTCGAAAATGTTTCTATTCATGTAAACAGCAGTTCTGATTTTCCTTAAAGTCGGACCTGTGGACTGAGCCAGCCTTAAGAGACAAGAGCAAAGATTACATAAGATTTTAAAAGGCTAACATAGTTTATACAATATGTTGCTTTGTATTCCAATGTGTGGAAGCTATGCATATTTTTGAGAGAATGATTTGATGTGCAGCTTTCTTTGAGTACTGTTGTTGCTGATTCGGGGCAAGGCCAACTTTTCTGTGTTGATAGTCCTTTCAGAGATACTATTGAACATCCAAGGATTATTTCTGGTGTCAGTGTGATCTTTTATCTTATTTAGCTGGTAGGTAGTGTTTTGCTGACTATAACTAATTACCCGAAGTAGTGTGCCAGTTTAATTACTAGGATAATCAATAATAGGGTTTTTTATGCATAGGTTATTTAAGATACAACACACTCTGAAAAACACTTGAAACAACCCCAAGCAGCTCTGGGGGGAAATTGCACTTAGGACATTTAACAACTCTAAAGGGCTGGATCAGTCCATATCTGAGCCTTGATCGGTTAGCAAAGTAACCAAAATTAGGGTATATTTAACCCTGCAGTTTTTAAAGAGTAATGACACACTTCTTTGGTGCGAAGAGCAGTGATTGGTCAGAGTTTTTTACAGGCCTTCAGCTCCCATAGAGATTGATTTTTTTAACCTCCTTTTTCTGAATACATAATGCATAAACTACTTTCAGCATGGAAGGACCATTTTACCCAGTATAACAAAAACGTGTTTCCGAATATAGCTTTAACTTTGATTTTTAACACATGAAACCTTTACGGTCTTCCCCTAGGAAGCTACGAAGAAATAATAAGATAATTCCAGAAAGCATAACCCCTTAAAATCTCTGTCTCACATGTAGTTCATCTATTAGCACCTTCGGAACTGCAGAACTGTGGGCCATTGTTTCTTTAGAAATAACAGGTGTCCTGAACAACGGCTCTGACATTGGGCCTGTGTGTAAAGAGGGCACCTGTAATGGTGACTCATGATCTCCTCCTGTTTTCTAGTTTCTCAACACTCCCAGATATTTTACTTCCTAAATTGTAGCAGGAAAAGAAAACCCCGCCTTTAACCAGCCGGAACACTACTTGGGTTCAGGGCTTTGTCCTTACAAAGGTTTTTTTTTTGTTCTTTGCTGTTTCATTTTCCCATAGCTCTCCATTGATGTCAGATAATAGTTTAGCTTTTTATAAAATAAATTCCACATTTGCACACCCAAGCATTCAGAAACTATTCCTTATTTGCACACCTTTAGAAGTTAAGACACCTGTTTACTTGCACATTAAGAGTGTTGGTTGGCCATTGTATTTAAACTAAAAAAAATAGGTCAAATGTAATCATAAAGCTACAAAGTTAATGTTTCAAGCAAAGTGAATCAACTATTTGTATTAGTTTATCAACCCTATCCATTTCCAAAGGTTGTGTGTTCTGTTTTAAATCAAAATCTGAAAAAAACAAAATGTATTCTTTGATGCTGTCTGTGGAGTTTGCAAAATTTACATAACTTCCTACTGTGCCAGCATTAACGTGCAAAGACACGTCTGCAGTGCTGATCAAATTGCTTCTGTTTCTGCTTAACATTTGGCAGCTTACTGGCAATGCATATAATGTAGCTTTTTTTTCATCCCAGCATATTTCTTTACATTGTGTGACTGTGGTTTAAGAGGAGGCGGACGGCCAATCGGGAGATTGTCAGTTTATTGCCAGATTCCCTTATCTCTCCTCCTTTGGGACTTGGATGTTGCCCCCTGACCTATAAATCAGTGTGTAAGTGTGTGTGAACGTGCCTGAACAGTGCAATATACAGACACAGATGGACTAACTGGCACTCCAAAGATGTGTAAAAAGCTTGAAAGAAATGTTTGAGAACGGGGACGAAAACGTATGTCAGGAAATAGCTTTATTAACATTAAATTACATTGAAATGAACTGCACTGAATCAAAACTGAATTGAATTAACTAAATAAATAAGTAAATATTAACACCTGTAACAATCCATTTAAAATTAATGTACCTGAAACATGCTCTATGCTCAAAAAATCCCATCAGCTGATCAGAGTTTCTGTGAAAATCCAATCAGTAATCCCAGACTTGTTTCCCTGAGATATAATTATGATGTAGCAGCCAGGCCCATTTGTCAGGACAGAAAATAGCCTTTTCTGTGCTACCACCAAAAACGTAAGCATGTGGAGACTGCAAACCTTCGGTGAGACTTTTAGCTGGAACTGTGTGCTTTGTACAGATAAAACCGCCATTGAGCTTTCAAGCAACAAACACTCCAGATGGACAAAGCATGAAATAAGTATGTGAAAAGGCACCTCATTGCTAATGTCAGGTGTAGCAGAGGTTCAGTAACGCTGGGGGCTTGTTTCTCTTGCAAAGAGCTTGGAAACCATGATAGACTGCTTGACATCATGGACCCTTTAAAATACAATAGAGATTTGAGAAAAAAAATCTAGTTGGCTCTACCAGTAAACTAGACATAGGTTACCATTGGGTCAGTTGCATGATAAACCAAAATGTATGATTGAATCAACAGGAAAATGGTTCTTTGCCATGTCAGTCCCCTAAACCCTTTAGAATAGCTGTAGACTGAGCTGGAAAGGAGAGCAGCAGACAGCAGCCAGGACTCTGGACAAATTGGTGAGATAGTGGAAAGAAGATCAGTTGAGGATCCCTCTATCTGCAAATAATAGGAAAGGAATGCATGATGTCATGTTGACAAATGGGGGTTGTACTAAAATATTAAGAGCAGGATTGCCAGCAGTTGTGTTAGAAACGAATAATTGTGAGAACAGTTATTTGTTACCGCACTGAACACATGAACTCTGAATAAAATGTTAGGGGCTCAATACATAAGCGTATGTAAATGCTTCAAGTTGAATTTCTTTCTAAAGTTACTTTTAAGATGATTGTAGTTTGGCAGAGTTTGATGATTTTTTCTTCATTCCATATCTGGGAATAACAAATGCAGTGAGTAGGTGTCCAAGCACTGAAGCTTCCAGGATCACTGACGGACCAGGGCTATCATCTGGGTACAGCTGTGTCCTGTCTCACCTTAAATTAATGGGCAACCCTTGTCCCACGGAGCCAAACTGTTGCATGGTGGATGTCCAGTACATGCTGCTCAATCAAGATTAACAAGCCAACCTGGCTGCACCACTCGCTGTCCTGCCTCCTCCCTCATACCCAAGTGTTTGACAGAACTGGACGTTTTTTTTTTGTTTTTGTCAAATGCAAAAGTCTGCAATCACAAAAGTGATTTGTGAACCTCCCTCAAAACGGACAGAAGTGAAAGCACAAACAACTAAGGCAAGCACAAGGGGCCACAGGCGTAATAGAAATGACACATTCTGAAAATAGAAGCTGACATGTCCGATGTGCAAGTAAGAGTGTGTGCAATATAAAGATTGTGTAAGGAGCTGTGTAATAGGATGGAGAGCCATCTGCTTCTCTGTGCTGCCCACAGACTGTCTACCCTCCCCAAGGGCTTCCAACGGCACTGGCAGCATGGGGAAGATAGTGCCAACTTTGTTTCCACAGAACAAGTTGGGAGAAGGGAGGCTTGTGCTCAGGTTTTTCATTTAGATGTTTTATTATGCAGTGATGCTTCAAAACTCAAAGCAGCATGAAACATCTAGGTGGAACATTTTTAGACTTTGCCTGGCGAAAGTATTCACACCACTACTTTTACAACTGCAAGCATTAATGCATTTACGTTGATAATGTTTTACAATGGATCAACATTGAGTGGTTCATAGCTAGGAAATGGGAAGTTTTCTGTTTTGTTTGTTTTTTCAAACGATAAAATACATACTTTGACCCCCCACCCCCTACCCACCAGACAGTTGTGTAGACGTTTATATTTTCTGTACCTTTGTATTAATCATCTTGTACATTTTCTTTATTGCCATTTGACTTCTTTGCTTGCTTCAGAGAATAACCGGAGACAGATGAAAGTTGCACTGTTTCACCTGTCATCCAAAAAGAGAAGAGCATGGCACATCTGCAAGAACACTTGAACAACACTGTTTGTATTTCTGTCATATAGGTGAGACCTCAGAAATGTGGAAGAAGGCGCTCTGGTCAGAGGAGAAATAACTTTGTAGCCTAAAACTAACACTGCACAGCACTCTGACCTCACCATCCCCACGGTGAAACTAAGATGATGCCAGCATCATGCTGTGGGAGTATTTTTCTTCAGTAGGGACAGATTAGCTGGATCAAGCTGTACACTCAATATCTCTGGAAGCCTGCTTGAGAATGGGGCAGGGGTCCACTTTGCAGCTGGTCGCCGACCTTAAACATGCAGCCAAAGCTACAACAAAATGCTTCAGATCAAACGTTTTCTTGTACTTTTGGAATAGCCAAAGTCCAAGTGAACAATAAAATGTGGTTGTAACCTGACCAAATATGAACTGGTTTGTTAAATATGAAAAGTTGTTTAAGACACATTAATTAGGTGTAGCGCTCCCCTCAGTTACCAATAAAGATGAGGGCAGGGCTTTTGGGTTCTTTTAAAATATCACTTATGCTTAACCCTGATTTACTCAGTTTTAATTGTAGTTTTGGATCTTTCTTTTAACTTTGCTACTGTGCCTATTTTAAATTACCTGTGACATTTCAATTTGCTCAGAAAACCAATAAACATGTCATACCCAGAATCAAATGAATTCCTCCGTTAAGGTAAGAATAAAACACGTCACACAGGATTTTTAGAAACTCGATTCTCAACTATTTATATAAAATTGTAAATTATTAAAGCAATAACAAATAAAATAAACATACCAGTGTTCTGTTTTCTTTCTGTAAACAATCCTCAGAATAAATTGCCTCTTTTTTTCTTCAGGCAAACACTATACCCCAAATAACAAAATTATCAAAAACAATGCAATTTGTGGGCCCACACACCTTATTATTAAAGCCGGCAGTCTTATTAGTTTTACTTTTTAAAACCAAAATGGGTACCCTTTAGAGCTCGGTGCAGGCCTGATTGTAGCTGGGGTTCGATGACCTTAACACTTCAAGGCGAATGGCAGTGGAAGAAGTGAGTTGAGGAGGAAACCCCGTCTGGAGGAAATGAAAGCTCGTCGCCGCCGAAGTCGCGTCGCTCGCTCTCCGTCTGCAGCTCCACCTCCGTTCCCACCGTCTGGTCTGCGTAGTTAGCGGGCTGCTAGCTTAGCAAAGCCACGGCAACACACTAGCACCTCAGTTAGCTGCTAGCTCCACGTTTACCTCTCAGCTCTGGTTGAGTAGTCCACCCAAACAAACTGAAAAGGTGCCATTAAGTCCTCTGAAGAGTCCGGGTAGTACTCCTCCACGACTTTTGGTCACAAAACTGCTTAACAGTCTCTGTTTGATACTGTTCGCCAGCTTTTCCGTTTCTCTCTTTTTTCCCCGTCTTTTTTCCGTCACCCTCCCCTCTCTCTCTCTCCCTGCAGTGTTGCCAACTCCTCAGTAAGGAAAGTAGCTATTGGCTGCGCTAAAAGTCGCTAGAAGTCGCTGAATGACGTCATCGCCTAATTTGCATAATCTGCCACATGATGTGATGTGCATGTTATTGACGCTGTGGGACAAATAACGTTGTTAGAGAGACAAAAAGTGAGTAAAAACACTCAGAATATATATAGAGCTACTTTTTTCTGTCCATTAATGTTTATTTATTTATTATTATTATTATTTATTTTACTTTTATTTTTTATTATGTATGTATATATGTTTATTTTATTACAATACTAACCCTCCTCCTTTACCCGGGTTTGAGACTGGCAAAATTAACCATAAAGAGACACTATGGCGGAGTTACACAATTTTTTTTCCAACTTTTTTTTAACGTTTTCTTTTTTCCCTTGTGGTCCACCAAGGAGCCTACAAATCACGGTAAAACACGAACATGTGGCTGTGTGAATCAAATCCATTTATTTATTTAAGATAAAATATTTCAAATTCAGTTATTTATGATCAACCTCCGCCGTCAATCCCGGCGCATGCGCGCTTCATTTGCAGTCTGGACGCTGAGGGTAAACATGCTGTGGCTCTGACTGCAGCGCTGAGAGGGACTCCTGCGGGAGCGGGAGGACGGGGTTGGGAGGGGGGAGGTGCCCCACGGCAGTACCTGCCGCTGGAGGACAAGAGTAGGAACGATACGTGCTTTCACGTAAGAGTCTCCAAAATTCGCCAGTGACACCAGAAAAGTCGCTAGATTTGTCGCTAGTCGCTTTTTTGAAAAAAAGTCGCTGGAGGGGTCTGAAAAGTCGCTAAATATAGCGACAAAGTCGCTGAGTTGGCAACACTGTCTCCCTGCCGTCCCGCCGTACAGTGTTGCCAACTCCTCAGTAAGGAAAGTAGCTATTGGCTCTGCTAAAAGTCGCTAGAAGTCGCTAAATGACGTCATCACCTAATTTGCATAATCTGCCACATGATGTGATGTGCATGTTATTGACGCTGTGGGAGATATAACGTTGTTAGAGAGAGACAAAAAGTGAGTAAAAACACTCAGAATATATAGAGCTACTTTTTTCTGTCCATTAATGTTTATTTAGTATTATTATTATTATTATTATTGTTTTTTATTAATATTTAATTTATTACAATACTAACCCTCCTCCTTTACCCGGGTTTGAGACCGGCAAAATGAACCATAAAGAGACACTATGGCGGAGTTAAAATTTTTTTTAACTTTTTTTTAACGTTTTCTTTTTTCCCTTGTGATCCACCAAGGAGCCTACAAATCACGGTAAAACATGAACATGTGGCTGTGTGAATCAAACGCCGTTATTTATTTAAGATAAAATATTTCAAATTCAGTTATTTATGATCAACCTGCGCCGTCAATCCCGGCGCATGTGCGCTTTATTTGCAGTCTGGACGCTGAGGGTAGACATGCTGAAGTGCTGAGAGGGACTCCTGCGGTAGCGGGAGAACGGAGTTGGGAGGGGGGAAGCGCCCCACGGCAGCACCTGCCGCTGGAGGACAAGACTATAGGAACGATACGTGCTTTCACGTAAGTCTCCAAAAGTCGCTAGATTTGTCGCTAGTCGCTTTTTTGAAAAAGAGTCGCTGGAGGGGTCTGAAAAATCGCTAAATATAGCGACAAAGTCGCTGAGTTGGCAACACTGCCGCCGTAGCCACATCCCTGCCCATTTCTCTTAACCCCATAAATGCTGGTTCATACAATTTTACACAAATACATCTCTCAGACAAACAATAACATAATATATACATTTAAACTGCTTTTATAATGTTTTTAACATTTTAACAGATTTCAACCTTCTTACTCAGACTATTTTTTAAATTTGAATGAAATAGTACCGTTTAACATTTTTAACCGGGTTACACCGGTACATACACTTCATCACACATACACTTGTCTTAAAAGTGACAGCAATAATCCGCAGTAGGTGCTCTTGCTAATGATCTCTCTAATGGCTCTCAGTCACCACTACGTTCATAATGTGGTGCAATTATTTAACATATCCTGGCTTTACACAGAAACCTTTAGCAAAAAATAAATAAAAAATACTCCCTGCTACAAACATATTGAGTATATCTCATCCTAATATAAGGAGGTCCTGGAGTGAAACAGGATTTTACTCCAGATTTATACAAAGAGGAAAGAGTATCAGTGTCGTTAACAAGTTGTCCTGGCAGTGAATTATAATTGGGCAGAGATTTTCTGAAATACGTTGGCAGAAAAGGTCAAGTTCTTTGCAGTCTAAAGTGAAGTAATTCCTCCTGGCACAGTGGAGGGATTGAGCTCGGATCTAATGCCTCCTTAGGTTATATCCTCTCAAATGATGACATCTTTGACACTTTAAGACAGCAGAACAAGCACAAGACACTGTTGTGTAAGAGTGTTAAAGTGTGTGAGAAGGACGTTTAATGACACAAGGTTGGTTGACTATTGTCCACCAAGTTCAAGTTTGTGCTCTAACAAAAAAAGCAGAGCACCTTTCGAAGACTGTTTGGGCAACTTTTCATGTAGACAAAGTAGAGACCTTTATTTTCCCGTCATGGTGTTAAGGCCTGAGATGCAAAAACCCAAATCAATCAATATAGAAAAGAAATGCAATGGTGTGGGAATGATTTCCAGACACAGTAGAGTTGAACTTTGTACCTGTTAAGATCAACAATAGCAGACAACATGTATTATTTGCATTATATTGCTATTGGCAGTCAATAGTCAGCAGTGTGGTCCCGGATTCTAATTGTGTGCATAATTTGTATATGCAAATGATTGTTTGGTGTCATATATCTTTACTTGGCCTACTATAGAATGGCAACCATTGACCACAGGAAGGTTTTTGTGTAGGAGAAAGAATTTGAGTGTTTATCCAGCTTTACCCACTTTGGGAACACCACCAATTCCAAAGTCTGGCTTGCTATCAAGCTAAGCTTCTTAGCCCTGATACAGTCATTGCCAACGACCGACACAACTTAGGTGTGGTTGTCAGGGAAGACGTTTACATTCCCCCTTGTTAGAAAAGATTTTGAAAGTCTAATACTATTTCAAGAACTATTCATGCAGTAATCGCAAACCAATTCTATTTTTTAGTTTCTGTCTGGGGTTTCTCTGCTGGTGTTTGTTAGTTACGACAGTACGGACAAGGGATACCTGGCAGCAACGGAGTGGGAAGAGTAATTTTATCCAAGTCGGAAGGTTCTGTCCTTGGGCGAGACACTGGACCTTATTTAGCTCAATGATCAGAAGGTGACTGTGATTCATTTCAGGGGTTTTTTATACACACACACACACACACACACACACACACACACACACACACACACACACACACACACACACACACACACACACACACACACACACACACACACACAAGTTAAAAAGCTAATGTCACCTCAAGGCACTTTGTAGGACAAACATATGATCTATACAGAAGAATGTTACCATATGAATCCACTTATAAGGACACATTAAACTTCAATCATATATATATTCCAATCTGATCCGAGTCAATATCCAGTACAGTCAAAATCAGCTTATCGAGGCAATCTATGTACGTTGAGTATGACTTGAATTTATCATACTGATTAAGCATGCGGGAAAGGAATGAGTGTAGATAACGAATGGAAAGGAGCAGTCAAAACAAACTCTCTCAAATAGAACCCGGCTCAGTGTCAGCAGCCCTCTGCCATGACTGACAAAGGGTTTGAGAAGACAGAGCAGAAACAGTAGAACGTTCTAGAGTGAGACAGTTAAACGAGTTAACTGGCTGTACTAACTCTATAAGTGGCTTCATCTAGGAGAGAAACCTAGCTAAACGGATAAGCTCTGAGCCAGTGGTAAAATCCATTGGATGAAGACGAGAGCACATTAAGTGAGAACAGTAGCTTCTTCACTGGGTTCTTTAGGAGAAAGACAAGTTAAACATAAAATGATAAAGCAAAGTGTCATCTAGAGAGAACATGAACTTATTGGCAGCAATAGCTCAGTTAATGGCCTCCTCCAGGAGGGTGTCAGACCTAAGGGTGGGCAGGGTGGAAGTAAGTAAACATGTAAGTTCCACAAAGAGGAAAAGAGTGAGTGAGAGCATACTTTTACTGGCAGGAATAACTGCAGATACTGCATAAATGGAAAGTAGTAGGTAAATGTAGAAAATGGTCAGTATGTCCTCTAGCAGCCCAAACTTATAACAGGACTACAAAAAATGTTGTAAATCTCAAGATGACTTAAGCCACTCTAAATATAAGCTGTATAAAAAAGAAAGTTTTAAGCTCAGTGTGAAACGGACATGATGTATGATCCGGAGACCAAAACTGGGAACTGGGTTCACTGAAGAGGAGCCTGATAAGTAAAAGATCTGCATCACTTTCTAGTTTTAGAAACTCTGGAAACCATATAGTGTAAAGTGTCTACATAGCTTTACTTCATTTATATTTAACTAGTAGCTGCAGCTGTGAAACTATCAATTTTAGTTTGAACAATTAAAGTCTCTCTGAATTTAAAGATTTAACATTCATGCTGATGTCCCATTCTATTCTAACAGTTCTGTTGCCAGTATAGCAGAGTAATTGGACTAACAATAAGTTTAGCTGTTCTTTGAATGCAAACTGAGGGATCTCACAGAAAGGCAGACAGGAACCTCTGAACCGAAACCAATAACACCTGTTTTTTTTTTTGCCTCAGATTCATAGTAGACGGCACTCGCACCCAAACCACATCTCACCTCAAGTTCACAGAGGGTCAAAGCCCTCACTCTCATACAACCAGCCTGGGCTAAGTGGAGCTGAATGGATATAATCTGTCTCATCCAATCAATTGAAGCGCTGCAGGATGAAAGAAGAGCAGGTGGGGTTAAAGAACAGACTCAAGGAAATGGGGAGGACAGAGATCAGTGCCACAATAGGAGACACTAGAGAGAGAAAGATGGAGAGCCGGTTGCTGAGACTGAGTGAACTTCAATCAAAAGCTCTACTTGAATAACTCATGTCTTTTCTAATAGACCCCAGGAAATAGTCATGGATATATTCATATATAAGATGCCGGAACGTCCATTAATCAGATCCTCTTACCTCCCCCTCTTCTGTGTGCACACTGAGAACTGTACGCTTCCAGTCACTAATCTGGTACAGCGACAGAAGCAAAGAGACAGGGAGAGGGGGATTAGATGAATTTTATTTTATTTCAAATAGATCACTTTAAAACTCATAAAAGTGCACAGGTAGAGAACACAGCGCAGCAAATATGTTGAAATCAGAAAGAAATGGAGCCAAATGGCCGATCGCCTGTCCCCTTGAACCTTCAACCTTTCTCAGAGCACTGGCGAGAGGAAGGAGGTGAAATGGCCGGCAGGTTGGGGGTGACTGGCAGATTAAAGGGCCTTTTCATTTTGCAACAGATGCTTTCTTTTCTCTCTGCTGGTGGCTAGACTCTTAGTGAGTGAGTGAGGAAGAGGGAGAAAAAAGCTGCTGGCTATGGGTTGTCACCTGCATTGCAGTGGGAGCTAAATTTAGATCAGAGTTTGACAGAAGTATGAATATTTGGCTTTCTTTCTGTTGTGAGATATTTTAACAGACAAGAAATGAATTAAATGATACACAAATGAAAATGAGAACAATACAAACAGCAAATATTCTCTTTAAACCAGAAATTTAGGTTCACAGTATAAAAAAATGTTGACAGATATTTATTTACTTATTTTTCCTAATTATCGTATGATGCCACATAAGGAGTCAGTGTATTTGAGTATGCCTTAGAACAGTGGTCCCCAACCTTTTTCGGTTTAATGACTGACAGTATATTCATGGACAAGTCTTTAAGATGTAGTAGATAAATGCAATAAAATAAAATAATATGGCCCGCATAAAAACTGGTATGTCTACAGATAAAAATAATGTAAATATTCACAAATATGGGAGGGGTGGCCAAGTGTTTTTTTCTTGGGGAGGTCAGTGGTTCAAAGTTCAGTCTATCACTTTGGGTCCCTGAGCAGAACCATTGACCACACATTGTTCCCCATGGGCCACTCAGTGTGGCAGCACACTGATCCCTAAAGGATTAGTTAAGTCCAAGAGCAGATTTTTCCTCTGTGGGATAAAGCAAAATGTTTTTTTGTTATTTAAATATAAAGTACATAAAAATACAGCTCACCATAATGCTGAAACAGTGGGAGCTCTGAGCTTGTTTCGCTAGTGGTATTGGGAGACAATGAGACCCCAAGTGTTTTGCCTTTGTCCAGCCTGCACCATCATTTTGCTTTTTCCCACTGCGACATACTTTTAAAGCTGCTGTCATTTCAAAGCTTCACCTAAAAGATCAAAACAAATGTTTTTAGTGGCAGAGAGGATCAATTCTTCACCAGTTGTGAATGGTTTTTCATCCTTAGCAATAATGTTTAAATCCATGCGTGACGCTAATAGTACATTTGTTGATGCGACCGAGACATGCGTCAGGTGTGGGTCTGAGGCTGTATTCACACCAGGAAAGTTCTTTTGGTCTGTTTGTTTGATCCGGATCAAAAGCGGGCTTTATTTTTTTTTCATTTAGTGAGGTTTGCTTTCACATTGTACTTTTTGCAAGTGAACTATACCTTATATAAGTCACACGTGTGACAGTTGTTGACAATTCTTTCTGTGTGGACTGGTATCAAATGACCCGAACTGGTACCTTGTTTATTTGACATAATATAAATTCTCAAAATATATCCTTGCTAATTATTCTGGCGTTGAGTAACTATAAAGTATTTTTGTTGTACTAACTGATCTGAAAAAGGAAACGTTTAATGAGATTTGATAAGTGAGAAAACATGTGTCTTCAAAAAGTGTATGTAAAAACACAATACCTGATTTAAATAACCAAAAATGTGAGAAAAAATAGAAAAAGGACTGAATACAGGCTGGAATACACAACATCTCATCTCTTAAATGAAAAATAAATCAGGCATTTAAGATAAGTTGATTAAATACTCATTTCACAGATTTCCCACTCTGTGGTCCCTTTTCTTTTGAAGTATGTGATGCCAGGATCTAATAGGTTTTTAAGGCCAACAACAACAAAAAACAGAGTTGTTGGTGCCCCTGAGTGTGGCTTGATTTTGTGAAGATCTTAAAGAAATTTAAACTAGATAATAACCCCTCAAGGAAGGTCATCTGCGAATAGTGGTTGTAAAAATTTGCCAGCACATCTAAAGAGTGCTTGCTGAGCTAATCCCGACCTAAGAGCATGTTGGAATGTTTGATGCAAAAATAACTCCCCAAAGTCCAAGAAAATCTAGCACATCATCAGACAGCAGCTCCCACAGCTGTCGGTGTTAAAGGACACACGTTTACATTACAGAAGAGATATACCAATGCCGGAAAAAACTATTTCCTTTAAATATAAATCAAAACTGCGTGTATGATGCGAGGAAAAGAAGACTCACTTGTTAAAAAGAAAAACAAGCTAAAGCCTGGGACTGCCCATTTCAACGGGATTACATAAAGATATCCATTAAACATTTACTCAAGAGAGGACGGATAGTCAGTTGTTGTAATTAATTCTTATTAAAGCTAGTTTTATGTTTTCTAAGATATTTAAAAACCTTTTACATGAGTCAAAAACAAAGGAAATAGTGCACATTTTGTGACACATAAAGGCATTTAAAGTGCCCCTAGATATGCATTGGGACCACGTGTGTAGATTTATCTTTTTTTTTTTACATATTTAAAAATTGTCTAACCATTTAGGAATGAATGTTCCATGCTCTATACACAGTTTTAGCCCCCCCAAATGTGTGATGCTGGAACCAGACAATAGACACAAAATTTTACCGGACATGGTGGACGTTTAAAAGGTTTATTTGAATCAGATGTCCTGGTGACAGTCAGAGATCCACTGCAGCAGCAAATTGGAGACCAGACAGGGATGAGAGCTGGCTTACTCACTGCAGACGTGTCCGGCAGGATGTCTGAGGCCAGATCAGAGTCCCGGGGACAGGCTTGGGTCAGGCATGGTTGAGCAGAGATGAGCTGAGAAATCCAGGTGGAAGACAAGGCTCATTGGTTGTGGTACAAATCCAGGTCAAGCTCCAGAAATCAGAAGTTCGGTTGATGTCCGACAAGAGCAAGGCAAGGCATGGAACTCCAGGAAACAAGATTGTGGCCATAAAAAGCAAACACATACACAAAAAAAACATATATTTATCTTGAAATAAAACAATATACGGCAAACTTTCATCCTCCAGACCACTCAGGTCTTCTTACTCCAGTCTACTCTACAAACCAAGAACCGGGACCAAACCTGGAGAAGCAGGATTTAGTTCTTATATCTCACTTATTTGGAACAAACTCCCAGAAGGCAGTGAAAATGCTGAAACCCTGAGTTCCTTTAAATCAAGGATAAAACCCTATTTGTTTCGTGTTGGTTTTTGAATGTGAACTGAAACATCATTAGATTAAGTTTGTGGTCAAATTTAACGACCTGCTGCTACTATTCCACTACAATGTGCTTTCCTCTGTAGATAGATAGATAGATAGATAGATAGATAGATAGATAGATAGATAGATAGATAGATAGATAGATAGATAGATAGATAGATAGATAGATAGATAGATAGATAGATAGATAGATAGATAGATAGATAGATACCGGAAGTAATATATTGAACATGCACAAAATGAGTAAACAAGGAGCAGCAATGTGCCGCTCCTGTACAAAACGTGGTCCTGCTTTGGTAAAAGGACACAAAAGCAATTCATTTGCTAATAAATAGAGCAAAAACAAAGTGCAAAACACAGAAATAAAATATAATAGGCCAACAGGGCAAAATAATTTGACCAAAAACCATTGTATGCCACCTTGGACAGATACTGGTGTAGAAGTCAAAGTATGTGACTAGGCCACTTTTAATATGGCAATCAGATATTTCTAATCTACAGAATTAATCAGTTGTACCTACCTGAGAATGATGTTAAATTAGTTAGTTAAGTCATTGGAGCAATAGGAGTTGGTGATCCGTACTCTGTTAAATCATAAGCAATTTTAAAGTGGCTTCTAGTACTTTTTGCCTTTTTGTATTAAATGTCATCAGTTTCCATAGGACATAGTTAGATTTTCTTATGGCTCCATTGTAAGTTTGCATTAATTAACATCTTACTATAATGAGTCAATGGATAAAAATAATGCCATATTATAAAGGACAAAGGCATAGGACATGGAAGTCAGAGAGCAGGAAGTCAGTGGTCAGCTCCCTTCTCCAGCTGTTGTCCTCCCTTCTTCCCTTTGTCCTGTCTCTTTTCTTCACTCCCTCAATCGCTCTGCATCTCAGTCACGATCAAATCACTGTTCTTCATGGCTCCACAGCCCACCCGTGTGTGCATGTGTGTGCATGTGGGCGCACGTGGCCGTGTGTGGGATGGTAATCAGTGAGCAAATTCCGGGTTGCCTGTTGGGTTAGTGTCTACCCTTTCGTTCCAACTCAACCCAGATGTAAAGAGAACAAGACTGAGGCTGTGAGGCTGAGTGGAGCGCATCCAGCCAACACACCGAATAAAAAGCCCCTCTACATAATAAACTGCCCCATTTTCTGTTGGCATTTAAACGGGTTCTCCTGTGCAGCTGCAGAAGAATTGAAATGGATGGCTTCATAGGCTCTGTAGGGTCTTTCAGAATCCCACCAGAGGGTGGGGTCAACTTAGCTATGTTGCAACTTCTGTTCGTTAGATAAGACAAAATATTCTAGTATTACAGATGCCGTTCCATGACACAGACAAATGATACACTGACATAAAAGTATAAAACATTTGTGATCTTTACAAACAACTTGTAAGGCTTCTCCTACATTTAGCTGCACAGCAGCTACAGTAAGCACTAGTGTGGGTCTTTGTTGTGACCTGATGCAATCAAATTTCAATTTTGGGCCACAATACCAAATGGCATGTTTGGCAAAGAAACAATACTAAACACAGAGTAACACAGTGATGGCAGCATCCTGCTGTGGGGTTAAAGTTCAGCTGGAACTGGGGTTTTACAAAATTATGATCAAGTATAAAATGTCAGGCACCTTACATCCACAACATCCAGTTATCTGCTTCAAAGCTACAGATGAAGAGGGATTTTCAACTATACATCATAATATACAAAAGGATGAGAAAAATAACATTTTGGAATGGCCTAGTCAAAATTCTAAACTTGGTCCAGGAAATCTGTGGGTTCACCTGCTGTGGACAAGAGAGCTGATATATTTTGAGAAATGTTGTTTGCATCAGTAAGCAGATACTACCTTCTCATTATGTGGGATGCTCATAGAGTCTTACCAAAGAACACTGGTTGTCCAAATTCAATAAACAAGTACTGTGGCAAAATTTCAGTTTAAGGGTGTACACATTATACATCATGGAAATTACACCTTTTTTCCTTCTAATGGATTTGTTTGTGTTAAACTGTACTCTGTAGCCTTCACATTATATTTAAAAAAATGTTAAATGATTTATCATGGTGTGATTTTTTTATGCTATTCATATACTAATAGCCAAGCATTTTGTCATGATTCTGGGACACATGCATGTAAAATGTGAGGGCATCAGTGGACGTGCCATGATCAGAAGCAGTGTTAGCATGAATTTTAATTGCATTAATTGCACGTTTTACCTTAGCAAAATCAACAAATTCCTTAGGTAAAATCTGATACCAGCAAAAGAAAGATAGGAGTTACATTTGGGAATAAACTCCTGTAGGTCTGCCATCCCTGGTGTGAATTTGATTTGTTTTCCTGTAGTGGAAGTTAACTGCTGTGAAAAAGTTTAATTTATCCTCATATCGTAGATAATGTAACATTCCTGAAGAAACACCTTCTTGTTTGTCAGTCGTGTTAAATACAGAGCTGATCAGTGTGCTAGTCTATTTGTTGGTTCAGATTTGTCACAAGGTCTTTAGATTATTTTAGTATAGTTGTATTTTTAGCAGAACTAAGCTACAATTGAGTCAAAACGAAGCCCCGTTGAATGTTCACGTCTAAAAACTGTTCTGCTAGAAACAACCCAATTCAGGTTAACCCAGTCCTGGTTTGAATAAAGACAAATTCAGATCTGGGTTGATACGACACAACTGGGTTGGATTGTGGGGTTTTCCCTGCATGATGGGTCAGGTTTTTATCCAAAAAACCGAGTCCCCAATGTTTAATGTTAAGACTAAAAGGAGTGGGTGACTTTTGTTAAAACTCTGAAAACTGAGTATTATTATATAGCATCATTTCACCAAATAAGTGCCATTCCTTATTTGAGCCTGTGCAAGAGGTTCAGAGAGCTTTCATCAGGTCATTCAAAATGCTCAAAAATGACGGCCTGTTAGGAAGGATGAAGCAACTTTTAGTCTCTTCCAGTGTTTGAATTAATGTTTGGTTAAAACAGCCCATCTTCTGTCTCAAAAGTATAATCCCAACAGTTGCGTTAAAGAAATGAACAAGTAGTTCTACATGCTTCCCTTTTAAATTGGAAAATTATTAGAGTTAAGACATTCTTTGCCTTTCAGGAGTTTCTGTAAAGTAAGCCCAAATATGCCACGAAAGACTTGGATTCCATTTGAAAATCGTGTTTCAGTGAAACAATGAATGAAATAAACATGACATACAGATTTTACCACATAGTCTGCAAATATATTCCATCAATACATACAGCAGACGTTTGTCAAAAGTACTCAATATCACAATTACGGGTCCCCTTCATGTATCCAGCAGAGTTTACAGCCAACAACTAATTCATGACTTATCTATAAAGTGGCACAGCAAATTAAATAGACTTTGAATAGGAGTTTATATAATCTGCCTGCAGAGCGTCATCTTGTTTTCCCTGATGTCTCTCATACTATATGAGTGTGGCATAACAAGTAGGCCAAAACTAAGGTTGTTGTTCCACCACGCTCTGGAAATTAATCTCGGTTTATTAACAAACCTCCGTAGCAGCAGCGGCGGCACAAGACGAATTTCAGGATTCATCAGCATCATTGGTTTATGACTTCTCTAACTGCAAGTACTAAACTCTACCAATGACACAATGTTAAATTGTCTTATTTTGTTATTCATTATGGTCAACACAGAACAATCCTTCAGTTAGGAAAAAAAAAATCAATAGGAAGATTGCACATCATTTTGAGTTCAGTAATTACAGAAAAATATTGATCACAGTCAGGAGGCAACAGCTATCACCAAATGTCAGCTAAAGCATTAGTTGCAGTTGTCACAGTTCACAGTTCAGATCGGATCCTATTAGATTTCACTGTTTTTCCATCTTTCCTTCTCAGCGGGTGTTTTCTTTGTTAGGCAATTTCCGAGGGAAGAGATGGATTATATTACAAGGGCAGTCTTGCCTCGCAAGGACAAGGAGGAAGTAATAAGACACCCCAGCTGAGATGGAAATATAATGCATTTTTAACCATTTAAATAGCAGAAGTCATCTTTGTGATGTGTCCTTGAGATAGGCTCTGAATCTGCAGCTTGCTTAGTGAAAAGGGAATTCTTGTCACGATTTGGGTTTTGTCTTGGTTTATGTTATCAGATTTATTAGTTAAGTTTCTGATTTTGGGGTCTTGTTTGGTTTTGATTTAGACATGTTTTTCTGTTTAGGTTACCTGTTTTCCACCTGTCACTTTATCAGCTCTGTTCGGTCTCCCCTCAGCAATCTGTCAGCTTTCTTGCCTTGATTAGATCCACCTGCTCACTTATAATTAGCCTTCACTCCTGTTCACCTGCTCACTCCCCTATATAGTCCTGCCACAAACCTCTGCTATCTGCCAGATCATTAACGAGCCACGGTGAGTTTAGTTCCAGCATTCTTATTCTGATTGACCTGTTGACGATAACCCGAGAGCCTTTTTGATTCTGAGCCAGCCTGTTCCCTGATCTGTTTTTCCTGCCCTGTCTGACTGATTTACCGGTTTACCGACTAGTTTCTGTCCTATGGTTATCCGAGCTTGCTTTGCCCTGTCTGTACCTCTGCCTATTTTGGACTGCTTTTTGTGTACCGGATTTTGGACTGCCCTTTTGACTATTGAGCCCGCCTGTTCCTGTTTTCATTATTAAAATCCTGTTTTTTGCCTTAACCTCACTTGTTGGGTTTGAATACTGGGTTTGCCTGATTCACGATCATAACAGAATGATCTGGCCCAACTAAAACCTATCGCCCAACAAGTTTTTAGAGGTTTTTTTTTTTTCCCCTCCACACGCTATGGCTTGGGAGGGTTCCAGATTGGCGTTCTGTCCCCCTGGTATCGGTCCCAGACGCCATCTCTCCAGCAGCCGCAGCAGCAGTAACCCGCTGCCTGCTCCGAGTTTACGATTGGGAGGGCTCTTTGTCACAAATTCAGATTCAACTCAGAATAGAAGGGATCACTCACCCAGCGACACCGCTGTCGGCTCTGCCCATGGGTTTTATCCAGAACCAACTTTGTTTATGGAGGTCGAAGCGGAGGTGGTGCGGGATCTTCGCCCGGATCTTTTTTTCTCTCTCCCTCCAGAGGAGGAGATGCAGGGAACGCTGTGGGCTCCACCGATCCCGGCTCTACCGACAGGATCAAACCTCCAGCAAGTCCTGCCGTCTCGCCGTCGGAGGAGGGGACGGAAACCTGTGGGTCGCTCCTTCACCCGTTCTGTTCGGCCGACAGGCGAGTCAGTACCGCGCCCGTCCGTTGCCACTTCCTGCCCAGTGGTTCGGAGTCCGGTGCTTCCCAGAGCTGAGCAGCCCACAGCGCCTCCTGTTGGCGCCCGTGATGCTGAGGATCTGGCTCTGGAGGACCAGTTAAGAGCTTTTGCCCCTATTATTAAAGACCTTAGGGAGGCTCTTTTCTGCCAGTATTCAGAGGAGCTGGAGGCAAAATTAAAGGAGGTCGAGGGGCACTATAGAGCGGCTCTCCAAGGTTTCTATAGTGGACTCAATCCTGTCCCCAAGGGTCCAGCCGACGCCCCGGCACCTGCACCTGTCCCAGAGGACCCGCCTCCTACCTCAGCTCCAGTGCCGGCCTCCGGCAGCTATAAGGCAGCACTGTCTGCGCAGCCGGCCCAAGACGCTGCAACCCCGGAGGGTCCGCAGCCGGCCCAAGACGCTGCAACCCCGGAGGCTCCGCAGCCGGCCCAAGACGCTGCAACCCCGGAGGCTCCGCAGCCGGTCCGAGACGCTGCAACCCAGGAGGGTCCGCAGCCGGCCCGAGACGCTGCAACCCAGGAGGGTCCGCAGCCGGCCCGAGACGCTGCAACCCAGGAGGGTCCGCAGCCGGCCCGAGACGCTGCAACCCAGGAGGGTCCGCAGCCGGCCCGAGACGCTGCAACCCAGGAGGGTCCGCAGCCGGCCCGAGACGCTGCAACCCAGGAGGGTCCGCAGCCGGGCCGAGACGCTGCAACCCAGGAGGGTCCGCAGTCGGGCCGAGACGCTGCAACCCAGGAGGGTCCGCAGCCGGCCCGAGACGCTGCAACCCAGGAGGGTCCGCCGCCGGCCCGCGACGTGGGAACCCAGGAGGGTCCGCCGCCAGTCTGCGACGTGGGAACCCAGGAGGGTCCGCCGCCAGTCTGCGACGTGGGAACCCAGGAGGGTCCGCCGCCAGTCTGCGACGTGGGAACCCAGGAGGGTCTACCACTGGCCCACGATGAGGGGGTTCAGACGAGCCCTCTTTCAGGCCGCAACTCGGGGGCTCATCGGGACACTGGGCGCCGTGGCCCTCGCCCAGACGACAAGCGGCGCCGTGGCCCTCGCCCAGACGACAAGCGGCGCCGTGGCCCTCGCCCAGACGACAAGCGGCGCCGTGGCCCTCGCCCAGACGACAAGCGGCGTCGTGGCCCTCGCCCGAACGACAAGCTCCGTCGGGGGCCTCGCCGAGAAGACAAGCACCCAGAGCCCCATGGAGACTTAGAGGCCCCTGGACCTCTTCGGAAGCTCTTACCCCCTCATCTTTGGCTTGACAGCCAATTTCCCAAGTGGCTGACCAAACTATCTTTGTCGGAGGTTCTGGAAGGGTTATTGATGAGGTTCTGGGTGTTAAAGGGTCTGGGAGCATCTGAAGTCTGTAGCCCGGGGCCTCCTGAACCTGAAGTCTGTAGTCCGGGGCCTCCTGAACCTGAAGCCTGTAGCCCGGGGTCTCCTGAACCGGAAGCCTGTAGCCAGGCCCCGTCTGAACCTGAAGCCTGTAGCCAGGCCCCGTCTGAACCTGAAGCCTGTAGCCAGGCCCCGTCTGAACCTGTAGCCTGTAGCCAGGCCCCGTCTGAACCTGTAGCCTGTAGCCAGGCCCCGTCTGAACCTGTAGCCTGTAGCCAGGCCCCGTCTGAACCTGTAGCCTGTAGCCAGGCCCCGTCTGAACCTGTAGCCTGTAGCCAGGGGCCGTCTGAACCTGAAGCCAGTAGCCAGGGGTCGACTGAACCTGAAGCCAGTAGCCAGGGGCCGACTGAACCTGAAGCCAGTAGCCAGGGGCCGACTGAACCTGAACTCTGTAGCCAGGCTCCTCCTGAACTCTGTAGCCAGGCTCCTCCTGAACTCTGTAGCCAGGCGTCTCCTGAACTCTGTAGCCAGGCGCCTCCTGAACTCTGTAGCCAGGCTCCTCCTGAACTCTTTAGCCAGGCCTCTCTTCTAGCTCTTAGTCCGGCGTTGTCTCCAGCCTTTAGTCCGGCGGCAGGTTCTGTTCTTTCTCTCTCCAGACGTCGGTTCCTGAGGGTCCGGTTCTACCGACGGTCACCGAGGTTGCTGCTCGGCCGCCGGCCTATGAGAGACCTGCTCCGCCGCCGGCCTATGAGAGACCTGCTCCGCCACCGGCCGCCGGACATCTTTGCTAACCGGGGCCGTCCTTCAGGACACCCGCCGGATTACCTGTCTCACAGGGGTCGTCCGCCGGAGAACCTGACACGCCTAGGACGTCCGCCGGAGAACCTGACACGCCTAGGACGTCCGCCGGAGAACCTGACACGCCTAGGACGTCCGCCGGAGAACCTGACACGCCGAGGACGTCCGCCGGAGAACCTGACACGCCGAGGACGTCCGCCGGAGAACCTGACACGCCGAGGACGTCCGCCGGAGAACCTGACACGCCGAGACCGTCCTTCGGGACGTCCGCCAGAGAACCTGACACGCCGAGACCGTCCTTCGGGACATCCGCCGGACAACCTGACACGCCGAGGCCGTCCTTCGGGACGTCCGCCGGACAACCTGACTCGTCGGGGCCGTCCTCCTGGACGACCGCCTGAGAACCTGACTCGTCGGGGCCGTCCTCCTGGACGACCGCCTGAGAACCTGACTCGTCGGGGCCGTCCTCCTGGACGACCGTCTGAGAACCTGACTCGTCGGGGCCGTCCTCCTGGACGACCGCCTGAGAACCTGACTCGTCGGGGCCGTCCTCCTGGACGCCCGCCTGAGAACTTGACTCGTCTTGTTTTGTTTGAGTTTTTATTTGGACATTTATTTGATTCTAGCCCTCCATCCTGTACCTCCCTCCACCCACCCGAGCTAGTCTGTTTTGTTTCTGAGGCCGTCTGGAATCCGGCCTTGAGGAGGGGGTTCTGTCACGATTTGGGTTTTGTCTTGGTTTATGTTATCAGATTTATTAGTTAAGTTTCTGATTTTGGGGTCTTGTTTGGTTTTGATTTAGACATGTTTTTCTGTTTAGGTTACCTGTTTTCCACCTGTCACTTTATCAGCTCTGTTCGGTCTCCCCTCAGCAATCTGTCAGCTTTCTTGCCTTGATTAGATCCACCTGCTCACTTATAATTAGCCTTCACTCCTGTTCACCTGCTCACTCCCCTATATAGTCCTGCCACAAACCTCTGCTATCTGCCAGATCATTAACGAGCCACGGTGAGTTTAGTTCCAGCATTCTTATTCTGATTGACCTGTTGACGATAACCCGAGAGCCTTTTTGATTCTGAGCCAGCCTGTTCCCTGATCTGTTTTTCCTGCCCTGTCTGACTGATTTACCGGTTTACCGACTAGTTTCTGTCCTATGGTTATCCGAGCTTGCTTTGCCCTGTCTGTACCTCTGCCTATTTTGGACTGCTTTTTGTGTACCGGATTTTGGACTGCCCTTTTGACTATTGAGCCCGCCTGTTCCTGTTTTCATTATTAAAATCCTGTTTTTTGCCTTAACCTCACTTGTTGGGTTTGAATACTGGGTTTGCCTGATTCACGATCATAACAATTCTACTTTGATTTCAGAGTGAAAAAGGAGAAATGTTCATTTGAAACTGGGTAGAGAAAAGAGAAAAACTCTTATTGGCTGCATGAAATCTATACAGTAGCAGGATGGGTCTCTGGTGGTGCACAAGTGTCTTTAACCCAAAGACATGTTGCACATATCTATGTTTACTTGTGCAAGATTCCTTGATCGGATCGAAATGTGTTCAGAACATGTTTTTTCTTTTTCTTGAAAAAGAAAAACTAACCCTGATACACTGTTTATATGGGCACAAGATGAATTAATCTGATCATGACGTACATTTATATTTAATAGGTTTTTTTCAGAATACAAGCCTTGTGACATGAGCAGGTAGTCCTCAAATGTCCCTAAAACACACTGAAGAACAAGTTGTACGTCTGTCTGTGCCAAAGACAAATTGAATAGTTTTTTTTTTTTCATGAAACTTTATCGAACAATCATGTACAAACAAACATGGACAACAAAACATGTGGACATATGTTTGTTCTTGACTTTTGAGCGCCCAGAATGGACCCACACCAGGGTGAGACGTTACTGCACTCGCCAATAAAGCTACACGGTTCGCAACACATGCTGTTGGTCTTCTTGCATTACAGGATGACATTCAGGACACACATGCGCAGTCAGGGCAGTCTGCCCCAATCCGAATGAAATTATCGAAACAGTTTAGATGGACGCTGTTTGGATTATGGATTGGCATAAAGCACCCGTCTCATTCGAAATACAATTTCAATCTGATTGAGCTTAATCTGTTCGCAATATTATGATTACCATGTTTACATGACGCATTTTTAGTCCATCCATCCATCCATCCATTTTCTGACCCGCTTAATCCCTCATGGGGTCGCGGGGGTTGCTGGTGCCTATCTCCAGCGTTCACTGGGTGAGAGGCGGGGTACACCCTGGACAGGTCGCCAGGGCATTTTTAGTCCAATCAGCCCTTTATTGTGACCGCTTATCTCCATGTAGCTACTGATTCATTAGACGGTTGTGTCCTGTGAGCATAGAGCTGTGTGTGTGTGTTCTTGTGCTTGCAGCTGAGCACCAACATTTTTTGCTCATTTTACTAGTAAAGTTAGGAGGTCCTCACATTTTTCTAGGCTAGGGGTTAGGTTTAGAACTAATGTGTCAGTTAGGTTTAAGATAAGATAAGTTAAGATAAGATAAGATAAGATAAAATAAGATAAGATAGGCTTTATTGATCTCACATTGGAGAAATTCACTTGCCACATCGGCTCATTAGTCAATAATCAGAAGAAGGTGCAAAAGTAGGAAAGGTGCATCAGTTATATACAGTGTATCTTCATATATACAGTGGATCAAAGAAAAAGAGAAAAATAAGAATAAAAATACAAAAAGAAATAGGAATGATGTCTTATTTACATTCACGGTGATATATACATATATATATATATATATATATATATATATATATATATATAATATATATATATATATATATATATATATATATATATATATATATATATATATATATATATATATATATATATATATTAGGGCTGGGCAACGATTAAAATCTTTAATCGCGATTAATCGCGTAATTTGTCTGATTAATCATGATTAATCGCATTGTATGCACAAACTCCAAAAATGAATTCAAAAGTAGTGTAAAGAGAACTTTTATTTTAATGTTCTGTTGCCATATGAACAAAAGTGTTGTAACATTTGTAGCACTTATCAGTAACACATATTTAGTGTAAAGCTCAACTTAAACATGTAAAACAAAAAATAATAAATTATATCTTATTGCCAGTGACAAGAAATTCTCTTTATGGGGAAAAAATCTACCAAAAACAGGCAATTTCTGAGGTAACAGCAGGGAGCAGCATTACCATTTTATGTTCAATACCAAAGTGTGAAGCACAAAAAAAGGTCTACAGTAGCTATCCACTTCGCCATTAAATTGGCTGGCTTCTCTGAGTCATTGAATTGTTTGGTGATGTCTACAGTGTGTTTGCCATTTAAGTGATATGTTAAGCTCAAGGTGCTCCGGTGATAAGAAAGTTTAACTTGGCAGTGGTTACAACTAACTTGTTTCTGTCATATTCGTTGCTGGAAGAACTTTAAACTGAAATGCTTGCTAACTTGATATGCTTGCATGTTTATTAGACATTAACACGTGGTTTTTTGTTGTTGCTTTCTCGCGTGCATATAGTGAATGGCAGGGAAAAAACAGGCAAAAATACATGGATACTTTGAAGCGAGAAGCGACTTCACCGACGGCGTCGATGCAGACCCCCCCCCCCCCCCCCACTCCGCCAGTCATCCGCACAAAACTTGTTCCGGCCGCCAACACACCGCCTCGCCTAAGCAAATTCCTGCGGGAAACACCGCCTTCCGCATGTCAGCTTTGTTTTTATCCGCGTTTTCCTTTTTCCAGCCAGCACCTTTCTTCCTGTTTGAATCCGAGGCTGGGCTGACAGCGAGGTTATTGGCGCATTATCGCCACCTACTGTTCTGATTCAAACCCCTACACCGCAGCAACAGACCTTCACAAAATAAAAGCACGTGAGCAACATGCGTTAATGCGCGATAAAGTAAATATCGCCGTTAATAGTCTAATGAATTAACGCGAAATTAACGCGTTACCCAGCCCTAATATATATATATATATATATATATATATATATATATATATATATATATATATATATATATATATATATATATATATATATACATTTGTATTGACATATATTCAGGTGGTTATAGCAGCAGAAGTCACTTCTTTCAATTATTGCACAATTATTGCACGGGTTATAGCACAGTGTATTAAATAGATTATTGCACATTAGTTATTACAGTTATAGTGCAGCATTGTATAATCTGGTAGCAGCAGGGATTAATGACCTGCGATAACGCTCCTTTTTACAGACAGGATGTCTATCACTAAAGGAGCTGCTCAGCTCCTCTACAGTCTGGTGCAGGGGGTGGAAGGTGTTGTCCATGATGGATGTGAGCTTGGACAACACCCTCCTCTCCGCTACTTCCCCCACAGAGTCCAGAGTGCAGCCCAGGACAGAAGTGGCCTTCCTCACCAGCTTATTCAGCCTCTTTCTGTCCCGCTCTGCACTGCCAGGGGCCCAGCAGACGACAGCATAGAGGAGGGCTGAGGCCACCACAGAGTCATAAAATGTTTTTAGCAGAGGCCTGCTCACACCAAAAGACCTCAGCCTCCTGAGGAGGTGGAGGCGGCTCTGGCCCTTCTTGTGTAGAGTGTCGGTGTTATGAGTCCAGTCCAGTTTATTGTTGACGTGAACACCCAGGTATTTGAAACTCTCCACAGTTTCTATGTCCTGCCCCTGGATGTTCACAGGTGAGTGAGGTGGGGGTCTTCTCCTGAAGTCAATCACCATCTCCTTGGTTTTGCTGGTGTTTAGACACATATGGTTCTTCTCACACCAGTCCACAAAGTCCATGATGACCGACCGGTACTCCAGCTCGTTCCCCTCAGACACACAGCCCACAATGGCCGAGTCATCAGAGAACTTCTGAAGGTGGCAGCTGTCCGTGTTGTAAGTAAAGTCCGAGGTGTAGAGGGTGAATAGAAACGGAGACAGGCCGTTTCCCTGGGGGGCCCCGAGGCTGCAGAGTGCCACCTCTGACTGACAGCCATTCAGTCACACGTGCTGAGGGCGGTCAGTGAGGTAGTCGATGGTCCAGTCAGCCAGATGTTTGTCCACCCCAGCGTCCTCCAGCTTCCCCCTCAGCAGCACCGGTCTGATGGTGTTGAAAGCGCTGGAGAAGTCAAAGAACATGACTCTCACAGCGCTCCCGGTGGTCTCCAGGTGGGTGAGCGCCCGCTGTAGCAGGTAGATGATGGCGTCCTCTACTCCGATGTTGGGCTGGTAGGCAAACTGCAGCGGGTCCAGGGTGGGGCTCACCACGGTGCGCAGGTGGGCAAGGATGAGCCGCTCCATGGTCTTCATCAGGTGGGAGGTCAGAGTGACTGGTCTGAAGTGGGCCGGTTCCCTGGCGTGCGGTGTTTTGGGAACCACACAGGAGGTCTTCCACAGGGTGGGCACCAAGGCTGAGGCTCAGGTTGTAGATGTAGCTGAGGACCTCACAAAGCTCATCTGCACAGGTCCTCAGCAGCCTGGGGGGGATGTCGTCCGGTCCTGAGGCTTTCCTCTGTGTCAGCCTCGTCAGCTGACCTCTCACCTGCATTGGTGTGACTGTGAGGGGGGAGGAAGGCAGGACCGAAGGTGTGGATGGGTCGGGGGTTGGTGAGGGTGGCGGTGGGGGGGGGGAGGGTAGATCTCTGGAGGGCTGGGGGTTGGAGACGTGTGGAGAGTTGAGGACAGGGAGGGGGCCAGTATGAGGGGAGTCAAACCGGGTAAAGAACCTGTTCAACCCATCTGCAAACTTGGTGTCACCGTCTGCAGCCCTGCTGGTCCTCTGCCCGAAGCCGGAGATGTTCTTCAGACCTCTCCACACATCTCTGACGTTGTTCTGCGCCAGCTGCTCCTCCATCTTCTTCCCATAATCCTTCTTTGCCGCCCTGATCCTCCACTGGAGCTCCCGCTGAGCTCTACGCTGCTCCTCTCTGTCCCCTGAGTAGAAAGCCCTCTTCTTCTGGTTCAGGAGGACTTTCAGCTCAGGGGTCACCCAGGGGGGGGTTGTTTGGAAAGCACCGTAGCCGTCGTGTTGGCACAATGCTCTCCACACAGAAGTTCATGTAGCCAGTGATGCATTCAGTCAGGCTGTTGATGTCATCACCATGAGAGCTTTGGAACATGCTCCAGTCTGTGGTTCTGAAATAGTCCCTCAGTCTCTCACTGGCCTCATCTGACCAAACTTTCACTGACTTCTTCTGTGCTATTGTCCTCCTCACCAGTGGAATGTAATGGGGGAGCAGGTAGACGAGGTTGTGATCCGAGCGTCCGAGTGGGGGGACGGGGGGCGGAGGTGGAGGTGTAGGCGTCAACATTTGCATAGAAGAGGTCCAGCGTTTTATTGTCCCTTGTTGTACACGTGACAATAAAAAGGTTAAGGTTAGGGTTAAGTCTAAACCAGTACAGTTTAGGGTTGGAGCTAGGGTCTGCGTTAGGCCCTAGAAAGGCTTGGACATGAATGGAAGTCGAAGGAGGTAAAGGCACAGTCCTCTCTATGTCTATTACACAAGGATGTTTGTGTATGTGTGCGCGCGTGTGTGTGTGTGCGTGTGTGTGTGTGTGTGTGTGTGTGTGTGTGTGTCTTTCTGGCAAGGAGTGAAATAAGCAGTGTTGAATCTATCACATATTTCTGTTTATCTAATTATCAGTTTCTCTTCCTCTTCTGTCAGTGTTTTTTCTCCAGGAAGCCTTGTGGAAATATAATTATAAACTGTTCTCTCACATGACACATCTTTCACATCTTGGATATCACAAGCTGCCAAATGATGCAGGCAGAAATTCTCTCCTATGATTAGTTTTACTTTTCTGGAGAAAACATGCCATTGCTTCAGTGCAAAGTGAAAACCACCCCCTCCCTCCAAAAAAGAAAAAAAAAAGAAAAAAAGAACATCCTTTTGAGTGGCTGTCTGTAACAACATCAACATTACTATCCACATTAGATGGGGGGACTGTAATGTCAATCAATGCAATGCTTTCCAAAACAGGGGCAAAGATTTCCAGTGAAAAAAGACAAAAGACTTGACTCTCCACCAGCTTGCATCACATTCTGAGTGCACCGGCCAATAGGTGGCAGTAGTTCTGTCAATACTGCTTCATGCTTTAGTTCAGGGATGCATAGATATGGGATATGCATTAACTTGCAGTTTGACTATTAGAATCAAGAGACATTGCTTTAAAGCTAGTCAAAAATAAAAACACAGCAGTCTCATACCTGCTTGGAATAATGGAATGCATATGTCACCTTGGTTGCATTAAGATCTGAATCTATTTACAATAGTAGCATGAATCTTTTTTTTTTTTCTCTTGTCAAGCAGTTGCTAAATTAACAGCCCTGTTTAATAAATAAACTCCAACCACTAGATGGCAGAAAACTGCTTTCAGTTCGAAGCCCCGTGTGTTTAGAAACCTTATAAGACAAATATAGCCTTAATAGTCTGCAATGGGTGTTTAGATTGGGAGTGTTTTTAGATAATAACAGTCAGTTAAGGTTTAGCTTTTCCAAGGTGTTCTTCTGCCTATCAGGCCTACTAATGGCCAATTATTCCCATAAATGCACTCTTATACCTTGTGAAAATCTCTGCAAGCTGGTCAAAGCCTTTATAGCTGCAAAGGTTGGGCCAACATCAGGTTAAACGCTGTTTTGAGAATAGGTGGTCACCTAATTTAATGTATGAATTAAGGCAAAGGAGAAAATACCTTTGGCAGTATAGAGCATGACACTCACACCTATAATGGTTCTATGAAATACTTTGAATACGACTATGTTACATGTTCAACTCTTAAAACAAGGGAAAAAAATGCTATAATTATTCAATGGACAAAAGAAAACAGCACTCATAGATAAGAATCATAAAAAGTTAAATGTTCAGTTTACACTCCTGAAACAAAAAGGTCATTGTAAACAATCCCGATCAGTAACAAAGACATCAAACAATATCCACTTCCTGCCAAAAGCTGTTACAACCTCAAGCACAAAACCTGATCCTGTAAGATGGAAAGCAGGCTACAACACAAAGGGCGATAAACACAAAAATAAACTCTAGCTTATCATTCACACGGCAAGAGAAGGAGGAGAGCAGAGGTGATAAGAGTGGGAGCTGTCGTTAGTCAGTGAAAAAACACAGTGCTAAAACTGTTATGTTCAAAGCGGGATGGCTGAGTCTCCAGGAGCATGAAGACCCAGATAAAAGTAGACAGCATGAAACAGAGACGGGAACTGTGGAGCAAAGCTAGCCAACAGTCATGGGGGAGAACAAAAAAAAAAAGAAAAGAAAAAACGGGACTGAATCCATACTCTATACAAATGTTATTCAGCCCTTTAGACATGTACCAGAGAATTATTACAGTAAAGTTTGTTTGAAACATCCAATATGCGAGAACAAACAAGCTTATTCGCTTCGATTCGTCGCACTCGAATATCACCTTGTAGCCCCGTAGTATCACCGTTTCATTTTAGCTGGCTCAAGTTGCAGGTTCAACAACTCTGCTACATTTGCTGCTTCTCTCTCCACGTAACACATCGCAGAGCGAAACACAAGCACAAAGCACAACATTTCTGCAGAAGGACAGAGAGTTTCTAACACTGAGACTCACAGTTTTTCACAACATGATACCCTGTAGATTTCAAGACCTATTCATCGTTTGTAGCCAACGCATCGGTGCAAATGTTGCTTTCTGGTTCTGGACAGTTGTGGAACAACGTATCAAATTCACAAGACATGTTAATACATTGGGTTTGTGAAAGCAAGGACAGATTTTAACATTTTTGCAAAAACCACAAATAAGGTAAAGGTTTTCAACATTTTGGGAAACATAAATATGTTTTGAAGAAGCGACTGTGAGGGTAGGAGAATTCAGTATAGATTGGACTGTTTTACTGTATCTTGTAAGGTTTATATGCTAGTTGCACTAATCCAAATGTAAAAAAAAAAGGCATTGCTAATGCATTCTCCTCTTGATTTGTATTTTGGCTGTGGAGCATCCAAATACAGACAGGATGCAGGGACATTTGTGGTGAATTGACTAACAAATTCCAAAAGCTATAAAGCTAAGCAAAAAAAAAAAAAAAGGAACTCAGGAAAGGAGAAATCCAAAAACACAACAAGCATAACAAGTTAGAATGCCTCTGGATAGAAAACAGGGGAGGTAAAGGAAGGATCTGTCAGAGGACTGGGGAGACCAGGAGGTCTGCGTTTAGAGGGGGATTACTGAAACAATAAGCGTCTGGGGCCATTTAAAAAAGCAAGAACAGTGGCAACAGGAAAACAAGAGGCTGAAACAACTGAGGAAGGCTAATGGAAGAGATGGATGGAAACAAGGAAACACCTGGACAGAGTAATGTAAATGGACTTTGTAGCTAAACATTGTTAAGATAAGGTGGACCAGAACAAATATATGAGTGCATCGTTTTGCCTGGATGGACGGATTTCCATTTTCGATCTTTTATTTTGATGTTTTTTAAAAATCTACGTTCATTTAATGATCATCTAATGAGGACGTTGGTTCTGTTTATGTCATCTTTGTGCTTATTTTCTATTTTAGTAGATTCTAGAGTTTGGGCTTACCTGTGATTTCCGTATATTTGTAGTTGTTGAACTATCACTTCCTTGATGCACACTCATGTGTAGCCACACGTTTGGATATTCTTTATGAGGATGATTAGTTTTAACTCCACTGATCACCCGCCTCCATATTCACGCTCCCCAGCCCGGCCCCTTAGTGATGGGCTCCCACTGTCATGGCAGTTGCTCCTCACGCTGCGATGCCTTCAGTGGCTCTTGAAAGTTATTTGCTTTTCTTCAAATCCACCTTATTGAGATCAAGCCTGCCTAATGCTGGCATTTGTCTCAACTAAATTAGAGATAGTTGCAAAGATGAGTCCTTCTCTGAGATGCCTCTGAGTGTTCACAAATCACAAAGAGAGCAGCCGTGTCTCTTTTGTACTGTTTAAATTGTGAGTCTGGAACTAGTCGTCAATTTCATGTCAATGAACAAATTAATTGGTGAATAATATCGGGAGAGCTTAGTCACTTAAATGATTTGTTTGCAGTGCTTTCAGTCCACTTGGGTTAGCTGATGAAAGAGGCCAATTGCTTTTCTCATAGAAACAGAGTATGCATCTGATTTTCACCCAAAATTCCTTGTTTTCATCTTTTAAAATTGCATAGCTTCTCCTCTAAACTCAAAATGTCCTTTACTCTGCACAGATCTGCAGCTATCCTCCACTGTATCTGTACTCAGATTCACTGCTGCTTGTGTTAATACCCCTTCCTCCAGTCTGTCTCATTGTCAAACAGTCTGCTTCTGTGGCATCATAAGAAAGCTCACATTGGATTCTCTCACTTGGCACTTTGTTCAACTTGACACAAAAAACCCAGCCAATACAAACCCAGATATAATGTGGGATCACTTCCTGCTTGGGTGTGCAGTTGTTATACGTCAGTCCATCCCCTTGAGATGTTGTAAAAATGCTTATGCTTCCGTATTAAGCACCTTTTTAAAGACTTTATGTGCCGTGAAATAGCAGTGGAGGAGGATTTTTTTTCCCCATCTGGAGACAACCTGATTTATTGTAGTCTATCTCGGAGTAAAATAAATAAATCCTCATGTATCAGGTTCAAGATCTGCATCATAGACTGCTTATAAAATATGACATATGCTCTGTTTAATTATAGCAAATGCCATACTTGGTTCAAAAATGCCAGTTATTTAAAGACCAGTACATATTTCAGTAAAAGTAAAGTATATTGCGAAAACTCCTGTACTTAGAACTTTTCGATATTTTGTCATGTTGCAACCCAAACCCTTAATGGATTAAATTGGGAGTTTTATGTCATAAACCAACAAAACCAACCTCATAACAATGAAGAGGAAGGAAAATGTCACATGGCTTTCAAATGTTTCTTACAATTTAAAATCTGAAAAAATTGTTGTGCTTTTGAATCCCTGACCCCATGGTCACTGCAATCACTGGTCAAATGGTTTGGGGTATAGCTCGACCTCATACTGAGCATGCATGAAGCGACAGTGGAGAGGAAAACTCCCCTTTAACGTGGAGGAAAACCTCCAGCAGAACCAGACAGTGTGAACGGTCATCTGCCTCGACCGAGTGGAGGTTAGAGAAGACAGAGCAGAGACAAAAGCACAGAAGCACACATTGATCCAGGAATCCTTTCTATGTTAGATGGTAATGGCAGATGATCAGCCTTCCCTGGATGATGTCACAGCTAACAGAACGCCACACCAGGAGAGAATATAAAGTTTAAAGTTGAAATAATAACAATTGATGCAAATTGTACAACAGTAGGAGAACTCAAGAAATACATGTTCATGTCCTCCCGCAGCCTACGCCTATAACTGGGAATTGGTTCCACAGGAGAGGAGATCTGCCTCCCACTCTACTTTTAGAGACTCTAGGAACCACCAGCAGACCTGCAGTCTGAGAGCGAAGTGCTCTGTTAGGAACATACGGGGTAATCAGAGCTCTGATATATGATGGAGCTTGATTATTAAGGGCTTTATACGTGAGTGTATAAAACCATGACAGTGAGAAGAATCATTTTAAATTATGTTCTTAATTTAACAGGAAGCCAATGAAGGGAAGCTAAAATAGAAGAAATATGATCTCTCTCTTTTAATCAATTCTAATATTGCTCTTGCAGTATGTTTATTGTCGTCCTACATGACGACAATAAATGTCGTCCACAATGTCATTCAGGGACATTCCACAATGTCCCTGGATCTAGCTCTTTACATCTTCCCAACAGCTCTGAGCAGCTTCCCTGTTTCTACTGATGAACAGCAACCCCACAGCATGGTGCTGCCACATGGTTCAGGGTGGGGATAGTGTGTTAAGGCCAATGTGCAGTCTTAGCTTTCGGCCACACACATTCTATTAATGAAGTAAGAATTTGATCTCCTCTGACATTAGCATCTCCTTCCGTTGTTATTAAAGTTGGCAAAGTTAACTTTCTGGTATTCTTATTTAATGTGCCTGTTTGTGTTTGAATACCTTGATGTTAACAGGAGCTGAGCGCTTCAGTGGATTCACAGACTGTGTCTTCCACCGGTTGTATTTCTCGTCTCATCAGCGAGGCACAGTTATTGCCCCAGGTGGTCATTGGCTGGCGTGTTTCTCATGAAGCGGTCTGGGCCCAGCAGTGGGTCCCTGTGGCAGGCTTAAGCGAGCTGATAACTCCCTGCGGGGCTCCGTGAAGACTCCCACATCTCTCAGACCCAGTCACAGATTAATGACTTGGAGGCTGAATTCAGACACTCTGTCCTCTGTGATAATCAAAGGCAGGGCCCAGCACAGCTGAACGGGTGTAGAAAGAAACAAACAGCCCAATATATATATATATATATATATATATATATATATATATATATATATATATATATATATATATATATATATATATATATATATGATCACATTGTGATCATTGATAAGCAGCAGAGGACAGCTGTTGTGATTGATGTGGCCATCTCTAGTGAAGGAAACATGAGGAAAAAAGAGCATAAGAAACTGGAGAAATACCAAGGGCCCAGGGTAGAACTAGACAGAGCCTGGAAAGGTAAAGACAACATTGATGCCCGTGGTCATCGGAGCACTCGGGGCAGTAACCCCCACTCTGGAGAAGTGGCTCCAACAGAGAAACATCAGACATCTCAGTCCAGAATAGTGCGATCTTAGGAACAGCTAGGATCCTAAGGAGAACCCTCCTTTGGCAGCCTGGGATTGCTGGTCTCATCTGCAGATGATCCTCAGAGTGACAGAGCTGTGAATCTGGGTTGGACATCTAGCAACCAAGAGCCAAGAGACGCCCGTGACACTTGACACTGCCTCTCTCCCTCCCTCCCCCGTTCAGGACCTACAAGCTACACCAACATAGCATCTCCAAACCTTCTGCGTTACATTAACGCACAGTCTACTGTGTATATAGCTCTAGATTCTGTATATATACTGTATATATATATCCATCCATCCATCCATCCATCCATTTTCCAAACCGCTTTATCCCTCATGGGGTCGCGGGGGTTGCTGGTGCCTATATCCAGCGTTCACTGGGCGGGAGGCGGGGTACACCCTGGACAGGTCGCCAGTCTGTCGCAGGGCAACACAGAGAGACAAACAGGACAAACAACCATTCACACACACACTCACACCTAAGGACAATTTGGAGAAGCCAATTAACCTAACAGTCATGTTTTTGGACTGTGGGAGGAAGCCGGAGTACCCGGAGAGAACCCACGCATGCACAGGGAGAACATGCAAACTCCATGCAGAAAGACCCAGGGGTGTACTCAAACCCAGGACCTTCTTGCTGCAAGGCAACAGCGCTACCCACTGTGCCACTGTGCCACTGTGCAGCCCGTATATATATATATATATATATATATATATATATTTTTTTTTTTTTTTTTTTTTTTTTTTTTTTGTCTGCACCATCAACACCAAGTCAAATTCCTTGTAATCGGAAACCTGCTTGGCAATAAAGTTGATTCTGATTCTGACAGACAAAAATAAATAAAATCATAATCCGGTTATGACGTTATTTTTCAAGGCTACAAACTCATGAGCATCACTCTTAGCTCTACCTGCCATCTGAGGGAGGAGAAAGCTCTCACTGATGCCTCTATGCATGGCGAGATTGAGTCAGGATTGGAGTCATTAAAAAGTTTCTTGCAGTGCTTTTATTTAATAGAAATCAAGAGTTCAGTCTTTTTAAATGTGCTAAATAAAGCCAAAGGGAATCTATAGGGATCATGTATTAAAATGGAAGCCCAGAAAAGACGAGAGGAATACACTAGCTGTTGCTTTGAAAAAGAAAAACTGTATCAAAGTTATTTTGACCCAGAGCACAACATGTTAAAGTTTTACAGAAAAAAAGGCCTAAAATTTCATCATGTTGGCATTTCTCCACTCTGAGCTTGTTATGTACTCAAGACAACTTGCTCCAACTCCTAGATAGAATTCAGACCTTTTCTCCATTCTGAATAATCATGGCGGGTATGTGGGTGATAACACTTTTATAGAGGAACTGTTTTAGCAGATTTCTTGGACATAGGCAACAATTTGGCATAAATGTTGACTCCACTATATTTGATCACGAGCCAAGTTCGCCTAGTAAAAATAACAATTCTAAAACTCAAAAAAGTGTTATTATACTTACACTGGATGTTTTTAAGAGTGAACCTTTGATAAAATAGGATTACTTAAACCTCTCAGCTGAACATGGATGTGGGAAATCCCCCATTCCGACACATCAAAAAGAGACTCTATTGGCTTGAGATCTGGTGACTGTAGGGGTCATTGGAGGACCACTTTGTAATGTTCAGTAAAACCAGCTTAAGATGATTTTAGCTCTGTCAAACACTGCATAATCCTGCTGGAAGTATCCCTGAGAAGGTGGGTAAATTGTGGTCACAAAGGGATGGCCAGTAGCTGAGGTTACCGTGGTATTTAAGACAATGCTCAATTGCTACGTGTGTCAAGGGTGCCAAGAAAAATATCCCTCATGCTTTTACACCTCCACTAGCCTAAACCATAGATGGGAAGCAGGATGGAGCTTTGCTGTTATGTTATGCCAAATTCTGACTTTATCCTCTAAAGGTTTCAGTTGAAATCCATACTCAGTGGACCAGGCAATGTTTTTCCCCAGCAGTTGTCTAATTTTGCTGGGTCTGATAGAATAATAGCCTCTGTTTCCAGCTAACAGGAGTGACATGCAGTGTAGTATTCTGCTACAGTAGCTTGGCTGCTTCAAATCTCAACATGATTTCAATGCACAAACTGTGTTTTGCATACTTTGGCAGTAACATGTGGTAATTGGTGTCCCTGCTGCGTTCCTTACCGTTCTTCCCTTTCATCTCTCACCCCTGACAACAAGCAGACATGTTGGAATCATATTTCCAACCTTTTTTTTCATTTTGAATTTGGATTATAGTTTGTGCAACATAAATGAGAGAAAGAAAACTTTATTTCAATTTCAGCAAAACTTTGAAAATGTTGGCTAACACTTCTGTAGTCTTTTAAATGGCTCAGTGGGACAGTTGGTGGCATTTTCTGGCCTTCAATCAAATCTAATGAGTGATTCATTTTAAGTCCACCTCAGCCAACTGTGCAAAAGCGTCAGCAGAACCCACATATCATGAAGATGGGCCTCGGCCCACCCTTTAATCATTTCGCCAAATTACCACTTCTGGCACTGCTGACTTCTATACAGGTGTGCATTGATGTTCACGAGACAGGGCACTGGTCTCTTCTTTGGCAAAACAGGAGGGATTTTGAAAGAAATACACGACTGTTTCAGTATATGAGGTGAACAAGTTGAAAAGATCTGCAATGCTGATAGTTGTGAACCGCTTTGCTCTTATCGGCTATTCTTCTTACTGCACATGTGTCACAACAGCAGTGAGTCAGCATGAGGCTGACATTCAATTAAGCATTCATTTTCGAAGCTCACAGTAAAGTTATCAGCCATTAGAATGCGTGTATCTCCCGCTGTTAGGGACTGCCATCATAAACAGCCATATGCAGCGTTACTGGCATCAAACAAGTACCAAAAACCATTTTAGCGAAGAATGCAGAAGAAAGTCTCTTAGCCTACCTGTGAGGTGTTGGTTTCATGCGCTGTAAAGTGATGGTAGAAGAAGTAAAATGCTTCAGTCCCAGGAAAGGCTTGCAGATTGTTGATACCGTTTTTTTTTTTTTTTCATCATTTGTAAACGTTACAACCATAAACTTGGATGTGTTTGTGAAGTGGAAAGAAAATTATTTATGGTGTTCATTGTTTTCTTACACAAAAATCTTTGACGATTCTTCTTGGCAAAACAGTTGAAGTTTAGATTAAAGAGAGACTATCTGTCAACATCTAGGCTTGGTGCTGATTGAGGTGTTGACTTTGGCTGGGCCATTCTAACATATGGATATTGCATTCTTAAGCATCCCATTGTAGCTTTGGATTTATGTTCACTGTTTTTAACCTACTGTAAGGTGACACCCCTCTCCAAACCCTTAACAGGTTTTTTTTTTTTAAAAGCATCTCCACAGGAGGCTGCTACCACCAATTTAACAGTAGGAATGGTGTTTTCGTGGTTATGTGCAGTGCAGTTTTTCTCACAAAAAAAAAAAAACATTGTCTCGCAGATTTGCCAAAAAGAAGTTGTTCCATTTAGGTGTCATCTTACCAGAGCAGCTTCTCCACATGTTCCTTGTGACCCCTTAAAAGGCTTGTAGCAAAGTGCAAATACGACTTCTTAAGGCTTTCGTTCAGCCATTCTTCCATAAAGGCCAGGTTTGTGCAAAGCATGATGGTTTGTTGTGGTTTTGACAGATTCTCCTGCCTGAGATTGGATCTCTGCAGCTCGGGAGATTGTTTAACAGCTTAATTCTACTATCTAAACTTTCTCCCTGACCTGTCTGCTGTGTTCCTTAGTTTTCATAATGCTGATTGGTTAATAATGCTCTTTAACACCCTGCTGAAATTTATACTGTGATTAAATCCCACTAAGTGGACTCCATTTTTTTTAATTAGGCAACTTCTTGGCTAGGCTTAATTTTATTTATTGGGTATCAGTGGTTTTACTTTTAAAATATTTTGAAAAACAGGCATCACTTTTCTTCCTGAGTAGTGCAGTTTAAAACGATCCTCCATCTGGTTCATCACATCAAATCACAATGGAAAGTCCGTATTTACTGATAAGTGGATTGAATGATCTCTATGACAGGCTTTATATCAGTAACATCATGGATCAGTTCAGACAAATACGTCAGGGAATCTAGGATGAGGATGGGTGGTGAAGATTCTCAGTCATGATTCTCATGACTAGGATGAGGATGTTATAAATTAGTTGGGTGGATTTTGCTCCAGCAGACTTTGTTAATATATTTCCAGCTTCCGTCAGTGTCTGGCGTTTCTCTGTAATGAGCGGACTCCTTATTTTTATTCTGCTTCTTGATTTATCTTTCAAGTGGTCTTTTCCTTCTGCCTGGTATCAAAACACAGGAGGGAGTCTGCAGACAGCGTGAGACTGATGATGGAGCGAGGCTGAGCTCACATCCTTTGAGTTTCCCCCCATGGTGGCTAATTAACCTTTTAGGTCCCCATCAATGCCGTGGCACTCGAGTGTCCGCCTCTGCGCATGTGCAGAATGGGGGCGACGCCATACGCAAGACGCCGCAGGGGCCGATGACATTTCCTTTGGACTTCTGTTCCCCATCAACAAACCTTTCTCTGTACATTCCTAGCCATATAAAGCTTAATGATCATGAGAAACAGAAGATGTTTTGCCTGAAAAGGTTGACCAAAAGCTTCAAGCACATCCTGCACTGTTCCACCCACTCTTTTTTAGTACATGAAGTTACAGGTGGATGTTTGGTTCTTTGTACTGCACTAACTGAAACATAATTTCAGGAAGTGAAAAAGCAAAAAAAAAATTTAAAATAACTATATTTAGCAATGTAACCTAATAGCACAATTTGCTCAGAACAGAATTTAGACATGCATTTTAGAACTACACAATAGCAGTGTTATCTGGCCTGTAATGCAGATCTTTAACCAAAACATGGCAATAATGCTTAAAATATCTATCAGTCAATGGCCTGCATGGCAAGGGCTCTATAAAGGTCAGATTGACACAAAGTCCTTAATAATATATAAAAACCAAGAAATAAAACTTCCAAAGGAAGAATAAATGCTGTAGTAACTCTCTATCTCTCTTTCAACCAAGATTGTCCTCTTTCCTCAATCCAGTTCACAATTTTAAGAGTTTGGTGCAGAAAGCTGAGTTCCAGTCCACTAGTTGTTCTTTTGATGTGACATGATGGCAGCTCTGAAGCAGACCCTGGACACAGGGTCACACCAAAGTGACTCTTGCAGCTCCCCTCACTATCCTCTGCCCTATACTGCAGCTGGAGTACCACACTGAGATACTCTGGATACACTCTCCACTACAGTTTTTTAGAGTGTTGTTGGAGTGCTGTTGGGGAGCCATACATTTGGAGGTCTCGTTAGAAACTGCAGGCTTGAGAATAGATAAGCATAGCACCTAACATTTAACAAAAAGCATATTCAGAGGCTGAATATGCTTTACGTGTATAAAGATCAGCACTCTGAAGAGCTCAGACAGCTTGAAGCATTGGTCTGTTGTTACGTTGGATGCTCCAGAACTAAATCTCTTAGAAAACCTGGAGGGATCCGTATACTTTAATGCAAGTGGTGCTTCTGAATGAAAGCGCTGAGCCAAAAAGCTGCTGCTCTTCTGCATGGTGAGAAGACAGCAGAGGTGATTTGGGCATCTGTCCAAGTGTGAGCTGGACAATGCCGTTGGGGAGAGGGGAGTTTGGCTTTTCCTCCTGCACTTGTTCCTTGCAGTCCAAAGATGAAGGCAATGGATGGATGGAGCTTCAGAGCGTGTAGAATATAAAAAAATCCCAAAAGTTCGATTTATTTTCTTGTTAGGAAAGATTCAGAAGGTACTGATGGTACATCCTTTGTTTCCAGTGTGAACACAGTCCAATAAGCTCTCTTTTCCTTCGCCTGAAACAAAAGAGCTGAAGCAAAGTAGCAGAAACACTGCATGATGGCTGGAAAGCGATGTGTCTGGTTAGTCTGTCCTGCCTGCCTGCCTTTCCATTTATCTAGCCATCCCTCCAGACATTTTCCTCTTTTTTGTAGTCTGTCTCTTTATATCCTTTGCATGGCCTCTAGCCACTGTGATGAGTTTTATCTTCTGTCCCTGGTAGGAATAAAGAAAGGAAGGGAGTGACAACCGGAGCGTAAAAGACAAGGAGCGGGGGAATGCCCTGTAGGGATCCTTTTGAGTTTCTTAGATCTGGTGGCAAAGATGAACTGCTGTTGTAGCAGAGGTGCCTCACAGGAAGTTCCCTCAGAGCGTGAAACTCTTGAGATAATAATAATAATCACCTCTATCTGCCAGTTAAAATATTAGACAGTTAATACTGACAGATTTCAACACCCAATCCGCTTTTAACATGAAACCAATATCAGGGGATTTTATCTGTAGATCATGAGCTCATTGATTGCATTACTAAGGAAAATAAAAATGCTGAAACATCCTTAGACCTTTATGTACTGATACATAGGCAGACATTTATTGGCATGCCTGGGAATTGAAATAAGGCATCATAATCTCACAATAAAAATGGCAGAAAAATTTAATTTGGGCACATTTATTTTGCTGGGGGAAAACTATTAACTGGTTGATTTATGTTAATGCTCTCTTTGTTAACTGATTCAGAATCAAACATGTACATTTTAAACTGGTTTATGCTTTTTAGGAACTTAAATTACTAATACATGTGTTTCAGCTTTGCTGGGAAGTTTTCCTTCTGTGACACAGGTTTATTGAAAATCACAAGGCACTTCTGATTCGATATAGAAAGATGCAGCATGATTCTACTTTGATCACTTATGATCGATTAAAACACATTCAAACTTATTGAATATGTATTTTTTTTATATTTTTTTTAGCCGATTCACTTCCTGTTTTGTTTTGGAACGTTTATTTTCTTGTTTGGTTTTGCAGCCATTCTTTTTGTCCTGTTTCCTATTTTGCGATTGCCTTGATTGTGGTCTGCGTTTGACTCCTTAAATTTGATCCACAAAAGAGCTATGGAAATTCAACAGTGTTTACTGGTTTTGTTGCTGTAACTAACAAAATACCCACACCCATTTTTCCCAAAGAAAGTGATTTTGTTTTGTGGAAGTTTTGATGGTCTATGTTTTTTTATCATTCTCCAGCCTCTTTTCCAAACCTTGTTTCCGAATTATTTTCCACCGGTGTTTTAACAATACGTTTTGATTTTCATCTTTTGTCGGTGAATTTCATATTTTATACATTTACAAAATTTAGGGAAAACCTTTTGTTGATTTTTCTACCACTTTGAAGGGGTTTATTAAAAAAAACAACTTTAGTTTATTCAACCCGCCTGATTTGGAGGTCTGCGTTTGACTCCTTAAATTTGATCCACAAAAGAGCTATGGAAATTCAACTGTGTTTACTGGTTTTGTTGCTGTAACTAACAAAATACCCACACCCATTTTTCCCAAAGAAAGTGATTTTGTTTTGTGGAAGTTTTGATGGTCTATGTTTTTTTATCATTTAATTCAGAAGTTGAATTGACCAAATTTCTACTACACAGTTTGTTTGTTTTTGTTTTTTTCCCAAAATAGCAGTCCAACCTTAATAAGCAAACTAGTCCCTGTCTTGGTAGAAATTAGATACATGTCAAATACTTCATGTGTGGTGAGATTGTGAGAGGGCCAAAGTGCACACAGGACCCCGGGAGCAGAAAGGTGAGTTGAAGGATTTAACAACAAAAGAAAAACTTACCAATGGTGTGGCCAAATGATAACATGACATAGAGAACTGGGAGTGATACAGTCAGGCTTGTCGGAGAATCACAGTACATGGCAGTAGAACGGAAGGAGAAAAATGGCCAACAGTAAATTCAAATACTGAAGAAAGTGTGGAGACATCGGATGTAGGGGAGCAGCTGAGGCAGAAGGTAAGCAGGGAGACTGAGGGATGGAGACTGATTAACACAGAGGGTCCTGAAAGAAGACACTAGAAACATATAATCAAGAGAGGAAGTCAAACAGATATCTAACTGAAATAAATCCAAATGCAAAATTAACTGAATGAAAGGAATGATTAGGAAACAAAACCTATATGAATTATATAACATAGCAACACATAGAGAACATAAACCACAGCAAAATGATTCAAATAGGACAGAAAAGAAACCCAAACAACTAAAGGATCATGACAAAATAATTTATTGGTAGGGGTAGTAAAAGAATTGAAAACCAACAGACCCAACAGTCATGAGATGGAAGCTACAGATTCTGTGCAACTGGATCATTAACTGAACGGGGCATGTTGAAAATATTAGGAGTGTGGAGTTTAATATATGAGGACATTTATACTATGGAAAAAAGGGTGGCTCTTATTTAGGGACGAAGGCAATAGACGTACAAGCTGCACAAAAAAGAACAAAATGACAAAGAGTGGTGGATAATGGCAGTTTCACAAAGTCAGTGACTCCATGCATTTGGCTCTACATCAAAAATATATATGTTATGGGTTGGCTCATCCAATCCTCAGACTTTAATCTGATGGGAAATTTATAGAAGGGCATCAAGCATTCTGTTTCTTGGGAAAAATCAAGAAATACACAAGAATTGTGGTTAAAGTTCACTAGTGCTTGGTTGGAAAATATGGGGTGAGATAACAGTCAATAAAAACATATACATGGTTGTCTGAATTTGAACATATAAGTCGATAGATGTGAATAAATGTAAGATTTGTATTTGTTACTTACATACATACATACATACATACATACATACATACATACATACATACATACATACATACATACATACATACATACATACATACATACATACATACATACATACATACATACATACAACATCAGATGTTTCGTCTGTGATACCCGCAACTTTAGAAGTTACAAATACAAATTACAAAGTTACAACTTTGCAGCAATACAGGTACAAATCACAAATTCACGAGCATGAATCTACAACCCCTGTTGAAACTATTACACTCCTTACCAGTTGGTAGCGGTAATGACAAGTGACATCAGATGTTTCTTCTGTGAGAATACAAGTTCTAGGCCGTTTCTCAATATGCGTACTTGAGCGGTCTCGTGTGCTCGTGACACGTCATCAGCCTCAGCCCGAGCACTGTTCCAATTGCTGAGAACGCCAAACCGAGAACGCACCAAGTCCCCGGATGTTGGTCTTGCCCCGCCCTCTTTATCGAGTCTGCATCAGAGCAGACTTGTGCGTTCTTCAGACTGACCACTTTCCCAGAATGCACCACGGCCACAGCTTGATTCAAGACAGCGCAAACAGAGCTCACAGTGGTAAGTTAAAAATTCCATTTTCTGCTGCTGTTATTCTTCAAAAGTACGTTTTCAGATCGTTACAGGTGAGAACATTATACTTTTAAGCTTCCCTATATGGTCTGTTTACAGAGTTAGTGCGTAATTTAAAAGAAAAGTCCGACGTTGAGCGGAACAGAGTGACCCGCAGACCTCCGAGGGAAACGGCAGCCAGGGCTAATGTTAGCCCGTCTGTAGTACACTTCTGTCGGCCTAGTAGTGTGTGTAGTACCGCTGGTTATGATTTATTTGTTTTGTGTTTATCTGACTGACGTGTGTTGCTTTATTAACTCAATACTTGCTGGAATAAATTGTAAATGTCTCCCAAGGACGACAGCAGCATATATAATTAATAAGTAAATGAAATCTACAAATGTTTTTCCTATCTAAGTGAGTTTTTCTAAGTCAGGACACGAAGAATTGAGAGGAGAGAGAGGGAAAGAAAACAATAGTAATAATAGTATATGAAAATAACAGACATTTATTTTATACAAATGTTTCATCTTTGAAACAGAATGAAGGTGTAATATATTCAACAAATTATTAACAGTTACTAACATGGTTTAAAATAAAGAAATAACTTCTATTAACATCTTAAACAAATAGACAATGCCTACAAACATACAATTAAAAATAGTTGGAATGGAAATTAATTTACTGATTATTTCATGTATTTTTACAGGTGGTGAAAAAAGTGAAATGAACCAGCATGTGTACATGACTAGAACTGATCTAGGTTAGGTCAGCTGTAGTCATGTTTACTTAAACATGCAGCCAGCTGGAGCCGCTCCCTGTCTTCAGCAGCCGGATGGCCGTCCTCCTCTGGGTCAACCTCCTCGTCCTCCACGTCAAGCTGGTCCCCTGCCTCTATACAGATATTGTGGAGGAAGCAGCAGGCGGCAATTACTTTTGGGGCAAACGTCAGGCGGACCTCCAGCGCCCTTAAGAAGATGGAACGCCACCGTGTCTTTAGACCACCAAAGGCACGCCCAACGATTTTCTCACCTTGGTGTGGTGTCTGTTGTAGCATGCCTCCACTTGACCTGCACCAAATATACAATTAACTTGTAATTTAGGTAATATGCTGATATGTCTTAATCTTCTATCCAATTAATATAATCTATGTATCAATTGTGTCTCATTGTTGGCTCTATTTAAGGACAAGAAGGTAAGAGATCTTACTGGCAAGCTGTTTCCCTATAGGGATGGTAGGCCAGCCAGTAGAGGGTCACCAGCACCTCTATCTCCTGTGGCCATCCATGGGCCTTCTGGATGGGCAGCAGCTGAAGGAGGAGGACGATGGTGACCCTGTTTAGCCTGAAGGCTGGCTTCAGGTCCCCTTCATTAAAAAATATTTGGAGGATTGGCACAGAGGTGTTTATCCTCACATATTGTGTTTCTGTTTCTTCCTGTAAATAAAAAATGCCAAATGTTACCATAATTGTTTTTTCAATTCTCACCTTTTCACAGCATAAAACTATAACTGCTTAACATGCAGATTATTATAGTTCTCAAGAAAGAAAAGGTAAAATGTATAGTGTTGTAAAACTAGTCAAGTGTAGTAAATATAACAAATGGCTTCCCTTCTCTGGTATTTTTACCATTTCACTGAAAAAATGAGCTGAACTAACTGCACATCATTTATAGATTAATCACTGTAAAGGTGGGAAGACAGAAATGTGACTTTTCCTTTCTTAATGATCAATGCTGTGAAGGTCAGTAGGTGCAACAAAGTAGCTTAACCCTACTACCATACTGTTACTAAAATGTTTTCATTTTAATTATTTATATTTTTTGAAACAGTTTTTACAACTTCATCAGTTCAGTTTTTCCCAGGAACAATAAATCCTACATTTATCCTGTTTACAGAGTAATGACTCTCTCAGGATTTTGAGCTGTACTGACTTTTTTAAGTCAGTATAGCTCAGTTGCTGTTATTTTGAACAAATGCATCTGATAGTTTCTTAACGGCTCAAACATTAATTGATCATGACAGACCATCGATACTTGCTGCATCTGTTTACTAATTCTTATCACAGAAACCCCCACAGGGCATCCAAACAGCAGTCTGTAATATTAATAATACAAACTGTTTAAACCCTCATTAATAACAACTGTTTTTTTCTAATTTAGACAGCACAAGATGAGCATCTGAAAACCCTACTGACAGAAACAACATTTTGCAGCATTACGTTCTTACTAGGTCAACAAACAACAGCAAAACAATGTGAGCCAATATGACTTCGAGGCTTCTTGTTAATGTATCTTCCAGCATCACAGATCCAAATATCCTTCAATGCGGAAACGCAAGCTGCCACACAAATGCAGTTAGACGCACTCTAACACGCAGCCTCATATGGTCACAGTGGGTGCTTTAGAAGAGAGAGTGGGAAACCTCTATTACTCTTCCTCCTCTCTCAATTACTCAAGGGGTCTTAAAAAGTAATGCGTTTTCAAATGTGGGGCTCTGGATTGCCGCTCGGGCCTGGCTGCATTGTTGTGATATATGGGCTGAGGAACAAGCGAAAGGGCAGCTGGAACTGAGCGGTACAGGGCCCAGCCTTACAGTTTGTTAGTAGCTATGCACAGGTGACGGAGAGAAATATGCGCCAGCAACATCAGTGAAGGAATTTCTGCTGAGGAGGGAGCTGCCATCATTAGTGAGGCAGCTTTGTTCCAGTGAGAACAGCTGCAGAACATAACATCCTCATCAGAATAACCTGAGATAGCCCCCAACTGACTGCTCCACTCAGCTCATTTGACTGTAATCCAGTGTGATCTACTTTGCTTCTTCCTTTGCCTCTTTTCATTTTAGGCAAGGCAGTGTTGCTGACTAAACCCCAGGTTTACAATGTTACTTCAACTGAACTTTTAGCAGAATATACCTAATGCATAAGACTTATATAAATGTAGAAACAGCTTCTTCCCAAGAGCTGAGAGGGTAATCGGCCCCTGATGGGAGACTGCAGTCCAACGCTTTAAAATCACCCCACTGTTACTAGTCCTTCATCACGTTAATGTTGTTGCCTATTTGCACACTATTATCTCAGACTATCTAAATGCTTCTGTAAATGAAGCCTCAAATTATTAAACAAAAGCACCTTATTACCTCATGATTTGTTATCTGCAACTAATGAAGGTCTTAGCCGGAGTGACCAAAAAGAAATTTCACCACGGTAACATGCGGTGACATTAATCTTTGAATATAGGTCTCTATGTTCAAGTTCACAATTGGAGCAGTAATAGGTGTGAAGGTTTGAAGACATTTTAAATCCAGATTTTGCCTAAAAAGTCAAGTCAGCTTTAACATTTTAGTCTTCTAAAGTTGTAGTTGTCTGCTGTTTTAAACCTAATATTTGTCCTAATTGCTGTGTTTTAACTGCATTCACACATTCCAAATACACGTATGCTGATTCAGCATACATTCTAAACTTGCCACATGAATTGGCATATGTGAAAACAAGTTTAATGTTGGTCAAAACATTAATTCAGCATATTTTGCTGAATACAGTGCGGGGAAAAAGGGGCACTGAACCCATGAGCATTTTTTTATTTCTATGATGGCGTTGAGATAAAAAAAAACTTCAGATTTTTACCCATGATTTCATTGGTGGCCTAATTTTCTTTTATGTCTTTTATATGGATTCATTATGTTGCTGTTGTTGATGTCTGATGTGAATTGTAAATTATTCCAGCTCAGAAATCCTGTCATGTCAACAAAGGATGTGTATCTTTTATGCTACGCCCCCATGTTGTAGATTACATAAGCGCTGGGTTAAAGGGCCATGTGCAACTGGCTAAGAGCAGACTGAGTAACTAAAACCATGGCTTCACATCTCATTTATTTCTTCTCCCTCCCAATGATCACCTGACTACCAGGGATGAAAATGTTATGCTTTATGCACAGTTTTTGAGTGTTACCGAGTAATCAGATAAACATTTTTTGAATCTAACATAAAGATGGTTGGTCGGCATGTCTGTTGGAGCATTTCTGTTCTGTTTTCCAAGTTGTCCAAAAAAAAGCTAAAAAAACAAACAAAAAAACAATAGCCATAGTTCTATTCGAATTGTTTCCATACCTTGCTCCCTCTGGTTGCAGTGTGACCTGGTTGGATTTTTAAATGTTCACACGTGTGTGGAATATCGCTGGTGTGTGTGATGGTGTATAGACTAGCAGAGGCAGCCAATAGAGCAGCAAGTCTGTGCAGATTCCTCACAGTACTGTTTTGTGAAAGTAGCTATTGAGACACCATGACATGAAATGGGGTCTTACACAGTACACTGTAAACTGGACAATTACAAATTGGTTTTATCTTTTCGGGTTGATAGAAACATTCAAGAAAATTCAGTTGGAAGCCGAGTTCAGCTGATAAAACGCTTTAATTTGTTTACATTGTAGTTTAAGACGATTTGAGGAGAAAACGTGTCTGTTAGATCATTCGTGTCCAAAATCAATGTCATTTTACTTGATTTGAAAACAATTGCATGCAATTAACCACAGGTCAGGTGAAGTGAGAAGTTTGTTAACATTTCAACATCACAGTTAGCTTTGAAATTGTGAGAACTCTTTTTGCTCAAGTGGTTTTTGTATATGGTACCATAAAAATGTCTTCAAAGTTTTTGCTCACATGTGCATGCATACATGACATCAATAGTAGGTCCTGAAAATAGTTCCTTCTGGTTCTCTTTGCAATCTCGTCAAACTTGTGTGAACATTTGCATAGGTGTGAGAGAGGGCTTCCCTATGTTGGAAATGTAGCTCTAATTAGCATTTGCTCTGTGTGGCCTACATGCGAGAACACTTTTATTCTCAGGGGCACCCGCTTTCTGTCCAACACAATAAAAACAACTTCACGCTTTGAAGTTTAGTTTGAGATCAAAGCAACAGAATCAGAAAACATGCCATCAGTCCTGATTGATGGTGCAGCGTAAGCAGTTTAGTTTCTAATCAAACTTGGGTGAAGTGGTTTTGTTTTGATGAGGAATACTCGTGTTTGAACAGTCCTGCATTTAACTCTTGTCGGCCTATTTGATTTGTCTGTTCGTCGAATGGGATACTCCATTCCTCCCCGTTCACCACTGGCTCACTAACAGCCATATTGCTGGAATAATGAAATTAAAGTTTTATGGGCCATTACTGCATGATGATAGGAGGGATGAGGAGGAAAAGGAGGAAAAGGAGGAGGAGGGATGAAGTAAAGGGGAACAGCAACATTTACCAGATGGAGAAGCCGAACCACAGGAAAAGGCAACATTATCAAAACTAATGTCTTGTAAAAGTACATGCACCCCCTAAAATTGTTCACATCTTGTCCCATTACAACCACAACCTGAAAGAGCAATAGGCAAAATTTCATTATTTTAGATAGAAAGAACTAAAATATGCTTTGTGAAGAACTAAAGGTATGTTTTTAGGTTGACTATGATATGACCTCACCCACCATCTCTCCGTGTTGTTCTCCAGTCTCTTGTTTACATAGCCGAGCCGGCCGCACGTGCATGTGAATAGCTGCCTCTCTGGGCTTAGCCCCTCCCTGCTCGTGAATGCCACTGCAAGAGAAGTGTTGTGTAGGCACAAGATGGCGGAGAGCACACGCAACGGATCAAAACGTTCTCTTGCTAACAGCATTATAAAGTTATGAGTTACTTACTTCTTCACTAGACATGTTCCTCCGAAAGTTGATGCTGTTTTATTGGATTTTTATCCTTTGCAAATATCCGCATACGAGGTGACGGGTGTGAAGGGGAGGGGAAATGGGTGCCAGATTGCAGCTGGAGCAGAGGTAGAGGTAGGCTTGGCTTAATACACATCTTGGTTTGGTCCACAGACAGTATTCAAGCATCACCTAGTGATGAAAAATCGCTTTTTGCTTATTTAAGTGTGTTTTATTGGGACTTTATCTTCAGTGCAAAGTTTTCTGGTTCTGGTTTGATCAGTCAAATTATTTTACATTTTGAGCTAAATGTGACTGTGAAGTACCTAAGAGTTAGGAGGAGGCTGCAAAGCAGGAGCTAAATTCATAGTCGTTAGTGGCTAAGAATAGCTCAATCATGGGATTCTCACAACACTTAAAAGTCTCTTGCATTTGATCCGTCAAAATATTTGGTTGGTTTTTACTCTAACTAAAATGTTCTTAAAAAAACTTTTTTGTAAAAGAATTTGATGAGCATCGATAAGAGAAACAATTAAAAAACAATTTAAATGTAAAAAAATGGTGGAGGCTTCTTCAATACAAATGTAGCATAGCACTGTTAGTCCATAAGTCTTTTTTACCCAGCTGTCAATGCCACAGGGCAACTTAAACACTTTTCCTTTCTTGCTTCAAAATAAGTCTCAAAACAGAGACATGGTGTCGAGGGCAAAATATTCCCCCTCGTTTTAAGGACTCGTAATGTGCCTTCGACTGATTTATTAACTGGATAACAGATCTCCCACTGACAAGCATTATCTTGCCGCTTTAATGTTATGAGATCTTGTGGCACTAGATCTCATTACACCTCTAGAGCTGATACATATGAAGTTTTGCTATCCTTCATTGATTTTCTCCCGTCAGTCTTCTGCTTTGTGAGAGGCATTAAGGGCACAGCTTGAAGTCTACATATCTCACCAAGACAGGATAAACAAGACCGATTGGGAAGTCGACTACTCAATTCCCTGGCTGACTGGCAGAAACATCATAACTGATGAATTGGCTGGCTGACTTTACTTCCCGACTCACAGGGAGACAATGTCTCGCTAGTTGGCCGGTTTCTTGATTGAATGGCTCAATGCCTGACAAGCTAAAAGTCAGGACATGTATTAGAGAAAGTAGGCTATCCATTGCATCCACTTTACCTTCATCGTGAGAATATTCAAGTAGGTATCATGATTGGAAATGCACTGTGCCGACTCCCCTTAGCGTTTAAAATGACAGTGACCTGCTGGGGCAGGTGGGGGTGGGGGGTGCTAAAGATGGAGGGCTTTTAGTCATGACAGAAGTGTTGACTTGTAGTAGACAAGATGTTGACATATTGTTTTTTTTTAATTCAGAATCTGACCTTGATAGAAATTCTGACAAATAATATTGCTTTTCAAGCAGCCATCCATTGCTTTGAGTTTTACATGGCGCTCATCAAAAATGTTGCCATTTTTATAAGCAATATAAATCTATAAGCATATGAGATATATGGGAGAACGTGTCTAAAATGGCAAGTTATAAAACAGAACTCTTGTCCCTTTACAGGCTTTCTCGTTGCACACTGACTTAGACATCCCGTCAGATAAGTTAGAGAGATGTACACACTGTCTGTTCCAATTCTTTTGCCATGCTTCGTGCTTCTGGGCTTTCTAAGTTATATTTGTTGTGAAAGAGAGGTGCAGAGATCTCTCACACGTTTAGCTTAAAGTCTTGATAAAAGTCACCACAGACATTTATTCATAGACCAGGGAGCCTGGAGCACTGCTGGAAAAGGTGCTTGCTCAGAAATAAAACTTTTTCTTTCCACAAAAAATATAGAAGAGACGATGAGGTTGCCGCTAGTGTAAGCTGTTCCATCACAGGCAGTTTGTGGACTTGGGTTTGAGCTCCAACTCATCCGAGCAATTGACTGATGTGCCACTTTGGAGGAATACAGCAATCAGTAAAGCCTCAGAGTTTTTGACATTAATTAGACAAAGTTGTGTAATTTAAGATGAACATTTGGTAAAACAGCACGCAGTGGTTGTGACTGTTGCCTTTCAGAAAGATGGCCCCAGGTTTGAATACCACTGTGGGCTATTTCTACATGGATGTTGCATGTATTCCTGCCTCCAGCTACTTCTCACAGCTTAGAAACATCACTGTTAGGTTAATTAGCTGCTCTGAATAGCCCTCAGGTGTGAGTATGTGCGCACATGGTTCTCTTTTTCTGTGTTGCCCTGTGATGGACTGGTGAATTGTCCAGCGGGTACACCCCCTCTGGCCCAATGATCGTTTTGGATAGGCAGTTGCCCCCCAATGGCACTGGGTGGATAAGATGTTAATAAACAATATTTGGCTGGAGGGAACCGTTGAAGCTAAAGTGTGCTTTTCAGTGTTGGAGCACAAAAAAATGAAGAAGGCAAGAAATGAACTGTGAGAACTGATATGTGCAAGTGGTAAAGTTTTGCTGTGAAGGGCAGGTGGGAGAATGTTAACGAGACCACACTGAGAAAGATGGTTCTCCGAGTCTGTGAAAGTCATTTTACTGTGCTGTGTTTCCCCCTGATCGATTTATTCTGTCATTGCTTTATTGCAACACAAACCTTTCTGAATGAACCAAGAGAGCATTAGTAAAAAAAAAGTAAGCAGGTTAAAATTTTGCTTCATCTAATAAGGGGGAAATAGCTTTTGAAACCAAGCTAGTTTTGGACCAACTCCACGCTGAGCCGGAAAGCATTTATCTTTTTCATCAGGACCTTGATGGCAGCTTAATTTCTTTGAAGAAATTCAGAAAACAACAAGGGAAAAATAAAATGTTTACTTCAAGAGAGATTTTAAGTGATGCAACGAGATTCCACCATGGTAGCGCTCTGACTGTGGAAAAGCAAACTAGTTGGTAGCTAAGAAATGACTCTAGCACCAGCCCAGATTTTAATAGGTGATTCAAGATTTTTTTAGCATATGGAGGACAAGTTAGCACTGTAGGTAACATGATTAAGACAAACTAATTAAACAATAATCCAACCTAGTGGTGACTTTGTCATTCCCTGTCTCTTTTTCTCAGTAGAAAATCTTGCATGTGAACGTATTAGCAGCTCTCTGGGCTACATGATGAATGGCTGTTTAACATCCACGCTGCCATGGAAAGCTGCTTTGCATTCAACCGATCCTTCATGGGTCTTTTGCTGGGGTCATAATAAAGCAATATTTCTGACAGATTTTCCATGCGTTTGGGCAATGAGGCATCTGAATTCCTAACCCACCTCTGCTCTTTCTCATAACGCCACAATCGCTGGTTCATTGGGCGAGGAAGGGTTGCCCCCGCACACCCGTTGCCCCTGCTACAGCCAAGACAATCACACACCCTATTAATAATTTATAGTGAGAGGTGTTTCTTTCAATTCCATATTCCACCCCAAATGGCATTTTAAGAGCCATCTTTGTTGAGGCTGAACATAAAAAGTGAAGCTCTTCAATTATTTATTTTTCAAGGTTTTAGCTCTGCCTGACTCTCCTGTTTTCTATTTTTCTCTCTCCTCCTTTTTCTGCTCCACTCTGCCGTGGCTGGATGACGTTGCTCTCTCCAAACGTATTTCTCCTGGCTGCCCATCAGGTAAGTTTGTCTGAATATAGCCTATTTATAGAGTCATGAAACACACTCCCCTTGCTTGCTGTTATTTTGTGCGGTGCTCTTGCTGCAACCTGTTGCCGTATGACAGAGAGATTGAGTGTGGGTCTGTGGTACATCCCACTAAACAAACGGGTCTCTGATATGCAGAAGAAAATGACCGGTTTCATCGAGTTTTTGTGAACCTTAGCCAGAAAAGTTGCAGGAATACAAAGACACAAACAAATATTGTTGAGCGCAATGACCGTTGCAGATTGAACTCTAGCTTTCTTCTCAAAGCTTCATAGTAAGCACGTGGCATGGCTTTTTGACAAAGCCATAAATACTAAGTAATTTGCAGTGTTTCTTCTTCTTCTTCTTCTTCTTCTTTTTTGTTATTTTATTTAATTAATTAAATGCTTAATTAAATGGAACTGTCCATTCAGGATTAAAACAAATCTGTATTGGAAATGTTGGAGAAATCCATCTTCATACTTTTAAGCAATGAGGAACTAGACTTATTTAAATATTTCTCAACATTGTTTATTCATCAGTTACTTCGTTTAGCTTGCTTTTACGGTAGAGCTAACTCACACCAACACAAACAGATTTTTAAGCAGGCACACAAAAGAGACTGACACATTTTGTTCAAAATGTCTTTTTAAACAAAATGTGTTCTTTATCTGTATTTGCATAGTTTTATGGTGTTATCACTGCGTGACTAGTTTTTACATTTTATCCTTTAGTGTAATTTTATCCCTTTTGGTGATCAGCACTATGTGTCAGCTGTGGCTGGTGTTAAAGTTTGATGATGTTGTTGTTAATGGTGATGATGATAAAACATTAATTAACTAAAATAATCATAAAAAAGTAATAACTGGGTTGTTCTGCACATCATTTAAATGTATCCATTATTACTTGATTCACATTGGATCTTCTATTGACACCAACCTGAAAAATAATAGTACAATTATTACTGCTGTATTTGCCAACGATCACTCTGCTCATATTTAGTCTTTGTCACGTTTTATAAAAGAAAAACGGTGAAAAAGTAAATCTGTGGAATGTGTCTGTGAACGAGGAATTGAGACGCCCCCTCAACCGTTTTTTACAGTGCTTAATGAAAAAAGAGCAGTATTTGCATCACCAATCTCCTTTTTTTTAAATATTCAATGTTATCTGAAAACCAGGGTTTTTGATATGGATTACAACGAAACAAACAAAAAAAAATGCACTTTGATACACCTGAGAACCCCTTTCTGCAAAATGACTGAAAATGCTTGAAAAACAAAATCTCCAATTGCCCAAGATGAGCTGAGGGGAGCTGCATCATAGAATGCAGATGATTTTTCTGAGGTTTCTCCTCCGAAGGGCTTTTAAACATGAAAGGTATGGCATGTATCCAGAATAGCCACCCTTTTCTCCTTCCAAGCACCAAATAGCAAAAATAGGATAAAAACTGAAGGGAAAAGACTTTTGGGAGACATTCCTCCCAAATGAACTATTTTTCAAAACATTTACAGATGGATTTTTTTTTTAAAGGAAAGGTTAATCATCTCCAACATGAACTAGCCTTTCACTGGAATCAATTTATTTTGCTACTGCCATTTTAAAATGTTTCAGGCATCGTCTTATCTAATCTTCTTTGAGAAGCATGCTTACGGGCAACCTCGATAATCCAGCAGGAGAGAAACTATCAGGAGATTTACAGAACACACGTCTTGACTGAAAGTGGCTTTTCATGGCTCGAGATGGCATCAGTTTAAGCTAATTGAGGTGTTCGTATGAATTATTTTCAATCTGATTGGAGCAAGTATCTGATTAAAAGTTATCAGGGTCAACACGGATCCTGTGTGAATAATGAAGGATAGTTTGAGTGTTAATCCAAAAACAGTGAGAAAAACCCTCGTGTCAGGACCTTAATAATAGTTTTGTTTGACCCAGTTCCTTCATCTTTTAAAGTAGAGCTGCACAGAAGACTACACCAGAGATGGTGACTGAAGTCTGCAACTTAGACCTCGGTCACACTTAATTCACAAAAATAGGCTTCAGACTTGACTTGAGATTGAATCAGCAGTCAATCTGATGTAATCAGATGAAAATAAGACGGTAAGTCATCCACAGACTGCTGTCCTGACAGGTGATGTGCATCTTTTTATTCGAGGGTTTGTTTGAATTAGTCGTCAGGGATTTTTCCATTCTCATAACAATCAGTTGATTTTGTTCAACCTGAACAATGGATAAAATGCCCTTTGCTTCTTTCAGAACAATATAAAGATATGATACATCCACCATCTTCTTATCGTGCTGTTAAGTTTGTATCCTTACCAACAAGACACATTTGTTTCTAAAAATGAAAACACTCCCCGTTTTATTCATTCAGAAATTTGACATTCCATGATTGGCCTCCGCTCTTTTCTGTAAAACATCTTGGAACATTTAAATGTTTAAGCTTTACAACATAGCATTTGAATGTAGATTTACAACATGGCTTCCTAATGATCATGCAAGTCTTTCATCTCAGTGTGAGGGAGGAAGGAGAAAAGTCTCCAAACCGTGTCTGCACCGTAGGTGAAGGAGTGGATAATAAGACAAAAGGGGTAGCAGATAACAAAGAACAAAACACATAATTTTTCATTGTTTCATATATTCAAAATAGACTGATTGTATTGTATAATATTCCTACTTGTTTTCTTTCAAATTAAATAAAAAGTTTATTTGCATATTTCTATTTAAAGTGATTATTTTTTTATGAATTACCAAAATACCAATATTTTACAGCAACTCATGCTTTTGGCGATGTTAAATGAAAGGTTCCAAAAATTTTCATTATAAAATGTACTTGTTTAACTTAGGCCTAAGGATACAACACTACATGATCCTACACAAGGACCCACTTCCTTGTCAGTACCTCCGTAAATGTGAGGAGACCACTGGACGTGCAACATAGATCGAAATCATCCAATCATTAAATGTGTCACACTGGCCATTGTAGTTCCAATTCTACTAATGCAACTTCTTACTAGCATCTATTCCAATATTGCGGTCACTCATCAAAGGCCCACACTGTGACTCTGTTGTTTATTCCTTTCATAATAAAGTACTTTTCACATTGTATAAAGCTAATCTCTTAGTGGGTTAAGCTGGCTAATCCTTATAGCTCATATTGCGTGTATGAAACCCAAACATGGTGGGTGATTCAGTTCATAGGACTCATTAGCTTTTTGGGATTATTGCATCAAGCAGCGGTCAGCTGAAACGAAGAGCAGCCATGTGTGACAAATAAGGCGAGCCAGCAAATGAAGAGGACAGCCAGATATTCTGCGCCGTTCTTGATTTAACCACAATAAAATCAGAATCATTAGGGCCTATCAGACAGAGAAGGAGAGCAGATCAAACCATTACCAGTGTGTTTTGTTAGCTTGAAGACTCATACTGATTGTTGTTGAAAATCAAACGTCATCTGAAACCAAGAAAAGATAAAATGACAGAGCAAAGTTGATTTTTTTTCAAGCAATGAGAGACACATCAAAACAAGGTTTCTGAAACAGATCCGTGACAAAGGGAAAGCATTAAATATTTGACGAGACATGTAAACGGAGTGGCAGATAACTTCTGCTTCAGGATCAAAGATGACGTTTCTGTTTCGTTGAAGACACTGACTGACACAACAAATGTGGGACACTGAACATTCTACTATAATTTAAACTGAAATAAAGTACAGCTTGATTTTTTGCAGAGTCAGGATGAGCAGCACTAGACTTGAGTGTGTGTTAGGGGCATGAAATCCAACTTCACCGTTTCAGAACAATACATTAGATTCAATGTAGGAACATTTCAGATATACTCAGTTAGGTAGGTTTATACCTGAAATTGACCTTTTGGAGTGATAAGCAAAGATATCTATGTTCCTTGAACATTTTGTCTTCTTACAATCACAAATATCAATGTATTTTATTTGAGTTTTATGTAATAAACCAACACAAAGCACTGCATATATGTTATGACTATTCTGAGCTCAACTAGTCCAAGTGTATTTATAATTTTTTATGAGCCAACATTGATGACATAACATCAATAATCTATTACCATATTAAACCTTTGCAATCTGGTGCAAGCTAATTTCCATTTCTGCATCTTCCTTATTCTATAATCTTGATACTGTTTTAATGGCCAAATTTACAATAATGCTGCTCTCATTCACATATATCACTGGCCCTGTTATCAGAAATAAAATCAAAAACACTTATAAAGCTTTGCTAACTCAATGATCTGCCTGGATATGATCCAGGTTTACTTGTGAGTTTAGCCAAGAATGTGTCTGTGCATGGTGTCCCTTGGTCCTCAAACAACTATCCAGGGGCAATGGTGGCATGGAGGTTAGGGAGTTTGTCCTGCAATTGGCGGGTTGTCGGCTCGATCCCCCCCACTGACTGTCTCTGTCGTTGTGTCCTTGGGCAAGACTCAGAGGGCCTGGTAGCGCTGGTGCATGGCAGCTGTAGCTACTAACATAGCTCACCACCGTCAGGGTGTGAATGGGTGAATGACTAAATTGTAGTGTGAAGTGCTTTGGAGGTCACCAGACTGGTTACAAGTACAAGCCATTTACCATTTTATTCAGTGAATTCAGAACAAATTTGAACTGGATAGCTTTTTAAACTTTGGACAAAAGTCCTCTGGTCCAGAACCAGGTAAGGGGACTTTGGACTTTCAGAACCGTGGAACCAGGAAGACTCTGCACTAAGTTTAACCAGGATAGCTTCAGTACATGTGGTATAAACTTTGATCAAAGTCCTGTGGTTAAAAACCAAGCAACTAATTAGAGATCCAATAAGAAATTGGACTGTAGACAAAGTTTACACATTGCTAGGTGTATCCGGACCAAAATTCCCATGTCTAGAACCAGGAAACCATGTGGACGCTGTAACAGGTTTGCCCAGGGCACTGGGTAGACTTGACCAAAGGTTGTAATGCAAAATGCATTCTGCCATGAACGTTGACCACCAGTATTCTTGTTTTGGGGTTAACTTTTGACAATAAAATGTAAACACAATACTTCTTTGGTCCATATACAGTATCTAAAGTGCCTGTTATATCGAACTTTGTCGGAGTGCCAAAAACTGTGCTTACTATGCACAGATTAACTCATAATATGTCGTCTGTTAAATATGTGCACCCTAAAAATCTATTGGAGACTTTTGGGAGGGGGGGGGGGTTGCTGTGGAATCAAATTCCTGATCCTAATGTTAACGAATGACCACTTTGCCACAGATTTAATACCAATCAACTAATTAAGGCTGCAGCACTACTAAATGGGATATAAAAGGTTTAAAGTTAATGGTGGTAGCACAGAAAACAGTGTCTTTAAGAGACACCACATACAATGTTGGATGTCGTGCTGTATGAAAAGAAAGTCCAAAATCTGTGGCATGCATCTTGAATTCAGATGTGTGATCAGATAAGATAAAATTTCAACTTTGCAGTATATATGCAAAAACTGTGTGAGCGTGAAATCGGAAACCTACAACATAACATTGCCCTGGTGAAACATTGTAATGCCAGCATCATGCTGTAGTAATGCTTTCCTTAAACAGGGACAGTCAAGCTGGTCAGAGCTGATGGTCTGAAACCTGTTAGACTCCAATGGACTTGAGATCGGGGAGAGGTTTCACCTTCCAACATAGATGTCTAAATCAAAGCTTTCTTTACAATGGTCTAGTAGAGTCGTTATTTATATGACTGAACTTGAGCAAAAACCAGCAGGCAGAAATGTCAGCCTCTGGATACACAGAACCGGTTGAGACATGGAAACCATGTGCCATTTCCCTTCCACCTTACAATATATGTAATTTCCATTGTTCTGTTGCATAAAATCCCCCTAAAAGTGTGTGGAACTTTGCAAAGCCCTATGACAAACCTGCATTTATAATTGTACATTTTCATAAAGCATTGCGAACCCTTTCTTAATCGTTTTCAGATAGATTGTTAGACGTTCTTCTGTGAATAAGGGGAGACTGGTTGAGGCTGCTGTATGGTATTACAGTCAGTTAACCCCTACATGCGAACTTAAAGCAACACATCAAAGGTTTCAGTTTGTTGCACCACACCAAGCCATCGTTGAGGTTCACTGAAGTGGAAATTGCACCCTGCGATCGTAATTCTGTGTTTTTACGCTGTGTTTCTGTCAACACTGCAGCCCCATTGAAACGATAGAATTAGATTTGAGCATGAAACTATTGCCTGCTAGGAGGAAAGCCAACGCACATGATGCACTAAAAACCTGTAAGTGATTGTGGTAAAGTAGGTGAAGATAAAACATTTGAACACTTAATCCAAATCTCCTCATGTTGTCACTGTGAAATTATATATTTTGGAGCAAAGCCAGGTTTCTTAGATTTTTTTTTCCACAAAAAAGTTGAAATCCCTCAAGAGCTCTTGAGTCCCAATCACTAACTTCCCTCTCCATATTTAACCTAAAATGACTTCTGAGTACCTGTGACTGTGCATGAATGAGATTCCATTTAACACCAGAGGGTCTGTCTGTGCTGAGTATGTGTGCACAGGTAGAAATGACGAGGAAAAAGTTAAAGAAGCATGGTGATAATAAAGTCATCAGGATGAGGGAAAAAGTTGATATATATATAGCCAAAAGTGTAACTAGTAAACCCAAGTCTTCTGTATTTTGGGTTGTAACTTTAGGATTTAATAAAGGATGTTCCTACTATTTTAGCATATAAACATGCTGGTGACACACTCATAGTCAGCAAGTAAGCAGCTGCAACTCATACCAAATCTGCTAGAAAAGAAAAAAAAAAACAATTTCAACTCGCACAATATTATACCCAGTTTATTGTCAATATTTTGACCTTAATCGCAAAAGAGAATTACCTTTTTTTACCCTCAACACTTGAAATTTCACCTCAACATTTTGACTGCAATCTTAAAGGTGCCATGACATGACCGTATAAAGCTTTTCATGCAGCTGATGTTGCCGTATATGTAAATTATCCAAAGAAGTTCAATTAAAAAATAGCCTCAGATTTTTTTTTTCTTTTTTGTCAGGCCAAATGTCCCTCCTCAGTAAAAGGGTTGGTAATGGCAATGATATATATTTTGGGAAACCGATCAAACACGCCCCCTCACTCCTCCCTCCCACTGTGTACACATCTCTCTTCTCCCCGCAACGCTCCGTCACAAATCCATATTATCTCTGGTGGAAGTGTTTGTGTTGCAGGGTGTCAGGCAGGTGGGGCCAAGCTGACCAAAGGCTTTAACCTGGCGGCGCGATTCAACACAGTGGGACCGAAGTCCGGGGTCCCCGGCAGCAGATCAGCGAGCTCACCACCCCGCAGAGCAGAGCAAAGCACCGCTCTGCTCTGCCATGGTGCTCTGCTGTCAGCAGCAGAGTGCTTCAGCCAGCACTCATACGTTTATCAGACGAGACAGCATTTACAAATAATAAACTCACGAGTAATGACAATCTCAGTGTTGGTACAGAGGTTGTTGTTTTTTTCAAAAGCGGAGTGCGAGTATCCAATATCCCGTCTTCAACTGACTTCAACCACGGTTCGACTTGGGGTTATAATTGTGAGGTACTTCCCCATAAATTAACTTCAGCCACTCTGATTCAATCTGAGTAGTGGAAACTTCCATTCGTTTTTGAGCACCTTCGGCCAAAAAAGCTCCCCACTTTAGTAGCCATCCTCGGCTCGACTGGAGCTGTCACGCATGCTAGCTCGACTCACGCCATTAAATGAGCCAGATGGTAACAGCTGTGGGGAGGAGGGGAGAAGGTGTAGGGTGTGCTCTGATCAGAGAATATGAATTATGCAGAAAGATAACCTACGTAGAAAGATAAACGGTTTTCTGAACTGAAACAAAGCTGAGTAGGTCCTTTGGTAGCCACTCTTGACATTCACACAGCCTCATTGGTGCACAACAGATCATATTATACCCTCAAAACCACAGAAAAATGAAATGTGTTGTCATGGCCCCTTTAAAATCAGATTTCAACTTTGTCCTTATAATGTCAACTTTAATCTTTAATGAACAAGAAAAAGAAATCTTCCATAGCAACACCCACCATTTATTCCTGCAAGTTACTCCAATACTCCTCATAAAAAAGAGATTATTTTAAGTCTTAAATATTTCAAGAGATACGTGAAATCCTTCTGATATTTTTTGACACTGAACACAAGTTTATCCCTTTGTCTTCCTTTCCAGTTTATTTATTTATTTTTCTGCTGGTTCTGTGAAGTACTTGACAACAAACTTTATCTCACTGTATATTTAAGGCAATTAAAGGCCCCATCGGAGTTTTCTGGCCCTAAAATCTATGAGGTCCTTATCACCCACAAAGATGTCGTAGGTAGCAATAAGGGGAACCATCTTGACTGACATGTTGTCACTCCTAACTTGTCACATGTTGACATTTGGTCAGGAGTCCGCTGTGAGCTTTCATAGTGCAATATGACCCCTGCAAAGTCAACTTTGGATTTGTGTGGAATTTGTAGTGACACAAAAATTGGGAGCTAAGCTTCTGCACTAAAATCATCACACATCACATCACAGCAAACAATGTAGATAGCTAAAAATACAAAAGGTTAAATTCAGATCATGGATCTTTGGTTTCAGTCTCTCTGAGTTAATACTTTCTAGAACCACCTTTAGCTGCAATAAAAGCTGCAAGTCTTTTGGGGCTATGTTTCTCCTAACTCTTCACATCTAAGAACTAAAATTACTGGTCATTCCTATTTGTAAATGAGCTCAGTCAGGCTCGAAAGCGGGTGTTGACTATACTTTTAAAGTGTTTGCACTGATTCTCAGCAGGGTGCGGGGTTGGACTTTGACTAGGCTGTTTTAACACATTATTATGCTTTGATCTTAACCATTCGGTTGCAGGTTTAGCTGTGTGAGCCGCACCGCTACCAGCCGAGTCTAAATTCTTCGACACCCTCTAACAAGGCTCCCTACCTCTGCGCAGTGCAGTCATCGTCATATTTCCCCGTGTGTGAGAAGTTGTGGTTGGTATTATTGGACAGTATTAGTTTTCTGCCACAAATACCATTTGCATTTAGGTCAAAATCTTTCATGTTGGTTTCATCTGACTGGAACACCTTCTCCCACATGTTTGCTGCGTCTTCTAAATTGCTTGGGGCAAGCTGTGACTTGTGTCATTCTTTTTTGTCTATTTCTCCTAGTATTCTCCTTCCTCTTCTCAATTACTAAGAGTGAAAAAGTTCAAGTGGTATTAATTCTTTTGCGAGGCACTACAGCTGATTCTAACATCTGAATTTTTAAGATGAGATAAAACATTTATGAGTTTTTTGTATTAAAAATCTGAAATCTGCTTGACTCACTGAAACACTTCAGAAGATAATTGTCTTGAGTTTAATTTGGTGGCATCTAGCATATCTATCTAGCAAACAGGACTCTTATATTCCAGACCGACCAACGATAAATTGCATCATGCTTCTTCATCTTGTCCATGCCGTTTCTTTTAACTCAGACTTTTCGAACACCGGCAGCAAAAGAGGGAAGTGATTTTTAAATGATCATTGAAGAAAGGTAAACATCAGACTTACACCACCCCACAGACAACGCTCACTTGTAAAATATACAACCCAACACTGTACTCTTGGTTCCTCGGAGCGTCGGTTTACTTCTTTTTGTTTTTCATTGCTGAAGATGATCCATGTGGCGGCCCTCACACACGGCTGCCTGAAGAAATGAAAGCTGATAAAATAAAGCCCAGAACAGGAGAAAACTGCCTCAGCCCCCTTAACAAGTCCAAATCAATAATACAAACATCTAAGAAAAGGCAAAGAACAAATAAAATATTAGACACAGACTCAAGGACCAAGTGCTGAGAACACAATTTAATCAGCTGTTAAAACAAGAGATGCACCAATAAAAATGAAGTTTGTGGGGTTTTTTTTGGATTTTTGTAAAGCTTTAACTTGCTGATTAACTAATACCAAATTCTCTTTAAGAACTACAACACAAGAAGACAAGAATAGCATTAAAAAGTTCTAGCCTTCCTACCATCATTAATTATTTATATTTGGAACAGAGGCGACATCAGACCAAGAGTGTGAGAGGGCTTGCTGTAAAACAGGGTTTGATTAATATTTTAAAATAAAGATAAAGATTTAAATGAAGTTAAATTATTATAGGTATGATATTTTCAGCTGTCTTTGGAATCCTCTTTTAGTGACCAGCATGGTCTGTGTGGCTTGCACCACTGAAACAGCAGTCTCCATATGTATCCAACGTGTCCCTTAATAGACAGAGAGAGTGAATTCACAAAAGAAACCAGAGGCAGATTTTCTTTAATACAGCCTTCCTGGTATCTCCTGAAATTCTTGCTCTCTTAAATTCGGTCACAGCCTGAACAGACCACAGACATATTGTTGTCATTTCTGTGCTTCTTCTGTGCTTCCATTCGCCTGTTGAATACCTGAAAATAGCAAGAGTTGCATCTTCCACTGCAGGGTGCTGTTGTGACTGTGACCTCATAGAACCGGGTATGGTCCTTTCACTTATCATAAAAGATAGTCGGGCATGTTTTTTTTCTTTTTGTTTTTTTGCCTGTGAAACATGGAATAGAATATTTCTTATTTACAGTGGCGTCTCTGACATGATAAGTTAAGTGGGGCACAAAAACTCAACTCCTATTAGCAGCAACTAATTTTTCTGTGATCAATGCAACCTGACTTAGCATAAACCGACACACTAGAAATGCCATTTCATATGAGCTAAATGTAATAACATTTTTGTACATACAATTATAAATAAAGGCTCATTAATAATGTTAATTCATTGAACAGAAAATATTCACATCAATCGTTCAATGAGCCAGCAATGACAACCAACACTAGATTGTCGCACACTTTCCGGCAGAACGTAAACGCAACGTGTGGAATTCCAGTATTTTGATTGGACGATCCGAGCCAGAGGATCTGTGCCCCATGGCTGTCAACTGAGAGCATGTTGGGCATGCGCGCTGCGATTTCAGATGTTCGTTATTTAAAGAAACGTTGGTGGGCCGGCCCCAATATCAAGGCGCTTCATGAGGATTTAGCCCACTGAGCTTGTCAGTTTTCTGGCAGACTTAGATATATAGACACAAATGTTTCTAACAGAATTTTATTGGGAAGGAAAAACCTTTTTACAATATTACTCTATAAAGAACGATTCTGTCCCGCTGATTATTACGTACAAAGAGCTCCACAGCGACATCTGGTGAGGCTTGGCCCCACTGGCCCCTAATGCAAAAACACCACAGATTCTTTATAATAAATAACCTATATTTATAATAAATTATTATTATTATTATTATTATTTGATCCTTGGTATAGTAGTTATGTTGGACTACAGCTCCTATATTACCATTTAGTGAGTTTTATTTCTAAAATAAATACACATTTTATTTAATGCAGCCCGGTTTTGTTTCGATTCATGTTGAAATAAATTGTACTTTATGATTCAAAAGTTCCATATTTTCTTTAAAAGGCTGTTTATTAAGCATAAATTAGATCTACAGGATATCCACAAGGTGCAATTTAAATCACTAATTGATGACATCCCAGTTACCATGAATTATTCAACCAGTAATATGGTCCCACTTTAGCATTTGCTGAAAAGTTATGATATAGAAACTGTGGCTCATGCTGCTTCGAAAAATCTAACATACTTTTCAGGGGCTGTACTGTGCTCTGTGGAGTATCTGTTCATGTAGATTGTTAAAATATGTAACTCATTAGGTTAGACAACAAGCTAAATGTTGAGGCAAAATAAATGAAGCTAAATATATTACAAAATGCTGTAGTTTCATATCCAAGGAAATTAGGAATTGTCACGTCCTCCAGCTGTTTGGGTTTTAGTTTTCTTTTGTGTTTATGTTTTCAGCATTTCTTAGTTGTTTATTTTGTTCTAATGGGGCTTGCCATATACTATTGTTTATTTACCATAAGGGTTTTGCCATTACTTCCCTACTTTGGTTTAGTTTCTTAGATTTGTGTCCTGGTCTTTATACATGTAGATTTTATTTCTCATAGAACTCTGTTTATCTTTTCCCCCGAGGTTTCTCAGCTCTGTTTTTGCTAATTAGTCTCTCTCCCTCAGCTTTCCTGTATTATTTCTGCCACAGCTGCTTAACGTGTCCTCCTGTTAGCTCATCTGATTCCTTTGTCATCTTCCACCCCTGCCTCAGTATCTCATTGCTCGCTGCTGGATTCTCTTGTTACCCCCTCCGTTACTGTGCCCGGTATTGCCTGTTCTTCTATCTGTGCTTCATGACCTGTTCCTCCTGCCATTTATTAAAAAAAAAACATTTATTGCCACAGCCACACTCTGCATTTGGGTCTTTTTTCTATCTCAAACATGACAGGAATTGGCTTTAAAGACACAATATAAGAAAATGAAGGCTGTAGACATTCACTTCAGGAATGTGAGCTATGCGACTTCTTCTTAAAACTCCCCTCACTCCCATCCTTTCCAGATGAAATTTTGCAGGTGGAGCTTTCAGACGGGAGATCTACCTGGTAGCTTTCTATTTCCGTTTCGCTCTCTCCCTCCCTCTGCGGGCAGGGGATCAGGGCCAAACACAGCAGCTGGAGCAGAGATAGATGGAAACACAGCGTGCCTCACATTGCCACCCATCCCTGACAACAAGATTAATCTTCGCTCTTCAACCCTTATCAAAGTCCCCTGCCAGCACCACCTCTTCCTCCTTTCATCTTTTGCCCCCTATCTCTTTCTGCGGAGGACAGTTTTACCCAAAATGAAAATTAGAATCGACTATGAATAAATTATTGCCTCTTGACAGTGCAGAATGGACTGAATATTAAAGCAACACTCAACTGATTTTATTCAGGAAGGTTCTATTACTTCTTCTAAGCGAGATGGCCCCGCTTATATAAGCAGGAATAACAATGATTTTAACGGGGACCCATCCCCATTATTTGAAATTAAAGTTTAATTTACGGTGCGCAAAAATTGCTGTGCAGCCGTCAGGTTAAAAACAATAACACAGCCAATAATGAAATCAAGAAGTGTTGGAATGTATGCGACCTTGCAAAAGCACTTATGTACTTCTTTATTCCTGTAAGCCCATACTAACTATTTTGTCCCATTACAACCACAACTTTCAATATGTGTTGATTTCATAGCCAAGACCAACACCAAATAGTGCATACATGGAAAATGTTACACAGTTTACAAATGTATTCAATAAATCAAGTTTGAAAAGTGTGGCATGCGTTGGTTTTAACTTTTGCTGCCTCTAACAGGTTTCCTTCCTCGATTGGCTCCTATCTGGCCCCCTATGTCTTCCAATCAACACAGGCCAGCTTTCCTGTGTGCTAGTAGTCATTCCCACAGCATGATCCTGCCACCAACGAGCCTCACACAGTGGAAGGTGTGTTTAGGGTTTAGTTTTCTCACATAGATTTTGTGCCTTTCCTTCCACTTTACAATTATGCACTGCTTTGTGATGCTCCATCACATTAAATACCAAGGTAAAGCCCAGAAGGTTATGGATGTAACATGACAAAAATCAGGGGCCATCAATACCTTTGCAAAGTACTCTAATTATTAAATTGCGTAGCAGTGGGTTTTGATATGAGTGATATGGCTCACTGCCCAGAGTGGCATAGCCTTAAAGGTGCCATGACGTCACTGTATAAACCATTTCATGTAGTTGATATTGCTGCATGTGTAAATTCTCCAAAGAATTCCATTCATAATATAAAATCATGTTTTTATTTTGCCAGGTCCTTCCTCAATAAAAGAGTTGGTTGCGGTAATGACATGCAGCTCTACTAAGTTGACTTCACTCTGATTGGGTTCAACCATATTTGGAAAACCAGTCAAACGCGGCCCCCCTACATCACTTTCCTCTCCATCCACACCTCCCTTCTCGCCGCAACACTTTATTACAGATCCATTATGGTTTTATGTTTGATTGTGTTTGCGTTAGAGTTTAAAGCCTTTGGTCCAAAAGCTTTATCAGCAGTCCAACAACCTTTAAACCGGTGCTGCAATTCAACACAGAGGGGCGATACAGGGAGGCAGATCTGGGGCTGCCGTCTGTTCGCTGCTCCGCCTTCCTCCTCTCAGGTCAGCCGGTAAATCAGCTGGGGAGAGGGGTGAGGGATGGAGGGGATGGGGAAGGCTGTTTGCTTGATGGTGTGCTCTGATTTGAGGATATGAATTAAGTAGAAAGACAACCCGTTTTCTGATCTGACCGTTTTTGAGCCAATTAACAAAGCAGACTGTCACTGAGAAGGTCCTTTGGTATATAATTTAGACATTAACATGACCTCATCAGTGCACAACAGACCACATTATACCCTCAAACCCTCAGAAAAAGGAAATTTGTTGTTATGGCCCCTTTAAGGGCGGGTTGAACATGCAACGGTATTTATTTTTAAGAAATATTACTTGTTAGTTGTAGGCCGAACAAAATTTTTGTTGCTTATATGCATGTCCTGTCGATGGGGGGTGGGTGACTCCCAGGACTGTGCGGACTGCAGCTGGCTAAATTGCTGTCTAGTTTGCAGCTTTTGTTTTAGACCTTTAAGGGCTATTAGACATTTTTTTAGGAACTCTGCACTCTACTTGATCATCTCTGTTTTAAAATACAAATTTGAACAGAATTATTCTACTCTGTACATAAATTCTTTGAAACAGATTGAGATTAATTAATCCTTTATTCCATTTTTTTAAAAAACAAGAGGTGTTATTTTGGCATAAGGGTTACCTTACATGGTTATATGGGTGGGCGAGCTTACAGAGGCTTTCATTCAGGCAAATTCTCTCAGAAAAAAACACACGGACTCAAACAGGATGAAAAACGTTTTCTGAATTAAAATTAATTTGGGAATTATTCATGTCTGGATGTGAACTGCACATCTCTGCCGCCCGCTGTAACAGGGTGTGCAGCTATGAGAGGCCGTGTTTGCACATCAGCTGACATGCCTGTAAATCTCCTTTCAGGTCTGCGTCTTACAAAATGCTGCACACGATGCTCTTTTAATGCTGCAATCATGCTACATGTGCATGCATGCATATTAGTCCTCTCTTGGGATGGAGTTTGCACTCGGATGGTGCGATGATGCTGAGAGACGCTGAAAGCTCTGTTCATGAGGGAAACGCGGACATATCTTTCAGGAATGCCGGCTTCAGTTGTGTTTCCAATGAAATGGAAAAAGAAATTCTCAGGCACACACGTGTCCCAGAGCTGTAGAGCTGTCACCCTCGGAAAGAAGAAAGGGCTAAGGCTGTGAAAAGACCAGTCTCACTTCTTTGCTTTTAGTTTAAAAGTTTCAGTATCCTCGGCCCTCTTGCACCTCACTTGGACTTTCAAAATGATGACACATAAATCTTCAGCTCCCCCCAAACAGCCATGACTCCAGAACACATGCAGTATATTGTTTGTAAGATATGTAATAAAACTTGCCCTTGACTGAAGGCAGTTATCCTTCAGGCTTCAGGTCAGTGCGACTCTGAGTTGTACCAGAGGCACCATGCCATTGGCATGTTGTGTACACAAAGTGGGATAAAGAAAAAGCTGTGTCAACTAAACAGCGCATACGCTGCTATGCAGTATAGCTCCCCTAAATCTTTTCAAGGCACTTTCAGTCTGATTTTATATCCTGACAGATGCAGGTCCATCAGGACCGATTCTTATGATTATTACATGTGCACCTCCTGTCTCTGAGCTTTGAGCCTGAACAGCAAAAAAAATGCATGCCTCCAAGCTGGCACATAGCAGAAACATAATCACATCTGATAAAATGATCTTGATCAGAAAGTTCACTTTTGTACAGTAAAAGGAATTTACTTTGATGATTGGATGAGACTTAGGTTATTTGTGTGCTGTTGCAGTTCATATACGTACATGGAGGTGCTGACTTTGTATAGAATTCTCTTGCTTTTTGTATTATCAATCATTTTCCACATTCTTTCCTCAATAAACCAAATGTTTCATTTGTTTGATACATTTTTATTGTAAAAGCCAACATCAGAACTGATTTTCTGAAGTTTTTGGGGTCCATTTCTTCTCGCTGGTTTTTCTGGCCAACAAAGACAAAATTTTAAGGAAATTATAAAATAAATGTATATTTCTCAGTTGACTTATATTTAGAAATTAATTATAAACTAATTTATACATCTCTAAATTCAATTCAATTCAATTCAATTTTATTTATATAGCGCCAAATCATGAAACATGTCATCTCAAGGCACTTTACAAAATCAAGTTCAATCATATTATACAGATTGGGTCAGATTATACAGATTGGTCAAAATGTCCTATATAAGGAAACCAGTTGATTGCATCAAAGTCCCGACAAGCAGCATTCACTCCTGGGGAACCGTAGAGCTACAGGGAGAGTCGTCTGCATTGTACATGGCTTTGCTGCAATCCCTCATACTGAGCAAGCATGAAGCGACAGTGGGAAGAAAAACCACCCATTAACGGGAAAAAAAAACCTCCGGCAGAACCGGGCTCAGTATGAACGGTCATCTGCCTCGACCGACTGGGGTTACAGAAGACAGAGCAGAGACACAACAAGAGAGAGAAAAAAGCACAGAAGCACACATTGATCTAGTAATCTGTTCTACATTAGATGGTAATAGTCGGTGATCTGTCCTCCCTGGATGATTTCACAGTCAACAGAACGTCAGACCAGGTGTACCTACTATGAAGAAAAAAGAGAGAGAACAAAAAGTTAAAAGCTGAAATGACAACAGTCATTTCAATGTAATGCAATGCAAATCTGGAGAACAGTAGACTGGAGAACAGTAGAAATCAGTAGAGTGAGAAAAGTAGGCCCTGATGTCCTCCAGTAGCCTAAGCCTATAGCAGCAAAACTATAAAGGTAGCTCAGAGTAACATGAGCCACTCTAGTTATAAGCTTTGTCAAAAAGGAAGGTTTTAAGATTAGTCTTAAAAGTAGATAGGGTGTCTGCTTCACGGACCAAAACTGGGAGTTGGTTCCACAGGAGAGGAGCCTGATAGCTAAAGGATCTGCCTCCCATTCTACTTTTAGAGACTCTAGGAACCACCAGCAGACCTGCAGTCTGAGAGCGAAGTGCTCTGTTAGGAACATACGGAGTAATCAGAGCTCTGATATATGATGGAGCTTGGTTATTAAGGGCTTTATACGTTAGAAGAAGAATTTTAAATTCTATTCTTGATTTAACAGGAAGCCAATGAAGGGAAGCTAAAATTGGAGAAATATGATCCCTCTTGTTGATTTTCATCAGAACTCTTGCTGCAGCATTTTGGATAAGCTGAAGACTTTGAATTGCATTTTGTGGACTTCCTGATAGTAAAGAATTACAATAGTCCAGCCTTGAAGTAACAAATGCATGGACTAGTTTTTCAGCATCACTCCTGGACAGAATGTTTCTAATTTTGGCGATATTCCGGAGGTGAAAAAAGGAAACTCTGGAAACCTGTTTAATATGGGATTTAAACGACATGTCTTGGTCAAAAATAACACAAAAAAATAAATGATTTAGAATTACCCTGATTCAATGTCATATTTGGTCAAATGCCTTTGTTGTCTCAAAATTAAGAATTCAAGACTATGAATACTGTCTTTTATGCCTTAACCTTGGATTCAACTTTGACCCTGGCCTCACCTCTGATGATGTCATAGGACCTCCTCTGACCTAAGTCACGACCCCCAAATATGTGAGAAATGTGATTAGCAAGAATTTAGTTATTGCTCAATGCCTCCTTCTTTGTTCCGCTGTATTTCAGTGACCTTGTTACATTACAGTACTAATGTTTGGCATAGTAACCATAATGTTTTTGATGAAGGCGCTCCTAGAGGAGATTCTGTGTTCATAATTAAAAATACAAAGATCACTTCAGACCTACTTTATTTTCATGGTGTATAAACCTTTTAGTTGGTGTGTACCTATCTGTTTCTGTGGGTGACACCAAACCTGGCTCTAGTTTTGGGGTCACCCACACCCTCCTAATTATGGTCCTGATTGGTGGTTATCACTGTTGTCTCACAGCTTAAAGGTTGCCAGTTCAAATCTCCGTTCACTGGGTCCTTGAGCTCCTGCAGTCTGTAGACATTTGTTTATGCAATGACTGGAACACATAAAACCATTGGTTACTTTCTTTTTTTGCCATTTTGTTGTAGATTTCTTGTTCTCAAAAGTCACAAACTTTTATGAAGAAGATGAATTTAGACAAAATACAACAATAGAAATAGAAACAGAGGAAGTTGCTGAATGTGTTGGTTTGTTGTGATTTAGATATTCAAGTATTATTTTTTATTATATATAATCTTTAATATCATAACCTTTCAGGAAACAGGAAAAACACACTCTGTCTATATTTCCACTTGTGTTGCTGTCAAAGCACAGTGACAGTTTATGTGGAGCATTATTTTTATTCCAGTTCTGTCTTTGAGAACTAATTGGCTGTACAAGCGATACAATAATGCAGTAAAACTGAGTTCATCCAGTCCATCACAAATGACGGCAAAACTTTATTAACATAAAATGGCAACTTAATTAAAATTTGAAGCACAAATGTGTGCAAGTCTTGATTATGACCAATGCTGATACAGTAAATGCAAAATCTAAATACACCAAAAGACATGCGATGTCTATGCACTGCGAAGAAGGGTTTTACATTTGCACCTTGTTTCACATCGAACCCACCTAGACTGTCTGTTGCAGAAAAGCTCCTTCTCTGTCTTATCGGACCAAAGTTCACAGCTTCAGATAAAGTCCTAGCAGAGTTTAGCAAACTCCACAGGTTGTTGTAAAATAGAAACAAAAATTATTAATTTTCTGGCCTCCCTCCGGAGCAACAATTTGGCATGCAGATATTGTCTAATGGTTGTTATAGATACTTGGAGACCCAACGATGCCAAATATGGAGATTTTATTTCACTTCCTTTACCATCCTTCTCAGTGTGTGGTAGGAAGGAAAGCATAGGTGCTGGTTCATCTTTGTGGTCCGTGGGTGAAATTGATGGACAATCGTGTCACATCATAAATGTTAAATGGCTAGTACTTGTATAGCACTTTATAAAGTCTGACGACCCCAAAGTGCTTTACTCTACAGTCAGTCATTCACACACACGTTCACACCCTGATGGTGGTGAGCTATGTTAGTAGCCATAGCTGCCCTGGACAGTCTGATAGAGGCGAGGCTGCCATTCATTGGAGCCACCAGGCCCTCTGACCACAGCCAGCCGGCAATTCAGGTGAAATGTGTTGCCCAAGAACACCACGACTTAGACCGTCGGAGTGGAGGATTGGTCTGGCAACCCACCAGTTACACGACAAACTGCCTAACTCTTGCGCCACGATCGGCCCTGATATTCATCCCCCAGGTAAACAGGAAGTCATGGATTACTAATTGGAAATTTCCATAAACTACAGTCAACACAAATACTTACAATATAGTCACAAAAATGATAAATATATTTATTTTAAAGGGATTTCCAGGGGTGCCAAAAAGTGTGACTTTGTTTAAAAGCATAAATAAATGTAGACAAATTAAAGTTTGTCAGTTGCTGCATTAAAGAAAAGTAGTATTTCAGGGCTTTCTGCACATCTTTCCTTGGGTTACCAATAGCAGTGACGGGCGCTGTATCAAAAGGCGTTTCCTAAACCATATGTGCTGCCAAACATCATTCTGTTTGTCAAGATCATTTTGAGAAACAAATACCTGGTTTTGCAGCAAACACTTAGACAATCAGAGAAACTTTGAAAACATAACTTTTTATGACTGTTCTCTACTCATTTGATGCTTTTATTCTCCTGTCCTATTCATGTAGTTGGTCTCTTTGTCTGTGAAGTAAGCAGATTTTCATTCCTTTTCTCAAGTGCTTGGAGTTGTGCTTCATCTTTGTTGCTGTAAAAGGCTCGGGGATCGATTGTTTCATAAAATGGTTCCCTCCTGCCGGCTTCATATTGATGCTTTTCCATTAGGGTGGCGGAGGATGCTCCTGTTTTGCTGCTGTTTTCGAGCCGTGTTTTTGTCGAGGTGTGTGCAGAACTGTGTCAATGAACAACCTTGTATGTCTGGAAATGCCAGCTCAGATCAGAAAAAGTGTTGCTTCTGGAATGTATCTGAAGGAATTCAATCATTTTATTTGGACTGAACAATTAACATTTGTGCCAGCAGCACAACAACTCAAATATCAAACTACTGATGAGTAAAAAAAATTAAAAAAAGTTGATGTATCTCTGTAATATAGTCTCCCGGTCATGTGATTGCAGTAGTCATAAATAACAACAGCCATTAAGCTGCTCACAATGACCACCCCATCCATCTTAATTAGAGGTTCATGTTGATGTAATGGATTGAGCTTGTTTCCTTGTTTTTGATTGATTTAGGACCAAAAACGGCGTCATGAATGACAAAGTAAAGTGCTTTGTTGGAGTGGGTTTATTTAATACTTTTCATCATCAGGAAAGCAAAGGAAATTGCTTATTGATTTTGCCAGACAGCAGCAAGTTTTAACAATAAAACTCGAAAAATGAATATTCTTGCAACCTTTACGGCACCGGGCTAAAGTATTCACTCCTTTTTATCTTCTTCAGTTTCTTTTTTCATGCTCCAGCGACAAACTTCAATATACTATCATAGGATTGTGTGTCATAGACCTATGGAAAGTCTGATGTGCATTAAATGAGAGGAAAATGATTAGGGGTGCAGTGGCCAGTTTATCACAAATTCATTCTAACTGATATAACAATGTAAGCAAAGTCAATATCCTAAAGGACTGGTGGGAAAGGCTTGTTGTTTAATGCAGCAGAAAACAGTTTAAGATTTTGCAATTTAGAAACTACAACTTCATTGATTCCTTGCCAAGCCAGGAGTCGCAGCCAGGCGCAGGATCTTAGTAAAACCTGTCATTTTATTGCAGTATCTGGATAGATTTCTAACTATCTGGGGTCTATTTTTTGCAATAAAGCTAGAGCAGAAAGACAACAATACTGTTAAATTTAATATTTGTTTATCGGTCATCATCGCAACACTGAGCAACATTATCCGGCATCGCATGTTTTCCTGATATCCTGTCCCTTAAACATGCGGCGTGGTTTTCATAATTTCTTCCAAATAAAATCTGAAAAATGGGACATGCGTTTACTCCAATTACGCCTGCAGGTTTTTCCATTCCCTCAAGGTTTTGTATATTTGCTGACAAACATTATTCTCAATTCTTCTCTGCTCAATCAGATTAGATGTCGAACGTCTCTGAATATCAATTTTCAAGTCTTGTCACAGATTCTCAAATGCATTTAGGTGTGGGCAATTTTAACAAATGACTATGTTTTGACCTGAATGTTTTTTTCTAGATTTGGCTGTACGTTTAAGGCTGTTGTTTTGCTGGAAGGTGATCATCTGCCACAGTCTCAAGTCATTTGCAGCCTCTAACAGGTCTTGTTTCAATAATGTCCCTGTATTGAGCTCCAGCTGTCTTTACATTAATGCTGAGCAACTTCCTTGTCCCTAGTAAAGGAAAGCATCCCCACACTATGATGCTGGCACCACTATGTTGCACAGTGCCAATGGCATGTCCATTGTGTTGTGTAGTGTTTGTTTTCCACCTCATACAGCACTTTGCATGTTAGCCAAATGGTTCAGCTCTGGTCTCATCTAACTTGACCACCCTCTTTGACTTGTCCTCTACATGGTTATTGGCAAACTGCAAATAGGACTTGTGCATTTCCTTGAGGAGACAGGCAGTGTAACTGACTCTTATTTTGGGGTTTCAGAAAAAAGGGGACAGAATATATAAATGCAACCCACACCTTTTATTTTTTTTTAAACATTTAGAAAAACTTGTCCAGTTTTCTTTCCACTTCATTCTCCGTACATTGTTCTATACTGTGTTGTGTTGGTCAGTCACATAAAATCCCGATAAGAGACATTGAAGTTTGTGGTGGTTATGTGACAAAATGTGAAAAGGTTAAAGAGGTGTGAACACTTTTGCAAGAAAGTTTATGCAAATTGAAAACTTTAAAACTAAAACATTTATCTACATAGCATGTCCAGATACTCTTTCTAATACCAGGGACGTGTCATTTTCAGGTGGCAAAGCAGCAAAAAATCCATCAAAAATAAAGAACACAGCCAGCTGAAGTAGCACGACTGTGATTAATCATGACCTCAATAGCCCCCTGAAAGCACCCATAGATGCATGATGATCATCTGTTGTGAATGAATCTTTCTCTCCTGCTAAAGAAATAAAGCCCTCGGATTACAAGCTCTGTGTCATTAAAATAACCCACAACAATGTTGTTATTGTTCTCGTGTAAAAACCGATGTACACATGCAGCCTGGCAGATTACGGTATTTAATGACGTTGTCCATAAGGCAGGCAACTTGTGGAAAAAAATTGAGAATCATGTATGGGCTACAAAAACCTTTAATTTTCTGTCTTTCTTTCAGTCCTTCCTGCTGCCATCAATTTAAATAATATCTGAAACTGTTGAAAGAACTTCATACTTATTATCTGGGTGACATTTCTAGGGAATTCTTGTTATGAATATGTTTCGTATGGCAAAAAAATGTCAAACAGACATTTCTAACAAATATGGAATTTGAATTATCTCCTTTTTTTTAGTTGCAGGCATTGGCAGCTAATATAAAAATATAATTATTTCAAATAAAGGTCCCAAAATTCATTTTTTTGTTGTTTAATGGCTTTTTACTGTAATGTTTATCAATAAAAAAAAAAATTGTTCTGTTGGGTTTGGTGGATTATAAGTTAGCCACATGTGTTATATTAAAGGCATACTATGCAACATTTTTCAGTTAATTAATGTGTTCCATACCATTTTGGATGATTAAATGAGTCATTTCAGGTTGAACAAAGGTTTTCTCGGCCGCCCTGGTGGTCTGTGGGGGAAATACCGCACTTGCAATTGCAGGAGCCCTCGGCCCGCACCCACAGGCTCAGAATCTCGTGCAAGATCGCAAGAGTCGGTCTTGCTTTACGGCGAGAACTGCTACACGCCCCCAGTGAAACACATGCTCGTTGCTAGCGCAGTGGCGATATCTGTGCAGTTATCATGGCGGAACCAGCGACAAAACAGCGAAAGCCCATGTCGGAGCAGGCAAGAAAGAGGAATCGTACACAGGTGAACATCGGGCAAGCTTTTTCTGAATGGCGACAGCTAAAAGAAAGAGAAGGCTGCAAGGCTGACGCGGACCTCGCGTTTCTGCTGATGCGATTGTAAGTAACATTGGAGGGTTTCCCTCACGCTACCGCCTCCCAACATAACAAAAAAAAAAAAAAAAAAAAACTAACTCGATATGCGCGCAAAGCTTGTCTCCCCCCCGCTCCGCTCCGCCGGTCGTCCGGTAAGCAAATTCCTAGGAGAAACACTGCATTGGAATGGTTTCTCTCTCTCTGTGTGCATGTTCATACTTTCAGTCATTGTTTGTACTGCCGTTTTTTCGACTTTTCGTTGCGTTCGCCTGTCTGCTAAGCTCAAAACAACCACGCCTGGCTTGACGGAGAAACCAGAACAGCTGAGCATATTTACGACAGTGCACTTTTACTTTCGCCCTCTGGGGGGAGCCTCGCTGGAAAATCAACCCCGGTTGCATAGTATACCTTTAAGATACAATGGCTAGGGTTAAAATCATCAGTGCCTTTGTGCTGACACTGAGCTTTATGAAGTAACAAATGTAAGTTTCAATGTACATACGTGTACAGTGCATTATAAACAAAAAATAATGGAACAATGTTAAAAGAATAAAAAAGGATCGATCATTCTCTCCTACAAGGTCTCAGACTCTGCTGAAATTAAAAGCCAGAGTCTTAACCATTAATTTAAAGTTGTCCTTGTATCTAGTGGAGAACTATCCCTGTTTACTTCTCTCAAGTCACATCTGTTAGTAAGCGTGGAACTCAGATCTTTTTCGTTCAGGATGGATTTTAATGGCAAATGTAAACTTTTGCAGTTCAAGCTGCATCAGCCAGGATGCATGTTTATGAAAGTCCTGAAAATGGACAAAGGAAGAAAAAAAGGTCTCGAAAATGAAAAAAATGGGGACTGCACTTTGCCGAGTGGCAGAGAGAGCACCTCATATATGGAGGCGATTACTCTTCGACTCAGCCATTTGGGATTCAATTTTTCACCTTGGAACCTTTCTGCATGTCATCTTCCTTCCCTTTCTGCCAGTTTCCTGTCTGATTATTGAACATAAAGGACATAAAGAAAGAAAAAGATCAACAATATTTATTTTTCCTTCTAAACTACTATCAGCTTTAAATCCATGCTTCTCAAAGTGTAATAATGACTATGTTTGACTGCATTATTTACTTACCAGGCTTGAATTGAAATGTATGCAATTGACTTTGAGCTTGTCTGTATTGTTAGGTTTAATTGACTTAATATTTCTGTATATAAATTGGATGTTTTTTCGTTTGTTTTAGTTTTTTTTGTGAAATATCTTGAATTAAACTGAATTATTTAATTCAAGATATTTAAATAGTCACAAGTCCCTCAAGGGTCAACCCCTTTCTCTGTCATGGATTTCTCCGTCTTCTTGTAGGTTAGTTCAGGACAAAATGAAAAGGAAAAGGAAAAAAAAAGTTTTATTTACAGGGAGAAATCTGGAGAATAACAGTCATCAAGAAAACCCTGCCCTCCATTCCACTGATCTACTTCTTCAGAATGATACAGTGTGTTTTTCCTCTCTCTCTCTCTCTCTCTCTCTCTCTCTCTCTCTCTCTCTCTCTCTCTATATATATATATATATATATATATATATATATATATATATATATATATATATATTTCTGTTGAAAGATTAAGAATAAAGTATCTTATTTAAAGTTAAGTCTGTATTTTCTGTTGCGGGAAAATGCGTAGACTGAGCGATTAAAGGCAAGGTTTAAAATGTTTGCTCAGAAAAACAAACAGCAAAAAGTTTTAAAGACAGCTCATCCTACAGCTGCAGCCTGTAGACCCTAAGAGAGGATTCATGTGAGCGGACCATCTGGAAGGAGACGGTTGTTTAGAAATCGGTGCTGATGTGCAGACTGCGGTGTGAACCTGCAGGAGCAAATTTAGCTGTGCACTCAGGGAGAACTGATGGAAGAACTGTGACTGCATCCAGAATGAATGAATTTTATGGAGATGAGACTGCGTTTTCTGGTTCACATCTAATGGCGGCTTTATGCCAATAATTGTTTGGTCCAGCAGTCAGCAGCGCGTGAGGTCTAGAATATTGATAAACCTGTTTGAAGCAGAAAACCGTTTACTTTCAAGTAGTGCCACCACGTCCTTATTTATCTTCCTCTGTTTTTCAAATATTAGTCAAAACTGTTTTGTACAGCAACATTTATAAACATCAGAGGAGTAAAATACGCTCAACAGGCCACTGAATCACATATTAACAATCACTTTTAAAGAAAAATGTAGTTATAATGGTTTGAAAGGCAGAAAATAGCTGGAAACAAAACCAAAGAGCCAAAGAAGTGCAGAGTACATTTAGCAAACTGTTTTGTAGCTACTCTGGCTGTTTGAGTACATATATTAGCTAGATCCAGCATTGTGCTCTCAAAGAATATCATCAAAGCACGATGAGTCATCTTTAATGGCACTAAAACTGAGTCCTGGCTGAGAGTTGAAATTAATCATTGCTGTATTTCTCGCATGAACAGACAAATTGCCTGCAGGATTATACTGATTGTAACTGTAACCAAGGCTTACTGACGACTCTCAGACTGAGGAGTGCATTTCTTTTAAAGCTAACCCACTACTCCTGATATTTTGCCATTATAGGCAAGAAGTCTCCTTTTAAGCAGCAAAAATACATTTAGACAAAGGATTTGTGTCATTAGACCAGTGGTCCAAAGACACACACACACACATATATCCTTGTTTAAAGTACAAAGTGAGGACCATGCCTTGACTTACATAGACTTCCATTCATTTTCAAGCCTTTCTATGGCCTAACCTTTACCAGTATATACCTAACCAAAACCTAATAAACCGCAACCCTAGCCAAGAAAAAAAGTGAGGACTAAAAAAAGGTCCTCACTTTACATGAAAGTCCTCACTTTACTGGTAAAATGAGCAAAACATTTTCTCACTCAGCTCAAAGTACAAGAACACACATACATGGATCCAGATAAGTACAAACTTCTAGTTCAGATCTTTGGAATGAATCGCTCGCTACATGGTATTTATTTCTGAACAGTCTTCAGCTGAACATACATATTTCTTGACTTGTTGGGTACCTTTAAGATTTGTGTGTACCAACACAAGCCAAATGTCTCAAGAGGGTTTGGGAAATGGCTACTATGGAGCAGCTTTTAATAATGTGCAGTGTAGGAACAAATGGCTACAGACAGTCATCAATTCAGAGTAAAATTATGAATAAACTTAATAATGTATTAGGGTACCACCTGCAAACCAGGAACTAATAAACAATAAATATATCAGTCCCAAATGTAATTTGGCCTTTATATGCCCGTCTGTGATGACAGAAGTCCTACTATCTGCCAAAGGTATGAACTTTGAGGCCAAAATGATGAAACTTCCCTTGCCCAGTCTGCATCCGAGCCGTTGGCTTCTTTGTGTTCTTTATAGAAGGAACCTGGTCATTTCACATCCATTTAAAGACACGTCTTTAAAGAGATAAAGGTGATAGTTACAAGTTTTTCATCAAAATAGACTGGGGCAGAATACAGATCTAAATTTGATTGAAAAACATATATAGTTGTTTTATAAATTTTGACAGGTCCAAAATATATAAATATTTGCTGCAGGTTACAATGCCAACGTCGACACAAAAGGATTCTGCACCAATAAGAATAGTAGGTTGAATTCACCTGAGACGAATCTCAGTCGTTGCCAGATCGTAGTAGCTCCATGATAGCACTGAGAAATAGCTTCTTCTCTGCGTTACATTTCTCAGATTCAAGCGGACCAAAAAAGAAGGAAAACAAGGAGAAAGATTGGTGAAGATTTTGAGCGTTGGTGCTGACTTAAGGAAGTCAAGGGGCTCAGAAGCTAAACGGAGGTTACTGCTTTCCTTCTGGAGAGGTTAAATGTTTGCTAATGCTAACCATTATGCTAATACAGCCAGCTGTGTCAACCAGGTAGTAAACAATACAACTGAAATTTGGAAAAAGAGCAGCTGAGTGCGAGTCGGCCACCCACTGGTCGGGAGGAGTTAAACTTGTCCTTTAACTCTGCTCTTTTTGTTTCCCATATCCACTCATAAAGAATGTAACCCAGACTTGCGGTGCTGGTGAAAAGGAAACAGATGTGTTTACTTTTCAAATCAAATCTTTGTTGGTGGGAGCTTTTTAGGGAACTGGATGCAGCTAGGATTTTTATGCTGCTACTTGAGGCTCTTAATTTATTTTGTTGAAATACTGGAGGTCGCTTCAGAAGAAATTGACCTAAAACCAACGGAACAAGAATGTAGAGAAGATTAGTTTCTAATAGACAATTCTAACTAACTATGACCTTTAAGAAGTTTGTATCATTTTGATATAAATATTCCCTATGTGTTTCTATTGAAAAATGAACAGGCTTGTAAAAATGCCTTTAACTCCAACGTGTTGTGACAAGCTCCAGTGCATACCTCTTCCTTTCAATGCCCCGTACTATTTTTTAAAATCTAATTAGTTCTCCTTTTAAAGCAAGTTTTTGTATTGTAAATGTTTTTTTCTCTAAACAGCCCTGCAGATTTAGTTTACAGGAAAACCTCAGTTGGTTTAGAGTTCAGCCCTTGCAGAGGAGCAGCTGTCGATCATTGGCTCCACACACCCATCAGCTGGTGTGACTCATTCATTTCAACAGCAGATGAAATCAATGAGTGCATGAACGCCATGGCAGGGCTTAATGGGTTCCGTCTTGTTTTTACCTCTGTCTGTTGTGGCCGCTTCTTTTCTGCCAGTCCTTAGATCTCCATGTGGGTTAACTTTGTCACAAATCAAAGTATGACATGTTGCATTTTAATTTTCATTGTTCAAACACTTAAAATACACCATGAGCTATCTAAACTGCTTCTTTTACAGGCCCAGCAAGTCACTTGTTAGCTGCCAGTGAGTCTGACCCCATAAAACCTGTTGTAAGCAGATGGTTATGACACTATTAAACTCCCTATGCCAGACAAAAAGTGAAGAGATACAAATGTCCTTATCTCAGTGTGCACATAAACTCTGAAATGAAAAGACTTGGCCAACTAATCCAGAGTTGTTGCAAGTGTCAGCATTAATTGCAGCTCAGACTGACAAATTAAAACGAGTGGTGCAGCATAAATGAGCTTAAGCTAAGTTAATTATGCCACATGACAATGTACACCATTCACATACCCCTTTTTATCTTTGTCCTCTGCCCTTTTTTTTTTTTTTAAAAGTGCCCCGACAAATTGTTCGGCTTTGGGAAATGCTCTCTAAACGAGCTCTGAAACATGTGGAGAACAGAAGACACAGATTTTTTTGTTTGTACTTTCTTTAAATTCAGAAGTTAACATACATTAAGATTAAGATACCTTTAAACAATTTTGGAAAGCCCTAATTATGATCTCAGGGCTTTGTAAGCTTCTGTAATTCCAGTCATTTGAGTTAAATGGAGGGACACCTGTGTATTTATTTTAAGGCACACCTTAAAGACTGTGGCCTCTTGTGTAACAGATTAAAATCACAAAATCAGCCATGATATCAGGAAAACATTTGTGAACATTCACAGGGATGCTCCATTCTTGGGTACATTTTCCTGAATTGAATACAATTGTATGAAGGTGTCACGTTCGAACAATTTTATGCAAACATAATGGGAAAGTTGAATTGTCAAACTTACAGGAGGAAGAGGGGTTCTGGGTTCCCAGAGATGGATGTGTTTTGGTGTGAGATAGGCAAACCAACCTCCAGAAAAAAAAAGCTAAACAATGTGTGAAATGTTCAGTGCTTAAAGCTGAAGATGCTGACTGTAACCAGGACTGTCATTATCCTTAATCAAATCTGTCATTTACCAACATGGCCTGAAAGGCCACTTAAAAATTAAAAAGTCATTCGGAGAAAAAGGGGAAAATTCCTCACAACTGTGAAATACTGTGGTGGCAGCATCCTGTCTTGGGTGTGTCTTCAAATGTGTCTTCCAAATGGACAATGACTGAGCATAACACCAAATCTGTTACAAAGACGCTAAAGGACAACAGACTAAATGTTTTCAAGTGGTCATTACAAAACCCTACTGATTCTGTGCAATAAAAGATTTGCAGGCAAAGCTGAAAAGGTGTCAATGAGCAAAGAGGCCCACAAACTGATTCAGTTACATTGGTTCTGTCTGGAGGACAAACATCAAGTAGACTGCTGTGAAGTGTTTGCTGAAATACACCAAGAAAGCTTGACCCAGGTTAAATTGTTTAAAGGGCAGTTATACCAAACACCAAGAAAATGTCTATAAACTTTAGAATTTGAAGAAATAAAATTTGAAACATATTTTAAAAATCTCTTTATCTTTCTGGTATCCAACAAATCCCAACTGAACTAAAACAAGTGAAGAATGGTCATATTCTATGCAAGACAGTGAAAAATGTCTGGGGGCTGTTACAAATCATGTCCATAAAATGCTTTCAGCACAGACAAAATAATCAAATTAGATCTAAAGTTTGCTTATATATAAAACCACCTCTTCTTAAGTGCAAACAATGAAACTTAGGTCTATTAAGTGTAAAATGGACAAAATAATTAGCTTTTCACAATTTAAATCACATATTTTAAATGAAAAAATATGATGGAGTTGATTAAAAATGGGGCCTCGAATCTAATCCTGTTCTGGGCCCCAAACAATCTTGGGTCCACTCTACTACAGAATCATGCTATTAAGCTGTGAGCTTAATAGCTTAATCAGCGGTGCTATTTTCTGCCGGCACATTTCCCATGTAACTTTTATTTTTTTATATATATGCAATCAGATTATTAGCATGCTCTCATTTAATGTAAAGGATTGCTATTCTCAATGTTGAGAATGTCAATTATGTTTTGTATTACTTCATTGTTGTGAATACAACAAATAAAAAAAGTGTCTGGCAAAAACCTGACAGGCATAAACAGGATGTCTCTTAAAGTAGTGCATTATTGGGAAATGGAAGAAAAAGCTCATATGTGTTTTTTTTTTTTCTGCACATAAAAATTTGCAAATTTGGCATGCAGTCTTTTACTGTGATCCCCTAGAGAAAAAGTCCATTAAATTCAATTCAAAACTACTTCATTGATCCCAAAGGGAATTTAAATGTTGTTGTAACTCATATTATGCGGTGTTTTTTTTCATAGAGGTTTTGAGCAGAAATACTCAATAAATTGGAATATGCATTTTTAAGAGGCTTGTTTATCAGATTCAAAGTACCTTTTGGAAAAAAAAAAGACAACGACCTTCAAGCTGGTACTAAACACACTTTTCATTAAGCCCCCATTTTTGCATGAAAAGTGTTGCTATTTTATTAGTCTGATGCAATAATGTTGTCTGAAATCCCGATTAACAAAAATAGAGGCTTTAAAACATCATCAGTCTGTGTTATTCTATATGTTTTTCCCTCAGTGACTTCAGTTACTGAAATAAATGAACTTTTCAATAATATTAAATTTTTTAAAATATAACTGTAGATGCTTTTGGCAGTGGGCAGGAAGCTGTCTGTCTTACAGCAGGCTCATGTTTGTCTGTAGTGTTCTTCATTTTACCCTTTCACCATCATCTCCAGAGGTTCTGGAAGAGGCCCCAGAACATAGCCGGCCTTCTTTATTAGCTTGGTGAGCTTTGTTAAGTCACTGGCTCTGATGCAGCTACCCCACGAGAAGGTGACAATAGAGATCATGCTCTCCACAAATAGCACCCACATGTGTCATTTAATTTCAAAGTAAATCAGGCTATTCTGAGAAGACCTCTCTTTGTTCAAGAACATCGGTGAGCAAACGACATCATGAAGACCAATGAACACAGTAAGCACTGAATATAGACCTAATGGCGTTGTGAACATTTAGGCTTAATCAAACTTTGCAGGATTAAATGCCAGCTCCATGGGAACAAAGACAACTTCACTTGAACAAGTCGGACTGTAACGATAAGCTGCTGTTCCGAATGAGGGACTTGTGACTAAATATGTTCTACCCAAGAGGGCTGAGACATTTTTAATGAGAATGAACATCTGTTTCCTCTGTGTCCTGCTGGGAGCCCATAACAAGTGTAAAATGTAAAAATAGGTTGCTCTTTATTCCCACACAGCATCTGCAAACATTAAAGCATCTATACAACAGAAAACACTTCACTATATGTAAAGGTAAAAAGGTATATAAACTGTAAGGTACAATCAAAACATGGTTAGATATATTATTATTATTTTCTTTTTATCCTATACTGTAACGTTGAAATGTTACAGAACCTTAAAGAATTTGCTTTCTCCCTTTGAATATGTGCAGCTAATAGTTCATATATGCAGTATTAAACCCTTTTATCACATCTTATCATCTGTCATATCTAAAGGGGCTGACAGTGTCCTGAGGGGTTACATTGGGTAGAGCAGATTGTAGTTAAAAAATCCTCTTAGTGGTTAGGGTTGCCACATTTTGTGCAGAAAAATAACAAACATCCAGCATCTGGCTGATGTAGAAAATTTGAAACATGTTAATTAAAAAGATGCTAAATGTATTAAAATTAATATAATAACATCATTTTTGGAGAGTTCTAAAAAGTGCATGCTGTTTAAAAAAACAGCATATGTGTTTCATATGAATGTATAAAGAGTCCCTTTTTAAATGATTAAAAACCCTTGAAATGCAAACTTAATATTCCGTTTTTATATCTAAAACATACAAAGAACTGTCTTTGGAAGTCTTTGGTGAAGATCTTACATCTGCTGAGGCTTGCATGTATAGTGAGGAACTTGCTGAGGTGCTAACCAAATGCTAGAGTGCCTCACTGATAATTCATCTCAAAACATGTTTTTGTTTGAGTCAAGTGTGCAAACACAATTTGCAGAAATAGTTGGTCTTGTACCTCATAAAGTATAAAGTTAGTTTCTAAACGCCCTGATTCTTACTTTACATGCGAAAAAAAATCATATTTTCACAGCTTATCTACCAAATGACTGGCACCCACCCTGAATTTGAGCATTCTGTTTGTTTTTCACTCAAACATTGGTCAACACGGCTACATGTTACACTTGCTGCCGGGCCAAAAACCCATGCATGAGCTACACACAACAGTAAGCTAATAAGCTGACATTAGCGTACCTAAGCAACCTTTTAGCATGAAGTCAGCAGCCCATTTGTGCCAGGAATTATATGCAAAACTTTAAGTTTACCATGAAATTTACTTGAAGCCAACTGTCAAGTAACATTGTATGAATATATTATATTTTAAAAGTACTTATAGTAACTTACCTTTGAAAGAATATCAGGGTGGCGAGCCATCAGGTGCTGCTTAGGATTTGTGGTATTTTCCCCATGTAGTTTGTGAACACATTTACCGGCATAAGCCTAAATACATTGTTTTTCTTTGGGGGGGGGGGGGGCATATTTATTTCCATATTTAAGTATTAAGTATATGTAATTTCAGACCACCAAGGTAATTTGTAGAATGTGGCGCAGCCGTCATGGTCCATCAATGAATGAATAAACTCATGCCGGTGGTGGATGTAACCAAACAACGATAGGATGGAGAAGCATTGCTGCTACTTTTGACTGACTGTTAACATGGACAATAGATGGAAACGTCATGCCTTTTGAATATCTCACTAACGTTTTCATCTAGTCTCAACTCATCAACAAAAACTTGGCTTAGAATAAGGCAATGATATATAAAATGATTTGAGGTATATCACAATCTTGTGTTTGATACATAATTCTTTATACTTTTGAGTCATATTTTTGATGTCTTCACTGTGTATCTGCAATGCAGATGGTCATAAAAATAAGGAAAAGCAATTGAATGAAAAAACTTGACACAGGAGGACACCAACTCCCTACTAACTACATATGCAAATTAACTTTTTTATTTTATGTATTTATTTTTATTTTGCTTGTGCCTCCCCCTTCTAATAATACCCTGGGCAACTGCCCATTTGCCCATGTTGAGAAACACCATTCGAAAGAAATGATCCCTTTCTAGTCCTACAGAGGGAAAATGTGTCTCTGCATTTAATCCATCCCTCAGGGAGCAGTGTGCTGCCACACTAAGTGGTGCACAGAGAGCTTTCTGGGGTCAAGGGTCTTGCTCAGGAACACAGAGTGACAGACTGAGTTTCAAACCAGGGACCTTTGCATCCTCTCCAAGAGGCAAACGCCCCGACTCCCGAACAACTAGGCCACCGCTCCTGACATTTGAACTGTTTTAGCGGTTCATTGACATGTTCTAATCATATGTTGAATTTAACAAAATATGTCTGTTTATGGGAGAAAATCCTAAAACTACTTATCTCCCTAGAGGATCTATTGAAGACTCAAATTTGGTTGTTCAACAACCTTTTCTCTGTCAAACTTACTGCACACACTGAGGTGCACACAGTCTCCCATAGAAAGAGCAACAATCATCCAGTGCATACACATTTTATACAATGGGTGACAAGAACAAAATTACAATGACCTCGGTTCGTCTGGTGTTTGCCTGGTGTTAAACTTGATCCCTGCTGCTCCTCAGGCTGTCTGGTTTTTGTTATTCAGACAGATTGACGTCTAAAGCTCAGAGCCTGCATTGAAGCAAGCACCTGTCACTCTGTGTGAGACAAAAATAATTATAGTTGGATCATATGCTGTACATATGTACCCATGTACAGATGTACTCATACATCAAGATGTTTCATTATTAAAGAGGACATAAACTTATGTGATCTGTACAAATATACACATCAAAACTTTAGATGTTTAAATGAGCGCCCTTTCTTCTCATGGCATATAGCCATACGTGTTTTCGAATGGTTTAACAATTAATGTGCATCTCACATAAATGCAAACAATGTGCAACACTCACGTGGCACTAATAGTCAATGAAATAGCAACTTGCTATGCTAAATATTATAAAGGCTAGATATGAAGAAAAAAAATTAGTCGGCAGTCTAAGAATCGACCACTCAAGCTTTTTGTCAGTAATTAATGAACCAGACACTAAATTATAGTTGGTGCAGGTATCATGTATTTGGGGAAAAAAAAGAACACAGAATGCAAAAAACTAAAATAAAAATAAATACCCCAAATATTTACAAGGCTGCAGTCAACATTTCATTTTTTGAGTGGGCATTATAAGCATATTGCTTCGGCCAATACACACTTTTTTCAGACTTTTAATTTATGTTTTATGGACATATACTGTCAATTATTATATACTTGTGTGTCTGAAATAAATACCTATGATTATGAGAATTTGGTGTTGGAACCAATATAATTAAACACAAGAAAAACATTGGAAAGTATGCTCATAAATGTTCCCCATAATAGATGGCGCCAATCAGCATCATCCTAATCTGCAACACACAAGAGTACTGTCCATGATTATATTGTCCATTTTATTTGTTTCCAAGCGCAATTGTCCATAGTTGAGAAGCAATGTGTGGCTTGTATGTGTGAATCAGGGTAAAGAGCATGGAGTTGGGAACAGAGCGTAGGCTGCAAGGGCCTCCTACCAGACCAGTAGGCAAGGCTTTGCAGGTTCTTCTTCTTCTTTAATTTTCAGGAGCTCGTCATCCTTTTAACCCAAAAGAGGGTCACCTGTCCTGCATTAGACAGACAGGACTAGTAAACTTCCTTAAACTGCAACTACAGCTTTTGCAATTATTTCTTGTGTGCACAAATAAATCATAATATAATTAAACACCTACGGAATTTACAATCAGAAAGGTACAATTGTAAACATTCATATACTTTTTCAAGTATAAACAGATCAAGATACTAAACACTACACAGCCTCGACCCAATACCCGATAGTCTGCTTTAAAGCAATTATAAGTATTAGATTTTAACATATTAAGTTGAACACAATATACAGCTTGTTGTGAGGAGAAATAGGAAGTAGTGAAGAAAGGCAGGTTTTACCTTGGGTTTCAAATGGCTCTTATAAATCTTTTAAACATGGATTAGTTTGACTGTGAGTGCATTCCATAATATTCTCTCTGTAGAGAGAAGGTTTTCCTTGTCTGTGCTTTAAAGTTTGAATTAAACCTTTTTCTAAGATAACAACCCCATCTACGTAGGTATGCAAACATTTTCTGTCTGTGTCTTTGCACCAAATTACATCTTACCTTCTACACCCCTGATGTAGTTTCTTATTTAATCAGACCCATATATTTAAATAGATGTGACTTCAAAAACCCACATTGGTTAACACCTAAGTACGACTTCTTATTGTGTTTTTCTGTTTGTTGCAACTGTAATTGTCTATTTTGAATGCTACCCCTCAACCCCCCACAATACCTATAATATAGTAAAATACATATGGGCCAGGAAGAAGTAGATTCTAATCTACAAGTTGCTTTGCTTTACTGAATATTTCTATTATGCTTGATTTTGTCATCAGTTGTCACTCCAAGAAATTAAATTTGGTGTACTTGCTTTATTGTAACATTCTTCATCTTTACCTTAAAATCTCTGTTTTTCATACAGTGTTCTTGCACATCTTCAGATTCAAAATTGTGTACTTTTCTCAACTGAAATGCAAATATTTGAGTATCAAATATTAACCTTTAACTGTTTGAATACTGATTAGGTCTTATTATCTGTAAGTTTCCGAAATGACACAAATGGTGGAAATTGTTATTTGCTGAGCCATTTCACAGTTTTTTTTTGTTGCTGTTTTTTTTCCATTTAAGGTAAAGTTATCTGCTTAAATACTGGACTTAGGTACCCTGAAGGACAGTGTTGTTCAAATCAAATCAAATCTATTTATATAGCACATTTAAGAACAACTGCCGTTGGCCAAAATGCTGCACATAAAAAGAAAAACAATCAATGATAATTCAATACACTGTACAAATAAAGAAAAATACCAAAAAACTCTCACACTGTGTTAAAAGCCAGTGAGTATGAATGTGTTTTAAGAATAGATTTAAAAGCACCAAGAGTTGAGGCCTGTATAATATTAAGGGGCAGCTGGTTCCACAGTTTAGGAGCGACAACAGAAAAACCACCTCTGTGGACCTTGGGACAACTAAACAAAAATGGACATTAGATCTTAGGGATCTAGAGGGCACATAAGGCTGCCGGAGATCAGACAAATCTGCAGGTTCCAGCCCATTTAGGGGCTTATGGGAGTGTTGTGAGATGCTGTTTAAATGTCGGCTGTTTTATACATTCAATACAATACCAACTAATCTTTGTTTTAAGTGAAGATATTTGAAAAGAAATCAAGAATTTAACTGTGCTCCGATCACAAGTAGGGAGAAAACTTTAAACAGAATTAGCTAAAATGTTAAAACCTGTTCAAATGATTTATTTTTTTAATAAAGACCTGCAGCCTTTGGCGTTTTACTTTTTTTTACTAATTTTTATGTTTACTTTTTCAGTAAACATAAAAATTATGCAGAATATTATTACCTGTTCTCGCTCTGCTCTTTACAGAGGAACACCAAATTTAACCAACATACCAACGTTACTTTAAAAAACATTACTTCAATAGCAGTTATGAGCTGGGTTTTCTTCGGTTTTCACGCCACAAATTCCCAAACAGCTGACTGTCTTCGTAGTGAACAAGAGAAACCTTGGACGACATGGCCTATAATGTTTGTGCTTTTGAAACTGCAACCTTTTAAAGTCATGGTATACTTTAGGACCAGTAACTGGCCCATGCTTATTTCAGCTTCTCAAATCTGCATATAAGGAGGCCAGTTGTAACCAAATAATATCCTACATTTGGTCTCACTTTGGTTCAGTGATCATTTGTTTTAATCAGACCGTACCTTAATTGTTGGGAATATGGCTCAACCTTTACTGTACTATGAGATTCATTTTGTCAGTAAAAGGTGAAACATTTGGCTTCATTGTCTATAAAAGGGATAGAGGGCTGTGAAACTGGGAGCTGTTGGGAAAGTGTAGTCAGAGGTAAAGTTAGTGCATGAATATGAATGGCTTTTTGCATATTAGTATTCAGTTGCCTTTGTGTGCAGACCACAGGGCATGTATGTCAACAAGTACGCCTGTAGCCAGCTAACAAGCACAGGTGTGATCCTTCTCTATTAGCACATATAGAGTTATTAGAAATTAAGTTCCCATGCTGTTTGTTCACAGATAAATTCATGCAAATTAAAAACTTTTTTTCTTGTCGGTTACATGGCCCAGTGCACTTTTTGCATGTTCATTAAAAAAAAAAGAAACAGATTTGTAGCTTTGCCACCATTTCACAGGCCCACTGCCTACCTAATTATCTTCCAACCTGCTATGAAAGCAGTAATGTAAGGGCTCGGTGCAGAAATGTTTAGTTCCAGATCCAGGTTTTTTTGTTCTGCTGCACGGAACACAACGGAGGCTTGTTTCAGCTTCTATTGCTGTCTCATTTTAATGGGCCACATTGCTTTCAGTTACTTCAGTAGATGCAGCTTCACAAAAACAAATGCCTGAACTAAGCCACTTGCAACGGAGCTCAGGTGCACTTCGGTGTGGATGTAAAAAGCAGCAACAGTGTCAGCAAAGAGGGTCACGGCGAAAAGGGGCTTCCACTGTATGACAGGTTGGACCAGCTGAACAGGAAAATGTAGGAATGGGGAAGGCAGCTTCTAAAGATGGGTAACCGTGTTTGGATATTGGATGTAGGTATTATTTTGTACCATGGACCATCAGTGTAAAGCACAGAACCGTGCGGAGGATTCTTTATCAGGGAATTTTGTAGGAGAGCCAAGTCCCAGCGGATGCAATTAATGATAGCATGCATAAATATCTAGACATGCCTCCCCCTTATACAAAGGTTATCACAACATCAGCAGTACTGACGATGATGATGGTAATGATGATGATATAATAAGTAATTAGTTCATTTTCCTGCTTGTTGAGTTACAACATTTCTGGGATATAAAAGCCAGTGAAGAATACAGAACCTTGCAAAAGTATTCACATCCCCTGAACCTCTTCACATTTTGTCACATTACACATTGCAACCACAGACATCAATACCAGCAATGGAAAAGAAAATCCAAACAAAATATGGAAAGTGTAGTGTGCATATGTATAAGCATAAGTTTAACCGGGGTATTAATAAGAAACTAACACTGCCCGGGATGTTGAACACAGCAGCCCTGTGGTGGCAAGAACAGGACACTTTCCTTCAGCAGAGACAAATAAGCTAATGGGAGCTGGAAGGAAGCACAGTTCCAGCTTTCTGTCTTGCAGCTATACAAAGCTGGAAGAAGCACACCCCAAAAGTCTTGCAGCTGTTGATTCTACAAAGTATCAATTCAAGGAGGCTGAAAATGTGCATGCCACACTTTTCAGATTGTAAAAATAATGACAACTATGTAAACTTTTCTTTCCATTTCACAACAATGCATGACTTTGTGTTTTGTGTTGGCCTCCATGGACCAACACAAGGAAAGCATTAATCAGAGCTGCAACCAAGAGACTCATGGTAACACTGGAGGAGCTGCAGGATTCTAGACCCAGCGGGGGGGAATCTGTTTCTGTCCTTTATGGAAGAGTGGCAAAAATAAGAAGCTTTTGTTAAAGGAAAGCCATCAAAAACAGAGGGTGATTCCAAAATGATCCTTTTGGCTTCTGTGTCAGCTGAACAGTTTTTGCAGAAAAGTATATCTGAAGAAAAACACTGAACTGATAAGTAGACTAATATATTTAGCTTTATATGTGTTCTTTAAAACAGACAGTCTCCTTTTTACAAAGGAGTGCAAAAAGACATTTTTCACAAAAGAAAATGGCTTCACAAAACTGCCCATCACCCTGAGCACACAACCCTGCTGTGAAACATGGCCGTGGCGCTGTCATGCTGGGAGGACACTTTTCTCCAGAAGGGACAACAGAAACTGGTCAGAATTCATGGGAAGCACTCAAGACAGGCAAAGCTGGTATGGACAAAGCCTAAAATGTTGAAGGCTGAAGTAGCAGCAAAAAGATGGCTTTAACTCAGGGGGAAATGTGGATTGTGCTTTCTGTTGGTTTATTTCCCAAATCAAATCAAATCAAATCAAATCATAATATGTTGAAATATGTGGTTATAATGCGACTAAATGTAAAAAGCTCTGGGGGTCTGAATACTTTTTTTTTTCAAGGGGTTTGCGGCTTTGTCGTCCACATCAATGGTTTCCTTGGTAGCAGAGGTCAGTTACACATCTGCTGCGATGATTTTACATCTCATTTCTTGACGCCATCAGGTTGCATCTCGGCTCTGTTAACCCGCTGCAAACCTTCAACAGTCATTACACGGATTACAGCTTCAACGCGTCAGCAAGGAAACCTTAAGAGCTATTGGTAATTCACAGAAAAAAGATTAAGCTAAATGGGAATCTGATGCTCAGAACAAATATTTGGCATTCAGGCTGACATTCTGGGCCGACTTTGTCCAGCTGGGTTTGCATTTTTATGTGCGTATGCAGTAAAACATGTAACTACAGGAGACAAGCCAGAGTGCGTTTGAGTTTTCCGACAAGGTGCAGCTCTCCCATGCTGTCAGATCTGCTCAGACCCTTCCGGTCCAAAGTGTGGGGATGTTCCATTAGGCTTTTTTTCTGACAGCAGCATGATGTGAAATAGACTCACAGCCCGGCTTCTCTCTGCCACTTCGCTGTGTCATCCTTGCTTGCTTTCTTTCCCCTCTGTTTGTTAAGGCTTTTGCAAAGATGCCAGTACATCTGCTTTTAGACTTTTTTTTCTTTTTTTTTACGTTTGATCCCGGTTGTTGTGTTCTGTTTGCTCATCAAATCGATTTATATTTGTTGGGGAAACTTCACTTCTTCTGTTTTTTTTTCCCTTTCCAATATCCCATCACTCAGTGCTGAGAGCTTCTTTTTTTTTTACCAAAGCCTAAAAGCTTTTCAGCAGTATTTACGGGGTGGCGACACAGCTAAAAGTCTTTTCTGGTGGTAAACATAGGCTTGTTTTTAGCCTAAAGAGCCCAGCATCCTATTAACATGATAAATACAAATCAATGGTCGGCCTTGTGAAATTAGGCCAGTGGTACAACAGACAGAAAAAAAACTGATGCACAAAGCAGCTTCATTGACCAGGAAGCCCCCTCGTTCAGTTCAACACTCAGGTCTATGCAAAACAAAGACTTAAGGGAAAAGCAAATCTATTGGACCCATCGATAGATGAAACCAGACTCCATGGCAAACCGGACACTCATGCTCCCCCTCACTCCAGGCATTGATTACTTTTATTCCCCTCCTGACTGTAGAATAGCTACCTAAGCTTTTTTTTCCCTTTAAAGCTCCGGTGTAATTGTTGCGTTAAGAGGGGAGCGATATTGATCAGTATTACTGAAGCAAAAGAGCCACTCCATACTGACCATAATGTCAGCAGGCACATGTAACGAGGGCCATTTGGCCACTGTCTCATCTTTCCTAAGCATCACAGTCATACCTGTTTCTCTATTTCTCTTTCATCCATTTAGCAGATGCATTTAATCCATGCTTACAGTTTGTCACATTTTTCTAAATATTGTATATACTGTATATCTTTTAAAGGGACAACACCGAAGATGTGACACTTATGTTAAGTAGTCAGTGTGCAGGTTGGATAACAGTGTAATTCTCAGCTAATTTCTCCTCTCAAAATAACTCAAAAACACAGCCATTAATGTTTAAATAGCTGGTAACAAAAGTGAGTACACTCCTAAATGAAAATGTCCAAATTATGCCCAAAGTGTCAGATTTGCAGTGTGAACACACATTTATTCAACACAGAGTATTTTAAGAAAGGTTTATTGAAAATGTTGAATGCTGGGAGACCAGGAGTTGCAAGCAGAACCAGACTGACTGGGTGAGGCAGAGGTGAAGAGCTTGAGCCGGAGATGAAGGCAGAGTGGACTAGATGCAGGTAGAACCAGACTAGACAAGTAGACTAGATGCAAGTAGAAGCAGACTTAGCACACAAGGACTGGGCGCGTCAAGGCAGCAGAACATAAGTGAGGTGACGAGACGATCTGTCAGTGAGTGGGAGGGTGAGGCAGGTATACGAAGGCTGGGGAACAGGTGAGCAGCGTAGGGACTGATTAGTGGCAGCAGGTGGAACTGGTGGCTGAGGAGAGGACTGAGCTGATTGGATAGTGACAGACGGCTGTAGGCTGAATGGAGTGGAAACTAATAGTTCAGAAAGTCCAGGAGTATGACACAAAGTGTCAATATTTTATATGGAATCCTCTTGTAATCTCTTATGCATGACAATATCATGGAGCTGGTGGATGTTAGAGACTTTGTGCTCCTCCACCTTCCATTTGAGGATGCCTCACAGAAGCTAAGTAGTGTTTAGGTCTGAAGAAATGCTTGGTCAGTCCAGCAACTTTACCCACAGTCTCTTTAGCAAGGCGGTGGTCTTCTTGGAGGCGTGTTTGGGGTTGTCATCCAGTTGGAATACTGTGCTGGGGCCCAATTACTGAAGGATGGGGATCGTGTTCTGCTTCCTTTAGAAGAGGTTCCTTCTGGGATTACAACCATGCGGACCAATTTGATGCAGTGGGCGGTGTATGGTCTGAGCACTGACAGGCTGACCCCACCCTCCACCCTACCCCACCACTTCAACCCCTGCAGCAATGCTGGCAGCACTCAAACGTCTATTTTCAAAAGGCAGCCTCTGGATATGACACTGAGCAGGTGCCCTCAGCTACTTTGGTCAACCATGGTGAGCCCTGTTCTGAGTGGAACCTGTCCTGTTGAACCGCTATTTTGTCTCAGGCATCGTGCTGCCGCTCAGTGTCAGGGTGTTGGCAGTCTTCTCATAACATTAGCCATCTTCATGCGGAGAAAATGGCTGAATAGGCACAGTTAAGACATTTTCAATTAGGGGTGTTCTCACTTTAGTTACCAGTGGTTTAGACAATGGGCATTTGATTCTGCATAACATTGTGGGATGTGGATTGATCCATATGAGCATGATAACCAGACAATGGATTTATATGACCTGCCAACACCCACCGCCATTCTCAGAGGCTGAGCTTGCTTTCTATCTCGTCAATGGAGTTAGTTTTCATACCTGCAAAGAATTCAAAAATGTGACACAGCATAACAAGCTTTGATTTAAACTTATGAGTCTGAAAATACCATGAACATATAGCATCGGAAGTGAAGTTTGATCATCTCACAGCTGCTATCCAAGGTCCATTCTGCGTCTATGTTAGTTCAGAGATCTGAGCTCCTTGGCTTTGATTCTAGGTTGGAAAACTGAAAAATCTCAACCCATCATTCTTTTTCATGTAGCGTTTGTGTGAATGAGTGAGACAGTTCATGACACAGCAGGTTTGCACCGTGTTAATAACGTTTTAAAAACAAATGAAGAGAAAACATGTGGACCAAGGCGGTGTAAACAACGGAACAGAAGGCTGTTTCCAGATGCCCAAGTATCCCACAATGCAGTGCAGTTGTTATATCAGCTGTACACTGACTACTTTACATTATATCAAAATGTCATATCTTCAGTATTGTCCAGTGAAAAGATAGAATAAAACCTTTGTGAGATATTGCATCTAGCCAATCTGTGCCTGTCTGTGTGCGCGTGTGTGCGTGTGTGTGTGTGTAGATATTATAAGGGTTTGTATGTTTTGGTGCAGAAGAATATTGGCTAGCCAATATGTGACATATTGCTATGCTGCAGACTGTTGTCATTGAGTCAATAGATGTCAACATTTTGTGAATATGTTGTTTTGCATATAATTATGATACCAGGGTACAGCACCATTTCCCCCATTTTCCCAACATAGTATATTCTGTGCATTTTTACTTTATTTCTACATGTTAAAGGTCAGATTAAATGTGGGGGGGGGGGGGGGTTAAAATTATTTAATTTGGTGTCACATTTTCACAAAAAAGCACGGCACTTTAACAGGTTTGTGTGCAGTTTTCATACCCACGGTGTATGAGTGTGTTGTTAAACGAGGCCATTTTTGTCGCTCCTGCGGTTGTCCTCTCCCTTCTCTCCCTGGATGTCAGACTAATTTATAAGGCTGAAGGAGTACATCAGATGAGATGCACCGCTGGCTGGCAAGGCCTCACTCCCATCCTCTCAGATGGTGCTGTAAGGATGTGTGTTGCACCCCCTGCCGAGGACAACACTCAATAATGCATAGCTCCAGGACGGAGCGGAGCGGGCCGAGGTCTGCGCTGCTCTGTGGGCGCACTCTCCATTTAGAAACGACAAACAAAAGTGCAAGGCTTGCGTCACATGTTTCCCTCCCATGTAGTTCTGCAGACATTTATAATGCAGAGGCTCTAATTACAAAGCAGCATGACATCTATAAAACATGGCCTTTAATTACAAAGAAGAAACAAAAGAAAGAGTTGGGAAACACGCAGGTCATAAAATTAAACTGAGGTGCTTGTAAAGCAAAGCACACAGCATTTCCAGCCCTTTGTCACTAAATGAAGCAGTGCAGCCCTGTTATGAAATGTATTTTTAGAACACAAAAGAGTTGCTGATTTACATTAATGTATACAGTCAGCCCATACTCTGCAGGACCCACTTCAGGAATATTTTAGAATGAAAACTCCTGTTTGATCAAATCTGAGCTGTGCTGCTCCTACTTCAGCAATTAAACAACTTTTACTTCATGTCAACCTCAAGTGTCTTAAGCGCGTCTGCTTGCTGGTTGACAATGGTAGCTGTCAACACACCAGTGCTTTGCAAACCTATTAGCACTCCTTTTTTATGTTTTGCATGACCACAAACTTGACTGTAATCAATTTTATTTTTATGTTATAGAGCAACCCAAAGTAGTGCATAGCTGTCAAGGAATAGGATGTGTGCTTCTCAGGTATTTTCTTTCAAATTAAAATCTTAAATGTGTGGCGGGCAGTTGTGTTGAGCCTTATTTACTCTGGCACCTCAGTACAAGGTAAGCATTTATTCACTACACAGCTGTGCTGTGAAGGTTTAGAAGTTTTTAGAAAACATGGACAACAATTAAATCATCCTTAAGACTAAATAAGACAACTGGCAGGTCAGAGATAAAGTGTTATAGATGTTTAAAGTAGTAATTCGGGTTTGGTAAGTAAACAAATGTATCCCAAACTTTGCACCTCATCCTAAAATCCTTTACTATCATCTGAAAAAGGAGAAAGTATACCAAAACTTCAAGTCTTCCAAGGTATTGTCTTCCTCTTAAACTGACAGGTCGGACAAAAAGAGAGCTTCATGCTCCACAAAGATAGCCTTTATGGGAGAGCTTTCTTAAGGCCCTTAATATACATCCAGAGTTTGACACAACGTGAAAATTGATGTTTACGCATGTTTTCCATCCAATCTGAGGATAGTTGGGACATTTCCTTACAAAAATTGCCAAAAAGGGAAAAACTGCAGTGAAAAGTGAAAGTAAATATTTCCTTTTACAGTCAATCACATATTTTAACAACACATGAAAAGGTTAAAGGGGTATGAATACTTCTGTGAGGAAAAAGTAGAGCTGAGTACATTGGTTCATCATTGGTAGCTTTTACATTAACTTGTCCTTGTCCTGTCTTGGAAAATCAAAACCCTTCACCTCTCACCACTGAGTGACCGTGAGAGCTGAGCAGATGCATCTCACTTAATCTGGCCCCTGACTGACCCGAGTCACTGTGTCAGAATAACATTACACCTCTACTCCCCCATGGCCTTGCCAAACACCTCCTCCAGGGCCACACAGCTGTAAACAGCTACCACTCTTGTGCTAGTCTACAGTTGCTGCATGACACCTTTACCTATCAGACCATATATTATATACATGTAAAGTTGGTGCAACATGCAGATATCTTTTCTCCCTCCTGTTTACTGAACCTTTTTTGTGGAATTATATCAATAATTGGTCATCAGATATCAATTTAGTTTGATGCTCAGACCTTATAAACCATGAACCATAACTGTAACTACAGCACATTTTTGAACATTTTAAAATATAGATATCAGCAGCAGTAAATGTGTTGGTCTTTTTGTTAATTCAGTGTGTTTCTTGTATAAATAGACAGACAACAAAAAGTTTACCATCCAGAGAAAGATTTGATCTTTAAGTAATTTCATAGGCTCTCAGAGAAATGATGGGTTTGTAAATTGCTGGATTTCTAAGGAGCTTGCATGTCTTGAATGGACCCTGGATAACGTAAAAGTGGTCACATCACAAGTGCAGCAATGGCCGGATCAGGCCATTTCAGGAGTGCCTAAGGCTACGTTCACACTGCAGGCCTTGATGTTAATTACGATTTTTTTGTGAAATCGTTTTTTTTTGCGTGTCCGTTCACATTTCCAAATAAATGCGATTTGTATGTGATCTCCTGTGTAAACTGCATTCATGCACCTAAGTGTCCCGCATGCGCAGTAGAGGACGCGATGACGTCATACGTAGCAAGCGTGCTCATTGTTTGCGCAAGTAAACAGGGATCGTAATGCTGCAGCGTATCTTGCGTTCTTTACGTTATTCTCCAACCGGAGCCAGCACATTAGCAACGCAATCTTTTTAAGGAGATCGAAAAGGAAGAGCCAAATTTCAGTGATGTGAGCAGGTTTACTGATACGGACTTCATTCATAATTTTCGAATGACAAAGGCAACCTTTATGTGCGTCTGACCGGATCTCTTTAGCGCTCTCACGTAAAGACACACATCTTCGGCGGCCATAGCAGCGAGTAAACGCGTTGCCGTGGGGCTGTATGGACTTGCAACAGGTGCTTTTTACCGCAAAATAGCCAACCTCTTTTTTATTTTATTTTAGCCAACCTCTTTGGCATAGCCAGGTCCACCATTAGTGACGTTTGTCAAGTATCAATGACGTGTAGGTCGGATGAATGAGACCTGGCCGTACAGACACAGATCGCATTTTAAAAGATCCGATCTGTGTCGTTCAGACTGTCATGGAAAGATCAGATACAGGTCGCATATGGGCAAAAAAATCGGAATTGGGTCACTTCAGGCTGCAGTGTGAACGTAGCCTAAGAGTCAGGCAAAATATTAAGTAAGGACTGGGGATACAGAAAAGCAGGATGACACTGGGCCACTGTGGCAGCTCTGCATCTCATATGCCAGGCCAAATTAGTCCCAGCATAACAGCCAATGATGTGATCCCAGTCACAGCTCATCAAATGCAGGTAATGCTTTTAAATCTTTATATGAACCATCCGATGTGTCGCTGTTTTTACTCACTGCCTGGTTACGCCATCGCTCTGCTTCTGACCATGCCCCACGATGTTGCTTTAGACGTCCCTTCTCATGCAAACGGAATCATTCACACACCCAGTCGCTGGCCAGCAAGCGCGCAAAATTACACCTGAATGGGGGCATTCTTTCTGCCTGCTTGACTTGTTGCTTTTCAGTCGGTGAATGTGAGATCTGAACAATAACAATCAGCCTCTTTGTTTCACGTTCCACCACTGCGTTACTTTTCCTTTCCTCGGCCACGTCTGTGTGATATGAAATTGTCCCTGATGGCTGAAAAACACACGTGTTTGAATAATTCATCCAACACCGAAATGCCACATGTGAAATTAAGGAACAGTTTTATTCGCCCACTACAAGACAAAGG